>JAPDNY010000009.1:73131329-74390465 GCA_029375565.1 Gekko gecko
AAGTCTTAATGCAAGAATTGTATGCCAGAAGTTATGTGACATAATGAAACTTTTTCAGTGCTATTTGTTCCAGTGTGGCCTGCCTGGGTAACATAAGAACATAAGAAGAGCCCTGCTGGATCAGAGCAGTGGTCCATCTAGTCCAGCATCCTGTCTCACACAGTGGCCAGCCAGTTCCCCCAGAGGGCCAACAACAGGGCACAGAGGCCAAGGCCTTCCACCGATGCTGCCTCCTGGCTCTGGGATTCAGAGCTGTAGTGCCTCTGAATGTGGAGGTTCTCCTCAGTCACCATGGCTACTACTAACCATGGTAGGAAGGAGATACAATGCATGAAGATTTGAGATGCAAGCAAGGCACAGCTTAAACATAGAACCAACTAGTTTTGTCTTTAAAGGGCAGATTTCTCAGGGCAGAACTACCTTTTACTTCTGTGATGGTGATTTCTTTCCCTCTGGTGTTCTCTTACAATGCAAAGGTGCTGCAGGTGTTGAGCAGATGACCTGAGAGGCCAGTTAACCCTTTATGTGCAACTCTTTGTCCATATATAATGATCCCCGCCCTTCCCAGGTGTTTTCCCATGAGCAGTGAAAGAGATATGGGGAGTCCCAGCAAAAAAAGAGAGAAAGTCTCATCTCATCCTCTAGAGCAGTCATGCTCACTCTGTGGCTAGCAGAGAGCCACATAGACAATTGCCATCAACTAAAAGAGCTGCATTTACTTCAGTCCGTGGCATGATGCCTGTACCTTGGAGAGGCTTGCAGCTTATTCATTCCTCTAGCATCAGCTGTGTTTAGGTGGGGACCAAATGCCCCTCTGGGCCTTTCTCACTTATCAGAAGAGTCCTGCTGGATCAGACCAGACTCCAAGTTGCCATAGAACAGAAGAGCCCTACTGGATCAGACTAGGGGTCCATCTAATCCAGAGCCAGCCAGTTCCTCTGGAGGTCCAACAACAGGCCATGGAGGCCAAGGTCGTTTCCTGGTGTTGCCTCCTTGCACTGGTGTTCAGAGGTTTGCCATCTCTGAATATGGAGATTCTCTGTAGTCTTCATGACTAGGAGCCCTGGATGGAGCTCTCCTCTATGAATCTGTCTAACCCCTTTTAAAGGTGTCCACGCTTGTGGACATTGTGATGTCCACTGACAGTGAATTCCATGACTTATTCATTGAGTAAAGAAGTGTTTCTTTTTGTCTGTTCAGGATCTGTTCCCCAGCAATTTCATTGGGTGTCCCTGAGTGTTAGTTAGAGTGTTAGGATTTCTGTCTATCCACTTTCTGCACCCTGTGCATAATTTTATAAACATGTCATGTTCCCCTCAGGTATTTTTTTCTAAGCGAAAGTCTCAGACTCTTCAGCCTTTCCTCACAGAAACATATGACAGGTATCCCTTTGGGGAATGATTCTCAGAAAAGCCATGGGAGGCACGTCAAAGAGCCCCATATGGCTCATGAGCTACTGATTTATCACTGATTTAGAGGATGCTGGAAGTCTGCAGTGAGTCCCAGATTATCTCCAGACTGTATATTGCATCCCACCTCTGTATCTTGCATGCCTTTACAGACAGATAACTGGATTCAAACTAGAGTTATCACGGCACAGTAAACGATGACACTTTAAATGATGCAAAATTACACAACAGGAACCAACCCAGAGCAAACTACACGCGTCCCCAACAATTTATCCAAGTAATTTTGGGAAGCCTTTTGTAACAGTTCTACCCTACTGGCCCATATAGGAAAGGTCCTTTGAATGAGTCCGTTTTGCCTGCTTTGCAGAAAGCCGGGCGAGCGGGAACCTCTCTGACCTCCTTGGGGCAGGCCATTCCATGCAGCTTGGCCCACCCCCGAGAAGACACAGGAACGGACAGCTGTGGATTTTGCCCATTTGCAGGCTGCCATCTGCAGAAGTCCCTGCTCAGATGAATGAAGCTGTCGTGGTAGGCAGCGGACATTTAAGGATCATGAAAGAAATGCCTCGGTGGTGCCACGCTGCCAGTAAAATTTAACTACAGGATGGTATTGGCAAGGCAATGAAACCTTTTAGAGACCAGTTGTTACCTTTAGATCCGTATGTTCTTGCTGCTGTGTCACATGCAATGTATTCTGACCCTGGTTGGCTGACCCTTCCCCCCCCCAGGAATAATATGGCAATAAAACAACAGCAGTTAGTGCAGGGGTGTCAAACATGCGGCCCAGGGGCCACGTCAGGCCCCTGGCGGACTCCTATCAGGCCTGCAGTGGAACTGGCTGTCCTCTGCTTCTTCTTCCAGTTCTGCTGCTGCGTCATCGTCGGTTTGCAGCTTACAGATACACACCTGAACAGCATACTCAAGACTGCAACAGCACAGATATTTTGATGCAATAGTTCAGAGCAAGAGGTGCCAGTTATCAGACACTGTTGAATAAACAAAATATTGCAAGAGTGCTAAAGTTTTAAGCATGTTTTTATTTTAAGTTAAAAAAAACACCCCTTTGTGTCTGTGTCCTTTATAAAGTTTATACCTCCTCTACCTGGCATTGCATTTTATGACCCACATGGCCCGGCCCAACGAGGTCTCATTCATGTCAGATTCAGCCGTCATAACAAATGAGTTCGACATCCCTGACTTAGAGGGTGTGAAAAATGTCCCCCCCTCATGTCCTCCCTACTGTCTTAGCCTGCTCTAAACTAGAACTGGAGCTGCAAGAGCACAGATACTTGTGTGTGTTCTGTCTGCAGTGAAAGCAGGGCTCTGCACAGCCGTGAGCTGGGTCCACGCGGCCTCCTTAATTCCTTTTCTTTCCACTGTTTTCTCCTGCCCTGGTGTCTCTCAGCAGAAGGCTGTAAGGCAGATTGCACAGTCTCGCCGTTATTAGTACTCATAAGTCTCGGCGCAGACAATACACGTACTTTAGGATGAAAAATGGGCTGGAGCGATGCAGGCCAAAGCATGAAAATGAGGGTTCAGAAGTATGGTTAAGTTGACTCAAGAGGGAAAGAGAGAGGCTTGAATTTTTTACCCGCTGCTGCAGTACATTGTTCCAATGCAGGAAGTTTGTTCCGAAAGCAAGACGTAATTCTGACGAACAAAAGTGACAAGATGCCGCACAGGGCGTCTCGGAGATACAAAAGACAACGGGAGGAGAGAGGAGCTTGCGACTGATTACTCTCCTGCAATCTCCCCGGACTGTAGCTTTTTGTGTTGTGACCGTTCATAGGTAATATCCTTTCTTATCAAATGTAAGAAACGATAGGAGTATATAAACAGGGATTGACATATACAAGCGTGGTCATCATTGACCTGTTCTGCCCTAGACCCAACTTTAGCCCGAAAATCGCAACACATTTTCTTTTTTTAAGTTCCCTTATCATTTTCCATTTTTTCCTCCTACTTCCTTCTTATCTTTCTCTTTCTTATAAAGAAAATGCGTGAATATCCCATCAGCATGACTCAGCTTTGGCAGCCACAGGCTGATATATTAGAAGGTTCATCAAATTAGTGATTTTGAATGTGTGGGCACTAATCTGGTGCTTGGCTGGGGTCCATTGTGCCAGGAGCTTGATAGGCTTTTGATTCCATGAATTATGCATTGCCCGACAGGAATATACAAAAAGCCCCCAATGCAGAGTGCTGCATAGTCAACCCTGCATCCAAAAAGAAGAAGAGTTGGAGTCATACCCCGCCTTTCACTCTGAGTCTCAGAGTGGCTTACAATTTCCTTCCCTTCCTCTCCTACAACAGATACCCTCTGTTGTAGGGGCTGAGAGAGAGCTCTGAGAGAACTTTGACTGACCTGAGGTCACCCAGCTGGTTTCATGTGGAGGAGTAGGGATCAGTGTTCCCTCTAAGCTGAGTTAGTGTGAGCTAGCTCAGAGTTATTTATCCTCCAGCTCACACATTTTCGTCCTAGCTCGGGAATGATGGCTCCAGAGTGGACTAATTTATGCAGTAGCCAAACCACTCGCTCGCAACTTTAATGCCAGCAGCTCACAAAGCAGGATTTTTGCTCACAAGATTCCACAGCTTAGAGGGAACGTTGGTGGGGATCAAATCTGGTTCTACCAGATTAGAGTCCATGCTCTTAACCACTACACCAAACTGGCTCTCAGTGCTTTTGGGCCTACGCTTCCCCAGCAAGGCAGGATACAAATTGAAAATAATAAATAAATAAATAAATAAATAAAATCTTAGGAGCATGCACATAGACACAACGTAAGGTGTGAAGGAGCCCTAAGCTTGTAATTGCACCAAGCCAAGGGCATGAGGTGTTCCCTTCTTGCAAAAGCAGCTCCCCGTTGCATTGGATAAGATGGTCCTGATATTTGGGGGAGTTTCCCTCCAAAGGAGTCTCTGATGTTGTTTGGCAATGGACTTGTGGGGGCCACTCCCCTTGGCTGAGACGAGCCCAACACAACTGGCAGCTGCAGCAGCCTGGCCAGGAGGCACCCGGAACAAGCAGGGTGGGGCTGCAGATGCTGGGTTCAGCAACAGAGTTTGGCCTCCAAGTGGAGCCAGTTGCATGGGCATGCCCTGCCTGGGAAAGGGGGAAACGTGGGGAGCAGCCACAGCTGAGACAGGGCTTCAGAACACTTCTGGTTGCGTGAACATAAGAACATAAGAGAAGACAATGCTGGATCAGGCCAATGGCCCATCCAGTCCAACACTCTGTCACACAGTGGCCAAAAATACCAGGTGCCATCAGGAGGTCCAGCAGTGGGGCCAGGACACCAGAAGCCCTCCCACTGTTGGACCCCCCAAGCACCAAGAATACAGAGCATCCCTTGCCCCAGAGTCCCTATCTATACCTTGTGTCTAAGAGCCACTGATGGACCTCTGCTCCATATATTTATCTAATTCCCTCTTGAAGCTGCCCATGCTTGTAGCTGCCACCACCTCCTGTGGCAGTGAATTCCATGTGTTAATCACTCTTTGGGTGAAGAAGTACTTCCTTTTATCCGTTCTAACCCAGTGGAGGGGTAGAGGGGAGGAGCAAGCCAGGGGAGGAGAAGGGTGGCCTGTTTAGGGAGACTCTGCAGCACGTCAGGGAAGATGAAGTACCCCTGCTTAGGCAGCGTGGAAGAGCGGAGCGTGCAGAAAGGGCGGAAGAACAAGGTGTGCAGCCGCCTTCCACTCTCCAGTCTGAGGCGTTGCAGGTCCTCCACTGCAGGGAAGGTCACAGTGGAGCAAGGACGGCATGGCTTGGACCAGAGAGAGCATCATAGATGTGCACCGGGAGCTGCTAAAGAATAAGGAAGTGAAAATTCTTGTAACAGACACACTAAGCCCCCATCCAATAGTTTCAGTTTTTAAACTCTCAAGCATCTCCATTGAGGAATCATGCCTACGGAAATTGATGGGGATGTATCTGTCAATTTTACCTGCCATACAGTCAGCATATATGTTCCCTGGAGAGGATGTGTGTGTGTGGAGAGAGAGAGAGAGAGAGAGGAAGGGAGAGAGAGAGAGAGGGACCTGACCTTTGGGAAATGCACTGAAAATCTTTTAAGGGTCAACCATGTGTTCCATATCAGGTTAGGGGAGCAGAAACAGTCTTTATGGAGGACTCTGCAACTGCAAGCTCCTTTCCCAGTATAGTTTCAGCATCACATTATGTCCTGGGAACTGGCATGGATCCTAGAAAACATTAATATTAGATAGTACCTGGATGTTGATGCTGAAGCTCTAGTTCAGTGCATGGTAGAGTTGTTATTTTTTGGGGGGAGGGGATGTGTAGGATGAAGGACATCTAGCTTCTCTTAGGTCTTATACACCAAATTGCACAAATCCCTTCAACATCAAATTTGAATTAACTCAGTCTTTGAATTCACAGCTGAGTCTCGGCATTGGTTGTCAATGACACTTTGTTGTAGCTGAAAAGTCTTCCAATGCAAGTTGGTTGGCATTTTACAAGCTTCTATTTATAGCAGGAGCATCAAGCACTCCGTTGCATTCTGCAGGCGTGGAAAGCCGACGTCCCTAGTGGCAGCGAGATATTTTTAGCCGAGGCATTTGGACATTTGGAACCAGAGGGGGGAAAGGTCAAGAATTCAGATGAGGAGGAGATCCGCAGCTTCAAGGGATATTGCTTATTGGTTGTTTATTCTCATTCTCCAGAAGTAGACCTAGTTATTGTGTTGCTAAGGATAAAGCTTCCAAAAGATTGTCGCAAACGCGAAGCAAATGATCGCCTTAGCTGCTCACGTTACATTTTCTCATTATCCTCGAGAGTTGATTTTCAGCTCTCGGAGGTTTCGTTCAGTGATGTATTAGTGGGGGGGGAGTGGGATGAGGGAAACAGAATCAGTGGCACCGAGTTGCTGTGCATTTTGCCTACTCTCCTGAGCAATCATATACCTCTGGAGCAGCCAAGAATTTTTAATGCCTATTGTTGTCTGACAGCTGCTGTGCTTTCAATGTCCTTAACAATTTATTGTCGCATAATAAAAGAAATCTGTGTTTGCTTCATGAAGCAAAGACTCCAAAGACCCTTCGAGAGCCCGATGTGCAGAACGGTGGGTCGTTTATTATTTATGCAAGTGTACAAGAGCAGAACCCCGTGAAGGAAACACAGGTTGCTTGGTCGATTTGCAGGTTAAATCGCGCCTTTCCCAATGGGTGTAATGTCCAGATAGACAGGACAGCAGGCCTTGAGAAAGGCACAAGACCGATGACATGGGGGAGAAGTGGCAGCATTTCAGCTACATGCAAGTTGGGAAGACTTCATTACATTAACAAATCAGAGATCCACATTCAGCAGCTTAGGAAGCCCTTTGTTTGTGTCGTCGCTAAGGCCCTCCTCTTATTTGCAAAGCCAACGTACAGCAGCATGCATGAAAAGCCTAATTTTCCGTGGGCTGAGCTCGTCCTGTTTTGAGTTTTGCGTTTTCAGAGTTAGGCTCTTAACATGCAGCTTTTATTGAATCAAGGTAATAAATGTATGGCAAATCAGTTACAAGCTTATGTTGTGTGTATGTGAATGCTCCTAAGATATTACAAGGGTCCACCCAAAAGCACTGAGAGCCAGGTTTGGTGTAATGATTAAGAGCGTGTACTCTAATCTGGTAGAACCAGGTTTGATTCCCTACTCCTCCACATGCAGCTGCTGGTGTGACCTAGGGTCAGTCACTAGTTCTGACAGCTGCTAAGTCAATACTCCATGGGTATTGAAAACAGATCAGCCAATATGATATTGCCCCTATATAAATCAATGGTGCGACCTCATTTGGAGTACTGTGTACAGTTCTGGTCACCACACCTTAAAAAGGATATTATAGCTTTGGAAAAAGTGCAGAAGTGGGCAACTAGAATGATAAAAAGGTTGGAACACTTTCCCTATGAAGAAAGGTTAAAGCGCTTGGGGCTCTTTAGCTTGGAGAAACGACGGCTGAGGGGTGACATGATCGAGGTTTATAAGATTATGCATGGGATAGAACAGGTAGAGAAAGAGGTACTTTTCTCCCTTTTTCACAATATAAGAACTCGTGGGCACTCAATGAAATTGCTGACTGGTCGCATTAGAACAGATAAAAGGAAGTACTTTTTCACCCAAAGAGTGATTAACACATGGAATTCACTGCCACCAGAGGTGGTGGCAGCTACAAGCATGGACGGCTTCAAGAGGGAATTAGATAAACATATGGAGCAGAGGTCCATCAGTGGCTATTAGCCACAAGGTATAGATAGGGACTCTGGGGCAAGTGATGCTCTATTTTTGGTGCTTAGGAGGGTCAACAGTGGGAGGGCTTCTAATGTCCTGGCCCCACTGGTAGACCTCCTGATAGCACCTCGTATTTTTGACCACTGTGTGACAGAGTGTTGGACTGGATGGGCCGTTGGCCTGATCCAACATTGGCTTCTCTTATGTTCTTATGTTCTCTCAGAGCTGTTCTCTCAGGAGCCGTTCTCTCGGAGCTCTCTCAGCATCACCTTCCTCACAGGGTGTCTGTTGTGGGGAGGGGAAGGGAAAGGAGAGTGTAAGTTGCTCTGCGACTCCTCATGAAGGATGGGTATAAATCCAGTCTCTTCCTCCTCCTTCTATAACAGGTGCACATTTGCAAATGGGCGCTGTATAAGTATACTTGATAGGTATCCAGTATTGACTGCAGATCTCTGTCGAGTGTGGAAAACCCAGGTTTGTGATTACCCTTGTGTATGTTGCATACACCATACCCTTGTGTATGGTGCTGGAGAAGACTCTTGAGAGTCCCTTGGACTGCAAGGAGATCAAATCAGTCAATCCTAAAAGAAATCAACCCTGATTGCTCCCTGGAAGGCCAGATCCTGAAGCTGAAGCTCAAATACTTTGGCCACCAAATGAGAAGGGAGCATTCACTGGAGAAGACCCTGATGCTGGGAAAGATTGAAGGTCAAAGAAGAAGGGGACGACAAAGGATGAGGTGGTTAGACAGTGTCATCGATGCAACGAACATGAAATTGAGCAAACTTCAGAGGACAGCAGAAGACAGGAGGGCCTGGCGTAATCTGGTCCATGGGGTCGCGAAGAGTCGGACTCGACTGTGCGACTGAACAACAACAATGTTGCAAAAGGTTTGGATAGGCAAGGAAAAAGATTATGTATGGAGAGAATGAACGTACGAAAAGTGGAAGGTGGTGGAAACTGACAGCACCCCAACTAGAACTTTCAAGAACAGAGATGGCTTTGCCATTGCCTGCCCCTGCATAGCAACCCTTCTCTTCCTTGGTGGTCCCCCATCCAAGTACTACCGGGGGCCAACCCTGCTTAGCTTCTGAGATCTGATGAGGTCAGGCAAGCCTGTCTCATCACGTCACAGCTGACTTATGGCAACCCCCCTCATGGGCATTTATAGATAATTTCCCATTGCCTGCCTCTGTGTAGTGAGTGACCCTAGACTTCCTTGGTGGTCTCTCATCCAAGTACTAGATAGAGCTGACCCTGCTTAGCTCCTGAGATCTGCTGAGGCCAGGGCACAAGTGGACATACTGATCTCCAATAAAAAGGATCTTTTTCTGTTGACAGTTCAGTGTTTTAAAGAAATAGATGATAATTTCTTTGGAGTGTTTCTGTTGGTGATAAGGTTTGATGTGTATTTAGCCTTATCCATTGATTTTTAAACGATACCTGCAGATACCTGCTGGAAGGGGGCCCCCGAAGTTAAAGATGTAAGAATAAACCCATTACAAAATGAAGAAATCATTACTTTCAGGCAATCTGCCGGTGCAAAGAAATGGCATAAGAATAGCATAATGCTAAACTAGTTATCCAGCAGCATTAACAGCACTAAAACAATCATAGAGAATGTAAAACAGCTCTCAAGGGAGCTAGACAAATAGTGGAGACTATGACTGATTCCCCACAAGCAGCTGTGCCGCCCTCGCTCTTCTGTTTCCCCTGCTTGCATTTCACACTATCTGTTGTGCGGCTGCATTTTGACCTACAGCTCCCCCCCCCGATTTCCCCCACGTCTTCTCAATCTCAACAAACAAGGATCGAGAAGACACGGGGGAATTGAGGGGAGCTGCAGGTCAAAATGTGGCCGCAAAGCGAATAGTGTGAAATTGACCAATGCAAGCTGGGGAAGCAGAAGAGCCAGGGTGACACAGCTGCTTGTGGGGAATCGGTCAGTATTTGACAAAGAGAGCTTTGACTCTTGAAAACTTATATCCTGAAAATCTTGCTGGTCTCTGAGGTACCACTGGACTTGAATCTAGCTCTTCTACTGCAGACCAACATGGCCACGCTATAAAACCAGCCCTCATTGGAGAGGCCGTAAAAATGACGACTAGACAGTGTGGGGATAATCCTTCAGTTAGAAACATTCTATCCTGGCACCTAAAATATGCCTTGGAGTGAGTATCAAGGAAGAGAACATTCCAAAGGTGAGGCGCCACCACCACGGAAGCCCTGTCTCTAGTTGCTACCCACCTCAATTCTTCATGCAGGACACAGAGAGCAGGGCTTGAGAAGGAACACTTAAACTGGTGGGCTGGACAGTATGGGAGGATGTGGCCCTTCAGGTACTCTGGAGTCTGGACCTAAGCTATTTAAGCCCTTAAAGGCAAGTTCAACCACTTTGAGTTGTTTCCTGAGACAAATACATTGCTGATGAGATGATTTCTTGGATTCAAAAAAGCTGACGCATTATCTAGTGTAGGGTTCTTTGTTTTACTTAATTTTTTTTGGTGGTAAAAAGTGCTGTCAAGTCATAGCTGATTTTTGGCAACCCTGCAGGGATATCAAGGCAAGAGATAAACAGAGGTGGCCTGCCATTTTCTGCCTCTGTTTGGCGACCCTGGACTTCCTTGATGGTCTCCCATCCAAGTATTAACCAGCTTAGCTTCTGAGATCAGACGAGATCCGGCTGGCCTGTGCCATCTAGGTCTGCCTTTCTCACTGGAAATCAAGGTGAATTACCTAACAAAAGTCACTACAATCAACATGAAGAGGAGACATATAACAAACAGTGCAATAGGGTATCAGAAATCTGAAGTAAGGCATAAGTATTAAACAATATATTAAAAGATCAAGATGGGTGGCTGTGTTAGTCTGTAGCAGTAGAAAAATAGCAACTTAAAGACTAACAGAGTTTGTGGCAGTTCTCTTAAGTGAGCAGTGACTCATGAAATCTCATCCCCTGCCACAAATTCTGTTAGTCCTTTATGGTGCTACTGGGCTCTTGCTCTTTTCTACCGTTATAATACTTTGAACAATGCAAGGAATGGCATTACATAAGGAGAAATATAGTGCAGTGAGAGCAAGATGAAAACCACGGCCCTTTTGGGGTTGGCACCCATCTAGCCTCAGATGGCAGGGGTACTGAAGCAGTGCTTTGGAAGATGACTACAATGGTTGCATAGGTTCATATGGAACAGTCCAGTGCCAGTGGAATAATGCACACAGGCCACTTGTGGTGGAACTGAGTCTTGGTGCTGTTGCACTACCAACTGGTCAGGGACCTACTTACCTAAGGGACTGCCTTTCCCCATATGTTCCCCAGAGAGCACTAAGATCGGGATCCCAAAATCGCCTGGCCCTCCTGGGCCCTAAAGAAGCCAGGTTGGCCGTGACAAGGGCCAGGGCCTTTTCTGTGGCGGCCCCTTACTGGTGGAATGAGCTCCTGGATGGCATCAGGACCCTGTGGGCAGGGCCTGTAAAACAGAGCTCTTCTACCAGGCTTTCAATTAGGGTGCCACCTTTTAATACTATGGCCCTGGCCCTATCACCAGCACTAACTCAGTGACGAACAGCATGGCTGGAACCTGGACTATGGTGGCAGGCAACCTTCCAATGTTGAGAGAATGCCGCCAACTTGTATTGATATCTGTGTTCTTAGCACTGATGGTCTTATGCTGTGATCTGAACTGTATTTTGTGTTTTAACATATTTCAGTGTTTTAACATATATATTCGTTCTCTAAGCCGCCCTGAGCCTGCCACAGTGAGGATACAAATTTAACAAATAAATAAACAAACTCCCCATTGCGTTTTGCAGATATGCGTCAGAGTCTGTCATGTGTCCCTGACACATGGTGATAGTGACTGGATAGAATGGATAGAGAATTGCTGAGTGGGAGTAGCACTAATTCACCTTCTATTGATGGTGATTTTATAGTTTCCATGGAACTATTGAGTAAATTAAAGTTGGCCTGAAAAGCTGATGGGCATCTTAACAAGGTACTTGGAATGATTTCAGACCTCTTCAGGCTTATAATGCATGTATTGTATTTGGTGGATGCAGAACAATTTCTAGAGAAATGAACCCATAACACTTTAATGATCGCTGATCTAATTGGGTAAACAACCTCAGTCACAGGAGATGATTTATCATGAAGTTGATCTTCTTAGAAGATTTTTTGGACTCCCCCCCATTTCGTAATACAGGCAAGCCGCTTCTGAAGTCTTGCAGAGAAGTAAGGAAAGCTCAGGTCTGGTCAGATTTAATGGCTGTTTTAGAACCTCTCTCTCTTTTTTTTAGCTGGGAGGAGGACATTTCAGAAGTTATATGGGTAATCAAACATCCCTTGGAACCTCAGATAACTATTGATTATAATTGCAAGCACTGCATTTCATTTCCTCCCCGTGTAATTCTTTGCACTGTGACCAACTTCAATATGGTATAAAATGCAGGGAGGTGGTGAGCTCCCCCTCACCGGCAATCTTTAAGCAGCATCTGGATGAACACTTGTCAGGGATGCTTTAGGCAGATTCTGCCTTGAGCACAGAGGGTTGGACTAAACAGCCTGTATGGCCCCTTCCTGTTCTAGGGGAAATTTCCTGAACCTATATGCAGGGGAGAGGTCTAGTTATATGCCAAATTCTCACACATAAAAGAGCTTCCTCATTTGTTTCAAAGGAAAGGTCAGCATGGCTTATCCATGGATCAGTCGTGACCATGCCCTGAGTAGGAATGTTTCATTTTTTGTGTCTCCATGTATACAGTTACAGATGTGGACTGGACTCAGCATTTGTAAAAACAATCTACTTAGAACTAGAGGACTGCTAATCAGTCGTGTTCAAAAGAGGGGTGGAAAGAATAACCAGCAGCTCATTCGAGCTGTACTGTTGCTCTCCTCCACTAGGACTGATTAGGTTGAAAAGGCCTACAGAATCAGCTCCGCCCAAATGGTTGTAGTATCCTAGGACACTTCCCAGCTGTGTGGGGCAATGCTATGAGAGGGAAGCATGCGAGTCAGTACACTTAAAGTTGCAGACGTCGGCTCTTGACCTCAGGGTTTACAAGGCCTAGCAAATCATCTTGTTTTCACAGCAATAGTCCTCATTCTGGAAGAACCAGATGTAATGGTCTAAAGAGGTTGTGGTTCTCAGAGCAAGCAGTTGAACTTTTCAGTGCACCTCCTTGGGCAAGAAGGAAGCAATGATATCATTTTTCAGTTCCTTTGTCATCGGGGCATTAAGCCGTAGAACGGCCTTCTCCTTTTTTAAAAATATTTTTTTCCAAACAAACAAAATTGGAATACAGCACTTCATATCATTTTTTTTCCTCTATTGTGGTACCTCATACATTATCTGAATCTATATCATTTCCCCACCTTATGCTATCATAAGATTTTCAAATATATGAATATACAATTTCTTATTTTCTACTAATGTGGACTTTGTCTAAGCATTTAATATATAAAAATGTATAGTTCTTTATTTTCTTCTGGATACAGATATGGTAGGAAGAAGAAGAAGAGAGGAAGAGATTGGATTTATACCCCACCCTTCACTACCCAAAGGACTCTCAGAGCAGCTTACAAACTCCTTCCCCTTCCCCTCCCCACAACAGACACCCTGTGAGGTAGGTGGGGCTGAGGGAGCTCTTGACAGAAACTGCTCCTTTTTCAAGAACAGCTCTTATCAGAACTACGGCTTGCCCAAGGTCATCCAGCCAGGTGCAAGTGGAGGAGTGGGGGAATCAAACCCGGTTCTCCCAGATTAGAGTCCGCGCACTTAACCACTACACCAAACTGGCTCTCCAGGATCTTAATCTATCAAAGATCTCAGGAATTCCCTCAGAAATTTTCCATTCTTTCCATGGGTTTCATCTTCTTCTTAATTTTCTGATTTCTCCTCTTAAGTTTTAAGGTCTTGATTCTGTGTCTTTTTCCTTTATAAGTGTAAAAGTTATCTTCTCCTTGATGGCTAAGTTTCATTTTTATTTTCATTTTTTGGCGTATGATTTATCTCCTTGAACACTGGGAAAGAAAAAGGGATGCTTATTGAAGGTGGAGGGGGGTGGGGGAGTCTGTAGTTAACTGTAATGGCAGATGATCACTTTCAAGGAGTTCCCAAATCTAAGAGGTGGATATTTTCGCTGTAAGGGAAGATGGTATTGACAATGCTGTGAGAAGGCACTTTGAAGTGTACATGAAGGGAGCGTCGGCTGCTTTGGACATTCTGAACGAGCATTGAAAAAGGAAGTGAGTGTGTTTTCTCCCCGAGCTTTCAGGTATATATATTTCTTCAGAATGTAGGGAAGGAATGGTGCCTCCCCCCTCCCTTTGGCTGTGCTTGGAAATATAAAGAGGAAAAGCACACGTCATTCTCATTCCCTCTTCTACTACTTCTGCCAGGTCAGGGGTCCCCAGTGTGGTACCTGTGGGTGCCATGGGGCCTGGAAGCACCTTTCTTGGTGCCTGCCAAGTGCCAGTTTGGTGTAGTGGTTAAGTGCACGGACTCTAATCTGGGAGAACCGGTTTTGATTCCCCACTCCTCCACTCACAACTGCTGGATGACCTTGGGCAAGCCCTAGTTCTGACAAGAGCTGTCCTTGAAAGAGCACTTCTCTCAGAGGTCTCTCAGGCCCACCTACCTCACAGGTTGTCTGTTGTGGGAAGGGGAAGGGAAAGGAGTTTGTAAGCCGCTCTGAGACTCCGAGTGAAGGGCGGGGTATAAATCCAATCTCCTCCTCCTCCTCCTTGAAAGTGGGCGGGCTAGGTGGGGTTTTTGCCCATCAGGGCTTCTAATTGCCTGTATCGATTAAAAGATATGCTGTTAAACAGTGCTGCTGCCTGAAATTGAAGAGTCGCTATTAGCATTACATACAACCTTGATCCCTGCAATTTTTTGTGCTTGGCTGCACCTCCTGCAGCGGCCATTTTGTCAGTGGTCCCACCCACTGTGGCAGCCATTTTGTGGCTGTGCCCACCTGTGGTTGTGCCTATGTCGGAATCCCACAGGTACCTGCAGGCTTGTAAAGGTTGGGGACCACTGTGCTGCGTTATTGAAACTGGAGTTGCTACATTCCTAGCTGTATCCAGTTGCATTGGAAACACATGAGGAATTCTACTAGCAACATGATGGACCAGCAGAAAGTTTCGGAACAGATTTTTTAGTTTCACGGAGCCCTTAACCTCAGGCTGGATGCAAAAGCAAAATGGAGAGAAAAGGAGGGGGAAAAGGGTTTTGAATTTCTGTTGCTGCCTGTCATTAGAAGGTCATCTTCCTGCACGTCTGGAATCCCCCTCTTGGTATCACCAGCAACATCCTTTTCTCTCTCCTGCTTTTTGTTTAGCATTCAGTTTGAGGAAGACTTTTATGAAACCCCAAAACTAGCTCACTCCTTGGTGACATTTCCCCCCCATCAAGTCACAGCAGACTGAAGGTGATCCCGTAGGGTTTTCAAGGCAAGAGACAATCAGAGGTGGTTTGCCCTTGCCTGTCTCTGCATCATGACCATAGTATTCCTGGGAAGTCTCCCATCCAAATACTAGCCTGGGCTGACCCTGCTTAGCTTCCGAGATCTGGCAAGATTGTGCTCCCCTGGGGACTTTTAGTTGAATCTAATAAAGTTATTGCTCTGTTGCTGCCTTTTGGTTTCCTTTTGTTTTTCTAATGGACTAACTAGGCTGCAAGTATTTTGTTTGCTTTGTCAGATCACAAAAAAAATTAGAAAGCGGCAAACTTATTTCCATTCTAAACACAACTCATTACATAATGACCAGGATGCTATGTTGGCTATAAAACACATCCGGGGGGGCATTCTCTCAACTCTTGCTTACTGTTACTGCTTTGACTGGATTTCTGTTGGGCTTCAAAGAGAAATAAAGAGAATGATTTCACTGCATTTCAAGAGAAATACAATGATGACTCATGAAAAGACTCCCAGCATTATATCTGACAGTGAATGCCAAAACCTATTTTCAGGGCGTGCCGTGGCTTTCTGCTAGTGGCTCTTTGGATTGCATGTCATGTCATTTTTCAATCAAGGGTGAATATCATCCTTTGCACTTAATGCTAACCTGTGAGTTCAGGCGCTCAGCGCTCTAGCATTCCAATGGACTGGGATTCTCAAGTGTGTGCTGCTACATAATTCAAACTGGATCACGTTAGACAGGATAGAAAAGTTGATGAGGTTAAAAAAAACCCTTGCCATATTTAGATCATGCAATATGAGGAGAAGAGGCTACTCCTGGGGTCCCAAAAAAGCAGGGATGGTGAGGTTCAGCCATCTCAATTCTGCTTACAATAAATAATTGTATTTAAAATATTTATAGGCCACACTTTCTCTACAGAGTGGAGACTCAAGGTAGTTTATGATATAAAACTTGGGCCTAGTTAGCACGTAAACCAGCAAACTTCTATAGAGCTTTTCCACTCCCTTTTCAATTTCCTCCCTCCCCCCAGCCTTGCTGGCCCAGCCATCATCTGTTCTCTCTGTGGAGCTTGGCACAAATTTGGATGTAGAGTTGTCCAAAGGAGCTCTTGATATAGGCTTTGAGGTTAATGTGGAGGCAGCAGTGAAGGAGGGCCAACACTGCTGAGCCGGCAATCCCAACCAGGGAAAAGTGGGGAGCTGAATCTGTAGACCTGAACCAACTACAAGTACGTAGCCAGAGCCTCAAAGAGAACTGCCTCTCCAACGGGTCTCCAAGGTCACCACCACCAAGCCCCGCTTGTTGAGATGCCAGGAGGTTGCAGAGCTCCACAGAAGTCCGCAAATCCAATTGTGAGCTGAAGGGTCCTTTAAGAAATGCTCCTTACTCTCAGAGAGCGAGACCTTCCTGGTATTGCTTCTGCCTGCTCTGGTCTCTAAGATCTCCAGCAGCCACTGCAACAAATGGTAGGCCTTGGAGCTATCCAGGGTCCTGTAACATGCCTGTAGCCAAGCCTGACTTAGCAGATGGGAGGCTTTCAGTAGACAAGTGGGCCTTGCTGTGCTGGTGATTCTATTTCCTTGTGTGTATTTCCCTGTGAACTTGGCTTTACCCTACAGGTATTCAGCCAAGACAGGGCACTGGGCTGAACCATAATTATCCCTTGTGTGATTGGACTACCTCACACATGAGGCTGCATTATTCTTAATCAGGGCACTGGTCTATCAAGGTAAGCATTGTCTGTTCAGTCCGGCAGCATCAGAGAGGGGTCTTTCACGTACCTACTCCACCCCCCCTTTTACCATCAAGTTGCAGCCAACTTATGGTGACTCCATGGGTTTTCAAGGCAAGAGATGTTCAGAGGTGATTTGCCATTGCCTGCCTCTGTGTAGCGACCCTAGTGGTCTCCCATCCAAAATACTGACCAACTCCGACCCTGTTTATCTTTTGAGATCTGACAAGATTGGGCTAGCCTGGGCTATCCAGGTGAGGGTTCACATACCTACTACCTGGTCCTTTTTAACTGGAAATACTGGAGCCTGAGCCCGGGGCCTTCTGCATGCAACGCAGAGGTTCTTCCACTGAGACGTGGCCCTGCCGCTGTCGTGCAAGAACAGGGGCTGCACTCCCCTGGTGACTTCCCTGTTAGGCTGTAGCCTTGTATACCATTCCCCACAATTCTCCGAACCTCTGGAGTATCTTTCTGAGCACAAGGGGGCTCGAGTAGAGGAGCAGGTAGGAAGGATTTGTCATAGGAGACAAAGTCTGCCTATAGTTCATAGGAATCCAGCCCCTGTTCGTAACTTTGCAGTGCAACCACAGTCCATTGGAATTGTGTGGCTTTCCCAGAGAACCAGCACCACTGCATGGCTTATCTTCGTTGCCCTTTGATAGCAGTTAACATAAGTTTACTCTACATGCCATAGAACTGTTCCTTTCCCTGCTTTAAGTTGTACAAGATATTTAGACTGGGGCGGGGGGGGGGAATTCTCTATTTTCTTTAGCACAAGCAGCTCAGAGATTTTGTCACTGTATTTATGTGGCATGAAGAGCGTAAGCCCTAAAGAAATGTTAAAAATAAAGCAATTTTACATAACCACCCTATATGCAGCAAAGGCCGTATTAATTATGAATGGTGTCCAATAAGCTGTGTTGTCTTGGAGAGTGTTCCTTCGTTGGTCTTAAGTACCCTGTGTGCTTGCTTGTGACTTTACTGAATTTTATTTTGCCAACCCCTGTGCTTTTCTCAAGAAGACAGTTGGCTAGAATCACATTATTGTTGTTCTTTGTATTAGATTCCCCCCATCATCCCAGCAGTAAAAACACACAAACACACACACACACACTGGATACTCTGGAAGGTACATAGGTTGACCTAGGCACTAAACAAACAAAAACTGCCTTAAAATGTGAATCTGTTTACTGTAAAGGTTTGTATCGAGTATGAATAGCTAGTGAAGAAGAAGAAGAAGAAGAAGAAGAAGAAGAAGAAGAAGAAGAAGAAGAGGTTGGACTTATACCCCGCCCTTCACTCGGAGTCTCAGAGCGGCTTACAAACTCCTTTCCCTTCCCCTCCCCACAACAAACACCCTGTGAGGTAGGGCTGAGAGAGCTCCGAGAGAACTGTCCTTGAGAGAACAGCTCTGACAGAACTATGGCTTGCCCAAGGTCATCCAGCAGGTGCACATGGAGGAGTGGGAAATCAAACCCAGTTCTCCCAGATTAGAGTCTGCGCACTTAACCACTACACCAAAAATATAAAACATTAAGTGATAAAGTCTGCTCTTCAGTCTCAACAGGTGTTATGTACTTTGGTTATGTCGTATGCATCAGCATTAGGTATCTTCATAATTGTATATAATCTTTGTATCTGCTCTGAGTTGCTGCAATATATAATGCTGTGTAAAACTGGGGACTTGGGAGTTTTAAACATGAGGATTTACATAAGAACATAAGAGAAGCCATGTTGGATCAAGCCTATTCAGTCCAACACTCTGTGTAACAGAGTAGCCAAAACCCAGGTGCCATCAGGAGGTTCACTGAAAGGGCCAGAACTCCAGAAGTCCTCCCACTGTTGCCCCCCCCAAGCACCAAGAATACAGAGCATCACTGTCCCAGACAGAATGTTCCATGTAAACCTTGTGGCTAGTAGCCACTGGTGGACCTCTGCTCCATGTTGTTGTTAGCCATTCAGTTGTGTTCAAGTCTTGGCGATTCTGTGGGCCAGCTCTCCCCATGTTTTCCAATCTTGTACTGTTTCTTTGAGTTGTTCTATGTTCAGGCTAGTGTTGAGTTTCATGGTGTCTAGCCACCATGTTCTTTGGCGGCCAAGTTTCCTTTTGCTGCTAACCAATCCAAGAAGAATTGCTTTTTCTTGTGAGTTCTTCCACATGACATGGCCAAAATATGTCAGTCGCAATTTTGTGATATTCCCCTTCCAATGGCATGTCTGGTTTTATGTCCTCCAATACCTGCTTGTGTGGCCCCTTTGCTCTCTGAGGAATCCAATCCCCTCTTGAAGCTGTCTACACTTGTAGCCATCATCGCTTCCTGCGGCAGCAAATTCTACGTGCTAATTACTCTTAGGGGCAAAGAAGTACTTCCTTTTATCTGTTCTAAACCTGCTACTCATTGTTTTGTTGCTTGCTTGGGGATTATCATGGCCAGAGTGCTCATCAAATCAGAGGAAACTGTTTGTAGTAATGATATGTGCACAAAGTGCCTTAAAGTTGCCACCATCTCTTTCAAGGCTGGAGATGAACAGAGATGGTTTGTCATTGCCCACCTCTCTGGAGAGATCCTGGACTCCCTTGGTGGCCTCACATCCAAGTACTCACCAGGGTCGATCCTGCTTAGCTTCATGAGATCTGATGAGATCAGGCTAGCCTGGGCCAGCCAGGGTAGGGCATGATACTGGTGGCTTCCCTCCCCTGTTTGCTTGCACATGACCTTTTGCTTTCTGGCCTGTTAGATGTGGCATAACTGCTTCTGTGTGTCATTTTTCAGACTTTAGATCTGAGACAAGGGAGGGGATTGTTGTAATAAAAACTAATGATCTCAGGAACAGGAGGAGGAGGAGGAGATGATGATTGAATTAATACCCCGCCCTTCACTACCTGAAGGAGTCTCAGAGCATCTTACAATCTTCTTTCCTTCCCCTCCCCACAACAGACACCCTGTGAGGTAGGTGGGGCTGAGAGACCTCTTGAGAAAACTGCTCGTGAGGGAACAGCTCTAAGAGAACTTGACTGACCCAAGGTCTCACCAGCAGCTGCATGTGGAGGAGTGGGGAATCGTACCTGGTTCTCCCAAATTAGAGTCCGTGCTCCTAACCACTACACCAAACTGGCTCTCTCAGGAAAAGCACTGATGGCTTCCTAAAGCCTGGTAAAGCATTGCTGTTCATTTATACCCACTGGACTGGAATCTAGCTCTTGTTCCTTTATATAGCCTTGGATATATAGGTGGCATATTTGGAGGCCTCTGCCCCTGCTGTGGGAAAGGTTGCAAATCCCCCCCCAAGTGGTATGTTCTCTTCCCCTCCTTCTAAGTTTTCTAATAGCTAGGTGTCTCCTCAGATCTGTAAAACATCGTAACAGGAAAAAAGCCAGACAGCTACCCAGATGTGTGGGATGTTATTATAGAACATTAGGTGAATTCAGCTTCCTTTTAACATCTGTTATTGTGGTGCGTAGATATGTATAGCTACCATTGCTCAAAGTCTGTGGAATATTTAGATTTAATGTTTTGTCTGCAGAGATATCCAAAGTCCACAGTGAAGAACGGAGAAAATAAATAATGTTAAATATGCTAGCTGCCTTAGACTGTCTGTCCTGTGTTTCTTGGGGTGCAGCCACACGCAGAATTGGCCATGCCATAGGCGTGAATGCTGGGCAGATTTTAAGGGTGTGATCAGATGCAAACATTTGGAAAGTGTCCCGTACCTGTCGGCAACCTGTTTTGTTCTGTCACAGAAGCGGGGTAGAAAGACACTAGGGAAAGTCCGGTAGCAAGCGGGTTGCTATGGGCCAGGAACGGACTTTCCCCTGTGTGATCAATCCAGTGCACTTCCATGACATCGGGATGGTCTGATCAGGCTATCCTGACTCTGTGTTGTTGTTTTTTTCCCCATTTCGGTATGCACACCATCACACACTACATAGCGAACACTCAGTGTGGAGATGCGAATCATCGATCCCCTGTTGAAGCGCACCAGAAAAACACAGGGAAAAAACACCGATTCACCCACAGTTGCGTCTGATCACACAGTGGTGGGCTGCCCCCGCAGCTCCCAGGGACTGTGTGATTGTGCAAATATGGATCAAATTCCTGCGGAGCACGTAGCCTCACTCCCCCCCCCCCGCTTTATCTCGCGTGTGTGAACACAACCTTGGTGTGTCTAATTCCTGTATGGCGCAACTCCTCACAAGCCAAGAGGTTGCACTGCTGCGATGCACTTCAGTTGTAAAGTGGACTTCAGGATCAGGCCCTTAGAATAATTGATGGATAGAGAAGCTTCTGCTTCTCTTCTCTGCCTTAGGAGAGCTGGCAAACATCTTTCCCTTTTATGTGTTTCCTGGGCAAGAGGACTGCAGGCTGGATTTAAATGATGAAATCTGTAGAACACCGACTTCAAAATAAAGTTCTGGAAAGCCATTACTCAGCGCATCCATGGAGGACAGTAAGCGATCCGTTTGCACTTTTGCAGCTGAAGTCAGCAAACTGGGAAACCAAAGTTAGGGGATTTTGTGTCTCTTTAAAAGGCAAGAACCTTGTTTTCAATACAAAAATAGCACGGGCATACTACAAAGAGCTGGATCCAGCTTCAGTTAAAATTCCACCGATCCCCTTCCCACTGCTAACCCCACTCAGGGGTCTTTCCTCAGGATCCCCCCCCCCCGTCGGAAGCAGCAGTTTTTGGAGATCAGTGGGCTGCAGTGGGAGGGCGGAGACAGGAAAGCTCCATTTGGTCATCGGCAAAAGAAGTCTGGATCCAGCCCAACAAATGCACTTGTTGTTAGTTGTACATCTTTATCTAGTTCTTTCTTCTGGGTTTCACAGTACAGACACCTTCATGTGCCAGCATCCTTTAATTTGTGTGGCTTTCAGGAAAGTGGTATGTATGTATGTATGTATGTATTTGTTTATTAATCCCATTTGTACCCCACCCTCCCTGCAATGCAGGCTCAGAGCGGCTTACAGTCAATGCATAAAACAGTTAAAACAACATAAAATCTAAAACAGTTCCATAATAACTAATACAATTTCATGAGGTGCTGAAGATGGTTGGTTGGTTATTCAAGATGGTGTACTTTCAGAGTATACTTCAAGCTTAGATGTCCTTCTGCTCAGATCTTCCTACAGCCCAGGCTAGGTGTCAAAACCACACTAGATATCAAAAACCAAGGGCCAGGGCTCTATAATGTGGTGGCTCCCTAGCTAAAAGCCTGGCAGAAGAGCTCTGTCTTGCAGGCCCTGTGGAACTGTAAGAGATCCCGCAGGGCCCTGATCTCCTCCGGGAGCTCATTCCATCAGGTTGGGGCCACCACTGAAAAAGCCCTGGCTTTAGTAGTAGCGAGCCTGGCATCCTTGGGCCTGGGAGGGTCAATCGATTTTGCGACCCTGACCATAATGCTCTCTGGGGTATATATGGGGAAAGGCGGTCCCGTAGGTATGTCGGACTCTGGCCATATAGGGCTTTAAAGGTAAGAACCAGCACCTTGAAGTGGATTCGGTATGCAATTGGCAGTCAGTGCAGTGTCCTCAGCAGAGGCTGGATGTGCTCCCACCTGGGGAGACCAATCAAAAGCTTGGTTGCGGTGTTCTGCACCAGCTGTAGCTTCCGAATCGGTGACAAGGGCAGCCCCATGTAGTCTAATCTCGAGGTGACCATCGCATGGATCACTGTTGCTAGGTCAGCACCGTTGAGGAAGGGAACCAACTGCCTAATCAGCCGAAGATGGTAAAAGGCCGACCTGGCAGTGGCCACTACTCCATTGTTAAGGAGGCATCCAGGAGCACTCCCAAACTCCTAACCTCAGGCTCTGGCACCAACGGCGCCCCATCAAAGTAGGCTGTAGGGACCATACCACTCCAGCCTTGGCCCATCTACACTAATTCAAGCTGCTAGTGTGGACCTTTATAGCCCAACATAGCTTGGGACCAGCATACCTACAAGACCACTACTCCCTTGCAAACCTACCCAACCATCTAAGGGCCCTACTGTGCATAGTTCAATGACAATGAAGTCAGTTATGTATATTCTGTACCACAGATCAGTGGAAACACAAAAGAGATAAAATCCTACTGATGAAGAAATGTTCGATTTTTTAAATCAATCGCTGAACTTGAGCATAAAAAGAGAGCTTTGCTGATTCTTTACCAACTTCCAGTGGAACTCCCAGCTATATTCTGATCATGTGTGCAGGCCTTTCTCTCATACCACTAGCACTTGTTGTAGGCAAGGAACACCTTGAGTGTTTGGCATGTAGCACAAGCACTGTTGGCGTATTCTACCTGTGCAAAATGGGTAGCCAGGTTAGTCCGTCTGTAGCAGCAGAAAAGATCAAGAGTCCAGTAGCACCTTAAAGATTAACAAAATTTGTAGCAGGTATGAGCTTTTGCCACAAATGGTGTTAGTCCTCAAGGTGCTACTGGACTCTTGCTCTTCTCTACCTCTGCAATGGCCCTTCGGGTTGCCACACAAGCTCCTCAAAGGATTGGCTTGGAGCACCTGGCTGTGGGTTGGGGGCCATGAGTCTGGCAGCTGTGGTGGCAGATAGTGGAGTTGAAGTCAGAGTAGGGGCAGCTCTGCTCTGATGTTGTTCTGATGTGGGATGAAGCTCAATATCCTGTGGGAGGATAATTCTTAAAGGAAAGAGTTAAACAGCTTGCCGAAGTTAAACTGGAAAGAACTCTGCAGGAGCTTTGTTCTCCCTAAACGCAGGGCTGGCGTGTGGGGAGAAAGTCAGACGTTTTAAAGAAAAGGCCTCTGGACCTCTGGGAGAGAGAGAAGGCAGTTAAGTTCAGCCCACTTGCATTCTTCTCTCTCAGCTTTGCAGTTAAACTTCAGGGAGTAATGCCGATCAAGTGTAAACCCCGAGATCTGTCAGCATCAGAGGCTCAAGTGTTCTCATTCACTTAAAAGGATGCTTGTTCTGCCTTCAGCCCACCTCCTCCAGTAGAGTATATTGAATGGTCAGCAGTGAGTAGAATTGTACCTCTGTGATCAAGTACACAGGGTTATGGTGGTGGTTGTTGTTTTCCTCCCATGTTCTCAGTTAGCTCATATGTGCAAAACAGTGGATTATCTCCTCCTACATAGTCACTGAGGAATCCCTTCCCGTCCAGAAAAATACTTCATGTTAAGCACAATTAAAGTTGGAAAGGGATAGAGAAATAAATATTCGCAGCATTGTTATGCTAAAATGAAATGCTCCATGCTCCCAAACAAAGGCAAGACATGGGTTTATTAAAATTTCTGAACTGTGTCTAATAAAGCCCCTCCCCCCCAATAATCTGGGGACTCTAAAAGGCTGCCCAGTCAGGTTTGCCTGTATTTGGGCAACCCACCTCGATTCAAAGCCCCACATGGCCAACAGGTGTCCTTTGCTTCTCCTTGCATGTGTCAAATTTTGTCTGCCCATTGGCCCCATCAGATACACACCATACTGCGTAAAGGATAGAAACAACACACAGTGGGAAGGGATCTACCTCCCCAAGATCCCTGGTGCCATTTTGCCAAAGGGGGCTGTTTTGGGTGCCACTACCCCTCCTCAGATGCCTCAGGGTGCATTTTTCGATAGGGACTTTCAAAGGACTGGGACCACCAATATAAAGGCTCTGCTGTCCCCCTTTCCAAAGCCTTCTTGCAAGGGGGAGGGGCTCCAAAAGAGTTTTTGCTGCTGCTCTTACAAGTAGGGTTGGATTTACTTAGGAAGAGTTATTTGTTTAGATTCAGAATCTGTAGATCTTTACAGATGAATGCTTCCATCTTGGATTGAGCCCAGAACCTTGTTGTCCAGTAGAGTAATTGACAAAGGACTAATAGGACATGGTACCTTTGCCCTGGCTCTGTAAGTAGGTGCACTGGCATATTTACCCCCTCCTTCTTCTTCCAGCTATCTGCAGAAGTCCTCTCACAAAGAGCACAAACCAGCACAAAATGACTGGGGTTTCAATGGCATGGAAAAAAAAAATCCCGGATTCTAGAAAAGGTTGCCACTTATCCGTAAGGGTACCCTAAGATGGCCGATCTGCTCCAGCTGGTACACAGCAGCACCGACCTCTTCCCACAGTCACTTGCCTCTAGTCTAGGTTCAAATTCAGTTTGTTCATCCTCTTCCAGTTGCGCAAGCATTGGCAGACACGGGTCTACAGTGGAAACGGCTGCCGTTGGATTGGTAGAAATGAAAGAGGTGCTGCTAGTCAATGACAAAGCTGCTCAAGGACTGAGGAGTTAAACTCTCCTGGGGGAGGTCGCACCCCTCCTGAAGGAATAGGTCAGGGGTGGCCACACTTGCTTGACATAAGAGCCACATAGAATAAATATCAGATGTTTGAGAGCTGCAAGACATGAACAAATATTACACACATGTTTTAATTGAAAAATATGCAGTTTTGCTTTTTATTAACATTAAATGAGACTGCCAGAAATAAAAACAAAAGGGGTAAAAACAGATATAACATTAAATGCATCCTCCAAGCCCCCTCGCCTGCCCTCTGCTGGCTAGTTGGCAAAGGGATTTAAAGAGACAAATGCCCTCTCCCAAGCCGGGGGGGAGGCTTTGAGAATGCATTTAAAGTTGCTTTCTTTCTCTGCTCCCCCTCCACACACCTCAAGCCTACCCAGGGAGGGGTCATACTGGCTGGAGAAGAGATGACTCCCCTTCGCTTCCCCAGCCGCCCTGTCAGGAGCCGCACAATACGTGTGAAAGAGCCGCATGTGGTTCCCGAGCCACAGTTTGGCCACCCCTGGAATAGGTTCACCTACTGTTGGAGGCACAGATCTCCCCGGTGGCACATAGTGCCAGCTATGGGTTTTCCTTAAAAAGCTTAATCTGGCCACCTTGATCCATGGCTATGATTACATCCAGGTTCGATTAGTGTACTAGCTGCCTATTTGTTTTAGCACAGGGTACTTGAAGGATCGCCCCCTGCCATATTGTCTAGCTCATTAGTTAAGATCTCCCTCCCAAACCCTGCTCTCTGTGCCCCCTGCCTTTAGAGGCTAGGTAGATGGCAACCAAGGACAGGGCTTTTTCAGTAGTGGCCCCTCCCTTGTAGAATGCCCTTCCCCTTGAGGTTCACCTGGCATGTATGTTGCATTAGTCTGGACACTTATTTTAAGCTGTCAGTGGTCTGTGTTTTTATGTCGTGTTGGGCGAAATGCTCTCTAGGGGTTGAGCACTTCGCCACAGGTATAATTAACCTTTGGGATCTTTTGGTCTATGTCTACGAGGAATGGGCTGCCGCAGAGACTTCCCAGTGAAGAGGCGAGAGACAGGACTCAGAATAATGTTTGTTTACTTAAATAAAGCACAGTTCCAATGTTGTTGTTGTTCAGTCGCACAGTCGAGTCCGACTCTTCGCGACCCCATGGACCAGATTACGCCAGGCCCTCCTGTCTTCCGCTGTCCGCTGAAGTTTGCTCAATTTCATGTTTGTTGCATCGATGACACTGTCTAGCCATCTCATCCTTTGCCGTCCCCTTCTTCTTTGACCTTCAATCTTTCCCAGCATCAGGGTCTTCTCCAGTGAATGCTCCCTTCTCATTTGGTGGCCAAAGTATTTGAGCTTCAGCTTCAGGATCTGGCCTTCCAGGGAACAGTCAGGGTTGATTTCTTTTAGGATTGACTGATTTGATCTCCTTGCAGTCCAAGGGACTCTCAAGAGTCTTCTCCAGCACCATAGTTCAAAAGAATCTATTCTTCGGCGCTCGGCCTTCCTTATAGTCCAACTCTCGCAGCCATACATTACTACGGGGAATACCATTGCTTTGACCATGCGGACTTTTGTTGGCAAGGTGATGTCTCTGCTTTTTATCATGCTGTTTAGGTTTGCCATCGCTTTCCTCCCAAGGAGCAGGCGTCTTTTAATTTCATGGCTGCAGTCACCATCTGCAGTGATCTGAGATCCTAGGAACGTGAAGTCTGTCACTACTTCTACGACTTCCCCTTCTATTTGCCAAGGAGTGATGGGGCCAGATGCCATGATCTTAGTTTTTTTGATGTTGAGCTTCAAGCCCACTTTTGCACTCTCCTCTTTCACCCTGAGCAAGAGGCTCTTTAGGTCCTCTTCACTTTCTGCCATCAGAGTGGTATCGTCTGCATATCTGAGGTTATTGATCTTTTCCCCAGCAATCTTAACTCCAGCTTGTGATTCATCCAGGCCAGCCTTTCGCATGATGTACTCTGCATATAAATTAAATAAGCAAGGTGACAATATACATCCTTGTCGTACTCCTTTTCCTATGCTAAACCAATCAGTTGTTCCATATCCGGTTCTAACTGTTGCTTCTTGACCCTTATACAGGTTTCTCAGGAGACAGGTGAGGTGGTCTGGTACTCCCATCTCTTTAAGAACCTGCCATAATTTATTGTGATCCACACAATCAAAGGCTTTAGCATAGTCAATGAAGCAGAAGTAGATGTTTTTCTGGTACTCTCTTGCTTTCTCCATAATCCAGCGAATGTTGGCAATTTGATCTCTAGTTCCTCTACCTCTTCGAAACCCAGCTTGTACTTCTGGCAGTTCTCTATCCACGTACTGTTGGAGCCTAGCTTGTAGGATTTTGAGCATGACCTTGCTAGCGTGTGAAATGAGTGCAATTGTGCGATAGTTTGAACATTCCTTGACGTTGCCCTTCTTTGGGATTGGAATGTAAACTGACCTTTTCCAATCCTGTGGCCACTGTTGTGTTTTCCAAATTTGTTGGCAAATTGAGTGCAGCACTTTAACGGCATCTTCTTTTAAGACTTTGAATAACTCAGCTGGGATACCATCACCTCCACTAGCTTTGTTGTTAGTAATGCTTTCTAAGGCCCATTTAACTTCGCTTTCCAGGATGTCTGGCTCGAGGTCAGTGATTATACCATCGTGGTTGTCAAGGACATCGAGGTCCTTCTTGTATAGTTCTTCTGTGTATTCTTGCCATCTTTTCCTAATCTCTTCTGCTTCTGTTAGGTCCCTACCGTTTTTGTCCTTTATCATGGCCAGCTTTGCATGGAACGTTCCCTTGATTTCTCCAATTTTCTTGAAGAGATCTCTAGTCCTTCCCAATCTATTGTTTTCCTCTATTACTCTGCATTGTTCATTCAGGAAAGCCTCCTTATCTCTCCTTGCTGTTCTCTGGAAGTCTGCATTCAGTTGGGCAAATCTTTCCTTTTCCCCATTGCCTTTAGCTTTCCTTCTTTCCTCTGCTATGTGTAAAGCCTCATCAGACAGCCACTTTGCTTTTTTGCATTTTTTTTACTTTGGGATGGCGGTGAGTGCTGCCTCCTTTACAATGTCACGGACCTCTGTTCATAGTTCTTCAGGCACTCTGTCTATCAAATCTAGTCCCTTAAACCTATTCTTCACCTCTACTGTATATTCATCGGGGATGTGATCTAGGTCAAATCTGAATGGCCTTGTGGTTTTCCCAACTTTCTTCAATTTAAGTCTGAATTTTGCAATGAGTAGCTCATGATCTGAGCCACAGTCAGCTCCAGGTCTTGTTTTTACTGACTGGATAGAGCTTCTCCATCTTTGACTGCAAATTATATAGTCAATCTGATTTCGGTGTTGCCCATCTGGTGATGTCCATGTGTAGAGACGCCTCTTAGGTTGTTGGAAAAGGGTGTTTGCTATGACCAGCGTGTTCTCTTGACAAAACTCTGTTAGCCTTTGCCCTGCTTCATTTTGTTCTCCAAGGCCAAACTTGTCTGTTATTCCGGTTACCTTTTGATTTCCTACTTTAGCATTCCAGTCCCCTATGATGATGAGGACATCATTTTTTGGTGTTAGTTCTACGAGCTGTTGTAGGTCTTCGTAGAACTGGTCCACTTCAGCCTCTTCTGCAGCAGTGGTTGGGGCATAGACTTGGATTACTGTGATATTGAATGGTTTGCCTTGGATTCGGACCGAGATCATTCTGTCATTTTTGAGATTGTATCCCAATACTGCCTTTCTCACTCTCTTGTTGACTATAAAGGCCACACCATTTTTTCTATGGGATTCCTGGCCACAGTAGTAGATATAATGGTCTTCTGAGTTAAATTCGCCCATTCCTGTCCACTTTAGTTCACTGATTCCCAAGATGTCGATGTTCATTCTTGCCATCTCATTTTTGACCACGTCAAGCTTACCTTGATTCATAGATCTTACATTCCAGGTTCCTATGCAGTATTGTTCTTTGCAGCATCGAACTTTCCTTTCACCGTCAGACACATCCACAACTGAGCGTCCTTTCGGCTTTGGCCCAGCCGCTTCACTCTTTCTGGGGTTACTCGTACTTGCCCTCTGCTCTTCCTCAGTAGCATATTGGACACCTTCCGACCTGAGGGGCTCATCTTCCGGCGTCATATCTTTTAGCCTTTTGTTACTATCCATGGGGTTTTCTTGGCAAAGATACTGGAGTGGGTTGCCATTTCCTTCTCCAGGGGATCACGCTTGGTCTGAGTTCTCTGCTGTGGCCTGTCCGTCCTGGGTGGCCCTCCACGGCATAGCCCACAGCCTCATCGAACCACGCAAGCCCCCTCGCCACGACAAGGCAGTGATCCATGAGGGAGACAGTTCCAATAACACTCAACAAATACAATTCACACACACATTCATTCAAGGTCTAAGAATAAAAGATAGATAAAGCACAGTTGCATGAGCAGGTTATCGTTGGTTTCGTTGAGGGCAATATTTACCTCCAAGGCGCGGCTCCTAAGCTTCCAGCGAGTGGGGTAAGGTAGGGTAGGTGTCAGGAAACCACTGGAGCAGCCACAGAGGTAACGGGAGCCGTGGCTCCCAACGCAGTAGTCACTGGAACGACACCTGTGGCTCCTGCCGTAGTGATCGTTGGAACTGCCCCGGCGGCTCCCGAGGTAGTAATCAACGGGACTGCGCCCGGGGCTCCCTTTCCCGCCCCGCTCATCGTGGTGGATGGCGGACGTTGACGGTGAGGGAAAGATGTGGATTCCTGACAATTTAAGGTGATCAGGTGCATTGATATCAGAAACTTTCACCCATTCCCTGTATTGGGGCCCAAAGTGTACCCATTGCACCAGGTACATAAGTTGTCCACGAAGTATCTTAGAGTCCAAAACATCAGCGATCTCATAGTGCTCTTCACCGTCAACCATCAGAGGGGGGAGGAGCCAACGTCTCGGGATGCCCTTTAGTTGGGGGGAAGGCCGGCTTGAGAAGGCTGTAATGGAAAATTGGATGTATTGCTTTAAGAGATTTAGGCAAGTCTAGTTGTACAGTTACTTGATTCACACATCTTAGCACTCGGAAAGGACCAATATATTTCCACGCCAGTTTCCTGGACTGTTGCGCTAGTCTTAGATTCTTAGTCGAGAGATAGACAGTGTCTCCCGGTTGTAATTTCCATCCCCCGGCCCGTTTCTTATCTGCTTGTTTTTTATACTGTGCCTTGGCCTCATTCAAAGTCTCGATAATTAGGGGCCAGGAGTCACGGAGAGTTTGACACCATGCCGAGGCTTTACCACCATTCTCATCAGGTTTTAAGAAAGGAAGAGGGGGCTGTCATAGCCCATGGCAGCTTTGAATGGTGACATTTTCGTGGAAGCATGCCATGAGTTGTTGTAAGCAAACTCCGCCAATGGCAACAAATCTACCCAATTGTCTTGTTGATAATTAGAAAAACACCTTAGATATTGTTCCAACGTCTGGTTCACCCTCTCCGTCTGGCCATCAGTCTCAGGGTGATAGGCAGTACTAAGCGCACGTTCAATACCCATTAGAGTCATTAGCTCAGACCAAAACTTGGAAACAAATGGAACCCCCTGTCGGAAATGATCTTGAGGGGCAATGCATGCAATTTGGCAATGTGTTGAATGAATGCTTTGGCCAGGCCTTTTGCTGTTGGCATACTGGGGAACGGTATGAAGTGGGCTTGCTTAGAGAATAAGTCCACTACCACCCAAATAACCGTCATGTGTTTAGAGGGGGGAAGATCAGTGATAAAATCCATAGAGATTACTTCCCAGGGTCTGCTCGGGGTGGGTAGTGGTTGCAGGAGACCTGGAGGTTTCCCTGGTCTGGCTTTACAACGATTACACGTTGGGCAGGACTGTATATAACGAGATAACTCTTGCTTCATTCTGGGCCACCAGAAGCTCCGTTGCAGAAGCCTTAAGGATTTTACATATCCAAAGTGTCCCGCAGCTTTTGAATCATGAACTGTGCGCAAAACCTGGGCTCGGGTAACTTCTGGGACAAACATTTTATTTCCCTTGTACCAGCAGCCATTAGGATCACACTTCACATCATCCCTGGCTTGTAACTCACTCGTTTCTGGTGGGGTGATGTCAGATAAAAACTGCTTTCCCAATTCAATGTCTGGATGTGACTTACAGGTGCTTGTTTAGCTTTACGGGTTACAACTGCACCAACTAATTGTTCCGGGGTGAACATAGATTCCCGAACTTCGACCCTCTTAGAAAAATGCTGAGGAAGGCGGGAGAGAGCGTCCGCTAAATGGTTGGCTTTCCCTGGGAAGTGGTGCAGGGTAAACTGAAATTTGGAGAAGAACTCAGCCCACCTGAACTGTTTGGCATTTAGATTCCGGGGTTTTCGCAATACCTCAAGATTTTTATGATCAGTCCAGATTTCAAAAGGTATTCGGGACCCCTCTAACCAATGTCTCCATGTGATCAAGGCTAAACGGATAGACGCCGCTTCCTTATCCCAAATGGGCCAAAATCTTTCTGTGTCATTAAATTTTCTTGACACATAAGCCAGGGGTTGTAGCTGCTTTTGAGCATTCTCTTGCAAAATCACCCCACCCATAGCAGTGTCTGATGCGTCTACTTGCACTACAAATTTCTTTGTTTCATCAGGGTGTGCTAGTATGGGCTCAGACGTGAACAACCTTTTAAGTTGTTCAAACGCTTGCTGACACTGCGGAGTCCAGTCCAAAGGGGCTCCTGGGACCGAAGCCTTAGATCCCCTCCCCTTAGTTTTTAGAAGTTCCGTGAGGGGAAGGGCTACTTGGGCGAAGTGTGGCAGGAATTGACGGTAAAAGTTGGCGAAGCCGAGAAAACTTTGGAGCTGGCGCCTGGTTTTGGGGGGCTCCCATCTCAATACATCCTGGACCTTTTTTGGGTCCATCTCCAACCCCGCGGAGGATATGCGGTATCCCAAAAAGTCAATGCTCTCTTGGTGAAATTCACATTTTGACAGCTTAACAAACAGTTTGTGTTCTAAAAGCTTTTCCAATACTTTCCGCATAAGGGTAGTGTGGGATTCCTGATCCGGGGTATAGACCAAGATATCATCTAAATAAACAACCACTCCCTTGAATAAATAGGGGTGTAACACTTCATTGATTAAGTTCATGAAGACCCCTGGTGCCCCTTGTAACCCGAAGGGCATCACCCGGTATTCAAATTGCCCCAGCGGGGTATTAAATGCAGTCTTGTATTCATCCCCCTCTCTAATACGAACCCGAAAGTAGGCATCTCTTAAATCCAGTTTAGAGAATACTTTCCCTTTCGCCACCTCAGCCAGTAGGTCTTTGATGAGGGGCATCGGGTAGGCATTGGTAGCAGACACTGCGTTAAGTCCCCGGTAATCCGTGCAGAGTCTGAGCCCCCCATCCTTTTTTTTACAAAATAATACAGGTGCTGCAAAAGGGGATGATGCTGGCCTAATGAATCCACGGGCCAGATTTTTATCAATAAATCGGCGAAGTTCTTCCTTTTCACTTGGGCTCATGGCATAAATTTTCCCTTTTGGTAATTTTTGACCCGGAAGGATCTCAATTGCACAGTCGGAGTTACGATGGGGGGCAATTCATCTGCTTCCTCCTCCTCAAACACCCGGGTTATATACTGGTAATCCTCAGGGATGCGGTTAAGTTCCTCCGTTGCCAAACAAGCTCGTGGAGGTTCATTGCAAGGGGGATTTCCCCACCCGGGGTCCCATTTGTGTTCTGTACATTTTGGGGAGATAAATTGTACCTCCCCTTCTTCCCATAAAATGTATGGGTTATGTCCATGTAACCAGGGGCTACCCAATACCAAAGGAAATTGGGCTTGCGGAGCTATTACGAATGAGCGTAGCTCCCAGTGGTCACCAATGCCTATTCTTAAAGGAACAGTCTCAAATTGGCATGGTTTTTTCATCGGAGACCCATCCATCTGTGTGAAAGTTATTGGGTCTTTCAGGTGGACCACGGCTGCCTCCAACCCCATAACCATAGAAGGGTTTATGAGATCCCTCCCGCACCCTGAGTCAATGAGAGCCCGGACCCGAATGTGAGTCATCATTGCTGGATTCATCACCAAAACAGTCACAAAGAAGAGAGAGGGGTAGTTGCTCACCATTTTAGGCGCCTCTGGTGTTGGGTCCTGCTGTGTAGCGCCGTTCACCAACAGGACCATCTCATTTCCCTGCATCTCACTCTCCTCCTCTAGCATCAAGGTATCCACTTGGTCGGGGCTAGCAAACAGAGCCCGTGTGTTGCGCGGTTTGGCGGTACCTTTTCTCGGGGTAGAGGTTGTCCACCTTCTGGGCTCTTCTTGTGGTAGAGCTCTATTGGGATCCCCTTTCGGGCAGGCAGCGGCGAAATGCCCTTTCTCCCCACATCGCAGGCAGAGCCCCTGTCGCATACGCTGATCCCTCAGGCCACTTGGGGTGGAAGTTGGTTTGGGTCTGGCCTGGCCCGCCGCAACACTTGGACGATTGTTACCCAAGGATAAATCCAGCTTCATCATTTGCAAGCGACTTTCGGCCTTCTCGGCTTCCTCCATCCACCCCTGGAGGGTACGAGGTTGCTGAGAGCTGAGGACATTATTGCGGACGTCAACTGCCAGTCCCATTCTATATTGTTGGGCCAACACCGCATCAGTCCAGTCTCGAATTTTTACAGCATGCCTTTGAAACTCTCTTGAGTACTCCCGCACTGAGAGTTTGCCTTGTCTGAAAGTGCGAAGGAAGGCTTCAGCTTTTTGGGCCGCCCCCGGATCTTCAAAACGGTTTCTCAAAGCCCACATGAAGTCATCGACATTCCCCAACTCCTCCGCCTCCAGATCATGAAGGGCTACATACCAGCTAGTAGCACTCCCCCGGAACCTGGATGCAATAAACTCCACCTGCTGTTCTTCATCCGGGAATACATAGCCCCATCTTTGTACAAATTTTCCAACTTGTAATATGAAAAAGGACACAGTCTCTGGATCTCCATCAAAAGTGATCTCAAGCATGTCTTTGGGGCGGATTACCGGGGGGGCCGGCGCCATGATCGGTACCGGCTGCATGAGGGGTGCTGGAGCCGGAGGTTGAGGTGGAGGCACCACTGGCGGCTGGATAGGTCCTGGTGGCCCTGGCCCTGCTCCCGGTACTGGGGCCACTACTGGAGGTGGGGCTGGTGCTGGCTGGCCCGGCCCTGGCCCTGGGGGCGCTGGTTGGCCTGGCCCTGGCCCTGGGGGCGCTGGTTGGCCCGGCCCTGGACCCGGCGGTACTGGTTGGCCTGGCCCCGGGCCCGGAGGAGGAGGAGGTGGCCGTCCCGGCACCAACGGTGGCGCCGGGGCTGGAGCCGGTGCGGGGGCAGGTCTGGGTTGTGTCAGCGGATGGGCTCTAATAGCTTGGTCCATCATCTGGGGTAGGGACTGCATTAGTTTACTCATATCCCTTACCAGCCGTCGGGTGTCCTCTTGGATAGAATCCATGCGGGCATCAGTGTCTTGGCTGGACCCCGTTCTGGGAGATCCCCGGGACACCCGCCCTTGGGGAAGACCAAAACTACCTCTGGGATCCAGGAGGCTGTCACGGCTCTGGCTTCCCGGCATAGTCCAGGTGGTCTGGGTAGTGTCCAACAGGTTCTTAGTCCAATCGCGCGATCTGCGAAATGTCACCCCTTTATCCCAGGGTGTTGGGACTCCGGGCACATAGGTTCGTGGAACCGCACCACCCTGACTTGGTATCAGCCCGGCCGGGCTGTAGATCGGGAGTGCGTACGTGGCTCCAACTGTGCCAATCGATGGTGGGGTAGCCAACCCGGCTGCTGAATAGGTAGTTGGTGTCGTCACCACTGTAGTTGTAGTCACAGGAACCACGGTGGTAGTCGGAATGGAAACCACTGGAGCAGCCACAGAGGTAACGGGAGCCGTGGCTCCCAACGCAGTAGTCACTGGAACGACACCTGTGGCTCCCGCCGTAGTGATCGTTGGAACTGCCCCGGCGGCTCCCGAGGTAGTAATCAACGGGACTGCGCCCGGGGCTCCCTTTCCCGCCCCGCTCATCGTGGTGGATGGCGGACGTTGACGGTGAGGGAAAGATGTGGATTCCTGACAATTTCTGTCAGGTTTAAAATCAAGTAGATCCAGTCATTCTTGCACAAAGAAAGGTTTATTAGGATTATCTTGCTAAAACCCACAGTAGGAGGTCATTGTCAGGAATGGGGAGCAAAGCAGAGCAGGCTAACTTATAGTGTGATGCAATGAAGCGCCTAGCGAATAAAACTTGAGCACTCCCGCGGGAACTCCCGGCGGGAGAAATACTTCATGAGCGGGAGACTACTCCCCCCTCCCCTTGCCTTCCCAGGACTGGAAAATTCTCAGCGAAACAAGAATAGTCCAAAGCCTACATTCAAGGCCACCGTGATAAGGAAAAGCGGCAGGGAAGAAGCTCCCACGTTTCAAGCTGCATAGCTACGCAAGCGCAAAGCGGGGTAGGAACATAACACAATGGATGCAGTGAGAAACATCAAAGGCATCACTTTCTGACAGTAGGAAGGATGGAAGAAGGGACACGTGGCCTAGACCAGCTAGCAACACGTGTATAATTCCAGCGGCCGACTGGAACGAAGCGAGGCAAGGGTTCGGGTACAGGATGAGGGCATAAGAGGATAAAGCAGACAGACAGAGGTCATGGTTTCAGCAGCAGCAGGGCGAGGATAAGCAGCGAGAGAGTTCTCTTCTCTTCTTTATTTCTTTATTTCTTATTCTCTTTTCTCTATAGCTAACCCAGAGATATGGATATGGAACAACTGATTGGTCTAGCATAGGAAAAGGAGTACGACAAGGATGTATACTGTCACCTTGCTTATTTAATTTATATGCAGAGTACATCATGCGAAAGGCTGGCCTGGATGAATCACAAGCTGGAGTTAAGATTGCTGGGGAAAAGATCAATAACCTCAGATATGCAGACGATACCACTCTGATGGCAGAAAGTGAAGAGGATCTAAAGAGCCTCTTGCTCAGGGTGAAAGAGGAGAGTGCAAAAGTGGGCTTGAAGCTCAACATCAAAAAAACTAAGATCATGGCATCTGGCCCCATCACTCCTTGGCAAATAGAAGGGGAAGTCGTAGAAGTAGTGACAGACTTCAGGTTCCTAGGATCCCAGATCACTGCAGATGGTGACTGCAGCCATGAAATTAAAAGACGCCTGCTCCTTGGGAGGAAAGCAATGGCAAACCTAAACAGCATGATAAAAAGCAGAGACATCACCTTGCCAACAAAAGTCCGCATGGTCAAAGCAATGGTATTCCCCGTAGTAATGTATGGCTGTGAGAGTTGGACTATAAGGAAGGCCGAGCGCCGAAGAATAGATTCTTTTGAACTATGGTGCTGGAGAAGACTCTTGAGAGTCCCTTGGACTGCAAGGAGATCAAATCAGTCAATCCTAAAAGAAATCAACCCTGACTGTTCCCTGGAAGGCCAGATCCTGAAGCTGAAGCTCAAATACTTTGGCCATCAAATGAGAAGGGAGCATTCACTGGAGAAGACCCTGATGCTGGGAAAGATTGAAGGTCAAAGAAGAAGAGGACGGCAAAGGATGAGATGGCTAGGCAGTGTCATCGATGCAACGAACATGAAATTGAGCAAACTTCAGCGGACAGCGGAAGACAGGAGGGCCTGGCGTAATCTGGTTCCATGGGGTCGCGAAGAGTCGGACTCGACTGTGCGACTGAACAACAACAACAACCCAGAGATCGCGTTATTATAGCGTCTTGGGTGCTGGGCGTGGAAGGCCAGGCGGTGTACACCTACTGACCCTCCCAGCCAGCTGTGTCAGTGTCAATTTCAAATCTTACTGGCTACTCTGTCCGTTGGATACCTGAGGGCTGGGCAGAGGAGGCTGGCTGGCAGGCAGATGGTTTCTCCAGGTAGCTGATGGCTCTGGTATTGTTGTGTGTATGGCTCTCCTATTGTCGTCTGGGGTGGGGAAGGCACTTAATCTCATCATGCAAACGACTGGCAGATGGAAAGTCCTTTGTCTGCTGTATGGCCCTTAATCTGTGTAGGTGACATGCGGCAGGTATGCAATGGAGTCCCTCAGAGTAAAAAGACAGCTTTTTCCTTTCCCTATGGGCTTCTCCTTTGGCATCCATTTTACAGTCTACACAGACCATGTGGTAATAGCAAACAGTCCATAGCAAAGCCCCATAATGGCGTCGGGGCTAACAGTCGCGTTGGACTTTGAGTGCTGGATTTAATGGTTTCATTATTTTTTAAAAAAATATTTTGTAAGCCATGTTGGGCAGGTTCCTGGATAGGTGGCTCCCCCCCCAAAAAAAAAAAAATAATTGAAAAGAAACATGGGGCTAGTTTTTGTCAACAGACTGATAATACTGCACTTCAAATATGGGCAACTTCACTGAGCAGCTTCATTGGTGTTACACAATACAGGTTAAAATCTGGAGTCTTGTTGGACATGATGAACCAGTTCCTAGGATGAAGGCAACATGCATGCTAGTACTGCTCTGCTGTTCAGGGGGCTGAATAAAAATACTGAGACGTTCCTCAGGGTCTTATCTGGTCCCACAGGTGACTTATGAGTTTGGCCTGCTGTAGTGATTCCCAGACTGTGAGCCAGAACCCCAAATTGGGTCACAGCTGTTTTGCAGGTGGGTCATTGGCCAGGATGATGGAAATGAAATGGAGTGAACTAGGACAGTTCCTGGCAAGGATTGTCCTTTGCATTGAGAACATCAGAGAAGCCATGGTGGGACGGGTCCAGCACTCTATGTGACACAGTGGCCAAAACCCAGGTGTCATCAGGAGGTCAGAATTCCAGAAGCCCTCCCACTGTTGCCCCCCCCCCCAAGCACCAAGAATACAGAGCATCCCTACCCCAGACAGAGTGTTCCTTCTATATCTTGTGGCTAAGAGGTGCTGATGGACCTCTGCTCCGTATGTTTATCCAATTCTGTATGTTTATCCAAGTATAGCTTTTGAAATACAACCTGTTGTTCAGAGCTATATATTTATTAAAAATGAAGAATAAAATTTGCATTTGCATTGTTTGCCAGTTAAAAGTATGTTCAAGTCACAGCCAACTTATGGTGACCCTTGGTGGGGTTTTAAAGGCAAGAGATGAGCAAAGATGACTTGCCATTGCCTGCCTTTATATTTCAACCGTGGCCTTCCTTGGTAGTCTGCCATTCAGGTACTAATAAGGGCTGACCCTGCTTCCCTTCTAAGATCTGATGAGATTAGATTACCTCAGGCCACCCAGGTCACAGCATATATTGTTTACTTTTCACTAATTTGCTAAATTTCACTAATTTCACTTGAGAGTCTCTTGGACTGCAAGGAGATTGAATCAGTCAATCCTAAAAGAAATCAACCCTGACTATTCCCTGGAAGGCCAGATACTGAAGCTGAAGCTCAAATACTTTGGCCACCAAATGAGAAGGGAGCACTCACTGGAGAAGACCCTGATGCTGGGAAAGACTGAAGGTCAAAGAAGAAGGGGATGGCAAAGGATGAGATGGTTAGACGATGTTATGGATGCAACAGACATGAAATTGAGCAAACTCCGGAGCACGACGGAAGACAGGAGAGCCTGGCGTGATGTGTGGTCCACGGGGTCGCGAAGAGTCGGACTCGACTGTGTGACTGAACAACAAATTTAAGAATCTGGTCTTTTATGTCTGGGAGCAGAAAAGTAGTGTGAAGTTACTTTGTGAGCAAATCTCAAAAAGTAGGTCGAGTTTAGAAGTGGGTCCCTTTTCAAGAAGTTGGAGAACCACTGCCTTACTGTATCAAGTGCAGCTGAGAGAACAATTAAGCAAAAGAGCAGAGAAAAGCAATAAACCATTTATTAGCAGATAAGACAAGCTGCATTGTGTGTTCAAGTAGAGAAGATATAGGAATTTAGAGGCCAGCTATAACAGCATGATTAATTGCAGTCAACTTCTCATACATAATCTTTCTACTTTAACAGCACTGCTTATCAGTTGCTCTGCTGCAGTTCCAACACTGAGCTGTTTGCCTGATGCTCATTAAAACTGTCAGTGCGCAAAAGCATTGGTGTGCTAAAAAAGTTGTTTCATAATCAGAATCTGGGAACCTAGAAAGATTAAATGTAAAACCTCAGGGTGCAGCCCCCTAATGTGTGGCAGAACTTTTCTTCTCCTTTTTTTAAAGGTCCATTCCATGTTCTTTGCTGTCAGTGGCACCCAAAATTATTTGTTTATTTTAAACATTTCTACATTTTAAAACTTTATCTAAAGGCACTGATGTTAGAATCATAAAGCGATACTAAAAGCAATTAGAAGAAATACATTAAAAAGTAATAATAAAACCACCCCGGTGGGGGGGGGGCAGTCTTAATGATTCTGGGGCCCTGGGCAAAAGTCCAGGATGGGGCCCCAGAATCATGGCTACCTTCCTGAGCAACCTTGGATGCAAGGAGGGTGGCCATCACCTTGTACAAGTCAGGTGGGTACACCCAGTGATGGCCTAGCTGTAGCAGGGATGAGCAATGGTGGGCATATCACCACCGAAACCATTGGCTACTGCCTGTCTGCTTGAGTCCCAGAAGGGGTGGGAGCGGCCATGTCATCCCTAACCATCCCCCCCCAAGCATGAACCCTGGAGGAGTTGTGGAGCAGATGGGTGAATCACTGCTGAACCTGTTGGCTGCAACCCACTTGCTCAAGGCTTGGAGGAGGCGGGCGCAAGCCCTGACTGCGGGGGCTGCCACCTGCCTGCTCAGCCCTGGAGGCTCTTCTATTCCCTGCCTTTGCCAGGGTAAGTGGGGCCAGGTGTGATTGGGGGGCCCACCCAGCCCAAGGCAGCTGCCCCAGAGGTCCCATGGCTAAGACTGCCCCTCTACCCTGGGTCAATACAGTCATGAAAACATGGCTGCAAGCTAGAAAAGAGGAGCCAATGTTGCATCAGTACTGCATTTAAGCAGACTCTGAAAATAAACAGGTCAGTGCCTGGCACCTCCCCTGTTAATAGTGCAAATGTCAGGCAGATCTCTCCATAGATATGGCGCCACAATGGAAAAAGGGTCTTTGTGTCTACAGCATTGCACATGCACATCTATCCTAACAGTATTGTTAGATAAAAACATTTTAAAAAATCAACCACAGTATTTTAAATGAGTTTAATAAAAGAAGCTCATAGCATTCTCAGCCTCTCAAAGAGTGGTCAATGTTAACTGAGGCAAAGATGCAGGGTGAGCATTACAGATGTATTCTATAGATATATTCTATAGCTTGGGCCCTTTGGGAGTGGCCATGGCTGTTTCCATTTTCACCTTTGCAAACTGATGCAACACTCTCTCTGTCTGCAGCACCTTAATGCAGTTTGATGTCTTTAGACTTCATGACAAATTTGTGATACTACGTTGTATTGCCTCTTGCGTGTTACAGCTGGTATCGATGTTATGTCCTAGCTATACCTATTCAGATGTGGTCTTCATCTCTATGAACCTCTATGACATCCAGTTTAAAAAACGACATCCCATTAAAAAAAAGATTCTTCTTTTTTGGTATTTGTGTGTGTGTATGCATGTGTCTGCACCTGGAAGTCACATTGACCTCTGGTGACTGACCCCTACAGGGGGCCTGGAGGATATTCAGAGAGGTGGCTGAAGATAGCCTGCCTCTGTCCTCCAGACTTGGTGTTCCAAGGAAGTCTCCCATCCAAGTACTAACCACAATCAAACCTGCTTATCTTCTGAGATCTGACAAGATTGGGCTTGCCTGGGCTATCCAGGTCAAGGTAAAGAATATTCTTCTTGCTGACCTCAGATGTGTAATGCCTGGATTTGTAATGTCCAAGGGGTTGTTCAGCTGTTGCAGTGCCAGACGCCTAGAAGGGTTGATATGTGGTCTAGATACTGATTACCAAGTGAGTCTGAATGTGGAATAATTCTACATCTAATGTTAAAAAATTAGGATGTGTATGAGAATGAATATTGGGATGTGGGAGCTCAGTTGCCTCTTAGGGCACAGATTTGGGAGGGGAGGCACTTCTAGGTAGAACTGAACTGAGTCTGTGCTTGAAGAAAATGGCACAATTTACTAGCAGTTGTACATAATTGTTGCCAAAAGTAGCTTGGTTTTATATTACTCCTGCCCACGGCCTTGACCTGGACAGGCTAACCTGATCTTGTCAGATATCAGAAGTTAAGCAGGGTTGGCCCTGGTAAGTATTTGGATGGGAGACCGACAAGGAAATCCAGGTGGTCTCGACTCAGAGGCAGGCAATGGCAAACAGCCTCTGAATATTTCTTGCCTTGAAAACACTACGGGGTTGCCATAAGTAGGCTGCGACTTGATGGCACTTTCCATCACCACCACATCCCTCTTCCCACTAGTGTACGGACCAAAGATACTGGGTGGGATCCTGTCTAGATTTTCCACTAATGGAAGGGAGTGGGTAGTTTCCACCAGTTTGCTTTTCATGCTGTGACTGAGCATTCCCTGCCCCCAGGAGCAGCATTTCGGGGAGGTCAATGGGTACGGGGAGCAGAATGTTCTGTGCCACTGATGAGAATGGGAAGTCTAGTCTGGTTGCAAGTTACTGTTAGGACACTTAATTTTGCGAGCAAACGACCTGATTTGAGTACCCAGTAAAAGTTATTCAGTAGATCAGGAGCTTGATGTATAAAGTGTAGAAATTTGCCAGGTATGTCGGATTGCATATGGCTCATTGTGCAATCTTTTGTGCATTTTTCTGGATCCATGAATGTATGAAGTATGATTTAGGGCTGCCAGCAAGGTTGGGAAATCCCTGGAGATTTGGCGGTGGAGATTGGGGAGGGTAGTGGGAGGGGCCTCAGCAGGATGTAATGCTGTAGAGTCCACCCTCCAAAGCAGCCATTTTCTCCGGGGGAACCAACCTCTGTTGTAATTCCAGTGGTAATTCCAGGAGAACTCCGGTTCCCAACCATTGGTTAACATCTCTAATTATGATAGGTCCTGAGCTTCCACGTGCCCTTGTGGTGATAACCTTCTTAGAAGAAGAACCGATTTCCACAGATTATCATAAAAGCTTCTTCTTTCAAATTAAGGGACGTATGGATACTCTTGAAAGTAGGGTAGTAATGAATTCATTTGTGGAGTTTCTTATGTATGCAAGAACACACCACTGTAATTTATATATTTTGTCACACACACACATACACACACACTCACCAGTTACATGCTCTGTTCCATAATTTCGTATTATACTTTACAGTAACATTTGGAACAATAAAAGCCCTCTTCAAAACCAATAATTTTAGTTTTGCTCGATATCTGTCGGACAACACTACAACCTCCTCCCTGGCTCCCTGGCAAATAACTAGAGAACTAGTTTAAATGAAAGTGCTCTTGCATGGTATGATCAAGAGAAAACATATGTCTCTTGACTTGGCTGTGGAGCAAACAAATGTACATTGCCTTATATCCAAGGGTAGGGAGAGATGACAAGATTGTATGGGAAAATATTGTGTATAGCTGAAAAGCGAAGGTTTTCTGGCAGCACTGACACCGTATATTGAGCATGCTGCAGCACTAAGGGAGGAAGAATAATAGATGGTTAGAGGTGTAATGACAGGGATCCATTTTGCGACACGGGCAAAAGTGTCCCAAAATATTTGGGAGCAATGCCGAGCCACCTGATTTCCCACATTGTGCCGCTTGTATTTAAGCCAAATGACTGTGTTTTTGTTTCTGGTTTCATTACAGTGATTTGTTTAATGGCATTTGGCCTAGTTCCTCAGACACCTCTCCGGTGTTCAATTTATACAGTGTTTACCAGGTTTCTCGGTCCCCATCACCCCAAATATATCATATACGTGCCTATATTTTCACTTGATTTCTGGGCTTAATATCACATTGGCTCTGATCTGAGCACGCGATTTGTGCCAGGAGCTTTCAAGATATGAAAAGCACTCTTAATGGAACCATTGAAATAGCTTTCTTCTGAAGGCTAAATTGTTTATACTGGCAAAGGTGTCTCTGATATATTTTTCCCCCTATGATTTCAGCAAGGAGGAGGGTTTGATAGCAATTGTGGGATTTCTGGGTCTGAAGCATCTGTTTTCAATGTCTCCTTTATTTTTTTGTGGGAACCACTGGGTATGTTCAGCATTTCCTCTATTATGTCTTGAGGCAATCCTGGACCTTCCCTTCTCAAACTGACTTGCAGGTAGTATGGTGCTGTTAATCATCTGTTCTCTCTCTCTCTCTCTCTCTCTCTCTCTCTCTCTCTCTCTCTCTCTGCCATCCATCCATCCATCCATCCATCCATCCATCCATCCATCCATCTTTGGACAAAAGGCAGGTGTTCTGAACTTGATTGTAAGGAATGGAGCCCACCACATATATAATTAGTCATAATCCTTGGTATTCAGGGACTTAGTATTATGGAGGTGTCACGAGGAGTTATTTATTTAAATATTTTTAAAATCTGAATTTCTTCTATCAAAATGAATTGTGAAAATGTTGAAATATAATATATAGAAAATAACTGGTTAAAATCCAAGAGACAGCCAGCCAACTATTGCTAAGCAGCACAATCAAAATTTTAGTTAAAATCCTCCCTGAATAACTAGGCCTTGCACAATCTGTGACGGTTCAACAGAATGGATCCCCCGCATGCACACACATACACACACAAACACATCATCAGGGAGGCCATTTCTTGGTGCAGATGGCACCACTGAAGAAGCCCATGTATGAACCAAGAGTGACTTAATGAACCTGTGCAAGGAAACACAGCACAATCTCCAGCTGGACAAACATTGTTGCCATATAGGTATATCCTGGGAGAGCTGGTTCTAGAAATTTGATAAGGACAACAGAACTCCATCAAGAGTGGTGAGCATAGTGCTTTCTACAGCATCGATCTTTCCAACCAGCATCATCTCAGTTTTGTCTGGCTTTAGCTTCAGCTTGTTGACCCTCATCCCCTTGACCATAGTGGACAGGCATTGGCCTGGAAGAGAGAGGGAGGCTCCTGGCAACTAAGATAAAAAGTGTGTAGCTGGGTGTCATCAGCATATAGATGACACCCATCTCCAAAGCTACAGGTGATAAATGAAGATCACCAGCCCTAACAACTGAAGCTATATCTCTGTAAGGTCTGGGGCCAGACTCTAAAAAGGAAAAGGGTAATGATTTATACCTTCTTTGTAGATACAGTAGGTACTTCTGCTGCCTTTGGGTGGCATGTTATAATCAGAATGCACCAGCCTCTAATGTGGTCAGTTAAAGAGAGTAGGATTCGGGGGGGTGTATTTTTTTATGTGTCCAGATCATGGGAGGTGGTAGTCCCACTCTATTCTGCTATGGTCAGGCCTCACCTGGAGTACCGTATCCACCACATTTTAGGAAGGATGTTGGCAAGCTCAAGCGTGTCCAGAAGAGGGCAGCCAGAATGGTCAGAGGGTTGGAATCCCAAGTCTTACGAGGAAAGGCTGAAAGAGTTGGGTCTGTTTAGCCTGGGAAAGAGAAGGCTTAGAGGGGACATGATTGCAGTCTTCAAATATATGAAGGGCTGTCATGTAGAAGATGGAGCAGATCTGTTCTCTCTTGCTCCGGATTGCAAGACTAGATCTAATGGGTGGAAATTACAAGGGAGTCATTACCGGCTAAATATCAGGAGAAACTTCCTAACAGTACAAGTGGTTGAGCCATGGAACAGTCTGCCTCAGGAGGTGGTGGATGCTCCTTCCCTGGACGTTTTCAAGCAGAGGCTGGATGACCATCTTTTGGGTATGTTGTAGGGCTATCTTTCATCTATGTTCCTGCAGAGTGCAGGGGGTTGGACTAGAGGACCTGCAAGGTCCCTTCCGACTCTAACATTCTATGATTCTAATATATAGTGATGTGTTTTAAGCAGGGTCAACCCTGATTAGTACTTGGTTGGGAGACCACCAGGGAAGGCCAGAGTTGGAAGCAGATAATGGCAAACCACCTCTGTTTGTCTCTTGCCTTGAAAAGCTTATGGAGTCTTCATAAGTTGGCTGCGACTTGACGGTACTTTCCACCATCCTTTTGTTTTGTATTTGTAGCTACATAGAAAAAAAACTTGTGAATCTTTTACAGCAGTCCACCTTTGAATGGCAGATGAGAATACTGAAACTGATGAACACTGACTGGTCTGTCTCATAATGTTTGAACTGTAATTCGTTTCAACTCATATAGCATTGAATATGTATGCTGGTGGCATCAGGGATTGATTGGTTTGAAGTTATACAATCTTTCCAAGAGGGTCTAATATAGGATGGGAAGATCATAGAATCATAGAATGTTAGAGTTGGAAGGGACCTTGCAGGTCATCTAGTCCAACCCCCTGCACTCTGCAGGAGCATAGCCGAAAGATAGCCCTGCAACATACCCGAAAGATGGTTGTCCAGCCTCTGCTTGAAAATATCCAGTGAAGAATCTAGAGGTCCAGAGCAGTATATTGTTGTCTGTGCTGAATCATTCTCTTAGAAATTGTCTGTCAACTCCTTCCCATTGGGACTTTGAAAGAGGGGTTACCTCTGAAGACCTAATATTTCAAGGTCATCTTTTCTCAAAGTAGCAGCAAGCTGTAGAAATGGTAATTGTGGAAGATATCCTGTCTATCTCGATTATCAGAAAATACAAATGGGGAAATGGTCTTGGTGAGCTTAAAGGATATAACTCTGCATAAGTCTTGTGAACATTTTGCATGAAGTTGACATTGAGGGCTTTTACATAGTTAATTTTGCTACCCATGAACCTAGTTGACTGACTCAGAAGGAAAAAAAAAGGAGAGAGAGAGAGAGAGAGAGTGGGAAAATCACACTTTCATTGTAAAACTGTCTGCCTCTTAGCACTTCTAATAAAAAGTAAAATATCCAATAAAGACTTGGAGGAGCTTTATTGCACAGTCAGAGCTCCCACAATGCAAGACTATTGCAAATTGATTTTGCCTCTTGGGTGCCAAGAGCTACAACCATATTTCTCTTTAAAAGCGGAAGATTTGCTTGCTGTTTTAAAGATCATTTTGTGGGACCATCATTTCTTGGGGCGTTGTCTTTCATTTTCATCTCTTGGTGGTCTTAAAACAACAACAGTAATGATAAAGTTAAGCCCCCATATACTTTCAGGGCAGCTAATGAGAATATAGTCCTAGAACAGCCACGGTACAGAAGAGCTGCTTCCGCAGCTGTTCACTTCACTTGTAGAATGTGCATGAAACTTACGACTCTAGTGGGGTTTTTTTAGAAATGGCTCCTTTACCTCTGGATGGAGGCCTCCAACCCACCTCTTCTCTGTTTATATCTCATCGAAGAGAGCTGAAAGCTTCCATACAGCTTAGGCTGTCTAAAAGTTCCATTTATTCAAGTGTGCAATGAAATTCCTCATCCAGAAAGCTTTTGAGGCACCAAGGTAATGATTTGATGCTGTAAAAACTGCAACAGCTTGACTTCTTGGTGGTTACACCTGAAAACTAGGGCTTAGTAGAATGTTGTTTGGATATTCTCAGTGCAAAAAAAGAGGTCTGGGAGGGTGGAGACAAAGTCTTTCTTGAAGGCCCCCCCCCGCCCCAGCAACAGATTATCTTTAATTAAAGGCAAGCAGTGTTTGGAAGAATGATTCTCTCTCTGAGTTAGCCTCGTTTGCCCTCAGTGATATCATCAGATGGCCAAATGTGATTTGATGGCATGATGGCATCACTGTTATTGACAGTGCTCTTTTTGTAGAAAAAGCCCAGCAGGAACTCATTAGCATAATAGGCCACACCCAACAGCAGAAACTCATTAGCATATTAGGCCACACTCCCAGATTACCAGAAGTGTGGTCATCTAGCCACACTCACCTTTTGCTTCTTATTCTGTTTACCTTGTTTGTTGTCAAAACCCAGGGCTTTTTTTTGTAGCAGGAACTCCTTTGCATGTTAGGCCACACACCCCTAATGTAGCCAGTCCTAATGAGTTCCTGCTGGGTGTGGCCAACTCGGGAGCCAGCCGGAACTCTGTTCCTGCGCGTTCCTGCCCCAAAATAGCCCTGGTTATTGAGATGAAAGGTAATAGAGAAATAGGGGGGAAATGGCACTGATGTTGACAGAGAGCCACACTTGGAACCACTTCGAGACCGTCAAATGGGAGAGTGTGGCTTTCTTTCTGCAGCATCCCCTGAGGAATAATCAAGGTGCAGAAGGTGCTTTTGGCAGCGAGCAGAAAAAAGGTGACACTGTTTGGGTAAGTCAGCTCAGAAACTCCAGTTGATACAGAATACCACAGATTGGTTATTATTAAGTGAAGTGAAGTATGCACATGACATGTGTTATGCAGACACTCTATTGGTTACCAATCAGTTACTGGGTTCAGTTTATGACAACAGTCATAATATACAAAGTTCTCTCCCACCTATCTTTCCTGCTCTGCCCTGCCTTTTCAGTTTTGCTCATGTGAGCAAAAGCCTTCTGACGGTGCTTTCCTGCAATATGTGTAAAACCAACAACAGCAGCTTGGACGCAAGCTTTCTTTGTTGTGGGTTCCACTTTCTGGAAGGTCTTATGTGAGGTCAGGAAGGCTCACACGCTTCTATGAAGGGACCATGGCTTAGCGATAGAGCATCTGCTTGACATATAGAAGGCCCCAGGTTCAATCCCTGGCATCTCCAGTTGAAAGGATCAGGTGATGTGAAAGACTTCTTCCTGAGACCCTGGAGAGCGGCTGCCAGTCTGAGTAGAAAATACTGACCTTGATGGACTGATGGACTGATTCAGGATAAGGCAGCTTCATGTGTTCATGTGTTCCATCATTTCACTAAAATGTTCAGGAGTGCATTTATGTGAAAGAAATAGGGCTGTAGTACAACGGAATGATTATAGGATTGGAGTCAGTTGCACTTTTGATGGTATGTATTTTCTTGGTGGTCAATTGCACTGTTGATGGTATGTATTTTTCTGCCTTGCCTTCTAATTTTGTGATCAATTTTTTTGGCTCGGTTTATTTTTTGGCTCGGCAAACCCGATCCTGCCATGGTGACTTGTGAGTCTTGTCCCTCCTGATTTATACTGTGGATTCCTGGCTAGCTAGACATTTGATTAGTTGCAACCCACCAATATTCACTATGAAAAAATGATTCTAGTCCAATTACAGTCCACCAATATGCTTTTTTTCTCTCTTGATTTACGTCATGCAGTGCTGCTGCTGCTTCCAAACAACTGCCATGTGACTACAGATTTCCTGGGTAAACAATCTGTTTCCCTCAATGCTTCATCAGGTCGCTTTATACTTGGAGCCAATGCTCTACGTCTCCTACTCAGAATTAATCTTGTATTTCCCTTAGGCATCTGTTGGCCCTCATGGATTACTGGCTAGCTAGACATTTGATTAGTGGCTATCTAGACATTTGCTTGTTTGGAACTGCTTTGGTAGCTATGATGATTTCCAATATGAGTTGATTAACTCAGGAAGGTATCTTTAGGCTGTCTGAGTGGGTATCAACGTGGCAAATGAGGTTCACCATGGGCAAGTGCAAAGTAATGCACGTTGGAGCCAAAAATCCTAACTATAAATACACTTTGATGGAGTTCAAACTGGTGGAGACTGACCAGGAGAGAGATCTTGGAGTCATGGTAGATAACTCACTGAAAATGTAAACTCAGTGTGCAATGGCAATAAAAAAGGCAAATGCTACTCTGGGAATTATTAGGAAAGGAATTGAAAACAAATCAACCAGTCTCATAATGCCCCTGTATAAGTCAATGGCGCAGCCTCATTTGGAATACTGTGTACAGTTCTAGTCACCGCACTTGAAAAAAGACATTATAGCATTGGAAAGAGTACAGAAAAGGGCAACTAAAACAATTAAGGAGATAGAACACTTTCCCTATGAAGAAGGATTACAGAGGTTAGGATTCTTTAGCCTGGAGAAATGATGACTGAGGGGTGACATGATAGAGATTTCCAAAATTATGTGTGGGATAGAGAAGGGAGAGAAAGAAGTACTTTTCTCCAATTCTTACAGTATAAGAACTCTTGTGTAGACTGGTGGACCTCTTGATGGCACCTGGGTTTTGGCCACTTTGTGATACAGCGTATTGGACTGGATGGGCCACTGGCCTGATCCAACATAGCTTCTCTTATGTTCTTATTGTCCTATTTGAAAGCTTGGTATCCTTTTTGGAAATCTGCTAAATAAGTTGGAATTTCTGTTAACATCTCACAAGTGCTGATCTTCTTTGCAGATATACTTGAGTGGGTAGCCATGTTCGTCTAAAGCAGCAGAAAAAAGTCTGAGTCCACCTTTAAAACTAACAAAGTTTTATTCTGTATATGAGCTCTCATGCACATGAAAACTTATTTCCAAAATAAAACGTTGATGGTCTTAAAGGTGCCACTGGACTCAGGCTTTGTTCTTCTGGTCTTCCAGTTAGTCCAGATTTTAAGGTGATCTCCTGGAATCACAAGATAGGTCTTTAGGTAGGGAATTAAGGTGATCCCATAGAGTTTTCAAGGCAAGAGACATTCAGAGTTTGTTTGCCATTGCGACCCATGTATCCTTAACAGTCTCCCATCCAAATATTGTCCAAATATTGTCTTGGGCCAACCCTGCTTAGCTTCCAAGATTCGATGAGATCGGGCTAGCCTGGGCCATACAGGTGACGGCCTACATGTAATGTATTTTCGTAATAAATAAATAAACATCACCTCTATGGACGTATGTATGCAGGGCTCTTTTTGTAGCAGGAACTCCTTTGCATATTAGGCGACACACCCCTAATGTAGCCAATCCTCCAAAAGCCTACAGTAGCCCCTGTAAGTGTCATTCACAGTGACAGGCCCATACCAAGGATTTTTTCTTTGTTGGGCATTTAAATTTTTAAGGGGGCAGTGACAGTGCAATATAGATTGGTGATGTAATTAATGAGTTTTACTTTAGTGTAAATTCATGTTAAAGAGGGAAAAATGCATACTCTGTGGAGTATGCATTTCCCATGCATTTCTCCATACAGAACTCAGTTACAGTTTTGTGCAATAAATTATTTGTTGACCTTTCATGTAATTCACATAAGCAATTGGGGGGGGATGCCCTAATTTAGCAAGATGTGAATTTTAGTAGATGAATAAAGTGGTCAATGGTGGTTAAAAATGCTTTTGGCTGTTGTTATGACATTAGAAGGTCACAGTGCGACTTAGGTCCTTTAAAAAGAAGAAGGAAAGTTGTGTATTTGCAGAAAAACACAGGGAGGACAAACATGAAAAGGAGCTGTGTTTTTAGCCAAGATGTGTCATTGATAATGAACAGAAGGTACCCAGTTACTGTTAATTTTAGCACAGTGGAAGAAAATTGGCAGGAAGCCAGAAGTGGAAGCATTTCAAGTCCCGTGCCTTGGTCTCAATTTTGCCTGCCAATTAAAAAGCCCCCCCAAATCAAGTTACAGAAATATCTATTATAATATTGATATTGTTCATAGAAGCATTTCCCCACCTCCATTGTTGTTTAAATAACATCTTTACCAAATGTTAAAATGAAATCACTTCTTTATAATAAAAATTGGCAAAGCATGACCATGTCCCTGGGTAAATTTCAGTTACAATGGTTGCTTATATCTCTAGTTAGTATGTGTGTGTTTTTTAACATGGGAAATATTCCTCTGTTGGAAGTGGCCTTAGCTTCATCCCACATAACAATCATAGGCACGTATAGTTCTGCTTATAGTATTAGGCATCCTTCTTTAAGGACATGTTATTCCTAATCATTTTTCAGTGTTTGCTCAGTTCTCTGAATTATCCGGGAGGGGGGGGACACCCCTTTTGAATGATTAGTAATCGGAATGAGGAAATGGTATGAAGGTTCTAGAAGCTGGACTTAAAGGGGTCACTGTTGAGAAATCTTCATGAGACTGATTTATTTCCCTTTGAGAGAGTGGTTAGGTACCAGTGATGCTTAGATTTGGTGAGTGCTGATTTTATATAGCCTTTTCTATGTAGAATTGTGAACTGGTTTTTTTTTCCTTTTCCTGAACTGATGTGAAGTTGTGACCCTTGATATAGAAGCATCTTCTGAAGATGAAGATTCTGTATCAGTGATTCAGATTTGCATTTGTTACCTTCTTGGCCCCCATTCATGTTTAAGCTGCTGTACAGCTCTTGTACATACAATACAAGACTAACAGTATTTGATGAAGGGAGTGTTAATTCTTTAAAGCTTATATTCCCAAATCTTGTTGGTCTCTGTGATACTACTGGACTCGAATCTGACTCTTGTTCATATATCATTAGTATGTTGCTGTTGTAGGAAATCATCTTTGCAAGGCTTCTGTCTGTATTGGACAGTGTGTCTTTGAAATCTGAATTCACACTTTCAGATTTATTGGTCTATACCTTGGGCATATATTGGACATAAACATGCCGGATTGTGTACACTATTGTTGGTAAGTAAATTAAATTAGGTGTCTTATGTTCAGATTTATGAAGCTATAAAGACTTCCTGGTCTATCTGAGAGGGATACCTATCAGTTTCCTATCAAATTCTGGAAATAAAATGGAGCTTGAATTCAGTTCATTTCATTTCAGTGACAGTTATTGATGTGAACTGTAATTAAAAAACCTTCTCTTGTAAGACTGTCAATTCCCCTGTTTGCCCTTTTCTAACTCTAATTTACAAATACAATATAATTTACCTTGCGCACCAGCAGACCTTAGCAGGTTGGGAGATTGAATCCCCCCCCTCCTTTCCGAAAGCAGCAGATCACAATCAAGAATGACTTGCATTTAGAAGGATTGTAATGATAGCTGTTTCCAGTCTTTAATGATTTTTATAGAGACTGGTGCAGCATTCAAACTCACGGGCAGTTTTAAATAGCAAGACACTTGCTACTTGATAAACAAATTAAGTGAAATGTTGAATGCTAGAACTGTAGATTCTTTGGCATTCAGTTTATATTTTGAGAGCCAGTTTGGTGTAGTGGTTAAGAGCATGGACTCTAATCTGAGAGAACCCAGGTTTGATTCCCCAGTCCTCCACATGTAGCTGCTGGTGTGACTTTGGGTCAGTCATAAGTTCTTCCAGAGCTGTTCTCTCATGAGCAGTTCTCAAAAGAGCTCTTTTAGCCCCACCTACTTCACAGGGTGTCTGTTATGGGAGGGGAAGGGAAAGGAGATCTTAAGCTACTCTGAGACTCCTTTGGGTAGTGAAGGGCGGGGTATAAATCCAATCTCCTCCTCCTCCTTCTTTTCTAGTGCCATTCTTCAGCATATGTTTACAATGAAATTAGTTTTACCAAAATAATGTAGTGTCCTATTAAGTATTTTTTAAGGTTAAACCACTTACACGATATTTACAGAATAAAACAAGTTCCTTTGCAAATGACTGTGGTGAATCAGTCAACTATGCTTTTAATCTATTTAGTTGAATGTATACCTTGTCTTCATATATAATGTTCAAGGTGGCTTGTATTAACAGAGTACAACAATCACATCTCAAAAAAGGATGCTGCAGTGCTTGAATAGTTCCATAAAGGGATAACCAATATGATCAAGGTACTGGAGAACCTTCCGTAACAGAAAAATATGAAGAATTTGGAGTTTTTCACTTTTAAAAAGGGACAGCTAACAGGGAACGTGATTGTGGTTTATAAACATTATTCATGGGGTAGAAAAAGCAGATAGAGAAAACTTTCACTCTGTCTCCATTAATACTAAAACCTGGAGATGTTGATGTGGAATACATTCGGGATGAACATTCTTGTTCCTTCACAGAGCAATTACTTTGTGGTGTTCACTGCTACAGGATGTAGTGAAAACCATTAGTTTAGGGGATTAAACACATTTATGGAGGATAGGTCCAATGATGACTGCAAGCCACGATGATGAAAGGGCACCTCCGTTCAGCCTCTAAATCCCAGTGCTTGGGGGACAGCAGCTGGTGGAAACCTTGAATAGCAGACTCCTGGCTGCTGGAGTTGGGGTGTGAAAGGGGCTTTGTTTGACCGTCATTAAGTGCCTTGGGTGATTTGGAGTAGCTGCTGGCCACACCCGCTCCTGGGAGACAATTCCATTTAAGGCAGGAAGTTTGCAAGAGGCACGAGCCTCTGGCACGAGCCGAAGGGCGAGGCTCTTTGCCTGTGGCTCTTGGCCTAGGGGCTCTGTAAGAAGCACAGGAAGAGCCAGAAAGCCAGGACCTTGGCTCCTTGGTAAGGTAAGTAGACTCCTACAACAGGAGCCATATAAATACAAAGGGTTTTAAAAGGGGGTTATAGAAAAGTATTTGTTTAAAAACAATTATGAAGCCAGAATGCCAGCAGGGGGTTGGGGGCTATCCAGTGTTTTGCATGGAGTGTCACATGTATGACTATCTGCCCACTGGTCAGAAGTCTTGGGTGTGTGCTCGGTGCAAGGAGCTCCTGGTTCTCAGGGAGCGAGTTTGCTCCCTTGAGGCCAAGGTGGCTGACCTGGAGAAGCAGGGACAGTCAGTTAGGTGCACAGGGAAGACTCTCGGGGACTTGTTAGATATGTCCCACTCTGGATCTGGCAGCCCGGCTGCTGCCAGGGAGCATGAGGGTCAAGGGGAAAAGAGGCACCATGCTGAGGATAAGGGGAATGTGCCCTCAGAAGGGACCTCTTCTTCAGCAGGTGAACGGGTATCCTTTCGTACCAAGGAACCGTCCCTGGGAAGGGTGGGAGGGGGGCTCTTGGTAGTTGGTGATTCGATCCCTAGGCAGGTAGACAGCTGGGTGGCGAACCCGCGTACTGACCGTATGGTGACTTGCCTGCCTGGTGCGAAGGTAGCGGACATTACACGTGTTTTAGATAGGCTGGTAGATAGTGCTGGTCGTGGTGCACGTCGGCACCAACGATGTGGGGAAATGCAGTCGTGAGGTCCTGGAGGAGAAATTTAGGCTGCTGGGCAGGAAACTCAAGGCCAGGACCTCCAAGGTAGCCTTCTCGGAAGTGCTACCTGTTCCACGCGCAGGGCCGGAGAGACAGGCACAGATCAGGAGTCTCAATGCGTGGATGAGACGGTGGTGTAGGGGGAAGGGTTCAAGTTTGTTAGGCACTGGGATGCTTTTTGGGACAAGAGGGAGCTGTACAAAAGGGACGGTCTCCACTTGTCCCGAGAAGGAACCAGGCTGCTGGCGCTCAAAATCAAAAAGGTGGCAGAGCAGTTTTTAAACTGAATAATGGGGGAAAGCCGACAGGAGATGAAAAGTCTCTGGTTCGGGATGGCTCATCTCAAAGAGATGAAGGGGTAGCTATTACTTTTGTACAAGGAAATGGATTACAATTGTCCACTGAGACTGTGGCTAATGATAGGAACTGCCTGGCAAGGTCTCGAGGCAGCAAGAGGAAGGCTGTGGGCTTAACAAACATGGGAAACTATAAGTGTTTATACACAAATGCTAGAAGTCTCCGAGGTAAAATCGGGGAGTTGGAATGCTTGGTGTTGGGGGGGAAATAGACATTGTGGGTATTTCAGAAACTTGGTGGGATGAGGAAAATCAGTGGGATACGGTGATTCCTGGTTATAAATTATATCGGAAGGATAGGGGGAAAGGGTTGGAGGTGGGGTGGCTCTGTATGTCAGAGAGGGTATACCGTCCAGTAAGACTGAGAGGGTAAGAGAATTGGATTCACTTCTGGAAATGCTATGGGTTAAAATAGTGGGTCCAAAAGGAGGCTTAACAGTGGGAGTTTGTTATCGCCCACCAGATCAAAAGATAGAGGAGGATTATAAAATGATGAATGAATTAAAGATAGCGGCTAGACGAAATAACTGTGTTGTAATAGGCGACTTTAACTACCCACACATTGATTGGGTCAATATGAGTTTTAGTCGGGAAAAAGAGATTGCGTTCTTAGACACTCTCAATGACTGTGCTGTGGAACAGATGGTCACAGATCCTACCAGGGGAGAGGCGATCCTGGATTTGGTCCTAAGTAACACCCAAGACCTGGTGAGAGATGTAAAAGTGATTGCACCACTTGGGAACAGTGACCATAATGTCATTGAGTTTAACATTTGTACAGATAGGGAGTTGCCCAAAAAGACTGACACAACCACTTTTAACTTTAAAAGGGGTAACTTCTCTGGTATGAGGGGACATGTGAGGAAGAAATTGAAAGGAAGAGTGGAGAAGGTCAAAACCATTGGGGAAGCTTGGAGACTATTTAAAAAGACAATCCTAGAAGCTCAGAAAAAATATATACCGCAGGTTAGGAAAGGTACAAATAGGTATAGAAAAAAGCCTGCATGGTTAACAAATAAAGTAATGGAAGCTGTAAAAGGTAAGAAGGATTCCTTTAAGCGGTGGAAAGCTAGTCTTAGTGAGGTTGATAAAAGGGAACACAGACTATGGCAAATAAAATGCAAGTCTGTGATCAGGCAAGCAAAAAGGGAATATGAGGAGCATATCGCAAAAAACATAAAGACCAACAATAAAACTTTCTTCAAATACATTAGAAGTAGGAAGCCAGCCAGGGAGGCAGTGGGGCCCTTGGATGACCATGGGGTAAAAGGAGTAGTGAAGGATGATAGGGAAATGGCTGAGAAGCTGAATGCATTTTTTGCCTCTGTCTTCACTGTGGAAGAGGAGAAGTGTTTGCCCACTCCAGAAGCACCGATTTCGGGAGGGGGTTTGAAAGACCTGAATCAGATTGCGGTGACAAGAGAGGAAGTCCTCTGACTGATGGACAATTTAAAAACTAATAAATCACCAGGCCCGGATGGCATTCATCCGAGAGTTCTGAAAGAACTCAAATGTGAACTTGTGGATCTCCTGACGAAAATATGTAATCTTTCTTTAAAATCTGCCTCCATTCCTGAGGACTGGAAGGTAGCTAATGTCACTCCCATCTTTAAAAAGGGCTCCAGGGGAGATCCAGGAAATTACAGGCCAGTCAGTCTGACATCGATACCAGGTAAGTTGGTGGAAACTGTTATTAAGGAAAGAATTAGTAGGCACATTGATGAACAAAAACTATTTAGGCAGACTCAGCATGGGTTCTGTAAGGGAAGATCTTGTCTCACTAACCTGTTAGTGTTTTTTGAGGGAGTGAACAAACATGTGGACAAGGGGGACCCAATAGATATTATTTACCTTGACTTCCGGAAAGCTTTTGATACAGTTCCTCATCAAAGGCTCCTAAGTAAGCTCAATAGTCATGGGATAAAAGGACAAGTCCTCTTGTGGATCAAAAACTGGCTTATAAATAGGAAACAGAGAGTGAGTATAAATGGGAAACTTTCTCAGTGGAGGGTGGTAAGCAGTGGGGTACCACAGGGATCAGTACTCAGTCCGATGCTTTTTAACTTGTTTATTAACGATTTGGAATTGGGAGTAAGCAGTGATGTGGCTAAATTTGCAGATGACACGAAGTTGTTCAGGGTGGTGAAAACCAGGGAGGATTGTGAGGCACTCCAAAGGGATCTGTTGAGGATGGGTGAGTGGGCGTCAACATGGCAAATGGGGTTCAATGTGGCCAAGTGCAAAGTGATGCACATTGGAGCCAAAAATCCTAAATATAAATACACGTTGATGGGGTCCGATCTGTCAGAGACGGACCAAGAGAGAGTTCTTGGAGTCGTAGTGGATAACTCGCTGAAAATGTCTACACAATGTGTAGCTGCAATAAAGAAGGCCAACGCTATGCTGGGGATTATTAGGAAGGGAATTGATAACAAATCAGCCAGTATCATCATGCCCCTGTATAAATCATTGGTGCGACCTCATTTGGAATACTGTGTACAGTTCTGGTCACCACATCTCAAAAAGGATATTATAGCATTGGAAAAAGTGCAGAGAAGGGCAACTAGAATGATAAAAGGGTTGGAACACCTTCCCTATGAAGAAAGGTTAAAATGCTTGGGGCTCTTTAGCTTGGAGAAATGACGACTGAGAGGTGACATGATCGAGGTTTATAAGATTATGAATGGGATTGAGCAGGTTGAGAAAGAAGTACTTTTCTCCCTTTCTCACAATACAAGAACTCGTGGGCACTCTATGAAATTGCTGAGTAGTCGGGTTAGAACAGATAAAAGGAAATACTTCTTCACCCAAAGAGTGATTAACATATGGAATTCACTGCCACAGGAGGTCGTGGCAGCTACAAGCATGGACAGTTTCAAGAGGAAATTAGATAAACATATGGAGCAGAAGTCCACCAGTGGCTATTAGCCACAGGGTATAGATGGGAACTCTCAGTCTGGGGCAGGTGATGCACTCTATTCTTGTTGCTGGAGGGGGCAGCAGTGGGAGGGCTTCTGGTGCCCTGGCCCCACTGCTGGACCTCCTGATGGCACCTGGTATATTTTGGCCGCTGTGTGACAGAGTGTTGGACTAGATGGGCCATTGGCCTGATTCAACATTGGATTCTCTTATGTTCTTATGTTCTTCATCCAGGAAGTACCAATTTGGCCACTGAGTGAAACAGGATGCTGGATGATATGGACTGGGGTCTCCAGTGGAGTGCCCACAAGTGCCATGGTGCCTGCCAACATCTTTTCTGGTGGCTGCCAGGTATTTTTAGAAAGTGGGCAGAGTCAGGTGGGGTTTTTGCCTAGCAAGGCTTCTTTCTAACTGGTCACTGGAGATTTGAGTGGTTGTGCAGATTTTGAAAAATTTTGCTTCGGCGGCAGCTGCCACCACTGCACAAGGATCTTCACTGCATACCTGAAGGTAAGCTGCTGCAAGTATAAAGAAAAACTGGGCTGCACCCAGTGATGTGCCGACAGAACGAAAAGGAAAAAAAACCATTGGGGGATAGATGACTGATTTATTATACAAAGTCCCTATGTGTTTTGCCATGCAGGCTTCGTCAGGGGGATATTCACCTAGTACTGGAACTGTCCACAGCATTCAATTGCTGAATGTTCTGATTCCCCCTGACGAAGCCTGCGCAGCGAAAAGTGTAGGAACTTTGTATAATAAATCAGTCACCTATCACCTGGCATTCCTCCCCCCCTTTTTGATATGTAAGCTGCTGCAGCCATTTTGTGGCTGCACCCACCACACTCTTCCAGAATCCCAAAGGTGCCCGTAGGCTCAACAAGGTTGGGGACCCCAGTATGGACTACTGGTCTGATTCAGCACGAGTCACTCTTATTTTCTTAAGGGTAAAGAAGTAAGTGTGATGTTTTGCTATGTAAATATTTTGTGTGTGCTTATTTCTGTCTTTTAATGTGAGATTTTATATGTGTGTTGCTGTGGGTTAAGATGCAGGCCTTTAGAGCCAGAAAGAGGGGGCCTGGGTGGGGTGATTAAGTAGGTTATGGTTGGGTGGTAGCTGTAGAATTCCAAAAGGGTGGAATATGCATCTGAGCAAAGACACAGAAAGATAATTTACAGCTATTTGGGAAGAGCACAGACATAAGAAAGCATGAAATGGCAGTTTCTGGGAATGAAAAACGACTCTCTAATGGAAAAAATGTATAGACTTGGGAATCCCTCATGAGGGAAAATCTGTAGAGATGCTGCGGGTGTCTCTAATACAGCACCAGACATTAGGGATCGATAATGTAGGAACTTCAGTAAGTTCTGAGGCATCTGCTACATCCCCGGAGTATGTAGAGGTTTTGAAAGAGCAGAGCTCTGGAGTTAAAACGAGGAAATTAAAATAGGAGCAAAGAAAACTAATATGGAAGCAGAACAACTAGACGAGGAAATAAGAATTAGAGCTGAAGACCAACCCCCCTCCCCCGCCCCCCAAAGTTTGCGAGGGAGCAGCAGATAAAAAGAGAAATAGAAGAATTTAGACTTGAGGCAGAGAAATTACATTTTGAGTGGTATAAGCTGAAACATGAAGATATGTGGCATGAAAAACCGCTAGAAAAAGAGAAAGAGAGAATAAAAGGAAAGGGTCTAAACTCTCCAAGGATAATGCCTAAGGATTTTACTTTGTATGTGGTAGGAGAAGATCCCCCAGATTTTCTTGGCTACTTTTGAGAAAGCTGCCCCAAACTGGAATATTCCTACCACACTATTCACAAAATATCTACCCAGTCTCATAAAGGAGAAGCTGGGAGAAGCTTATGAAAATTCTCCCTCAGACAAAGCAGTAAAATATGAAGGTTTTTAAACTGCCAGTATACAACAGGTTCAAATTAGGGCCTGATCATCTCAGAAAAGGATTCAGAAATTTATAACTCCAGTCTTGGGAAGTCACATGTAGCCTTTGAAGCAAAACTGTGAGATCTTTTTGACAAGTGGATTACCTCAACCAGAGCATATAAGGCAGGAAAAGTGCTTGATCTCATCATGATACTTGACAAATTCTTGTTCCAGCTTCCCTCCAATATCAAAATTCTTGTCAAGGAAAAGTTACGTCAGAAAGTTGCACAAGCAGCATAGTGGGCAGAAAAATCTGATGGCTAACAGGGAGGGGTGTAGCAAGGGAATAAGAAAACCACATTCCTTTAAGCCATTTTTCAAATTTGAGTGCGTGAGGGAAGAAGAGAGAAAGAAAGGATCTGAGAAGAACCATCTTCTTAGAGTATCCAGGTTAGGGCTCCTCCGTATTCTCCAAGATTTGGGATTATCCAAGCCTAATGTGTTACATCAGCGGTAAAGGTAAAGGTAAAGGTAAAGGTTCCTTTGCTTGAAGACCAGTCGAATCCGACTCTAGGGTTGCGGTGCTCATCTCTGTTTCAAAGCCAAAGAGCCAGCGCTGTCCGAAGATGTTTCTGTGGTCATGTGGCCGGCATGACTAAACACCAAGGCGCACGGAACGCTGCTACCTTCCCACCAAAGTGGTACCTATTTATCTACTTGCAATTTCTTGCTTTCGAACTGCTAGGTTGGCAGGAGCTGGAACTAGAGACGGGAGCTCATTCCGTCATGCGGCACTCTTGGGTCTCGAACTGCTGAACTACTGACCTTCCACAGCCTGCAATTCAGCATCTTAACCCGAGTGCGGCCATTGATGGTGTGTGTGTGGGGGGAGAAGGCTCAGCAGGCCTGTGGCTGGGAGCTGTATGTGTTGCTGATGTGGTGAAGAGGGCTTGGTGGTCCTGTAGCTGTGGACGGTGGGGGGAAAGGCTCGGTGGGCCCAGCAGCTGGGAGCTGCACAGGGCTCCCTGCTGCCATTGTCATCGGGGGGGGGAAGCCTGGCGGGCTCGGCAGTTGGGGAGGAGCTACCAGGGCTTGCGCCATTGATGGCTGAGGGGGAGCTTTAGTGGGGTTGATGGCTGGGAGACCTGTGGGGCTTGCTGCTGTCTTTGCTGACAGAGGGGAGAGAAACCTCTGCAGCCCTGGCAGTGATGGGGGAGAGAGGTGGGGGAGAGAAACTTTGGCAGGCTGAAACTGCTGCTGATGGGGGGGGGCGAGACCTGCAGTGGCCCCAAGGATGTTAGCCACAATGGGAGGGGGGTAATTAAGATGAGGAGAGCAATCCCCCCCCCACAAGTATCCTGGGTCCCCATTTGTCTCTTCCTAATGCACATCCATTTCTAAATGCAGATGGGTACTCCATCCTCCTTACAAAAAATGTGATAGAGTTATAAAATTTTAACGCAAGGCAGGCTTGCAAAATGCATTTCTACTAATTTGCTTTTCTTCTCAACATCCGTATTTTCCTCTAAGCATTAGCATTCTCTAACATTAAAATTAAGGAAACATTTTTTTGCTAACTTTCCTGGTGTGTTGCCAAGAATCCACTGCTAAGTGTTGAGTCTGGCCAAGGAAAATTACAAGATGGCTGTATTACTCTCAAGAATACATTCCTTTCTAGGAAACAAAAAAAGCACAGGCCATCCAGTCATTCATACTAGTGACTGCATCACACTGCTTTCTTCATTCTATGCTTCTTCTGTCAGGGTCTACCCCTGCTCTTGGGAACTTTTTTGGTCCAGGTTTCCATGAAGGGTTGCCCCGACGTGGACGGCACATGCGGACTTGATCTGATCTCAGAAGCTGAGCAGGGTCAGCCCTGGTTAGTACATGGATAGGAGATCACCAAGGAAGTCCAGGGTCACTATGCAGAGGCAGGCATTGGCAAACCACCTCTGAACGCCTCTTGCCTTGGAAACCTCATGAGGGGCTGCCATAAGTCGGCTGTGACTTGATGGCATTTTGCACCACCACCATTTGACAGCCTCACGTGAGTGTTTGATCATGTGACAGCCTTACTTGAGTGTTGCTTAATATCCTGTTGTAATCTTGCAGTATGTTTCCCTCAGGACTTAGCCAGTGTGGTCTCGGGGTTAGAGTGTCAGTCTAGAACTGGAGGGACCTGGGTTCCAGTCACCACTCAGTTATTAAGCCAGTCAGGTGATTCTGAGCCCATCGTTCTGTCAGTCTAATCTACCTCACAGGATTGTTGTGTGGATAAAGTGGGGGGGTGGAGGACCCTTTGTTCTGAGTATTTTTTAAAAAAAGAAGAGGAGGAGGAGATTGGATTTATACCCCGCCCTTCACTTGGTGTCTCAGCGTGGTTTACAAGCCCTGAGCCTGCTTGTGGGGAGGGTGAGGTACAAATTGAATTAAATAAATAAATAAATCTCCTTCCTTTCCTCTCCCCACAACAGACACTCTGTGAGGTAGGTAGGGCTGAGAGAACGCTGAGAGAACTGCTCTTGAGAGAACAGCTCTGAGAGAATTGTGGCATGCCCAAGGTCACCCAGCAGCTTCATGTGGAGCAGTGGGGAATCAAACCCAGTTCTTCCAGATTAGGGTCTGTGCTCCTAACCACTACACACAACTGCATTCCTAACCACTGCACCAAACCAAAGTGACAGAGGGCTGTGCAGTCTCTTCTCAGTGCCAGGGAGCATGTGAATAGGCTGTTAATACATTTCAGTTGACTTCTCCTGATAACGGACAACATCCTTGCTAATGGCTTTCCGTCTGCCAGTATTTATGTTCTACAAGGGAGCAGCCAATAAATCTGCCCAATTTACAAACAAGTTTCCACTGGTGAAAACATGTACCTGTGTTAGGTCTTTGGGTATCTCCTTTTGTGGCTAGAAAAATACCAGGTTAATTGCATTGTGGAAGCCATAAACCCACCAAGTGATTAGCCTCAGTAATTATCTCAGAAGTTGGTGTCGCAATAAGAGAGATTCCTCTCTCCCCCATCTCTTCACCTGCAATATGTCTGGTCTCTTCAGACAGACCAAATTCCAGATTGCCTTGCCTCTCTTATGTAGATAGTGGTGCTTGAATGGTGTCATTTCACATGATATGATCCCATAATATGACTTGTAGGCAAGTCTGAACATTGAGACCTCTCTAAATGCAGTATCTATTTTTTAAATAAAAAATTGACTACATGTATACCTACCTTTCTTCCCAATGGGGACCCAAAGTGGCTCATTTTATTCTCCTCCATTTTATCCTCATAAAAACCCTATGAAACCAGCAAATTTTTATCCTGGGTGTAAGCTTTCATGTGCAAGCACACTTCTTCAAATACACTGAAAAGTATTACTGCTTCAGATCAACATGGCTTCCCACCTGAAAAAAAACCTATGGCCCCGGTCACACAGAGCATTTGCCCTGCCAAAGGCACGGTAGCCCTGCGGAATTTCCGGGTGCGATCACACCGGCACATCTGGAAGGTGTAGCACTCCCATGGCCAACCCACAGCTTCCTGCGGAAAAAGCAGAGTTAAAAACTACCTGCTAATCAGTACTATCTTCCGTTAAATGCGTGGCACTGGCAGGCGTCTGATTGGAGATGTGCTGGTAGCCCGTCGCTTCCAGCAGCCATTGGCATCGGGTGCATGCACACAAACACGGTCCTGCTGCGTTGCCTCACCGGTCCTGCTGTGTTGCCTCGCTGGTCTGATTGGCTGCCGGAGGCCTTCAGACAGAGTTGTGGGGGATGTGAGATCCCGCTACCGTGCTTCTTTTTGCTCCGCCGCTAAAAGCCCCTGCAGATTATCCCGCCCGTGTGACCGGGGCCACAGTTAGGTTACTCTGTGAGTGTCACCCAGCAAACTTCTGTGACAGAGTGGGGATTTGGAACGGGCTTTTCCAGGTCCTATTCTGGTGCTCTAACCACTATGTCACGCTGGCTCTCTTTTTAGAGCTAATCACCTGAAAGAGGGAATGAGGCTTCAATGCAATCTTAAACACAGTTACCCATCTCGCTGTCTCTCCCCCCACCCTTGTTGTCTAGTCTCAATCAATTTAGGGCAACCCCTTAGGGTTTTCAAGGCCAGAGATGTTCAGAGGTGGTTTGCCCTTGCCTGCCTCAACCCATCTCTCTCGGTACACTGAAACGATAGATTCGGCTAATCTACCTTTTCCCCATGACTCACTCCTTCTCTTGAATTTGTACTTTTCAAGTTTATAGTAGCTGTTTGTCTCTCAAGTAGGTGGCCCCTTAGCAGCCTGAATAGCCCTGACTAGCCTGATCTCATTAGAGCTTGGAAACTAAAGCAAGTCGGGCACGGATAGTAACTTGGATCAGAGACCACCAAGAAAGACAGAGGCTGCTATGCAAAGGAAGGCACTAGCAAAACCATGGTTGCGTTCAGACTGGCAGTTCGGTGCGATATGGTGGCGCCTCTAATTGAACCGGTTTAAAGTGTTGCAGGGCTACTGCGGGTTATGCACGGAGACATCCCGTGGTCAAGCATCCACATTATTGCAGCACTTCAGCCACGGAGCACACTGCAAAAAAAGTTCAACATTCATGCACATGCATAAGTGTGCATGTGTTGCATATGTGCTTGTGCACATGCACACACATGCACATATAGCCAATTTAAAAAAAAAAACTTCCCTAGTGGCAGAACAGATCTGCAGGTTCAGACTGCCAAATCCATTCTGCGTGCACTCCCCCATGTTCAGACATCCGGCCATGCACAATGAATGTGCGGGGAAACAAAAACACCGCTTTGGAGGTGGTGGCTTTTTAACCCGACTCCAGATTCTCCTCTGACGGGGTGAGTATGCCCAGGGAACGCCTGACAGATGTGGCTGTGTGACCGGACCCATTTAATCCATTTGTGAAATGTGCCTATATCGGGCCAAACTGCCAGTCTGAATGCAACCCATTTCTGGTCATCTCTTGCTTTGAAAACCCCGTGGTCCTGGGGTCACCACGATGGCATACAGTTATTGTTCTTATTAGGTGACCCTGTTATATCTTACTGCAAGCATGCTGTTGAACTGATTTGTACAGACTTTCCTTACCCAGCAGTTGACCCAGGTCACTCAGGTTTGATCTCTTCATCCAGGTTTCTGTATCATAGATTCATAGACAGTAGCATCTGTTTTGGATCACTGCTATCTTCAAAGCATGCGTGTTTTATCGAAGAGTAAAATTGGCTGGTTAAATCAACTAGGTTTCAGAAGAGACCAACATACCTAGAAGACCCATTTGCCGCTGCCAACCCATTTATAATTCATATTTGTGTGTAGGCCCTTCTCCGCATACACTCTGCTATGCTTCTGTAGAAAGAAAGCTGAAAAGTAATTAAAATGCCTGTCTCTCAGGTCTCTTAATTAAAAAATAGTGTTCTTCAGCAGCTGAGAGATGGAGAGGTCTCCCTCCGGCTTTTCTCTTGCTATAAAAAGAGTCTTCTATTTTTATTTTCCCCCTCTTTGCTGAAAAAAGAGCCACCTACCCAGTTTACGCATCCCTTGTCGGAATTCTCTGATCCTGTAGCAGGTCTGAGCCATTTAAAATTAGCAGTCTTGCAGTAGCGGCCTTTAGGGCACACTGGTTTTCTTTTAATAAAAGGAAGCCATCAGCTTGGTGTATTACTCAACTAAAGCACTCAGCCAGAATAACCCACATGCAGTGTGTCAATACCTTTTTTTGGGGGGGACACACACACACACCCTTTTTCACATACAAATAACTTTTAGCAAATGAGAGCTGCAGATGAAACATATTTCCATTTTTCTTCCCTGGGCAATCTCTAACACCTTTCTTTCAATGGCTGTGTGAAATTTACACACCCAGTTTCTGTGATCTTCCTTCCAGCCATGAGGTTGGGATTTGTAAGGAAGGTCTCCAGCTAGTGAGGTACCAAGGGACAATTTCTGTAGCAAATGGAGTGACTGTTGAATTTATACAGTTGTCTTTTCTCAGTAGTCTTCCCCCCGCCTGTCCATTAAGCCTTGCGGTTCAGATCATCAAGGATTTCCCTGTGTAAAATTGTGATAATGGAAATCTGGGGCACGTAGCATCTACTTTATCCATTCTGATTCTCTCCTCTTCAATGGTACTGGGGTGGGGCCTCCCCCCTGATCTACCACTCTAGGGAGCAAAGCTATTTATACAAAATATTTATACCCCATCTTTTCTTTTGGGTCAAGTTTGATGCCTTCCTCCAATGTAAGCAGCCTTCCTCCAATTTAAGTGGCCTATCCGTTGGATGAGGAAGAGGAGATTGGATTTATACCCTGCGCTTCACTCAGAGTTTCAGAGCGGCTTACAGACTCCTTTCCCTTCCCCTCCCCATAACAGATACCCTGTGAGCAATGCTCCCTCTAAGCTGTGGAGTCTTGTGAGCAAAAATTCTACTTCGTGAGCTACTGGCATTAAAGTTGTGAGCAAGTGATTTGGCTACTGCATAAATTAGTTTGCTCTGGAGCCATCCTTCCTGAGCTGAGACAAAAATGTGTGAGCTGGGAGCTAAAAAATTGTGAGCTAGCTCACACTAACTCAGCTTAGAGGGAACACTGCCTGTGAGGTAGATGGGGCTGAGAGAGCGCTTTCCAGAACTGTCCTTGAGAGCTCTGAGAGAAATATGGCTTGGGCAAGGTCATCTAGCAGTTGCAAGTGGAGGAGTGGGGAATCAAACCCGGTTCTCCCAGATTAGAGTCCATGCACTTATACAAAGAGGGCTACTTGGAGGATGGTTTGATCCTAGATTCTGATAATCATTTTTTGTGTAGTTTGATGTAAAAAAATGGGAGGATCAAAATACCTGTTTTCATGGCATGCAGGGGCAGGGAGACAGTTGAAAAGAGTGGAGTAGAGTGAGAGTCATCCTAGAGCCAGAGCGGTGCAGTGGTTTGGGTGTCGGGCTAAGGCTACGGCACCCATTGGATACCTTGGAAAAGCCACTCTCTGTCTGACTTTCCTTGTAGGGTGGTTGCTGGGAATAAAATGAAGCACAAGAGATCTGCGTACGCACACATGAACATGTGAAGGTACCTTATACTGAACCATACCATTGATCCATTGAAGCCAGTATTATGTACGCAGACAGGCAGCAGTTCTCCAGGGTCTCAGCCTGAGGTCTTTTACATCACCTACTTCCTGGTCCTTTCAGCCGCAGGTGCCGGGAACTGAACCTGGGACCTTCTGCTCCCTCCCCAAGTACACTCAACTCATTGGAGAAAGCTGGGAGGAAAATGTAATGGATGGATGGATGGATGGATGGATGGATTCCAGTGTCTCCCCATGTAGCACGTTACTATTTCTGTTAGAGGTGAATTCCCCTGGCTATTCACTTATGCACTGCAAGTAAAGGCCTCTCTTTAGGGGCATCATTGGAGTGAGGTGAAGCCTGCCAGTCACAGCTTGGACTCTGAGGTGGAGAGCTGTTTCTGCTCACTCTCACTATAGAAGAAGAAAAAGAAGAAGAAGAAGAGATTGGATTTACATCCCACCCTTCACTATCCAAAGGAGTCTCAGAGCAGCTTACAAACTCCTTTCCCTTCCCCTCCCCACAACAGACACCCTGTGAGGTAGGTGGGGCTGAGAGAGCTGTGATAGAAACTGCTTTTTTTCAAGAACACCTCTGACAGAACTTGTGACTGACCCAAGGTCACATCAGCAGGTGCAAGTGGAGGAGTGGGAAATCGAACCCGATTCTCCCAGATTAGAGTCCGTGCATTTAACCACTACACCAAACTTGGTCTTACAGATTCCATCTTTCACTTTTGTATTAATGGAGCCCATCAGAAATCAAGCCTGCTTCTCTCTGCGTTGGTTTAACTCTGTCCTGAATTCTGGTTTCTCATCTCTTTAGATGTAATCCCCCTTTAATTCTAAGTATGACACTTGCATGCCTCCTAGGAACTTTTCTGTATATAGTGGCAATGTTGTTTTACCCAGAGATTTCTTCCATATTTGGAAAGTTCCCCCTCTCCTCTCTTACACGTGCACACTACTATTTATGTATTGAAGCCCATTTAGAGCAGGAGATAGACTAACCTGTCGCAAAAGTTTTCTCTGACTCTGTCCCAGGTATCTTCTGCAACATTTTTTCATTCCTAATTGATCCCCCCCCCAACACAACACACACATGCTGTTGCTTGCAATCAAGCCATTCATTGAGGGCAGAGGGTATTTGGAACTTTTCTAGCAGATACACCACAGGGAAAGGTATCACATAAGGTGTAGAAAGGAAATATCACTCAATGAGACCATGAAAATAAATCTTAGGAGGTAGGTGTGTGTTTAATAATGCTTTCAGAGTTGGAAACAAATACTTTAAAAAGTAGAATCCCTTAAAGGCCATTTCCTGAAGTTTATAGATGTTAGAATTTCATCCCATATCCCCCCCCCCGAGCTTTTACCATAATTCTTTGAGTTGTTACTCAAATCTCTGCAATAATATAATGCTAGTCCACATTATCGATGTTCAGATGTTAACAGTGGAGTATTTTATGTCATTTGTTATACGTTTTTATGCCAAAATTATATTTACATATGCTTTCTGAATACTTATATTAACAGTTTGCATGCTTTTTTAAACAAATCCCCCCTCCCACGTTTTAAATTATGTTGAAAGTCTGTTCAGGATCCATTTTCATTTTACAAATGAAATGCAAATATCTATAAAGGTCTTAGAATGATTGATGATGCAAAATACAGTCGAGTCACATCCAATTTATGGCAACCTCTTCATGAGGTTTTCAAGGCAAGGGGTGAAGGGGTGATGCCTCTGTGTGGTGACCCTGGACTTCTTTGGTGGTCTCCCATCCAACTACTCACCAGGACCAGCCCTGCTTAAGAAAGAAGAGAAGAGAGAAGAGATTGGATTTATACTCTGCCCTTCACTGCCCAAAGGCATCTCAGAGCAGCTGACAAACTCCTTTCCCTTCCCCACCCTACAACAGACACCCCGTGAGGTAGGCGGGGCTGAGAGAACTTCTGACAGAAACTGCTCTTTTTCAAGAACAGCTGTGCCAGAGCCTGTGACTGACCCAAGATCACACCAGCAGGTGCAAGTGGAGGAGTGGGGAATCAAACCCGGTTCTCCCAGATTAGAGTCCGTGCACTTAACCACTACACCAAACTGGCTTAAGTTTCCAATATGTGACAGTATCAGGCTAGCCTGGGCCATCCTAGAATACCTAGGCCGCTAAAGTCCCATTTTAACTGTTTTAAATCTCATTTGAACAAAAAAACTTTTTAAAAAATTTGCAAGCTTTCCCCAAGAACTATTAGATGCATTTGTAACATATCCCCTCTTAGTATGTTTATCCTTCTGAGTGTCATTGCACTCCCTTATGAGATAGGTGAGCTCTTGCCATCTGGCTGAACACACAGTCCTTGCCTGACCAGCAAAAGCTGTTCAGAAACTGCATATTTTCTCTGTCACATATAGCAGTAGGCTGCCTTTAAGTATCATAGTCTTGTGCTGCTAAATTTGGCACAGGAATGTGGTCTTTGTCACTTCAACAGCTGCCACAACACCAAAAGCATTCGGGATACTGCGCTAGGGTCCAATGTGCGCATTCGTAGGCCATGCTCAGTACCATCTTGGTGTCCACACAGGACTGCAGAGTCCCTTTGAATTCCCAAGCTTTGAGCATTTGATAGATTGGCATTAGCTTCCTCCAGTGTCGGTCAGGATTTCTACTCATTCCTGTTTTTAAAAAAAAATGTACTAAACCGTAAGTGACTCTCGCGTAGCACTGTACTTTCAAATGGCATGGTTCCTTTCCCTTTAAACCTTCTGTTTCTTCCACATTCCAGTAAGTTGTCCCATGGGGTCTCTCTGGCCTTCTCCAGGAAAACTACCTAAGTTGCTGTCAGTATCCACCTCTGCCAGAGCAGAGAGACAGTCAGTTATGCTCTCATTTTATCATTTTGATCTCCCAGCTGGGGACTTTGTACATAAGTGGAACGAATCAGATAATGAGAAGATCTAGCTCAGCAAGGCCCTACAGAGCCGAGGGTGAATTCTTGCCCAAAAATTAATGTTTGAAGGAAGGAGAGTCGCATATAGCAGGGGACTCTCTTGTCTCACTGGAAAAATAGTTGACTGTTGCCGTATTCGGATTTTTATTGTAATATTAGCAGTAGTAGTAATTAGGAAGAGTTAACTACAAGCTATATTTTGGAGGAAAAAACCTGCTTGGTTAATTATACCCTTTAGAAATGTGTCAAGGGGAAATCTTTCCTCATTGGCTGGTGTCAGGACAGCAGGTGAGACTGTGGACATGGCGCTCTAGGAAGTCAGAGCAAGGCTTAACAAGAAGAGGATTAATTTATGTTAAGAGGCTAATGGTTACTTAAAGGATCTAAATGATGGAAAGTCTACTTGCTTCCTTTGGTATCATTCCCTCGCACTCCTTTTCCTTTTGCAAATGAGCATCTATTGATTTAGGAAACTTGGCCAAATGAAGCTGCTGAAGCCGCTTTGGAATAGTTGATCAAAAAGCTCATCAGATGTCCCTGCAGTGAAATCTAATTGTCTGAAAGCCAATTCAGGAGTAATCTGCATTTTATATCCTGAGTGTTTGGTTTCAGCAGTGTGTGGGGGGAGGTGTTTTTTTTTTTTAGACCTTCTGTATTAAAATTCAAACAGATTTCCTGCTTGGTGGCAAGCACATATTGTAATGCAAATGGGACTGATTTTTCTAGTGAATGCTGAAGGGACAAATAGGCCACTTCCCCGTTTTGATAAATTCCGGCAGCTGTATGCCTCCAGCAGAAATGATACGGTAAGCTGTGGCATTCTAGTGCAAGAAATTGGCCTTAAAATGTGATTTAATAGTCACTTGGCACCTGCATTAGGCAAAGAGCCTATTTATCTTACCTGTGGCTTATGAAAATGGGAGCCAGAAAAACTCTATATCATTAAACAAGTGAAGCAGCTTTGACATAGCTCTTATGGAAGGATAATACGGTTTGGCTGAGAGCAAATAATTTTTTACTTACTCTCCGATGCAAGCAAAGAACTGAAGATAATTAGGTGCGGTTAATTAGGGTGCAAACTGCTCTCATGGTAGAAAGATCACACATTTTAAAAGTTCATAAGTTATAAGTGTATTTTTGGCACCTAAATATGTAATGGTCCTTACTGCTGTGGCATCGTATCCTTGAGGATTAGTACATTTTCCACACATTTTACTTGGGCCATTAGCTGCTCCTTCCATCCACTCACAATCAACGCTCCCTCTAAGCTGTGGAGTCTTGTGAGCAAAAATTCTACTTTGTGAGCTACTGGCATTAAAGCAGTGAGAGAGCGATTTGGCTACTGCATAAATTAGTTTGCTCTGGAGCCCTCCTTCCTGAGCAAAGACAAAAATGTGTGAGCCGGAGGCTAAAAAACTGTGAACTAGCTCACGCTAAGTTGGCTTAGAGGGAACACTGCTCACAATTATATTTTTCTATCTGGCATCCAGTTTTGTATTGCTGCTGCTGCAGTATGAAGAATATGCTCCTGATTAAGATCCGGGCCCTGCGGGATTTGTTACAGTTCCGCAGGGGCTGTAAAATGGAGATGTTCCACCAGGCCTTTGGTTGAGGAGGTGGATGTCAATTAACATTGGCCTCCACTCCATAGTACTATTAACATCTGGGTGCCGGGAGCAGTATCAGCTGTCATATGGGTGATCCCCCACCCTTTCCTGGCAGGAACTTATACTGGTCTGGAATTAACCACTAAGCTGCCACTAGTGATTGAATTGTTAGTCATAGGAAACGTGGGGATGACACTCTGGTTTTGGGGCAAAAACTGTATGGTAGAATTAAGTTCTACCATATAGTTTTTCCCAAAAAACCAAAGTGTCGTCCGTGACATGCCTATATCATTTCTGGGTCACATTAAAGTCATGTAGGCACGTTGTTTGGGGGGTAATTCCCCTTGCCGGCCTGCTGATCCGCAGTGGAGAGGTGGGGCCTGGCAGCAGAGGACCCCTGCCCCCTGCTCTGGAATTTGAGGTATGCATAACAGTTCAGTACCTCTAACTTTCCAGTTAAATAGCTTTTCCAGTTTTAATTTTGTGACCCTTAAAGCGGCAAAGAGGGTGAGCTGAGATGTTCCTGCCCAGATTCCACACTCACCATGAAACCTGCAAGTAGGCAAATCAGTAATTGCTCAGCCCATAACAAATATATTTGTGGGAGAAAGTGCTCTGTGTTATAACCTCCAGCATGAAAGGGCATCATAGAGGTGATGAGAGATGAACACATGGAATTCACTGATTAACACATGGAATTCACTGCCACAGGAGGCGGCAACTACAAGAATGGATGGCTTCAAGAGGGAATTGGATAAGCATATGGAGCAGAGGTCCATCAGTGCCTATTAGCCACAAGGTATAGATAGGGATTCTGGGGCAAGGGATGCTCTGTATTCTTGGTGCTTGGGGGGGGGGGTCAACAGTGGGAGGGCTTCTAGTGTCCTGGCCCCACTGCTGACCCTTCTGATGGCACCTGGTATTTTTGGTCACTGTGTGACAGAGTGTTGGACTGGATGGGCCATTGGCTTGATCCAACATTGGCTTCTCCTATGTTCTTATGATGAAGACATGGCTTAAACCTAGGGTTTTCAACTCTGGGTTGGGAAATTGCTGGGAAATTTGGGGGTGGAGCCTGGTGATAGCAGAGTTTGGGGAAGGGAGGGAGCTTAGGTGGGTTGGGATGCCATAGAGTTCACCCTCGCAAGCTGCCATTTTTTCCAGGGGAACTGAGCTCTGTGATCTGGAGCTCTATTCTAATTCCAGGAGAACTCCCCTGGAGAAACCCTACTTCAAAAAAGAGAGAGAGAGAGAGAGAGAGATCCTGGTGTCTGTGAGAAATTAGGGACAATGAAAGAAGTATGTAGGCTGCAGTGCTGCTCAGACTTCTAGTGTGGCCCAAAGGTTGCTGCACATTTAATCTGCAGACAGCCCTACTTTTGAGCTCTGCATGGAGTGACCTGTAAACTGTTTGGCAGATTCAATGAGCACAGAAGTTCCTCATTGAGATCTTAAGCATGCTGGGAATACAAGTTAATATAAATTATCTCCCTCATAAACCTCTCTTGCACTGATGGAAACGAAATGGTGTTTATGGCTTCAGGTTTGGATTTATGTATGACTCTTTTGAATATGCGGTTGTTGGTGCGAGGGGAGGGGCATGCCAAATGGCTTTCAGATGAGCTCCAGATGCTTTTTTAACGGTATTTCGATAGTAAGAGGAGGTAATCTATCTACATTTACTCTAATGCTTTCTGTTAATAATAGACTGCATTTCAGAGGTAATAATAATAATAAAAAAATCCGAGTTTTATGATAGGCAGCTGTGACTGTTTGTTGTGCCATGCCTTAAGACATTCTCCTGGATGCACAAGCTGAGGCTATGTTAGAAAACAGATCACATTTAACAGTATTTTGTAAGAAGTGGTTATTAATGGAGTATTAATTTGATGGAAATGTTTGTGCATGGTTTTGTTTATGGCAGTTAGTTTCTTCAACTACAACCCCAACCCCCCTAGCACACTGGCATTTTGGCTGAGAAATCTTTATATGTTCCACAGTATATGTATGCATATGTATATATGTGTGTGTGTGCATGTGTATGCATATATATGTGTGTGTGTGTGTGTGTGTGTATACACAGGGGTCTTTTTGAAGAAAAAGAGCTGCAGGAGCTCATTAGCATATGGTATGCTAATGAGCTATTAGGCTATTAGCATATGTCACGCCCCATCACCGGAAGTGGTGTCAAAAGGGGAAGCAAAAGGGGGGAGCCCTTCCCCAGGTGGCCTGGATGGGGGAGCTAAGAGAGAAGGGGTTTAAAGTTTAAACTCCTTCTCACTAGAGTTGGGCCACAGAAGGAGGAAAGAGGGAAGGAAAGAGAGAGAGTAGAGAGAAGGAAAGAAGGAAGGAAAGAGGGAAAGAAAGGAAAGAAGGAGGGAAAGAAAGAGAGGGAAGAAGGAGGGAAACAGGGGAAGGAGGAAAAAAGAGAAGAGAAGAAGGTGGGAAAGAAAGAAAGAGAGAAGGGAAGAAGGGGGGAAAGAGGAAAAGGAGAGAAGGAAAGGAGGGAATGAAAGAAATTTGGTGGCAATTCGGCCCCATTATATCCTATGGGCCATTGAAGTAAATGGTGAAAACATAGGGTATATTCTGGGGGCTGGAGGGGAGGAGGTTTGAGGGAGAGGTTCCAAACTCACAGGGTAGCTGAAGGAGCCTCTCCCCAAGTTACCCACCAAGTTTCAAGAACATTGGACCAGGGGGTCCAATTCTATGGGCCCCCAAACAGGTTGCCCCCATTCCCTCCATTGTTCTCTATGGTGGGAAACTCTATGGTAAGAATTAGCCTCTCCCTCAAATCCCCTTCCCCCCAGAGCTACTAACAACACCATGGGAAAAAAGTTACTTTTTTCCCACCATAGAGAACAATGGAGGGAATGGGGGCAACTTGTTTGGGGGCCCATAGAATTGGACCTCCTGGTCCAATGTTCTTGAATCTTGGTGGGTATCTTGGTGAGAGGCTCCATCAGCTACCCTGTGAGTTTGGAGCCTCTCCCTCAAACCCTCCCCTCCAGCCCCCAGAATATACCCTATGTTTTCACCATTTACTTCAATGGCCCATAGGATATAATGGAGCTGAAATTGACATTCGGCTGCCTGAAAGACTCCCTGGGACACTGGCTGGGGGCGGGGCTTGGCCCCTGAGCTCCCGGAGCTGTGCTCCGGTGCGCTCCCCCCACAAAAGACCCGTGTGTGTGTGTGTGTGTGTGTGTCTATATATATATATGTCTGTTTGTGTTTGTGTGCTGTCAAATTGCAACCAATTTACGAAGGCCCCACCAAGGGGCTTTTATGGCATGTGAAAAGCAGAAGTGGTTGCCATTGCCTTCCTCAGCAGAGCCTGCCTTGGTGATTTCCCCTCCATGTACTTGTTCCCTCTAAGCTGAGTTAGTATGAGTAAGCTCACAGTTTTTTAGCTTCCGGCTCACACAGTTTTGTCTTAGCTCAGGAAGGATGACTCCAGAGCAGACTAATTTATGCAGTAGTCAAATCGCTCGCTCACAACTTTAATGCCAGTAGCTCACAAAGCAGAATTTTTGTTCACAAGACTCCGCAGCTTAGAGGGAGCATTAGCTTCCAAGATCTGATGAGATCAGGCTGTACCATGCCGCTAAATGTACCTTTTGCTTTTCAGGTACCTAGTTTTAGGCCTTGTAAGGTATTTGCATGCGGTTGGTCCTTAAACAGTCTTGTCTAGATTGCACGTAAACACTTGCATTTCCCTAAAAATTAGAGCGTCTAGCTCAGTATGCTCAGATTTACTTAGATGCAGATTTACTTAGAGGAGTCACATCCAGTGGCCTCTCCTGGCTCTGTTCCTTTTGATCTGGCTGGAGTTGCCAGGGATTGAACCTGAGCTCCCGCACGTGCCGGGCAGGCATTCTTTCCTGAGCTATTTTCCATTGCTGCTGAAGTTTGTTTGTATGGGGAGGGGGGTGTCTGCTTAAATGGTTTATAGTCTCAATTTAATCTTAACCAGAAGGTAGTAGATAAACTCTCCCTTGATCACGTTTTGTACTTCTACCCCCTTAGCTCCCATGGCTCTCTAAAGTTCTGGTACTGAGAGACTCCTTTCCTGCTTGCTACATTCTTGACTTGAGTGTTTCCCAGATGAGAGGGAGGCTTTCTTAATGTCCCATAACTTTTAAAAAATATATATGAATAATCTGTGGAAGTGATAACTGATGAAGTTGTCTCCCAGTTATTGTGTGGTGGAAGGCACTGTCGAGTTGCAGCTGCCTCATGGTAACCCCAGAGGGTTTTCAAGGCAAAAATTGAACAGAGGTGACTTACTATTACTTGCCTCTGCATGGCGACCCTGGTCTTCCTTGATGGATGGCCTACAGTCCAAGTACTGACCATGGTCAACTCGGGTTAGTTTATGAGATCTGACAAGATGGGGCTGGCCTGGGCCTTTGAAGTCTGGGCTTCCCAACAATTCCCGTATAATAAATACCAGTGATAACCAGTGTTTCCTCTAAGCTGAGTTAGTGTGAGCTAGCTCACAGGTTTTTAGCTTCCAGCTCACACATTTTTGCCTTAGCTTAGGAAGGATGGCTCCAGAGCAAACTAATTTATGCAACAGCCAAGTTGCTCACTGACAGCTTTAGTGCCAGTAGCTCACAAGGTAGAAGTTTTGCTCACAAGACTACACAGCTTAGAGGGAGCATTGATGATAACCATACAAACCTTAATCGCAGCACGACCTGGCTAACTGGCATAGGAAAAGTGTTTTTTTATATGTATGAGCTGATTCAAAGAGCGTTAATAGACAAACTGGCACTAAACGTTTAGGTGACCAAAATTTATTGGATTCATTTTAAAATTACAAAATAGCCATCCAGCAATCTGAATGTTGTTTAATATTATTAAAGATTTAAAAATGGAAGAACATTGAAACTGAAATGGTGTAATCATCTGCAGTGGTCCCAACAGTCTGGAAACTTTACAGAAAATTACATTTTCCAGAGATCTACTTTAATGTCTGATCAAAATTTCCAGTTTTATACATGAATGATTAAAGTGAATTATTTTGATTGCTGGAAAATGATTTTGATTCTAATATATCTGAGCCATTATGATTGTATGAACTTATCTGTGGTTCTTTCTTTCTTTACAATGATGAACTGTGCAATTGGGCCGTTATTTCAATAAAAAAAATCACTTTTGTGTGAAGTACTGTGGGTATTATATTAGGAGAAAAAGCTATTTATCCAAGCTTTGCTGTTGTTATATTGCCTCTTTAATAATGGATGGGAAAAATGATCCCCCTGACACAGTTAGTTAGCATCAGACTACTTGAACAGAAGATTACTCATAAAATATCCGTTAACTATTCTTTAAAAATACATTTGGGATGGTAACGCGTCTGTTGTTCTTCCTCCAAGAGAGAATAAATCTATAATCAGAAGATCTAGCCTTAATAAACCGAATATGTATGGAATGGGAAAGAATTCCATGGTGCCTGGAAATTACACAGATACTTTCTGCTTGAACTAGGAGAATTATTGATCAGCAGTCTGAAAGAAGGAGAAATGAGAAAATGTTATTTACTTGTTGTGTATGTTGCTTTTGCCCTGACCTGGCTGGCCTAGGCTAGCACAGTCTCATCAGATATCAGAAGATACGCAGGATCAGCCCTTGTTAGTACTTGGGGGGGGGAGACCACCAAAGAAGTCCAGGGTCTTATAAGAACGTAAGAGAAGCCAGTGTTGGATCAGGCCAATGGCCCATCCAGTCCAACACTCTGTCACACGGTGGCCAAAAATACCAGGTTCCATTGGAGGTCCACCAGTGGGGCCAGGACACTAGAAGCCCTCCCACTGTTGACCCCCCCCCAAGCACCAAGAATACAGAGCATCACTTGCCCCAGACTGAGAGTCCCTATCTGTACCTTGTGACTAATAGCCACTCTGCTCCATATGTTTATCTAATTCCCTCTTGAAGCTGTCCATGCTTGTAGCCGCCACCACCTCCTGTCTCCACGTAGAGATAGGCAAATGCCTCTTGCCTTGAAAACCCAGTGGGGTAGCTGTAAGTCAGCTGTGACTTGACAGCATTTTTTACCACCACGTTGCCTTTCTGTCTTGGAGATGCACTCAAGAAGACTAACAAAAATCAAATACGAAGCAGCAATAAAAAAATTAAAACAACAAAATACAGCCATTGAAACAGCAAAATACCAAATATCACCAGGATAACGTAATAACAACTCTATTTTTTTGCTAGTTCATTCAAAGGTCCTCCAATTTTTATTTATTTTTTTTTTTTTGGCGAACTGACTTGATAGGAGGCATACAACAGAGTCAGTTCCATCTCCGAGGGGGAGGAAGTTCCACAGCTTGTGGAGTAGTAGTTGAAAAGGTTCTCCTGTGAGTTCTTACAAAAATAAGCTCGGATGATGTGGTTTCTCACAGGTTTCCTCAGCCCTTGATCTCAAAGTTTGGACAGGTTTTTATGAATAGTGGCAGTCCTTCAAGTACTGTGGAGCAAGCAGTTGAGGGATTCAGAGGTTAAAACTAGCATCTTGAATTGGGCGTAATGTCTACATAAGGTCTATATAATTTCCTGAATCTGGGGACTATCGAACAGCAATTGGTAAATCATTTTAATTTGTTCTGTGACAATTTGATAGGTCTGTTTGGATCATGTATTGAAAGTGCTGATTAAAGCTCATGAAAAATATTGCATAGGCAGGGCTGGTTCTTCAGCAGCTAGTACCAGTGTCTTGTTAGATAAGGCCCACAGAGTGGTTAGATCAGAGCCCTTAGGGTGGTGGGAAGGAGGGGGCATTTATTTATTTAAGACCATTGTATCCTGTTTTATCTCCATAGGCTCAAGGCAGCAAACTATAGATTGAGGCTGATCTGCCTTGGCAACAGGATGTTATTGCAGGTCTTAGATTACAGGGGAACAATTATACACATACATGTGAAATACACATGAAGCCACCTTATACTGAAATAGATCATGAGTCCATCGAGGTCAGTATTGTCTACTCAGACTGGAAGCAGCTTTCCAGGATCTCCAGCAGAGGTTTTCACGTCTCTTCCTGCCTGGTCTCTTTAACTGGAGATGCCAGGGATTGAACTGGGGGGGGGCTCTATCACTGAGCCATGGCAATTAGAGATGCTGTAGGTGCTGGAAGAGCCAACACAAGGAGTAGGAAGTAAGCCCAACTGAGTCCTCTCCACATGTGGGCTAATATCCGAACCCCGCCCCCCATCAAACAATAGGGATGGTACTCTGACCTGGAATACCATCAGTGTTTAAAGGCTTCAAGATGTGTCTCTCAATATTTTCAGTAGAGATCTTTATGGGGAACAAACAGCCGTAGTATACAGGCACCCCATCATGTATACTGGATTAAAATTCTGTGTCTCCTGTTGTTGGAAAAGCCACTTAAGTTGTGGGAAGGCTGCATACTTTGCTGATTGGAGCGGTCATGTACATGCCCTTGTCTAAAAGGTCCGACTCAGCAGATTCCAAGTTCAGTTGGAGAGTGGCTTCTCTTCTTTCTCCAAGTGGTCTTCAGTCTCTGTTTCTAGCCCTGACAGCTCTTGAGCAGTTGTTGTGGCTCTGTGACTTTCTCAGAGGGGCTGACATTAGAAGAGTCAAGTACCGTGTCATTATTTTGGTTTTAGTTTATTCTGTTATGTCTAGACCCAAATCACCCGAGTGGAGGAGTGGGGATTCAAACCCGGTTCTCCCAGATTAGAGTCTGTGCTCCTAACCACTACACCAAACTGGCTCTCCTCTCTGCCTGAGATCCTGGAAAGCCACTGCCAGCCAGGGCAGACAACACTGACTTGGTCTGGTTCAATGTATTGTTCATATGTGTGTTCAGATGTGACTCTCCACAAGACACGGGCTGAGTACCCCTGTTCTAGATAGTCTAAAATATCCTTTCCCTGTCCAAACTGAGAAAGAGGATACAGATTGACTACATAAATCTCCCTCTCCCTACCCCAGAGATGAACAGACAGATTCTAAAATATTATAAGTTTCCAGCTTAGCTGGCAGCGAGCTTTTAAGTTTTTTATGTGGGGGAGGCATTCAGTACTTTACCAGTATCTGAAACGTTCTGTCCAGTAACCGAGACTCCTGCTCAACTGTTTTACCTTTGGGATGCTAATATTTAGACCCACAAAAGCCACAGTGATCTATGGTTGTTCCATGCATGTTTTTAGACATGTTTATAATAGATCAAGCAAGTTTTACTCTGGCTGCTTAATGTAGAAAAGTTTAGTCCAAATTCTGTGCAGTGTTTACCAAGACTCTGCCTTTCATCTTTCCCTGTAACTCACTGATATGGAAAATCCTGGGCTTGAGAGCACTTTGAAGCCTCTAGAGAGCTGGAGGTGGGTTTCGAGGAGGCTTGTTTTCACCTCAGCCTGGCTAACTTTGAAGAAAATTTCATTCAGTCCTCATCTGCTTGTAAGAAAAGTCTCTTAACGCAAAGTCTCTAGGGTGTACAAAAACAAAGAATAAAAGATCATTATTGATCTTCAGAGATATAGGAGAAATTTTGCAGGGAGAGTTCCTCTTAGGAGTCTCGATAATTTGCAGACCTCGAGATAAGGGAAGCATCTCTTCAGCTGTGTACAGAAGCTCAGCAAGTTAATACTTTATCCTAGAGGGAATCTGTGCCCCTACCTTACTCATCATCTGTAAAGGAAGTAAAATACTATGTAGGAGTAATATAGTTAGGAAAATTAACTTTTCGACACAAAGGTTTTGGGATTTTGACTGTGGAAAGAAACCGAGGGCGACCTATCAGGATTTGAAGCCACAAATGAAAATGAGGAACTAGAGTACTGTGGGTCATGACCTGGCCCTCCACACCAGTATGGCCATGGGACTCTCCAGCCAGCTTGGCCAGAAGTAAACATGACTGGGCAAAAAGCCCAGTGATGCTCCTGTAGGGTTGCCAGTTCTGGGTTAGGAAATACTTGGAGATTTTGGGGGTGGAGGGCAGCGTTTGGGGAGAAGAGGGGCCTCAACAACGTACAATGACATAGAATCCATCTTCCTACTGCTCCTGTCGCATACTTATATTTTCTTGAATCAAATAATTCCAGAACGGCCTTTACATTGGCAAGAAGTTCAACTCTACCTTCTCCTGTACTGGAAGGGAGGTTTAAATCAGCCCCTATATGCATAGACTCTGTTCTTATTCTTTAAAGGAAATTGATTCAATGGAACATATCTTCTTTAACTGCCCTAGGCACAAAGAAATTCGATCAAAATTCATTGAGCCGCTGATTGGAAATTTCCCTGGCAGATCAAACAAAATTAAACTTGATTATCTTCTATCTGATAAGAAACATGAAACAACCCAAATAGTGGCTAAATTTTGTACACAGGTGTACAAAGTTTGGAAAATGTATACAGATTTGGGTAGTGAAGGGCGGGGTATAAATCAAATCTCTTCTTCTTCTTCTTCTACAGTAGCTTAAGTGAAATTTTTAAAGTTGTGAGATAAAGAAGTACAGATAGGCCTAGTTTTATTTTTAACCTTTGATCTTAACATTAATTTTTACCATCTCTGTATTTTAAACTTTTTAGATTCCCGTTTATAATTTCAGATGTTATTATATTTTATAATTTTACTGTTCTTTTACCTGTTATTTTGTTGTCTCTTATTGAATTGTTTGCTGGTCTAAGACCGTAATAAATTGAATTGATTGAGTGAATCCATCTTCCAAGAAGAAGGAGGAGGAGGAGGAGGAGGAGATTGGATTTATACCCCGCCCTTCACTACCCAAAGGTGCCTCAGAGTGGCTTACAAACTCCCTCCCCTTCCCACAACAGACACCCTGTGAGGTAGGTGGGGCTGAGAGACCTCTTGACAGAAACTGCTCTTTCTCAAGGACAGCTCTTGTCAGAACTACAGCTTGCCCAAGGTCATCCAGCCAGGTGCAAGTGGAGGACTGAGGGAATCAAACCCGGTTCTCCCAGATTAGAGTCCATGCACTTAACCACTACACCAAACTGGCTCTCCTAAGTAACCATTTTCTCCAGTGAAACTGATCTTGGTCACCTGGAGATCAACTGTAATAGTGGGAGATGGGCAACCCTACGCTACTGGCTGGAGGGGTCCATTTTTCCCCAGCCTGGTGATTCAAAACAGGAAGGCAAAGTGAGATGGGAGAAAGTAGGGGCACTGAGAAGTGCACAGAGGGCTGCTGGCAGCTTCATAAAAGCTTGGGCAGGGAAGGGAAAGAGCGACCCCCCCAAAGAGGTTGCCATACATCCAGCAGACACACACTTACCTTACCGGTCAGTCACCCGGTCAGGGCTTTTGGCAGGGTGGGGGGCTTTTGGTGGGGGGGCAGGTGCAGTTTGGCGCCCTAAGGGCTGGCTCGCCTAGTGAGTGAGCTGGCCCTGTTTATTGGTCATATCTTGTCTAGGGGGACCAGGGTGCTGAATGGGCTGCTACCCTTTGGAATCCACAGAAGCCCAACAGTCTTCCTTAAGCTGCACTCATCTTCCTATAGCCTCATGGAGTTTACTGCAGTCCCCCTTCTTGACACTTTCTGCTTTCTGTCTCCTTTGCCTCAGTGAGTGTGATGATATTTCCCTCCTCGAGTCAACTGAATAGGAAAGCCAAACATAATTGCGGTTTCTGCATTTGTTGCTTTTCAGTGTGATATTTATTCAGGGGAGGGTGGGGTATAATTAGAATAAAATAAATAAATAAATAAATAAAATAAAATAAACATCACAGGTAAAAAGTGGTGTGGGTGGAAAGTACCATCAAGCTGCAGCTGACTTGCGGCATCCCTGTAGGGTTTTCAAGGCAAGAGGCTATCAGAAACTGGTGATTTGCCATTGCCTGCCTCTACATCATGACTCTGGACTCCCTTGGTGGTCTCCCATCCAAGTACTAGCCAGGGCTGACCCGGCTTAGCTTCTGAGATCTGATGAGATGAGCTAGCCTGAACCATCTCAGGGCATAAAAAGTGATGGAGCACACTAAAAACAGCACAGTAGGGAAGCAATTGTTGACAGCAGCAGAATACTCTAATGAACACAACATGTTCCAAGAGCAAGGTATTAGTCTAAAGAACATGGAAAAGCTTTGGGGAGCTTTGCCTCTAGAAAGCTTTTACCCTGGAAATTTTGTTGGTGCTACTGGACTTGAATGTTGCTCTTCTGCCGCCGACCAACACACTACCCACCTGAAACAATTTTCAGGTGTCCGAAGAAGCAATAAAGGGAGGGCTTCATAGATCTCTTTAGGTAGGCAGTTCCACCCCATGATCACTGCTACAGGGGAAATCCTGTTCTATGTTGAACAGATCTCATTTCTGTAAAGGAATTTGTTGGTGGGAACTATTACGCTTTCTTGAATATGGTAGGATGAAGTAGGTGATGTACATCCTAGATGGTGGTGGCTAATCATAAGTCTAACATCAAAAACAATTCCTGCTTTGCCTTGGTGAGATAGAGCAAACAGATTCTCATCCTGCCTTTTTAAAGGAGAGGTAGGGGCCTCCAAGACCCCCACCAGACTTGAGTGCTGCTGCTCAAAGAAAGTTGATCATGTTTTTTAATTTCCACTGCTAATGGCTAGCTGCAAAATCTGTTGCCTTGCCCTCTTGTACCTATATTCTTATGCAGTGACTGGTGTGAACAGTCTACAAATGAGTTAGATAAACATTCATATAGTTTGGGAATGGCAGTTGGCACACACAAGATATTGAAAGGAGACATAGTGAGATTACAATTGTGTTGCTCGATTATCATGGGGAAGACGACTTAAATGCAGGCCTCATAACCAGGGCCGGCCCCAGGTGTCTGGGCGCCCTAGGCAGGAGAGCCTGGGGCGCCCACCCCACCGAAGATGCCAACCTCCCGGTGGGGCCTGGAGAACCGGGGAAGGGGCGGCGCGGCTCTCCCGGGCCCCTCGCAGCCGCGGGGCGCCGGGGAGAGCCGGGGAACGGGCGGGCGGCTCTCCCGGGCCCCTCGCAGCCGCGGGGCGCCGGGGAACGGGCGGGCGGCTCTCCCGGGCCCCTCGCAGCCGCGGGGCGCCGGGGAGAGCCGGGGAACGGGCGGGCGGCTCTCCCGGCCCCCTTGCAGCTGCGGGGCGCCGGGGAACGGGTGGCGCGGTTCTCCCGGGCCCCTCGCAGCTGCGAGGGGCCCGGGAAGAGCCGAGGAAGGGGCGGCCTTGGAACGCCCGCCCCTTCCCTCCCAGCGGACGGGCGCTCAGACTGGCGGCGGCCAGCGAGCGGGGTCTGTCCCCGCTCGCCGGCCGCCGCCATGCCGCCCCACCTCTCCACCCCCCAAGGGCTTCTGAAGCGCCCCGGAAGGGCGCTTAGACTGGCGGGGGCGGCGGCAGCGGGGAGAGTCCCCGCTGGCCAGCCGCCGCCATACCGCCCCACCTCTCCACCCCCCCCAAGGGCTTGGGGGGGAGCCACGAGTGGAGCGCCGGCCGCCCCTTCCCTCCCAGTCCCAGCGCCGGCTGGAGACAGGGGGTGGAGCGCCGGCTTCACCGAGGGTGGGGCCGGGGGCGCTTTGGCGCCCCTGTGGGCCCCAGCGCCCTAGGCGAGCGCCTAGCTCGCCTAGTGGGCGAGCCGGCAGTGCTCATAACCATGGGGGCCATTTGGGGCAATGCCTCCCACAGATGAGTGCTGCCCCCTCTAATTAAAAGGAGTAGAGAACTACAGGAGGACTAGAGGTTGCAGTGGAACTGGAGCTGCTGCTTCTGCTGCTGCAAGAGGAGCATTGGGCACAGCCAGGGCACCCCCCTCCCGTGATTTCCCCACACCCCACCAACCAAAATGTTCTGGCTACTCCCCTGCTAAAACGATTCATCCTGGTTTTATATCCTTCTCCTGTCAATCTGTACCTGAAATTACTGCTCATGTCCCTTTAGGTGCCTGGTACTTCCTTTGTGAGCTCTCTGATTGCCGAGTGATTTTCTTCCCTGAATTCTGTTAATTGTTTGATCCAATTATTTCAATTGGTGGAAGAAATAAATTGATTTGTTTAATTGCTATATCAACTACATTTGTTAGTAACCTAACACCTCATTATTTTCACCACCCATCTGTTTACAGATTGCCCACGTGTTCTCTCCACAACCGTTTGATGGTTCGTTTGATTTCCCGCATAATTACTTTCTGCTCATTTGGTTCTCTGAATAAATAATGCGTTGTTGCGTAATTAACAAACTCCAATTTATTGTTCATTGTTTCCTTTTTTTAAATATCCCAATTGAATTTTCCATTTTTGCCAGCTAATTGTGTTTACTTTTCCCAAACAACTATCAACTTTCCATTCACGGGGCTCCTGATTGCCTTTTTTACTGTTAACTTTATAGTTGCCTGTGCTCCACTCTTCTTTGTTCTAGCCATGCATCTCAGGTGGCAGTCATCATGACAGAGGGCCACGACTGTCTGGTTCTCCATTTGGAATCCTTGTTACAGAGCCTGAAAATTCCTATTTTTTCCCCTTTCAGAACTCTGATTCAGGGTGGGGTGGAAGGGAAACTCCACACAGAGCAATTTCCTGGACAACTGGCTCATTTCTTGTACAGCACTTGAGGCTTCCTTATAGTGAATCAAACCTTTGGTCCACCAAAGTCCAGAGTGGCAGTGGCTCAGCAGGGTCTCAGCCAGAGGTCTTTCACGTCACTTTCCACCTGATCCTTTCAACTGGAGGTGCTGGGGATTGAACCTGGGGCCTTCTGCATGCCAAGCAGATGCTCTGCCACTGAACCATAGCCCTTCCTCTTTAAAGGAACATAAGTGGCAACAGGAGTGATGTTGTCTCAGCTAAACGTGCCTGAGAGCAATGTTGGTTTTTTTAGCAGGGATGCTGAGAAGTTTATTGCAGACACTGGATGGTATACCCTATTTCCATGCAAGCCAGGTACCTTTGCTTGGATCACCTGGTTTTTGTTATTTGATCAGTTGGGTGTAGTTGTTAAGTGTGCGGACTCTAATCTGGGAGAACTGGGTTTGATCCCCCACTCCTCCACTTGCAGCTGCTGGATGACCTTGGGCAAGCCATAGTTCTGACAAGAGCTGTCCTTGAAAAGAGTAGTTCTTGAAAGAGCTCTCTCAGCCCCACCTACCTCGCAGGGTGTCTGTTGTGGGGAGGGGAAGGGAAAGAAGTTTGTAAGCTGCTCTGAGACTCCGAGTGAAGGGCAGGGTATAAATCCAACCTCCTCCTCCTCCTCCTTCTTCGTCGCGGCTTTGCACCTGTGCAGTAGCTGCTTAAACTACAGGGTCACACAGGTCTTGCTAGGGTTGCCAACTCCCAGCTGGGGCCTGAAGATCTCCCAGAAATACATCTGATCTCCAGACTACAGTTCTCCTACATTAGAGAAGAGTCTCAGAATGTAGCCATGTTGGTCTGCAGTAGAACAGCTAGACTGAAGCCCAGTAGCACTTTAGAGACCAATAAGGTTTTGGAGGGGATGAGCTTTCAAGAATCAAAGCATCCCTGGAGAAAAGGGATGCTGTGGAGGGTGGACTCTATGGCATTATACCCTACTGAAGTCCTTCCCTCCCCAAACCCCACCATCCCTAGGCTCTGCCCTAGACTCAAGAAATTTTCCAACATGGCCTTGGTAGCTTAGGTCTTGCCTTAAGTTATACTTGCAATTTATACATTGAATCTTGTGCCTAGGTGAGCTAAATTTTCCCAGCCACTTGAGAAGACACCACTGGCTAGGGTCATTGTCAAGGTCATTAGCATGGCCTACTTGTCAAGCCTCAGGCACAGAACCACTTTCAGTTTACCCCCATCTTTACAGCTGCCCCGTCACCTGCATCCTTCCATTGATTGTTCTTGGATATTCTGCTGCAAGCTTATCCTTGAAAACAATAGTTTTGCTGTCTTTCCTTCTAAGCTGTCAGTGTGAGCACTGTTTGTCAAAAAGGTTCATGCTGTAAGTGCAGCAAGCCTTGACAAATCTCTTTTAGTTGTGTAAACGTTTGAAAAACAACCTCCCCCCCAGCCTTCAGTGGGGAGAGGGGCTATAAATCCCATAAGGCTGTATAAGAAATAAAACAGATGTCCAGTACAAGAAACAGCATGTACAAATTGCTCTGGATCTGGACAGCTCGGCAGCTGTTCACGCACTTCAAGTTATATTATCATAAGGCACATAAAGACCCCCAAGTAGCAACATCGTCATCCGTAAGCTGGAGGTGGCAGCTGCTGCAATAAAGCAGCATGTAGTTACGCATGGACTTGTACCTTCTACAACTGAACACATTCAAGTTCTCTGGATGCCGGCAAACAGGTACCTCCTGTGGGCAGGCTGCAAGCCAAACTGATGGATGATTGATCACATCTGCTTTTCCAACAACTTTGCACTTCTGTCAGCCACAATCCTAAGAATGCCCATCACCTCTGAGACCGAATCTAGTGTAGTGGGATCTGTTGGGTTCCTCCCTACTTCTCCCTAGCCCAGTGTGGTCTCTCTATATCCCAATGTGGTCTCCTGCAAAGCAGTGGCATTGCTGAAGGAGGCAAGCAGCCTGCAATCCATTCAGACTGGAACTAAAAAGGAAGCCCTCTTCCCTCCATGTTGCTCTAGCCTTCCTTCATTCCATGTCCAACAACCTGAACAGTCCAGAGGAAAGGCAGGATTCAGATGTGACCAGTAAACCCTTTGCTGGTGGAAAATGCCATCAAGTGGTAACCAACTTATGGCAACCTCACAGGATTTTCAATACAAGAGACATTCATAGATATTTTTTTTCCATTGTCTGCCTCTGCATAGTGACCCTGGAATTCCTTGGCGGTCTCCCATGCAAGTACTAGCCACGACTGACCCCACTTAGCTTCTGAGATCTGATAAGATTGGGCAAGCCTGGGCCATCCAGGCCAGGTCAAAATTGATTGACTACATAGTTCCATTGTATTTGTACTCTGCCTTGAGTCCATGTGAGAAAGGCAGACAATAAACGAAAGTAAATAAAATAAAATATGGATGCTCACAACAGCCAGCAATAACAAGAAAAAAAGATTAAATGGGATTTGCCAAATACTTTCTCATTTTTATGCCATGAGGTACCATATGTCTTCTTCAGAGAAGCCCCTGTTAAATGCATGTACTCTCAGTCACCTGCCACTTTGGTTCGTGATGCATTCACAAATCATAATCCGCATGGTCAAACTTTCAGCAGACCTTATTTGATCTATTATATTCGTAGAATCATAGAATGTTAGAGTTGGAAGGGACCTTGCAGGTCATCTAGTCCAACCCCCTGCACTCTGCAGGAGCATGGCCAAAAGATAGCCCTACATACCTACAGCATACCCAAAAGATAGTCGTCCAGCCTTTGCTTGAAAATGTCCAGAGAAGGAGCATCCACCACCTCCTGAAGCAGACTGTTCCACTGCTCAATCACTCTTACAGTTAGGAAGTTTCTCCTGATATCTAGCCAGTAATAATTCCCTTGTAATTTCTACCTATTAGATCTAGTCTTGCAATCCGGAGCAAGAGAAAATAGATCTGCTCCATCTTTTACATAACAGCCCTTCGAATACTTGAAGACTGCAATCGTGTCCCCTCTAAGTCTTCTCTTTCCCAAGCTAAACATACCCAACTCTTTCAGCCTTTCCTCATAACACTTGGATTCAAGACCTGGATGTTTTCGAAGGCTTTCATGGCCAGAGTTCATTAGTTGTTGTAGATTTTCCAGTTTGTATGGCCATAGTCTTGTCATTGTAGGACCTGACATTTCGCCAGTAGCTGTGACTGGTATCCTCAGAGGTATAACACAGGAAGATGGAGTACTCTCTGTGTCAAGGCGAGAAGAAAAATGGTAGGCAGGTAATTTATATCTACCCTGGAAGGTGGGGTAGGGCTGAGTCATTATCTTGTAGTAGTTCTCCAGGCTATGAACATGCTAATGGAAGAGCTTTCCTGAGGAGGTTCTTTTGTCTATGGATTGTTTCCTGAGGAGGTGTACTATTTCTTGAGGAGGTTCTTTTGTGTGTGGAATGGCTATTGAAACTCTAATCTTATCTGTAGTGCTATTGTCAGCTGTAGAGCATTTTGTGTTTTTCAGGACAGGAAACCATGCCCTATTTATTTTTATTTTTTTTAAAAAAACAGAAAATCTACAGCAACTTATTTGATACCGTGTGTGCACATTTTCATACTACTTTCTCACAGCTTTCCCTCACATAAGAGAAGCCAATGTTGGATCAGGCCAATGGCCCATCCAGTCCAACACTCTGTCCAACACTCCGTCACACAGTGGCCAAAAATACCCGGTGCCATCAGGGGGTCCACCAGTGGGGCCAGGTCACTAGAAGCTCTCCCACTGTTGCCCCCACCCCAGCACCAAGAATACAGTGCATCCCTTGCCCCAGACTGAGAGTTCCTATCTATACCTTGGCTAATAGCCACTAATGGGCCTCTGCTCCAGATGCTTATCCAATTTCTTCTTGAAGCCTCCTGTGGCAGTGAATTCCATGTGTCCATCACTCTTTGGGTGAAGAAGTCCTTCCTTTTATCCATTCCAGCCTGACTGCTCAGCAACTTCATTGAGTGTTGTTCACCATGTTGTTTAATATTTATATTTCTTAGTGACTTTCCTTACATCTGCCCAATGTGGCATTCGTGAATGGGAAAGGCTGTTGAACAGTCTTGATCAGGACCAATTTGTACATACAACTTCTCATACTTACTCATGGGTCTTGTCGTCCACCACCGTGAAGCTGCCTGATGCTGAACCAGACTGCTGGCCTGTCAAGGCCAATATTGTCTACTGTGACTGGCAGTGGCTCTCCAGGGTCTCAGGCAGAGGTCCTTCAGATCACCTAGTGCTTGGTTCTTTCTAACTGCAGATGCTGGGGATTGAACCTGGGACCTTCTGCATGCCAAGAAGAGGCTCCACCACTGAGCCACGTCTCCTCCCCAGCCCCCTCCCCTGCCATTTCAACGATGCCTCCTAACTATGCAAGCACAAACTGCACACAATCTTGCTCAAATGGTAGGCCTCTTTACTGACTTAGCCATGGCCTCGTGCATGGGGAGGGATGTCGAGCCTTTGCCAGTAAGCAAGAAGATTCTGCCCACCATAAACGGCCAGTCATCAGACAATGGCTGTTGGCTAATTGCATCAGTACCTTCAGCTTGTGTGAAAATGAATTTTTCATTCTTGGTAGGTTCGAATGTCAAAAAACTTCTTGTGTCTGTGTGTGTATAAACTTCCATGGCATCTCCAATTGTTTCTGGTGGAGAAATTATGGCAGATGAAGGCATAGAGAAGTTGTATGAAACTTTCTTTAGTAAACAGAAATGAACATTTCATAAAAGAGAGATGCAGAAAGGGACAAATTCCTTGGAAATTTGTCAGATGCTTAGAACCAGGGACCAGAGTTCAGGGAGAAGGGGAACTTCTCTCTCTCTCGCTCTTTAAATCTCGGTGTCTAAGTGGTTTCTATGAGCCCAGGCATGAATATTGCATTATGGAAGATGTTTTAAACAAGATCTAATTAGTACGACTTCAAAACTACAGAAGTGTGGTAGTTCTTTGAACAGCAGTGTTTAAAAAGTAGCTTAAAAGATAGTCCATATTTTTGGTATCAGAGGTTTTAAGTGAAATCATCAGCAGGCAACCAATAGCCCAAGCATTTCAAATTTTGTCTTTATTATTTCTGACTTGTTCACTACTATGAACAAAGCTTCTGTCACCAGTTTTCTTAACTTTTCGGGGGCAATGGAGTTGAAAGAGAATCCCGTTCCTTTTTTCTTTGATGTTCAAGGCTGAAGGCACAGATAGGCTGGGACATATGAGCAGATGGAATGTTCATAAACATTCAGTGGCTTCCTCCTGATGCTTTGAACAATGAACGTGTAGTCCAGGTATCTATCTCCAAGTAGGTGGATTCTTACTGGTGCCCAGGTCCTGAATTATCAAAAATTCCAGGAGGTGGTAGGGAATGGCTGGGGGAGAAAAACCACACAATTAGAATGTGTTAAAATTATCCCAGTTCAAACTATGAAGATTTCATCACCAGCATCTTATTTCTAGATGAGATTGACTTTCAAAGAGCAATGGCCTCATTTAGTCTAAGGTGGCTTCATGTGTTCCGGGGGAAAGAAGGAACACCTTTCACATTTTACCTCCTAGGAAGATGTAGGTCACTGCTACATGCTGGCAAAAATGAAAATTCCAGCAAATATTGTAGTTATGACTCTTGTCTTGATAGAATGAGGGAGAGGATTTCAGATGCCATGAAAATCGACACAGAAGCAAGCCACAAGGCACTTATTTGAAGTGTAACAAGCGTCAGACCAATGCGGCTACCCACCTGAATCTGTGATCCTAGAAAGCCAGACTGTGTGTGGTGAACCTTTGAGCCTGGCAGCGTCTTCCAGAGCTAGAAAGTTTTATGAATTCTCTTTAAATAAAAAGTGGCCTTATTTGCATTGGCACCCATAATGTACCTGTAATGCCATGATACAATAAGTTTCAGTTTCACCCAGTGCTAAGTACTGACAGCCAGTCCAATCTCTGTGTCAATAAATGTGTGTGAGTGTATGTATTGTGAGAAAGGGAGAGAAATATCATGTAGCTACCAAGTAAGGTAAAGGTAAAGGTTTCCCTTGCTTGAAAGCCAGTCGAATCTGACACTAGGGCTCGGTGCTCATCTCCATTTCCAAGCCGAAAAGGCAGCGCTGTCTGAAGACGTTTCCGTGGTCATGTGGCCAGCATGACTAGATGCCGAGGTGCATGGGATGCTGTTACCTTCCCACCGAAGCCGTACCTATTTATCTACTTGCAATTTCTTGCTTTCAAACAAACCCGGGTGCTGCATGACGGAGTGAACTCCTGTCTCTGGTCCCAGCTACCAAGTATTGCCTGTCTTTTGTATCCCAGCATATTCGGGTGGATGAAAAATGTACCGTATTAATTGGTGCTGATCAGGTTTCCTAATGCATGGGGGGGGGGGGTTTGCAGTGGGAATGTGGTTCCTCTGATTTTATTTATTTATTTACTTTTAGATTTTGGCAGATTGAAGGTAGGTGGCACCTTAATCTTACAGGCTTTTCTGTTTCTGCTGCCTCCCTGCTTTGGGTCAGTCAGCACCTCTTGACATCAAATGCATGCCTGGCTGTAGAGTATTCCGCCACTGGTAGAACTCCCTTTGCTTTATTTCACTGTTAGTGTTATTTATCCAAATATTTAGACCCCACCTTTCCCCTAGTGGCACAAGGAAACTTGCTATGTTAAATTAGAATCACCCACAATACAGTAAAAACCCATTTATTCCCCTCAAGAAAATGCCTGCGGCTCAAAGCTCATTAAAACCCCTAGCAGAAAGACAGCACCTCATGGAAATGTCTCACATGACTCTGCCTTATACTGACTCACATGACTGGTCCATCAAGGTCAGTATAGTCTGGCTGTCAGTAGCCTTCCAGAGTCTCAGGTGAATGTCTTTCACATCGCCTCCTACCTGGAGATGCTGGGGACTGAACCTGGGACCTTCTGCACGCAAAGCGAGAGGTTCTTCCACTGAACCACAGCCCCTCCTCTAAAGGAGATGGCACCCTCTTCTTCAGGGAACCCATTCTACAAGATGGGAGCTGCCATTGCAAAGGACTGGGCTCTGTTAGATGCCAAACAGCAGGACATCCAGAAAGTGGCAACTAGAGAACTACAGTTGATGAACAAGGGATATATGGGAAGAGATGGACCTTCCGATATGTGAGTCCTAGGCCATGAATGGTTTTTAATGGTCTTAGCCAGTATCTTGAACTGAAATCAGAAACAAAAAGCAGCCAATGTAGCCTTTTTTAAAAAATAGGTGGGATGTGTTCTGGTTGAGTAGCCCCTGGCCATAACCGGGTGGCCACATTCCGAACTAGTTGTAATTCCTGGGTCATCCTCAAGGGCAGCAGTACGTGGAGTCCTTTACAAGGAGTTCAGCTGCCCTGTTATGAAAGCAGGGATTCATGTGGCCAGGTCAGCCGAGTTTAAGAGAGAGGAGAATGAGTGAACACGTTATTTTGCAATTGCAAGTGTACAGTTACTTCTCAGCATTCGACTTAAAATAGACCTGATTTTAATGTGTAAGGCTATTATCTGTATTCACTTGCAGAGATACTTAATTTGATAAATTGTAGCCTTTTGCAGAGCAAGGGAACAGAAACGATTTGCAGCTCCAAGCAAAGAAGTCTTCAGTTCTTTCTGTAGCACTCCCATAACATCTATGTAGATAATTTTTTAAAGATTTTTGTTTTTTAGTTTAAAGTTAAAGAATGACCCGTTATTGTTTAAAAATCAATTTGTGGTTGTTCTCTTAATGTTATACACATTTAATCTACGCGGCTGTTCATATCTTGCCTTATTGATTAGAAGGCTTTTTAAAAATAGAACACAGCCAGGCTTCAAATTGTGTAAAGTTCATAGTTGCAAATTCTTTGCCGGTTAGGAGACCAAAAAAAAATCCATAAAAAAAGAATCTTAACTTTGATTTAAAAGGAAAATAAGAGTCTAATTATCTTGCTAAGAATCTTAGAAATTGTATAATTGGAAAGCAATAGCTAGGCTATGGAGCATTGTTAAGGAAATCGTGTAAATATTGGAAGCTGGTCTAATGATACATTTCTCTCCTTTGGTCAGGGGTGAGTTGTGGCTAAGGTTGTCAGCTCTTGGTTGGGAAATAGCTGGAGAATTTGGGGGTGGAGCCTGGGGATAGCAGGGTTTGTGGAGGGGAGGAACCTCAAAAGGGTATAAAGCCATAGATTCCACCCTCTAAAGCAGCACTTTTCTGCAGAAGAACTGATCTTGGGTGAACATAAGAACATAAGAGAAGCCAATGTTGGATCAGGCCAATTTATTTATTTGTTAGGCTTGTATCCCGCCCTCCCGCCGAGGCGGCTCAGGGCGGCTTACAACAGTAGACTAATATACAATACAGCCACAAAATACATTAAAAATACATTAAATACATTAAAATACATTAAAATACATTTAACATACATTAAAATATGGCGGCTTTCTTATAAAGTGCTGTAAGGGATGTTGGTGCCAATAGGCAAGCATATCAATGCCTGTGCTGGAGCTATTGCGGCAGTGCCAATGTGGCCGCATCTCAAAATGCTTGTAGGAAAAGCTCGGGTTTTACCGCTCTACGGAATTGTTGTAGATCACGTAGGGCCCAGATCTCAACCGGGAGCTCATTCCATAACTTTGGTGCAGCTAACAAGAACGCCCTGGATCTTGTGGTTACTAGCCTGGCGTCTCGAGGGCCAGGAGGGACCAAGCAGTTTTGGGTCCCTGAACGCAGTGCTCTCGTGGGAACGTGCAGGGAAAGGCGGTCCCTCAGGTAGACAGGCCCCAGACCATTTAGGGCTTTAAAGGCCAAAACCAGCACCTTGAAGCGTATCCGGAATGCTATTGGCAGCCAGTGCAGCTGCTTCAGCACAGGTTGGATGTGTTCCCGCATGGGAAGTCCCATCAACAGCCTGGCTGCCGCATTCTGCACCAGCTGCAGCTTCCGGAGTTGCCCCAAGGGCAGCCCCATGTAGAGAGCATTACAGTAATCAAGCCTCGAGGTGACCAAAGCATGGATCACTGATGCCAGATCATTGCGTTTGAGGAAGGGGATCAACTGCCTGATTAGCCGAAGATGGAAAAAGGCTGCTTTGGCAGTGGCTGCTACCTGAGCCTCCATTGACAAGGAAGCATCCAGGAGCACTCCCAAACTCCTGACCCTCGGCGCTGGCACCAGAGGCGCCCCACCGAAGACCGGGAGAGGAATCCCTAACCCCGTACCGCTCCGATTCAGGCACAGGACCTCCGTCTTCGTCGGATTCAATTTCAGGCGACTCAGCCTAAGCCAGCCCGCTATGTCCCGCAATGCTCGGTCCAGGTCTTCCGGGTTAGAGTCAGACTGGCTGCCCAACAACGGATAGAGCTGGGTGTCATCCGCATATTGGTGACACCCTAGCCCATGCCTCTGTGCAATCTGGGCAAGGGGGCGCATATAGATGTTAAATAGCATTGGGGAGAGAACTGCTCCTTGGGGCACCCCACAAACCAGGGGGTGCCTTTGGGACAGCCTCTCCCCAAGCGCCACCCTTTGTCCCCGACCTTGGAGAAAAGAGACAAGCCATTGCAAGGCAAGGCCCCGAATCCCCACATCGGCGAGGCGGTGGGCAAGCAACTCATGGTCGACCATGTCGAACGCTGCCGACAGATCCAACAACAGGAGCACCGCCGTCCCGCCCCAATCCAGATGCCTACGGAGGTCATCCGTGAGGGCGACCAGTGCTGTCTCAGTCCTGTGGCCCGGGCGGAAGCCGGACTGGAATGGGTCTAGTGTGGAAGTGTCATCCAGGTAGGCCTGCAACTGTCTCGCCACCGCCCTCTCTATTAATTTGCCCAAATAGGGCAAATTAGAGACCGGCCGGTAATTAGTCAATTCGGCCGGGTCCAAAGATGGTTTTTTTAAGAGAGGACGGACCATCACTTCCTTGAGGGCCCCAGGGAAGCGTCCCTCGGATAGGGACCTGTTGACAATATCTCTGAGGGCGCTTCGAAACCCCTCTCGGCCAGCTTTAATTAGCCAGGAGGGGCACGGATCAAGGTTGCAGGTGGTTGGGCGTACAGTTGAGATCAGCCTATCAACTTCCTCTAGGCTGAGGGGTCCGAAACGATCCAGAATGGGACCAGAAGACGTGCATGGAGCCTCAAGTTCAGACACTGTCTATAGTGTGGCTGGGAGGTCGTGGCGAAGTGACAAGACTTTGTCTGCAAAATAGCTCGCAAAAGCCTCACAGCCAATATCCAATTCCCTCACATTTTGTCTGCTCTGCGGCAGGGTAGTTAATGACCGAATAATTCTATACACTTGTGCCGGGCGTGAGCTTGCAGATGCAATCTCAGCCGCGTAGAACTCCTTCTTTGCGGCCTTGACTGCCATCTCATACGACTTCATAAATGTTCGATAGGATGTTCTTGATACTTCGTCCCGAGCTCTCCGCCACTGTCTCTCTAGTCGTCTGAGCCCACGCTTCATCAGCCTCAGCTCTTGGGTATACCAAGGAGCCAGCCTCCGTCGAAGGTGCAGAGGGACAGTCCAACACTCTCTGTCACATAGTGGCCAAAAATACCAGGTGCCATCAGGAGGTCGAGGAGTGGGGCCAGGACACTAGAAGCGATTACAGTTGGAAAGCAATTGCAATAGCAGATCTCCAAGTGCCACCTGGAGATTGGCAATCCTAGTTGTGGCACACTGAGGTTACTCTTCCCCTGGCAATCCTTCAGTCACCAGGTAAAGGCCCATGGCAGGCTTGAGGAGGTCCTTCAGTGGGGCCAGGACACTAAAAGCCCTCCCACTCTTGCCCCCCCCACAAGCACCAAGAATACGGAGCATCCCTTGCCCCAGACTGAGAGTTCCTCTCTATACCTTGTGGCTAATAGCCACTGATGGACCTCTGCTCCATATGTTTATCTAATTCCCTCTTGAAGCTGTCCATGCTTGTAGCCACCACCACCTCCTGAGGCAGTGAATTCCATGTGTTAATCACTCTTTGGGTTAATCACTCTTTGGGTACGTGGCATAATTTTTTTAAAAGCATGCTGAGTACCTGATGAAGTTAAGTCACAATGTACAGTGAACCTCTTTGCAAGACAGTACTTCTAAAAATCATGCTGTAGTGAGAATGTGGTTTCTCAAAATTAATTGGGGCTGGGGCTCAGTGGTGGAGCATCTGCTTAGTAGCGAGAGGGTCTCAAGTTCAATTCCCAGCATCTCTAGTTTACAGGATGATGTAGAAGGTGATGGGAAATACCTCTGCCTGACATCTTAGAGAGCTTCTGCTAGTCTGAGTGGACAATATTGACCTCGATGAACCAATAGATGATGCGGAAGACCTCTGCCTGAGACCCTGGAGAGTTGCCGCCAGTCTGAGTAAACAGTACTGACTTTGATAGACCAGTGGTCTGAATCAGTATAAGGCAGTTTCAAGTGTTCATGTAAATATGTTTTTGCAGCATCCAACATGACAACCACCTGGACGCACATGTTTATCTTCATTCATTCAGATAAGGGCGGGGGGGGATCAGACATCATTGCCTGAATGTCAAGCGCCTGTCCCCAAGTGCGCAAAAGCTTGTGCCCAGAATTAAACTTTGTTGGACTTCAAGGTGCCACTGGACTCAACTTTTTTTCTTTTGCTTCAGACCAAGACAGATATCCACCTGAATTCAGGTCCTGGTTTGCCTGAACAAATACTAGTTTCATCTTCTAATCTCTGTTGCCTGGGAGCGTGTCGCCAGAAAGCAAGCCAGGATTAAAGCAGGCCTAAAACGGAACGTTTAGATTCAGACATCACACAAAACCCTAGTGAAGTTTAACTGTAGTTAATGAACTGATTTCAGATCCTGGCTTGATGGATTCAGTTAGCCGAGTGATCTGCATCCAGACAATCACAAGTTACCTTGATGAAACTGTGCTTTTGCATGAGGTCTGAACTGCGCCATAGAATCCACTGCCATGAGACGTAGCTGCGTCAGCCGGTGGTTTAGGTGGAGGGTAGGCTGCCCGGTCAGTGGCAATGAGGCACAATAGCTAAATGGAATCTTCATGTTTAGAGGCAGAATACACCCATGTATTCTACTGGGTAAAATAGAATGGTACATTTTCCTGTTTGTGGATTTCCAGGAGGCATCTGGATGAAGGGTTGGCAAGTCCTCCCTGTCCACCAGCAGGGGATGGGGGGAGGGTTAGGGTTGCCAGATCCAGGTTGGGAAACTCCCAGAGATTTGAGGATGGAGCTTAGGGAGGACAGGGACCTCAGTGGGGTACAGTGCCACAGAACCCACTCTCCAAACCATCCATTTTCTCCAGGGGAACTGATCTCTAGTCTGGAGATAACCTGTAATTCTGGTGGATTCCCAGGTCCCAGCTGGCGGTTGGCATCCATTCCTGGATGGCCATTTTTGCATTCAGAGAATTAGATGGCCTAAGGCCTGACCTGCAGGGTAGTAATATGTTGTGGTATGAAGGTTGCTGCATTGGTAGAATGTTGCGAGCTCTTGAACAGCACATAAGAACATAAGAACATAAGAGAAGCCAATGTTGAATCAGGCCAATGGCCCATCTAGTCCAACACTCTGTCACACAGCGGCCAAAATATACCAGGTGCCATCAGGAGGTCCAGCAGTGGGGCCAGGACACTAGAAGCCCTCCCACTGCTGCCCCCTCCAGCAACAAGAATAGAGTGCATCACCTGCCCCAGACTGAGAGTTCCCATCTATACCCTGTGGCTAATAGCCACTGGTGGACTTCTGCTCCATATGTTTATCTAATTCCCTCTTGAAACTGTCCATGCTTGCAGCTGCCACGACCTCCTGTGGCAGTGAATTCCATATGTTAATCACTCTTTGGGTGAAGAAGTATTTCCTTTTATCTGTTCTAACCCGACTGCTCAGCAATTTCATGGAGTGCCCACGAGTTCTTGTATTGTGAGAAAGGGAGAAAAGTACTTCTTTCTCAACCTGCTCAATCCCATTCATAATCTTATAAACCTCGATCATGTCACCTCTCAGCCGTCGTTTCTCCAAGCTAAAGAGCCCCAAGCGTTTTAACCTTTCTTCATAGGGAAGGTGTTCCAACCCTTTTATCATTCTAGTTGCCCTTCTCTGCACTTTTTCCAATGCTATAATATCCTTTTTGAGATGTGGTGACCAGAACTGTACACAGTATTCCAAATGAGGTCGCACCAATGATTTATACAGGGGCATGATGATACTGGCTGATTTGTTATCAATTCCCTTCCTAATAATCCCCAGCATAGCGTTGGCCTTCTTTATACAGCATGCTGTATGTCTCCCCCCCCCAATTACCAAACTTGTATAAGAATGATTTAGTACTTCATATATACTCTTGATCTGGCTGAATTTAATTTTTTGATTGTTTTAATGTTCTGATTCATTCAGTGAAAGCCAGCATGCCCCTTCCATGTGGTGCATGGAAAAGAATTTAACAATACTTACACTTTTGTTGTCAAGTCTGACTCTTTGTGACCCCATGGACCACATCACACCAGGCCCTCCTGTCTTCCCCCATCCTCTGGAGTTTGCTCAATTTCATCTTCATTGCATCAATAACACTGTCTAACCATCTCATCCTTTGCCGTTCCCTTCTTCTGTTACCTTCAATCTTTCCCAGCATCAGGGTCTTCCCAAGGGAGTGCTCCCTTCTCATTGGGTGGCCCAAGTATTCGAGCTTCAGCCTCAGTACTTACACTAGTGTAGCCCCGTTAACCGTCAGCATAAATCATTATTGGATTAGCCCTCCAGTTTGCATGTATCAGACCGATGCCTCTGAAGACACGAAGAGAAATCAAGTAATGTAAATGTGCTAATGTGTAAGAAATCCCAACATCAATATTTAGCTGAACATATTAACATGATGGAGGAAGAGCCTCTGATTATCTGTGGCTGTGGGCTGAGAAAAACTCTCCATGATAGGTGAAGTGCTTAGCTCTCTATTACGCTATCTTTTCATGCAAGGCATTACCAGCCACCTTTTGAGGGAAGCTTGTGTTTTGCAAAATGGGAATTGTAATTACTTTGAACTCTCTTGTAGAGAACAAAATGTACCAGGTATGGACTTTCTTTGCAAAGGCTGTGTGTGGAATTCCTAACCGGTTGTAGAACACTAACCCTCCCCCCCTCGTTTCACCTTGCTTTGAAACCTGAGGACAATTGAAACTGGAAGGAAGCACATTGTACTAAGACTCCAACCGCCACCTTTGTCACTTTGTAAATCTGGGTGGGAATGGCAGTGTCCTCTGTACACGGCATCTTGCGTGAAATGCTTCCTAACAATAGCATTTTGGGACTCATCTATAACCTTTTCTTGGAAGGCTCCAAAATGCATTTTGGGTTTTAGTGAGCCACGGGGGGCGTTCCCAAGCAGAGCAGTTTTGGAAGGGTTGGTGATCATAGGCTGACCCTCCCAAGCCCCCCATGAAGGCTCCTCTTCTAGGCACTTTCTCTGGCTGGACACGAAGACTGTGAAATCTGTGATCGCCTTCCCCGACAGGCTTCCCCCCGTCTTGTGTGAAACAACCGTGTGTCTTAGTGCCAGGGGAACCAACCGTATTGTGGACCAGTGAATTGATCCCCATTTATTTGCTCGCTGTCAAATAATTGCCATGCTCTTCCACGAAATCTCAGAGCCGCTAACAAAATCTAACTCCTTCACAATTAAAATCCCACTTAAAACCTCCCACATCCAATGGCCTCTTGCTCCCAATCATGGCTCCAGTTTCATATACAGATGAAACTGTATATGAAACATCCAGGGAAGAAAAAAAAAACACTTATTGGAGATGTAATGGAGAAGAAGCATACTTCCTGATAAGAGGAGGTGCACAGTGGTGATTTCTAAGCTGGTCTAAGTGGGCACATGAAGCTGCTTTATACTGAATCAGATCAGTGGTCCACGAAGGCCAGTATTGTCTACTCTGACTGGCAGCACCTCTCCAGGGCCTCAGGCAGAGGTCTCTCACAATCTGGTCCTTTCAACTGGAGGTGCTGGGGACTGAACCAGGGACCTTCTGCACTAAAAGCAGGTGTTCTACCACTGAGCCATAGCCCCAACTAGAATGGTTATCCCTGTGTCCAGGCCATGAAGGACTTTAGAATTTAGAGCTGGGGTGTCAAACATGTGGCCTGGGGGCCGGATGAGGCCCCCGGATGGCTTCCATCAGGCCCACAGTGGAACTGGCCATCTCCTGCTTCCTGTTCTGCTGCTGCTGCTGCATCATAGCTTGCTTTGTTAAACTCTCTTAATCCCTCAGCCATTTCATGTTTTAACCTGGGTCCTAGACTCAGAACTCTGAGCATGAGATTTCTGTGGTGAATGTCAGTGAATCAAAAGTAGGTTTGCAGCTTACAGATACACACTTGAATGGCATACTCAAGACTGCAACAGCACAGACATTTTGATGCAATAATTCAGCGCAAGAGGTGTCAGTTATCAGATACTGTTAAATAAACAAAAGATTGCAAGGGTGCTAATGTTTTAAGCATGTTTTATTTAAAGTTTTTAAAAAATCTTTAATTGTGTTTGTCTGTGTCCTTTATAAAGTTTATATCTCCACTACCTGGCATTACATTTTATGACACTCATAGCCCGGCCCAACAAGGTCTCATTTATATCAGATCTGGCCTTCATAACAAATGAGTTCAACATCCCTGATTTAGAGTATTGGTTCAAACAGTTTGTTTTGTTTTTCCCAAATATCCTCGCAATAGCCCCTTCTCCTGTGTTATCTAAGTAGTCCATATGCTGGGATTATCCCCTGTTTTCACCCAAATAGCATATTAGTCCCTTCTCCAGTCATCAGGAGCCTCACTTTGAGGTTCTTGGATGCACACTTTAAAACAAATTGCCTTGCAACACATGGAATTTGGGGCAACAAAAAGGCCGATGAAAGTCCAACCTAGGAAAAGCCATTCAATCCATTGCCAGCCTCAGTGACGAAAACACAGTGCAGAGAGATTGATTTATAAAAGTGACCATAAAAGACAGGATTAAGAGGTTGTACACATGGCTTTTGGTGGCCCAGTTACAAATTGGCATGGGAGTAGCTGCATTGTGTTGCTCCATTCTGTTACATCTTTAACCAGAATCCAAATGTTAGTCAAGGAAAATCAATGCCTTGTGTAGGTTTCTGGAAATGGTTTTGGAGGTAGACAGTGGCAGCTCGAGTTATTTAATAAGGTGATTGTGTGAGATAAGCAGTGCCCCAGAACTGATGCCCATAGGAGGAAAGGGGAGAAGCAACGATTTTTTAAGGGACGAGTATTGAATTTTTTTATTGATTGCGAACTACATCCACAGTCCTTCCTGCCAGATTAATCTGAGCTTTGGTATTGGAATTCTTGCTTATTTCAGTTGCCCTGTCAGAGTGGCTGCCTCTTCTTAAGACTTATTTTATCTGCTGAACCATTGTGGAAGGAGAGCTGCATTCGTTTTCCTAGGACCAGTGCAAGGGTTTTATTAAGCGCCCCAACAATTTATAATCGGGGTGTTCACTTGAAATATGGATATAGGCTGAGACAGCAAGGAACATTTTTTTCTCCATGTCCTACCTACTGCATTTCTAGAAGAGGACTTCCATCAGGGATGATTTGAGATGGCAAATTGCCCTGCCCATGTTTCTACAGAGCATACAAATGAACCATAAGAAGGATGTGTCGTTGAGTTGCAGCAGACTCATGGGCAAGAAGAAGAAGAAGAAGAGGACGAGATTGGATTTATACCCTGCCCTTCACTACCCAAAAGAGTCTCAGAATGGCTTATAAAATCCTTTCCCTTCCCCTCCCCACAACAGACACCCTGTGAGATAGGTGGGGCTGAGAGAGCTCTGACAGAAACTGCTCTTTTTCAAGAATAGCTTGGGCCAGAACTATGGCTTGCCCAAGGTCATCCAGCCAGGTGCAAGTGGAGGCGTGGGGAATCAAACCCAGTTCCCCCCGATTAGAGTCCACACATTTAACCACTAGGCCAAACTGGCAACCCCATCCACTTGGCGTTTTAGGCAAGAAAAGAGTAGAGGTGATTTGCCATTGGTGTCCTTTGCATATCAGCCCAAATGCTCCATGGTGGTCTCTCATCCAAGTATTAACCACGGCTGAGCCTGCTTAGCCACTAAGATCTGATGAGCTTGGGCTAAGCTAGGCCATCCAGGCTGCCCATATTTCTACAGTGTGCACAAACAAGGCAGGACGCTGCAACAAATGAACAAAATGGTGGCTGGTGCAAGTTGGTCAGCATTGCTGGAACGTCGTCAGTGGATGGGACCCCTGGAGAGCCAAACAACAGCACACTTTAGATCCCAACATTTCTGAGGGTGGGTTGATTTTCACCAACTCTCCTGCCTGTGGTAGATCTCTGATCTCTCCCCCCTCCCTTGTACTTTTCCTGGGGATCAAGTATCCCCCAAGATTAGCTTTATGGGGATCACCCGGGAGTGGATCAGGAAGAGGGAGGTGAGAGACTCGTGCTCTGTGTGGACTGATTTCCTTCCAGCTGTGGTTATTTTTGGCAGGGATCTCTGGGCCACAAACAAATTAAGGAGTGGGGAGAACAGAATTCAGGAGTTGCTGTTTACCAGGTGGGCACATTGTGGAATTTTCTTCCAAATGATGGCAGAAAGTGCTATCAAGTCACATCCAAGTACTAACCTGGCCAACCCTTCTTAGCTTCCAAGAACTCACGAGATCAGGCTATTCTGGGGCTTCTAGGTCCAGATCTTCCAGTTTGGGGAAGTGGTTAGGAGCGCGGACTCTAATCTAGGAGAAACGGGTTTGATTCCCCACTTCTCCACGTGCACTTGCTGGATGACCTTGGGCAAGCCATAGTTCTGATAAGAGCTGTTCTTGAAAAAGAGCAGTTTCTGTCAGAGCTCTCTAAGCCCCACCTACCTACCAGGGTGTCTGTTGTAAGCTGCTCTGAGACTCCTTTGGGTAGTGAAGGGCGGGATATAAATCCAATCTCTTCTTCTCTTCTTTTTCAGTTACAATTTCTTTTTTTGGCTCTTGTTGCTTCTCTCTCTTGTATGCACCAGCAGTGAAGGCCCCCTAAGCACTAACTGCCTGTTCTGCAGTTCAGTTTTGTTCAAAATGTCTTAGAAGAATTAACTGAATAGCTCAGGGAAGTACCTGCATAGCCCTCTTCAAAGGTATCTATTTGGTTTATCTATCCCCAAGTTTGATGCAGAGAACCTACTGGATACTGCAGCTCCATCTTACGCTAAGTCCTTTGTACGGCCTTCATTACAACCACGTAGAAAAGTAACAAACTAGTTTCTGTAATTTCTTTTCCCCCCCACAAGTTAATGTTCCATCTTTTCCCCACCTTTTATTTATCCAGAAGCTCACACTTGCCTTCCGATGATCTCCGCAAGGCCTGAGCTAAATGTTATTCATGGCCCAGCTACTTCATAGTGTGTTTCAATTTGTGCTGTTGTGTGGCACAGTATCATCACATTGTGAGTTTCATTGTATGCATTCCCAGCTCCTGGCTCCTCTCTGCTTGGTTCCCTGAGACATGACCAGATCACTGTGGAAGCTGGAGGAAGGGATCTAATTGCTATCCTAAGCAGAGTGGAACTCTTCAAAGCCCACTGACTTTAATGTAGTTAGATGCTGTTTAGGATCACACTTGTCATGTGTGTTTGGCATCCAAACAGCCATCATTCCGATTTCACCAATGGAAGCTATGTTGGAATGGCGGGGGGGGTGTAGAGGCAGAGGACAAAGAATGATGTATTTTAAAAATGTCGTAAGTTTCTGGTTGGAAAGCAGGATAACAGTGTGATAAAAATCTGCAGATGTCAGAAAATATGCATTTGATGTTTCTCACTGAATCCATTGTTGTATGTTCCCTACCCCGCTATGCGCTTGCGTAGGTATGCAGGCAGAAACGTGGGAGCTTCTTCCCTGCCGCTTTTCCTTATCACAGTGGCCTTGAATGTAGGCTTTGGACTATTCTTGTTTCGCTGAGAATTTTCCAGTCCTGGGAAGGCAAGGGGAGGGGGGGAGTAGTCTCCCGCTCATCAAGTATTTCTCCCGCCGGGAGTTCCCGCGCGAGTGCTCAAGTTTTATTTGCTAGGCGCTTCATTGCATCACACTATAAGTCAGCTTGCTTTGCTTTGTTCCCCATTCCTGACAATGACCTCCTACTGTGGGTTTATAGCAAGATAATCCAATAAACCTTTCTTTGTGCAAGAATGACTGGATCTACTTGATTTCAACCTGACAGAAATTGTCAGGAATCCCATCATTCCCACTACCGTCAGTTTCCGCCGTCTACCACGATGAGCGGAGCGGGTACGGGAGCTACGGGCGCAGCCCCAGCGACTCCTCCTTCGGGCGCAGCTGCGGCGGCTACCACTCCAGGAGCCACGGGCGCAGCAGCAGCGGCGACTGCTCAAGGGGCCACGGGTGCAGCCGCGGCGAAGTCCACTCCAGCGGCCACAGGTGCAGCGGCGGCGGCCGCTACGTCAGGAGCCACGGTTCCTGTTACCACTGTGGCGGCTGCTGTAGTCACCCTCCCGACCACCACTGTTGTTCCAGTGACTACTACTACGGTTTTGGTCGCACCAACATCACAATCGGGAGCCGGATTAGTGACCCCACCATTAATCAGCACATTGGGGGTTCAGTACACTCTCCCTGTCTACAGCCCGGCTGGGCAACTACCGAGTCAGGGAGGAGCGATTCCCCGAACCTATGTGCCAGGAGTCCCAACACCATGGGATAAAGGGGTGACCTATCGTAGGTCACGCGATTGGACTAAGAACCTGTTGGATACAACTCAGTCGACCTGGACCATGCCGGGAAGCCAAAGCCGCGACAGTTTGTTGGATCCCCGAGGCAGTTTTGGACTTCCCCAAGGGAGGATACCTCGAGGCTCTCCTAGAACTGGGTCTGGGCCAGACACTGACGCTCGCGTGGACTCTATCCAAGAGGATACCCGACGGCTGGTAAGGGACATGAGCAAGCTAATGCAATCCCTACCCCAGATGATGGACCAAGCCATTCGGGCTCATCCGCTGACACAGCCTAGACCGGCACCAGCCCCGGCACCACCGCTGCTACCGGGTCGTCCACCTCCTGCTCCTCCGGGCCCAAGACCGGGCCAACCAGCACCTCCGGGTCCAGGGCCGGGCCAGCCAGCACCAGCACCTCCTCCACCGGTCGTTCCAGCACCAGGACCAGGGCCAGGCCAACCAGGGCCGCTCCAGCCGCCAGCTGTGCCTCCGCCTCAACTTCCTGCCCCAGCACCTCTCATGCAGCCGATCCCGGTTATGGCGCCGCCCCCCAGTGATCCGTCCTAAGGACATGCTTGAAATCACATTTGATGGAGATCCAGAGACTGTGTCCTTTTTCATATTGCAAGTCGGAAAATTTGTGCAAAGATGGGGCTATGTTTTCCCAGATGAAGAACAACAGGTGGAGTTTATCGCATCCAGATTTCGAGGGAGCGCTACCAGCTGGTATGTAGCGCTTCATGATCTGGAGGCTGCGGAGTTGGGGAATGTAGATGACTTCATGTGGGCTCTGAGAAACCGTTTCGAGGACCCGGGGCGGCCGAAAAGCCGAAGCCTTCCTTCGTACCTTCAGACAAGGCAAACTCTCAGTGCGAGAGTACTCAAGGGAGTTTCAAAGGCATGCTGTGAAAATTCGGGACTGGACGGATGCGGTCTTGGCCCAACAATATCGAATGGGTCTAGCTGTGGATATCCGCAATAACATCCTCAGCTCTCAGCAACCCCGCACCCTCCAAGGTTGGATGGAGGAAGCCGAGAAGGCCGAGAGCCGCCTACGCATGATGAAACTGGATTTATCGTTCGGTAACAACCGCCCGAGTTCGGCGGCGGGCCAAGCCAGACCTAAACCGGTATCCACCCCAAGTGGAATGAGAGATCAACGTATGCGGCAGGGGCTCTGCCTGCGGTGTGGGGAGAAAGGGCACTTTGCCGCAGCCTGCCCGAAAGGAGACCCCAACCGGGGTCTACCACAAGACGAGCCCAGAAGGTGGAGTCCCAACCCAAAGAAAGGCACCGCAAAACCACGCAATACACGGGCTCTTTTCGCGGGTCCTGACCAAGTGGATACCTTGTTGCTGGAGGAAGAGAATGAAATGCAGGGAAATGAAATGGTCCTGTTTGTGAATGGCGCTACACAACAGGACCCAACACCTGAGGCGCCTAAACTGGTGAGCAATTACCCCTCTCTCTTCTTTGTGACTGTCCTAGTAATGAACCCAGCAATGATGACCCACATTCGGGTTCGAGCCCTCATTGACTCTGGGTGTGGGAGGGACCTTATAAACCCGTCTATTGTTGTAGGGCTGGAGGCAGCCGTGGTCCATTTGAAAGACCCAATAACTTTCACACAAATGGATGGGTCTCCAATGAAAGAACCATGCCGATTTGAGACTGTTCCTTTAAGAATAGGCATTGGTGACCACTGGGAGCTACGTTCGTTCGTGATAGCTCCTCAAGCCCAATTTCCCTTAGTGCTGGGTAGCCCTTGGTTACATGGACATAACCCTTACATTCTATGGGAGGAAGGGAATGTTCAATTTATCTCACCGAAATGTAATGAACACAAATGGGACCCAGGGTGGGGAAACCCTCCCTGCAATGAACCTCCCCGTGCTTGTTTGGCAATGGAGGACCTTAACCGCATCCCCGAGGATTACCACTATTTGACTAGGGTTTTTGAGGAGGAGGAGGCTGATGAACTACCCCCCACCGTAACTCTGACTGCGCTATTGAAATTCTTCCGGGACAGAAATTGCCAAAAGGGAAAATTTATGCCATGAGTCCCAGTGAGAAGGAAGAACTGCGCCGCTTTATTGATAAAAACCTGGCTCGTGGATTTATTAGGCCAGCTTCATCCCCTTTCGCAGCACCTGTGTTGTTTTGTAAAAAGAAAGATGGGGGGCTCAGACTATGCACGGATTACCGGGGACTTAACGCAGTGTCTGCAACCAATGCCTACCCGATGCCTCTTATCAAAGACTTATTGGCAGAGGTGGCAAAAGGGAAAGTGTTTTCTAAACTGGATTTGAGAGATGCCTATTTTCGAGTTCGCATCAGAGAGGGGGATGAATACAAAACCGCATTTAATACCCCGCTGGGGCAATTTGAATATCGGGTTATGCCGTTCGGTTTGCAGGGGGCACCCGGGGTCTTCATGAACTTAATCAATGAGGTCCTACACCCCTACTTGTTCAAGGGGGTGGTCGTTTACTTGGATGATATCTTGGTCTATACCCCAGACCTACAATCTCACACCATTCTCATGCGAAAAGTGTTGGAAAGGCTATTGGATCACAAACTGTTTGTTAAACTTTCGAAATGTGAATTTCACCGGGAGTGTATTGATTTTCTGGGGTACCGCATATCCTCTGAGGGGTTGGAAATGGACCCAAAGAAGGTCCAGGATGTGGTAATGTGGGAGCCCCCCAAAACCAGACGACAGCTTCAGAGTTTTCTCGGTTTCGCCAACTTTTACCGGCAATTCCTGCCCCACTTTGCCCAAGTTGCCCTTCCCCTCACTGAACTTCTAAAGACTAAGGGGAAGGGATCCAAGGCTTCAGTGCCAGGGGCCCCTTTGAACTGGACCCCGCAGTGTCAGGACGCGTTTGAACAATTAAAACGTCTGTTCACGTCTGAGCCGATTTTAGCACACCCCGATGAGACAAAAAAATTTGTGGTCCAAGTAGACGCATCGGATACTGCTATGGGTGGGGTGATTTTGCAAGAGAACGCTCAGGGACAACTACAACCTCTAGCTTATGTATCAAGAAAATTCAATGATACCGAAAGGTTCTGGCCCATTTGGGACAAGGAAGCTGCGTCTATACGTTTAGCATTGATCACTTGGAGACACTGGTTAGAGGGGTCCCAAGTACCTTTTGAGATATGGACTGATCACAAAAACCTTGAGGTACTGCGAAAACCCCGTAATCTAAATGCTAAACAATTCAGGTGGGCTGAGTTTTTCTCCAAATTCCAATTCACTCTCCACCATTTCCCAGGGAAGGCTAATCATTTGGCGGATGCTCTTTCCCGTCTTCCCCAACATTTCTGTAAGAGGGTGGAAGTACAAGAGTCTATGTTCACCCCAGAACAACTGGTGGGTGCGGTTGTCACCCGTAAAGCCAAACTAACATCAAAGAACCCCACCCAGACATTCCCCTGGGAAAAACAATTTCTCACCGACATCACCCCACAAGAAATAAGTGAGTTACAAGTCAGGGATGATGTGAGATGTGATCCAAATGGGTGCTGGTTTAAGGGAAATAAAATGTTTGTTCCAGAAGCTACTCGATCCCAAATGTTGCAAACAGTTCATGACTCAAAGTCTGCGGGGCATTTTGGATATGTGAAATCATTGAGACTTCTGCAACGTGGGTTTTGGTGGCCCCGAATGAAACAGGATTTATCGCTCTACATACAATCATGCACAACGTGCAACCGTTGTAAAGCCAGGCCGGGGAAACCACCAGGTCTCTTACAGCCTCTACCCACTCCAAGCCGACCCTGGGAAGTAATTTCGATGGACTTTATTACTGATCTTCCCCCCTCTAGACATATGACGGTCATTTGGGTGGTAGTGGACTTGTTCTCAAAACAAGCTCACTTTATACCGTTCCCAGGTTTGCCAACCGCCAAGGCTTTGGCCAAAGCATTTCTTCAACACATTGCCAGGCTACATACATTGCCACTCAAAATAATATCCGATAGGGGAAGTCAGTTTGTTTCTAAGTTGTGGTCAGAGCTAATGACCCTAATGGGTATTGAACGGGCTCTTAGTACTGCCTATCACCCCGAAACCGATGGGCAAACGGAGAGAGTAAACCAGACATTAGAACAATATCTGAGATGTTTTTCTAATTATCAACAAGACAATTGGGTTGATTTACTGCCATTGGCGGAGTTTGCATACAACAATTCATGGCACGCTTCAACAAAGATGTCTCCATTCAAAGCTGCCATGGGTTATGACAGCCCCCTCTCCCTTTCTTGAAACCTGGTGAAAACATGGGGAAAGCTTCAGCATGGTGTAAAACTTTCCGCGATTCTTGGCCCCTAATTGTTGAGACTTTGAATGAAGCCAAGTCACAGTATAAAAAACAAGCAGATAAAAAAAGGGCCGGGGGATGGAATCTGAAACCAGGGGACTCGGTCTATCTGTCAACAAAGAATCTAAAGCTGGCGCAGCAGTCCAAAAAACTGGCTTGGAAATATATTGGTCCTTTCAAGGTGCTAAGATGTATAAATCCAGTGACTGTACAGCTAGATCTGCCAAAATCTCTTAAAGCAATACATCCAATTTTCCATTACAGCCTCCTCAAACCGGCGTTACCCCCGACTAAATGGCAACCTGCGATGTCGGAGCCTCCCCCGCCTCTGATGGTTGACGATGAGGAACACTATGAAATTGCGGAAATTCTAGACTCTAAGATTTTGCGTGGACAACTCCTGTACCTGGTCCAATGGGTACACTTTGGGCCCCAACATAGGGAATGGGTGAAAGTTTCAGATATCAAAGCACCTGACCATTTGAAACGCTTTCACATTCGATACCCTAACAAACCTGGGGGGCCACGTTCTCTCCTTCCTGAGTGGTGGGTGGGTGGTATTTTGGGAAGGGCAGAATGTCAGAAAATATGCATTTGATGTTTCTCACTGAATCCATTGTTGTATGTTCCCTACCCCGCTATGCGCTTGCGTAGGTATGCAGGCAGAAACGTGGGAGCTTCTTCCCTGCCGCTTTTCCTTATCACAGTGGCCTTGAATGTAGGCTTTGGACTATTCTTGTTTCGCTGAGAATTTTCCAGTCCTGGGAAGGCAAGGGGAGGGGGGAGTAGTCTCCCGCTCATCAAGTATTTCTCCCGCCGGGAGTTCCCGCGCGAGTGCTCAAGTTTTATTTGCTAGGCGCTTCATTGCATCACACTATAAGTCAGCTTGCTTTGCTTTGTTCCCCATTCCTGACAATGACCTCCTACTGTGGGTTTATAGCAAGATAATCCAATAAACCTTTCTTTGTGCAAGAATGACTGGATCTACTTGATTTCAACCTGACAGCAGACTGCAAAGATCAGTTCCCCTGGAATCTTTGAAGGACACTGCTTGGGGGGGGGAGTGCCTTCCTTCCCAGACTCCACTATCCCCACGTTCTGGCCTCAAATATCCAGGAATTTCCTAACTCAAAGTTGGCATCTCTAGTATAAGAGAATGTCTAGACCAGTTGTAAGAGCCCAAGATTCCATTCAATAATGCCTGACCAAAAAAAAGAACGAATGAACAGAGTTTGTAATGCATTTTGCCTCATGCCTTTAAATACCATTGAATTATTAAAGTCTTACTGATGATTGCCAGTTACTAATTACAGTTCTTCTCGGATGTGCTTACTGTACTCTTTGAAATCTTATGCAAACAGGCAGATTAAGTCGACAACGTACCTTAATATTATCAAACTCTTACATGCATTATAAAGAATAGCTAGTCTTCCCCTCCTTCAAAGAAAATGAAACACATTTGTAAATGCTGCAGGATTTTCATAATTCAACAAATATATAGTTGGGGTAAAAATAGAAACTGCTAGCTATACATATTCACATATATCTATTTTGCTCCACTGAGCCAATTAATTCTCGCTCTAAACAGAAGGAGAAACACCTGAGATTTTAATTAGCAGATCCCAAGGGTATTCCTATCTTTAGAGAACTGGGTTATTTTTAGACATGGCAGCTAAGAAAGGAAAATGCATAAAGAACTGCTGGATTTACAAAGGTTATGGTTGGGGGAAGGGTGCAGAGTTTGAAAATGGGTCATTTGGGTGGTTTAGAACAATATGAATTGGGTTCTTAATAGAGAACGGTACACTAGAAAGCTCAAGGCCAGGGTTCTAGTAATAATACTGAGACTTTAAACGAAGATTTTTCTCTTATACTAAATGATGTTTCGAAGAAGAAGAAGTAGTAGTAGAAGAAGAAAGATTGGATTTTTACCCTGTCCTTCACTTGGAGTCTCAGAGCAGCTTACAAACTCCTTCCCTTCCCCTCCCCACAACAGACACCCTGTGAAGTAGGTGGGGCTGACAGAAACTGCTGTTTTTCAAGAACAGCTGTGCCAGAACTATGGCTTGCCCAAGGTCATCCAGCAGGTGCAAGTGGAGGAGTGGGGAATCTCTCTCTCAGATTAGAGTCCGCACACTTAACCACTACACCAAACTGGCAGAGAGAGATAATCAGCCGTATCTATATATTTTAGTGCACTCTAATTTGTTTTGTTGAATTAGTCATGCATCTTAGGGTTGCCAGGTCCCTACCTGTTGCTGGCGGGTGGTGGGGAGATCCAGGATGCTTTCCTAGATATCCTGGTTACTATAGAGGTCCTCCCCTGCATTGTGCCCTGTGTGATAATGTCACCTCCGAGTTATTATATATTACTAGGAATAAGGCCTGTTGTGGAAATAAATATAACGAACTCTAGAAAGAGGCTCTGGGAGAGTGCCCCAGCTTTGGGCACTCAGTGACAATTTGCTGTGGCAATCTCATTAGGGTATAATGACACAGAGTCCACCATTTTCTCCAGAGGAACTGATCTCTACTACCTGAAGAGCAGTTGTAATTTTGAGAGATCTCCAGCCCTCACCTGGAGATTGGCAACAGTAGTTCCCTGGGAGGGAATGGCTGGTTTTGGGGGTGGAGTCTATGGCATTCTACCTGTCTGAGGTCCCACCCCTCCTCAAACCTCACCCTTTCCAGGTTCAACCCCTCAAATCTCCAGGAATCTCCCAACCTGGAGTTGGCAACCCTATCTCCCTCCCAGCCAACCCTCATCCTACCGTTATCTGCCCCCTGGCTTCAGTTTTCCATCTCCTCCCCCTCCCTTCTAGAGAGCAGTTGTAATTTTGAGTGATCTCTAGCCCCCACCTGGAGATTGGCAACAATGGTTCCCCATGAGGGAATGGCTGGCTTGGAGACTGGAGTCTATGGCATTGTACTTGTCTGAGGTCCCACCCCTCCTCAAACCTCACCCTCTCCAGGCTCCATCCTTCAAATCTCCAGGAATTTCCCACCTGGAGTTGGCAACCCTATCAGGACTGGCCCCAATGGGTTTTCTCCCAAAGGCCAACATAGGTGTGGAAAGGACCTTTTACTGACAGAGGAGAAAGTACAGTTGCCAGCTCTGATCAGGGAAATACTTGGAGATTTGGGGGGTGGATCCTATGAAGGGCAGCATTTGGGGGTTGGGGTGGAAGGACTCAGCAGGGTATAATGCCATAGGGTCTACCCTCCAAAGCAGCCATTTTCTCCAGGGGAACTGATCTCTGTCATCTGGAGATCAATTGTAACAGTGGGAGATCTCCAGGTCCCACCTGGAGATTGGCAACCCTAGGGGAAAGTCAGCTGCACAGCAGGGGGTTGAAGAAAATGGTTTGATGGCTGCTGGCCCACCTCATTAGCCAGCCAGCCATGGTGGAGCTAAGCAGGAGAGAGAGCCTTTTTCTGTTTATTCTGACAGGAAAGTGGCCAAGCTGTCAGTGGGCAGGGGAGGGGGTTATGCTGAAAGTCCTTTGTCTTTTTACTCACAGAACCAAGCTTGGTTGCCTACCAACCGCCACTGAGGGGACAGTTAGTCCCTCATAGGAGCCAAGAGAACTGTCTTCCTCAGGAGAGAGAGCTGTCAGACAGTAAATCTGATGGGCAACAGGGGCTGAAGGGGGAGTGGGTGGGGAAGAGGAGCAGACCAAACACCCAGCCAATGGCATGCAAGTACTCTTGAGTGGCGGCTAATGGGCCAATGGCTGAGGGAGGGCATTTTACAGCCAATGGGAGTGCATGGAATGTTGCCACTTTAAAACAGCTTTATATATAAGGAGAGATGTATGTGTGTGCTAGGATTACCAACTCTGGCCTGGGAAATTCCTGGGGATTTGGAGACGTGTACCATGCTGGCTGAAGGACTGTTATTTGGTCCCATTTTATACAGAATAATAATATTTTCAAGAAGTAACTGTGCTATTAGCAGAGACTTCTGGATATTTGACACCTGTCTTTAAACATTCTGTTAATCCCAGTGGCCATATGTACAGACTGAAGAACTTCCTTCTACAGGAGAGCAAATTAGTTTATGATAGCTGACAAGAACTGGTTGGTTTCTGATAACGAACGATTTATTTCATGAAACCTTTACTGCTCTTTAAAAAAAAAAGGTCAGTTTCCATACTTTTTTTAAAAAAAACATTCACTGACTATGAAAAAGTGTTTTCAGAAATGAATTAATGCTGTAGCTGTGGAGAGTATGTTAGAAATTTAATTTGTATGGATTTTTTTTTCATTAGACCTACTCCCTGGTATTTGGTTTAGAATTACCTCTTCCCAGATTACTGTCAATTTACCTAGCTTTTGTGCATGTGTGTGTGTATAAAGCTAGGTATATATATATATATATATATATATATATATATATATATATATATGAACAGAAGCATTCTAAGGAGAACAAATTGATTGCTACACCCTGGTATTAGGCTTTAGTGCTGCATTTATTTGGAAATGTGATTTCTCCTTCAGCTTTGTTGTCTTTCCTAGCTTCATTTGCACTTTCTGCCCGGGTTACGTCTTTTCTGGCTGTACAAAAATTACTGGTAAAATGTTAAGAACTCAGCATAGCCCACTGCATTCAGTGGAAGCCCACTGTTGGCGGGGGGGAGAGAACCCTAGAGAGAACCAACAGACATTTTGAGCAAGATTTTGAACCGATGGCCATGCTGATAAATGCAGCATAAATTCACAGATCACCTTGGATTGACTCGAAACTGGGGTTCTTCTCTGTTTGTCTATATGGATGCCTTTGAAACTGGCTAACAAGGTTACCGAGACCACCAAGAAAGTCCAGGGTTGCTACGCAGAGGCAGGCAGTGACAACCCTTCTCTCTTGCCCTGACCTGGATTCCCCAGGCTAGCCTGATCTTGTCATATCTTGTAATCCAAGCTGGGTGGGCCCTGGTTAGTACCTGGGTGGGAGACCACCAAGGAAGTCCAGGGCTGCTATGCAGAGGCAGGCAATGGCACAGCTACCTCTGTTCTTCTCTTACCTTGAAAACCCAGTAGGTTGCTATAAGTCAGCTGGGACTTGAAGGCAAAAACAAAAAAACAAAACCAGTGTTGCGTTGATAACAAATGTTAAACTAGCCATGTTATTAAAATCTACAGTTTAGAAACTGCATAAAAGCAGTACAGTGAGGTTTGATTCTGTGGGTGGGGGTCATCATTATCCTCTGGGAGGCACTTTGCAAGTCAGTAAATACTAGTTGCAGTCTCTTTAATGTTGGTGCATCTGCTCCAGCTCAAGGTAGCTGTGCCTGAATTTAGTCCCCTTTATTCTTTGATTACCAACCACAAAGCTAGTGGAGGTGATGGTATCCCAGCTGAGCTATTCAAAGTCTTAAAAGATGATGCTGTTAAAGTGCTGCACTCGATATGCCAGCAAATTTGGAAAACGCAACAGTGGCCACAGGATCGGGAAAGGTCAGTTTACATTCCAATCCCAAAGAAGGGCAATGCCAAGGAATGTTCGAACTATTGCACAACTGCACTCATTTGATACGCTAGCAAGGTCATGCTCAAGATCTTACAAGCTAGGCTTCAGCAGTATGTGGACAGAGAACTGCCAGAAGTACAAGCTGGGTTTTGAAAAGGTAGAAGAACTAAAGATCAAATTGCCAACATTCACTGGATTATGGAGAAAGCAAGGGAGTACCAGAGAAACATCTGCTTCTGCTTCATTGACTACACTAAAGCCTTTGACTGTGTGGATCACAACAAACTGTGGCAAGTCCTTAAAGAGATGGGAGTACCAGACCATGTCACATGTCTCCTGAGAAACCTGTATAAGGGTCAAGAAGTGACAGTTAGAACCAGATATGGAACAACTGATTGGTTTAGCATCGGAAAAGGAGTACGACAAGGATGTATATTGTCACCCTGCTTATTTAATTTATATGCAGAGTACATTATGTGAAATGCCGGCCTGGATGAAACACAAGCCAGAATTAAGATTGCCTGGAAAAACATCAACAACCTCAGATATGCAGACAATACCATGTTAATGGCAGAAAGTGAAGAGGACCTAAAGAGCCTCTTGTCAAGGTGAAAGCAGAGAGCACAAAAGTTGGCTTGAAACTCAACATAAAAAACTGCAGCTACAACACTCCTTCCATTCATTCACATGCTTTAGCAGCATAAGGCATTAGGTCACAGGTATTGGGAATTGATCATGGTACAAACACAGGCAATGTCACCCTGGAGAAAGCCTGATCCTGACATACTGCTCCCCCCAAGCTCTCATCCCCCCTGGTTTATCTGGATACATTCTATGGAACTTCTGGAGGAGAGCAGGGGCTCTCACATGCTTAGAAGCAACCCATTCGTTTTCTTCAGGACCAATGTCTTTCCACTGGACAAGATACTGTAATTGTACATGACGCATCTGGGAATCCAGGATCTCCTCAATCACATAGTGGAGTTCCCCATCAATTGGGAGAGGAGGAGGAGCTGGGGTGGCCTTATATGGCCCTTATATGGCACTAAAAGAACATAAGAACATAAGAGAGAAGCCAATGTTGGATCAGGCCAATGGCCCATCTAGTCCAACACTCTGTGTCACGCAGTGGCCAAAAATATCAGGTACCATCAGGAGGTCTATTAGCACTCTTAACCACTATACTACTGTGGGTCTCCATGAGAATGAGAAATGCTGAAGGCTTCCCCTATGAGGATGAATGTCCTCAGCAAGCTCTTCTCAAATATTTTCAACCAGTGGATTGAAATCGAATCCCAGAATATCTCACAGTGACGTGTAGACTTTCTCTCAGTCACTATTCACATTCTCATCTGCTGGAAAACCAAAACAGCTAAAAGTCAAACCACCTGTGTGGGAACAAACATGACCATGTTTGCTTCCATGAGAGAAAGGAATAGAAGCGCAGGCATAGCCATCTGAGAATCTTTAGAAGTCCAGGAAATGGAGTGGTGACAAAATACTGCACCCAGGTGGCCCAAAGGACCACCTGCCAATGCATGAATGGCTCATACCAATAGCGGTTGACCAAGCACCATGTGGAAAGCAAAGTGTTTCCATGTGGAATGGCTGAACGCCCCGAAGGAAGGGATTTACTATATTTAGTTTGTGTAAATAAATTCAAACAAAGTGAACCCTTCTGCACCTAACCATTCCTCGGTTTGTTATTTTCTATTCTGTTTTCTTATCGCCCGTCACAGTTGCTGTTGTCACCTCGCCGTTGCTGCAAGTTATTCTTACAGGATGTGGTATACATTCTAATGTGATTGAGAGCAGCAAATGCCATTGGGTGCTGTGAAGTGATACAAGTAGGAAAACAGTCCATATTTAACACATCGTCTTGAATACTCATGGTGATGGTTCAGAAATTCACGAACATCCTTAGGCAGAATCCTTCTCATATACAGAAGCCTCTCTGCAAAGAGCTTCCAGAGCAGTCCAGTGTTCTTTTTGTGTTTGTGTCCAGCAAAGAAAAAGGATTGTCACAAGCCCTCCTTGGTCCTCAGCATCCCTGTTCACCCCTGCATCTTGGAGCACATCCTTGTACTCCAACTTCAAGCCACAAATGGACCACAGTGACAAAGCTAAGGTTGCAACCCACCAATGTTCACTGTGAAAAAATGATTCTAGCCAAGTTACAGTCCACCAATATGCTGCTTCTTTTTTTCCTTTATTTTACGTCATGCAGTGCTGCTGCTTCTTCCAAACAACTTCCATGCGACTACAGATTTCCCAGGTAAACAATCTGTTTCCCTCAATGCTTTGTCAGGTCGCTTTATACTTGGAGCCAATGCTCTACATCTCCTACTCAGAATTAATCTTGTATTTTCCTTAGCTAGCAGTAGTCAAAAATACCATCAGGTGCCATCAGGAGGTTCAGTAGTGGGGCCAGGACACTAGAAGCCCTCCCACTGTTGCCCCATCTCAGCACTAAGAATACAGTGCATCACTTGCCACAGACCAAGAGTTCCTAACTATACCCTGTGCCTAATAGCCACTGATGGACCTCTGCCCCATATGTTTATCCAATTCCTTCTTGAAGGTGTCCTTGCTTGTAACCACCACCACCTCCTTTGGCAGTGAATTCCATGTGTTAATCACTCTTTGGGTGAAGAAGTACTTCCTCTTATCTGTTCTAACCTGACTGCTCAGCAATTTCATTGAGTGCCCACGAATTCTTGTATTGTGAGAAAGGGAGAAAAGTACTTCTTTCTCGACTTGCTGTATCCCATGCATAATTTTATAAACCTCAATCATGTCACCCCTTAGCTGTCATTTCTCCAAGGTAAAGAGTCCCAAGTGCTTTAACCTTTCTTCTTAGGGAAAGTGTTCCAACCCTTTGATCATTCTAGTTGTCCTTTTCTGTACTTTTTCCAATGCTATAATGTCCTTTGTGAGGTGTGGTGACCAGAACTGTACACAGTACTCCAAATGAGGTCGCACCATCGATTTATACAGGGGCATTATGATACTGGCTGACTTGTTTTCAATTCAGTCCTGAGCTGGCCATCAGCACTGGCTCCCTCTTCGCTTAGCTGCCAGTCCTCCAGAGGGTTATGTCTTGCAACAAGGTAAGAAACAAGGTGTACCTACTACACTCATCACAGAGCCATCTGTTGGCTCAGTTCAGTTCAGTTAATGTATTTAATGATCCAAGATCAGAATTAAAACAAATAAACAATATACCCATTGGTTACATCCAGACATGCACGGTTAAAACAAGCAAATATTAAATAAACAGACTTCTAAGATCTGTGAAATATTTTCGGATTGAGTTATGGTAAGAATTTTTTTTCTTTGCCTTATTAAAATAGCCCAAGCACAACATCTCGCCACTCTGGCTGTAATTGGGGTCAGGAAGCAATTGTTCTCCAGGCCAGTTTGGCCAGGGATCCTGGAGGGGTTCCCCCCCTTCTGTGCATAGAGCAGGGTACACTGGGGGTGTGTGGGGGGAGGTATTTGTGAATTTCCTGTATTGTGCAGGGGTTGGACTAGAGGACCCTGAAGGTCTCTTCCACCTCTATGATTCCATGATTCTAATTTATTTACAGCAATCTGCTAGGAGAAGAGCAGAATAAAATTGGTTTGTTCTACCTGGTTATGGTGCTGAAATTGGGGCAAGGTATTTTCCCCGAATTTCTTGATAGAAATGGCAATATAGAAAGACATACTCAGTTGTCTCTGTCAGACCTGATTGGCATGGACAGAGGTGGTATATAGACAGAGTTTGAGCATATCTCCCCTCAAGTAGGGCAGAGGTGAGAACGTTAATCTGGGCTAAGATGAATGCTCTTCGATGCTTCGGGAATTCCAATGAGAAGAAATAGTTAGGAATCATAAAATTTTGCAACCTGCTTCCCGCTAGCCATCAGTTGGCGATCCTGCCACTTAGGCGTTGACCAGAGCCTAGGTTTTTTTCCATTGTAGCTCCGGCTCTGTGGAATGGGCTGCCTGAAGGGGGCCGCTTCGTGGACACCTTCAGGAGGTTCTGCAAGGCCTGCCTGTTTGTCAGGGCTTTTGAGGGGGATTGAATAGCAGGCATCTTTTACGGGAGGGGAGGGGGGGAGATTTGGGGTTTGCTATTTTATTTTTGGTTTAAACTGGAAATGTTTTTAACAGTTATTGTAAGCTGCCTTGAACCAAGAGGAAACGGGATATCAGTATTTTAATAAATAAAATAATTCAATAAATTAGTATCAAAGCAGTCTGTGGGGAAATTGGAGAGAGATTCTTTCCGAGCCATCTTTAGTAAGCCGTCTCCCCCCAAATCCTGGGTGTACAAGAACTTCATTAACTATGCATCCTAGGAAGCATTAGTGCTTTATAAGAGTGAGCAGAAAAGCAGAAATAAAGAGAACATTTAGGAAAATATCAAAAGATAAATTGCTAGCTAATCCTGTACGTACACTCAAGGAAATTGCCGAGCAGTTGGGTTAGAATAGATAAAAGGAAGTACTTATTCACCCAAAGAGTGATTAACACATGGAATTCACTGCCACAGGAGGTGTCGGCGACTACAAGCATGGACGGATTCAAGAAGGAATTAGATAAACAACTGGAGCAGAGGTCCATCAGTGGCTATTAGCCACAAGGTATAGGTTGGAACTCTCAGTCTGGGGCAAGTGATGCTCTGTATTCTTGGTGCTTGGGGGGGGAGTCAACAGTGGGAGGGCTTCTAGTGTTCTGGCTCAACTGGTGGACCTTCTGATGGCACCTGGTATTTTTGGCCACTGTGTGACAGAGTGTTGGACTAGATGGGCTATTGGCCTGATCCAACATTGGCTTCTCTTATGTTCTTACAAAGAGCCTCAACTTTTTCTTTCCTGGGAATGCTTCTAAGATGGAACATCTTGGCACAGCCTAACAGGGCCTGTGCTTGATATCACCATCTTGACTCTGTTCTTAACACAGGCGAACAGATTTATGGATTATCCTGTAGTCTGAGAGCTTCTTCTTGGAACCAACCAGGTATTTAGGGTGTAGGCTCAAAGTTTCCCTCCAAATCAACATTTGACAAATTGCAGTAAACGTCTGGATTATTAAAGCTAGCTGTCAATCCGGTAGCACTTTAACTCTCGAAAGCTTGTACCCCCAAAATCTGTCAAAGCTCCCTTCATGTGACTCACAAAGTTTATACCCCCCAAAATCTTGTTGGTGTCTGAGGTGCTACTTGACTTGTAACTAGATGTTATTCGGCAGACCGACACCCTCTGAAACTATCTTCATGGATTATTAAAGCAGGTTAGCCTACAAAGTAAACCAGAAATGATCCAGCAGGAAATTTTGACATCTTTAGCCAAATGGCTGAAATTGAGACCAGGATTCAGTTTCCTTTCCCAGCTTGATCCGTGATTCTATACCTGTCACTCCTTTCTCGAGATGTAATCTCCCCCATTCCACCAGATAAGCCTATATTATTCTAACAGCCCATCTTTCGTAACAAGGGCTAATATCCTTGTGCAGTTCCCCTATTCATTTGGAAATGTGAACCTATTGCTCATCCCTTTAGACTCATTTCTACCATAACGAACATTTTAGCTTTGCAAAATGTCAGAACAAGGCATGGCTCTGCAACAGTCCTTGTTTCAATCCAGAGGCAGCAGACTGAAATTTAAATGTACAAGTAAAAGGTTGTAGCTGCCTTCCAGAATAACATTTTGTTCTGATAATCCCGCTCCCTGTTCATTAACAGAAGCTTTCAGTATTAGAAGCTTGTATACTGAGGTGCCCGGAAAAGGTCCCTAGATAGATATCTATGTAATCTCTGAAGGTTCAGACACTGCTACTGAGTGAACAGCACAGTAGAACAAACTGGTTATTTATAATTCTCCTGCTATAGAATTGCTTTTTAGCTCAAAGAACACACTCGAATGTTAATGTATTCCACACAATAAACTCAACTTACATTACTTGGGGTTTGCTCCCTATTTCTAAACAGAGTTGCCCATCCCACTTAACAATTGTCTGCAGCCATTCCCTGGTTATTTCCATACTTGCAGTTGCAGAATACAAGTAGGGGGATGTAACATTAGAAACAATATTAGATATCCATTTTAAGGGTATAGGAGAACCCTTGTTGTCTGATTTTTTTCCAGAGGTTTCACTGCCACCTGTCTAGTTTATTCCCTTTTCCTCAGGTTTTTTTTTTAATGGTGGCAAAAAATGACGACTTTTGTCTATTGATTCTCGACTTGTGCTCGGGTGGGTGATGAGCAGGCAACTTGATAGATATACCAGTCACAATTGGAATAATCTGTTCTGTTGTTCTGGGCTTACTTTACCCAACTTGTTCTGGGCTTGCTTTACCCAACTTGCCCAACCAGCATCTATGGTTGCTAGCTCTGGGATGGGGAATTGCTGGAGATTTGAGGGATGGAGCCTGGGGAGGAGTGGAGCTCTGGGGGGCAAAGGACCTCAGCAAGATATAACACCACAGAGTCCTGCCTTCAAAGTAGCCATTGTCCAGAGGAACTGATCTCTGTCATCTGAAGATCAGTTGTAATTCCAGGGGATCTTCCTGTTCCACCTGGAGGCTGACAAACCTACCAACATCTAATTTCATTACTGATCTGCCTTAATTGTTATAGCTGACTATCTACATCTGTATGGATCACTTAGACATTTTAAGAGCTCGCTGCTCTCCTCTTGGCTCAGGGCTGGGAGGAAGGGTGCCTGTCAGACTACCCGCCCCTTAGCATCTGACAGTTTTGCAGCTTCTTTTGCCCATAAAGTTGGAGAAGACTTGCCACCCCCCAACAGTGAGATGACTGAGTTACAACTGACTTTGTGCGTCTTGTGGATTCTGTGGATCACGGCTCTCCTCCTTGTCTTCTGGACGAAAAAAAAGTTGGAAGTGATGAGGGCAGATCCCCAAGGAGTGTCTGAACATGGATATGGACTCTGGGACCAGACCCTGCAACAAACCAAGATGCCAATTCTGTCTCCGTATCCCCTCTGACAACACACTCACCAGACCTAAATACACCAGCCATAGCATCTCAGGTTCATTCACTCATTCATCTTCCAGCATCATACATGCCACCAAATGTCAGCAATGCCATTCTGCTCTCTACATCAGACAAAAAGGTCAGCCCCTATACAAAAGAATAAATGGATATAAAGCTGGCATTAAAAATGACAACAGTGAAAAACCAGTGGGAGATCTTTTTAATCTCCCAGGGGATTCCATTGCTGACCCAAGAGTCTCAGTCCTCAAACAGAGATGCTTCAATGGGAGAATACAACATGAGATTGCTGATTCACAAATTCAGAACACTGGAACCCTACTCCTCAGGGCTGAATTGAGACACAGGATTCTTATCTCATTACAGTTGTTAATTTTCCTGCTCCCAAGCATTTCCCCTCTGCTCTAATCAAGCTAATTACAATATGCATGGTACCATTGCATCCTGAATTCATTCTTTACAACACCCCTCCCACCTTCTAACTAGGATATAAAGATTCTATTTCTACTCATATCTAACAAGGGGAGCCTTGACTCTTGAAAGCTTATACCCCCAAATTCTTGTTGGTTTTAAGGTACTACTGGAATTGAATATCTTGTACCCTTGGAGGAGCCCTTAATAGCATAGATGGTTTCCCTTTCCTCTCAGTAGCCCTTTGGTACAAGTTAGGCTGACAGTAGTGTTACCTAAAGAGGCAGTCTCCTATTTAATTAGGGGAAATTAGCTTTAAGCCAGAGGAGGTAACTAGGATTCTCCACTAATGCTTACAGGGATTTTTCCCTTAGAGAACTCTTGAAATAAACCAGTCAGATGTTCAACTGGAACAGGTTTTATTGAAATAAGAATAAAAGGGCAAAACACTCATACAAACACACAGAAAATACACAAGCTAGCTAAGAGGAAATCAGGGAGGAGATAGGAGAAAGCAATTTCAGGGAAGGCTATAGTTACCAGTCTTGAAGAGCGAGGTCCATGGAGGCAGCAGCAAAATGACCAGTGTTTCATGGAACAAAGAAGAGAGGACCCAAATGGATTTGGGAGTGTGAGGTATGGCACCAAGAACACATGTGCACCCTGCTATGGAGAAAGATGTCATACTTATAGAGTAAAATGCTCCTTGGGGCATCAGCCCCAGAAACAATAACCTGATGGACAATGATTTGGGAGAAACTTGATGGGTTTACCTCAGCTGGAGTATAGGCATTAATGGTGCTTGATGACCCTGCAAGTACCGAAGGGGAAAAGCTACCAGGTTTGGTGAATAGTGTTAAGTGTTGCTTAATTAGGGTAAATGAATGCAAGGAAGTGAGGCTGACTGTTGATGAGATTAGAAGAGAAGAAGAGAAGAGATTGGATTTATACCCCACCCTTCACTGCCCAAAGGCGTCTCAGAGCAGCTTACAAACTCCTTTCCCTTCCTCTCCCCACAACAGACTCCCTGTGAGGTAGATGGGGCTGAGAGAACTTCTGACAGCAACTGCTCTTTTTCAAGGACAGCTGTGCCAGAGCTTGTGACTGACCCAAGGTCACATCAGCAGGTGCAAGTGGAGGAGTGGGGAATCAAACCTGGTTCTCCCAGATTAGAGTCCGTGCACTTAACCACTACACCAAACTACTAGTCCATGGTGAGAAGATAGTTTTCTTGGGAGTAGTTTTCTTGTCCTAAATTATGCATCTCTCCGGGGTATGGAGGAAGCCAACCTCTCTCACACTTCTAAGCTATATGTCCAGGCTTGTTTCTGACTGGTATCCATGTTGCATCATTTTGGGCCAGGTGGTGAATTTCAGTTTATGATATGTGAGATGATATTGGAGAGAGAGTGCTTATGATTTTCTAGCTATAAACTGCCCCTCAGCAAGAAGAGAGGTCTGACTGCTAACAGTGACTCACCCACGTTTACCACCATGGTTGATTGGTCCACCAGTCCAGCACTCTAAATACTTCACCACTTGGCTAGGAAAGAACAACAGATTAAATGGAACCCAGATGAATGGATGCAGAAATAGCAGAGGGCTGTTCTATGGACTATGCATAGCTCTTTCCAATCTCATCACAGTAAGTACAGCAGGCTTTTGAATCAAGAGGAAACGGTAGGAAATTGTAAATGGATAAATTCATTTTCTGACTAAACACATCTTTTAAAGTATGGTTTTAAAGTAACAAAGCATTCCTTCTGCAATCTGTCTCCTCCAATTGACTCTGACTAAAAAAATTTTCGTTTTGTCTTCAGTGACGGTAGAATGCAACTCTGACATGATTTGTTTCATCCACTTTCCCGTGAAGTACCAGAGCCATGTCATCTTTGCGATTCTATCCACAAACCAGCTTTTAAAGACATGATCTCAGCTCCCCCCCCCCCAAGCATAAACACGTTTGGTCTGACGTACAGTCGAGACCAGAGAAGAATTCAAACCATGATTTTGGCATAAATCTTTTAAAATCAGTAGTAGAGGCTTGGTCTTGGTGAGTCTGATGAGAATTATGGAGAAATCTGAAATCCTTCCTTTGTTTTAGTTTAGGGGTTGTTTTTTTATTGAATCGGTGTCCGCCGTGTTTTTTAATCCCACTTCAGGCTCAAGATGGCACTGTGATGTAGATCATTCTCAATCATTGCGCTGTCAGAGACCGAAGGCCAGATGTGTTCAACTGAGTGCCAGAATAATTGGCTTTATGTTCCTGTGCTGTTCAGTCCTCAGATTATACTGTTTTCCCGCCCTTGCAGAACACAGATGTCTTTTTTTCCCTCCAGTCTGAGGTCTAATTTACTTTCAGTTTATGTACATCCAGCCAAGAAAACCGTCAGTGTACAATCTCATCTCTTGATGAGCAATACCTAGCGAGCTGTCGCTGTCTGAAAATGAGGAACCTGAAGCTACAATTCAGGTTTAAAATTGACCTAGGCTGTCTTCTGAAGTTCTAAAGCTATAATTTGTTCTCCCTGAGGAAATTATCTGTAACATTTTTTTTTAAAGCTGCATATTTTAAAACATTAAATTACCGGGACTGTTCATTGACCGCTGACATTGATGTAGTATAATTTTTAAAACCAAAGATGGTTACTTGCAATCTGCAACTAATAAGGGATGCAGCGAGTGCTGTTTAATAATGTTTAGTATTTCTGTGATATGCTTTGAATGTTCAAAGGGTTTTACAGAGATTTTTACAATGGCTCCTTCAACAGCCTCATGAGGTGGGTCATCAGGGCCCACCGAGCAAGGCTCCGGTTCATCGTTTGTGGCTTCAACCCAGTTATCTTATTTTTTTGTGCAATCATAAACACTTTCAGTTTTAATAAATAAATAAATAAATACATTTTAAACAACTTAACAGATAGACAGGCAGTTTGTGTCTTGAGGTCATGTTACCAGCTTGTTGAATGGGGAAAGGTAAAAATGAAGGAAGGTAAAAATTGTACTAAACTGCCATTCATAAAGAGCTAAAAAACTGTCCAACCTGTGCATTGTAGGCTAGAATACAAATTGATTAACCCATATTATCCAGATCTTGGATACTAACAAATTTATTTATATGAGGTATTTTGGGGTAATTAAAATCTATTCAGTGGGAATGCTAGTAAATTAACTTGTGTCTAGTTCCGTCAAAGGTTACCAGGGTTTTTTTTGAGGGGGAAGGGGTACTAGTATCTTTGGGTGTACTTAATTTGATGATTGGTGCTTGCAAGATCAGCAGAGAAGAAAGCATCGTAGAGAGGAGCTAAGCTGCTCGGGCTTCTGAGGCTATAGTGACCGGCCATATGTCCATAGGAGTTAAATACCAAAGAAGGAAGTCATTCTTTACTATTGATGGTGTTACATTTCCAACACGAAATGGCCCATTGACCTGTGTAGGAGCACTGGTAGTACAAACCTGGTGGCCGGCTTGCTGGAAAACCACTGGGAGCTGGTTCTCTCAAGAGCAGTTCTCTCAGCCCCACCTACCGCACAGGGTGTCTGTTGTGGGGAGAGGAAGGGAAGGAGATTGTAAGTTGATTTGAAACTCTGAGTAAAAGGCAGGGTGTAAATTCAACTCCTCCTCCTCCTCTTCTTCCTCCTCTTCCTCCTTTTCCTTTTCCTCTTCTTCTTCTCCTCCTCTGGAACACTCTCAAAGAAGAGTGGTGTGTAAATTACAATACAGATAGCCTCAAGTCCGTACCCTGCCCTAGATAACCCAGGCTGGCCAGATCTTGTCAGAAGCTAAGCAGCGTTGTCCCTGGTTAGTATTTGGATGGGAGACCTCCAAGGAATACCAGGATAGTGACACAGCAGCAGGTAACGGCAGATGACTTCTGAAGGTCTCTTGCCTTGAAAACCCAACTGTGAGCTGATGCCGCTGTTCACCACCGAAGTTCATCATTCCAGCAATCCACCGGATAACGCTGCATGACTTCTATTGTATTTTACTCTTGTTATGCAAAGAATTATAGTCGTGTGAGGGAGCATCTCCTCTTCTAAATCCCTACAGTATCTGTTTTCCCACGACAGATCCAGCACAAACTCCTTGTTCTTTTTTTTTTTTTTTAATAGGTTTATTTTTTGAATTTTCTATATATTACACAATATCTTTTGTCTCCTTACTTTACTTAACTCAATAAGTTCCCCCCTCCCTCCCTCTACCCCTTGTTTATTGATCTTTTATTCACAGTCACGGGCACAAAGTCTGAATCTTCCACCGAATGTCCTGTCTTCCTTCCACTGTTATCCACTTTAGATAGGTCTTCCATCTCGCTTTAATTTCTTCGGCTTTATCCTCCCATGTGGTCTTCTGGCGCAATTTCTCAATGATGTCCGACTGCACAAAATCAAACAAATAAGTGTGCCAGGTATCTATTGTCCATTTGCTCTTATCTTTCCAGCCCAGAGCTCAAACTCCTTGTTCTTATCTTCTGTGTCCTCATTGGCCTCAGCCCTCTTCTTTCTCTCTCTCCTTGCACCTTTGCCCATAACCTTCGCTCATCCAGCTCCACCATCTGAAGGTCTTCTCTTAACCTCCCCTCCCACACACCTGCCTTTTCTCTCTTGATACACTGGTACTTGGAATTTCCTCCCACAATACTTGTGTGACATGACATTTATTACTTTACCCCCTGTGGTGGATCATGTCTGCTCTGGCTGGCAGGCCCTATTCCGCCCTGCCCTCCTAGGTGTTTCTCCACACCTGGAGGGGCTTTTCTTCCACTCTCAGTGTAGCCTACCACCACCACCTGACCTTTTGCCAGGATTACCTACTGTGAGAGTCAGGACTGTCAGCTTCCCTTCAAGTTTTGAGGCCTTGCTTCTGTATCTCCTGCTGCCTAACGTCCTGACCAATATAGTGTATAGCAGGACCATGACATTTTGCGATCTGGATGTTATGCCTCTGTCGATACACTGCAAGACCACTTTGTTGATACATCCCAAGGTCACATTGGCCTTTTTGGCCACTGAATCACCCTGACTGCTCATATTTCGCTTACAGGCCACTCACGCCCCAAGATCTTGTTCACACACACTGCTACCCAGAAATGTGTCCACCATCTAGTGTGTGTGTGCTTCTCATTTTTGTCACCCAGATATAGAAAGCTATACTTATCCTTGTTGAATTGCATCCTATTTACATCCACTCTCTTTTCCAATGTGTTCAGATCTCTTTGAATTCTATCTCTTTATTTTTCGCTGTGTTCACTACTCCTCCCAATTTGGTGTCATCTGCAAATTTAATGAGTATAAATTTAATGAGTATAAATCTTGACGCCTCAGTTTCTGAGGGAAACTAGTGAAAGATCTGTGATTTCTAAGAGGAGCTCACATTTACACTGGGAGAATCCTGAGGCTTAGGGAAGACCATTATTCATCTCAAGGACACAAATGTAGTTGATAATTTCTCTCTGCACTCCTAAATTATCAACTGTAACAGTATAAGTGAATGGGCCCAGCATGACTGTGTTATACGTGGAAATAGTTTGTGTCCTTTTTTTGTGAACCACTATATCCCCCTATCCCTGGGAATAAAGTTACTGTTCTTTCTCTGTTTTCCTCATGGGTGCTGAACTTATTTTATGAAGAAGCCCCTTGAGTTAAGTCTGTCAGGTGGAGTACTGAGGTGGAGACCACACTGGTCAAGCTTTACATCACATTTATTTATTTATTTGGATTTATATCCTGTCCTCCCTGAGGGATTACTTCTGTTTCAGTGTTGTTCACACTCTTAGAGTCTTCATTTTTGTGAGAAAGCACCCTGGCGTAGTGAGTAGGATTGCTACCATCTAGGTGGTAGATGAAGATCTTCTGAGGTTGCAGCTGATCTCCAGGCAACAAAGGTCAATTCACCTGGAGAAAATTGCCATTTTTGGAAGGCAGACTCTGTGGCATTATACCTCGTTGACATCCCCCCTCCCCAATCCCTGCACCCCTCAGGCTCCATACCCCCCCAATCTTCAGGCATTTCTCAACTCAGAGCTGGCAACCCTAATAGTGAATGCCCCGGGAGGAGACTTTGGCTGTTTCAGGGCCCAGTTTCCAAGGGAAACTGGGCAATAATTTGTAGTTCCTGAGAAGCGCTCACATTTATACTGTGGGAATCGTGAAAGTGAAGGAAGGCCATGTTTACCTCTGGTTTTGCTGTTAACTTTTCTGTGCACCCAGGGGTTACCATAGGAAATGATATATTGATGGAGCCCAGCAAAAGCTGTGTGTTAGTTGTGCATAATTTTAAGCCTCATTACTCAATCTCCTTGTTTTTTCAATCCTTGGAAGTGAATAAAGTTTATTGGGTTTTTTTTATCCTGTATCCCTGATGACTAATACGTTAGAAAGGCATTTCAAAAGGCTGGTTCAGTCTGTCAAAGGCTGGGGTATAAACCCTGACTGAGCTATGCAAGCATGTGAATTCTTCTTAAGCAGCCTTAAAACCCCAGTCTTCATGTCTGCCTCCCTGCTTTCCTTCATTATGTAAAATGTTCCAAATCTTAAAGTGTAAGCTCCTCGGGGCACTTTGATGGAACTGTCTAAATCAGGGGTGTCAGATATGACATAAATGAGACCTTGTTGGGCCAGGCCATGTGTGTCAAAAATGTAATGCCAGGTATCAGAGATATAAACTTTATAAAGGACACAAACACAAAGGGTTTTTTTTTACTTAAAATAAAAACATGCTTAAAACATTAGCACTCTTGCAATATTTTGCTTATTTAACGATGTCTGATAACTGACACCTCTTGCTCTGAACTATTGCATCAGAATGTCTGTGCTGTTGCAGTCTTGAGTATGCTGTTCAGGTGTGTATCTGTAATCCGCAAACCTACGATAACGCAGCAGCAGAAGAACTGGAAGAAGAAGCAGTAAGCCAGTTCCACTGCGGGCCTGATTTGGCCCCTGGGCTACATGTTTTACACCCCTGCTCTAAATCTTTATATCTGATTTGGAACGTGGCCTCAGAGTACAGGCTGAAAAATCCACATAATAGGGCCATGGGGAAGGGGGTTTTAAAGACTTGAGGGAATACCAAGGGCTACAAAAAAAAAAAAAGTCGTTAAATATACGGACTCTAATCTGGGATAACTGGGTTTGATTCCCCACTCCTCCACTTGCAGCTGCCGGATGACCTTGAGCAAGCCATAGTTCTATCAGAGCTGTTCTTGAAAAGAGCAGTTCTCGAAAATAGCTCTCCCAGCCCCACCTACCTCACAGGGTGTCTGTTGTGGGGAGGGGAAGGGAAAGGAGTTTGTAAGTTGCTTTGAGACTCCGAGTGAAGGGTGGGGTATAAATCCAATCTCTTCTTCTTTTCCTGATCACACAATGAATAAGACAACATCATGACTTTTGTCCTTCTGCTGTCCACTCCACTCCATGACATCACAAGACTTGTCTCTTCTTGGAAATTGGCCCCTACCCTTCCCATGGTTGAAAATAGAAATGTTCAGTCCTTTTAATGCCAAACTCATCTTGAAGATTTTATGGATGGCCGGTGAGAGCAAGAATGTGTCAGCTGGTCTTTTGTCTCTTCTCGCCTAGGCTGCTAAGTGTGTGTTCAGGTATTGTCATTCGAGCAGGGAGGTTTGTACTTTGCATGAGCGTGTCACTGATTATATGCTCTCGAGATTTCCAAAAAAGCACTTATATCAACTCCCCCCCCAAGCAATCTAGCTAAGGTGCTGCAGCTTGAAAGCCACATTGATGGCATCCAGAAATAATTCAGTTTTCATGCACTCAGACTTTTTTAGGTAAATGCTTGAGCTGTGTCTTCCCCCTACCCCCCCAAGGAACAATGCCAGCAGATCAGGACTTGGCAAATGGGTATGGAAAAAAACCCCTTTTCATTTAGCGCTTCACATAGATAGCAGCCTCTCTGGGAGCACTGGAATACACGTGATAAATCTTGGGAGGACAAAGCTACCTGTCAGTGTACAACTCCATGGCAAGAAATGACACTGACATAGCCTAGCAACAGCGCGTCTTATTTTTCTGAGCAGCTCCTTATAGCCACTGACTTGGTGTCTCTGTTTATAGTGAGGTTCCCTGAGAGAGAGTAAGATGAAAAAGGCACTGTGGCTTCTTGTTTCTGGCACTGTGAAATTGGTAATTTCTGCCAATGCCCCCTTCCCATTGCAGACCTCCCTCATGTCATTCCTGAGGGTCTCCTGTCCCCCAGAAGCAGCATCTTGTGGAAAGCAACGGGCAGCACTAGAAGGAAGGAGGCATTCCCATTCTGGAGGAAGTCTTATTGGTGTAGTGGTTAAGTGCACGGACTTTAATCAGGGAGAACTGGGTTCAATTCCCCACTCTTCCACTTGCACCTGCTGGATGGCCTTGGGCAAGCCATAGTTCTGGCACAGCTGTTCTTGAAAAAGAGCAGTTTCTGTCAGAGCTCTCTCAGCCCCACCTACCTCACAGGCAATGGTCCCTCTAAGCTGTGGTGTCTTTTGAGCAAAAATTCTTCCTTGTGAGCTCCTGGCATTAAAGTTGTGAGCGAGCGGTTTGGCTACTGCATAAATCAGTTTGCTCTGAAGCCGTCCTTCCTGAGCTGAGACAAAAAAGTGTGAGCGGAGGCTAAAAAACTGTGAGCTAGCTCACACTAACTCAGCTTAGAGGGAACATTGCTCACAGGGTGTCTGTTGTGGGGAGGGGAAGGGAAAGGAGTTTGTAAGCTGCTCTGAGACTTCTTTGGGTAGTAAATGGTGGCGTACAGATCCAATCTCTTCTTCTCTTCTTCTTCTTCTTGTGTTTTTTTTATTTTGCAATGATTATATACCACCAGTTTGCGGCATGGGATACAGTCACAATAATAAGGGCCCAGGCTAGCCCGATCTCATCAGACCTCAGAAGCCAAGCCCGGTTGGGACCCAGATGGGAAACTACCAAGGAAGTCCGAGGTTGCTACACTGAGGCAGGCACCTCTGTTTGTCTCTTGCTTTGAAAACCCTCCAGAGTTGCTAAAATTACCGTAAGGTCATCATCACCAGGAGGGAAATGGCCAGCAGAAAAACTGCAGTTCTTAATCTGATTGGGATCTTATTCTCCAGTGTCAAATGCCCAAGGAAATACAGTCTTCACCTGCCCCTGGAAAGATATCAGCGAAGGGAAGAAGAAATAACCTTGGGGCACAAGTTCTATAAAGTCAGAGCAACTGCTGTAAAAAGTTGTGCTCCTGGGAATGCGAATCTCGTATCTATGTGAGCCTGGCTTTATCAAAGGGGCTGTTGGCAGAGTTCGGGAAAGAACCCAATCCATGCTTTGGAGTTTGCTTTCAATGAATATACTGCAACAAGTTTTTTCCAAAAAGATAACAACCAACCGCAGGCCGCTAATACAAGAGGCAGGCCTTCAGAGCACGGATGCTAACACATAGCAGGAAATGGAAAAAACAAGAGGTAGGCTGAACTGCAAGAGAAAACATTCAGCAAACCCTAAACACCAGAGAATGCATCGCACCTCCCCCTAGGGTGCAAGTGGACTCAACCACTCTTTCAGCAGCAGAATTTACAGTAACTAGCAGGCTGTTGCTTTTCTAGCAGGAGGTTCAGGGCTATTTTTGAGCTGGAACGCACAGGAACGGTGTTCCTGCTGACTACTGGTTTGGCCACACCCAGCAGGAACTCATTAGCATAATAGGCCACACCGAACAACAGAAACTCATTAGGATTGGCTACATTAGGGGTGTGTGGCCTAACATGCAAGGGAGTTCCTGCTCCAGAAAAAGCCCTGGGTTTTGACAACAAACAAGGTAAACAGAATAAGAAGCAAAAGGTGGGTGTGGCTGGATGACCACACTTCTGGTAACATGGGAATGTGGCCTAATAGGCTAATGAGCTGTGCAGTCAGGGGTGTGGTCTAAAATGCTAATGATTTTCTGCTGTTGGGTGTGGCCTATTATGCTAATGAGTTCCTGCTGGGCATTTTCTACAAAAAAAGCCCTGGGGAGGTTTATTGACAATAAGGAGCAGGAGAGTTCATATGATGCCATGTCCTGTTTAAGTTCTTTAACTGTCAAAAACAGCAATTTGATTTGCACCTAGAAACTTATACAATTAAGGTAATTCTCAGAAGGAAGCTATAATGCGGTCCCTTTTGCTCATGGCCTACATCAGACAACAGCCTTTGGGACCAAACAAAGTTTATGGACTCTCTTCATGGGCGGTCCCACAGAGAGTACATTATAGTAGTCTAAGCTATTGAGGAAGAATCAGCATGGATTCTGTAAGGGACGATCTTGTCTCACTAACCTGTTAGAGTTCTTTGAGGGGGTGAACAAGCATGTGGAAAAGGGTGACCCAGTAGATGTCGTTTACCTAGACTTCCAGAAAGCTTTTTGGTAAAGTTCCTTGTCAAAGGCTCCTAAGTAAACTCAGTAGTCATAGAATAAGAGGACAATAAACCCTAAACACTGGAGAATGCACCACTGCTCCCCCTAGGGTACAAGTGGACTAAACCAGATTATACGTCACCCAGAGCCCTGCACCAGCAGGTACTGGGCAATCCATAACTCCAATAAATAATAATAATTTTAAAAGTCCTTTTGTGGATTAGAAACTGGTTAATTAACAGAAAACAGACACTGAGTATAAATGGGCAGTTTTCACTGTGGAAGGTGGTAAGCAGTGGGGTACTTCAGGGCTCATTACCAGGCCAGGAGCTTTTTAACTTGTTCATTAATGATTTGGAGTTGGAAGGAAGAAGAAGGAAGAGGAGGAGGAGGAGGAGGAGGTTGGATTTATACCACTCAGAGTCTCAGAGTGGCTTACAAACTCCTTTCCCTTCCCCTCCCCACAACAGACACCCTGTGAGGTAGGTGGGGCTGAGAGAGCTCTTTCAAGAACTGCTCTTTTCAAGGACAGCTCTGAAAGAACTATAGCTTGCCCAAGGTCATCTGGCAGCTGCAATTGGAGGAGTGGGGAAATCAAATCCGGTTCTCCCAGATTAGAGTCCGCACACTTAACCACTACACCAAACTGGCTCTGTGAAGTGGCTAAACAGTGAAGTGGCTAAGTTTGTGGATGACACCCAAGTTGTTCAGGGTGGTGAGAACCAGGGAGAACTGTGAGGCGTTCCAGGGGGATCTGTAGAGGCTGGCCAGGTGGGCATCAGTGTGGCAAATGAGGTTTAGTGTGGGCAAGTGCAAAGTAATGTACATTGGAGCCAAAAATCCTAACTATAAATACATATTGATGGTGTCTGAACTGGCAGAGAGACATCTTGGAGTGCGGTAGATAACTCACTGAAAATGTCAACTCAGTGTGCAATGGCAATAAAGAAGGCAAATACTATGCTGGGGATTATTAGGAAGGAAATTGAAAACAAGTCAGCCAGTATCATAATGCCCCTGTATAAATCTATGGCATGGCCTCATTTGGAATTCTATGAACAGTTCTGGTCACTGCACCTTAAAAGATATTATAGCATTGGAAAAAGTGCAGAAAAGGGCAACTAAAATGATTAAGGGGATGGAACACTTTCCCTTCGTAGAAAAGTTAAAGAGGTTAGGACTTTTTAACTTGGAGAAACGATGGCTGAGGGGTGACATGATAGAGGTTTACAAAATTATGCATGAGATGGAGAAGGTAGAGAAAGAAGTATTTTTCTCCCTTTTTCACAATGGAAGAACTCGTGGGCACTCAAGGAAATTAATGAGCAGTAGGTTTAGAACAGATAAAAGGAAGTACTTCTTCACCCAAAGAGTAGTTAACATGTGGAATAGTAAAAAGCCCAGTAGCACCTTTAAGACTAACAAACTTTATTGTAGCATAAGCTTTTGAGAAATACAGCTCTCTTTGTCAAATGCATGGAGGGTATCTGACAAAGAGAGCTGTGTTTCTCTAAAGTGTATGCTACAATAAAGTTTGTTAGTCTTAAAGATGCTACTGGGCTTTCTACTATTTTGGAGCAACAGACTAACACGGCTAACTCCTCTGGTTCTATAGCATGTGGAATTCACTGCCACAGGAAGTGATGGCGGCCATAAGCATAGACAGCTTCAATAGGGGATTGGGTAAACATATGGAGCAGAGGTCCATGAATGGCTATTAGCCACAAGGTATAGATGGAACACTATGTGTGGGGCAGTGATGCTCTGTATTCTTGGTGCATGGGGGGGCACAGTGGGAGGGCCTCCAGAGTTCTGGCTGCACTGGTGGACCTCCTGATGGTTCCTGGTTTTTAGCTACTGTGTGACCCAGAGTGTTGGACTGGATGAGCCATTGGCCTGATCCAACATGGCTTCTCTTATATTCTTATGTTCAAATTTAGATGCCCCCATGGCATGGGCATCCTTTTGTTTCTGTTACAGGCACAGATCTGCTTAATTCAGCGCAGGACACATCTGGTCATAATTGTAGTCTAAGGATCCAACAGTGAAGAACCCCCTGATAGTCTGTCTTGATCTTGAAGAGTCTGAATGGTGAAATCTATGTCTGCATATGTTTTTGCAACTCTTATAATTAAGGTTGGAATGTTGGTTATCTGAATTTAACTTTGCCTTTGGGTTGTTTCACCCTGTTCCTTCTTACAAAGACATTAGTGAATGAAACAGAAAGGTTCTCATTAGCTGTTCAGTGGAAGAAGACCAACTGAACACAAGGCTTCCACTAGTTGGTAACGCTGCATGGTTTCATGCAAAGGAGACATCAGGACTGATATTGGTTGTGAGAAATCTGCTTACTTCTTCCAGTAATGTGACAGACGCCTACCAAAGTCTTCCCTATCTTGTTGGATGGAGTGAAACTCCATCCAACTTTATCCAGTCCATCCCCATTCCTAGACACCTCTTTAAAGCAGCAATTTTTTCACCTTATCTCAATGAAAAGGAGGCATAGAGATGGACGTCAACAGCATATTGATAGTTTCAGGGGGTAGCCATGTTGGTGTGCAGTAGAATACCTGGATTCAAGCCCAGTAGCACGTTAGAGGCCAACAAGATTTTGTGGAGTATGGGCTTTTGAGAGTCAAATTTCCCTTTGTCAGGTACAGCATATTGATGGCACCTTACTCCATGTATCTCAGTGGCTTCATATAGATATTAAAGTTCAAAAGCCTGGAACCTACAGAAACGCCACAGGACTGGAGTCTCTGGCTGGTATCCTGGAAACTTTCTGGGCCTGGACATAGGCAGTTATAGGAGTGTTCCATTGTCAACCCCGTGGGATAACAATGTGTCATTTGTCAGCGTCACCTTTGTAATTAGGAAGTTTGCATTACAAAATAGCCTTTTGAAGTGCGGTAGAGGTGGCATTGAAAATGATGTATGGATTAATTAATTTGGGCTAATGATGTTATGTGAATTGCTTGCTTAAGTCTGCTAATTATTGGTTTACCCTTTTGGTCTATTTGTACCTTTGGGAAAAAAGCCACAGCTGTGGGCCAGAAATCAGAAGAATCACATAACTAGGTGCCCAAAGACTTTTTGACCTCGGATTCACAAATGATTTTTGAAACTGGGGAAGGTTCAAAAGTAGTTGGTGATATGGCAGAGGCACTTTCCTATCAAATCAAGTTTAAAAAATTAAAGCTTATTAGTGGTATCTCAAGCCTAAAATAGACATTGTGATTCTCTCCTCTGTATTTACTTATACCTTACCATATTTATGCTTTAGTATTCTGATAGCTCTAAAAGATCAACACAGTTTTATTCAGGTTATATTGTATCTGAAGAAGTGGGCTTGTGCATGAAATTTTATACCCAGAATTAAACTCTGTTGGTCTTACAGGTGCCACTGGACTCAAACTTTGTTCTGCTGCTTCAGACCAACACAGCTGCCCACCTGAATCAGCTCTACTAGATGTGTATCATTTAACCTTCCTTTGCAGTCTCTTCTAAGAAATATTTCATCAAGATTTGTCTTTATTTATAAATCAGTTTTCAGCAACGCCATCCTCCCACCTGTCATCAGCCCACACACTCCCACCTTGGAGATCTTGGAAAGTATCAACAAACATTGCATTAAAGAGGAAAGAGTAAGTAAAGAACTGGCTATAAGTCAGTGGAAGAGCCTCTGCTTTGTATACAGAAGGTCCCATGTTCAATCCACAGCGTCTCCAGTTAAAAGGGCCAGGCAATAGATGATATGAAAGACGTTTGCCTGAGACCATGGAGAGCTGCTGCCAGTCTGAAAAGACAATACTGAACTTCACAGACCTAGTCTGATTCAGTATAAGGCAGCTTCATGTTTTGGTGAGGGGCAATGGCTCAGTGGAACAGCCTCTGCTTAGCATGCAGAAGGTCCCAGGTTCAATCCATGGCATCTCCAGTTCAAAAGATCAGGCAGTAGGTGATGTGAAAGACCTTTTCCTGAAATCCTGGAGAGCAGCTGCCAGTCTGAGTAGACAATACTGACCTTGATGGTCTGATGGTCTGATTCGGTATAGGACAGCATCGTGTGTTCATGAAAGGGGAATGTGTGTTGAATCATATAGTTGATGATACAGGTTTAAGTTTCATGCAGTTCCAGGAACTCTGACCAAACACTGTTACATTTGGTGCTAGCTTCTCATCTGTTGGATGGCTTCAAGAGGGAATTAGATAAGCATATGGAACAGAGGTCTATCGGTGGTTATTAGCTACAAGGTATAGATAGGAACTCTGGGGCAAGGGATGCTCTGTATTCTTGGTGCTTGGGGGGGGCAACAGTGGAAGGGCTTCTAGTATCCTGGCCCCACTGGTGGACCTCCTGATGGCACCTGATATTTTTTGGCCACTGTGTGACACAGAGTGTTGCACTGGGTGGACCGTTGGCCTGAGCCAACATTGGCTTCTCTCATGTTCTTATGTTGCTCTTGCTCTTCTCATCTATTGCTCTTGCCTGGCTCTTCTTTAGCAGCACATGTAAGGTGTCCGAGGTTCATTGCCTAGATTGCTTTTTGCTTTCTGAAGCTGCAGGATGATCTGTCAGAATCCCCAGATACTTCATGGGGTTGGTTCTGGACTAAATTGGTAATTTCTGCCAATGCCCTCTTCCCATTGCAGACCTCCGTCATTTCATTCTTGAGGGTCTCCTATCCCCCAGAAGCAGCATCTTGTGGAAAGCAACAGGCAGCACTAGAAGGAAGGAGGCATTCCCATTCTGGAGGAAGTCTTGGTGTAGTGGTTAAGTACGTGGACTCTAATCTGGGAGAACTGGGTTTGCTTCCCCACTCCTTCACTTGCAGCTGCTGGGTGACCTTGGGCAAGCCATAGTTCTGTCAGAGCTGTCCTTGAAAGGGCAGTTCTTGAAAGAGCTCTCTCAGGCCCATCTACCTCACAGGGTCTGTTGTGGGGAGGGGAAGGGAAAGGAGTTTGTAAGCCGCTCTGAGACTACGAGTGAAGGGCAAAGTATAAATCCAATCTCCTCTTCGTATTCTCCCATTGAGTACTGAGCCTGAATCTAGCCCACAATTCCCCATTTTGATGATATGTATCTAGTGAATTATTTCAAAGCTTTAATGGGGAGGGGGGGAAATAATGCTTGTCAACCTCTTTTGCAAAAGGGAGCAGGAGGTCCAAACTTAGCCTGCAGGATAAGTTTGCAACTGGCCGTATGCATTACCAACAAACTGAGTCCACGACAATTGAATCGGGGAGGGGGGGGTCAGTTCTCTAGTGAATCCAGTGAATAGAATAGAATGTAATCAAGTGGTGCTCAAACTGTGGGTCAGGTCCAAAAGTTGGTTACTACTTTGTCATCGATGAGATGTAGGCTTGCCAGCCCTCCTGTTACAGTGGGTGGCCTCCCGCCGATGGTTGTGGTTGCCCATTGCCACTTGAAAGCTGGCGGAAGAAAAAAAGGCTGCCTGCCTCTGTGCTTGTATGTCACATCTGGGTACAACCCGGAAGTGACAACGAGTAGTTCTAGGAGTGGCTGGAAGCTCTACTGTACAACCTGGAAGTGACATGGTGATGTCAATGGCGTTGCCAGCATCAACCCCTCCCCCATGTCCTTGCCCCTTAATCCTCCAGCAGGCAACCATATTGGGTTATGAGGCTACAGGGGGGAGAGGAGGCAGAAGAGTAAGCTGAGAGAGCAGACCTCAGGAGGCTCACTGAGAAATTTCAAGCTGTTTCTACATAGTGTGCCAAGAGACCATGAAATGCAGCCTTTTACTCAGCAATGCTATCTATTTATGAATACTAAAAACAAAATTCAATGTCAATCAATGTGAGATTTCTATTGGGGAGTGGGGAAGTAGCGTGAAGTAACTTTGCAAGTGGATCACAAAAATAACAGCACGTTTCCGTGTGGGGTCTGCTTCAGAAAGTTCGAGAACTCTGACAAAATGTCAGGAAAAGGATTTAATGCTTTTTTGAGAGAATTTTTGCTATAATGGTTGCATTTGGAAGGCTTGCTGCTTCGTTCCCTGTAGGCCATAGCTGATCAAGTGCAGGATCTTCCAGAGCTGCTTCCAGACCTTGGTTTCCAAGCTGAAATCAGACCAACAGCTAGGTGCTTTGCACTCTAAGACTTCATTTTCTGTTCTTTTCGGGGGGGGGGAGGAGAACTGAGTTCAGTACCATGCGATAGCTTTGCTATCATTTCGTGTAAAACTTCAGGGCTTTCGGATGCTGCGAATGTATGCATAAGCATGATTCTGTCTTAATGTTCTCAAATGACTTCAGGCAGCTGTCTGGTCCAAGATCTGAGCGGTGTCCTATTTTCCTGCTGTCTCTTGTATGAGTCAGTAGACGAGAGATCCTCTGCATCAGATTTTTCAGGGTCTTACCGAGTGCTACTATTTGCATGGTGTGTAGTCTGAAGTCCTCATTCAGCCCTGGCTTTACAATGTGGGTTGATGGTTTGGTTCTATGAGGTCTTCTGCAGTACGTTGAGGCATGTACCAGTACATAAAAGTACAGCGAGGCAGATCAAAGTAGTAGTCAGAAGAACAAGAGACAACTTTTACTGTGGCACCTTAAAAGATACCAGGAGAACACAAACTCTTTGGTAGATTGCAAATATATTCATAGCATTCAAAATGTTAAGTACTTCCAGATGAAAGGACGTTAGACCTTAACAAAATATGATCCTATTGTTGGCTAGTTTGTTTATTTGCTTCACCTATATTTATTTATTTGTTTACTTTGTTTATACTCCCTTTTTTCTCCCCAATGGGAACCCAAAACAACTTACATTGCTCTCCATTTTATCCTCACAACAACCCTGTAAGTAGGTTAGACTGAGAGCTTGTGACTGGCCCTAGGCCTCCCAGCTTACTTCTATGGCCAAACAGGGATTTGAACCTGGGTCTCCCAGATCCTAGTCTGACAACCCCACACTGGCCAAGCTGACTGATTTCACACACTTCTTCTTCTTCTTCATCATCATCATCATCATCATCATTATCATCATCATCATCATCATCATCATCCCACCCTCCCTGCTTTCGGCGGGCTCAGGGTGGCTAACAACACAGGTATAAATAGAAACATTAAAGCTCCGATATATATACTAAAACCAACATTCCAATTAAAATTACAATATAAACTATAAATACACTGCACATAGCTATAAAACAGATGGCGACATACAGTCATCATTTGAATGGCTGCCTTCAGGCTCCTGCCAGGCTGTTTATTGTCTGGCTGCTGGTGGTGTTGATCTTAAGGCCAGGTTGGTGGTGGTACTGATATTAGGGCCAGGGCCATGCTATCAAGGCGGCAGAAGAGCTCCATTTTACAGGTCCTGCGGAACTGCAGAAGGTCCCATAGGGCCCTGATGTCATCCAGGAGCTCATTCTTCCAGTGAGGGGCCGCCACAGAAAAGGCCCTGGCCCTTGTTGTAGCCAACCTGGCCTCTTTTGGGCCCAGGAGGACCAGGAGATTTTGGGATCCAGATTTTAACTTCGAAAGATGCCTGCTGTCCCCTCTTCCTTGTTCCCAGAACGTGGCTCTCAGTGGTGTACTGCCTCTGAACACTGAGATTCCAAGGGTAGGTACCCTGATCCCTGTGACTTCATCTAGTAGACTTTAGAGTGTCAGCTTGAGAAACTGAATTTTATACATGTAGCATTTATACCCTGCCTTTCTCTCCGATGAGTCCCAAAGCAACTTACATCATTCTCCTCTCCTGCATTTCATCCTTACAACAATCCTGTGAATAGGGTTGCCAATCTCCAGGTGGGGACGCGAAGTTCTACCGGTATTACAAATGATCTCTATGTTAGCCCCGACGCCATTATGGGGCTTTGCTATGGACTGTTTGCTGTTCCCACATAGTCTGTGTACTTGCTAGACTGTAAAATGGATGCCAAAGGAGAAGCCCATAGGGAAGGAAAAGTCTAGGCCTCAAAGATCAGTTCCCCTGGAGAAAATGGCTGCTTCGGAGGGTGGAGTCTAAGGCACTGCATCCAACTAAGGTCCCTCCCCTCCAAAAACCCCGCCCACCCCAGGCCAGGGATCCCGGAGGTTTTTTGTCCTCTTCTGGGCGTGGAACAGCGGTCACTGCAGCCCCTTCCAAATCTGTGATTCTAAGATACTAGGAAATGAGTGGGCCAGAGCAGTTTTAGGCCTTCGGATAATCCCCTAGGAACTATCTGACCCAATTTTGTTTTGTTTTTTTGTGTCCTGATAATCCTAGAAATCTAGTCTGAGTTGCATTTTATGCTGGTTTTACAAAGCTGCAAATGGCTATACATCTTTGAACCAACCTTTGCATCCCAGCTTCTTTTTCGCAGGTCCCTTTTATCCCGTCTCACCGCTCTTGATGCAAGACTGTTCTGGGTACTGTGTAGCTCCTGCCATCTGGCAGATCCATTCTGTAACTCTTTGCCTCATTGACTCTCCGTCTAATTTAGAACCGCAGCTGAAATCTCTCTTTCTCTTATTTGCATAAAATACAGTATCGCTTCCAGCTCCGCCTCCTTTTTTCTCTGTCTTATTACTTAACATGGTTTTGCATTTTCCTCTTGGGAATCAAGTTTGTTTCAAAGAGTTTAAAAGAAACATTTTTTCCCACTGTGTTATAGCAGCCCCAGCAAGGGGCTTTCAAGGCAAGTGAGAAGCAGAGGTGGTTTGCCATTGCCTTCCTCTTCAGAGTCTTCCTTGGTGGTCTGCCATCCAAGACTTATAGTGACCCTAGCAAGGGGCTTTCAAGGCAAGTGAGAAGCAGAGGTGGTTTGTCATTGCCTTCCTCTGCAGAGTCTTCCTTGGTGGTCTGCCATCCAAGACTTATAGTGACCCTAGCAAGGGGCTTTCAAGGCAAGTGGGAAGCAGAGGTGGTTTGTCATTGCCTTCCTCTGCAGAGTCTTCCTTGGTGGTCTGCCATCCAAGACTTATAGTGACCCTAGCAAGGGGCTTTCAAGGCAAGTGGGAAGCAGAGGTGGTTTGTCATTGCCTTCCTCTGCAGAGTCTTCCTTGGTGGTCTGCCATCCAAGACTTATAGTGACCCTAGCAAGGGGCTTTCAAGGCAAGTGGGAAGCAGAGGTGGTTTGTCATTGCCTTCCTCTGCAGAGTCTTCCTTGGTGGTCTCCCATCTAAGGCTTATGGTGACCCCAGCATAGGGTTTTTAAGGCAAGGAGGGTAGCCTTGTTGGTCTGCAGTAGACCAGCCGACAATGGGAGCTTTGACTCTCAAAAGCTCATACCCACAGAAGCATTGTTGATCTCCAAAGTGCAACTGTACTTGAATCTAGCTGTTACGTTTTATGGTATTTCTTAAATCGCTTTATGAATGAGATTCTCCAGAAGTCCACAAGCCGTGTCCACAAAGTCCACAAATATGTGCTTTGAAACATATGTCCAGTAGAGAATTGCCTCAGAGCCATCTATATTTATAATTACATGTTTATTAGCTTTCATGGATGTTTTGTTGCATATTGATAGTGGTGGCCACAAGCATAGATGGCTTTAAAAGAAGCAGAATGAAATTTGAGTCCAGTGGGACCTTTAAGACCAGGGGTGTCAAACATAAGGCCTGGGGGCCAGAACCGGCCCATCCAGGGCTCTCACCTGGCCCTCAAGCAACTTGTATGTATGGAAATGTAAGGTTTCCACACGCCTATGACACACGCCCCCTTTTATACTGACAGTACCATGAGGGTCTGGTCAGTATGGTGCGTGGTACCTGGTCAGAGCTGCTGCTGATTTTTTCTGACCAGTCCTCTATGCAACTCTACAATAGTCTCTTCGGGGTAACTGTTTTACTTCTTGGCCAGGGATATTTGTAAGGACCACCGCTAAGTGTATTTACCATGAAATAGATAGGCACCATGGCTTGCTAACTTTAAAACTGAACAGGCTTTATCTACAAACAACACAACAGGGGAATGGAAGTTTTTACACAGAGGTTAATTTGTTTCTTTTCAGGTTGAACTGTTGAACTTGGTTTCTCTTTGTTAGAATGCTCGTTTCTTTTCCTCACACAGATGTTAAATAGTTCACTACACCCTCTGATGATCACACCCTCCTGCACTGTTTCGTGGTTAACTTTTGGCTTTGGTTCTCTGGCCCCTTTTGAGTCCAACTGGCCACCACCAGTTTTCCTGTCTCGGCTCAGACCTTTTTCTTAGCCCTCACTAAACCACTTCTCTCAGATCCCTTAAGGAGTAATGTCTCATTGGTGTATGACACTATTGTGTTTAGTTTTTTTTAACCATCTGGTCATTGTCCCCCCTTCCTTCTGAAGAACTCAGTAAACCAGGTTATTCCACACAGAGCTACAGAGCTCCTTCAGTTCGCTGACAGACTCCCTGATAACTCTACATCCAATGATGAACTAACTGCTGCTTCTCAACTGCCAATTCCAAACAGACCATTTGGTCTGTTATCTGCCAATCACTGAGAGTTCCGAGCTAAAAGGCCCCCTCCTCACTTAGTCATGTGACTCAGCAATGTTCCGGTCTCAGATCTTTAAGTTCATCACAATCCCCTTTTATGGTATCCCTTGGAAAAAACCTAGTCTTGCATTATGATGAAATACATTTCTTGCTTTCACTGCTGTGAATCAATTGCTTTTGTTTATATTATGAATAAAAAAATAATATTGTTAATTGGGTTTGCCGGTGTCCTTTATAAAGTTTATATCTCCTGTACCTGGTGTTACATTTTATGGCACACAAGGCCCAGGCCGACAACGTGACACTTATGTCAGACCAGCCCTCATAACAAATGAGTTTGATGCCTCTGTTTAAGGCTTGGATTCTAACCCTCTCACCATCCTGGTTGCCCTCTTCTGGACACAAACCATCCCTACTCATACCTTGCCTTGAAAACCCCATGAGGGGTGACCACGAGTCAATTGAGACTCAGTGGCAGTTGATTATTGCCTTGACCGGGTGGCCCAGGCCAACCTGACCTCATCAGATCTTGGAAGTTAAGCAGAATTGGCCCCGGTTAGTACTTGTGTCAGTTCGGAGAGGCAGGCAACGGCAAACCACCTCTATCAGCCACTGGCCTTGAAAACCACAAGGGTTCTCAATAAGTCAGCTGTGGTTTGATGACACTTTCCACCACCAATTAATTCTGAATACCACCTCTCTCTTAATTGACCATATCGGATTCAGATTCTTGCCAGGAAACCACAATCTGTTTTAAAAAGGGAAACAGTAGCTTTCGGATTGCTTACAAACAGTATTTCCAGAAAGCATTCAGTAGCCTTTATGAACACACCTGGGTGAGTGATGTTAATAATTGATTGCTAGCATAAAAGAAATGATATTATTAAAAATTGAATACTGCTTGCAAGCTCTTTGGAAATTGTTACGGTGCGGAGCCGATTGGTGTAAGCGGCGAGACCGAGCGCAGTAGGGTGGCCGGCATGTGGCTGGATATATTTGAAGTGATGGGGAGCTTGTCAAATGCAAACTAGTGAAATGTAGCTTAATATTTTATCAACAAGGCCTTGCCTTTACATGTGTCTGTATTCAGCGTTGCGTTTTCTCCTGCCACAATGAGTTGCCAGACCCACCGTGAGATTCCTTCAAGTGGCTGTCTTTACTTCTCTGCATAATGCCATTGGTAGTCGACAAGTATGCGCGTCTTCTCCCACACCACTTGCCACTGTTGCTGCATACTGTGCTCTATCAGAATACATCAGAGAGAGCTCAAGCTTCCCTGGCCTTGCCTGTTGCCTTGCTAGACATTGTACTGATCTAACTTGTCTTGCTTTGAAGACAAGACATAATGTGGTGGTTTGGGCCATGAAAAATATCAGAGGATTCTCAGTACCTGTTTCCAGGTACAAGTCAAAATACCCCTTAGCATATTAGATGACACACCCTCTAATGTAGCAAATCCTCCAAGAGCTTACAGAGCTCTTCTTACAGGGGCTGCTGTAATCTTGGGAGGATTAGTTGCTGTAGATTTTCTGGGTTGTGTGGCCGTGGTCTTGGCATTGTAGGACCTGACGTTTCGCCAGTAGCTGTGACTGGCGTCCTCAGAGATATAACACAGTTGTACCTTTGAGGATGCCAGTCACAGCTACTGGCGGAACATCAGGTCCTACAATGCCAAGACCATGGCCACACAACCCGGAAAATCTACAGCAACTAATGAACTCCGGCCATGAAAGCCTTCGACAACATCTTGGAGGATTGGCTACATCAGGGGCGTGTGGCCTAATATGCAAAGAGTCCCTGCTACAAAAAGAGCCCTGCCCGTATCTGTAAATAACTTTGCAAGGAATTTCTTCACTTTCAAATTCAAGCAGCCAAGAAGAAGCAATACATGTCTGTCTGTCTGCCTATCATCATCGTCGTCACCATCATCATCATCAGCTATCATCTATCATCCGTCTGTCAGGGCTGCCAGCTCTGTGTTGGGAATTTCCTAGCGATTTTGGGGGGGAGCCTGGGGAGGGACCTCAGCAGGCTGTAATACCATACAGGAGGCACTTTCTCCAGGGAAACTGGTTTCTGTTGCCGGGAGACCAGTTGCAATTCCAGGGGATCTCCAGCTACCCACTGGCAACCCTACTATCTGTCTAGGTAGTGAGAAAATCAATATGCTGCCTCTCTAGAGACTTCTTTGAGGTAGTTCGCAAAATAAATAAAATAAAATAAAATATTAATGAGAAATGCATAAAAATTGTAATAAAAACACGCCCCCAAACAGCATAAAACAATGCCTCAATACATTTACTTCTCTATCAGAGGAAGGCATCATCTCTCTGCCCCCCCCCCCAATCTGCACTCACTTTTTTGTGCCTGTCGCACCGCATTGTGCTCACTAGGGTTGCCAGGTCCCTACTTCTTCCCGGTGGGGTGGCTCCAGGCTCCTCTCCTGGATTGGATGTTCCTGCACGCGTGCCATGATGACGTCACCCACAAGTGATGTCATTGCACTAGGCACGTCATGGGGAGGGGATGCTCTAGAGTTCAGCCAAAAACTCTATGATGACTATAGAGTTTTTGGTTGAATGCTAGAGCATCCCCCCCCCCCGTGATGTGCCCAGTGTGATGACATTGAATCAGGCACTTCAGAGCCATGGAACTCTTGGGGGGGGCTCTCTCCCGCTGGCCAACTGGCCAGCGGGCAGATCGGAGGGGCCAAATTGGGGGGAAACCCACCCCCATCAGGGGGATGGCAACCCTAGTGCTCCCCCAATTTTATTTTAGTTTTAGCTTTTTAATTCTTATTACTGTTGTTGACTTTCTGGAGCTGATCTTGTATTGAAATAAACTTTGACTGACTGACATAAAACAATTTTGAGCAACCTAAAATCAGTCTCCAGTCAGAGGCAGACATAAAAATAGCTAAAAAGATGAAACCCCTTAGGTAAAAGTCTAGGTAGAAAGAAATGTTTCGGCCTGATACCTAAAAACAGTAAGATAGGCATCAGGTGGACCTCAAGGAGAAGGATTGGGTCAAATCAAGGGCTCTTTTTGTAGCAGGAACTCCTTTGTATATTGGGCAACACAGCCCCAATGTAGCCAATCCTCCAAGAGCTTACAGAGCTCTTCTTACAGGGGCTACTGTAAGCTCTTGGAGTACTGGCTACATTGGGGTGTGTCGCCCAAGATGCAAAGGAGTTCCTGCTACAAAAAGAGCCCTGGTTAAATCTCCCACCCCTGCCCCTGCTGTTCAGGTGTTTAAGATGGGTAACATTGGATTAACAGTGCAATCCTAAACACAGTTACGTCTTTGTAAAGTCAATCGGATTAGTAGGGTGTAACGGCTTAGGATGGCCCTGTCAAATACCCATCACACAGAGCTATCTCCTCCACAACATGTTCAGTCCAGAACTAGAAGACTCTGTCGTGTTAAGTCTATTGACTGCTGCGTGTTCCCCTTTATAGTTTCAAGTCTGAAGCATCAAACCAGCCGACTAAGCTTTTTGATGTTTGTTGGAGCAGAGTCTGAGTTCTTTTGTGCTCTGGTGGCAAGCAACAGATAATGCTGCTGATCTGCAGAGCAGCGAGTCACATTTGAAGCTCTGGAGACAGCGAGACCAGAGTTAAGGCAAGGTCAGTGAGGAATGCGTAGTGAGGGGGGAGGAGCGCAGCCAGACAGCCGGTCCATGGAAATTTTCAAAATCGAGATAGCCAAGATAAATCCTGTGTCTGGTACGAATTCGCATAAAAAGTGGCAGGGTTGAAGTCAATGTAAGTCATTAAAGATAACTTGTTAGAATTCGGAGAAGTATAGCTGGAGGGAAATGTTAAAGGGGTATGCAGAATCGTTATGTATTTCCAAGGAATATGGCATGGTAAGTTTTAGGATAAGACGCCAGTTTGGTGTAGTGGTTAAGTGCGCGGACTCTTATCTGGGAGAACCGGGTTTGATTCCCCACTCCTCCACTTGCACCTGCTGATATGACCTTTGGTCAGTCACAAGCTCTGGCACAGCTGTTCTCTCAAGGACAGTTTGTGTTAGAGTTCTCTCAGCCCCAACTCCCTCACAGGGTGTCTGTTGTGGGGAGGGGAAGGGAAAGGAGTTTGTAAGCCGCTCTGAGACGCCTTTGGGCAGTGAAGGGCGGGGTATAAATCCAAACTCTTCTTCTTCTTCTTAGCTAAAAGAAGCGGAGAGGGACGTGGCTCGGTGGTAGAGCATCCGCTTGGCACATGGAAGGTCTCAGGTTCAGTCCTCAGCATCTCTAGTTAAAAGGACTGGGAAGCAGATGATGTGAAAGACCTCTCTCTGACAACCCAGAGAGATGCTGCCAGTCTGAGTAGACAGTGCTGTCTTGATGGCAGCTTCATGTTCCCATGTGTCCAAAGACTGAAAATCCACGCCATCCATAGGGTATCTCCAACTCAGAGCTGTTAATGCTGGTCACTATTCTCTGTGGCTGTGAATATAAGAAGAGCCCTGCTGGACTGGACCAGTGGTTCATCTAGTTCAGCATCTCACACAGTGGCCAACCAGTTCGTCTGGAGGTGCGGCAACAGAACATAAGAGGCCAAAGCCTTCCCCTGATATTGACTCCCGGCACTGGGATTCAGTGGTTTACTGCCTCTGAATGTGGAGTTTCCATTTAGTCACCATGAACCTGTCTAGGCTCTTTTTAAAGCTATTTATTCCTGTGGCCATTACTACGTCCTCTGGCAGTGAATTCCACATCTTAATTGCTTTCTGTGTACAGAAGTATTTCCTTTTGTCCATCCTGAATCTACTGTCCATCAACTTCAATGAATTTCCTCGAATTCTAGTATTTGGGGAGAGGGAGAAATATTCCTTTGTCAGCTCTCTTCACCCTGTGCATAATTTCATAAAGAAGAAGAAGAAGAGATTGGATTTATACCCCGCCCTTCACTACCCAAAGGAGTCAAACACTTTTCCCTTCTCCTCCCCACAACAGACACCCTGTGAGGTAGGCGGGGCTGAGAGAGCTCTGACAGAAACAGCTCTTTTTCAATAACAGCTGTGCCAGAACTATGGCTTGCCCAAGGTCATCCAGCAGCTGCAAGTGGAGGACTGGAGGAATCACACCCGGTTCTCCCAGATTAGAGTCCGCGCACTTAACCACTACACCCAACTGGCTCTATCCACTATGCCCACCTCTATCTTGCTCCCCCTTAGCCTTTCCTCATGATGAAGGTGCTCCAACTCCCCTAATAATCTTGTTTGCCCTCCTCTGTACTTTCTTGCAGCTCTGCAATGTATTTTTCTGAGGCACTGCCCACAGTATTTCCAATGAGGCCACACCATCGATCCATGCAGGTGCTTTATAATGTCCGCTGTTTTATTTTCAGTTTCCTTCCTAATAATTCCTAACGTAAAGTTTGCCTTTTTGCACTGCTGCTGGGTTGACATTTTCACTAAGCTATCTACTACGACCCCAAGATCTTTTCCCCTCTCAGTCTCAGCAAGTTCTGACTCAGACCTCATTAGCCTGTACTTGAAGCTGGGATTTATTTTTTCCCCCAGTGTGTGCACCACCGTACACTTACCAACATTGAACTTCATTTACTACGTTGTCACACACTCACCCAATTTGTAGAGATCCTTCTGGAGCTCTTCACGGTCATCCTTGGCTTTCGCCATCCTGAATACTTTCGTGTCATCTGCCAACTTGGCCACTCCACTTCTCACCCCTAGTCCCGGATCATTTCATACTCACTAAATAGTACTGGCCCTAATAGTGATCCTTGTTGGGACCTTTATGCATACTTCCCTCCTTTGTGAGAACTGTCCATTTATTCCTGCTCTTCACAATTTGTCATTTAACCAGGTTTTAATGCATAAGAGAACCTGTCCTCTTATCCCATGATGGCTAAATTCACGCAGGAGTCTTTGGTGAGGTACCTTGTGAAAAGCCTTTTGAAAGTCCAAGTATATAATGTCTACCCGGTCACCTTTATCTATTTGCAAATCTTGGGAGTATCTGTGCATACAGAATACGGCTGCTTTTCTCTGTTTACTTTTCTAGATGCCATATATCTGCCCTTGAAGATATCTGGGAAGTATACTGCTGCGGTTATATTGTGAGAAAGATACAGTGTGTCTAGGGCCAGACAAAAGGTTTGGGGTGCCCTAGGTGAGCTGCTAGCTGCCCCCACCCCACCCCGTGCACTGCCTTTTGCAGGGAGAAGGAGCCACTGCTGGCCTGGTCCGTGGCTACAGTGGGGCCATTCGGGCTCTGCCCCCTCAAACAGGAGGCATGCCCCACAAAAGCTGCTGCCCCTCCCCTCCCGCCCCTCCTGTGGCATTAGAAGGGCTCTCCGTCTGATTGGCGGGAGCACGTGGCCCGCTGACCAGCTGGAGGGCCCTTTAAATCTTGCAGCTGCCCCCTCCCTCCCCTCCTCCAAGATTTAAATTTAAATTAAAAAGAAAAAGAAAATTTAGTGGAGCAAAATCTGTGTCCGTTGTTATGAGCTCTATTTGTTCTCTCATCCTTGCTGTGCAAGACCTCATCAGTACGGTTTACCATGTAATTTATGTCCTGGCTGCGCAGATGAGTGACTGGAAAGTGCAAGTAGTTACGGCGCCATAAATCCAAAAGTTACAGTGGCGAGAGCATTGTTATGCATACTGGGAACTGATTTTGGAGTGCCGCGGCAGATACTATGTAAATAACATTTATTTCTTTGAATGTGACAAACATTTGACATGTTCAGTAAATTAGTTTAATTAAAATCCAGAGTGAATTATGATGGGTGAGCAACCCTGTTTTCCAGCCACTCGTGGGAACAAAAGAAAGTTTAATTTTCTGCAGAAAAATAGGATGAGTAAACCCCACAGAACGTATCAGGAGTCTTGCAGGTAATTCCTCGTGAGGCACTGATCATACAAATTAAAGTCTGCAACTTCTAAAGGACCCCAGAAAGGAGTTTTTTTAAAAAAACAAACTACAAAGAATTTGAAGGAGTTGCAACTGAAGTAGTTGGGTAGGTTTGCTCCAAAGTATTGGGGGAAATTAAAGGATCGATTCAGGGGGGGTAGCCGTTTTGGTCCGAGTCAACAGAACAAAGTTTGCGTCCAGTGGCACCTTTCAGACCAACAAAGTTTAATTCAAGGTATAAGGTTTCATGTGCGTGTATCTGAAGAAGTGTGCGTGCACATGAAAGCTTATACCCAGAAATAAATTTTGTTGGTCTTAAGGTGCCACTGGATGCAAACTTTATCCGGTTAAAGGATCGGTTAATGATCCTGCAGCTTTGCTTTGAATTGCAGTGTGCTTTCCATATGCAGCATTATACTCGCTCACTGTCATTTTTGTCACTCGTCTGTCCCTATTGCTTTGGGTCCCCCCCCCCTTCCTTTCCACATGTGTTTTGCTCCCTCTGGGACTCCTAGAGAGAGCAAAACACATTGGGGGGGGACCCTGAAGCAATAGGGACAGACGAGTGACAAAACTGACAGTGGGGAAGTAAGCACAGACATACAGTTCCCTTGTCTTAATATCAGGATACTAATCCCATGGGAGAGAAATGAGAGAACACAGACAAAATCCTCTCCCCTTTGTCCGAGGTCTGATAGAAGTATTAATATGTATGCTTCACTGGGCTGTGTTTGTGTGTTAATTTAAGAGTCCCCCCTTCCCTATTTTCATAACGTCCCTTCCATAGAAGAGAAATGCTGAATTGCTCATAAGTTTAAAAGCAAAACCAACCTGGTATTTAGAATTAAGACAATGAGTTATGTTATCTCGGGGTGATAGGAAGTGCTGTCAAGTTGCAACTGGTTTAGGACAAGCCCATAAGTTTTCAAGGTAAGCTTTGCCATTGCCTGCCTCTGGTAGTGGCTCTGAACTTCCTTGGAGGTCTCCCATCCAGAGTGGTGTAGTGGTTAAGTGCACAGACTCTAATCTGGGAGAGCCGGGTTTGATTCCCCACTCCTCCACTTGCACCTGGTGGATGACCTTGGGCAAGCCATAGTTCTATCACAGCTGTTCTTGAAAAAGAGCAGTTTCTGTCAGAGCTCTCTCAGCCCTACCTACCTCACAGGGTGTCTGTTGTGGGGAGGGGAAGGGAAAGGAGTTCATAAGCTGCTCTCCCAGTGAAGGGCGGGGTGTAAATCCAATCTCTTCGTTGTTATCGTCTTCTTCTTCTTCTGACCCTGCTTAGCTTTCAAGATCTATTGAGATCCAGCTAGCCTGAGCTCTCGCATGTCAGGGTGAATGTTATTTGGTAACTACTGATTAAGGGATTTTTGTTTGTGATTCAGACAAATCTGGCCCAAGTGAAATTCCCTGAAGCTCCCTTCTCCAGATACGAAATCTCTTGTCGTACGCTGGAAAGCTCCTACCCCAAAAATCTTGTCGGCCTCTAAAGGTTCTACTGGACTTGAACCTGCTGTAGACCAACATGGCTACCCTCTGAGACTTACCCTGAATGTCTGAATTAGAGGTTTGATACTTTGTCCATCTGCAATAGCATTGGGGTGGAGGTAGGTAGCAACCTGGGTGCTGTTTGTGCCCCATTCCTAAATCCTTTAACAACCTTGGGGAGAGAAACACCAAACTCCAGAGAATATGAAGAAACAGAAAAGAGCCAGAGTCCAGTAGCACCTTAAAGGCTAACAAAATGTGTGGCAGGGTAGGAGCTTTCATGAGTCACTGCAAAACTCCAGTAGCCCCTTCCCAGGCCCCAACTCCAAATCTTCAGGAATTTCCGAGCCCAGAGCCAGCAATGCTAGTTATGAAATACTTCTAAAGTTTTGCAGATGGCCTACAGAAGGAACGTTTCACAGCCACAGCAAGTTCACAAAACGACAAGAGATAGAATTGGGGGTGTGCCTTTTGTCAACGGTGGGAAAGGGACTATTCCATAGGTGACCCTATTCCATAGACTTTTCCACCGAGGACACTTCAGCAGCCAGAGACTGTATTCAACTGGAGCGTTTGCTTAGGGTCATAAGAACATAAGAGAATCCCTGTTGGATCAGGCCAGCGCTCTGTGTCACACAGAGGCCAAAACCCAGGCGCCATCAGGAGATCAGACGGTTGGTGCCTTGCAGGCTTGTTTTGGAAGAGTCCTGCAGGCCACTGTGGCAGATGAGGCATCAGGTAGGGCCTGCAGTTCTCCTGGGATTGCACCTGATCTCCAGTCCCCTATGCTGCAGCTCAGCATAGAACATCAGCTTTGTATGCGGATGGTTCCCGGTTCAATCCCTGGCACATCCAGGAAAAATGATCCAGTGATGCAAAAGACCTCTGCCCAGGTCTTGGAGAGCTGCTGCTGGTCCAAGTAGACAATACTGACCTGGATGGAGCAGTGGTCTGATTCAGTAGAAGGCAGCTGTATGGGTTGGGGGGGTGTCCAAGCAGAGACCGGCAGCACCTTGAAGAGAAGTGAAGAAGACAGAGAAAACGAGAGGTCCAGGAGACCATTTCAGATGGAGAGAAGAAAAGAGTCGCAAAGTCCAGGAGGCCTCTTCGACAACCATTTTGACCTAAGAGAAGCGACTCTCTCACCTTTTGGTAGCGCTCAGGCTTCCTGGGCACAGGGTTTGACTGGGCTAACTGCTGTACCCGGGCCTGAGAGTATAATTAAACTCTTACAGAAGAATTTGTCAGCGTTAGCTGACTCATTCGTATGCCTAGAGGTAAGCTCTAACATTGTACGTATGTGTCCTGTGCAAATGGAGGTCCTCGAAATACTCCTGCCAGAGGGCTGTGGGGTTATTTATGAGAACAAGATTACAATTTGCAATTGTTAGCCGAGAACCTTGTTTTTGCCACAGGCGGCACAAATAAGCGGCCGGGTCTTAACAGGGGCAGGTTGTGCGGGACAGACATAACACGAATTGAATTGACTTTTAGTAACATGATGCCAAAAGCTTCACTTCATTTTCTGTTAGGCAGAAAAACAGGATTAGTATGTCTGGTACATGGTCCTGTTTTCTGTCACATCCAGATGTGCTCGCCCCCCCCTTCTCTACCATCCAAAACAATCAGTCTTTGGAAAATGCAAGTACAGTGCGTACATGCTTGCGATGTCCTTTCCCAGCAAAGCCATCCATGCGTCGCGGTTCCAGCTGTCTTATGCCGTAGCACCAGCCGGGACCAATTGGAAGCATGTCGGGCTTGCAGTGAGTTGATTCCAAAAGGGAAGAACTATCTTACCCATCCACCAGCAGGAGAATTAACAGCTGTTGGGAAATGGCCTTGCCTAATTCCCGGAAAGACCACCATTATCCTAACTGCCAGCTGCTCTGCAAACAGCTGCCAAAGACTGGGGGGGAGAGATTTTGTCTTGGACTGAGCCAGTTTGGTGTCGTGGTTAAGTGTGCAGACTCTAATATGGGAGAACCAGGTTTGATTCCCCACTCCTCCACTTGCACCTGCTGGATGACCTTGGGCAAGCCATAGTTCTGGCACAGCTGTTCTTGAAAAAGAGCAGTTTCTGTCAGAGCTCTCTCAGCCCCACCTACCTCACAGAGTGTCTGTTGTGGGGAGGAGAAGGGAAAGGTGTTTGTAAGCCGCTCTGAGACTCCTTTGGGTAGTGAAGGGTGGGGTATAAATCCAATCTCCTCCTCCTCCTCCTCCTCCTCCTCCTCCTCCTCCCTTGGCACCCATTCCCAGTCTGTGAAATGGGAGCAATAAGGACTTGCATCACTTGGTCGATGCAAAAATGAATAAGGTATAGACTGTAAGGCCCTAGCACACTGGAGGCATAAACAGAGTGTTCTAGAAATGACTGCCATACTGTTATTTGGTGAGATGCTTCGAAACCACAGTGAGGATTTTAGGCTTATTTACCCAGCTAAAAAAAAGAATAAGCTTCGTTTCTAAATAGAAAAAGGACAGATCTGATTGTCCATTTCTCTTTCTTTGTATTAGATGGTGCCAAAAAGATTGCCGTGTAGAGGGAGCGCAAATGGTGGTGCATTTAAGCTTTGTAGATTTTAAAATACTCGAGTTCTGCATACAAAGGAACTTGCTCCTTTGAACTTTCATCTCAGTTGCCTAGAAATTCCTCATTATTGTCAACTTGCAGTCGAGAACGGGCTAGCCCATCAAGAAGAATAAGCTATTCAGGAGCTTAATTTCACAGAAAGCGATTAAACGGGCAGGGCTAGGAGAGGCCTGGATTATACACTGCTAAATATTTCAGCTCACATTTGATACGTGGTATCCAGGTAGTGCAAATTAAGGGCAGTTGAGAAAGGGGAAACCTCTAGGCGACTGATCCCTCCCCTCCCCAATACAGCACACATACTTTTACTTAGCAAATTTTAATGGTGTAACCCGCACCGGGCAAAACTTGACCCCCTCTCCTAGCTTCATCTATCGAGGCACTTAACTGCAAAGGAGGCTGCTAACAGCCGGAAGATGGAGGAGCGAAAATCTGACGGCAGGTTTCCTTCTACGGTGAAATAGCGAACACGGAAATCCTCGCTGTAAAAATGAGCGAGCCAAGGGAGGTAGGGTGCAACGTGGGGCATTTTGTAAAAATGGCTGTACGCGTAAAAAAAACCATCGAAGATGTGAACTCAGGAGGGGCCAATGAATAATGATACAGAGTAATGCGATGTTGAGTATCTAATGGATTAGAAGATCAAAGATGGGAGGCAGTAGGGAAACGTGCTTGCAGATTTGCCGTACATCAGGCGGAGTGGAGCTGGGCAAAATCCCTCGGTATGCAGTCTTTCTTAGAAGGCACAAGGCTTTTGAAGACTGTGAAGAGTGAGCGACCACTCGCCTGTTTTTACAGGGAGGGGAGTAGGAGTGGGTGGCCCAGCCCAGCCCAGGGCTGACAATCCCTGGGACACTTCTGCTCCTTGCGTTCTTTCAAAATGAACCTGCCTGAGGATGGGCAGCCATCAAGAGGCGGAGGAAGGGTTTTGCTTCGGTATCCTTCTCTGGTGCTGTATAAAGCAGGATGTTGTTCTAAAGGTGTTACAGTGGGATTTCTAACATCATCTGTGTTTAGTCTTGGAGCTCGATATGGAAGAACACCAGGAACTTTGAAGAGCATGAAAGTTTGTGGGGTGGTGATGGATATTTGGTAGCTGGAGAAGAGGTTGATTCGAGGCCTGTAGCAGAGACAAAGAGAAGCTTTGATTGGAGATTACAACACAAGATTGCTGAACTTGAGTTCATTCACAAATTCAGAACAATAGACATTACCGCCCCTAGGCTGAATAGGAACATATGATTCTTATCTCAATAGAAATGCTAATCTTATGCCCATAAGCATTTCTCCTCTGCTCTAATAGATCTGATTACATTTTGCATAGTACCTCTGCATCCTGACACCCTTCTTTGCTACACCTAAGATTGCCAGCTCTGGGTTGGGAAATACCTAGAGATTTTGGGGGTGGAGCCTGGGTAGGGTGGGGTTTGGGGAGAGGAGGGACTCAGCAGGGTATAATGCTATACAATCCACCCTCCAAAGCAGCCATTTTATCCAGGGGAACTGATCCTGGTTGTCCAGAGATCAACTGTAATAGTGGGAGGTTCTCCAGGTGCCACCTGGAGGTTGACAACCCTAGCAACACCCCTCCCACCTTCAGACTGTGATATAAAGACACAGGGATATCCATTCCTACTTGTGTCTGTCGAAGGGAGCTTTGACTCTCAAAATCTGATACTCTGGGAAATCTTGTTGGCCTTTAATGTGCCACTAAAGTGCAGAAGAAGGCAACTAAAATGATTGAGAGTACAGAACACCTTCCCTGTGGAGACATGTTAAAGAAGTTAGGGCTCTTTAGCTTGGAGAAACGACGATTGAGGTTTAGCCAATTATGCATGGGATAGAGAAGGTAGAGAAAGAAGTATTTTTTCCGTTTCTCACAATATAAAAACTCGGGGGCACTCAATGAAATTACTGAGCTGTAAACTTAGAACTCATTAAAATAATGCTTCTTTACCCAAAGAGTAATTAACATGTGGAATTCACGGCTGCAGGAACTGGTGGCTGCTATGAGCATAGACAGCTTCAAGAGGGGATTGGCTAAACATACGAAGCAGAGGTCCATGAGCGGCTATTAGCCACAAGGTATAGATGAAACACTCTGTCTGGGCAGTGATGCTCTGTATTCTTGGTGCTTGGGGGGGGCAACAGTGGGAGGGCTTCTGGAGTTCTGGCTCTGCTGGTGGACCCCCTGATAGCACCTGTGTTTGGGCCACTGTGTTGGACTGGGCCAGAGTGTTGGACTGGATGGGCCATTGACCTGATACGACAAGGCTCCTCTTATGTTCTTATGTACTGGGCTTGTATCTTGCTCTTCTACTGCAGGCCAAGGTGTCTACCCACCTGAAACCTTTTAGTTGGAGGAAGCTCCTTTTAATGAGACATGGAAGAGGCTGGGTCAAGTGGCATTTTTTTTTGCTTCCCCCCCTGGCTGTATGACTACTTGAGCAGTTTCCAAAACGGTTGAGATAGTCTTCTGGCCTAAATACTTGAGAATTTGCCTCAAAGGGGCAAGAAATTTGGTAGGGTAGCCAACTTTGGGTTGGGAAATTCCTGGAGATTTGGGGGTGGAGCTGGGTGACAGTGGGGTTAAGAGAGGGGAAGGACCTCAGCAGGGTATAATATAGGGTTGGGAAATGCACAGAGATTTTTTGGAGGCAGAGCCTGAGGAGAGTGGGGTTTAGGGATGGGAGGACACTCGGCAGATTATAATGCCAAAGATTCCACCCACCCAACAAGTCGCCATGTTCTCCAGGGAAACTGATCTCTGTCATCTGGAGTTCAGTTGTAATTCTGGGAGATCGCCAGGCCCCACCTGGAGGATGGCAAACATAATTCCTGGGATGGATTTAGGGCAGCCAGTCCAGACTGCAGGAGAACCAGAGAGAGATGGCTGGTGGGAGAGAGATGAATTTCTCTGAGGCTTCTATCCTTAACACCTCCTGGAAATCCAGTTTTCCATGTGGCTGCATTCTGTTCCCAAGAACCTGTCCGTGACTTGTCTACTTTGGGTGTTGCCCTACTCCACAATACAGCATTACCCGATCACCGCCAATTAGGTTGTGTTGGGCTGTAGAACTGCCCTACTTGACTAAGGTCATGTGAGAGAGGTCCAAAGAGAAGCATATTTAATTGCCCTACGGATTTGGAGCACCCTTCTTGGGGAAGCCGTGCCTCCATATTGTCTGGATTCAGGCAAGATGTATAAACACATAAATCTGCCTCATACTGTAGGACAAGGAAAAAATGAATGTGATTTCTGAATGGGGGGGTCTGACGTTTCCTCTGAAATGTTTACATATTGACAGCTGTCACTGTGCCTTTAAAGGTTTAATTATAGTAGATTCAGATCTTGGTATATAATCTAGAATCTTTTGATTAGAGAAATTTATAGTAGAACATATATATTTTATAATTGCATTTTTGTATAAGAAGCCATATTAAGCAAAAGCATTATTAGGAGCCTCTGTAGAAAGAATTGGGATGCAATGAGAAGAATGGAGTGTTATTTAGAAGTTGCAAGGCCGCCGAGAGCAAGTTTAATGTGATCCATAGCCATCAGCTAGTTTTTCATATGCAAGTCTAGGAAGGGACCGAGTATTCCCTGATGTTTCTCATTGTTCTAAGGTCAGAAAAGAAAACATAATCAGTGATACGTAGGACCAGCATAGTGAGACGCCAGTGAGTCAAATGATGTTAACTGCTCGGTACCAATTAGAGATTCTTTAATGTCTAAACTATATGTGATGTCATTTGAGGTGTAAGACCTTCTGCCCTTTCTGGTTATGGCAGAATGCAGCTTTGGAACTGCTAAGGTGCTCAGGCACTCAGCCCCTGTATTCCCCGTTTCAAATGCATTAAACAGATACTATTTATTTATTTATTTAGATTTGTATCCCACCCTTCCTGGAGGCTCAGGGCGGCTAACAACGAGGCACGTACGCCAGATTTAAAACAAATTAGCACAGTGTAAAACAGAATAAAACCATATAATACGACAACCAGGCATTTAAAACAAGATGGGGCAGGTCATAATCCACAGCAACATAACAGTAGCTTGTCATCCCTTCTCCTTCCAGGGTCGCCCCATACCTAGTGGTGGCAGTGGTGCGATGATGCATGGCTAGAAATGATGGATTAGTGGTGGCAGCAGCTCCTACTCAAAGGCCTGGTGGAAGAGCTCCATCTTACAGGCCCTGCAGAACTGAGCAAGGTCCCGTAGGGCCCAGATCTCCTCCAGGAGCTCCTTCCACCAGGTAGGAGCCGCCACCGAAAATGCCCTGGCTCTGGTGGCAGCAAATTTAACATCCCTGGGGCCTGGAATTTCCAGGAGATGTTGACTCCCCGACCGAAGTGCCCTTGGGGGAACATATGGGGAAAATTAGATATTTAACTCGTTGGACTCTGACTGTGTGTTTCCAATTTGGCACGGGAGCACGCAGGCACAGATCTGTGCATCCATACTGAATTGGTCCCTCAAAGTCAGTATTGTCCACTCTGACTGGCAGTAGCTCTCCAGGGTGACAGGGGAGGGGCTGTGGCTCCCTGGTAGAGCAACCGCTTGGCATGCAGACGGTCCCAAGTTGCATCTCCAGTTGAAAGGAATGACCTCTTCCTGAGAGTCCTGAGAGTTGCTGCCAGTCTGAGTAGACAACGCTGGCTTTGATGGACCAAGGGTCTGATTCAGTAGAAGGCAGCTTCAAGCGTGTTCATGTGTCTTTCCCATCACCTACTGCCTGGCCCTTTTAACTGTGGCTGTTGGGGATTGAACCTGGGACCTTCTGCGTGCCAAGTGGGTACTCTATCTACTGCCTAAGACATTTAAATTTTGTTTGGCTTTTATTGGATTTACGGAGGATGTGATGATCTTAATTCATTTCCATTTTGACATGTTTGAGCGTTTTAATCAGTATGTTTCCGCTCCTTGATATGAATCTTATTATCTATCCTATGCCCTTGGGATGGGGCAGGCTAGAAGGTGGATAAATAAACTGAAGACGAACATATTTTTAAGCATTTTTTTTTTTTAAACCCAACAATTCTGAATGATCTGGAGAGTAGTAGTGTGGAACTCTGATGAGCATGTTATGAGTCTGAGTAAATTGGATGCCGGAAATCATGTCCTCGGAGGTAAGGATAAATAAGCTGCTGACGAGATGAGGGATTGGTCGTGTGTGCGCCTGAAATTGTCACTTTCATATGTCGGTACTCACACCGTGGGGAACCTGGCGGCAGAATATGAGCTTCTCCCTGCAAACTGCAGGTGTGTCTTAAGCAGAAATGTACCGGCTTGGTCCAGGGGTGAGAATTCTACATTCAGCTAGCTGGGGAGACAACGCGGCTGATTTATGAGCTCTTTTCTGTCTCTGAGTTCTGACCCCATCTTCTACGGTGTGCACGTGCTTCTCTTGGCACATTAAATTGCTGTTCTGACTACTTTTTAAAAGCACTCATTTGGCCCCACGCACTCTTGGATCATTTATATCTCTGAAAGAGAACACTGACTGTTCCAGCATCCCCCCCTCCAAGCCGCTCCAAATGCATTGTCTTATCTCTGAGCCTGTTCAGACAATCCCAAATTCAGTATAGAGGCAGGGATAGAAAGGCCCTTGCATGTGTGTGTTTGCAGGCCTGATTTCTGCAGTCTTCATTGCCTAAAAGGGGTGTAAAGATTGCAGCTATCTTGGGTGCTTGCCTGCGTCAAATGTTATGCTGCAATGCATGGTGGGAAGCAAACAAAAGACCTGGTATGTTTGCATGCAGCATTCTTAGCACTAAGCATCCATGAGGCAGATTCCTCCAAATTCCCTGAGGTCACATGTGAAAACCATGTCCATTGTAGGAATTCACAATAGAAAGAGAATCGGATGCTCAAGTAAACCAATAGACTTCAGTTGTGAAAATGGAAATTCAGCAAGTTTCTACTCATAGACTTATCTTGAAGAATGATTGAGTATTAACTTAATCCCACTTGCATATCCTGCAGTGTGTCAGTGAGTAAAACAAGAATATGGGCCACCTCTCCAAATGTCTAGATTCTGGATTGCTACTGAGGTTTAATCTGGCCTGTAATCCACTACTGATTACGACAATCTAATGCGACATCACAATCAGTCAACTTTGATCACATCATATAAAATGCCAGATCCTTACACAGCATGTATGATATGAGCTGCCCTGAGCCTGCTATGCGCATCACTGCCCCAGACAGGGTGTTCCATCTACTCAGTGGGTTACAAGTCTGATTGATAAATAAATAAATACATAAATAAATCTGGTAGTGCAATACTTTTTAAAAGTAAACAGTGGCACATTTTAAAGCATACGGCATGGAGTGTGTGAATCAAGATATAAAACACCATAGAAAATTCTGTAGGGTGAAATAAAATCCAGTAGATTAGCTCTATATCATAACTCCAAGACCTCTGTTACCATAAGGCTCCTTCTAAAACTGACTGAAGATACAAAGATACCCTGAAAGCTTCCAAAAGGTATTCAGGCTCAGGTTTGTATTGGTGCCCAGTTGCCATCTTTCCTTTCTCCGCAGTACATTTTCATCACCGTGGCAATTATATCATTAAAGAAGCACCCTTGGTTTCTGCTTCACACAAGGAAGATCAATAGTAAATCAGGTGTGTGTCATGTCAGCGACACCCTGGTATTTTATGAAGGTGTCACTATGTGCTATCTTCTGTCATACTGCACCACAGAGAAAGAAAGGAAAGGTCTCTTATTTCTAAATTAACAAGACAGAAATGGCTTGTTGAAGCAGACTACATGTTAACCTCAAGTAACTAGAAATTAGCACTTTTCCTTTGTTGGCACAATGAAGACCTTGTCACGGGGAAAATGCCATCCACTTATTTATGCAGTCGATGATGAAACTGTAGGAACACTTTTTAAGTTGGCCTGATCTTTTCCCCCTTTTCCTAGATTGTTGAAAGCCCTGTCCTAGATAACCCAGGCTAGCCTGATCTCGCCAGCTCTCAGAAGCTAAGCTGGGTCTGCCCTGACTAGTACTTGGATGGGAGACCTTGAAGGATCATGACCAGGGTCATGATATGGAGACAGGCAATTGCAAACCACCTCTGAATTTCTCTTGCCTTGAAAACCCTACAGGGTTGCCATAAGTCAGCTCTGTGTGCGTGCGTAATGGGCTGTCAAGTCGCAGCTGACTGATGGCAACCCCAGCTCAGGGCTTTCGAGGCAAGTGAGAAGCAGAGATGGTTGGCCATTGCCTTCCTCTGCAGAGTCTTCCTTGGTGGTCCCCCTTCCAAAATTTACGGTGACCCCAGCACGGGGCTTTCAAGACAAGTGAGAAGCAGAGGTGGTTGGCCATTGCCTTCCTCTGCGGAGTTTTCCTTGGTGGTCTGCCATCCAAGGCATGTGGTGACCCCAGCAAGGGGCTTTCAAGGCAAGTGAGAAGCAGAGGCGGTTTGCCATTGCCTTCCTCTACAGAGTCGTCTTTGATGGTCTCCCATTCAAGACTTAAGGTGACTTCAGCACAGGGTTTTCAAGGCAAGTGAGAAGCAGAATTGCTGGAACTGCATACTATGGAGCGACTCCTGTGCCTCCTGTGGGCCTACCTTCTCCAGCATCCCAAGGGATCTGGAGACCCTGGAGGTGAGGCTGGCAGCCACAGGGCTTCTGCCTCAGCTGCAGCTCCCCGGCTGTAGTACTGAGGGTATGGCATGCTGACTTCAGCCTGAGACTCCTTCTCTACATCCACTCTGTATAATCTGCCTCGAGTCCCATTGAAAAAGGTGAACTATAAAAAATGGCAATAAATACATTTTAAATAAATTCTAGATCTGATATTATAGATGCCTGATATACCATTAGTGAGAATTGCTCCTTAGAGATCCAGTGTGGACCATAATGGTAATGGGTAACACCAGGGCTCATTTCCTGCAGGAGTTCACAGGAGCGAAGCTCCAGCAGTAAGGAGCCTAGGGGATGGGCACATGCAGCAACCCCCGCCCCCTGCTCCCAGCAGCCCCCTGCCTTTCTCAGCCCACTGGCCGACCCAGCAGAGTGCTGCCGCGCTGGCCCTCAAGCTGCTCTGCCAGTGCCTGGGCCATGGCACCCAGCCCACCCAGGCTTCTTCTCATCCTCATGTCACCCTGGTGTGGCACCTCTGCAAGGCGGGCCCCGGCGACTCCACTATTCTTGGTGCTGGAGGGGGCAGCAGTGGGAGGGCTTCTAGTGTCCTGGCCCCACTGCTGGACCTCCTGATGGCACCTGGTATATTTTGGCCGCTGTGTGACAGAGTGTTGGACTAGATGGGCCATTGGCCTGATTCATCATTGGCTTCTCTTATGTTCTTATGTTCTTATGACTCCTGTGAGGCCTGCAAGGAGCTCCGCCCTGGCCTCCTGTACCTACTCGGCCCCCTCCTGCGCCTCTGCCCTGCCACTTCCCTGGCTCCCTACCTGCTTGAGGCCATGCACATCCTCCATGCCACCCTCCTCAGCCCATGAGCAGCCAGGCACTTTCCTGCGCTTGTTGGCCATCCAAAAGAGTCCAGTGGCACCTTTAAGACCAAGGTTTATTCAGGTACAAGCTCTCTCTCCTCTGTGAGGGCAGATCTGCGCACTTTCCCCCCTCCCCATAGCTAGCAATCCAGAACAGTCTAGTGAAACCTGAGTGGTGGGTGTTGCCTTCTGACACACTTCCAGTGATGTCAGGGAGTGTGGCATATGCAAATAAGTTATGCTAATGAGTTATGCTAATGAGCTCCTGCACCTCTTTTTCTACAAAATGGCCCCTGGGTAACACAAAGACCTGAGCAAGGCTGTTAATAACAGGACATTTTGGAGGACATTAAGTCATAGGGTCACCATAAGAATGTAAGAAGAGCCCTGCTGGATCAGACCAGTGAGGGTCCATGTAGTCCAGCATCCTGTCTCACGCAGTGGCCAACCACCTCCTCTGGACAGCCAGCTACTCAGCATAAAGGCCGAGGCCTCCCCCTGAAGTTGCCTCCTGAGTCTTGGACTCAGAAAATCAGTGCTTCTGAATGCGAAGGTCCCCTCAGTCCCCATGGCTAGTGGTCATTGATAGATTCATGGAGGATAAGTCTATCTGCAGCCTCTTCCACCTATTAATTGCTCTCTGTGTAACGTATTACTTCCTTTGGTCTGTCCTGAACCTACTGCCCATCAGCTTCCTCGGATGCCTTTTGGGAGAGGGAGCAAAAGTTCTCTTTACCAACCCTCTCCACCCCATGCATAACTTTATAAGCCTCTATCATGTCCCACCCTTAGTCATCTCTTTTCTAAAGTGAATTGTTCCAGACTATAAATTGGAAGTGACTTGACGGCACTTAACACACAGAGAACACAAAGAAGAATGGCTCTCCCCATTCAGTGCAGAAATGGAAAATACAAACGAACCAACCCACCACTGAATCATTTCCCCCTGTGGCTTAGCTTAGTGGGTTGTTCTGTAAAGCCCCTTCCTCCCCAAGTCGTAGCAGCAAATTCCGCAACAGTTAGTAGAGAGCTGAAAGGTAGCAGGCACCATTTGCACAGATGCATTTGGGGCTGTGATCCAGTGGAAAGTTCTCCTGCATGGGCTCCTCTAAAATGATGGCTGCCCTCTGAAACTAAAATGAATGGGATCTCCATCAGAGCAGTGCAGAATCCATCTGGCGCTGTTCTTAATGGCTGCTTTTTTTTGCCAGCCGCTGAAAACCGTCTGCACGCAAAGGGCCTTTTGAGCATCCTCTGTTGTGGAGCGGCTGGATTTTTTTGATGCTGGCTTTTAAAAATCAGTTCTTTTTAAAACTGTTTTTTTTAAAAGGTGACTAGTGGTTTTGGATATTTATTATATAATGTTGGCTGATATTGTCTGTTTGTTCCACCCCACTTTGGTAACCCAACAGGAGGGAAAGGCAAGCTATAAAGCTTTTTAATACATGAAGGAAAAAAAAGATGAAATCTGTGCCAGATACCTTCCTACTCAATTGTACCTGAGGACTGAAGACGCTGTCCCTTCTCAAAGCTAATTTGGTTCACTTCTCTGCCAGCAGAAATTGGTCAGAGTGGTATTACTGACATTTCTGGTAGTATCAGTTTGAATAATCTGTTCTGTGAAAAAATATAAAGTTGTCTTATACTGAATCAGACCATTGGCCCATCAATGCCAGTAACCATCTACGCAGACTGCCATTGGCTGTCCAAGAGCTCAGGCTGAGGTCTTTCACATCACCTACTACCTGATCCTTTTTAACTGGAGGTGATGGGCAATTGAACCTCAGACCTTCTGCATGCCAAGCAGATTCTCTACCACTGAGCCACAGCCCCAGTTCTGTAATTTATACTGCTATCTTTAATGTTCAGACTCTTCTGTTCAACTTCATCCCTCTTCACAACAATCCTGTGAGTCTAGATCGTAGTACTTACCATTTTTAAAGATGGGGAATTTAATGTAAGAACGTAAGAGAAGCCAGGTGGGATCAGGCCAATGACCCTTCTAGTCCAACACTTTGTGTCATGCAGTGGCCAAAACCCAGGTGCCATCAGTAGGTCTGACAGTGGGTCCAGAACTCCAGAAGCCCTCCTGCTGTTTCCCCCTCCAAGCACCAAGAATACAGAGCATCACTGCCCCAGACAGGGTGTTCCATCTACTCTGTGTGGCTAATAGCCACTGATGGATCTTTGCTCCATATGTTTTATCCAATCTCCTCTTGAAGCTGTCTGTGCTTGTAGCTGCCACTACTTCCTGTGGCAGTGCATTCCACCTGTGAATGACTCTTTGGGGGAAGAAGTACTTTAAAGTCCAGTGGCACCTTAAAGACCAACAAGATTTGTTTGGGTATGAGTTTTCAAGAGTGAAGGCTTCCTTCATCCAAACTCCCTTGTATCTCTTGAAACATTATACCCTGACAATGTTGTTGGTCTTCTGTTCTGGCAAGTACTCAGTTTTACCCAGGGGTCATTTGGAGCAGGAGCGCGCAGGAGCAGAGCTCCAGCAGTTAGAAGCACAGGCGGCAGCAAGCCCTGCCCTCAGCTCCCAGCAGAAGCACCAAGCAGCACATGTAGCATTCCTCCTGGGCCCAGATAGGCTACTCTGGGACTGGAATGACAGCCCCCAGAGTGGAAAGACAGTCCCTAGGGGTGGAGCCTGAGCAGTGGGTGTTGCCTTCTGACACACTTCCGGTGATGTCAGGGGGTGTGGCATATGCAAATCAGTTATGCTAATGAGTTATGCTAATGAGCTCCTGCACCTCTTTTTCTACAAAATGACCCCTGGTTTTACCATAGAGTTTTGTCCAAATCCTAGAGTATTGTGCCAAGAACACACCAGTGACATGACTGCCCTTTTAGGTATGTGCTGGAAACGATGTCATGCCACTGGTATGATGTCATTCTTCCCCAACCCCACCTTCTCCTTCTCCTGCTGGTTGCCAGACAATGGCTGGCTACGCTAATGCCTAGACATAAAAGTGCCTTTCCACAGTTGCAACACTGAGTTGCGTTTTGTTGTTGTTGTTGTTTTTAATTTTAAAAAAGCATCTTGATTTGCTGGACTTAATTTAGCCGTTGCTATCCTTGGATTAGAACTGTGGGTTGGGTTACTTTTTGTTCCATGGCAGATGTTCTTTACGGAGATTATTTCCTTGTTGTCAGAATGACACTCCAATTTGCAACCTGCCTCTCTACAGTAACTTCAATAATCCTAATAAAGGTCTCATAAGGAGAGCAATTTATTTCCTTTCTCTCTGTACAATTTGCTGTATTTCTCAAGCCATTAAGATGCCCACGGGCTGGCAACAACAGCAAAGGAATCGTACCACAGGAATTTCTAGCGGACTGGGAGGAAGTTAACTTGTGGTTCTTTTTGTAACGATTTTCTTTTCTGTAACGTTTTTCGGCACAACCCCAAACAGTAATTAGAAGAGATCCATGTGTCTTTTATAATAGGCCATGCACAAATTGCTGAATTACTGGAACTTCATTATTCAGTGATACAAAAAAGAACTTTTTTGTTACTATTTGTGGAGAATATGAGGCTAAAAAAAAAAAATCCACACCCTTCAGCTGAAACAAGCAAATTATTTTCTGCCCCTTCTGTCACTTCCCCTAACTCCAGTGAGGGTTGGTTTCCACCTTAGTATCTGATTGTTTTATATTGCATGGAGAGACGTTTCCCAGATTGATTTTCTGGTGACTCATATTTCCTCCTCACTATAAACAATTTATTGACGGCCTTACAAGCCAGCTTGGCATAGTGTACCTTATTTATCTCAGTCCTTCGGTTGTGGCACATCCAAGCACTAATGGGGCTGGATACTTCTCTGGACCGGGCACAATGCAGTCTTAGCTTTTGAATCTAATGGCCAAGGCTTATGTGCGGATCGCAAAACATACGGAATGGGGCAGCCCCAGCTCCAATTTATATTTCTGCAAACCCAGAGGAACCCAGGTTTGTAGGAAAAAAATATATAAATTGTAAAATAAAAGAAAACCTCAAACATGGCAATAACATCATCAAATGGCCATCTGTTTATTACCTGTGGTTACTGAGATAATTTAAAGGCTTGGGCTCAGACTCAAATTTTGATCCACCTTTGTAGGGCAATAAGAACAGAAGAGAAGCTCTGATCCATCTAGTGGTCCATCTAGTCCATCATCCTGTCTTACAGAGTGGCCAACCTGTTCCTCTGGAGGGCCAACAACAGGGCATAGAGGCCAAGGCCTTCGCCTGATTGTTGCCTCCTGGCTCTGGGATTCAGAGGATTAGCACCTCTAAATTTGGAGATTGCCCTCAGTAGCCATTGATAGATTTATCTTCCATGAATCTATCTAATCCCATATCTAATCCTGATCACAAAGAACTTCTCATTACATGCCCTGGTTCTTGGAAAGGGAATGAATATTGCCTTTTTTTCCAGGTTCTAAAACATTTCCTCTTTCTTTTGTCTTTACTTCAAGGCGTGCTTGAACAATGATCCCCCCCCCCCAATATTTTCTTCATGAAAGCAAGCACAGGGATCCCAGAGCCAGTTTGATGTAGTGGTTAAGAGTGGCTGGGAAATTCCTGGAGATTTAGAGGTGGAACCAAGGGAGGGTGGTGTTTAAGGAGGAGCGGGACTTCAGCAGGTTATTGCTTAGAGTCCACCCTCCAAAGCAACCATTTTCTTCAGGGGAACTGAATTTGCTAGTATGGAGATCAATTTTAATTCCAGGAGATCTCCAGGCCACACCTGGAGGTGGGCAACTCTAGACCTAGTCCATCTTCATCAGTTAAGAACATAAGAACATAAGAGAAGCCAATGTTGAAGCAGGCCAATGGCCCATCTAGTCCAACATTCTGTCATGCAGTGGCCAAAAATACCAGGTGCCATCAGGAGGTCCATCAGTGGGGCCAGGACACTAGAAGCCCTCCCACTGCTGCCCCTCCCCCGCACCAAGAATAGAGTGCATCACCTGCCCCAGACTGAGAGTTCCTATCTATACCCTGTGGCTAATAGCCACTGATGGACCTCTGCTCCATATGTTTATCTAATTCCCTCTTGAAACTGTCCATGCCTGCAGCTGCCACCACCTCCTGCGGCAGTGAATTCCATGTGTTAATCACTCTTTGGGTGAAGAAGTACTTCCTTTTATCTGTTCTAACCCGACTGCTCAGAAATTTCATTGAGTGCCCACGAGTTCTTGTATTGTGAGAAAGGGAGAAAAGTACTTCTTTCACAACCTGCTCTATCCCATGCATAATCTTATAAACCTCGATCTTGTCACCCCTCAGCCGTTGTTTCTCCAAGCTAAAGAGCCCCAAGCGTTTTAACCTTTCTTCATAGGGAAAGTGTTCCAACCCTTTTATCATTCTAGTTGCCCTTCTCTGTACTTTTTCCAATGCTATAATATCCTTTTTGAGGTGTGGCAACCAGAACTGTACACAGTACAGTTGTTTTGTGGATTTCCATGTACTAGTTAATTCTAGTATAATGGGGGAGGCTTGAATTCTGGTGTTTTTTTTGGCTTGAGCAAACCAGGGGAGGGGGAAAAAACCTCTGGGGAATTATTTTTTTTTAACAGAAAGTGCAAAACTTCCTCTCTCCCTTTTTATTCCAGATACTTATCCCTCAAGCTTTGCTGTGATAGATTTCATAATTAGCAATTAAAACATTACATACAAATTAAAACATTAAAGTGCAGCATAAGCAAGGATTAGTTTGCTTTTAATTCATTTTCTAAGTGTTCTCTCTCCAAAGGCTGGGACTGGATGAACCCTATCAAAAATAATTATATTAGTCCCACATTTAGCCATTTAAAACTGTGAATTATTTTTAATTACAAGAAAATTCTCTCTTTAGAGAATGAGCGACTTCTACTCTTCATGTGGGGAAACCAGTTTAGACAGCACATCTAATTGAATGAATTTCCCTCATTTTAAAAGAAATCTCCCTATCAAAAAGATCTCAGCTTTGACAGGGAGCTACCCAGAGTGAAAGCCAGTATCTGTCCTAATTTTTAACCTAGCAGAGACTCTCCAGGATCACATCTGTGACCGGAAAAGATTAAACTGTTGAGCTGGGCTGTAATTGGTTCTAACGTTGGGGTCAGCAGCCCAGAAATTTAACCACCATAATAACAAGGATTTTTCCCCCCTCCTGCGGTTGAGGTCTATTTTTGTTTTCGTGGCACCACAGTAGAAAAAGTCGCTTTAACTATAAGATACGCATGGGTAAAAAAATGCTATTGTTTTAAAGCTGACCTTAAAAAAGAAAGAAATTCTCTTTTACCCAGTTTGGTTCCAATACATAAAGAATTTTTTTTAACCAAGTTCTCTGTATTCTTGCTCTGATTATGCGGGTGTTAACAGGAGAAGAGATCCTGCTTCCTGTGTGTGTGGAAAAAGGATTTCCCCCCTTCTTTATTGATTTCCGTCTACGAGAGCCAGCAGAGATAAATGGAAATCCCTGTATTTTGTAAAATGCAAAGTTAAGCGGATCTTAGGACGGCAGAATTCTCTTTAGTTCAGCAGATGAATAGGGTAATCAAGAATTGTTTAAAGCAGAGGTGTCGAACTCATTTGCTACGAGGGCCGGATCTGACATAAATGTCACTGTGTCAGGCCGGGCCATGTGTGCCATAAAACGTAATGCCAGGTACAGGAGATAGAAACTGTATAAAGGACAGCAGCTGGTAAGCTCTGAGTTGGTCTGTCCTCACTGCAAGGCCCCGTGGGCTGGGAGGGGGTGCAGAGGAAGTCCCACATGGGCGGACAGGAGAGCCAGCGGTGCAGTACTGGGCAGATGCTCCCACGCTGCTTGACCACTGCAGACGAGGTTGATCCGCTGTGCTGAAGCCACGATCGCAGTGACTCCACCCGCTCCCCTGCGCTGTCTTCTGTTCTCTCCCTTGCACTAGTTGTTCGTGGGCCACATAAGGACCCTGTATGGGCCAGTTCCGGCCCCTGGGCCTTAAATTGGACACCCCTGGTTTAAAGGGAGTGGGTTAGGGCTGCCACCTCTAGGTTGGAAAATTCACAGAGGAGTCTGGGGAGGGCAGTATTTGAGGAGGGGAGTGACCTTGGTGGAGTTTAATTAGGGTTGCCAGCTCTGGATAAGGAAACACCTGGAAAATTTGGGGGTGGAGCCCGGAGAGGGTGGGGTTTGGGGAGGGGATGGACAGCAGCAGAGTACAGTGCTGCGGAGTCCACCCTCCAAAGCAGCCATTTTCTCCAGGAGAACCAATCTCTGTTTTCTGAAGACTAATTGTAATAGCAGGAGATCTCTAGACCCCACATGGAGGTTGGCAACTGTAGGCATAACGCCATAGATTCCACCCTCCAAAGAAGCCATTTTCTGTAGGAGGACTGATCTCTGTCATCTTAAGATCTGTTCTAATTCCAGAGCCAGTTTGGTGTAGTGCTTAAATGTGCGGACTTTTATCTGGGAGAACCGGGTTTGATTCCCCACTCCTCCACTTGCACCTGCCAAATGACCTTGGGCAAGCCATAGTTCTGTCAGGGGTGTTCTTGAAAAAGGGCAGTTTCTGTCAGAGCTCTCTCAGCCCCACCTACCTCACAGGGTGTCTGTTGTGGGGAGAGGAAGGGAAAGGAGATTGTAAGCCGCTCTGAGACTCCGAGTGAAGGGCAGGGTACAAATCCAATCTCCAATCTCCTCCTCTTCTTCCTCTTCCTCTTCCTCTTCTTCTTCTTCTTCTTCTTCTTCTCCTCCTCCTCCTCCTCTATGACCTACCTGGAGGCTAGTAACCCTGTGTCAGACCCCCTCCCCCTTTTAAATGGTGGTGAATATGAGTTTAGGGTTCATGGGGATGTACCGCTTTACTGTAAATATGTTTTCCAAGAGCAAACAGGAATTCTGCTTTTAACTCGTTTATTCTCTTACTGTCTTGCCGCTTAACCTTTTGCCATTTGTGGCTGGTAGCTACACTTAATCTCCTTGCGTGTCGAGAGTTGCTTCATTTACCCCCACCCCAAGAAAGGTACAAATAGAACCACTTATATTAACAGCTCCCTCCTAACAAGTGTCTGACTACAAAATGTCATCTCATTGCCTTAATTTTGTTGTTGTTAATTCAGTTTGTACCCCGCCCTCCTCGCGAGCAGGGCAGCTTACATTCGTTGGTACATAGAAACCATTAAAATCCACATAAAATCATTTAAACAATTCAATTACAAATAAGATCATAAAATCCTAAAGTGCTGGCAATGCTTCATTAATTACTTAAGTTAGCGTACGGGAGAGTGCATACAGACAAACAGTTTTTCAGCTCAGTGATCTTCCTAAGTCACGCGGCGGCACAGGCCAGATGTCAAAATTAAGGGCCAGGATCTATAGCTACGCTTGTTGGTGGTAGTAGTGAAGGTGGCTCCTTAGTTGAAAGCCTGGTGGAAGAGCTCCGTCTTGCAGGCCCTGCAGAAGTGTAAAAGATCCCATAGGGCCCTGATCTCTTCTGGGGGCTCATTCCACCAGTATGGAGCCGCCACTGAGAAGGCCCTGGTAGTAACAAGCCTGGCATCCATGGGACCCGGGAGGGTCAGTTGATTTTGAGACCCCAGCCGTAGTGCTGATGGTTCTCCACACTCTGTGCTTCCGACTGATGTGCTAGAAGGTAAAATCATAGAAGGCTGCTCAAAAGGAGCATTGCATGAAACTTAATAGTTTGTATAGTAGTACGTTTCAGTCAAATTAGCTTCAGGTGGGCAGCTGTATTGGTCTGAAGCAGCAGAACAAAATGTGAGTCTAGTAGCACCTTGACGACCCACAAAGTTTTATTCAAGGTATAAGCTTTCATGTGCACACACTCTCAGGCCTCACCTGGAGTACTGTGTCCAGTTTTGGGCACCGCATTTTAGGAAGGATGTCTACAAGCTCGAGCATGTCCAGAAGAGGGCAACCAGGATGGTGGGAGGGTTAGAATCCAAGTCTGATGAGGAAAGGCTGAAAGAGCTGGGTCTGTTTAGCCTGGGAAAGAGAAGGCTTAGAGGGGACATGATTGCAGTCTTCAAGTATTTGAAGGGCTGTCATGTAAAAGATGGAGCAGATGTATTCTCTCTTGCTCTGGATTGCAAAACTAGATCTAATGGGTGGAAATTACAAGGAAGTCGATACCGGCTAAATAGTAGGAGAAACTTCCTAACTATAAGAGTGGTTGAGCAGTGGAATAGACTGCCTCGGGAGGTGGTGGATGCTCCTTCGCTGGACGTTTTCAAGCGGAGGCTGGACGACCATCTTTTGGGTATGTTGTAGGGCTATCTTTCGGTTATGCTCTTGCAGAATGCAGGGGGCTGGACTAGATGACCTGCAGGATCCCTTCCAACTCTAACATTCTATGATTCTATGATTCTTCGGATACATTGAAAATGGAAGTAGCCAGTCCATACTTATAGCTAGAGGACCCAGCATCTGTCAAACAACTTTATTAAGCTGTATGCTAATTTGCTGCTCACTGTCATGAGTCACTCATCCTCTGCCTGTATGTATGGACTGGTAACTTCCATTTCAATGTATCTGAGGTAAGTGTGCATGCACACGAAAGCTTATACCTTGAATAAAACTCTGTTGGTCTTTAAGGTGCCACTGAATTTTGCTTCAATCAAAGTAATTCACATGAGTTCTGTATGTCATTTCTGGTCTGCCTTTTTCACCAAGACTCAAGGCAGATTATAAAAGAATATACAGAAAAATAAGGTGGAATACAGAAAATTGATATGTAGACATTGTATGAGATACTTAACTATCTTAGTGATGACATGGAACCCCTCGATCTGTGCATGTTTGTTTGTCTTAATTAAAAATAAAAATGTTTTTAAAGAGGCAGATCACATAGTGTAAGTCAAACACCATCAACAGGACGGGCCCTTCGGTGAACAGTGCAAGGGGGTCTGGAATACAGAAATCTGACAACAGGCTGAAATCTAAAACGGAGCTGAAGCAGAGCATAAGCATTTAAACATGATGCATTAAATGCTGTAGAAACTACGCAGTCATAGCATACTTCAAGTGATAGGCAGTGGTATAGTCATATAGACCACAGTCCTTATCCCCTGACCTTTTCAACTTTCCAAACTCCTCATGGAGCAAGGGAACACCCTGAATGGAACAAATGGCCTGCCTTTTGAGAAATTTATTTCAGATGAAAATTATTTATTTATGCTTTCGATTTCTAGCCCACCCTTCCTGGGTGGGCTAGGAAAAGGTAAAGGTTTCCCTCGCTCGAAAGCTAGTCAAATCCAACTCTAGGGGGTGGTGCTCATCTCCATTTCCAAGCCAAAGAATCAGCACTGTCCGAAGATGTTTCCATGGTCATGTGGCTGGTATGACTAAATGCTGAGGTGCACGGAATGCTGTTACCTTCCCACAGAAGCAGTACCTATTTATCTACTTGCAATTTCTTGCTTTCAAACTGCTCGGTTGGCAGAAGCTGGGGCCGGAGATGGGAGCTCACTCCGTCACACGGCACTCGGGTCTCAAACTGCTGAACTACAGACCTAGTTTGAAGCTCAGCGTCTTAATCTCTGAGCCACCGCTGGCCCCCCAGGGTGGGTTGTTGTTGTTGTTCAGTCGCACAGTCGAGTCCGACTCTTCGTGACCCCATGGACCAGATTACGCCAGGCCCTTCTGTCTTCCGCTGTCCGCTGAAGTCTGCTCAATTTCATGTTCGTTGCATCGATGACACTGTCTAACCATCTCATCCTTTGCCGTCCCCTTCTTCTTTGACCTTCAACCTTTCCCAGCATCAGGGTCTTCTCCAGTGAATGCTCCCTTCTCATTTGGTGGCCAAAGTATTTGAGCTTCAGCTTTAGGATCTGGCCTTCAAGGGAACAGTCAGGGTTGATTTCTTTTAGGATTGACTGATTTGATCTCCTTGCAGTCCAAGGGACTCTCAAGAGGCTTCTCCAGCACCATAGTTCAAAAGAATCTATTCTTCGGCGCTCAGCCTTCCTTATAGTCCAACTCTCGCAGCCATACATTACTACGTGGAATACCATTGCTTTGACCATGCGGACTTTTGTTGGCAAGGTGATGTCTCTGCTTTTTATCATGCTGTTTAGGTTTGCCATCGCTTTCCTCCCAAGGAGCAGGCGTCTTTTAATTTCATGGCTGCAGTCACCATCTGCAGTGATCTGGGATCCTAGGAACGTGAAGTCTGTCACTACTTCTACGACTTCCCCTTCTGTTTGCCAAGGAGTGATGGGGCCAGATGCCATGATCTTAGTTTTTTTGATGTTGAGCTTCAAGCCCACTTTTGCACTCTCCTCTTGGGTAACCAGGGTGGGTTACATCACAATAAATAGTTAACAATTCACCTTTACAATATTAAAAGAAACAATCGATATTGGCACATAATAAAAACCAATGCATTACCGGTGGAAACAATCAGGAGAAGACAGGCAAGAGGGGAGCAGAAACCACAAGGACGGAGGTCAGTGCTCTTCAGGCAGTCGCTGTCCCTGACCATATGCCTGATGTGGAACATCTTTGTCTTAGAGGCCCTGTGGAATTGTTTCAGGTCCCATAGGACCCGGGTCTCACTAGACAGAGAGTTCCACCATATTGGGGCCAGGACTGAACAAGCCCTGTCCCTGGTCGAGAATAGTTGAATGGTTTTCAGGCCAAGAATCACCAGCCAGTCATCATCGGCTAAGCGTAATGGTCTTTGAGGGACATACTGGGAGAGGTGGTGCCACAGATACGCTGGTCCCAGACTCTGATAAGACTCTGTCTTTTGGGGTCTCGAGAACTTGTCAGCCAGCTAAGTTGCGCTCCATCTGCCTTGGTCAGAGCCAATGCCTCCTCTAAGCTGTGGCGTCTTGTGAGCAAAAATTCTACTTTGTGAGCTACTGGCATCAAAGTTGTGAGCGAGCGATTTGGCTACTGCATCCATTAGTTTGCGCTGGAGCCCTCTTTCTGGAGCCAAAACAAAAATGTGTGTGAGCCAGAGGCTAAAAAACTGTGAGCCAGCTCACACTAACTCAGCTTAGAGGGAACACTGGTCAGAGCCAAACCTCGGTTCACTTCCTTGTAAATCTGTGTGAAAGAGAGAGTTTTATGGAAGGGCCAGATTGTGGGAAGCTAAGCAGGGACAACCCTGGTTATTATTTGGCTGGGGGACTGCCAAGGAGTACCAAACTTGCTATACAGAGGCAGGCCATGGCAAGCCACCTCTGAACATCTCTTGCCCTGAAAACCCTACAGGGTTGCCATAAGTCAGCTGCAACTAGGTGGGGAAAAAAGAAAGCACTGGCTACTAGGAAAACTGTTGAGCCAGAAAATTTTGCAAACCCTTTCCCCTTATGCGGCATGCTGCGGTAGTTTCCATCCCGGGCTTTTTCCAGGCATTGGGCTTGCCGATTCTGCACCTGACACCTGTTAGCCACATGCAGAGGTGGATCTGAATACAGATTGCTGCTAGATCAAGCAGTAAGCTTGGCACCGGTAGATTTCCCCCTGTTGCACAATTTTGAAAAAGAGCAAGCATTCCTACCCGCTGTCTACAGTAGGTACTTATCCCGTATGGTATCTTCCCTCCTTACTTGTGGCTTAGCTCTCCTGCTCAGTCAACTGTGCGAGGATCTGCCATCTGGCAACAGCCTGGGAACCGGAGAGTGCTCAGTTTGTTCCCCGGACAAGGATTTCGGTGAGCCATTTATCAATATGTCAGTCAAGTGAATTATTCTGCGTGGCAATCTGGAGTGGCATCAGCTACTCAGGGCAAGCTGATGAAGAAAATCCTACATCGGCTCTTAGTGTGGCTATTTATTACTGTCACCAGGGAACAGGAAGTTTGGCTTTTAGAGTAGTAAATATAATCATCCGCTTCCTAGCTTTTGGGCCTTCTGCTGCTGTTGATCCATGGGGGAGGAGCTGGGGCTCAGCGGTGAAGCATCTTCTTGGCATGCGAAAGGTCTCGGGTTCAGTCCCCAGCTCCTCCAGTGGAGAGGGTCAGACAGGAGGCGATGGAAAAGACCTCAGCCTGAGAGAGCTGCTGAGAAGATAACACTGACTTTGATGGACTGATGGTCCGATTCAGTTAAGCCAGTTTGGTGTAGTGGTTAAGTGCGTGGACTCTAATCTGGGAGAACCAGGTTTAATTCCCCACTCCTCCACTTGCAGCTGCTGAATGACCTTGGGCAAGCCATAGTTCTGGCACAGCTGTTCTTGAAAAAGAGTCGTTTCTGTCAGAGCTCTCTCAGCCCCACCTGCCTCACAGGGTGTCTGTTGTGGGGAGGGGAAGGGAAGGGAGTTTGTAAGCTGCTCTGAGACTCCTTCCGGTAGTGAATGGCGGGGTTTATAAATCCAATCTCTTCTTCTTCTTCTTCTTCTTCTTCTTCTTCTTCTTCTTCTTCTTCTTCTTCTTCTTCTTCTTCTTCTTCTTCTTCTTCTTCTTCTTCTTCTTCTTCTTCTTCTTCTTCTTCTTCTTCTTCTACCGCTTCACAGAGAGCTACCTCACAGGGTGTCTGTTGTGGGGAGGGGAAGGGAAAGGAGTTTGTAAGCTGCTCTGAGACTCTGAGTAAAGGGCAGGGCATAAATCCAATCTTCTCCTCCTCCTCCTCCTCCTCCTCCTCCTCCTCTTCTTCTTCTTCTTCTTTCTTCTCATGAAGCCCAAATGGGCCTGGTATGGGGGAATTCATCTATGACCTAAGATTCAAATGTTGTTTTCCCATCTGTTTTGTCTTCCTCATCCTGTCTGGGAATTTCGCACCATTCCACAGAAGTGAAGGCAATGTAAACGATTAAGCTGGGTGGGGGCAAACTGGCCATACAACTTACAGAAAAGTTCCTGATGGGCTGCAGCTCTGGAGGGCTGCTGGTAACTGGGAGTAAAAAGAGCCAAATCCCAGTAGCTCTGTGTAGCACCATAAGGGACCCTCAGCCTGGCTTGTTCCAGGACGATTTTGGCTTCCCAGTCCATACTTGAGCTGAGCTCTCTGGTATTGAAGGGATGTTTCAAAAGAACTTCTGTTATCCCTGGATCTGTTAACAGTTGCTTCTCTGAATAGGTTGCCGGGTCCCCCTGGCCAGTAGCTGGAGATGGGAAGTGAGGGTTCCCAGTTCCAAGTTGGGGAACTCTTGGAGATTTGGGACTGAGTTCTACTGAGTCTGTCTTTTTGGGGTTGTTTTTTTTTACTTCTCATTCTGTTCCTCTCAGTCATAAGGCTCAAAGATACTTTGTGGAGGGATCATAGCTCAGCGAGCATAAGAACATAAGAGAAGACATGGTAGATCAGGCCAATGGCTCATCCCATCCAACACTTTGTGTCACACAGTGGCCAAAACACAGGTGCCACCAGGAGGTCCACCAGTGGGGCCAGAACTCCAGAAGCCCTCCCACCGTGGCCTCCCAAGCACCAAGGATACAGAGCATTACTGCCCCAAACATAGTGTTCCATCTATACCTTGTGGCTAATAGCTGCTGATGGACCTCTGCTCCATATGTCTATCCAGTCCCCTCTTGAAGCTGTCTACGCCACCACTTCCTGAATTCCACGTGTTAATGACTCTTTGGATGAAGAAGTACTTCCTTTTATCTGTTCTAAGCCCACTGCTCATTAATTTCATTGGTGGATCAAATGCTTTTGCATGTGTGAAGTCGCTGACTGAATCTTCTGAAGGAGGGCTCACCAAAGTACTGATAGCTGAAGTATAATTTTCTTAATTCAAATGGGAATTAAACTTCACACTTGCTCATGAAAACACTTACTTGTTATCTGATTGGAAAGAGGCATGCGATGAGGTGACAGCCAGTGATTCATAGAGGAATGCAGAGAGTGGCTTAATTAGGATTATTACGTGTTACACAGAAGAGATTAAAATCAATGACCTGTTGCCCTGGAAACCAGGGAGAATACACATGTGTGGCCTTTCCATAGAGAAGTCCTATGGGGAGGAGGAGCCCCAGCTGAGTCGCGGAGCATCTGTTTGGCACGTAGATGGTCCCAGGTTCAATCCCCATCATCTGTGGTTAAAAGGACTAGATAGTAGGTGATGTGAAAGACCTCTACCTGACAACACAGAAAGCTGCTGCCAGTCTGAGCAGCCAGTATTGACCTTGATGGACTAAGGGTCTGATAAGGCTATTTAATGTGTCCATATATGCTTTACACATGTTCGTCCTGACCCAGCTTGCATGACATTTTAAGCCTGTGTATACTCTTGTAGAAGGGCTGCGGTGGCTGAGAGGTTAAGACGCTGAACTGCAGACCGGAAGGTCGGTAGTTTGGAAGTTCAAGACTCAAGTGCCGCATGACGGAGTGAGCTCCCGTCTCTGGTCCCAGCTCCTGTCAACCTAGCAGTTCGAAAGCAAGAAATTGCAAGTAGTGTTAACAGCGTTCCGTGCACCCTCGTGTTTAGTCATGCCAGTCACCTGACCACAGAGAAGTCTTAGGACAGCACTGGCTCTTCGGCTTGGAAACGGAGATGAGCACCGCCCTCTAGAGTCGGATTCGACTGGCTTTCGAGCAAGGGAAACCTTTACCTTTATCTATACTCTTGTAGAGGATAGTAAGGAAAATGAAGGTGAGGCGATTCTAATTCAAAGAGTGGTTTTTATTATTTTGTTGACTACAGAGGATAGGTAGAGGGGAAAGTCATTTGAAGCTGCCTTATATTGAGTCAGATAACTGGTCCATCAAGGTCAGTATTTTCTACTCAAACTGGCAGCAGCTCTCCAGGGTTTCCAGCAGAGGTCTGTCACATCATCTACTGCCTCATCCTTTCAACTAGAGATGCTGGGGATTGAACCTGGGACTTTCTGCATGCCAAGCAAATACGCTGCCACTGAGTCAGCAGAACTACCCATTTAAAGAGTTGCCTAAATAAGTGTTTTACCCACTAAATGGGAACTTTATTAAGACTATGAGTATGGTTAATTTTTGTGAATATTATTTACAGTCCTCTTGTCATACTGAAACTCAAGGTGGATAACGCAGTGCAAGTAAGTGCACAGTCCACTTCAGAGGACAACTCTGTATCTAACAGAATGAAAGACCTTACCTCGATACTCCTTGCAACAGCTCGTCTGGCGTTAGCAGCATGCTGGAAATCTTCCTCTGACGATTTCTAGATGGCATGACAAACTATGGGAGCAATTTGTAAAGGCAAAAATAACAGATTCAATTCACAGATCGCAAACAAGCCCAACACACTACTCTAAATTCGAGATGACTTGGTACCCAATTTTTTCTTTCATGTTAATGCATGATTTACTCCCTTCCAATTCGCTATATTCACTCATACTCAATGGTTCTCACAAACCACAACATATATACATAAGCCTGCTGCCAACATTACCGACAACTTCTTTCTTGATGTCCACTGCTGGCACCCTCAGGTTTTCCCTGATAGCTACTATATCAATTCCCTTAAAACAACTTTGGGTAAGCTCTATCTAGTGTTTTTCTTAGACTTTGTTCTATGTATTAATGTTAATGTTAATGTTCCTGATGTCAGACACACCAATGTCTTACACTTGCTATACTATTTCACTTTCTGTATGTTGCTCTAAAAACAATTAAAAAAAATAAAAACATTGAAAAAAAAGAAATTGTAGCACAGTATCCACCTGGAACAAAATTTCACCAGATCTATTCTTTGAGAAAGCACATGGGAAACATGTTTGGAGTAAGCCAGCATTCACGTCAGAGAGAGAAGAAAGATCTGTATGGTGAAAGAAATTTTTGTGGACTTAATTTGCACACCTACAGGAGTTGTTCCTAATAGTGTGGCTCGGAACTACCATACTCACACTTCTGTACATCCCTTGAAGAAGATATTTTGTGTATTCTTCTGTATGGTACAGTCCTTATGTACGTATAGTATTGCAGTGTGCATTAATTTGCTTAAAATAATAAGAATATTTGGATCTTATATACAGTGTTGGCGTACAGATTTCTTTTTGTCTATTGATCCCATTATTGTGTAGTTCACCTTTTCCATTGCTGACCCCCACTGAGAGGCAGCATTTTGATGCTATGCTCTCCAAGGATTGATTAGAGCTCATTGATCGAAGTAGGATTGTGTCTTCCTTGGCTTCTCAAGGCCCCGGGCTTGTACAGTTCTTGGGTAATGAAGTGTCCTGTTAATATACAGCGTGTGATTTTTTCTGGCCTCAGATATCCATTGATCTGGGGTCTTTTTACTCTGCTCTTCAGCCAAAAATTGACTCCCAAAGTGGCATGCAGAAATAAAAGCTGTGGCAAATGGCAGCTGCAATATCGAAGAAGAAATACCAGACCAGGGGCTCTCAGCGTGTCTAGGCCAGTGGAAGAACGTCTGTCTTCTCTCTCTTCTCCCTCCGCCCTTCAACAGTGGTAGCTGGGAGAAGAATTTATTTATTTATTTATTTATTAGTACAATTTGTACCCTGCCCTCCCCACAAAGCAGGCTCAGTTTGGTGTAGTGGTTAAGCCTACGGACTCTAATCTGGGAGAACCGGGTTTGATTCCCCACTCCTCCACTTGCAACTGCTGGATGACCTTGGGCAAGCCACAGTTCTGTCAGAGCTGTCCTTGAAAGGGCAGTTCTGGAAAGAGCTCTCTCAGCCCCAGCTGCTTCACAGGGTGTCTGTTATGGGGAGGGGAAGGGAAAGGAATTTGTAAGCCGCTCTGAGACTCCAAGTGAAGGGCAGGGTATAAATCTAATCTCCTCTTCCTCCTCCTCCTCACCACTGTCAATATATAAACAGCAGTTAAAACAACATAAAATCATCTAAAAACAATTCAAGTTCATAAAGTGGTGGTGATGGTTAATTAGTTGTTAGTCTGAGATGGCTTACTTTAAGAATGTACCCAGAGGTCTAACAGTCCTTCTGCTTATGATCTTCCTGTGGCCCAGGCTAGGTGTCAAAAACCAAGGGGCCAGGGCTCTATAATGGTGGCGGCTCCCTAGTTGAAAGCCTGGCGGAAGAGCACCGTCTTGCAGGCCCTGCGGAGGGCTCCCTCCTGGAGCAGGATCCAGGCCCGATGGAAGGGTTAACAAATGAAAACTATCTGACAACTTCATGGAAAGCAATTTCATCCCTTGTGCCTATTCTCCTGTGACCCTGCGTCTCGGACAGTGCTCGTTAGAAGCCTTTCACGGGGTTTATTGGTCACAAACTGAAGCACTTGTCGGCTTGCACGCACGGCAACCAGGTGTGTGTCTGTAGCTCTCTCTCCCAGTTCTGCGGCTGCAGCTCCCACAGCTGACGAGGCACGCTGTTTCAAAAATAGCTCCTTTAGATTGCTTGGGAACTCCTCGTTGAGAGACGACGGAAGAGTCGCCCAGCGAGGCTCACGCCATAACTGAGCTTTATTACCGTCCCGAAGCTGTAGAGATGAAAAATAAAAGCTGTAAATCCTCCTTTAGCACACAACTATTCAGTGCTTGATCAAAGCCATAAATTTGGTTTATCTTTGCTAGTTTGCAGCCATAAGAAGCCGCAGAATTGGCCCAGCATGGCAGCTTATTGGTAATTAGGTGCTGGACGAAGGCCAGAAAAGAGAGAAGCAAACCCAAGACTCGCTCCAAAGAATTAGTCCACCAAGAAATGAAGTGCTTAGAATGGGACTTGCTCACTGCTCAGTTAGGATGCCAGCTCTGGGTTGGAGAATACCTGGAGATTTTGTGGGTGGAGCCTGGGTAGGGCGGGGTTTGAGGAGAGGAGGGACTCAGCAGGGTATAATGCCAAAGAAGCCATTTTCTCCAGGGGAACTGATCTTGGCCATCTGGAGATCAACTGTAATAGATGGAGATCTCCAGATGTCACCTGTAGGTTGACAACTCTGCTGCTCAGCCTCATGCACAGAGTGTTCTGACATTGCTCCGCTGGTGTTGGACGGAACTTTTAATAATAACACTAGCAATGGTAGTAAACGATGGTTTCTAAGCCATTAAATTTGATGCTGTACGGAAGCTGTGAACGGTGATATTTGAGCTGAAGTTCTAAAGCCTGACTCTTTTCAGTGTTCTGTTTGGTATTTCCATGTAGAGATGGACGTGGTTATCTGACACTTTTGTTAGCTCTGTTAAGTCTAGATAGGTCGTAGGGTATAATAACTTGCCTTGGTTTTCAGGGGAGTGTGAATCTCAGATGTTTGGTGGTGGGAAGTGTCGTCAAATTGCAGACAACTTATGGTGACCCTTTAGAGTGGGGGTGTCAAACATGTGGCCCGGGGACCGGATTAGGCCCCTGGAGGGCTTCTCTCAGGCCCGCAGTGGAACTGGTTGTCTTCTGCTTCTTCTTCCTGTTCTGTTGCTGCTGCGTCATCGTAGGTTTGCAGCTTACAGATACACACCTGAACAGCATGCTCAAGATTGCAACAGCACAAACATTTTGACGCAGTAATTCAGAGCAAGAGGTGTCAGTTATCAGACGCTGTTAAATAAACAAAACATGGCAAGAGTGCTAATGTTTTAAGCATGTTTATATTTTAAGTAAAAAAAACCCCTGTATGTTTGTGTCCTTTATAAAGTTTATACCTCCGCTACCTGGCATTACATTTTATGGCACACATGGCCTGGCCCAACAAGCTCTCATTTAGTGGAGACTAGACAACCATCTTTCAGGTATGTTGTAGGTATGGAGAACTATCTTTCGGCTACGCTCCTGCAGTGCAGGGGGTTGGACTAGATGACCTGCAAGATCCCTTCCAACTCTAACATTCTATGATTCTATGTCAGATCCAGCCCTCATAAGAAATGAGTTCAACACCCCTGCTTTAGAGTTTTCAAGGCAAGCTATGCATAGAGGCGGTTTGCCATCACCTGCCATTGCTTTGTTGACCCTAGACTTCCTTGGTGATCTCCCACCCAAGTACTAACCAGCCGCCCCCCCCCCCCGCTTATCCTTTGAGATATGATGAGATCGGGCCAGCCTGGGTCATCCAGGTCAGGGTATAATAATTGTGTGCTGTCATTTCGCAGCTGACCAATGCCAACCTCGCAGGCAGGGGTCAAGCAGAGGTGGCTTGCCATCGCCTGCCTCTTCATCGCAATGCTAGACTTCCTCGGTGGTCTCCCATCCAAGTGCTAACCAGGCCCCAACCCTGCCTAGCGTCCAAGACTGGGCTGGCCTGGGCCATCCAGGTCGGGGCTTCAGGTGTTCAGGGTGATGTTTTTAAATAAACCTACAAGGCGGTTGCCATAAGAAACGGATGAGGATAGCTGTCGAGTCTTGTGGGCAAAAATTCTACATTGCGAGCTGCTGGCATTACAGTTGTGAGCGAGCAATTTGGCTACTGCATCAATTAGTTTGCTCTGGAGCCATCCGTTCCAGAGCGAAGTCAAAGATGTGTGAGCCGGTGGCTAAAAAACTGTGAGCTAGCTCACACTAACTCAGCTTAGAGGGAACACTGGACGCCTGGCCGGCAGAACCGGTAGCAGAGCGCCTTAGATGCGCAATGGCTTACTCTGAGCTACAGTCGCTCTCTACAGTTTAATTTGTCATTCCCCAAAAGCCAAGGAAGTGACTTTTTAATCTTCTCTGTTCATTGTCGCCTTGTGAGAACTACACAAACCTGCACCCGCCTTTACAAAAATTCTTATTGCTCTTGGGCAGGTTTAATAATAGCTGATTTTATATTGCAGCTGATTCCGTATGAAAAAGGAAAAACTCCCCCCCCCCATCTCACATAATCAACTGATGAATTGTGCGTGGTTGCTCAGGGAATCAATAGCGCCTTTGATTTACACTGTACGGGATTGGTTTGTATATGCTGACAGTCAGGAGCTCGCTTTCTTTGAAGCCACGGAATTATTTAAGTGGTTTGTAGAAAATATTTTATTGGCAAGAGGAGATTATGATGTGTAAATTTAATCAGACTGCCAAGCGCACCTCTCCTGTATGTATATAAAAAGGGTATAAAATTTGGTCTCCCTCAAGCAACTTCTAACATCTCCGAGTGACTGTGCTGCATAAATGCAAGTGCAACAGCAGCATTATTGCCTGGTGAAATTACCAAAAGCCCGTTGCTTTTTTTCAGTCACCCAAAATGCCGTATCAGGACTGGGTTTGTCAATTAAGGTAAGTAATCTATGGAACGGTTCCTCGGCCCAGCGGAGCGTCTGGCTGTAATGTAATTCTCAAAGCTGGGCTCTTCTGAGAAAACGGGCCCATCTGGCTTCCTCCAGCAAAATCTTTATTTAAAAAAAAAAATCTGTTGCAGCTGTCCTTCCAAGCTGCATCCACCTGGCCAGTCTAGCAGTGTTGCCAACCTTCAGGTGGGGCCTGGAGATCTCCCACGATCACAACTGATCTCCAGAAAAATAGCAGTCAGTTCCCTTGGAGAAAATGGCTGGAAGAGAGAAGAAGAAGAAGAGGAAGAGGAGGAGGAGATTGGATTTATACCCCACTCTTCACTACCCAAAGGTGTCTAAGAGCGGCTTACAATCCCTTTCCCTTCTCCACAACCGACACCCTGTGAGGTAGGTGGGGCTGAGAGAGCTCTGAGAAAACTGCTCCTAAGAGAACAGCTCTGGGAGAACTTGTGACTGACCCAAGGTCACACCACCAGCTGCATGTGGGGAGTGGGGAATCAAACCCGGTTCTCCCAGATTAGAGTCCACACACTTAACCACTACACCAAACTGGGCTCTTTAGAAGGTTGACTCTATGGCATTTTATGTGACTGAGGTCCCTCCCCTCCCCAAACCCCTCCCTCCCTCCCTAGGCTCCACCCCTCCCCCAAGTCTCCAGGATTTTCCCCACCCAGAGCTGGCAACCCTGCTTGTAGATATGATTCTTTCAGGTCCCTGGAATCTGCGTAAGGGAGCTTTGACTGTCGAAAAGTTATATCCCCGGGGTTTCGGTTTCGGCGTCGCGAATGGCGGCCGCTTCTCGGGACGCTCCCGGAGGCGGTTAGCCCACGCGCAGTTAGGGGGGTCTTCGCATGTGCGAAAGACCCTAGTGAGCCTTAGGTAAAGGCTCCGAACCGGGGGCGCTTGGGGAGTAGCCTCTTTGCCGGCAGACAGCTGGGAAATTGAGGCTTTCTCCCCGCCCCAATCGGCCCCGCTGCGGCGTGCCCGTAATGGGACTTAGCGGCGCCACCGAATTCCAGGAGTGAAGACAGCGCTATGGCTTAAAATAAAAAGAAGAAGTAGCATCGAATCGTGAGTTGGAGATCTATTTTGAAGCGTAAATCGGAGCCCCCTGCATGCGTATAAGCGTTGGGAGGAGGGAGGAGTTCCCACCCCCTTTGAGAAGCAAGATTTACAAAGGGAGCGCGAAGGGGGCTGAGAGAAGAAAAAGTGTTGGTGAAAGTACCGTTGGGGTTGCATGGAAGATTTTGATCATCTTAGCTTCCTGGGGGATGCGGCACGAACTTTTTAAAAGTAAACAAAAAAACAAAATGTCGATACTGGAAAAAGTCCTGCAGATACCGGAAGAGAAGAGAGGAGGGACTTCCGGTCCAGATAGCCCCCCCCAAGAGCTTGCTGTCAATCAACAGGAAAAGGAGATGCTGTGCCCCCTGCTGGAACAATTGCGGAAAATCAACGAAACTCTGTCTAAAATGGATAGTGTTCTCATCAGTCGACAGAAACAGATATCGGAAACAACTAGAAAGATGATGGAGATTGAACAGAAATCGAATTTGATTCTAGGTTTCCAGGGCATTAAAGAAGAAGAGAAAGAAGATCTCGGATTTACCTTGACAAATGTCTTGGCACCCCTAACTGGCAGTGAAGCGACAAAATTAAAAGAAGAGGTGGATGAGGCTCCCAAAGCCTACTCCGCTTTTATAAAAGAGAATACTCTGCCAGTAGAAGGGGATGTTGAGCATAGCAAGCGACAAACTGGAGATCTAATTTCATTCGAAGAGTTTGTGGAGCCCAGGAAGCCTGAAAGCCAGAAGTTTAAGGAAAAAGAGAAAAGAAAGAAGGATTTCATCTTTAAAATACAGAAACTTCTGAAGAGACACGCCAGCAGGGAGGAAGATGCAGTATTCCAAACTGGGACAAGCAAAGAAGACAGCAGCCCAGGGGAAAGTGGTGATGGAATGGAAGACTTCAAAGCTAAAATGGACTTAATCCATAACTGGAAGAGATTTAAAAAGAAGATACTTTGAGGACTGTTCGTGTAACATCTGGAAGGAGCTGTTTAATTACTAACCCCAATGGACTTTACTAACCGTATTAACAGAGTGATTTTGGACTTCACAATAGTTAAAAAGAAGATCTTCTAACCACGATGGATGCCAAAACTGGTATTGGTTATTAACCTAAACTAACACTCACTAACAGGAAAAATTTCACTCCATCTTTTTCTTTCTCCATCTGTCTACCCTTCCTGTTTCTTATAAAAAGAATAAAATTCTCTCTTTTTTAAGAGAGTTTTATGAAAAAAAAAAAGAAAGGTTATATCCCCAATCATCTTGCTTGTCTCCAAGCTGCTACAGGACTCCATTCTAGCCGTTCCAGTGCTTTCACTTTTCATACGCATGAGCATTTTCATGTCATCTGCTTTCTTTACCAGTTTCCTGGTTTAATTTGTTTTGGTCTTTTTTTGCTTTTTTTTTCTCCATCTGGGCAGTAGCCACCGGTGGTGGTGGTGGTAGTAGTAGTAGTACTTCTTCTTCTTCTTCTCCTCCTCCTCCTCCTCCTCCTCCTCCTCCTCCTCCTCCTCCTCCCCCTCCTCCTTCCCCTTCCCCTTCTCCTCCTCCTCCTCCTTCACCTCTTCCTCCTCCTCCTCCTCCTCCTGTAAAGTAGGCATAATCTGTAATTCCGAACATATTGTGTTCCATCAGGAAGAAAAGCCAACTGACATTTCCTCCTGAGCACTGAGAAAACATAACAGAAACTCCAGCTTCCAAATTGAACCAGGGCAAATTCTTAATTTTGGCGTGCTCAGAGTACTTACCCACTTTTCATCTATTTTGCTTGTAGGAGTTGTGCCATGCCCGATCTCAACAGATCTCAGAAGCACAGCAGGGTCGGCCCTGGTCAGTGTTTGGATGGGGGACCACCAAGGAAGTCCAGGGCCGCTGTGCAGAGGGGCAGGCAGTGGCAAAACCACCTCTGAGTGTCTCCTGCCTGGAAAGCCCCGTGGGGTTGCTGCACGTCGGCTGCAACGAGAATGTGCACACACAAAAGCGGTAAATCATCTCAGGTCATTTTCAGGTGGCTAGCTGTGTTGTTGGTCTGCAGCAGAAGAGCAAGATTTGATTCCAGTAGCAGCACCTTAAAGACCAACAAGATTTCCCAGGGATAAACTACCGAGAGTCAAAACTCCATCCGTCAGATACCCGGTTGTGATACTCTCTCAGGTGCCGAAACTCCCCACCCCCACCCCGTTTCTTTGTTTTTCCTGGTCTTCAGTAAAAGCTGATCCCTCCCTGCTTGACTGTCTGTGATCAGGCCTTGTATTCTTGTACAATCATTGTTTGACTATATTTCACTGTGTCCGGCATCTTCTGTCTGCATCAAGCTTTGTGCAGAACATGATTCATATTTTTCCCGCCCCTCTGGTCAGATATCCCTTGAAGCCTCTCTAGGACTGAGTGTCTTAAAAGCACACATTGTGCGCCGTCGTGAGTCCGCTATCAACGGATGAGAACGTGACCGTGGCTCATGCTTTTTACTGCATTGTGTTGGTTCTAGTGTTCCGCTTCCTTGAACCAGCTATGCCGACCATTAGTCACTCCCCCCACCACCCTACTATTGCTCTGGTCTCTTTTTGTTCTTTCTGATAGAGCCAGTTTGGTGTAGTGGTTAAGTCTGTGGACTCTAATCTGGAAGAACGAAGTTTGATTCTCTACTCTTCCACTTGCACCTGCTGGATGACCTTGGGCAAGCTGTAGTTCTGTCTTAGCTGGTCTCTCAAGGACAGTTCCAGAAAGAGCTCTCTCAGCCCCACCCCCCTCACAGGGTGTCTGTTGTGGGGAGGGGAAAGGAAAGGGGAGGGGAACGGATGGGAAAGCTTTGAGACTCCTTTGGGTAGTGAAGGGCGGGGTATAAATCCAATCTCTTCTTCTAGATATCTGGGGAAAGGGTATAACCTGCCCAAACTGGACAGATTCAGAGGCCTCCTGCAATAACTCTATGCCCCTCCCCCGGGGGGGACTCCAAGCCACAGGCTGGGAACCACTGCTTTAGTAATTTAGTAGTTAGCTCTAGGCTGGTCCAGCACTGAGCAGGGGGTTGGATTAGATGGCCTGTATGGCCCCTTCCAATTCTGTGATCCAAGGCTGGTCCGGTATGTAATCTAGGGGGGTTGCAGAGGCAGTCTTGTGGATTCCAGTATGATTACTCATGTGACGAAGAAGAGCAAAAAGCCCATCCTCTCAACGAGCTGGTACTGTTGTGCTAAGTCATGGATCGATACAACCCACATGCCAGTCCTGTCTTAATTGCCCAAAGGGCTCTAAATTATACTGTTGAATATTGATCCTTAAGTAAAAGGTATTGCCTCTAAGTGCTGACACAGTACTTGACACTCCAATCTTTTTTACAAAGGGCAGTCTGTCCAAAACTGGTGTCCCTGAGAAGCACTAGGAGTATATATATTAAATCTAAAAGGAAGAGCCGGCCAGCGGCACCTAAGAGGTCAAGGCACATTTATGATGTTAAGTGGTGTGTGCCCAGTAACTTCCCCTTCCCCTGAGTTACGTTAGGCTGTTATAAATAGGTGGCACAAGCTGCTCAGGGCACAAAGGTGGTGACCGGAAGGACAGGAGTGGGCAGATAATTTATGACTTTGACTTCTGTGGAAGCGGCAGCCGTAATGCAAAGGAAGTCATTTTTGTGCACATTGTACTGGGTGCCTGCTTGCCCTTTCAATGCTGATCGGTAGGGGTGGAAGAGGTAAGAAGGAAAGTCGTAGTCTCTTAACTCTTATGATAGTAACAGCAGACTCAAATGTGTGAGGATGCCAGATAGGGTGGCCAGCTCTGGAAATACTTGGAGATTTGGGGGGTAGGGGTGGAGTCTTGGGGAGGTGGGGTTTAGGAAGAGATGGTCTTCAGCAGGGTATAATGCCATAGAGCCCCCTTCCAAAGCAGGGCTTTTCTTCAGGGGAACTGAGCTTGGCCATCGGGAGATCTCCAGGCGCCTCTTTAGCGTGCGGGCAATAATAGAAGAAAATTTTCTACAGAATTATGACAGTAAATGTTTTTGCAACTTATCTTTATTGACTCTTCGTTACTTTTGTTGCGGATGTTGTTTTTGGAATTCTTCCACGTGGAGTTTGGCAACCTGAGTGCCAGGACAGGACTGAAGTAATTTCTTCCACCCCTTGAAGGCTCCTTGTCATATCTGCCTTGTGGCAAAGATACAAGGAGTGGAGGAAAAAAACATTGCCCGCCTCTTAAATTGGCATAAATTCACCTAGTTCTCCATGGCCCAGTGTTATCATCACATGCAAGGCTTTTATCTCCATGATATTTTGGATCCATCGTAATTGATTGGAGCATTCTTGGCACCAAATTAGTCCAACATTGTAGACATTATAGATCTGAAGTCTTCCACCGGCATGACGGGACAATTGTTTTCAGTGCCTTAAGGGATCAATTAGGTTACTGCAACGTGAACTATTTGAAGCCTGCTTTATTAGATGCATGAAATGTGTTTAGTGTGCCTTGATGTTTTCAGAGAGTTGACTCCAGTGACAGATTTCCCAGTGCTTCCAACAACTAATGTACACTGTTTGGACCTATGTGTGTCAGATATTTATATGGAAAGCAAGTGAATTAGGGTGTAAATTTGGCTGGCCATTCCATACCCTTCTGTTACATCCATCCACTAGTTCTTAAAATCTGTTATCTGAAGTCAGCTTTTATTTATAATTATGTGTTGCATCCTAAGAAATGGATTTGAGTCCAACAGCACCTTAGAGACTGATAAGATTTTCAACAAAGCTCCAAAGGGAGTTCTGACTCTCGAAAGCTTATACCCTGACAATCTTGTTGGTCTCTGTAGGGGAATTTTAGGGGTCCCAGCCTCTTCCAGGGATCCCCAACACAATTAAGGTTCTTTTTTATGGGTAGGTGGAGTCTGGCTAGGGAACTCAGGCCTCCAGAGGGAGAGAAACACAGCGAGAACAGTTGCCTTAAACTAAAAGTATTTATTAACTCTAAAACCATACACAAGTGAAACTCAATAGCATGTATTCAATATCAATACCCAACAGCATATAGAAAAATCCCAATACCTGATGTACATTTCAGAAAAAACAAGACATTCCTGGACTGTGCATCAAGACCTCACTCAAGCCTACGTGGGGTGTTGTCCAAACAGCCCCGAACAAAGCCTTCTTTTTATTCTCTTTTCAGCCAATAGGAATCAAGGGAGGAGTCAATTAAAACTTACCAAACTTGCCAAATACCTGCCTATCCTAAGTTAATAAGGTGAACCTTTGCTAGCATGACCTTTAGCCCAGATATATTTTATTAACTGCGATGTCAAAAAGACCTAGACAGATATGTTTAGGCTTTGGAGCCTGGCACTTGGAAGGCTGTGGAATGTGGATTTAGGCAAAGGCAGGGCTTTTTTTGTAGAAAAAGCCCAGCAGGAACTCATTAGCATATAGGCCACACCCAACAGCAGAAACTCATTAGCCTAGTAGGCCACAGCCCTGACAGCACAGCTCATTGGCATATTAGGCCACACTCCCATGTTACCAGAAGTGTGGTCATCCAGCCACACCCACCTTTTACTTCTTATTCTGTTTACCTTGTTTGTTGTCAAAACCCAAGGCTTTTTTTGGAGCAGGAACTCCTTTGCATGTTAGGCCACGCACCCCTAATGTAGCCAACCCCAATGAGTTTCTGCTGTTGGGTGTGGCCTACTATGCTAATGAGTTCCTGCTGGGCGTGGCCAACTTGGGAGCCAGCCGGAACTCCGTTCCTGTGCGTTCCTGCCCAAAAATAGCCCTGGGCAAAGGTGCATCTACAAGGCAAGGCTTTAGTTTTTATGCCTAGGCTGCCAGCAAAATAGCAAAGTCTTATGGGACTTATGGGAACCAAGAAACCAAAGTCAGTTCTGGCAAAACCCACATAACACAGAAAAACAGAAAGGCTCAGTCTCATGTAACCCCAAATTCTGCAACAGTCTCTAAGGTGCTTTTGTTGTTCAATCGCACAGTCGAGTCTGACTCTTCACAACACCATGGACCACATCGCCCCAGACCCTACTGTCTTCCATCATGCTCCGAAGTTTGCTCAACTTCATGTTCGTTGCATTGATAACACCGTCTGACCATCTCATCCTTTGCCGTCCCCGTCTTCTATTACCTTCAATCTTCCCCAGCATCAGGGTCTTCTCCAGTGAGTGCTCCCTTCTCATTGGGTGGCCAAAGTCTAACCACCTCATCCTTTGCTGCCCCCTTCTTCTTTTACCTTCAATCTTTCCCAGCATCAGGGTCATCTCCAATGAGTGCTCCCTTCTCCCTCTGAGGTGGAGGACATCTCCAATGGGTTATTCCCACCGTGCCTGTAGGGAGGCAGGAAATAGTTTTTCCCCTTCCTGTTGGCGCCTCCGGAATAGCCCATCTCCAGTTCTGTTCCTGCCTCAGTAGGGAGTAGCAGCAAATCTATTAAGCTTAGCTGTTTTCCTCTGTTATTTCTATTGTATTCCACTTCAGCCTTTTTCCTTGCCCTCTCTCTCTGTCTCTCTCTCTCTTCATACCTTTCTTCTGTACTTTGGCTCCTTTCTTGGAGCGAAGTTCAAAGGGGTTTTAGAACCCGGGAAAAAAGATCACCGACGGCCGCCATGGCGGCCAAGGAACTTCCCGAGGTTTTTTCCTCGGGCGACGAGGGAGACGCGCGCGCTGCAGCCGCGGCGACGCGGGACCTTTCCGGGGCCGATCTGCCTTCCTGGCATGATCGCAGCTCCCCGATGATCGAGGCTGACTCTGCAGCGGTGTCCCGAGCACCCAAACGGCGCAGACAGCCCGATGAAGGAGGACCCGCCGGCTTTCCCGCGCTTCCGCGATCGGGCGGCGGCGGCCATTTTGAGGGTCCGGCTTCGAGCCTCGGTACCTCTCTTGCCACCGTTTCTGGAGCCTTGGGGGCAGAAGGAGGTCGATCTCTCATCCCCCCTATTCATTCTGGCGAAGACCAAGATCCTGAGACAGGCTCCAAACGGGGTAAGATTTCAGATCAAGGAGTTCTGATTCATTCATCAGAACTCATGGCTATTATTAAAAAGACCATTCAGGAGGAAATGGCACAGCTCCACGCTAGACCCGAGGTTCCCTTGCCACAGGGAATTTCTCCTCCAAACCCCCTGCTTCCCCCCCTTGGGTGGCCAACTAAGGCGGCAAAAAAGGCTCCCCCCCCTCCTCCTGGGAGACCCACAGAGGAATCATGGAGGGAAGAAGTAGAATCCAATACCTCTTCCATAGAGGAAAGGGAAGAGGGTGAATTTCTGTCTGATGAGGAAGAGGAAGAATTAAAACTTCCTGAGCAATCCAGTCGGTTTTTCAAACCTGAGGACTATCAGTACTTTCTGGCTAAGGCTATTAAGGCCCTAGAGTTACATGATCTACCACCTTCAGAATATCAGAAGGCGGCCAAAAATAAAATTAAATCCAGATCCGGGGGCAACCGGGAATTTTTCCCCCTGAGGAATTTACTGAGAAGGTATTTCCCTTCCCTGAATATTTTGAGCGTCAGCTCAGAGCAGAGTGGGATAAACCCATGGTCAATAAGCAATTCCCTGCCTTCGCCAAAAAGTTATATGCTTTACCTAATTATGCCAATGAGTTATTACAGGTGTCTCCTGTGGACGCTCCTGTGGCAGCTATCCAGTCAACAGGTCTGGTTTCTGAGGATGGCCTGGGCACCATCAAAGACCAAACTGACAAGAAGGTGGAGGCAACGCTCAGAAGGATCCACGAGGCAATCGCCATGATGGTAAGAGCGGCTTCTACAACCTCCATCGCTTCCAGAGCGGCAATCGTTTGGTTACGTAAGTTGACGCAAATTGTTCCTGAGAACAATCGGGCTGTGCTGGAGGGAATTTCTCGTGTCCTCAAGGCTAGTTCTTTTTCAGCAGACGCCACCCTGGACATTATATCCTTTGCTTCTAGGGCCATGGCGTCCACGGCAGTGGCCAGGCGGCTACTCTGGCTCCGCGCCTGGCAAGCTGACTCTCTCTCCAAATCTATTGTGACAGCGTATCCCTTCCAAGGAGATCGTCTTTTTGGAGAGGCCCTAGATAACATCCTGGTGGAAACCAGGGATAAGAAAAAAGCCATGCCTAGATCACTGCGACGTTTCGATCGGCGGAACCCGCAGTCCTTTCGTACCCAGCATTCTCTCCCCAGATTTCGCCAAGATACCAGGAAGACCTCGTGGGAAGCGCCTAGGCAGCCAGGCAAACGTGGCTCCTTCACACCCAGGTTCCACAGGCCTTTCAACAGAGGTGACCGGGGAGACAGAGATGCCAAACCTAAACAGGCATGACTATCCTACTATTCCGGTGGGTGCCCGCCTTTTACATTTCACAAAAGCTTGGACAGACACTCAGGCAGATGCCTGGGCACTAGCGGTGGTGTCACAGGGCTATCCAATAGAGTTTTTGCGCCAGCCTCCAGAGCGGTTCCTCAAATCACCAGCCAGCAAATCAGAGAACAAGAGAGCCATCATCGCCAAAGCTATACAGCATCTCCTGGAGATCCAAGCCATCGAACCTGTTCCAGACGACGAGAAGAGGCGGGGTGTTTACTCCATATTGTTTATGGTCCCCAAGAAGAACGGGGACTGGAGGGCGATTCTGGATCTCAAGTTCCTGAACAGATTCATAAGGCTGCGACACTTTCGCATGGAAACTCTGAAGGCTGTAGCGGACTCTCTATCTCCCAACGAGTACCTCACTTCCATAGATTTGACGGAAGCATATCTCCATGTGCCTATTCTCCCAGCACACAAGCGATTTCTCCGCTTCTGCATTTACAATCAACACTTCCAGTACAGAGCACTTCCCTTTGGTCTATCCACGGCTCCACGCCTATTTTCCAAGCTGATCATCAATCCCGTGGTTCATCTCAGATCTCAGGGCATCCATGTGCATCCATATCTGGACGATCTCTTGATCAGGGCCAGCACGCGGGCAGAATCCATCAGCAACACGGAGCGAACACTACAGTGCTTACAGGAACATGGGTTCCTGATCAACTTCGAAAAGAGTTCCCTGCTTCCGACGCAGCGTATAGAACACTTGGGAGCAGTCATCGACACCAATCAAAATGCTCTCTTTCTTCCACTGGCCAAGGCTCAAAAGATCAAGGAAACTGCCATGAGAATTTACAACGACAGGTCCTCACTCCTCATGGAGCTAGCCAGACTTCTGGGTCTGATGATCGCCAGCATCGACATGATACAATGGGCACGTCTACACACCAGACCGTTGCAGATGTTTCTCCGTCCCCATCAATTCTCCATCATGGAGAAGAAGGTCCTCAACCTACAGGTACCGATCGGAGTCAAAAGGAGCCTGAGGTGGTGGACAAACATGGACAATTTGTTGGCGGGCAAAAGTTACTATGTCAGCCACACCAGGGAGCTGTTTACCGATGCCAGTCTCTTGGGCTGGGGAGCAACCTTGAACGACACTCCAGTCCAGGGGACGTGGCAGCCGGCGGAGAAGAACCTACCAATCAACCTCCTGGAACTCAGAGCGATCCGCCTGTCTCTAGCCCATTTTGCCCCTCAGTTGTGTGCTCAACAAGTGCTGATAAGGACAGACAACATATCGGCCAAGGCACACCTCAACAAGCAAGGCGGGTCTCGGTCCTCTCAGCTCCACAGGGAGGCGATGAAGATTCTCCTTTGGGCAGAAAGACACGTCACGTCGTTGAGGGCGGAACACATAAAAGGGACCGAAAACGTGCAAGCCGATTGGCTCAGCCGAGTGGAGATACAGGAAGGAGAATGGGCCCTCCATCCACGTCTTTTCCACATGATAGTGGCTCAATTCGGACGTCCCACGGTGGATCTGTTCGCCTCCCCTACGAACCACACACTTCCGAGATACTTCTCCAGGTTCTTTCATCCAGAAGCAGAAGCGACAGATGCGCTCACGACGCCCTGGCCCCAAGGTCTTCTATATGCATTTCCGCCGTTCGTCCTGATTTCCAGAACCATCCGCAGAATCCGAGAACTCAGAGCAGAGGTCATCCTAGTGGCTCCGAACTGGGCACGGCGCCCATGGTTTTCGGCAATACAGGAGCTGTCCATACTTCCACCTCTGGTCCTTCCGATAGCTCCCGACATGCTGTTGCAGGGTCCGGTATGGCACCCGGATCCAGCCTGGCTGTGTTTGACCGCGTGGAGATTGAGCGGAGCAACCTATCGAAATTAGGTTATTCTTCCCAGGTTCTAGATACCATTTTGGCATCCAGACGACAGTCCACGGTCCGTATATATAACACCACTTGGAAGGCGTTCGTGCGCTGGTGTAGACGCAAGAAGGTGCAGCCACTGTCCCCTTCGGTTGCTTCGGTTCTGGCTTTCCTACAGGAGGGATTGGACTCAGGACTGAAGTCTGCTACTCTTCGGAGACAGTTAGCGGCTCTCTCCACTGTTCTCCCTTCCCTGGGAGGTTGCAAGATTTCTAAACATCCTCACATCCAACTCTTTCTGCAGGGCGCGGTGGCAAAATCTCCGCCTCAGGTCCATCGCTTCCCAACTTGGAGGCTGAATACAGTCCTCAATGCTCTTACCAGATCACCTTTCGAGCCTCTCAGGGAGGTGGGGTTGAAATGGTTGAGGATGAAGACACTGTTCCTGGTCTCCATCACGTCTGCGAGAAGAGTGTCAGAACTCGGGGCACTGTCAGTGAGATCGTCACTCTGCGTTTTTCATAAGGATAAGGTTGTGCTTCGCACAGATCCTACCTTTCAGCCAAAGGTAGGTTCTAGATTTCATTGCTCTCAAGAGATCTGCTTACCCACCTTCTGTCCTGCCCCCAAGCACCCCAAGGAACGGACTTGGCACACCTTGGATGTTAAACGGGCCCTGAAGATTTACATAGCCAGGACAGAGGATTGCAGGAAGACAGAGTCCTTATTCGTCAATATATCTCCACCTAGGTTAGGGGAGAAGATGTCTAGATCGGCAATCAGTTCGGTTCTGAAGGCCTGTATCACAGAGGCTTACCGGGCCTCAGGTCAGGAAGTACCCAGTGGCATCACAGCTCATTCTCTGCGGAGCGCAGCAACCAACGCCGCCTTTACCAATAGAGCTTCTGTAGAAGAGGTCTGTAAGGCGGCTACGTGGTCATCCATTTCCACCTTCATAAGGCACTACCACATCAACACGCTTGCATCTGCAGACGCGGCTTTTGGGAGAAGAATTCTTCAGCACGTCGTTAACATGGAGGAAGATGACGACCCACCCGTATGAGGGACACTGCTCGGGGAGGTCCCATTGGAGATGTCCTCCACCTCAGAGGGAGAACGACCATTGGACTTACCGTGAGGGGTCCTTCTCCTCTGAGGTCAGGAGGACATCTCGGCCCTCCCATTCTCATCTTCCTCTTCTATTTCTTCTGTGCTGATTTCTTCTCTTGTATTTCTATTTATACTCTGCCTTTGTTCATAGTTGCAGAGTTTTTCTTGTTTAATCAGTTGATATTACTGTTTGCAGTTACGTTTTCTAGGGCAAGGCCACTTCTTTTAGGCTGCAGGCACTGCTTTCGGAGTCCCAGAACTGGAGATGGGCTATTCCGGAGGCGCCAACAGGAAGGGGAAAAACTATTTCCTGCCTCCCTACAGGCACGGTGGGAATAACCCATTGGAGATGTCCTCCTGACCTCAGAGGAGAAGGACCCCTCACGGTAAGTCCAATGGTCGTTCTCATTGGGTGGCCAAAGTATTTGACCTGAAACCAACCAAAGAAACATCATTCTCCCAGTTCTGTTAGTCTTTAACACACTAGAGTCAGTGATGCTGTGCAATGAGGTGTTCACTGGGAAAGAGATGTAACTTGCTTGGGTTGTTTTGCAGCTTACAAAAATAGCTTGAATGAACACACAGGGAGAAAGTGCACTCTCTGGGTTTGGTCCTGGCTCAGTGGCACAGACTGCAAACCATAGGCAAAGAGTCAAGATTCCTTTGGCCATTCAGCAGATGCCAAAATGCTCCCATCTCCAACTGAGCCCAGGATTAGGTAAAAGGTAAAGGTTTCCCTCGCATGAAAGCCAGTCGAATCTGACTCTAGGGTTGCGGTGCTCATCTCCATTTCTGAGCTGAAGAGCTAGCACTGTCCAGAGACATTTCCATGGTCATGTGGCTGGCATGACTAGACACCAAGGTGCATGGAACGCTGTTACCTTCCCACCAAGACGGTACCTATTTATCTACTTGCAATTTCTTGCTTTCGAACAGCTAGGTTGGTAGGAGCTGGGGCCAAAGACGGGAGCTCACTCCGTCATGCGGTACTCGGGTCTCGAACTGCTGAACTACAGACCTTCCAGCCTGCAGTTCAGCCTCCTAGCCACTTGAGCCACCGCAGCCCAGGATTAAATACCTCCAAATGGGAAAGGAAGCAGAAGGTCAGCCTAGACTTGTGTGCAGTTGACTGGCATTCCCCCAAATTCTCCTCCTTTGCTAGTAGAACCCCTGGCCATGCCTAGGCTTAAATACCTGCAAACGGGAAAGGAAGCAGAAGGCGTCTAGATGTTACACAGCTGGCAGTGACATCCTGAAGAACTTCCTTCCTTTCTGAGAGACAAAATTGCATTAGAGGACTTAGGTGTCCAGAGCCTGGGTGAGCTTTCCTCTAGCTTGGACTGATTATTTTCAGCAGCGCTGGGAATGACGGCTCGTTTCAAAGGCCAGGCTGGCTTTTTAAGCAGCAGATCGTTGAAGGCGGCTTGCTTATTTCCAGTTTCTGGACATCCAGAGCTGGCAAATGATGGCTACCGTTTCACTACAGGACATCTCCAATGTGCTTTGGCGATGTTCCACTCTGAACTCAACGACCTCCTTCTCCTCCCCCCCCCCGGCATCACGAAATGCGACGAATTTGAGAACCGATTGCAAAGTTCATATTCCCTTAGCTCAGAGCTGCCAAATTCCTTTCTGGCTTGGATGGTAAACCCCAAAGCCAGAACAGAATTTTCCCCTCCTCCCTCATACCCCGGTTCATCTGCTCTCTCATTGAGGATTGATGAGGTGGTGGTGGGAAGCCACCAAGAGAAGATGACGTTCCTGAGGTGTTATCTCTATTTTTTCTGCATTCCTTTATTTCCCTCCCCCTCCCCAGTGTAATGAAAACTGGGAACTGGGGATGCTTGCTCATCTCCATCTTCAGCCTTCACCCCCTGCCCCATAGGTAGGGATTCCAACTTCCAGTGGGGTCTAGAGATCCAGTTTGGTGTGGTGGTTAAGTGCGCGGACTCTAATCTGGGAGAACTGGGTTTGATTCCCCATGCCTCCTCCACTTGCACCTGCTGGATGACCTTGGGCAAGCTGTAGTTCTGATAACAGCTGTCCTTGAAAAACAGCTGTTTCTGTTAGAGCTCTCTTAGCCCCACCTCCCTCACAGGGTGTCTGTTGTGGGGAGGGGAAGAGAAGGGAGTTTGTAAGCTGCTCTGAGACTCCTTTGGGTAGTGAAGGGCGGGGTATAAATCCAGTCTCTTCTCCTCTTCTTCTTCTATTAGAACTGATCTCCAGGTGACAAATATCAGTTCACCTGGACAACAGCTTCTTTGGAGGGTGAACTCTATGGCCTTGTATCCTGCCGAGGTCTCTCTCCTCCCCTCCCCTCCCCTCCCCAAACCCCACCCTCCCTAAGCTTCACCCCCCAAATCTCCCAGAATTCCCTAACTCAGAGCCGACAAACTTAATGGTCAGGGGCCCCAGACTTTATCCCCAAATTCTGACTCTCAGAGTATCTCTTATTTTCCTAGTTACATTTAGCGGAAGAACCAGGTTATTTTCATCCTGTCAAAATTCTGAAACTTTTCCCACTGACTGTAAATTTTGGAGAAGAGATCCCAGAACAAGAAGCCTTCTACACGCACAGGCAAATCGTCTTTAGTCGGCAGTTTGAGCATGAAGGTTTTTTTCTCTCTTGTGATTAGTATATGCCAGAAAAAAAACTCCAGTTTCTACATTAAAATCGATGTTATGTAAGATATCTGCAGGGCCCTGGTGAGAATTGGAGTGTATTGTTTTTCGGACATGCAGTTTTTATACAAGTATGTTGATACTGATTATGAACATCCCCAGCAACCTTGAATATGTAAGTTGCTTGCATATCCATAATTTTTTTTTGCAAACCTTCCCTACAGGGAAAGGAAATTTCCATTCTTCTCTGCTTGCAGGTTTTGTTTTTAAATAAAAACATGCCAGGAGGGTTGTTTTTCATTTTTAAAAATATCTTGCAATGTAGAACAATAGTCAAAGTTTCATTGGATTCCTCCATCTTGAAATTAGGCTAGTGCTGTAGCTAGTGGCCATTGTCCCTGAATTAAATCTTGTGCAAATGCTTCTAGTTTCTTGCGTTCTCCTGCAAATTATCTGTTTCAGAGCTTATCTGTTGTTGTTAAAAAAAAGTAACTTGGAGCTTAAAGGGCAGACCCACTCCAGAAGAATGACGGGAAAAGTAAGAGAGACAGGAGAAAACAATGTGGAAAGGTAAGCAGAGGTAACAGAATGAAGAGATTCTCTGTGGAAAGGAAATGAAAGCGCAGATGAGAGGCAGACGAAGCAACAAAAGGGGGGAAAATAGAGTAGTCTGTTCAGATCAGACATGAGACTGTTCAAATGAGAAAGAAACGTTGGATTGACAGAGAACATTGGATTGACGGAGTCATGAAATTTCAGTCAATAAAGATGGCTGCCTCTGACTAAAAACTGGGCTTTGAGAGAAGAATGAGAAGAACTAGATGACTCCCAGTTCATACATCTGCATGCACTGCACTGAGCACTAAACAGGAATTTCAGGGGAGGGCGCTTCCTTTTAACACCCCCGCACTCATACATGCTCACCTTCCTTACGTTCCTTGCTTGCTTGTTCCATGATAAGGAAGAGGAAGAGGAAGAAGAAGAAGAGATTGGATTTATACCCCGCCCTTCACTACCCAAAGGAGTCTCAGGGTGGCTTACAAACTCCCTTCCCTTCCCCTCCCCACAACAGACACCCTGTGAGGTGGGTGGGGCTGAGAGAGCTCTGACAGAAACGGCTCTTTTTCAAGAACACCTCAGACAGAACTATGACTTGCCCAAGGTCATCCAGCAGGTGCAAGTGGAGGAGTGGGGAATCAAACCCTGTTCTCCCAGATTAGAGTCCGCACACTTAACCACCACACCAAACTAGTGTATGCAGCTGCAGGTATGACGCTCCAAGAATATTCGCTCCTCTTGGTTGTGATCTGCTACCTTTTCACTGCTCCCTATCAACTGTACAGTTACAAGAAGGATGCGTAGGAAAGGGAAGTTACTTCTGTTCCCACATTTTTGCCTATCTTCCCTTTGAGAAGGGGCCGTGGCTCAGTGGTAGAGGCCTCTGCTTGGCACGCAGAAGGTCTTAGGTTCAATCCCTAGCATTTCCACTTGAAAGGACTAGGTGGAAGTAGTCAGCCCTGGCCTGGATATTTCAGGCCACCCTGCTCTCATCAGTTCTCAGCTGCTAAGCAGGGTGAGCCCTGGTTGTGATTTGGATGGGAGACCACCAAGGAAGTCCAGGATCATGACACAGAGGCAGGCAACGGCATTGGCAAACCATCTCTGAACGTCTCCTCTGGGGAAGCACTGTGGTTGTGTGGTAGCCATGGGGGGTGGAGAGAGAGAATGTCTTGATGTTACAATTCTAGGACTCCACCCATTCTTGAGAGGCTCATCCGGTATTTTTTTTTTATTGTCTTTTGAATGACTGTGAGACTTCTAACTTCTGGCAGGCCATGGAAATAGCACAGTAGTTTGAAATGTGCTACTGTGTATACTTTTTTGTACTAAGTCGTGCTTTATTCGTTTGTTGATGTTAATTTGATTGATTTATGACTCCTCTCACATCTATAGAAGGTAAGAAATGTAATATCATCTTAGTCAGTGTAGGTCTTTGAAGGTTGTCAAATAGCTTTAAAAGAGGATTAGGTAGATTCGTGGAACATAATTTATGATTTACACGCTGCTAGCTGAAGGGAAACCTCCACATTCAGAGGCACTAATCCTCTGAATCCCAGAGCAAGGAGGCCACATCAGGGGAAGGCCTTAGCCTCTATGCCCTGTTGTTGGCTCTCCAGAGGAACTGGTCGGCCACTGTGTGAGACAGGATGCTGGACTAGATGGACCACTGGTCTGACCCAGCAGGGCTCTTCTGATGTTCTTATTTTATTCAAATGGATTGAATGAACAATAAAGGCAATTTGATTTAATGTTTGAAAAAATAAATGTAACAAAAGCATTCTCATACCTTACCATAAGTCATTGGCGGTGGTATGTTTGGTTAGGAGCCCGTAGATAACTGCAGGTCTCCTGTAAATCATAAATCAATAGCCAAGATATATTTAAATTAAATTAAGTCCTTGCCTACAGTATATCGACAGTTTTAAAGTGTAAGCTAAATCTAACTGGACCGCGGTTGGCTTGTGGTATTTAGTTGAAAGTGCACACAGTCAGGGAGGGAAGTTCCCAGACTCCCTTTTGCTGGTTGGATAAAGACCAGAGTGCATTCTAAATCTTTCTAAAATGTTCAGCGTTGGTCTTGGAATGGATGAAAGTCATGTTGCTGGCTCCAAAATATTATCAGTGGTTAATATTGTATATTTACAATGATACAAGATCCATTTACCTCCAGGGTGTGTTATTTTTCATTAGAACGCTGGACAAACTCATGTCTGGTTCAGCTGTGAACATCACAATGCAATTACTGAAAAATATGGTTCTTGTTGCCTTATATTGTCCAGCCGTATTAAACAACTGTACATATGTTCTTTGAATACAGAGGACTTTGTTGGGGGAGATTGGGAAACTTTATGGTGGTTGTCTTACTTGGACTTTAAGAGTATAAATATCCATGTAGGGAGAAACGTTGCCAGATTGGAGGCAGTATATATACCATGAAAGTGTTAGTAGTGTGGTTTGTCTTGCACTGAATTTGAAAGCAGACTGGGTAACCCATTTCCACTGCATGATCTGGGGGTGCCTTGTCAATATCAACCTCTGCTCCGGTCAATGGCGATCTTACTGCCACACCTCAAACACCGCTTGAAGAAGCCCCACCGCTTGGCCATAGGCCGGAGGCAAGGGAAGCCCGCTGAAGCACAATGCACCCCGGAAAAACAGTTCCAACATCTATGAAGGTAATTGAAAGAACAGCAAGGAAAGCCAAGTCGGCCAGAAAGAAAAGAAAAACTACCGACCGGAGCGAGAGAGGTCTGAATAGCATGGCGGTCAGAAGAAAACTGGCGGGATTGTCGTGCCCCTCCCCTAATCATGCTCACTGGAGCCCTGCACGTGATGGGGGAGCGGGTGCGAAAATCCTTTTGCTTTGAATTCTACCGATCGGGGTCGGTGCAGGTGCACTATATCCCAGAGGTGTGAATGCACAGATGACCACTCAAAGACCATCAGTTACAGAAAGCAGCCTGTTTTTCCTCCAGCTTATTGCCATGGAGAGGGCCATGGCTCAGTGGCAGAGCATCTGCCTTGCATGCAAAAGGTCACAGGTTAATTGCTGGCATCCCTAGTTAAAAGGACCAGGCAGTAGGTGATAGGAAAGACTGAGGCCCTGGAGAACTGCTGCCAGCCTGAGTAGATAGTACTGACCTTGATGAACTGATGGTTCGATCAGTATAAGGCATCTTTATATGTGTTTGTTTTCACAATTGAACCCAGGCAGGTCATTTTGTTTTTTAATAACCAAATAATCTTTATACTCACTAGGCTTGCCATTTGCCTTCCCATGGCAGGCAAACCATCACTCTCACCCCCATTGCCTGCCCTCAAGAAATTGTGGAGTGGGAGAAAAAATGGCCTCCATAGTGATGCTCTAGGAATTTCCCCGTGTCTCAATGGTAAAGACCATAGGGGATGAGGGGAAATTCCTAGAGCATGAGGGTGTCACATCCTCCCCAAGCTCCACTCTTCCCAGGCATTGTCAACCCTAATTGCACCGCACTGGGGATTCAATTCTTTCATATGTAGATTGTGAGTTAGTGTCTGTTGGTTTTTGGAATGTGCTAATGAACTGCCCTTTAAGCAGAGATAACCAGTGTGTGCAATTTGGAATTTCCATTTACTGAATTCGGCATTTATTAACAGCAGTTTATCAAGTTATACACTGGTTGTTGTTGCACTTCAAGTTGTGGATAAAGTGGGAAGGGATCCTCTCCCGATGTTGCAGTTGATCTTCGGTAGCCCTACAGTTTTCTTTCTCTGCAACTTAACTTACTGTCTGCTGGTGGCCTCCTCATTCTGGGTGGCAAAGAAAAGATAAATGTGTCTGGTGCTGTTGTATGAGGCTCTCAGCTTTTACTCGACATCCCAAGGTCCTGGATGTAAGTGTATATAAAAGCCTGTAAAGCCTGTTGAGTGAGGATTATAAATGGATGGTGCCGTGAATTCCTTAACCCCAGCACAGATGTGTGGGAGTGCCGTTTGTGGAAGCCTACATATCATCATTTTCACACTAGGAATAATTCAGCCCTTTCTGAAATGCCTCAGTACTTTCTCAGACTTGATCGTGGTCTACCCTCTTGCTTGCAAAATCTAATAACTTAATTCCAGGGGTGGCCAAACGGTGGCTTGGGAGACACATATGGCTCTTTTGCACATATTGTGCAGCTCCTGGCATGGCAGCTGAGGAAGTGAAGGGGAGGCATTCTTTCCCGATCGGTCTTTCCTCCCCCCAGGCAGTGTTCTTTCTACCTTTCTTTCTCTTTTTCTCTCTTTCTCCCTTCCTTTTCTCTTTTTTTTCCTTCCTTCCCCCTCCCTCACTTCCCCATCTATTGGCTTTCTTTGTTTCTCTCTCTTTTTCTCTTTCCACCTCTTTCATTCTTTCTTATCACCTCTCTCTCTCTTTTAGAGCCAGTTGGGTGCAGTGGTTTAGTATGTGAACTCAAATCTGGGAGAACCGGGTTTGATTCCCCAGTCCTCCACATGCAGCTGCTGGATGACCTTGGGCAAGCCATAGTTCTGTCAGAGCTGTCCTTGAAAAAAGAGCAGTTTCTGTCAGAGCCCTCTCAGTCTCATCTACCTCATAGGCAGTGTTCCCTCTAAACTGAGTTAGTGTGAGCTAGCTCACAGTTTTTTAGCCTCCGGCTCACACATTTTTGTCTTAGCTCAGGAAGGATGGCTCCAGAGCAAACTAATTTATGCAGCAGCCAAATCGCTCACTCACAACTTCGATGTAACTCACAAAGTAGAATTTTTGCTCACAAGTCTCCACAGCTTAGAGGGAGCATTGCTCACAGGGTGTCTTTTGTGGGGAGGGGAAGGGAAAGGAGATTGTAAACCGCTCTGAGACACCTTTGGGTAGTGAAGGGTGGGATATAAATCCAATCTCCTCCTCCTCCTCCTCCTCCTCCTCTTCTTCTAAATATCATTAGCAAACAAATATCATTGAAGAAATTATTGTTATCAATATCTGTTTTTACCCCTTTTTGTTTTTATTTTTGGCAGTCTAATTTAATGTTAATAAAACACGTGTGTGTAATATTTGTCTTGCGGCTCTCAGACATCTGACGTTTATTCTACGTGGCTCTTACATTAAGCGAGTATGGCCACCCCTGACCTATTATAAAGTGAATGTTAGCATATGAAAGGGGCAGATGGTCCTTGCCGAAAACACCCTAAGCAGCCCCAAGATGGATTTGTGGATTTTTGTTGAGGCTTTTGCGGATTGGGTGGCTACTGACTCCTTCACCCCCAAAGCTAGTTTTAATTAGTCCTGGAAAATTAGTCCTGGAGGGCAACAGAGATGATAAGGAGGTTGGAGCACCTTCCCTGTGAGCACTGCCGGCTCGCCCACTAGGCGAGCTAGGCGCTCGCCTAGGGCGCTGGGGCCCACAGGGGCGCCAAAGCGCCCCCGGCCCCACCCCGGTGAAGCCGGCGCTCCACCCCTGTCTCCAGCCGGCGCTGGGACTGGGAGGGAAGGGGCGGCCAGCGCTCCACCCGCGGCTCCCCCCCCAGCCCTTGGGGGGGGTGGAGAGGTGGGGCGGTATGGCGGCGGCTGGCCAGCAGGGACTCTCCCCGCTGCCGCCGCCCCCGCCAGTCTGAGCGCCCTTCCGGGGCGCTTCAGAAGCCCTTGGGGGGTGGAGAGGTGGGGCGGCATGGCGGCGGCCGGTCAGCGGGGACAGACCCCGCTCGCTGGCCGCCGCCAGTCTGAGCGCCCGTCCGCTGGGAGGGAAGGGGCGGGCGTTTCAAGGCCGCCCCTTCCCTGGCTCTTCCCGGGCCCCTCGCAGCTGCAAGGGGGCCGGGAGAGCCGCCCGCCCGTTCCCCGGCTCTCCCCAGCGCCCTGCGGCTGCGAGGGGCCCGGGAGAGCCGCCCGCCCGTTCCCCGGCTCTCCCCGGCGCCCCGCGGCTGCGAGGGGGCCAGGAGAGCCGCCCGCCCGTTCCCCGGCTCTCCCCGGTGCCCCGCGGCTGCGGGGGGCCAGGAGAGCCGCCCGCCCGTTCCCGGCTCTCCCCAGTGCCCGCGGCTGCGAGGGGCCCAGGAGAGCCGCGCCGCCCCTTCCCCGGTTCTCCAGGCCCCACTGGGAGGTTGGCATCTCCGGTGGGGTGGGCGCCCCAGGCTCTCCTGCCTAGGGCGCCCAGACACCTGGGGCCGGTCATGCCTGTGAGGAAAGGCCGAAGAGTCTGGGACTTTCCAGTCTAGACAAGAGACAACTAAGGGGGGGGGGGGACATGATCGAGATTTATAAAATCATGCATGGGGTGGAGGGAGTGGACAAAGAGAACGTTTCCCTCCCCCTCCCAAAATACTAGAATTTGAGGGCATCCAATGAAGCTGCCGGGCAGTAAGTTCAGGACAGACCAAAGGAAATACTACTGTAGACAGTGGGGTATTCGGAGGTGGAATTTGCTGCCAGAGGATGTAGTGATGGCCACAGGAACGAACATCTTTAAAAGGGGATTAGATAGATTCACGGAACATAAGTCTGTCCATTAGCCATGGTGACTGAGGGGAAACTCCACATTCAGAGGCACTAATCCTCTGAATCCCAGAGCCAAGAGGCAACATCAGGGGAAGGCCTCGACCTCTGTGCCCTGTTGTTGGCCCTCCAGAGGAACCGGTTGGCTACTGTGTGAGACAGGATGCTGGAGTAGATGGACCACAGGTCTGATCCAGCAGGGTTCTTCTTAAGTTCTTATCCAGGAAAGGCCTCGGCCTCTGTGCCTTGTTATTGGCCCTCCAGAGGAACTGGCTGGCCACTGTGTGAGACAGGATGCTGGACTAGATGGGCCACTGGTCTGATCCAGCAGGGCTGTTCTTAGGTTCTTATATTTCTTCTCTTGCTTTTTTATGCTAGGACCTCTATAAATATGCATTTGTGCTCTCTCCCTTATTAAACCGCTTTAGGAAATAATAGTAATGCTCTTGGATTTCATGAGACACTTCCTACGTCGCTTGGCTGAGCATTGTTTTTAAAAGCCTTACAAATAGGACAGGCAGAAGCTGGACCCTGAACCACCCCAAGATGGTTTCAAGTCTTCCAGTCATCGTTAGGGTTGCCGACCCCCGCCCCCAGTTTGGAAGGGGTCCCCCACTTTTTTTGGGGGGGGTTCTACTTAATGCTGCCCAGCTGACCGGCAGGGGAAGCCTTGCCCCCAAGCCCCAACACCTGCAGCCACCCCTCGCCTTTCTCTCTTGAGAGAGAGGAGGGAGAGGGGTGGCTGTGGGCCACGTGCCCAATCTCAGGCATGCGAGGCCTTCCAGCTCCCTGCACTTAAAGGGGCTTTGGGCAGGCAGGCGGACACCCACAATGTGACATTATGACATCAGGATGCCCCGCCCCCTCCGGGAACACCCCCAAAGTCCCCCACTGGGGGGCACAGATGGACTTAGCAACCCTGGTCATTGTTCATACAGCTTGTCCTTTGCTTTTGGGGTATCCAAAGGGCCACAGTATCTTGATAGCGGAAGCAGCTGACTCTGGCTGGGGAAATTACTGGGAAATTGTGGGTGGATCCTGAGGAGGGTGGGATTTGGTGAGGGGATGGACTTTAGTGGATTATAATGCCCCTCTCAACGTGCACCCTCCAAAGCAGCCATTTTCTCCAGGGGAGCTGATCTGTGCAGACCGGAGATCACTTGTATTTCTGGAAGATCTCACCCTGGAGCCCACTTGGGATTTAGACAAATCCTTTCCCTAAGGCACATACGTTCTCAGTTTGCACAGTGGAGAGGAAGCTGACAGAGGGGAAAGAGAAGCAAGGGCCAAAAGGGACCATGGAGGGGGAATGCAGAAGATACTCTGAAGATTATTATTTGGTTTGCATTTTAAAATGACAGTATTCTCTCGAAGAGAAAGTTGTGCTCAAAAAAAAAAAGTCTTGCAGCATTTACAGTGCGCATGCCAATCTAAGCAAGAAACCAGGCCAGCAAGTAGCAGATAGCTTATTATGGGGTGGAAATAGTTTAGCCGAGCTGTAGTGTCAAAATGCCCTTTTGAAAGGGGAGACTGTTCTGCTTTCTTGCTCCTCTTCGGACCTAAGTTATGATTTATTTATTTACTTCATCCTCCACAGGGACGCAAAGGGCCTTACATTCTTGTCCCTTTCCTCCTTTTTATCCTCATAACAACCCTGTGAGGTAGGTTAGGCGGAGAGAGGGTGTAACTGGCCCTTGGTTACCCACCAAGTTGCCATGGCAGAGTGGGGATTTGAACCTGGGTTTCCCAGATCCTAAGTCGGGACACTTCGGTCACTACTCCACACTGACTGGGTCTCTAATGCATTTTGTGTTTTCTGAACAAAGCAGAGCCCTGCAAACTTTGGGACCCGAATGCATAAGCTCTGACTTCTCAATCTGTTTTGCTAGCACTGAGTACTGGGCCTCTAAGGAACGGCAGGACGAAATCCTGACATACCTGAAGACTGTATTTTGGTGTCATTTATGCCGAAAGTGGAAACAGAAAGAGAGAAGGTGCCTTGTTTGAACTGCCGCTTCCAGCAGCCGAGAATGCTGGAGAGATGCTGCACGTCCATCAACCAAAATGATGCTTGAAATCGGCAAATTGCTCAGAAGCAGCAAGATTCTCTTTGATTTCGGGCTGTTTTGTTCCGCAGGGTAAGAGCGAGCAAAGGCATTGCTTCCTGCCGCTGCATAACACAAAGGGTGGGGGGGGGACAGAGAGACAAAAGGCATTTCGGCTGACCAGCATTCCAGGTTGCTGTTGCTGTAACAGTAGGGTTGCATACCAAATTTTGCTGGGAAGTGTGTTTTATTGACGTAGGAGATCCTTTGCATTGCTGCAGTCAACTGTCTCGTTTCTCTCATTAATCAGGTTAATTGTTATTAGGTAGAGCCATCAAGCCCTGACCTGGATAGCCCAAGCTGGCCCTAGCTCCTCAGATCTCGGAAGCTAAACAGGGTCCTCCCTGGTCAGTATTTGGATGAGAGACTGCCAAGGAAGTCCAGGCTCGCTATGCAGAGGCAAGCAATGGGAAACCACCTGTGAATGTCTCTTGCTGATAAAAAAAAATGGTGCCAGAACCCATCCACCTGAAGACCCCATCCTCTGATCTGCAAACCCCATCCTTTAATGCAACACAATGTGGTAGATTGTTTATGGATATTTGGTGAGATAAATAGACTCTGCGAATACGCGACAGTACTCATTGTATCAGCTGATTCCAGAGAGTATCCTGGCATTAAAAACAGAGCCCTGAGGAACACTGGTTTCAAAGTAAAGCTTTAGAGTCTGAGACCTCAATATATAACCATATGTCAGCAACATGGACTCTTAATTACAAATGGAAGGGTAACATCAGGATTTCAGACATGGCTATGCCACTTCCTTTTTTGTTTTTGTTTTTTTCCCAATGAGAGTGGGGGCAGGGATCCTCCACCCTCACCAGGGGAATGGACCCATATCTCACTGCTCTGTAAGTGAGGGGGAAAAGTGACGAGGGCCCACACCCATTCCACTTCACCCCAGGGATGAATATGAGGGTGTTGTTGATCAAATATATTTTCAGTCTGACACTGCATTGGAAAAGCTGAGCCCCAACAAATTCTGGCTTCAGACGGTGGGTGAATAACTTGCCCTCCTCCATTCTTTTGTTGCTTAGATCTACCTTTTAAACACCCCCTTTTTAAGGACCTTTATCTGATATAAGGAGGAAGCTGTGGAGCAGGGATAAACCTAGGCTTTATGACTGTGGTTACGTTAAGGAGATTCTGTTTGAGATTATCAGGGAGCTGGCAAGGAATTTTAAATTGGCCTGAGCAATGCAACAAAATGAAATAAAAGTGGGATTTAAGGTCTCCTCTTGCCTACAGTGGCTCATGCAGTATCGAAGGAACGCTGTAGGTTGGAATATTAAGTGGCAGAAGCAGCCCGATTGAGAACCAGCAGAATTATTGTGATGCCGCCCCTAGTTTCGTAGCATTTTCATTTTCAGTGACTGGGTTTTGCTCGCAGACTGTGGGTTAAGAGCTCTTAATTTTGAATGAGAGCTTGGCCAGTATCTTGCTAATGTGGTTCTGCCCCTTAAAAATAATAGAAGCAATGTGATTTATTGAACTTGAATACTCCAGAGAGAAATAAATTGAGTGTGTGTGTGTCCCCTTTTTTTACAATGTACTGTTTATTTAGGAGTTGTGTTTTAGGTAATGATGTTTCTTTCTAACTTAATCTGTTTTACAAAGATAAAGACCGAAAACACCCAAACTTTCTAACACAGAAAATTTGATCCAATTTAGAGCCAGCTCAGCAAGATTTAAACTTGTCCTCCATCCAGGGTCGAGGTGACCTTCTTGGTCAGAGTAAATGATATTCTTAATGCGTTTTCCGGTTGTGAATGGCTCTAAGGCCTTTGGCGTAACTTGGAGCGTTCATTTAAGAAGACAAATAACTGTAATGCCTTGTTTCCAAATCAGGAATATCAGTTCTAAGGCATTACCATGCAGGCCTATTTGTGGGGCAGGAGTAAACAAGACCTCTGAAGGGCTCTGAAAATGTAATGGTGCTGCTTCTGCTTAACCTTTTGTTAATGCTCACAGACACTTAGAGGCGTATTCCAGGAAGTTGATGGACTCCTGCCACAGGCTGTTTGGCCACCAGCCACCCCAGGGCCAGGCCCGTTGCACCATTTGTGCTACATAAGGTTGTGTGTATCTTCCGAAGAGTTGTGGTTCTGACCAGCGTTCCCTCTAAGCTGAGTTACTGTGAGCTAGTTCACAGATTTTTAGCCTCTGGCTCACACATTCTTGTCTTAGCTCAGGAAGAGATGGCTCCAGAGCAAACTAATTTATGCAGTAGCCAAATCACCTGCTCACAACTTTAATGCCAGTAGCTCACAAAGTAGAATTTTTGCTCACAAGACTCCACAGCTTAGAGGGAGCATTGGACTTCTGACGACTGCCAGTGCTGCTTCAGACGCTATTTGGTGTATCTGCTTTGAAGCCTAACTTCATGTGAAGCCATCTGTGAGCAGCGGCCCCACGGATGGTGGAAAGTGCTGTCAAGTCACAGCCAACTTGTGATAACCCCGTAACGTTTTCAGGGCAAGAGATGCTCAGGAACTGGTGGTCTGCCATCGCCTGCCTCCACATAGCGACCCTGGCCTTCCTTGGCGGTCTGTCATTCAAGCACTAGCTAGGGCCAACCCTGCTTCGTTTCCAAGATCTGCTGAGTCTGGGCTAGCCTGGGTCATCCAGGTCAGGGCGGCGCCGTTTACCGTTTCCATATTGCCTACTCTGGCAGTGTCACTTCCCGGTACGCAATGTTTTTGTTGGGTCTCCGCCTCCCCTTCCTGCCACTGAAGGCCTCGCCAACCTACCCCACGTGGTTTGAGTGATTTTTTAACAATGCTTGCTGACATTCTTTACATCTCTTAGATGCCCTCTGTCGTGCTGTTGAAAAGAGCCAGTAGGATTTCTAGTTCAGAGGGAGCCCTGGCAGCCTGAATACCCCCAGACTGGCCTGAGCTTGTCAGAGCTTGGAAGCAAAGCAGGGTCGGCCATGGTTAGTGCTCAGATGGGAGACCACCGAGAATTACTAGGGTTGTTACGCAGAGGCAGGCAATGGCGAACCACGTCTGCGCATTTCCTGTCTTGCAAACCCCTTGAGGGGTCGCCAGAAGTTGTTTGCGACTTGGTGGCCCTTAATTAGGACCTTGATGCTGAAGAGACCCGCAAGGCTACCAGGATGAGTTAGGTGACCTGTTCCCAGAAAGGAGTGTGTCGCTTTTCAATAGCTGCAGTTGATTTCGCTGTTGATGATTAGAAGTTTATCCCATTAGGGAGACTGTAGTGTGATGCTGGGCAGCCTAGACCCCTCTAGAGGGAAAAGAAAGGGAGGAGGAAAAATAAAGATGGACAGCAAGCAGGGGATTTAAAAAAAGCCTGAAGGATACAACCTGGTGTTAAGAATCCTTCCCCATCCTGTCTCCCTGCCTTCGTCAAACTACAAAAGAGCGGTTCAGTTAAAGGACAGAAGAAACCTATTTAAGAATTCCCTTCTGTCAGAAACGTTGGCTGGATGGATTTCTTGACCTAGGGTTGCCAGGTCCTCTTTGCTCCCTGGTGGGGGGGTTGGTCCGGGAGTGCAGGGGACGGGGCAACATTGCCTCACGTGATGTCCCCAGTGTGATGACATCATCATGTGGGACGTCATCATGCTGGGGATGTTGTCCCGGGTGCTGGGGGTGGGGCTTCCTCCCGTTGGCCAGCGGCACATTGGAGCCCACCTAATTGGGGGATGCCCCGCTCTAACTTGGGGGCTGGCAACCCTATCTTGACCTCTTCACCGTGGCTAAGAGATCAGAAGCATCCTTTGGAGTGGTGCGCTTCTCCTCCCCTTTGCAGCTTGGTTAAGCTTGCTAACCTCCAGGCGAGGCCGGGAGATCTCTCGGAATTACAACTCAACTCCAGATGACAGACATCAGTTCCCCAGAAGAAAATGGCTGCTTTGGAGAGTGAATTCCGTGGTGTTGTACCTTGCTGAAGTCCCTCCCCTCCCCAGGCTCCAACCCCATAATCTCCAGGTATTTCCCAACACGGAACTGGCAACTCTATGCTCGAACCCTCCTCCTCCCTGGACGTAAAAATGTCAGAGCCCAGCTTGATCACACTGATTGTGCATCTAGTCCAGCATCCTGTCTCACACAGTGGCCAACCAGTTCCTCTGGAGGGCCAACAACAGGGCAGAGAGGCTGAGGTCTTCAGAAGAACATCAGAAGGGCCCTGCTGGATCAGACCACTGAAGGTCCATCTAGTCCAGCATCCTATCTCACACAGTGGCCAACCAGTTCCTCTGGACAGGCAACAACAGGGCAGAGAGGCTGAGGCCTTCCCCTGATGTTGCCTTCTGGCTCTGGGATCCAGAGGATTACTTCCTCTCAGTCACCATGGCTAGTAGCCATTGATAGACTTATCCTCCATGAATCTATCCAACACCCTTTTAAAACTGTTTATTCCCATGGCTATCACTACGTCCACATTGTAATCCCTCTCTGTGTAAAGTAGTACTCCCTTTTGTCCATCCTGAACCTACTGCCCATCAGCTTCACTGGATGCCCCACTTTCATTGCTGTTGCTGTTACATCAGTACCATGCTGAGCACTAATCATAGTCAGCCTCAGTCCAAATTATGAAGCCCATTTTTAAACACAGGCAGCAGAGCAGATCAGTGTGCAAACGGAAGAGGGGGGGAGGCATAGGAGCCCTTGAGTCCACGGGATTCTTTCAGTCCTTTAGCCCTACAAAATCAGGGTAGATCGTACCTGCAGCGAGCCATTCCATCTTTGTGTTTTCATTTTTTACCTCCGCACACAGATAAAAGGAGTTATTTAGTCAGATACAATTTATACCCATTACCACCTTATCTTTTGGTATCCCTAAAGTACGTGGTTCCGTTTTGCTTCAGCTTCTATGTGGGAATGAGGAGAAAGTGGCTCGTCTGTTTCCCCGAGATGACCTCCTAATAACTGGAAATAGTGTGAAACGGAGTGAGAAAATATATGCGATGCATCATGTGACTCTTCACTCTTGCTTTGTGCAAGAACGCTCCAGCAACGGTAGCGGGAAAGGATTGAAACGGTCGACGGGCATATTGCGTTTCCTCCCCTTTTTGCATCTCTGAACCATTTATGCTTGAGATAATGGCTGGGAAGTGTCGCTTTCCAAGTGAAGAAATCGGATCCTTTCCACCGGCATGCGGGATCGAAGAGATGATTAACCTGTCAGAGTAGGCCTTTGCCAGCTTGCCCAATCAGCATTATTAGCCCTCGTTAACATCCGAAGTCATTAAGAAACCCCAACTGTTCAAGTTTAGTCTTTGCCAGAGGAATCCCAGGAACACGGGAAGAGTCGGCTGTGCCGACGGCAATTTTTCCACTTAACTCTTCTGCTGCTGTGAAGGAAAACTACAGGGGCTACGTGAGCTCCTCCACATTTTTAATTTTATTCTTGATTGACTCCACTTCAGTTATGTTGTTTCCCTCTTCGTTGCTGGGTCTCCAGGGTGCTAACTGCTATGGTAAAACCACAGATACCACTGAGCTAGCGCAAGAGCAGGTAGTTAGAAAACTCAGCTCTGAAAAATCATCAACATAACAAGTACCTTTGGTGCCATCTTGGTTTCTTCCTTCCCAAACAATTTGTGTTTGCAAAATTTGGAAGACTGCCTGTGCTTCCTCAGCTGGCTTTCCCTTCTCGCTCTCTCTTTCTTCCTAATTGGACAATTGCATTGCATCATCTAGTAACAGAAAGGGACAGCGGTTTATGGGAGCCATAAAATCACGAAGCAGAGATGTAGAACTATCACGATCCCCAAATAAATTGTGAAAGTAATGAATGTATAAACATATAATAAGGGCACACTCCAGGATTGCTGCTCGGCCCTCGTTCACTTGTTACATCCGCTTCTCTCAGGAGAGGGATTCCTTCTCATCATCGGAGAAATAGGGGAGGCAGCCGCAAATCATACACATCGACCAAAGCAAATTGTATAATCTGCAAAGTGACGAAATATGTAACCCTCCAACCTCGTCTTCACATAACAATCTTTCCTGGGCTTTGTTTCATGGCAGTACATGGTGAAAAGCAGCCCAACGAGAGCTGAGATCAGGTTTGCAGAGGTATTTTTTTGAACCCAAACCACCACTATCTTCTAAGGGTGGGATCTTTCCACTCCAGTCAGATAAGGGCAGAGCCTGCTTTCCTCGGTGAAGAAGGCTGTTCCTCCAGAGGAAAACTCTCTGCCAAGGGCAATGTTCCCTCTAAGCTGTGGAGTCTTGTGAGCAAAGATTCTTAAAGTTGTGAGCGAACGATTTGGCTGCTGCATAAAATAGTTTACTCCGGAGCCATCCTTCCTGAGTTAAAACAAAAATGTGTGAGCTGGAGGCTAAAAAACTGTGAGCTAGCTCACACTAACTCAGCTTAGAGGGAACACTGGCCAGGGATCTCCAACATGGCGCCTGGGGGCATCATGGCTCCTGCCAATACATTTTCCTGGTGCCCCAGTGTCTTTAGAAAGTAGGTGGGGCTTTTGCCCAGCAAGGCTTCTGATTGGCTATTGGAGATTTGATTCGCTGTGCAGACTTTTAAACAAATTGCTTGGGCAGCAGCTGCCACCACAGCACAAGGATCTTCACAGTGTGGCTGAAGATGAGCTACAGCAGCCATTTTGTGGCTGGATCTGCTGAGTGATGCCAGCCTCCAGATGGGACCTGGGGATCCCCCGGAATTATAGCTCATCTCCAGACTGCAGAGATCAGTTCCTCTGGAGAAAATGGATGCTTTGGAGGAAGAGGAGGACCTAGCAGTCTCTATTTTGTGGCTGCACTTGCCATAAGAACATAAGAGAAGCCAATGCTGGATGAGGCCAATGGCCCATCCAGTCCAACACTCTGTCACACAGTGGCCAAAAATACTAGGTGCCCTCAGGAGGTCCAGCAGTGGGGCCAGGACACTAGAAGCCCTCCCACTGTTGAACCCCCCCCAAGCACCAAGAAGACTGAGCGTCACTTGCCCCAGACTGAGAGTTCCTCTCTATACCTTGTGGCTAATAGCCACCACTGGAACTCTGCTCCATATATTTATATAATTCCCCTCTTGAAGCCATCCATGCTTGTAGCATGTGGCAGTGAATTCCATGTGTTAATCCCTCTTTGCGTCAGAATTCCAAAAGTGCCTGCAGGATCAAAGAGGCTGGGGGCTTATGCTCCCCGTGCTGGAGAAAGGCTCTGAACTTAGCCAAGACGGCATCCTCCTATTAATTAATAGAATTAATACGGTATTTCCAACATTTTGTGAAGGACTTTATGGTTCTTTGCCTACCTTCTCCACAACCCTGTGAGGAAGATCACGGCTACTGCCATTTTAGAGACAGAAGGACTAGGAATGAGGACACCCTGGACCCTTGGTAGGTTTACTTCTGAACCCCAGTAGGTTTCTATTCCAAGGGAAGGGCCAGCATCTGACAGTCCTTAAATAGCACAGAAGTATTCATGGGATTCAGTGAGTGGGGGAGGGGGACCGTGGGTTCGGTTAAGCTTTCTGCATTCTTCCCTGCTGTGTATAATTGGATTGGAGTATTTTTACACGCAATCGGCTTGATTGTGATGAATAGCGAAAAATGGCGATATAATCATTTTAAATGCCTTAGAGGAGCCCTCCCTCTGTCCCTGTCGAGTAACAGAACATGTCCTTCCTCTCTTAATATTTTTGCTGGCTGTTTCAGTGGGACTTGAGAGGTCTTATTTCAGAGGTACTGGTGAGGTAGTCAGTGGGCTTGCCACCTTCCAGATGGGGCCTGGAGATCTCCCAGAAACTTCCGCTGGTACAGAACATAAGGGAAGCCATGTTGGATCAGTTCAATGGCCCACCCAGTCCAACACTCTGGATCACACAATGGCAAAACCCAGGTACCATCAGGATGTCCACCAGGAAAGCCAGACTCCTGGGGAGAGCGTTCCAAAGTTTTGGTGCTGTATTCTGTACCAACTGTAGCTTCTGGACAGTCTTCAAGGGGAGTCCCATGCAGAGCATATTGCAGTAATCTAATCATTGCCAGCAGCACAAAACAGTTGATTTGACTGTGTAACTCTTTGTTCTCCTTCTCTGTGCCCTTCTAGATCAGTGGTTGCTGTCCAGACGACCTCATACAGTTTTCCAGGCAGGAGACAGAGGTGGTTTGCCATTGCCTTTCTCGGGGTAGCAACTCTGGACTCCCTTGGTAGGGTCCCATCCAAGTACTAACCAGGGCTGTTAAGGCTCTTGGTTAAACAAGATTTACATTGTTCTCAATTAATCTCCATTACAATCTTCTCTCTGAGCTTGTGGAATCGTCACTGTTCTGTAAGGTCTCGGAAGCGAATGCCTAATTGTTCCCCAATCCAGATGCCTGCTAGCGTTGTAGGTTGTCTTTGGTCTTAATTGGCGCCAGTCGCAGAGGATTCCTGACACTTCCCACCCACCCCCTTTGTGTGTTCCATTGTTTTCTCTCCCAAGCTTTCCTTACCTTTGCTGTGGGTGATTTGTCTTTTCCCCAACAGCCTGGATTTTTTGCTCCTTTGGAAAGCACTAATTTGCTGTTCCCTCTTATCCTTCTCCGCAGACTTCCCAGTGGCCAGTTGAGATGGGATTGCTTTCTTTCTTGCACCGTGCCTCTTACAGAAAAGCTTCAGATTGCTGGGGGGAATTGATGTGTTTCCCTCCCTCCCCAGCCAGTGCAGGAAGGAAGGGGCTGTGGCTCAATCAATGGAAGAGCCTCCTGAAAGAGGTCCTGAAAAATGTTGCAGTTTTGCAAATAAAAAACCAAGTCCAGGCTGAAGATCCTTTCAAGTAATGAAACCTTTATTTAGCTTTCACACATAGAACAAATAACTAACAGGTACAGCAAAAAGCCAGTTTGGTGTAGTGGTTAAGTGCACAGACTCTAATCTGGGAGAATCGGGTTTGATTCCCGACTCCTCCACTTGCACCTGCTGATGAGACCTTGGGTCAGTCACAAGCTCTGGCACAGCTGTTCTTGAAAAAGAGCAGTTTCTGTCAGAAGTTCTCTCAGCCCCACCTACCTCACAGGGTGTCTGTTGTGGGGAGGGGAAGGGAGAGGACTTTGTAAGCTGCTATGAGACTCCTTTGGGTAGTGAAGGGCGGGGTATAAATCCAATGTCGTCTTCTTCTTCTGTTCTTGGTCTGCAGGAGATCCAGAAAGCCTCAAAGGGAGTAATAGGCAACACAGAAATCAGAAGAAGGCCCCATTAGTAACTAGGTAACATCACTCTCCCTCTATCTCACTCGTTCCCAAAGTGGGCAATACTGCCCCTGGGTGGTGCTGGAATGATCCAGGTGGGCGGTAGGAGCCTTGGGTGCAATTGGGAGCGTTGAATAAAAATAAGGGGGTGGTGGAAGCATAAAAAAGAAGAGTCCAGAGCCTATCTAAAGCAGCCTTTTCCTGCCTTCTCCTGGTCTTCCCTGGGATCAGGGAGGGGGAGAGGGGCCCCACAGCCAATTACAGCCATGTGCACCCTTGTAAGACTGGTGTTGCTGCCGGGCTATTGGTGTGGTGGTTGCTGCTGGCCTCTGGCTTCAAGCCAGCAACGTCTTTCTTTACTTACAGCATCTTTACTATGTGCAAATTTGTTACTGCATCTTTTTGTCCACTTCTTGAAGGTAAATTTTCAGGGGGGCACTGAGTAATTTTTTTTCTGAAAAGAGGGCAGTAGGCCAAATAAATTTGGAAACCTCTGCATCTGTTGAATAACTTTGGAAGTAAATTAAGCCCTCTAAATACCTCTCCACTTCAGTATGTGAGTCTTTGCTGTTACTGTCCCAACAGGTCCCGGGTTCAATCCCCAGCATCTCCAGTTGAAGGGACCAGGCAGTAGGTAATGTGAAAGACCTGTGCCTGAGACCCTGGACAGCAGTGGACAGTCTGAGTAGCCAAGACTGACCTTGACGGTCAGCCTAGAAGGGCTGTAGCTCAGTGACCGAACACGTGCTTGGCATGCCAAAGGTCCCGTATTCAGTCCCCAGCATCTCCAAATAAAAAGGACCAGGCAGTAGGTAATGTGAAAGACCTGTGCCTGAGACTCTGGAGACCCACTGCCAGCCTGCGTAGCCACTACTGATCGTGATGGTCAGGTCAGAAGGGCTTTGGCTCAGAATATCTGCTTGGTGCATGTAAGGTTCCATGTTCAATCCCCAGGACCTCTGGTTTAGGAAATCAGGTAGCAGGTGACATGGAAGACCTCTGCCTAGGACCCTGGAGAGCTGCTGCAAGTCTGAGTTTACAGTGCTGATCTCGATGGACCAAAAGTCCGATTCAGTATAAAGCAGCTTCACATGTTCATGTGATGGACTAACGGTCTGATTCAGTATATATTTATGGAAGCAGGTGATTCTGCCGTGGTTAGGCAGTCCTGAAGCAACATTTCTACAAACAGCCCGTTTCCTCCAACGGACTTGGAAGACAATGGTGCTCCCTGTTCTCTTGGGCCTAACGGACCAGAATAAAGCAAATGAAGTTTTTCCTAGCCTCATGATGACGTGTCAGGAAGCCCTTTATAATACTTGGGCCTGTGGATCTGATGCAGGACCTGGAGGAGAGGTGGGCATCTACAGGTCCAGAAGATGAGCAACCCCCCCAAGGACCACGTTGCTCTTTCCTGGCTCACATTTCGCGTTTACTCGCTAATTTGTTTTCTTTGGCTGGACTGAGCTTCAGAAAATGATTTGTAAAATGAAACTGTTCTCTAATGCATCCTGCACCTGCGTTAGGTTTTAGCGCATCTCTCGTCGGCCCAGCCTCCCTGCTTTCTTTAACCCCCCCATTTGTTTTCCCGTCGATGCTTGCTTTTCTTCTGCCGTGGTGAATACCATTCTTTTCCCTGTTTATTTTGGAGAAATCTAGATAGCTTGTTTGCTTTTCCATCTTCACACTTTATTATATTTCTGAACGGCCATTGTCCCCTGTTTATCAGCTTTTGTCTCTGCTGTACAGACCTCATTGAATCGAAATAGCCTTTCGGGGAAACTTGCCTGCCAAATAAGCAAATACGGGTGACGCGATGCATTGAATCAGTTTTATAAAAGGTCTGTTGTCTGGGGGGAAAAAAGAAAAAGCTCTAATTTTTTATGAGCATCAGTCTGATTCATACTTTGTCTTCGGGACCGTGAGTAAAATATGCACGTTGATTATTTGTACAGCATGCATTTCACAATCTAGGGAGCGCTGGGAATGGCCTCTACTGTCCCTTTTTTCCTCTTGTCAAGCAGCTGTTGTGAGAAGTTTAACCCTCATTTTAAGGATTGAGGCTTATGGCAAGAGTTTGAGAACTCTGGCCTGGAAGAGATGGTTGGGATTTTTCCCCTTTCTCTGCTGGGGGCAGAAGCTGCAAAACCTGACATTCTCAGGAAGCTCAGTTCCCCAATGGTCCTTTTCCCACCACATCCATAAAACTCCATGCCAGACTTCCTAGGACTTGAGGTAGTAGAAAAGAGCAAGAGTCCGGTAGCACCTTACAAGATTAACTGGGGCCGTGATCACGCGGGCAGTTTGGCCTGACACAGCCACTCCTCCCCTCCGGATCAAGTGGGCGCAATCAGATAGCCACATCTGTCAGGTGTTCCCCAGCCATACTTATCCCATCATAGGACGACTTGGAGCCGGGTTAAAAAGGCACCACATCACAAGATCGAGGTTTATAAGATTATGCATGGGATAGAGAAGCCCGTTTCTCCCTTTCTCACAATCCAAGAACTCATGAGCACTCAAAGAAATTGCTGAGCAGTTGGGTTAGAACAGATAAGAGGAAATACTTCTTCCCCCAAAGAGTGATTAACACTTGGAATTCACTGCCACAGGAGGTGGTGGCAGCTACAAGCATGGACAGCTTCAAGAGGGAATTGGATAAACATGTGGAGCAGAGGTCCATCGGTGGCTATTAGCCACAAGGTATAGATAGAGACTCTGGGGCAAGTGAGGCTCTGTGTTCTTGGTGCTTGTGGGGGGGGTCAACAGTGGGAGGGCTTGTATGGCCCCTCCCAATTCTGTGATTCTATGATATTAGCCACAAGGTATAGATATTAACTATTAGCCACAAGGTATAGATAGGAACTCTCAGTCTGGAGCAAATGATGCTCTGTATTCTTGGTGCTTGGGGGGCAACAGTGGGAGGGCTTCTAGTGTCCTGGCCCCACCGGTGGACCTCCTGATGGCACCTGGTATTTTTGGCCACTGTGTGATACAGAATGTTGGACTGGATGGGTCATTGGACTGATCCAACATTGGCTTCTGCTACGTTGTTATGTTCTTAAGTGGTGTTTTCGGTTCCCCACGCAGTCGTTGTTCATGGCCGGGTATCTGAACGCGGGGGAAAGCACGCAGAACAGATTTGGCAGTCTGAACCTGTAGATCCGTTCTGCTGCTAGGGAGGCATTTTGTTTTTAAAAAGCCTATGTGCACATGTATGTGCAGAGCGCATGTGCACACACGTGTGCACTATCAACGCACATGAATTTTGGATATATATATATTTTTTGCACTGCACTCCGTGGCTGAGGTGCTACAATAATGTGGATACTTTACCATGGGATGTCTCTGTGGGTAACCTGCAGCAGGGTGTGCTGTGCGGCTGATATGCCTCACAACACTTTAAACCAGTTCAATTAGAGGTGGCACCATATTGCGCCAAGCCGCCAGTGTGACCATTGCCAGGGAATGGGCTTTCATGAGGCACTGCTCACTTCTTCAGATATCAGTGACTCACAGAAGCTCATCCCCAAAATTTGGCGAGTTTTTAAGGTGCTGCTGGACTCTTGTTCTTTTCTACTGCTACAGACAGACTAACACGGCTATGCATCTTGGTCTAAGGTCAGAGATGTCCTCTGTCAGCCAAATCACTACTTCACAATAGCGCCTGTATCCTTATGCTTATAAATATTGGTTTAGCTGCCCCGACTCCCTGGGACTCGGCTCTAAAATGGTGGACTATCGATTCCTGCAATGAAGTTAGAGCAGGATGAAATGAAAAGCAAATCTTGCCTCTCCACGGCCACGGCATTTAAAATGCTGGACAAGAAACATCCAGCGACCAGAACAGAGGGCTCCATAAATCTGCAGGGAAACTTGGCAAATAGCGATGGCAATGATAATGTTATTAGTCGGGCTTCTGTTTCAGAGTGGATCGAAAGAAAACCTGGAGTGGAGGATGGGATGTTTTGAAGAGAGGGAAACCCCGGAAGTGCTTCCTTCGTAAATGGGGTTTATACTTTCCAGATAAGATATGGTTATTCCCAGGGGTCTTTTCGTAGAAAAAGAGCTGCAGGAGCTCATTAGCCTAATGAGCTCATTAGCCTATTAGCATATGCCACGCCCCCTGACATCACCGGATGTTTTTTCCCACCATAGAGAACAATGGAGGGAATGGGGGCAACCTGTTCGGGGGCCCATAGAATTGGACCCCCTGGTCCAATGTTCTTGACACTTGGTGGGTATCTTGGGGAGAGGCTCCTTCAGCTACCCTGTGAGTTTGAAGCCTCTCCCTCAAACCCCCTTCCCTCCAGCCCCCAGAATATACCCTATGTTTTCGCCATTGATTTCAATGGCCCATAGGATATAATGGAGTTGAAATTGACATTCGGCTGCCTGAAAGACTCTCAGGGATACCAGCTGGGGGTGGGGAATGGCTCCTGAGCTGCCAGAGCTGTGCTCCGGTGCGCTCCCCCCCAAAAAAGACCCCTGGTTATTCCTTTTGCTACTCAACTTGTGCTCATATTGAAGAAACACTGAAAGACTAACATTCCCCTAAAGAAACCTGTTTGTGAAATGCACTGTGCATTTTTTAGCTGACTAATAATATATACGTATTCCTTTATTTGCACCATTGACTTTTGCAGACCATCTCTGTGTTCAAGTCATAATAACCCCACAAAGGAACTGAGCAGTATGATTTTGGATGTGTGTCTGTTCAATGATCTGGATGGCCCAGGCTAGGCCAGCCTTCCGAGATCTCAAAAGCTAAGCACCGTTGTCCCTGGTTAGTAGAAGCAGAAGAAGAAGAGATTGGATTTATACCCCGCCCTTCACTCAGAGTCTCAGAGCGGCTTACAAACTCCTTTCCCTTCCCCTCCCCACAATAGACACCTTGTGAAGTGGGCAGGGCTGAGAGAGCTCTGACAGAAACGGCTCTTTTTCAAGAATGCCTCTGGCAGAACTACGGCATGCCCAAGGTCATCCAGCAGGTGCAAGTGGAGGGGTGGGGAATCAAACCCGGTTCTCCCAGATTAGAGCCCCACAATTAAGCACTACCGATCCCTGCACTACATTCTCTGGCAGCGAATTCCACATTTCAATCACTTTCTGTGTTAAATAGTATTTCCTTTTGTCCATCCTGAACCTACAGCCCAGCAGCTTCATTGGATTCCCTTGAGTTCTAGTATTTTGGGAGGGGGAGGGAAGTTCTCTTTGTCAACTCTCTCCACCGCACCACAGAAGTCCAGGGTTGTTATATGGAAGCAGGCAAACCACCTCTGTTCATCTCTTGCTTTGAAAAGTTGCCATACTTTCCCACCACCGTGTTAGTTTTCAGGGGGAGGCAGAATGGAAATCTAATCTTTCCAAAGCAAAGGTCTTTGTTTGCCATGTGCTTGCATCCAACTCCCATTGTTTTTGCTCTAATACTACTGAACTGAAGCTCAAATGCTTTGGCCACCCAATGAGAAGGGAGCACTCACTGGAGAAGACCCTGATGCTGGGAAAGATGGAAGGTAACAGAAGAAGGGGACAGCAAAGGATGAGATGGTTTGACAGTGTTACCCAGGGCTTCTTTTTTTGTGGGAAAAGCCCAGCAGGAACTCATTAACATAACAGGCCACACCCAACAGCAGAAACTCATTAGCCTATTAGGCCACACACCCCATATTACCAGAAGTGTGGTCATCCAGCCTTCTTATTCTGTTTACCTTGTTTGTTGTCAAAACCCAGGGCTTTTTTTTGGAGCAGGAACTCCTTTGCATGTTAGGCCCCAGACACCTGATGTAGCCAGTCCTAATGAGTTTCTGCTGTTGGGTGTGGCCTGTTATGCTAATGAGTTCCTGCTGGGCGTGGCCAACTCGGGAGCCAGCCAGGACTCCGTTCCTTGTGCGTTTCTGCCCCAAAATAGCCCTGGTGTTACCGATGCAATGAACATGAAACTGAGCAAACTCCGGAGGATGGCAGAAGACAGGAGGACCTGGCGTAATGTAGTCCATGGGGTCCCGAAGAGTTGGACTCGACTGTGCGACTCAACAACAGCAACAACTACTGAACTCTCCTAATGTGGTGTTTTGAAGCCTACTTCCGACCATAGAGTCTCTGTCCATTGGGGGTCCAACTAATAGGACTGGGTGTTTGTCTGGATACCACTAAGACTTTAAAAAATGCCTGGCTAACAAGCTGGAGGTTTTCTGCCTTCCATTCATGGACATTCCTCATTCCGGGGACCTGCTGAAGCCGTAACCTAAACATCTTTGAAGCATAACCTAAGTATCTTTGAAGTGTTGCTAGACTTTGTATTCTTTGGTTTCTAGTCTGAGCACCTTCCCTGTGAGGAAAGGCTGAAGCGTCTGAGACATTCCAGTTTAGAAAAGAGCCAACTAAGAGGGGATATGATAGAGGTTTATAAAATTATGCATGGGGTGGAGAGAGTTGACAAAGAGAACTTTTTTCTCCCTCTCTCAAAATACTAGAACTCAAGGGAATCCAATGAAGCTGATGGGCAGTAGGTTCAGGATGGACAAAAGCAAATACTACTTTACACAGAAAGTGATTGAAATGTGGAATTCGCTGTCAGAGGATGTAGTGATAGCCACAGGAATAAACAGATTTAAAAGGGGATTAGATAGCCATGGTGACTGAGGGGAACATCCCCATTCAGAGGCACTAAGCCTCTGAGTCCCAGAGCCAGGAGGCAACATCCAGGGAAGGTCTCGGCCTTTGTGCCCTGTTGTTGGTCCTCCAGAGGAACTGGTTGGCCACTGTGTGAGACAGGATGCTGGACTAGATGGACCCTCACTAGTCTGATCCAGCAGGGCTCTTCTTAGGTTCTTATCAGGGGAAGGTCTCAGCCTCTCTGCCCTGTTGTTGGCCCTCCAGAGGAACTAGCTGGCCAGTGTGCGAGACAGGATGTTGGACTAGATGGACCACTGGTCTGATCCAGCAGGGCTCTTCTTAGGTTCTTATCGGGGGAAGGTCTCAGCCTCTCTGCCCTGTTGTTGGCCCTCCAGAGGAAGTGGTTGGCCACTGTGTGAGACAGGATGCTGGACTAGATGGGCCACTGGTCTGATCCAGCAGGGCTCTTCTTAAGATTAAGTTTTCAATTGGTGAGAGGCTTTAGTGCCAATCTGCTTGTACTGGGTGTTTTATCTATATTTGAACTGGCAGTCTGCTCCAAGGCGTAGGACTAGAGTGGTCTAGCAATCCAAATGGATGAGACTAGTAGAGTCTTCCCCCCCCGCTCATTTTCATATCACCAGTCATTAACATAAGTGTCCATTTCCCCTGATTTCCCTTAAATGCAGCAGAGGGTACATTCTCATTAATTTTCTGCTCATCAACGCAGCCACCGAAGCAGTCAATCCACTTCTCCTTTCCTCTTTGTTTTGAATGGAGCCCCATCTATTATTGAAATTGTTTCTAGCAATAAATAACAGCAGATGAGAATGTGATTACGTCTTGTCCCTAATTTCAGCTCTGCCTTACATAATTTGCGAGCTGGTTTGGGGGGGAGGGGTGTTTTGTGTGTTTGAATTATCAATAAAATGTTGATTTCAACGCAAGTGGTGGGCGTCACATGCAATCCACTTAAGAATAGGTTTTAATTTTTTTTCTCCCCGAATGTCTGCTGTGGGCTCGGGAGCTGGCGGTTGTTTTCCGTTTTCCATACCCCTCCAGGACACCATATGAAAAATAATCACATTACAAGTGCTGAGTAAATTTCAGACCAAAAAAATGCATCTGTTCTGTATCAATTGGCAGTATTGCAAAGTACAGGGAAATGAGACAAAACATGATAAAAGCTTGTAATTTGTAACCCTAAAAATCAGCACGTGCAGGCCTTTCAGGGGACGAGTTGGCCCTTGTTTAGGGTTGCCAACCTCCAGACGGTGCCTGGAGATCTCCCACTATTCCAATTGATCCCCAGATGGCCAAGACCAGTTCCCCTGCATAAAATGGCTGCCCTGGAGGGTGGACTCTATGGCATTATGCCCCACTGAGGTCCCTCCCCTTCCCAGACCCTGCCCCTCCCCAGGTTCCACCTCCCAAATCTCCAGGTATTTTGTAACCCAGAGCTGGCAACCCTGCCGTGGTTTCATCCTGAATGGATTGTTTATCTTCCTCCTTCCTATCCTTTGGTAGTTCCAGGCAGGGGGGTGGGTTGTAGAAAAAGCCCAGCACGAACTCATTGGCATAATAGGCCACACCCAACAGCAGAAACTCATTAGCATATTAGGCCACCTCCCTAACAGCACAGCTCATTAGCATATTAGGCCACAGCTCCATGTTACCAGAAGTGTGGCCATCCAGCCATACCCATCTTTTGATTATTACTCTGTTTACCTTGTTTGTTGTCAAAACCCAGGGCTTTTTTGGTAGCAGGAATTCCTTTGCATGTTAGGCCACACACCCCTAATGTAGCCAGTCCTAATGAGTTTCTGCTGTTAGCCTGTTATGCTAATGAGTTCCTGCTGGGTGTGCCCAACTCAACACCGTTCCAGTGCGTTCTTGCCCAAAAATAGTCCTGGTTTCAGGACTTAGTCAGGAAGAGATCTGATACCTCATGCACATTTCTGGAAGAAGCATAGATTTCCTAGTTCTGTGGCAAGTTTGGAGAAATAACGGTGTTGTTTTCACTGCGTTCATATCTTAGTCTTCCCCCCCCCATTGCAATTATGTATCATAGAATCACAGAGTTGGAAGGGGCCATACAGGCTATCCAGTCCAACCCCCTGCTCAATGCAGGGTCGGCCTAGCTATAGAGTATCATCTCTAACAAGGGTTTGTTCAGTTTTGCTTTGGTTGACTGGACTTCCTGTAGCTGATATTAAGAGGAGGAAGAGTGTATGAATTGACTGGAGTGAACAAACATGTGGACAAGGGGGACCCAATAGATATTATTTACCCTGACTTCCGGAAAGCTTTTGATACAGTTCCTCATCAAAGGCTCCTAAGTAAGCTCAATAGTCATGGGATAAAAGGACAAGTCCTCTTGTGGATCAAAAACTGGCTTATAAATAGGAAACAGAGAGTGAGTATAAATGGGAGGGTGGTAAGCAGTGGGGTACCACAGGGATCAGTATTCGCTCCGATGCTTTTTAACTTGTTTACTAACGATTTGGAATTGGGAGTAAGCAGTGCAGTGGCTAAATTTGCAGATGACACGAAGTTGTTCTGGGTGGTGAAAACCAGGGAGGATTGTGAGGCACTCCAAAGGGATCTGTCGAGGATGGGTGAGTGGGCGTCAACGTGGCAAATGGGGTTCAATGTGGCCAAGTGCAAAGTGTTCTCAGTGTTCAGAGGTGGTGTAACAACAGTCTTTGTTAGGGTTAGGTTAAGATATTTGAAGAAGTGAGCAGTGACTCATGAATGCTCACAGCCTGCCACAAATCTTCTTAGTCTTTAAGGTGCTAATGGACTCTTGCTGTTTTCTACTGCTACTGAAAGATTAACTTGGCTACTCATCTTGATCTAACAATCATTGTGGTAGCCATTTTAGGTATTATTTTTGCACACCAGAATAACATATGTGCTATCAAGTCTCAGTTGATTTATGGTGACCCCAGCAAGGGGGCTTTCAAGGCAAGTGAGAAGCAGAGGTGGTTGGCCATTGCCTTCCTCTGCAGAGTCCTCCTTGGTGGTCTCCCATCCAACACTTATGGTGACCCCAGCAAGGGGCTTTCGAGGCAAGTGAGAAGCAGAGGTGGTTTGTTGTTGCCTTCCCCTACAGAGTCTTCCTTGGTGGTCTGCCGTCCAAGTACTGACCTGATGAGATCAAGCTGCACCATGCTGCCTTCCCTCCCCATGAACCATTGCATATTTATAATGATAAAAGGATATGTCTGTCAGTCCATCTGTCTGTCTTTCTGTGGCAAGCATAACTCATCATCAATATTGGCTGCCACCATCAGGATGATCATGGGAGCTGCAGTGCCAAACATGAAGGGAATCAGAACATCTTGGCCCATGTAATCCCCAGAACCCCCCTGTTAGTGCGTAAAGTCCCATCAAGTGGCAGCCAACTTACGGTGACCCCAGCAAGAGGCATTTAAGGCAAATGACTAGCAGAAGTTGTTTCGTCATTGCCTTCTCTGCAGAGCCTTTCTTGGTGGTCTTCTATCTAAGTGCTGGCCCTGCTCAGCTTCCCCCAGCAAGAGGCTTTCAAGGCAAGTGAGAAGCAAAGGTGGTTGGCCATTGCCTTCCCATGCAGAGTCTTCCTTGGTGGCTTTCCACCCAAGTACTGACCCTGCTTCGCTTCCCCCAGCAAGGGGCTTCCAAGGGAAGTGAGGAGCAGAGGTGGTTTGCCATTGCCTTCCTCTGCAGAGCCTTCCTTGGTGGTCTCCCATCCAAATACTTCTCCTGCTTAGTTTCTGAGACCTGATGAGATCAGAGTATACCACACCACTTTTCCTCCCCTCCAGAATTATAACAATCTATTGTTTTATCTGTCGTATCAAACAAGTGGGGGACTTGCGGGGGGTGTATGTGTGTGTGGTAGGTATCCCTCCAAGTTACTGATAGAAATGGTAGGTAGCTTGTTGATCTGGGGTCTTGTAAGCAGCCATGGGATTAGGGGAGAAAGTTTAGATTGTTGTGAGTCCCATGTTCGTTTTCAGTGTGGAAAGGAAGAAATATGGTACACTGTAATGCCCCATCCCACTGCAGAGCCTGCTTCAGTGATCCTGAGAATAACAAGAAGATAGGGGAGGCCAATATAGTTATCCCTCATATGATTTTTAAATTTATTTTACAAAAACTCTATTCCATCTTTCTGCCACCAGAACAAATTATACATAATAAAGTCACTTTTAAAAACCATTAAAACCAAGCAAACAACAGCACCCTGACTGACCCTGTCTAGCTTCTGACTGGACTAACCTGGTCCCTCAGGGTCAGAGCTGGAGGCTGGTACTGCTAGGTAATAGGGCAACTCGCCCTCTGTTAGTCCCTCAGGAGCAGAAGGTGAGATACACCCAGGGCTCTTTTTGTAGCAGGGACTCCTTTGCATATTAGGCGACACACCCCTAATGTAGCCAATCCTCCAAGAGCTTACAGAGCTCTTCTTACAAGGTCTACTGTAAGCTCTTGGAGGATTGGCTACATCAGGGGTGTGTTGCCTAATATGCAAAGGAGTTCCTGCTACAAAAAGAGCCCTGGATATACCTGTTGTCCCCTCAGCCGGGTGATCTTGGCCCTGGATTGATGCAGAAGTAATGTAATTTTATCATGGATGTTTTAAGGCGTTAGCCACCTTGGCCACCCATTTAAGGGTAAGAAAGGAGGGATATAAGTTTTGTAAATAAATAATAATCAATACTGCGTCCCCAGTTGGCATTGAAGGCTTATTGCCCACCCGTTGCTGTCCTGCAAGATATTTTACCTCAGATTTGTCAGGTCAGCCAAGTATTACGTCGTCTATTGTTTCGTGATTTATCTTTGCATTTTTAACAAGTCTCTCCCTGTGGTCTGTGCTTTATAGCCTGATAGTTATTGGTCGTTGTTACACTGTTTTGAAAAGCAGTGATAAAACCATCAGCTTCTTTATCCGCTTCACTACATCCATATATATCCTCCATTAATGTTTCCATAGTCTCCCCTAAACAGAGATTTGGCATTCTGTGATTCGGTACATTCTTTTATTGATACTGAGTCTGGCGGAAATGATTCATTGCGGAGGTTTTGAGAGGTGAAGTTTATGTCTCCGCGGCTTGGAGAACTGGGCAATCAGGTGCCTCGAAGTCATTTTGAAGTTTTGATATCTGATTCTTGCATATGTATGTACTGAGCTCTCTCTCTCTCCTTCAGATCTTGGGATATACAGTTTCCCTCCGAGGCTTTGGAGTTATGCATTCCAAACTTTGACATTAGTCTTTTGGGTTAATCTATCATGCTCCATCAAATCAGCCACAGTGCACTTAATTAAACTTTGTAGAGTAAATAAATCAGAGCTGAGACTGCCCAAGTGTTAATTGCATTTGTTTTATTCGTAGCTCTAAGCTCAGTTTTTAGCATCTGAAGGAATCTCTGTCCATAGACCCACTGGAAAAAGGATTATAAAGGCTATGTGATGTTCTCATTTGGCTCTACGGAATGTCCATAGGGAACAGATCAGCACCGCTGCTATTAGGCCAGTGGCCAGTTGCCCTATGGCGCTCAGGATTGCGAAGTAAGGGGTTGTTGTTGTTGTTGTTCTAAATCATTTTATAGTGTGCTTCCAGTCTGAAAACTGTTAAATTCATTCTGCTTAATTTGTATTTTATTCTCTGGCTGGCTTTTTTTTAAACAATTCTGGGTTTTAATTTGTAACTTTAAGTTTTATGCTGTTATTTAGTAAAGCCCCCTCAGGCAGGTGCCCCAAGAGAGGCGGTGTAATGAACTTGAGTTCCAGATTTTAATAAGATGGTTGAACTTTGGTTCAGAACTCTAAGTGTTGTTCAGATTCTGGTTTACTCAGAAGTGCCCCCTTTGCTGACTATTAACACCTATAGAGCAGTTTTTGTTTTCCAGCGATTCGACCTTGGGATATGATTTTATCCTCCCTAGGTTTTTTTTGCAGCTGAAACTCAAATTAACTGTTTGGTTCTGATTGGCAGTTGAGTTGCCAAGTGAGGCATCGTCTGCTAGAAAAGATGGCTTCTCAGTGCACATAGACTACTCATCTTTTTATTCTTTCACCGTGGCATGCCTCCACGGTACACTAGTTGAGCATGGAGAGGCCCCATATTCTGTTAGATGGGAGAGGTGGATGACTAAAGAATGCTATTCAGGGATGCTTGGATATTAAGTTCTAAAATCTTAGATAGACAGATTTTTAGATAGCAACAGTGAGGTTTACTTGTTTAGTAGCTATTGCTTATATTTGAGTGATTTCTGCTGTGCAGCACTCCTTAAGCTAATAAACTTGATTTATATCTCAGCTGAGTCTCGAGGCACTCACTTGAGCGTGGATACACCTCAGAACAAACCCGGAGGGTGGGAAGCCAAGGCCTTGGAAGGCAAAGCTTTCACTCTTGTGAAGTAAAAAGGGGAGTATGTCTTTCCTGTCAAACTGCTGGAGTGGCTGTTTCAGTGCACAGAGTAGGAGGCGAGGGGCAGCTTGTCCTTCTGGGCAGCATAAAAATTCTCTAAATAAATTAAGAAATTCATAGTTAGTGCCATGAACATGCAGGTGATCATCAGTTGTCTAAGAGGCAAGTGAGTTTATGAATGCTTTATATCAGTAAAGCCATCATGTAAAACCTGGCTTGCCTGGGCAAATGCTGAGCCACGATTAAACCAAAATGTGTTTCGTTTGTCTTGCGGATCCTGGTTGGACTTGCTCCAGTTAATAAATCAACTGGATTCAGAATCAAGTTTGACATTCCCTAACTGGCCACAGATTCAAATACCTTAAAGACCAAGACGAGTTCCAGGCTATAAGCTTTCAAGAGTCAAAGCTTCCTTAGAGTTCCAGGATATAAGCTTTCAAGAGCCAAAGCTAGCTTAGATTCTTGAAAGTTTATACCCTGGAAATCCTGCCCTTAGTGCAGACAAACACAGCTACCCACCTAAAATTAGCTGGGTCTATAGTTAACAGAGTGGTCTGTGTTTGGACTATGACAGTAACCACAGTTTGTTTAATGAAATCATAGGTTTCTCCCTGCGACATCTGATCTCTTCCGTGCATATGGAGAGGGCTTGTACAACCATACGCAACACACATGCTCATGATGGTGGAAATCGCCATCAGGTCGCAGGTGACTTAAGTCCCCCCTGTAGGGTTGCCAAGGCAAGAGACATTCACTGGTACTTTGCCCTTGCCTGCCTCTGCATAGCGACCCTGGACCGGAATGGTTACCAGGTGCTTTAAGATGCTCGAATCTAGGCTGATCCTGCAATGAGCAGGGGGTTCAACTAGATGGACTGTATGTTCCCTTCCAACTGTATGGTTCTATGATCGATGAAGGTAGCTGACGCTTCCCCCCTATGATTCTATGATCAATGAAGGTACCTGACGCATCCCCCGCCCACCCACACAAAGGCTTTCCGCAAATGCAGAAACAAGGCCCACTTGCTGGAAGTAACTCCCCAAGCCCCCTAAGGGGAAGTCATCTCGAGCAAGACTTCTCAAGATTACTTTAACAAGCTAGCCTGTTTGTCTGGGAGAAGTAGTCCTTCTGATCTCCTTCTGAGCTGAAACTGGCACTTTGGATGGAGCCCAGAAGCCAGGGGGGTGGGTGGGGGAGGTTGCCTCTGTCTCATTCCTCTGTCTCATGGCTCTTAATCTCCATTTATTAGTGGCTTCATTTAGGGTGCCGCGTTTAGCTGCGTGGCTTGACTATTACCCACTTAAATGGCTCGTTCCTTTAAACCTATTTAATTCTTTATCTAATTGATTAATGTAATAAGCTCATAAGTATTATCTTATTCCCAGCACATTAGCAATCAGAGGCTCAGGGCCAGCCCCGTGGTCTAATTGAAGTGCCGCTCAGTTTCCCTTTTCAAGGCTGTCCAAGATAAGGAGCCAGAGGCAAAGCTTTCCTTTCCTGCAGAGTGGGAGTGCTTCACATTGTGCCATAATGAACACCCTGGTGGCCCCCGCTTGCTTTCAGCTGGAAAAAAGGGCATTGCATCAGACTTTTTTTTTTTACACAGACAGCCATCACTGGCAACAGGCTGGGCTCCTGAAGGATCTCTCCCTTCAAACTTTTGTGTTATCAACTGAGCTTGTACAGGAAATGTTTGACAAGTTACGTTGCTCCGCGACGGCTACTGTGCATCCTCCATCTAGCCTAACCACAACCCAACCCCGTCTCTTTGCAGTGTTTGCTTGAAAGCTATAAAAAGGACTGGCTTATATTCAATGGATTGGCACCATAGAGACCAACAAGATTTCCTGGGGTATGAGCTTTTGAGAGTCAAAGCTCCCTTCGTATCTGAAGATCTTGTCCCATCTCTCAGGTGCCACTGGGCTTGAATCTACCTGGTCTGCTGCTGGCCAGTTCTCCAGGCTACACTTTAAATTGCCAAGGTAGTTCATTATTCAAGCCTGAGCTCTCCCTGGAAGCTAAAACTACTAAAACGAGGCTGTTGTATTTTGGTCACATTATGAGAAGACACTGGAAAAGAAAATAATGCAAAGCAGACACCCTACAACTGAGCCATGGCCCATCTCCAAACAACTGTTGCAAACAGCTGACTGTGTGTTGAGGGCTAATCCTATGAAGAGCCCCCCACTGAAGTGCAGTTGGCATGGATGTTCTCATGAGTCAGCCAGGGCTCAGCAATAGCGAGGACTTCTTAGGAGAAGGAGGAGCCCCGTGTAGCCAGCCCTGAGTTAACAGAAGCCAACAAACAGGGAGATGAGCTGCAGGCTTGTCAGCAGTGCTCCCTCTAAACTGTGGAGTCTTGTGAGCAAAAATTCTACTTTGTGAGCTACTGGCATTAAAGCTGTGAGTGAGTGATTTGCCTACTTCATAAATTAGTTTGCTCTGGAGCCATCCTTCCTGAGCTAAGAAAAAAACAAATCTGTGAGCTGGAGGCTAAAAAACTGTGAGCTAGCTCACACTAACTCAGCTTAGAGGGAACACTGCTTGTCAGCATTCACAGTCAACAGCTGGTACAGAGTCTCTCCAGCCCTGATTCAGCAGGTGAAACTCAGTTGGCTGTTTCCAGCCTGCCAGTATCACCCACACCCTTAGAGCGCCGCAGACGGAGGCTGGGAACAGAGCTACAGCAGAAATGGCAAAGTGCACGTCTCCTGGTCTGATACCAGCTGCTTGCTGATAATGATGAATGGCTGCAGGATTGTTCCTGAGCAACTGGTTGCAAGTATGACTCTTAGGCATATGGCTATAAAACCAGCCAAGAGAGGCTGTTAGGCATGAACACAATGTGTATGATAGATGCTGAGCCACCAACTCTGCCTTGCCTGATTCTTGGAAGCCTGATGTCAGACTGAATGACCTTGCCTTGCCTGACTTCTGAAACCCTGACCTTGGTCCGAACGACATTGCCTTGCCCGACTTCTGGCACCTGATACTCGGAGCCTGCGAACCAGTACAGATGTGCTTGATTTTGTAAGCTGTTTAGAAATATCGTGATGTCTGTGTGGATTGACACCACATGAACATGTTTTAGAGCAAGGCTCACATGATGGAACCCTTTGAATTGTTTACAGATGTTACGGCTTTAGTCAGAGTGCTGCCCTGTAGACAAATTTTTCCGTGGCACTCCCTGTGGCGGTTGTGACATGCGCACCATCTCTAAGAAAGCACCATCCTAGAATCCCTCTTGCAATACCTTTTACTGTAGGTTCAAAGTTGAGTAAAACGTTGGGTATCTCCTAAATCTGGCCTGAATGTCCCAGGCTAGTCCGATCTCATCAGATCTCAGAAGATTTTTTATATTTATTTATTTATCTGTTAAATTTGTATCCCACCCTCCCTGCCGTGGCAGGCTCAGGACAGCTTACAGAATATATATATATCCATGTGTTAAAACACTGAAATACGTTAAAACACAAAATACAGTTCAAATCACAGCATAAGATCATCAGTGCTAAGAACACAGATATCAATACAAGATGGCAGCGTTCTCTCAACATTGGGAGGTTGCCTACCAGTAGGGTCAGCCCCAGTTAGTGCTTGGATGGGAGACCACCAAGGAAGTCCAGGGTTCCTACACAGAGGCAGGCCAGGGCAAACCACCTCTGTTTTATCTCTTGCCTTGAAAACCCCATGAGGGGTCACCATGAATTGGCTGTAATTTTATGGCACTTTCCACCACCACCACCACATCCCCTAAATAAAAAGTGTAGTATTTTTCTCAAAGGAATACTGAAAAACTATTGATATAAGTCTCTTGTCACCATCTTACAGCAGGAGCCAAAAAAAAAGGGGAGGGAAGACAAGCTATAAGAGACATGGGGGCAAAAATCTGGCATACATTGTGATAAGCAGAAGGAAACTGAATAGGCCTTCAACCATGCTCTGTCATGATCAGGACACTGAACAGAACTTCAACAGAACTTCAAACTGAACAGGCCTTCAACCATGCTCTGTCATGGTCAGGACACACCTGGAGTATTGTGTGCAGTTCTGGAGGCCTGACTTCAAAAAGGATGTGATCAGAATGGAGCGGGTGCAGAGGAGAGTGACAAGGATGATGGGGGGCCTGGAGACCAAAAAACCCTAGGAGGAAAGGCTGAGGGACTTGGGAATGTTCAGTCTGGAGAAGAGGAGGTTGAGGGGGGACCTGATTGCTCTCTTGAAGTATTTGAAGGGCTGTCACTTAAGAGGAGGGCAGGGAGCTGTTCCTGTTGGCGGCAGAGGAGAGGACTCTCAATAGTGGATTTAAAATAAGAGCAGGAAGGTATTGGCTGGATATTAGGAAAACTGTTTTACAGTCAGAGTTGTGCAACAGTGGAATCAGCTGGCTGGGGAGGTGGTGAGCTCCCCCTGACTGGACAAACACTGGTCAGGGATGCTCTAGGCTGATCCTGCACTGAGCAGGGGGTTGGACTAGCCCCCTTTTGGGATGAAAAATTAGAAGAAATTAGATGTATATCTGGTCACGCCATAAAAAAGAACCCAGAATCTATACTCTTGAACCTTAGAAATGAAACTGCTTTATCCACTATACAAAGGAAAAAAAATTGCTTTATTATTATTTGCAGCCAAAACAACCATAGCTTCAAAATGGAAGTCAGAAATTAAACCATCCCTAAACTTATGGTACAAAAAGTTATGGAACTTATACATAATGGAAAAAATATCCGACATAATGAATCCAACAAAATCTACTGGTGAATATAGTGAATTTACAATGATATGGCTACCGATCTTATCCCATCTACTTTCTCAAGGAACAATACCAGAGATAATAGACACTCTTCATTTGTGGTAAATGTTGATGTCAATACTAAGCTTATGAAAAATGCTTTCTTTTATGCTGATAAGTTTGCATATACTTATCCTGTAAACGATTGTTATTACTAGATATTGGAATTTTGAAAATTGAATAAATTACTTAAAAAAAGAAGAAGAACATGGGGTTGGACTAGATGGCCTGTATGGCCCCTTCCAACTCTGTGATTCTATTATTCTATGTTCATTGTTAATTTGATGCTTTGTGAGAGCAATGGCCATTAAAGAAACAGTCCTGAAAGGTAATACAACAGAAAAAAGTAGCAAAACAATCATATCAAGATAGACATGTCGGTATATTATCAGCTAGTTCTATATTACTACATAATATCTGCATGAAGAAATGAAGCTATTGGTTATAGTAATGATAGATATGATATTAGACGCTCGGACCCCAAACATCCATTTCTCATTGCACGCTAAAAATGATTTGCTCTCAGATGGAATATATTAAGGGACATTATGTTCCCTGTTGTTGTTCCAATTTAAAGCGCTCTCTGCATCCGATACGAGCATTCAGCTCCTCCATGCGCAAGCATGCGCCCATTCATTTCCACACTGGAATTATCCACAAGGAAATGCCCATTTCAGAGCTCTCCTTCGCACTGAAGTGAATAGGAAAGACTTTTCTGCATGATGAAGCTCTGTGTGCCTGTGATGCTTCCGTACCTCCAAATAGCCTCTACAGAGAGCTGAATCGGTGTGCTAAAAAACGAAACAAAACCCCCCTGCTCTCGTGGTGCTTTCAGACACGATGCTTAGCAGTTGTTTTGCCAGATCTATACATTATACTATGGGCTTTGGATAATGTTTAGAGTAGGGAGGGGTCCCCCTCTCCCGGGCACTGTCAGGGGTAGGGTTCCCAGCTCCAAGTTGGGAATCGCCTGGAGATTTTGGGGGTGGAGCCTGGAGAGGACAGAGACCTCAGCGGGGCACAGTTCCATAAAGTCCACCCTCCGAAGCATCCGTTTCCTCCGGGGGAATAGTCTGGAGTTGAGCTATAATTCCAGAGCATCCCCTGTTCCCGCCTGGAGGCTGGCATCCCTAAGATGAGGATGGTTCTTTTTACGGGCTTTGCCACTTTGATGTGGTGTGTACTTTTTTTTTTTTTTAAGGCCTGCTGTAGCGTCGATCCAGTGTTTCCAGCATGCGGACAGGCTCGTGCCGTTTGCCCATCCCTGCTGCAGAGTGGCAAACAAGGCTTCTGCATACCTGGTTTCCCCCTAGTTTCCCTGGCCCGGTCCTAGGGTTGCCAGGTCTGGGTTGGAAAATACCTGGAGACTTTTGGAGGAGGATCCAGGAGAGGGCGGGGTTTGGGGAGGGGAGGGGCCTCGGCCGGGTCCAATGCCACAGAGTCCACCCTTCACAGCAGCCGTTTTCACCAGGGGAGCTGATCTCTTGTCAGCTGGAGGTCAGTTGTAACAGCGGGAGCTCCCCAGGCCCCACCTGGAGGCTGGCAACCCTGCCCAGTCCCCTGGTAGTGGCCATTCCCCATCTCCTGTGCCAACAGGGCTTCTTCAGATTTTTTCTTTTCTTTTCCAATTGAATATTGTCCGGCTTCAGCCTCTTTTATAGATATGCCTTTCCCCTTGTATGATCTCTGCACTGGAAGGAACTAGATAACTTACTTTTCAAAAACTGTAAGAAAGGAGAGAAAATGGCTGCTCCAGGGACTGGGGGCTGGGAAATCTGGCTTTCCCAACTGCATGGCAGCCATCCAGGCTTTGCTGTGATCTTTCCCCAAAACCCTGTAGCCAGACAGGTTTGGGGGAGATTGGAGAAAAGCTGACCAAACCTCTAGGGATACACAAATGTGCTAAGACGAGGCAGGGAAGCAGGAAAAACACTCGCTTCCCGAAAGCATTAAACCCAAGGCGAATAGAAATGTGGGAATGGCCTGTGATTGTGGAGGAGTGATGAAATTGCTCGGCTGAGCAAAAAAGTTTTGCTGTCATCTCTGGGCTATTATGAAAATGCATCAGCATTCTGAAGTTGCAGGCTACGTTATCTCCCTATCACTAGGTTAGCAAAAATGACTTAAGTAGTTTAAGTAGAATAAATGGATGGCTTGAGGGCCACAGGAGTTTGGCTTCTACTTAAAAAAAAACAAAAACCTGCTGCTGAAGTAAAGGCGATGCATCTCATACCCCGTTGCTGGCTGCTGGATAAAAATGATTGCTTCAGACCTCCGTGGAGCTTTGCGCTTGTGAAGCTCCACACCAGGGGTCCCCAACAGGGTGCCCACGGGCACCATGGTGCCTACTGACACCTTTCCTGGCACCGGCACCTTTCCTGGCTGTGCCCACCACCCTGTGTCAGAATTCCAAAGGTGCCCACTGGCTCAAAAATCTCCAATGCACACGTTTGCTCCAGTGATAGTGAACACTCCATGTGCACAACGGAGACTTTCCCACCAGCGGCTTCTCTACTTGAAATACCCTCCCCTTGTGTTGCTGCTTCTAGGCGAGCCAGATAGCAAGGTAGGGTTTCCAACTCCTGAGGACAGCAGGGTTTGAGGAGGGGAGGGACATCAGCAGATTATAATGCCATGAAATCCTTGCCCCCCTCCAAAGCAGCCATTTTCTCCAGTGGAACTGATCTCTGTAGCCTGGAGACCAGTCGTAATTCAAGGAGCTCTCCAGACCCCACCTGGAGGCTGGCAACCCTTGCTATAAGGCACAGCAGGGAATTCTCTGCTCACACAGGACTGTCAATCCATTTCTTTGCCTTTTTTTGTGCCATGGATGGAAACGTTTCTATGTACAAGTGCCTCTCCTGGTTACAGAATGGTTAGAGTTGTTGCTGCTATTCCGTTTTCATAGTTTCACGGTTGGTTTGTTTTTATAGGATTTGGATTTTTAAATGGGTAACTTGTTCTTGGTAGGAAAAGAGCTAATGGCTATATACTGACTAGCCCGAACTCGTCAGATCTCAGAAGCTAAGCAGGATTGGCCCTGGCTAGTATTTGGATGGGAAAGACCTCCAAGGAATACCAGGGTCATGACGCAGAGCCAGGCAGTGGCAAGCCACCTCTGATCATCCCTAGATTAGAAAAGATATCTTTACACATTTATCTGCTATTTCAGAATGTTTACTGCCTTACATCTGTTGACCTTATAACCTTGGCTTGTTACTTAGTTCTGTCTTTGCACGTCTTCATCATGTTAATTTGCTGTTCAGACCCTGCCTATAAGTTTGAACTTTACCCTCCATTCCAATGTATTTGAAAAAGTGTGCCTGCACACAAAAGCTCAGACCTTGGATAAAACTTTGTTGGTCTTAAAGGTGCCACTGAGCTCTAAATATGGTCACCATTTGTGTGGGTTTAATTCCAGGGGGGAACTTAGTGAAGGAAATAAACATATCAGAATTCGAGATTGATGGGCAGATGTGTCCACAATTAAGAAGGCTACATCTGCCCATCCGTCTCCAATTTGCTGCCTATATGTATGGACTGGTAACTTCCATTTCACCATATCTGAAGAAGTCTGCCTGCACACAAACACTTATACCTCGAATAAAACTTTGTTGGTCTTAAAGGTGCCACTGGACTCTAAATAACCCTACGGGGGGGGGGATCACCATTAGTCATCTCTGACTTGATGGCAATAAATAAATGAATACAGTGATTGATTTTTGTCAGATGGTGTTTTGGACATTTGTTCCACATGAAAAATGATATTTTGGACATTTATTCCACCACCACCACCCATGGTGATTCCAATTTTAATTAACTATTTTGAGCTCTCTCTTAACGGAACGGACGTGCAGCACAAGACACAGTGATGTTTCCCACATCACGTTTGGAGCTGTGCATCAGAGGCCTCCACTGCCGTCCTGGAAACCATCACAGGCTGCATTTTATTGTGAAGTTTTTACTTTTTTTTTTTTTTTTTTTAGCTTTGATGCAACCTGTGTTGTCTGTCCAGGTTCAGGAGTGTCAGAGGCTTCCTAACTCCTGTGTTTTGGGAGAAGGAGGCATTTGTATAAATGAAGGCAGTTGACATTTCTAAGATTAATGATGGCTTGGCTTGTTTTCTTTTTCTTTCTCTTTCTTTTAGCAATTAAGGGTTACACTTTCTTGGTTTGCCAAGCCTCCCTTTTAAAGAGAGGGCCTCTTTAGAATGTAAAAAAAAAGTGTTGTTGTTTTTTAATTAGGGAGGGTTGCCAGGTTCCCCCTGGCCACTGGCAGGGAGGTAGGGGGGGTGTTGACAGCTCCAAGTTGGGAAACTTCTGGAGATTTTGGGGTGGAGCTTGCGGGTATAATGCTGTAGAGCAGGGATGGCCACAAAGTGGCTCGGGAGCTATATGTGGTTCTTTTACACATATCGTGTGGCTCCCGGCAGGGCAGCTGGGGAAGCAAAGGGGAGGCATGCCTCCCCTCCCCGATCAGTCTCCCCTTCCCCAGCCAGTGTTCCCCTCCCTGGGTAGGCTTGAGGGGGCAGGGGGAGCAGAGAAAGAAAGCAACTTTAACTTTAAATGCATTCTCAAAGCCCCCCCCCAGCCTACAAATATCATTGGACAAATAAATATCATTATCAATAGCTGTTTTAACCCCTTTTTGTTTTTATTTTTGGCAGTCTCATTTAATGTTAATAAAAAGCAAGTCTGCATATTTTTCAATAAAAGCATATGTGTAATATTTGTTCATGTCTTACGGCTCTCAAAAATCTGACGTTTGTTCTATGTGGCTCTTTACAACATTAAGCAAGTTTGGACACTCCTGCCATAGAGTCCAACCTCCAAAGCATCCATTTTCTCCATGGGAACTAACCTCTGTAGTCTGGAGATGAGCTGGAATTCCAGGAGATCCCCAGGCCCCACCTGAAGGCTGGCATCTCTAGGTTGTGATTATTTTGAACAGGAGGACCCAAGGGTGATGCCATTAGAAGTAGCCCAAAGATAAGGAAAGATATTGTCCCAGAGCTGAACTCTCCAATTATTAAAGAAAACCCAACTGGCAGCTGAAAAAGAATGATCAAACTGTTGTTTTGATTAATTTTGCATCTCTGGGTTAGCCTTAAGAAGACAGTATTATTTTGGTATGTATGTATACAGGCATGCACATATGTATTTTCCAAAACCGTAGCTTTGGAAGAGGCGCTTGAGATCATCTAAGAACATTAGAAGAGCCCTGCTGGGTCAGAACAATAATCCATCTAGTACAGCATCCCATCTCCTACAGTGGCCAATCAGTTCCTCTGGAGGGCCAACAATGGGGCAGAGAGGCTGAGTCCTTCCTAGCCGTGGATTTCAGAGGTTTTAGTGCCTCTGAATGTGGAGGTTCCCCTCAGTCACTGTGGCTAGTAGCCATTGATAGACTTATCCTCCATAAATCTATCTAATCCCCCTTTCAAACTGTTCATTTCTGTGACCATCACTACATCCTCTGGCAGCGAATTCCACATTTTAATCACTCTCCGCATCATGTTATTACTCATGGATTTAAAGCAAGTGCCACCTTTTCCTTGACTGTGTATAAGAGAACTACAAGGGTAGCTTTCCTGAGGACTGAACCCTCACGTTGGATCTCAGAGCAACCAAGTGACAAGACAGGAATAACCTTTCGTCATTTGTCCTGCTGTTCTGATGCCTTGCAGCAGGTTCCAGAAGGAGCACCAGATCCCAAATGTCTGGGCAGGCGGTGATCGAAAAGGTCAGTCCAAGGGGAAGGAAAGTAATGAGGCAGAGGCATGTAGCATGAGATGTCTTCATTCTCAAGACATCGGTAGTCTCGGGCAGGCGAGCACTCAGATCGAAGCCAGATTCTAGCCTTATTTATCAAATGCCTCAATGGAAAAAAAATCCCTTTCCTCCCCAAAGCTGGAGAAAGGAAAAGAGCAGCCAGGTTAGCTAACCACATATACACATGAATCATAGAATCATAGAATGTTAGAGTTGGAAGGGACCTTGCAGGTCACCTAGTCCAACTCCCTGCACTCTGCAGGAGCATAGCTGAAAGAGAGCCCTACATACCTACAACGTACCCGAAAGATGGTCGTTCAGCCTCTGCTTGAAAACCTCCAGCGAAGGAGCCTCCACCACCTCCCGAGGCAGACTGTTCCACTGCTCAACCACTCTTCCAGTTAGGGAGTTTCTCCTGATATTTAACCGGTAACGACTCCCTTGTAATTGAACAAACACGAAGTTGCCCTACTGAATCAAGGTCCATCAAGGTCAGTACTGTCTACTCAGACTGGCAGCAGCTGTGCAGGGTCTCAGGCAGAGGTCTTTCACGTCACCTGCTAGCTGGTCCTTAACCAGAGATACCAAGGATTGAACCTGGGACCTTCTGCGTGCCAAGTAAATGCTCTACCGTTGAGCCACGGCCTCTCTCCAGTGTGTTCCCAGCTTGGCTGAAAGTGAGAAGGACAAAGTTCCCTGGTCATGGCGACCTTTCTGAATCAGGGAAGGAGGGAATTTCTTAGGGCAAGGAGAAAGGTGTGCTGGAAGCAGGGCAAAACTCCCAAGTGGCTCACATTGGCTCTGTGTGAATGGAGAACCTTTTCATTGACCATGCTAACCTGAGTCTACATCGGCAGGAAGCAGGATCCTTTGTATCTAAATGTACCTTGACAATTTATTGAGAGTTCCTGAACCAGTTTGGTGTAGTGGTGAGGAGCGCGGGCTCTAATCTGGGAGAACCAGGTTTGATTCCCTACTCCTCCACATGCAGCTGTTGGTGTGACCTTGGGTCAGTCACAAGTTCTCTCAAGAGCAGTTCTCAAAAGAGGTCTCGCAGCCCCACTTACCTCACAGGGTGTCTGCTGTGGGGAGGGGGAGGGAAAGGAGATTGTAAGCCGTGCTGAGACTCCTTCAGGTAGTGAAGGGCGGGGTATAAATCCAATCTCCTCCTCCTCCTCCTAATGGTCTGCAGCTAGGCAAAGGGAAAAGCTTCTTTTTCTCTGAAGCCGCCTTTATTTCCAATGAAAGCAATGATGTAGTTCCCCTTCTCTGCTGGCTCTCAGACTTTGCATTGTTGATAGATTGACAGGGCAGCCAGCATGAATAAGCACCCAGCAAGAAACTTATCCAGTCGGGTGGGGGTGGGGGGGCCTTGCCAGCAGTGTTCCCTCTAAGCTGAGTTAGTGTGCGCCAGCTCACAGTTTCTTAGCCTTCAGCTCACACATTTTTGTCTTAGCTCAGGAAGGATGGCTCCAGAGCAGACTAATTTATGCAACAGCCAAATTGCTCACTCACAATTTTAATGCCAGTAGCTCACCAAGTAGAATTTTTGCTCACAAGACTCCACAGCTTAGAGGGAGCATTGCTTGCCAGTGATTAAGTGATGCCACCGGTGATGCGGTTTCGTCATATAGTATTGGCTGGATGCTAGAGAGTCCCTGGGGATGCAATGACCTCACTTCTGGTTCCCCCGGAAGTGACATCATCATGTCCCCAATGACGCTAATATAGGATTGCCAGCTTTGGGTTGGGAAATACCTGGAGATTTTGTGGGTGCAGCCTGGGAAGGGCAAGGTTTGGGGAAGTGAGGAACCTCAACAGGATTTGGCCCTCCAAAGCAGCTGTTTTCTCAAGGGGCTCTGGGGGAACAGTGGCTCAGTGGTAGAGCACCTGCTTGGCATGCAGAAGGTCCCAGGTTCAGACCTTGGTACCTCCAGTTAAAAGATCTGACAGTGGGTGATGTGAAAGACCTCCACCTGAGATCTTAAAGAGCTGCTGCCAGTCCGAGTAGACAGTGCTGATTTTGACAGGTCTGATTCAGCATAAGGCAGTTTCGTGTGATCCTATGTCTGGAGATAGCCATAATCCTGGGAGATCTCCAGTGGCTACATGGATGTTGGCAGCCCTACACAGATAGTGGCATTCCCCCTCCTTTTCTCCTACTACCCTGGATCACCAAGGAGGAGAGTGAGAGAAAAGGACCGGTAATATGGAGGTTCGATGGCTTTGATCCCATTCTGCAATGGATCTTTGTTTGTTTTCATTCCCTGAATCTGTGGCTTTTAAAGCTGCTTAGATTTGGTCAGATCAGTTCCTGCTATATGAGGCACAGCAGTGAATGTGTCAGATCCATGCGGCAGCTTTAATAGTCCCTTTAGTTGGCTTTATACTTTTTATACACCAGAACGGAAAATAATATTCTTTGCTTTGTGCTCTATATCTGAGACTGGAATCAGTTTGTTTACTCTGAGCCCGCCCAAAAGCTGGATGCTTTGAAGCTAACAATTTGTTGAGGCTGAAATTTTATGACTGAAAATTTAAGAGAAAGTGATGGTTTTAAACCATGAGGTGCATGGCCTTATACCGTAGTTCAAATCTACTGAGACCTGTTATTCAATTCAGTCTTTTGTTTGAACACGAGCAAAGAGTCTATCTGCTCTTTACTAATAAAAGCATATGATTTCTAGAATCTTTCAGTATTTCTTAGAAAGGGACAGAGATTGCTGGTTGACACACCTAACGGTTCTCCTGAAGTTTTACTTTTTGTTTTAAAACAAAAGAGCTGCTCCCAAGAGGCATTCTCCTGCTCAAACCTCGTTGAAATGAATCAGGGTTACATGAGAATATGGACTGAGCCTGTGGTTGCCATGTGCTCACTGTGGGAGGGAGACCTCCATCCCCTAGTGGGCCTTACGTGCTGGCACTCCAGTGGCCAGTGGGAGAACATTGTGACATCAGTTCCTGGAAAAACAGGAAGTGATACCAGCTCTCTCTAGGAATCTGCAAAAAAAACTCTATAGTAAGTCTGTAGAGTTTTGGGGTGACTCCTAGAGAAGGTTGGTGTCACTTCTGGATTTCCCAGAAGTGATGTCACAGGGTCACTGATGGCCACCCCCCATGCCCCTGCCCCCCATCTCCCGGCTGCTTCCCCTGGTCCTGTGGCTCCTATATATAGGAGGGCAAATTGGAAATGGCTCGAAGGTGCTTTTAAAATTCTCACGGTGGGGGAAAAGAGAGGAGCTGCCCTGACCACTATGATGGTAAACCAAAGAAGAACTGATTAGTAATTTCTATATTAAAAGGGCCGAATAATAGAATGTTGTGTCTAGAAGCTGCTGCCTGTGTCAGAACATTCACTACACTTTTGGTTGATACATCGACACACACTTTGAATAGAGCAATGGCCAAGGGCAGTACAGTTGTATAGAGCTATCATCTTTGATGGGCACAGGCTCCTCTATATGTGCGGGCCTGATTGGCATCAATACTTTATTATTCGGAGCTATACTATTTAGCTGACTTGCTTGCAACCTAACCTGCCTGGTCTGGAACAGATATTTTATACCTAGATTTCTAGTGTGTGTTGGTATTGTTTAGACCACTGGAAAAGGCCCTGGGCCAAAATGTGTTTGGTGCAGTGTTCCCTCTAAGCTGAGTTAGTGTGAGCTAGCTCACAGCTTTTTAGCCTCCAGCTCATGCATTTTTTGTCTTAGCTCAGGAAGGATGGCTCCAGAGCAAACTAGTTTATGCAGTGGCCAAATCACCTGCTCACAACTTTAAAGCCAGTAGCTCACAAAGTAGAATTTTTGTTCACAAGACTCCACAGCTTAGAGGGAGCATTGTAGTGGTTATTTTGTGCAACCAATGTTTTGGTCTTAGTTACTGTACGTGCAACTTACATGTGTTATTGTATGCTCTGTGGATGTAATGCCACACTACCTTGTGGTTTTTATCTGTGTTTTTAATCTATATTTACTATGCACTTTGTAATAAATAGATGTATCTTATTCTTCTGTTTAGCCACTCAACCATCTAGGTTCCTGACTCTGAGATAGTTCTAAAACTGCATGAACTTTTGCCATGCATTACTCTGCAATGATAGTATTCCAACCGTTCACGGCCATTGCTGTGAATTCTTTTTCAGAACTTTTTTTCTTTCACATATCATCATGTGGTTTACCCCCCCCCCTTTGTTATTTCATTTTTGCAGTCAACACCCTTCACATTTCCAGGTTACTCACATCTCTGCTGGGGTATTTCCATATTTAGCAAAGCTGACTCTCAGTCTTTCCTCGTAGAAATAAATTCAATTTCAGCTTGCACTCATCTTGTGGATGTTGAAAAAGGAATCTCGTGTGAGCTTTAAAATGGCCTTCCCTGCAGCACCGCAGGGGGAAATGAAAAGCTGCGGTTCATTTATGGAGTCCTGGTTGGGAATACCTGGAGATTTTGGGGGTGGAGCCTGAGAAGAGCAGGGTTTGGGGAAGGGAGGGACGTCGTTGGGATATAATGCCATGCAGGGCTCTTTTTGTAGCAGGAACTCCTTTGCATATTAGGCGACACACCCCTAATGCAGCCAATCCTCCAAGAGCTTACAGTAGCCCCCTGTAAGAAGAGCTCTGTAAGCTCTTGGGGGATTGGCTACATTAGGGGTTTGTTGCCTAATATGCAAAGGAGTCCCTGCTACAAAAAGAGCCCTGATGCCATGGAGTCCACCTTCCAAAGCAGCCATTTTCTCCTGATGAACTGAGCTCTCTCACCTGGAGATCAGTTGTAATCAATGTTCCCTCTACACTGTGGAGTCTTGTGAGCAAAAATTCTGCTTTGTGAGCTACTAGAATTAAAGTTGTGAGCAAGTGATTTGGCTACTGCACAAATTAGTTTGCTCCGGAGCCATCCTTTCTGAGCTAAGACAAAAATGTGTGAGCTGAAGGATAAAAAACCGTGAGCTAGCTCACACTAACTCAGCTTAGAGGGAACACTGCTTGCAATCCCAGGAGATCTCCAGCTGCCACCTAGAAGCTAGCAAACCCTAATGGGGCCCCTTGAGGATATTTCTGGATTGGGGCCCGGGTCTTAGGCTGTGAAATGTCGGTAGTTTCCAATGAGAGTGATAACGATGCAGAAATTCATTTCTGACGAACACTGCGTGAAGCGCCTCCTCACGCTCGATTCTCTCGCTTCCAGGAACGCTATTATGTTGATTGTCTTTGCGAAGGACCGTGGTCCCCTCCGTTGCGAAGTGCTCTGCCATAATCAATTATCTATTGTGAAGATTGCTTTCAGCACGCCTTTGCCAGGTGTCCCCTCTGGTGTTCTATAAAATGGGCTTCTACTTTGTAAAATGATTTTTTGTGAGGGAAAAGAATGAATCTTCCCTCACTTAAAAAAAAAAAAAATCTCGGAGGATTCCCAAGGCCAGATGTGCTGACATCAGCTCATTTATGCAACTACAGACTTCACAAGGGCTGGTGTGGGACTCAGCAAGTTCCAGTTTGGCCATGGATTTTCTGGATGTCCTTCGGCAGGCTGCCGTCTTTTGTGCGCCGTTCCCAGTTTGAAACGCAGGAATCGAGAGAAGGTCAAACACTGTCCAAATTAATGCCTCAGAAACAGCAGCCGCCGGCGAAAAATGTATATTGACTGGTTTTGCAGGCATTTCTATTGTTTCTCGTGTGTGTGTGTAGAAAAAGACCCAGTGACTCTAAATAATCTGATTTCATCTGTTGTTTCTGGCTCCAACATCGCAAAACTATTTTTATTGGTTTTACTTCTCATTTGAATCCTCTAGCCTCTGTTTTGGCCAGAGGCAGTACCAGAGGCTGTGAAGAAATGCATTTTTTTTCTTTGGAGGTTTGAAATGAGCAAAATCTTCCCTCTGAGTTTTAAAAGTGTCCCCCTCGCCGGCAGAGAACAGGCAGGAGAGGAGGAAGTCAGTTCATTTACTTTCCAGACTTACCTCAGCCCACTTTCATACAAATGCTAATAAGTCTAGACAATGGGATGGTGAAGCCCCCCCCCTTTCAAGCAGGGAACAGAGATTTGGAGGAATTAAATACTAGAGAGATTTCAGGAAGAAAAATTCTAGAGACTTCAGGAAAAGCTTCTCTGACTGGTCAGTGTGTGGGGAAAAGAGAGGTGATAAAACTCAGGGGAACAAGGAGAAAGGCCTGTTTGATGCTGAGTCTATCAGAGCAGACAGAACTCTTAACTGAGGTCTGGAGGAGGTGGCCATGAGTCATGTGGTGGCCTGGACAGCTGAAGGATGCTTCAAGGTAGTGGTAACTCTGTAGAGATCTGTTACTTCCAAAGCTAAGGAGTCTGTCCTAGATTCTAACATCTGATAGGGAATTGCATTTTACCCATTTCTTTTGAACACCTTGCCCAGTCTGCTTTTGTGTTAAAAGTATGCTTGTGAACATTTTCTTTTAAATAAATACTTTATAACTTTTGATGCTGGTAGTGGTTCTGGTAGAGAGCCAGTTTGGTGTAGTGGTTAAGTGCGTGGACTCTAATCTGGGAGAACTGGGTTTGATTCCCCACTCCTCCATTTGCACCTGGCTGGATGACTTTGGGCAAGCCATAGTTCTGATAAAAGCTGTTCTTGAAAAAGAGCCGTTTCTGTCTCTCAGCCCCACCTACCTCACAGGGTGTCTGTTGTGGGGAGGGGAAGGGAAAGGAGTTTGTAAGCTGCTCTGAGACATCTTTGGGTAGTGAAGGGCGGGGTATAAATCCAATCTCTTCTCTTCTCTTCTCTTCTTCTTCTTCTTCTTCTCTGTACTACATAGACCTCCACCATCTCGGACACACTATTTTAAATGGCGCGCCAGGGGAAAGCAGGCAATTGGCAAGGGGCTATTCCTCCAAGGGCACAGAAGGCAGTAAACAGCCCCTGTGGTGACCAGGTGCTGGACAGATGGAGACACAGAGGCAAGGCCTCAGAACTTTGAAGGGAAACTGGGAGTCCTGGGCCTCCCAGCAGACAATTCCAACAAAGGTCAGGTGGTGGCGAAAGATTAGCTGAGAGAGAAGGAAAATACCTCCCCCCCCCGGTTTTGGGGGAATCTTGGAGGTCAGGCTGGAACAGAGCCTTCAGGTCAGAGCAGGCCCTTTCCACCACAGAGGCCGTTTATGCAGACCCAAGGACAAGTGGCCAAGGAATCTTGACACTTGGCCTTTTGCCTGTGGCTCACAGCCTGTGCCCTTGAACGAGCTGCCTCAGTGGATCCAGAACCAACCCAGGAGGTGGAACTTGCTCCCCCCCTTTCTTTGCTTCCTTCTCTATATTATGTTTTCCCTGTTGGGTTTTTTTTTTAAATTAAGCTGCTGTGAGTCCTGAGTTGGAAGGAAAAGCAGAATATAAGTATCTAAATAAATAATTGATGTGGGACCCCGCTGCCCACTTAGAGTCGCCAGCCTCCAGGTGGTGGCTGGAGATCTCCTGCTGTTACAACTGAGCTCCAGGTGACAGGGAGCTCACCTCCCCAAACCTCACTCTCTCCTTAGTCTCCACCCCCAACATCTCCAGGTATTTCCCAATCAGGAGCTGGCAACTCCAAAACATTTCAGGTTTTCTTGCCTTTTGTTTTTAATAATCTCCATTCTGTCCCCTGGATTCCACTTTTTCCTTCAGCACAGTTTAATCCCCCTTCTTTGAAAACTAGGAGCCCCATTTATTTCTTACCACATTCCCTTGCTTCCTTTCCATTGCCTTATGGCTCCTCCTCTTTAAAACCCAAAAGTCTGCTACAAATGGCTAGTCTAATTGGTCCCCATTTGGAGGCCGTTCCAGGTGTTATGATAGCCGCTGTATATGTTGAGCTGTTGGTATGCAGGACTGGTTCAGGGGATGTTGTCACTACAAGGAAGTGGGAAACCCCTTGGGTCAGGGGCCTCTTCCCCACAGCTGTATCCCATCCTTCTCCCGCCTTTCCAGCAACTGGATACCAAGGGAGCAGGTGTCTCTCTCTCTTGTACTTGTCATATCTAACAAAAGCTTCTTCTGAGCTGATGGCCAATAAGCTCAACACCACATCCCTCTTGTTCCTTGATCCAGGCCACACATCTGCTATGGCCTCCATGCGGGATGTGGAGATCCCCCAGAATTACAGCTGATCTCCAGACGACATTCCCCTGGAGAAAATGACTCATTTGGAGGGAGGACTCCATAGCATTATTCCCTATTGAGGTTTAGGGTTGCCAGGTCCCCTTGCTGCCTTGGTGGGAGGATTTGGGGGGCATTCCAGGACATCGCCGACATGATGACGTAACCTGGAAGTGATGTCATTGGGTCAGCAATGTCGTGTGGCGACACTCTGATTTAAGTGCAAAACTCCTTGATTTTAGGCCAAATTTACCGTAGAGTTTTCCCCTCAAACCAGAGCATCACACACGATGTCCCCGACGTGATGACATCACTTCTGGATGACGTCATCACATCAGGGATGTTGCACCCAGACATGGCCATTTGGGGGCAAAGTTTCCCCTGCCGGCCAGCTGGGCAGCAGTGGACAGAAGCCCCGAAAAGTGGGGGAACCCCCTTCTGGGGCTGGCAAACCTACACAGGTCCCACCCCTAAATTTCCAGGAATTTCCCAACCTGGAGTTGGCAACCCTAGCTCCACAGGACAGGGCACTGCCAAAGTCCTTTAGCTGCTGGTTTCTGCTGCTGTCTATTGTTGGATTAGTTCTTGAGGCAGCCTTGCCTCCAATGGCCTTGTTGAAGTATCTGCCATTCTCCCTATCTCCCAGCCAGGAGTGTCTTCTGCTTTACCCTTGGGATCTGTGGAGGCTTTGGGCCTCGTTGGCTGTCATGGGAGGCAGGGAGCAACTCATCCTCCTCTGGAGTCAGCCCAGAAGAAGAACCCTCAACAGTACCTGAGGAGGAAGAGTCTCCAGCAGCTGCACAAGAGGTGCAGCCAGAAGGAGAGACCAATCCTGAGCCTGGCCTAGCACCCCCAGTTGAAGACACCCCAAGGCCATAATCCCCACCTAGTTCTACTGAGTGCCCCAGACGTAGGGCACACCAGAGGCTGACTATGCAGGAATGAATAAGGAGTGCCAAACTGCAGCTCCTGCAAAGGCATCATGAGGAGTTGTAAGCCTTTGCAGACTCAACTCCCGGGGAAGGAAGGACCTGTTCAAAAACACTTGGTGCACCTGCTTCAGTGGCAGCAACTCTGCATAATCAGACCTACTTCTGAGTGTGCAGCAGCCACTCCTTGTCTTTGGAAACTTGCAGTCTTGACTTGACTTTCTGGCTATCCGACCTTTGGCTTTGTTACTGACCTTGATTTTGGACCGTGTTTCCAGCTTCTCGTGTGTAGTCTCAGTGGCCACCAGCCAAGACAGCACACTGGCTGCCTCGATCTCAGGCTTCCTGGTGATACAAGCAAATTCACCCTTTCCTCCTTACTTCTTTTTGATTCTTTTAACTGCTTCCTTCCTGTCATGCCCACTTCCCAGTTCTCTTACCCAGCTCCTGAGTAGGATAGTTCTAGCCACCATTCTCCTTTCTTTCCCTTTAGTTACCCCCTGGAGGCCAGCTTTTAAGATCCCTCCTGAGCTGCTGCTTTCTTTTTTGACAATTCACCTGCTTCCCACCTTCTTCCCGTGACATAGGTTGCTGTACCTTGAAGAAGGCATACGTATTCTCTCCTCCAGCTGCACTGCTAGCTGAGTTCAAGCATTGCTGCAGGGGCTGTCCCAACTTTCCCTATTGAGGTTGAGATTCCCTATTGTCCCAACTTTTGCCGAGGCACTGCTGGCCATGCTATGCTTAGCTAGGTGAACCATTCCTCAGACTTGCTTATAAGATGCCACATTATATCCTTTAAGGCAGTGTGTGTGTGGGGGGGGGGCTCGGGAATAACGCATCAAAGTTGGGTCTCATTTATGCATACACACACCACAACATCCTTGCTCTGTAACTTGGTGAAGGTTAAAATTTTTGGAGGAGTTGTTTTCTGAGATAAAATTACACGGAGTGAAATGTAACATGTTATTCCCCTTGGCCCTGATTATTACCACCCACTTCTTCCTGGGGAGCATTCACAGTTCGGGAAAGTTTAGCGACCTGACAGATACAAATTTTCATTACTGTCAACAGCCCAGATTCAATATAGCCTCAAAAGATCGATCGGTGCTTGTATTCTTCTTCACATAGCATCAGCAGAGTTGCTAGCGAAGGTTTGATCCTGGCCCTTCTTTATTGTTGGTGATAGTTCGGAAAGCTGTGCTGCAGATGGTGGAAAGGTCACGGGTTGATTTTCTGACACTGAGGACAGAGGCTGTAAGGATTTTATTTTATATATATTTAAAGTGAACAAACATGTGGACAAGGGGGACCCAATAGATGTTGTTTACCTTGACTTCCAGAAAGCTTTTGATAAAGTTCCTCATCAAAGGCTCCTAAGTAAGCTCGATAGCCATGGGATAAAAGGACAAGTCCTTTTATGGATCAAAAACTGGCTGAAAGCAGTGGGGTACTGCAGGGATCAGTACTGGGTCTGATGCTTTTTAACTTGTTCATTAATGATTTGGAGTTGGGAGTAAGCAGTGAAGTGGCTAAATATGTGGATGACATGAAAACCAGGGAGGTGAAAACCAGGGAGGATTGTGAGGCACTCCAAAGGGCTCTGTTGAGGATGGGCGAGTGGGCGTCAACGTAGCAAATGGGGATCAATGTAGCCAAGTGCAAACTGATGCACATTGGGGCCAAAAATCCTAACTATAAATACATGTCGATGGGGTCCAAACTGGTGGAGACTGACCAAGAGAGAGATCTTGGAGTCATAATCAATAACTTACTGAAAATGTCGAGACAGTGTGCAACTACAATTAAAAAAAGGCCAACGCTATTCCGGGGATTATTAGGAAGGGAATTGAGAACAAATCAGCCAGTATCATAATGCCCCTGTATAAATAGATGGTGCGACCTCATTTGGAATACTGTGTGCAATTCTGGTCACCACACCTCAGAAAGGATATTATAGCATTAGAAAAAGTGCAGAAAAGGGCAACTAGAATAATAAAAGGGTTGGAACACTTTTCCTATGAAAAAAGGTTAAAGTGCTTGGAGCTCTTTAGCTTGGAGAAATGATGGCTGAGGGGTGACATGATTGAGCTTTACAAAATTATGCATGGGATAAAGCAGGTAGAGAAAGAAGTCCTTTTCTCCCTTTCTCACAATACAAGAACTTGTGGGCAATCAATGAAATTTCTGAGCAGTTGGGTTAGAACAGATAAAAGGAAGTCCTTCTTCACCCAAAGAGTGATTAACACATGGAATTCACTCCACAGGAGGTGGTGGCAGCTACAAGCATGAACGGCTTCAAGAGAGAATTGGATAAACATATGGAGCAGAGGTCCATCAGTGGCTATTAACCACAAGGTATAGATAGGAACTTTCAGTCTGGGGCAAGTGATGCTCTGTATTCTTGGTGCTTGGGGGAGGGCAGCAGTGGGGGGCTTCTAGTGTCCTGGCCCAACTGGTGGACTTCCTGATCGCACCTGGTATTTTTGGCCCCTGTATGACAGAGTGTTGGACTGGATGGGCCATTGGCCTGATCCAACATTGGCTTCTCTTATGTTCTTATGTTCTTAAAGTTTAGGGTGTGCTTTTGTTTTGTTTTTTAATGGTCTTGCTTAGCTTGGTGTACATTGGATACAACCAGTGTTCCCTCTAAGCTGAGGTAGTGTGAGCTAGCTCAGTTTTTTAGCCTCTGGCTCTCACGTTTTTGTCTTAGCTCAGGAAGGATGGCTCCAGAGCAAACTAATTTATACAGTAGCCAAATCGCTCGTTCACAACTATAATGGCAGTAGCTCACAAAAGTAGAATTTTTGCCCACAAGACTCCGCAGCTTAGAGGGAGCATTGGATACAAGTCTTTGAACCTAATATGCATTTTCCTGACAGAAGGACCATTTTTTCCTCAGTATCTTTTGTTTGTTTGTCTGTTTCCTTCAATTTATACCCCATGGTCCCCACAAAACAGGCTCAGTTAAAAGGTGTGAAAAAGCATCTCTATAATATTACTGATATGTGGGCCCCATCGTGGGAAGAGCGGGGTAAAAAAAAAAGGAATAAATAAATAAATAAATAAATAAATAAATAAATAAATAAATAAATAAATAAATCTGTGGGTAACCCCCTCTGCAGACACAAAGCAGATTTTTTTCAGCAAACTTGGGGGGTTCTGCAGGTTTGTAGAAAAATCTGAAATGTTAAAAAAATACATAAGGGGGGTTAAATCCCCCCCACCGGGTAAGATTGTGTACTCTGTGCAAGCTCTTTCCTGCCTACCTCTCTGTGGTGGAGCCCTGGAGCTGTGGTGGGCCCCGGATGGTAGTAATGGTGGCAAAGCAGTGCGGGGGCCATGGCAGGCACGGTGGCAATACAGCCTGGGGGGGGTGTATCAGGCCAGGCGGCACCTGCCAGAGGGCCTGGGGGCCACAGTGGTGGGGAAGCAGCCCGGGAGTCACACCAGGCCGACTCACCCCTTATAATCATCATATTGACCCTCAAGCTTCAGATCAGTACGAGTCCCCAAGAAGTCCTGCGTATACGACACTGATCTTTGGATAGAACAGATCCAACAGTAGAGTCAGAAGTGGCTTTGAACGGGACCTTTGTGACCTGCCTGTAAACCTCATGAGGAAAGCGGCAGCTCTTCCGTCAGTCCCCTACAGCAGACCAGAGAGGACGTGGGCAGAGGGCAGCACAGTCTTCCCTACAATCAAAGCGGTGTGACTCTTTTGCTTGCGGCAGGGAGTCAACCCCCTCAGGCTTCACCTTCTTTTCAGGATTTTATCCTTTCCTGGAACTTTGCCCCATCTTCTTTCCACCGGGGACTTGCCCCACAGCTTGAGAGACGGGTCTGTAAGCGAGGCTCCCTTTGCCGTTCCGTGAAACACCTTTCCAACCGGTGTCATGCCGATTATTCACGCTGCTGTAATCCCTTTGTGTGCCTTGTCAAATAGCCGACGGTCTCCCTTTTTAGAACTCCAATTGCAAGGCAGATCTAAAGCCGTATATCCCCCCCCCCCGGTGTCTGCTTTAGTATGAAAATCTTGCCAAAGAGTGTGAGAAAAAGATGAAAAGAATTAAGCAGGTGATGTGATGGGCTCGATTTTGCCTCGTCCCTCGAATTGTCTGAGGTGTTTCATTATTTAAGTAAATATCTGCTGCGTTGTGTGAGCTTGCTAGTCGGAAGGGTGGGGAGAATTTGGAATCAACAGATGAAAGGGCCCCAGCAGGCATCTGGCTCACCTGTGGGGATGATGTGTCAGGTGCTTTCCGGGAACCTGTGGAGAAACTTTACCAAATGTCTGTCCCAGAAAGAAAAAGCTAAAGAGGAACTAAAATACGGTTTTCCCTGTCTGCCTTTCCTGCAGGGCCTTTAGACATAGTCTTTAAAACTTTTCACCCCACCGTTTGTAGGGCTGTGGCGATACAGGCATAGACAGATGTGCTACAAGCTCGAGGGTTCAGAAAGAAATATTCATAGGAGCAATTACTGGCCCCAAAGCTTGGGACAGCTTCGCCTCTGCGTACCCCTAAACACGGGGTCCCCAGGAGGGTGCCCATGGGCGCCATGGGGTCTACTAACACTTTTCCTGGCATCCATAAAGTGTTATTAGAAGTGGGGGGGGGCCTTCTGCCTGGCAGGGCTTCTGATTAGTCAGTCGAGAGATTTAATTGGCTTTGCAGACTTTTAAAAAAGGATTTTTACTCTGTGACTAAAAGTAATCTGTGCTCATGCAATGAAACATTTTTAAACAATATATTCATTTCCAAAGGCATCATGTTAAGCAGAGTTACTGCCCGAAATGCTGAAGAGTTGCTATTAGAGTGATGCATAACCTCACCCCCTGACATTCTGTGGTTGGCTCTGCCCGCCATCCTGTGTCAGAATCCCAATGATACCCACAGGTTCAGAAAGGTTGGATCAGTGGTGGAAAGTGCTGTCAAGTCGCAGCTGATTTATGGCAACCCCACAGGGTTTTCAAGGCAAGAGACAAACAGATAGGGATGCCAGCCTCCAGGTGGGACCTGGGGATCTCCTGGAATTCCAGCTTATCTCCAGACTACAGAGATCAGTTCCCCTAGAGAAAATGGCTGCTTTGGAGGAAGAGGAGGAGAGGAGGAGGAGATTGGATTTATATCCTGCCTTTCACTACCCGAAGGAGTCTCAGAGTGTCTTACAATTCCTTTCCCTTCCCCTCCCCTCCCCACACCCTGTGAGGTAGGTAGGGCTGAGAGAGCTCTTTTGAGGACTGCTCTTGAGAGAACAGCTCTGAAAGAACTTATGACTGATCCAAGGTCACACCAGCAGCTGCATGTGGGATTGTGGAATCAAACCCAGTTCTCCCAGATTAGAGTCCGCACTCCTAACTACTACGCCAAACTGGCTCTGTGGCTTTGGGCCCCACTGAGTTCCCTGTCCTCCCCAGGCTCCATCCCCAAATCTCCAGAAGTTTTCCAACCTGGACCTGGCAATCCTGCCCCTACATCCCCCGCCGGTGGCCGGGGGGACCTGGCAACCCCATTGCCTGCTTCTGCATAATGAGCCTGATATTCCTTGGAAGTCTCCCATCCAAACACTGACCAGGGCCGATCCTGCTTTGCTTCTGAGATCTAACAAGATCGGTAGGGTTGCCAGCTCTGGGCTGGGAAATACCTGGAGATTTTTGGGGGTGGAGAAGACAGGGTTCGGGGACAGGCAGCATGGCGATCAGCCGGGAGAGCTCCATGCCTCATTTGGAGGCTGGCAGCCCTAGAGATCATGCTACTCTGGACCATCCAGGTGAGGGACCCCTGCAATAAACCATAGCTGGCTGATAGGAGAGAACATGAAGAAGCAGGTTTTGCATTTACCTTCTGGCATCAGAGATTTGGTCTCCAAACCGAAGATTCATACTGGGCCCTAAAATATGACACTTGGGCCATGCTTGCAGGTTCCCTCAAATACTTACATGGTAACACCTCCCGTCTGAGAAGAAAAGGCCAACTAAAATGATTAAGGGGATGGAACATCTTCCCTGTGAAGACAGGATAAAGAGGTTAGGGCTCTTTAGCTTGGGGAGACGATGAATGAGAGGTGACAGGATAGAGGTTTACAAAATTACGCATGGCATAGAGCAGGTAGAGAAAGAAGTCCTTTTCTCCCCTTCTCACAATACAAGAACTCGTGGAAACTCAAGGAAATTAATGAGCAGTAGGCTTAAAACAGATGAAAGACTTCTTCCCCCAAGGAGTCATTCACACATGGAATTCACTGCCACAGGAGGTGGTGGCAGTTACAAGCATAGACAGCTTCAAGAGGGGATTGGGTGAACATATGGAGCAGAGGTCCTTGAGTGGCCATTAGCCACAAGGTATAGATGGTATACTCTGTCTGGGGCAGTGGTGCTCTGTATTTTTGGTGCTTGGGGGCCTCAGTGGGAGGGCTTCTGGTATTCTGGCCCCCCTCATGGACCTCCTGATGGCAACTGGGTTTTGGCTACTGTGCAACACAGAATGTTGGACTGGATGGGCCACTGGCCTGATCCAAAATGGCTTCTCTAATGTTCTTAAGCTACTGACCTGGAGCTATTATTTCAGGAAGACTGTATATAATGTATATACCGAGCATCATCTTGGGAGACCCTTCCCTAATGTTGAGAGAAGAGACTGACCAGAATTAGACGGTGTGCTCCTCTGTACTTGAAGGCTTTGTTTTTGTTCTGTTATCAAGATCAAAGCAGAATATCAAGTCAAGAAACCCATTAATTAGAAAGAGATTCTTTCTATTGAGCCAAACCTAATTTCCAGAATTGTCACCGAAGCCCTACCAGTCCAGCAGCTCCTTAAGTGGAAATTCCCTGAATCATCATGGAGGCCTAATTGATGCTAATGCAGCCGGAGAATCGCACAGAGCTCCAGTTTCACCAGGCTCTGTTTTGTATCAGGCCTTTTTAAATATTTCTTTGTGTGCCTGCGAAACACCGTTAAGTGCCATTAGAGTGAGTTTCTGCATTGTGCGCGTTCAGTGCTGTCGTACTGTTAAACGCAGCACTTCCTGCATCCTTTGATTTGTTTCTGATGTCACTGAATGCTGATTAGATATTGTCCAGACGAGATGATAATAAGATCTGATCAACTGTTTCAGCTTGCTAATGAAAGCAAACGAGGGAGGATTGCCTGAAAGGTTTCAAAATACAAGCGTTTCTTTGACAGTTTTTATTAGGGTTTGCCTAGTCTATTATTTAACAATACCTCCTCTTTATTGCTTAAAGAAATGATTGCGCTATTTCCAAAGGAGCTCATTTTTCTTCAATTTCTCTACTGTGCGCTCCAGACAGTTTTGTGCTGTGCCTTTCATGCTAATTGCTTTTATTGCAGCTGTTGGAGAGTCTTAAATGAGACTTGGCGATCTAAATTCCGTTGCCGTCTGCCACATCCTGGATGTCATGCTTGATGAGCTGATCTGCAGCCACCCAAAAAAATGCTTCTCGGGCACATTCAGGTAGAGAGGAGGGTCTGGAGTTGCAGGTGTGCTGATTCAGCAACCACGGGCCAACGTCTTCATTTGTTGTGCTGGTTCAAGTGGCAGGCGTGGAATCAGCAGAGCTATGACTGTGCCCAACCCCAGTTTGGTGTAGTGGTTAAGTGCATGGACGCTGGTCTGGGAGAACCGGGTTTGATTCCCCACTCCTCCACTTGCACCTGCTGATGTGACCTTGGGTGAGTTATAAGTTCTGCCAGAGCTGTCCTTGAAAAAGAGCAGTTTCTGTCAGAGCTCTCTCAGCCCCACCTATCTCACAGGGTGTCTGTTGTGGGGAGGGGAAGGGAAAGGAGATTGTAAGCTGCTCTGAGGCTCCTTTGTGTAGTGAAGGGCGGGGTATAAATCCAATCTCCTCCTCTTCCTCCTCCTCTTCTTCTTCTTCCTCTTCCACCTCCTCTTCCCCCTTCCCCCCCTTAGGTAAGAAACAATTTCTTCTCTGCTTGCAGCATAGGTCCACGGGATCCAACCCAGTACTTTCTAGTCTTCTGGTGTTTTAGGGGCTCTTTGGATAAGGCGAGGGGGGGAAGCTGAGATCAGGCCATTGACAGGAACCCACAGCCCGGTTTCTTTCCATTTTTGGTCACCACTCCCAAGTGCCCCTTTGCCATTTCCTGATGGGTTTGGCCTCCCTTCTTCAGCTCCATTGCTATGGGCAGCACCACATTTCCTCCATCTTTGTTTCCAGCCCCACCCACCATGTTCTGCCGGCACGTTCTCTCACTTTCTTCCTTGCTTTTGAAGGGAACTGCTGGTGGGGGCCTTAGATAACCGGTTCACCCTTAGCAAAAAAACATTCCCCACCAGACTCCACTGTTTAAAAAATGCTTCTGGAGTTCTGTCTGTGCATTGTCTGGTTGTCTAGCAAGATTCCCTTGATTAATTTTAGAAGTAAGCCCCTTTGGAATAAAAATAATAATAATAATACTGCAAATGCATTACAACTCTTATATGAAGAGGGATTAATCTCTCTCAGGGAACAAACACAATCTGCCTGAAACACACATCTCGGGTTGTAATAAATACAAGATTCACACGGGCTGCTGAGATTCCCCCCCTCCCCAAATGCAATCTTGCTTGGGGAAGGTTTGCAATGCTTGAAACAGACTGCTAGAAAAGCAGCATCCACTATATATGAAGTAGACTTAGATTTGACAGGTGGAAGATAAGCATTGGTTGTGGGGGGGTGATGTAACAAGGCACTCCAGGTGACTGCTGGGGAATTTCTCCTCTACCAGGTAACTAGTCAAGTTCTCTCTCCTTCTTTGGAGGTTTTCAGACAGAGGCTAGATGGCCATCTGACAGCAATGCCGATTGTGTGAACTTAGGCGGATCATGAGAGGGAGGGAGGGTTCCATCAGTGCTTAGTTCTTGTGGCCCTTTCTTACACGCCCAGGGAAATGCTGATTGCCACTTTGGGGTCAGGAAGCAATTTTTTCTCCAGGCCCATTTGGCAAGGGATCCTGAAGGTTTTTTGTCACCTTCTGGGCATGGAACAGCGGTCCCTGCGGGTGTGGAGGGGAAGGTATGTCCTGCCTTGTGCAGGGGGTTGGACTAGATGACCCTGGAGGTCCCGGTCCCTCCCAAAGTCTATTAGAGAAGAAGAAGAAGAAGGAGAAGAGATTGTATTTATACCCCGCTCTTCACTACCCGAAGGAGTCTCAGAGCAGCTTACAATCCCTTTCCCTTCCCCTTCCGTGGTGACCCAAGGTGAGCTCAGCACTGTGGAAAGAGTTTTTTCACATCCATGTGAACATCAGAAGAACCCCGCTGGATCAGACCAGTGAGAGTCCACCTAGTCCAGCATCCCATCTCATGCAGTGGCCAAGCAGTTCCTCTGGTGGTCCAACAACAGGGCAATGAAGCTGGGGCCTTCCCCTGATGTTGCCTCCTGGCATTGGGATTCAGAGGCTGGCTGACTCTGAACATGGGGGTTCCGTTTAGTCACCATGGGTGGTGTTCCTGTGGCCATCAGCACAGCACAGCCTCCAGCAGCGAATTCCACATTTTAATCACTCTCTGTGTAAAGTAGTATTTCCTTCACTCCCTGCTCTACCCCTGTTTGGCTGCTCCCTTGTAGTATAGGCAGAAGAGACTAGGATGTGCTGACTCTGTGTCTCGTTTACAATCTCCTTCCCTTCCTTTCCTCTTCCCCACAACAGACACCAGAACCATGGCCAGGATTTTTTAAGTGAGGGGGCATTTCAATTTCTCAGGGGGCACTGGCTAATTGAATTAAAGGTAATTTAATTCAGTTTCTGGGGGAATAGAGAGGAGCTGCCTGGTTCCATGTGGCCACCGTAGCTGGCCCTTCGTATCAGACAACTGCGCAGGAATACTCGGCTCCTTCCCCGCACCCGCCACTGCTCGGGGGCCCTTGGCTGGATGGGAAGTCAGGGGGCCTTGCCAGTAAGTCGGGGGGCCTAGCCCCGAGATGCCCCACTGTAGCTACGGGCCTGACAGACACCCGGTGAGGTAGGTGGGGCTGAGAGAGCTCTGAGGGAACTGCTCTTGAGAGAACAGCTCTGAGAGAACTGCTCATGAGACAACAGGTCTGAGAGAACTGTGACTGACCCAAGGTCACCCAGCTGGCATCATGTAGAGGAGTGGGGAATCAAATCCGGTTCTCCCAGATTAGAGTCCGCCACTCTTAACCCTCTACACCAAACTGGCTCTGAGTGGAGCTGCTGTTTTGAAGCAAATGTCTTCCCCTGAATTCTGGGATGCCAGGGGGCAGGGCGGGGAGGAAGGTGACCAGGCGAAACCGGCTGAAGCCCGTTTTGCAACAAAGATAATCAATTTGCTCTTCTCCGAGAGCCTCCGAATGCACGATAACAAGCTGTTTGTGCCAAAGAACAGGCGGCCTAATCCTTCACCAAACCCTTGCCTCATCTCCGAGGTTTAAATAAGCTAAAGTCTTATTTATTTCATTGTGTTATTTTTCACTTTAATGCACTCCTGCACTTACAGATCCTGGCCGGGAATCAAAACATAAGTGGCTGAGATACCATTGGTGGGGGGGTGGACAACCCAACCTATCGCCATTGTGCTTCGATCTCAGCTAGAACTACACAGCGCCGTGAATAGCAACGTAGAGCATTTTTCTTTCCATTCCACCTTATCGCAAAGACCTTTCTTCTATCCACTTTCTTCAAAGATCTCGTGTGGGGACAGAAACGACTCAGGAACAATTCTGAGCATGTCGAGGAGGTGTGCAGAACTGCTCTCGGTAAGAAAGCAGCAAGAAGAGAGCCGTAATTGGCACGAGGGCTCTGCATGTTGCTCTCAAGGTACAGTCAAGCAAGCAAGGAGCTCCTGGTTGAATCCTGACCAGGTCTGGTCCTCGGGCCAAGCCACCCAAGCAAATGCACAGAGAGCTGACCACCAGTCACCCACAGCACAGGGTGTGCCTGGCATCCCCTCCTGGGCCCTTGCTGAGATAATCTGGTATAGAAGAGGAAGAGATTGGATTTATGCCCCGCCCTTCACTCAGAGTCTCAGAGTGGCTTACAAACTCCTTTCCCTTCCCTTCCCCACAACAGACACCCTGTGAGGGAGGCGGGGCTGAGACAGAGCTCTGAGAGAAACTGCTCTTTCAAGGACAGCTCTTGTCAGAACTATGGCTTGCCCAAGGTCCTGCAGCAGGTGCAAGTGGAGGAGTGGGGAATCAAACCCGGTTCTCCCAGATTTGAGTCCGCACACTTAATCACCACACCAAACATAGTGGTTAAGAGCAGCAGGACTCTAATCTAGAGAACCGGGTTTGATTCCCCACTCCTCCACATGAAACCAGCTTGGTGACCTTGAGTCAGTCACAGTTCTCTCAGAGCTCTCTCAGCCCCTCCGACCTGACAGGGTGTCTGTTGTGAGGAGAAGATGGGAAGGTGATCGAAAGCTGCTCTGAGACTCCTTCAAGTAGCAAAGGGTGGGATATAAAAACAACAACAACAACTGCTCCTTCTTCTTCCTCCCTATGGCTGGGTGCTGGGGTTGCCAGGCCCACAGCTGGTGCTAGCAAGACCTTTTTGGGGCAGGGGAGGGGGAATGTCGTGCATCATGGCAACGTCACTTCCGTGTGAAGACCAGGAAGTGATGTCACCATGTTTAGTAGCGCTCTAGGAATTCTCCCAATCTCTGTGGCAGAGACCATGGAGATTGGGAGGATTCCGAGAGTGTCCCTCAGTGTGGTGATGTCATCGCCCTCCATTTTCCCCCACTGCTCTTTTCAGTGCCAGCTGGGAATGGGGAGGGGCCAGCAGGGTATTCTCATTTACGGCGTGCAAATAGCCGCCTTGTCAGCAGTAGTGCGAGCCCAAGAGCGGATTGGTGGGTTTTTTCCCAGTTTGGGATGACAAAATACCTTTTTGTAGAAAAAGCCCAGCAGGAACTCATTAGCATAATAGGCCACACCCAACAGCAGAAACTCATTAGCTTATTAGGCCACACCTCCATGTTACCAGAAGTGTGGTCATCCAGCCACACCTACCTTTTGCTTCTTTGTTGTCAAAACCCAGAGCTTTCTTTGTAGCAGGAACTCCTTTGCATGTTAGGCCACACACCCCTAATGTAGCCAATCCTAATGAGTTTCTGCTGTTGGGTGTGGCCTGTTATGCTAATGAGTTCCTGCTGGGCATGGCCAAATCAGGAGCCAGCCGGAACTCCGTTCCTGTGCATTCCTGCCCCAAAAATAGCCCTGCCTTGAACCAGTCTTGACTCTATGAATGAAACAATGAAAGTGTCCTGCCCTCCAGTTATTCTGTGTTGGACTAGTGTTAAAAGTATTTCTCTCAAACTCTGTCAAAAAACAAAACAACAACAGAAATCCATTTCCAAGTTTTTCCCATAAGACTTTAAGCAGTTTCTTCAGCTTCTGGGAATAGGGCTGCTAACTTTGGGTTAGGAAATTCCTGGAGGATTGGGGGTACAGCGTGAGGAGGGCGGGGTTTGGAGAGGGAAGGGACCTCGGCAGGGTCCAATGGCACAGAGAGTCCCCCCTCCAAAGCAGTCACTTTTTCTCCAGGGGGAACTGATCTCTGTAGTCCGGGGATGAACTGTAATTCTGGGAGATCTCCAGGCCCCACCTTGAAGTTGGCAGCCCTGTTTAGTAACCACCCTATCAACATGACCTTTTCGTATTTAACGTATGAGGCATTCTGATGTTTTAATTTTCGCCAGTGGTATTTGAACCTCGATTCCTGCAGAGGAATTTTCCTTAAAGGTTGTCTATGTAGAGGGAAAAGTGCGACAGCTTTTTCAAATGCTAAATGCAAATGGCTTCGGAATATCTGCCCTTCATCTGTTACCGTAATCACCAGGATGCAGAGGGACAAAGTATTAATATTCCCGTTTCCTCTTTCGGTGCCGTTGGCATAGATATGCAAATGAGCTCGGGAGATCTCTTGTCTGAATTGGGCCGGGTAATGCATTAATTTTAAACTTCGTAACGGCAAACACTCAGCTGCTGTTGTACAACAGGCTCGCCAGAATTGGAGAAATTATGTACTCGGTTGCCTCAAAAGGCTCGATGTCAGCTTGCAAGAGCTACAAAAGAGCCCGTCTGTCTGTATGTGTGGCTGAAATCCGGTGGATTTCATGTACATATGTGAAATTAATGTACACCTGTGAAATTCTGCCATAAAAACTAGGTGATGGATAAGATAAGCACTAAAAACCGATGTGGCGTGGTGAATAGAATGTTGCACTATTACCTTGGGAGATCTAGATTCGAATCCCAGCTTCTGCCATAGAAGCTTGCTGGGTGATCTTGGAGCTGTCAGAAAGCTCTCAGCCTGACCTATCTCACAGAGTTGTTGTTGCGGGAAGGTGGAAGAAGGGGATAACTATGTGCTAAGCTTCTTCCGAATCCCAACCTGGGAGAAAAGTGATATATATATATATATGGAAAACAATGCATAAAAGCAAGTAAGAGCATAGAACATAAGAGAAGCCAATGTTGAATCAGGCCAATGGCCCATCTAGTCCAACACTCTGAGTCACACAGTGGCCAAAAATGCCAGGTGCCATCAGGAGGTCCAGCAGTGGGCTAGGACACTAGAAGCCCTCCCACTGCTGCCCCACCCCCCAGCACCAAGAATAGAGTGCATCACCTGCCCCAGACTGAGAGTTCCTCTCTATACCTTGTGGCTAATAGCCACTGATGGACTTCTGCTCCATATGTTTATCTAATTCCCTCTTGAAACTGTCCATGCTTGTAGATGCCACCACCTCCTATGGCAGTGAATTCCATGTGTTAATCACTCTTTGGGTGAAGAAGGACTTCCTTTTATCTGTTCTAACCCGACCGCTCAGCAATTTCATGGAGTGCCCACGAGTTCTTGTATTGTGAGAAAGAGAGAAAAGTACTTCTTTCTCAACCTGCTCTATCCCATGTATAATTTTATAAACCTCAATCATGTCACCCCTCAGCCGTCGTTTCTCCAAGCTAAAGAGCCCCAGGTGTTTTAACCTTTCTTCATAGGGAAGGTGTTCCAACCCTTTTATCATTCTAGTCGCCCTTCTCTGCACTTTTTCCAATGCTATAATATCCTTTTTGAGATGTGGCGACCAGAACTGTACACAGTATTCCAAATGAGGTCGCACCAATGATTTATACAGCGGCATTATGATACTGGCTGATTTGTTTTCAATTCCCTTCCTAATAATCCCCAGCATAGCGTTGGCCTTGTTTATTGCAGTTACACACCGTCTAGACATTTTCATTGAGTTATCTACTACGACTCCAAGATCTCTCTCTTAGTCAGTCTCTTCCAGTTCAGACCCCATCAACATGTATTTATACTTAGGATTTTTGGCTCCAATGTGCATCACTTTGCACTTGGCCACATTGAACCCCATTTGCCACGTTGACGCCCACTCACCCATCCTTGACAGATCCCTTTGGCATGCTTCACAATCCTCCCTGGTTTTCACCACCCTGATACAATGAGGTGGGGCTTTTCCACTCAAGAGCAGCCCGTCTTTGCAGATGCTGTTTGTCAGTCCACCTAATGAGAATTAAAATCAAACAGCACTCCTAAGGAATGAAATCATCAAGAACCACCAAAGTTTGGAACAATGGTTGGCCGAGGTAGTCAATGTGAGAAGCAGCAGGGCCGGTATGGAACATGTAAGGTGGAAGGAATGGAAAAGACAGAGGAGATTGAAGAGTGACTTGACTGTTTTTTCTTGGCTAAACTCTTCAAGTTCAACTTGAAATCCAAATCTTTCCAATAGAAGCATTTAGGGTGGAAAAAGCTCTCCCAAGGCAGGCTGTGCTTGAGAATTTTTGGACTATGCGCTTCTTTGCTTTGTTTTGTGCCGTAGTCCTTCAGCTTTCCACTGTCACTATAGACAGTTTTTCCGAGTCTCATGCCTTCCAGGAAGTTCATATCTATTGGTGAAACTTTAAAAAAAGTATTCATTTTTCATACTCTTTACCGATGCTCCCTCTAAGCTGTGGAGTCTTGTGAGCAAAGATTCTACTTTGTGAGCTACTGGCATTAAAGTTGTGAGCAAGCGATTTGGCTACTGCATAGGTTAGTTTTCTCTGGAGCCATCCTTCCTGAGCTGAGACAAAAATCTGTGAGCTGGAGGCTAAAAAACTATGAGCTAGCTCACGCTAACTCAGCTTAGATGGAACACTTGCTCTTTACAGCTTATCGGAATATTTGACTAACAGAAGTACTTGACTTCTACCAGTGGGCTGCATAGTGGGTATAAGAGAAATCCATTATGTCACTCATTCAGATCTATTTATTCATTCATTTACTTCATTAATGTCCTGCCTTTCTCCCCAGCGGGGGCCCAAAACTACTTACATCATTCTCATATCCTCAGGAAGTGGTGTGGGATACAAGCACAGACAAGCACATACAGCTTCAAGAGGGGATTGGATAAACATACAGAGCAGAGGTACATGAGCGGCTATTAGCCACAAGGTATAGATAGGAACTCTCAGTCTGGGGCAAGTGGGGCTCTGTATTCTTGGTGCTTGGGGGGGGGCAGCAGTGGGAGGGCTTCTAGTGTCCTGGCCCCACTGCTGGACCTCCTGATGGCTCCTGGTATTTTTGGCCACTGTGTGACAGAGTGTTGGACTGGATGGGCCATTGGCCTCATCCAATATTGGCTTCTCTCAAGATCTTAGGTACAGAAGGAACATTCTGTCTGGGGCAGTGATGCGCTGTATTCTTGATGCTGGGGGGGCAACAGTAGGAGGGCTTCTGGAGTTCTGCCCCTGCTGGTGGACCTCCTGATGGCACCTGGGTTTTGGCCCACTGTGTGACATAGAGTGTTGGAGTGGATGGGCCACTGACCTGATCCAACATGACCTCTCTTATGTTCTTATATGAAACCCCACCAACAACCATGAAACCCCACCAACAATTGTAGATGCATCGTTGGTCTTAACGGTGCCACTGGACTCAAAACGTATTTCTCAGCTTATTTTTACCCTGATGCTGGTTGAAGAATGGTTTTGGCTTTTCAAAATATTCATTCCTTTGTGAGTATGCAAAATGGCATCTTCAGTGAATTGTTCTAGTAATGGGGCCATTACTTAAAAGGTATCCTTCTTTATGTCAAAGCTGGTTAATTACTAATGGTATCCATTCTGAGTGATGAGAGGGAACAAATGGCTTTGGAGAAGAGAGGGCAGCGAAACTGGGAACGATTTCCAGTATTCACATTCCCCTAAACAGTGCCACAGTTTTTCAGTTCAGCCGTCCTATTTGTGCTGTTTAGTACCTTGATAACGTTTCATATGGCAATTACTTGTAAGTAGGGTTGTATACTGCTGGCTATGTGCCGTAATAATAAATTCATTCATTCATACCTTGATAACGCTTTCCTGAAATGCTCAGGACAATTGACACTGTCCCATTCATTCCTTTGGGTATTTTTAGCTTCTCATAGTATTTCCCATTACTATGTAGGGGTGTGAAAGTTGGACGACAAAAAAAGTGATAGGAAGAAAGTTGATTCTTTGAAATGTGGTGTTGGAGGAGCGTTCAAGATTCAACCAGGCCTGAACTCTTCCTAGAAGTTAGAATGACTAAAGTGAGGCTATCGTACTTTGGTCACCTTGTGAGAGACTAAGACAAAGAATAAGCACAGAATTATACCAGAGTCACTGGAAGAGACAATAATGTTAGGAAGAGTTGAAGGCAGCAGGAAAAGGGGAAGACCCAACATGAGATGGACTGACTCAATCAAGCCAGCCACAAAGGTCCTCCGCTTGCAAGACCTGAGAACAACAGGACGTTTTGGAGGACATGACAGCACTTAGATTGAATGTCTTTTAGAGAGCCAGTTTGGTGTAGTGGTTAAGTGTGCGGACTCTAATCTGGGAGAACTGGGTTTGATCCCCCACTCCTCCACTTGCAGCTGCTGGATGACCTTGGGCAAGCCATAGTTCTGTCAGAGCTGTTCTCTCAAGGACATTTCTGGAAAGAGCTTCCTCAGCTCCAACTCTACTTCACAGGGTGTCTGTTGTGGGGAGGGGAAGGGAAAGGAAAGGAGTTTGTAAGCCGCTCTGAGACACCTTTGAGTAGTGAAGGGCGGGGTATAAATCCAATCTCCTCCTCCTCCTCCTCCTCTTCATCTTCTTCTTCTCTTCCTCCTCCTCCTCCTTCTTCTCCTCCTTCTTCTTAGGAGGGACAGCTCTAAAAGCTAAGCACAGAATAAACAATCAGCAACCTTATCTTGGGCTTCCCCCCAGCCCCAGTCTGCATAGATAAACAGGTACAGGGCAGCCACATTCTTGTGACTCCAAAGTATCTCCCATTGTGCTCAATATTTATTTATTTACTTACTTCATTTGTGCCCTGCCTGTGTCCCCAAAGAGGAACCCCAGGTTGGCTTACATTGTTCTCCTGGCCTCTGTTTGATCCTTGGAATGACCCTGTGAGTTAGGTTAGGCTTACAGGGTGTGACTGGCCCCAGGTCTCCCAGTGAGCTCCCATGGCAGAGTTGGGAATCATACCAAGGTTTCCCGATCTTAGTCTGACTTTCAAATTACTGCAGTACACTGGCTCCACAGTCTGGCCTTCATGGCACCACTGAACTATTGGACTGATCCTTAGCGCAGCCCCTCAGGGAGGCTATAGTGATAGTCCCGGTGTTACATTTGCAGGGAGGAGCCCATGAGGTTGGGTTGCCCGCTCTGGGGTGGGAAATACGTGGAGATTTTGAGGGCAGAGCCTGGGGAAGGTGGGGTTTGGGGAAGGGAGGGACCTCAGTGGGGTAGAATGCTATAGATCCCACTTTCCAAAGCAGCCATTTTCTCCAAGTGAACTGATCTCTGTTTCCTAGAGGACTACCGTCTGGAGGCTGGCAACCCTATGAGGATATCAGTGGCCTACTAGCCATGGTGGCCGAATGGGGAATCTCCACATTCAGAGGCACTAAGCCTTTGAATCCCAGGAGGCAACATCAGGGGAAGGGCTTGGCCTCTGTGCCCTGTTGTTGGCCCTCAAGAGGAACTGGTTGGCCACTGTGTGAGACAGGAAGCTGGACTAGAGGGACCACTGGTTTGATCCAGCAGGGCTCTTATGTTCTTTTTGCGGGAAGGCCTTGGCCTCTATGCCCTGTTGGCCCTCCAGAGGAACTGGATGGCCACTCTGCGTAATCCTCCCTGCATCCCAATGAGAAAGGCAGACTATAAAGGCAGGATGCTGGACTAGATGGACCACTGTTCTGATCCAGCAAGGCTCTTCTTATGTTCTTTTTGGGGGAAGGCCTTGGCCTCTGTGCCCTCTTGGCCCTCCAGAGGAACTGGTTGGCCACTGTGTGAGACAGGATGCTGGACTAGATGGATCACTGGTTTGATCCAGTAGAGCTCTTCTTATGTTCTTTTTGGGGGAAGGTCTTGGCCTCTATTCCCTGTTGTTGGCCCTCCAGAGCAACTGGTTGGCCACTGTGTGAGACAGGATGCTGGACTAGATGGACCGCTGCTATGATCCTGAAGAGTTCTTCTTATATCCTGAAGTTCTTACCACATAGTGATGTCTTTCCTCAGACTACCCAGTGAGTTCAGGGCTAAGAAATGTTTCACCAATGACTTCCAAGTGAACTGTCTTAACCTGGCTAACTGGAGTAACTCAGGAATCTTCCATTGTGTGTTGGGGTTTCTCCTGACCCCTGACCTCAGTCTCCTGTCTGAGTGCAAGCTATTTCCAGTGCTCCCGCTCTAACAAAGATGGTCTGAAAACCGAAACAGGCTTCCTGTTCAGTTCTGATCATCTGTGGTAGTTCCCACCTCTTGAACTCCCTGGGCCTGAGATCTGCCTGCACCAATCTCTGCCTGCTCTTTGGAAGCCAGTAAAGTTGCTCTTCTTCAGGCTGTGAGCTAGTGTTTGTTTTTTTTTTGTTTTGTTTTTTTGGGAGGGAGGGGGGTTGGTGGCGGAAAGTGGCCTCAAATTGCAGCCGACTTATTTTGACCCTGTGGAGTTTTCAGGGCAAGAGACGAACAGCCGTCCCCTGCTTAGCAACCCTGGACTTCCTTACTGGTTTCCTATCAAGTACTGACTCTGCATAGTTTCCAAGAGCTGACAAGATCCGGCTATACCAGGCCTTCTCTCCGCTGCTGATCTTAGAGGACTACATTTTTGTGCCCTGAAAACTGGTACCTTTGTTTCTTTTTTTCTCTTGTACTATCAGCAAAAGTGGGAGATGGTTCCCTCATCCCTGGTCCCGTATGATTTTGGAACTATTTTTTTTAAAAAATGTTTATGCTAAATTTGGCAAAAGGGCAATGGTTTCCACTTTGCCGCATGATTCTCAAGGCAGCTCTCCAAAAACGGATCCCTTTCCATGCAGCAGTGTCAGCAGTCCTTTTCTGGTTTTAATTATCTCTTCCCTTTTTAAAGGATTTGCCATCACAGCCCCAGAAAATGAGCATACATCTCCCTTTCAGATGAAAACAAACCGTCTGCTAATAAGGTGCTGCCCTGCCCTTGTATGGCTCCCATTCATTCCACTGGGACTTGTGTGTGGGAGAATTCCCTAGTGAACATATGTTTGAAACTGCCTTATGTGGAGTTAAAAAACACTGTTCTATCTAAGCCAGTATTACCCTTTCTGACTGGCACCAGCTCTCCGATATCTCAGGCGCTTCCTGCTCCCAGAGAGATCTTGTTAACCAGAGATAGACTTGGTTGGTTCTACGAACCAAATCCTATTTCCTTGTTCCGTGAATGTCCCATCCTGTTGACTGTATTGACTTATTCTGCGTAATCCTCCCTGTGTCTCAATGAGAAAGGCAGACTATAAATACCATCAATAAATAAAAATTGAACTTGACACCTTAACTGTCCAAGGGATCTGTCACACAGAGAGAGAGAAATCACGTGTAACACATTTTACACAACTTTGTTTTCTGTTCTTCATGTGTCTCTGAGGTATTTTAATAAATGGGACTGAAGAATGGAAGTATTTTCATGGGTGGGTTCTGTGCCTTCCTGATGGGACATGCCTTTTTCTGTCTCCTGTCGTGCCCTAGGCACAGAGCAAAGTTCCCTTTCTGAGAGCCAGAATCCACTGAAGTAATGGGTTTAGACTGTACAAAGGAGCTTTGGTTCTTTCTGGCGCATTGACGAGAAAGACGAGAGGGAATGCTAAATCCCTGGATTCCAGTGGTGCCGTGGGCACGCTTGAAGATCTGGGATGAAGCGTTATAACTTTTTGCTCACTGTTTCTCTTAATGTAAAATAAAATGTGGAAACAACAGCCTCTCTGAGAACACATAAGAGAATCCCTTGCTTTGTAAAAATGTTGTGTCAAAGTGGTTCCTACTGAAATGCATCCAATTAATAAATCCATGCAACTGATAAATACCTTTTGCATAAAACCCCTAGGATTTAAGATTTATTTTATGCCTTCACCATGCTAGGCACTGTGAACCTCAGGTTTTCGAGGTTCATATCCTTGCTTCCAGGAGGGTCCTAGGTTGAAATAAAACTTTGGTTTATATTTTGATACAACTAAACTGATACCTTTAATTGTTGGTCTGTTGTTGTACTGCATGTATCAGAACTTCTGTGCAAGTGGAAACATCTGTGTGTGTAAAGTGCCACCAAGTTGCAGCCAACTTATGGCAACCCCAGCAAGGGGCTTTTAAGGCAAGTGAAAAGCAGAGGTGGCTTGCCATTGCCTTTCTCTACAGTCTTCCTTGGAGGTCTGTTAGCCACAAGGTATAGATAGGAACCCTGTGGCAAATGATGCTCTGTATTCTTGGTGCTTTGGGGGGGGGGTCAACTGTGGAAGGGCTTCTGGTGTCCTGGCCCCACTGCTGGACCTCCTGATGGCACCTGGGTTTTGGCCACTGTGCGAAACAGAGTGTTGGACTGGATGGGCCATTGGCCTGATCCAACACTGGCTTCTCTTATGTTCTTATGTCTCTCATCCAAGTATGCACCAGGGCTAACCCTCCTAAGCTTCTGAGATCTGACAAGATCGGGCTGAACCATGCTGCCTTCCCTGCCCGGAAACATCCGTACATCCTCAATAAGAATTAACGGGATGAAGCTGTGTATTGGGATTTTGACACCAGTCACATTTCTGTAAAAATGCCCCTGTCCTGTGTGGATGCTGTCTGTGCTGGGATGGGAAAGGCTTACGTGAATTCTGCAAGCAGAAGTTTGGAGGGGGGCTTTTCTCTGCAAAGGTGATGCAGATCCTCAGACAGTGAGCCCGCATCCCCATCCCGTTAGGGCTGTCATGACAGAATTGAAGCCGAATCCAAGTAAACAGGAGGCAGATAAACAAATTAAGAGTTAAACCCATCTCAAGCGCAGGGAGCGGGAGAGGGGTCTAAAAATAGAACACATGCAAGAGGTGAGTGCGCTGTCGATAAAGGAACAGTGCCCATCATCGCGGAAGCTCGTTTCAATCATGTCATTGTTAATACTAGCCTCCTTTGATTTGTTTCAAGGAAGGCATGGCCCCAATTGGGTTTTTTTGTTTTGTTTTTTTGGAGAGCTACTTCTTTGCAAGCTGAGCCCTGCGGAATGATTGGCAGGGTGAAACAATACAGTTGCTTGGCTGAATAACAGCTTAAATAAAGGGGTAATGTCTAGGTAAGAGAGAACAGGTGTGTGCTTTTCCACTGGAGCTTGGCACAAAACTGACAAAGCGGAACACCAGAGATGCTCCCTGACAGTTGAGGGGACGTAGGGAAAATCTCTGAACTACCCAAACTGCTAAAACGATTTGAAACGAAAGGCAGTGCATAAAAATTCAGCAAGAGGGCCATAAGCAATGCTCCCTGTAAGCTGTGGAGTCTTGTGAGCAAAAATTCTACTTGATGAGCTTCTGGCATTAAAGTTGTGAGTGAGCCATTTGGCTACTGCATAATGCAATCTTAGGATGCATTAACAGAAGCATTGTGTCCAGATCATGGGAGATGGTAGTTCTGCTCTATTCTGGTATGGTCAGGCCTCAACTGGAGTACTGTGTCCAGTTTTGGGCACCACACTTTAGGAAGGATGTTGACAAGCTTGAGCGTGTCCAGAAGAGGGCAACCAGGATGGTGAGAGGGTTGGAGTCCAAGTCTTACGAGAAAAGGCTGAAAGAGTTGGGTCTGTTTAGCCTGGGAAAGAGAAGACTTAGAGGGGACATGATTGCAGTCTTCAAGTATTTGAAGGGCTGTCATGTAAAAGATGGAGCAGATCTATTCTCTCTTGCTCTGGATTGTAAGACTAGATCTAATGGGTGGAAATTACGAGGGAGTCGATACCGGCTAGATATCAGGAGAAACTTCCTAACTGTAAGAGTGGTTGAGCAGTGGAACAGTCTGCCTCGGGAGGTGGTGGATGCTCCTTCCCTGGACGTTTTCAAGCGGAGGCTGGATGACCATCTTTTGAGTATGTTGTAGCTATGTAGGGCTGTCTTTTGGCTGTGCTCCTGCAGAGTATAGGGGGTTGGACTAGAGGACCTGCAAGGTCCCTTCCATCTCTAACATTCTATGATTCTATGAAATTAGTTTGCTCTGGAGCCACCCTTCCTGAGCTAAGACAAAAATGTGTGAGCCAGAGGCTAAAAAACTGTGAGCTAGCTCATACTGACTCAGCGTAGAGGGAACACTGGTCATAAGTAATCACAAAAACAATCCTGACGCTTCCTGTTCATTCCCCACATAAAGCTATTTGCAAAATAATCATATTGGAGTGAATAATGTGCATTGCTTAGGGTTGCCAACCTCCAGGTGGTTTCTGGAGATCTCCTGGGATTACAGCTGCTCTCCAGGCAACAGAGATCAGTTCCCCTGGAGAAAATGGCCACTTTGGAGGGGGGGGGGCTCAATGGCATTCTACCCCTTTGAGGTCCCCCCCTTTCCCAAACCTCAGCCTTCACAGGCTCTACTCCCCAAATCCCCAGGTACTTCCTAACCTGCAACCAGCAACCTCATCAGCCAACCAAAATAATTCTAAATCCATGTTTTCTCACAGTTTTCTCAAGTAGCTTGAAGACTTTAGGCTTCAAAGAAAATCGTGTCTCAAGAAATGCTGCTGATGACTGGTAGACCTAAGGTGGGGAGTTAAACAGATAGAATCGATCTAGTATATTTCAATCTTATCCTTCCTGCAAGGATATCAGGGATATATGGCTCTCCCGTACTCATTTTCTTCTTACAACAACCTTGTCTGGTAGGTTAGGCTGAAAAAAAGAATGACGGGCTCAGAGTGAGCTTCACGGCACAGCGGGGATTTGAGCCTGGTTCCCCCAAATACTAGTCCAGGGATCCCCAACCTTTCTGAGCCTGCGGGCACATTTCGAATTCTGGCACGGCACGGTGGGCGCAGCAACAAAATGGCTGCCGCAGCAGGTGACTCCAGCCACAGAATTATTGCCCGCTTCCTAAAAACACTTGGCAGGCCCCTGAAAAGGCTCTGTGACACCAACAGGCACCACATTGGCAAGCCATGGTATGGTATGCCATTTGAACCGCGAGCATCACACTTGCTCTTCAGGTTTTGTTCAAGAACCTGCTTCCATTTAAAACCTGCATAACCACCAGAAGGGAAATACAGGCAGAAGGAGCTATGTCAGCAGTGTGATAGTAACTTCTGCTATCAGGTGAGAAGAGAAGGGTGAAGCTGTAATGATCCGAGCGGCGTATCGTAATGAAGCTTCCGATTGCATCTGCTATTGCATGTTAAGGGCGTAATGACTCCGCTTCTCTACTTTATCTTTCCAGCGTCTTTATCTCTTCAGTGTAGCTGGCTTAATTAACAGGCTGATTTTTTTTTACAGAGGTTTTGTTTCTCGTTGACGCACTTTGCTATTACTTCCACACCGCCGAATAATAAAATTCAAGCACTAATAAAAATGATAAGTGGACTGATAGACCCCTTACTGATCTGTACTATATTTGGCCTTTAATGTAAACGGTCCCTGCTTTTCCTTTAATTCATCTTTTAGACCCAAGGGAAAAGAAGGAACCTCTTGCAAAGACTCATTCGTATTTTAGATAACTGGGAGGTGGGGAGACAGATACTCGGGGTTGAATGGTGTGTGGGAGGTTTCTCTATTACCTGTTTTCATTTTCTGTGTCTCTGCAAAGGGTTGCGTAATAGTGGATTAAATTCTCGTTTGGAAGTTCAGCCTCAGTTCTCCATGTGTAGAACCAGAAGATTTTGAGGATCAACCGCCGGAAACATTATATGAAAATCACCTTTGGCCTGACGAATTTACATTTAAATTACATGTGTAACTTATAGAGGTGAAAATAAATCACAGGGAAGCATAGAAGGGAGGGAAAAGATGTCCTGAACTGTTAAAGACCATATCACAGAGGCCCTGAACCTTTCTGAGCCTGTGGGCACCTTTGGAATTCCGACACAGGGTGGAGGGCACAGCCACAAAAGGTGGAGCCAGCCACAAAATGACTGACACGGGAAGTGGAGCTACATACACCAAGAAAGCCGGAGTACAGGGAAGAAGGGTAATTTAAAAATACATTGGGAAGGATGGTTGAGAGAGAATAAACCAAACACTGCGGTGGCAGCTGCTACTGAAACAATTATTTTAATCTGCATAACTGATCAGTTTGGTGTAGTGGTTAAGTGCATGGACTCTAATCTAGGAGAACTGGGTTTGATTCCCCACTCCTCCACTTGCAGCTGCTGATGTGACCTTGGGTCAGTCACAAGCTCTGGCACAGCTGTTCTTGAAAAAGAGCAGTTGCTGTCAGAACTCTCTCAGCCCCACCTACCTCACAGGGTGTCTGTTGTGGGGAGGGGAAGGGAAAAGAGTTTGTAAGCCACTCTGAGACACTGAGTGAAGGGCGGGGTATAAAGCCAATCTCTTCTTGTTCTTCTCTTCTTCAATGACGAACCAGAACCCTTGCTGAGTAAGAGCCCTATATGGCCCCACCCACTTCCTAAAAACACTTAACGAGCACCAAGAAACGTGTTGGCGGGCACCATTGTCAGGCACCATGTCAGTGATCCCTGTGGGATCACATAGTAGCGTGTGTGTATGTGCTCTCTCTCACCTCCATGGATACATGAAAATGCTTAATAGCTAGAACCATTCAGCAGTTAGTCATCACTTTCAGAAATCAGAACAGGTCAAAAAGAGGCCTAAATAAAAGGTCAGAATATATATTTAGTGTGGATATGCTGGCGTCTGTCACAAATGTTGTAGACCTGTCAGTGGTAGATGGTCATAGGGACCTGTTAGGTTGATTCACAGATGTGTAATTAGTTGTGACAGTTGTAATGTTTGCTGCTAAGGGTAATATAATATTTATTATTGGGAAAGCACCTAACAGCCAGTATCTGTTTTGATTGTGGGTTATCTCCTTGGAATGTACTGATAGCCAGTACGTATTTATGGTTCAGGACTATCAAATGTATCACTTTGGAAAATGACTCTTAGGGAACTAATGTCAACCACGCTGGAAGCTTGAAATCCAGTAACTGTGCAGAGTGCTTAACTGATTGTCTCTGGGAGACAGTACTGCTGTTTGGGACAGAAATGGCATGTTCTGGGATAGTATCCGTATTTGGTATACATGTACATAAGGAGCTGAATCAGACCACTGATCCAGCAAGGTCCATGTCGTCTGCTCAGACTGGCAGCAGCTCCCCGGGGTCCCAGGTCATTTTAACCGGAGACACCAAGGCTTGAACCTGGGACCTTCTGCATGCCAAGCAGATGCTCTACCAATGAGCCACACTGGTCCTCCAGGATTTCAGGCAGAAGTCTTTCCCATCACCTGTTGCCTGATCCTTTTACCTGGAGATGCCAGGGACTCAACCTGGGACCTTCTGCAGGCCAAGCAGATGCTCTACCATTACATCCCTTCCCCACAGCACTTACTCATCTAGATGGCCTGGAAACCACTGGTGCATAACTGAAGTGCAGTTTACAGAATTTATTAAGCAATGAGACCGCTGCACATGACAGTCCCAGTGGTCCTGGCCCCTCCCCTTCCTCAAGCAAATTCCCAGCCTTAAAGGTGATCAGTAGTGCCTGGCACTGTCTTCAAATGCTGCTTACCAGCCAACCTGGATCAGAGTTAACTTTGCCATGATTGGGACCAGTGCTGGCCTTAACCACAGTAAAAGCCATGGCTCAGCGGCAGAGCCTCTGCTTGGCATGCAGACGGTCCCAGGTTCAATCCCCAGTAGGATCTCCGTTTAAAAGGACCAGGCATTAGGTGATGTGGAAAAACCTCTTCCTGGCACCCCAGAGTGCCGCTTCCAGTCTGAGTAGACAGTACTGGCCTCGATAGACCAAGGGTCCGATTCAGTATAAGGCGACTTTGCGTGTTCTTCATGTGCTCAACTCTGTAGCCATACCTCTCTTTAGGGTTGCCAACCTCCAGGTGAGTTCAAGCCACAAGTGGACCACAGTGACTTACCAACCTCCAGGTGGGGGCTGATGATCTCCCAGAGAGCACTACAGTCAGGGTCACAAAACCGTCTCCCCCCTGCCCCCGGTCCTAAGGACACCAGGCTGGTGTCAACCAGGACTAGGGCCTTTTCTGTGGCAGCTCCAACTTACTGGAATGAGCTTCCAGACGAGACCTGCGGGACCTTTTGCACTTCTGCAGGGCTGCGAAAAAGGGAACTCTTTCTCCAGGCATTTAGGTAAGGAGCTGTGTTATCATCTATGGCACATGCCCATTCTGTTTCCAGTCTGAGCCCGCCGCTAGTGGATGTACCGCCAAATGCACTTTACCACAGCTAGGTGAGCAGAAAAATGGTAGGCAGGTAATTTATATCTACCCTGGAAGGTGGGGTAGGGCTGAGTCATTATCTTGTAGTAGTTCTCCAGGCTATGAACATGCTAATGGAGGATCTTTCCTGAGGAGGTTCTTTTGGCTATGGATTGCTTCCTGAGAGGTTTCCTGTTTTCTGAGGAGGTTCTTTTGTGTGTGGAATGGTTATTGAAACTCTAATCTTATCTGTAGTGCTATTGTCAGCTGTAGAGCATTTTGTGTTTTTCACAAAATGAAACAATCCTCAGGAAACAATCCATAGACAAAAGAACCTCCTCAGGAAAGCTTTCTGTGTTACATCTCTGAGGATGTCAGTCACAGCTACTGGCGAAACGTCAGGTCCTACAATGCCAAGGCCACGGCCACACAACCTGGAAAATCTACAGCAACTAAAGCACCTAAATTACTTACTATATATTTTTTTAAAACATTCACCCCACTTCCCCTGGAGAAAATGGCTGCCTTGGAAAGCGGAAGGCATGGCATTACACCCCACCACAGTTCCTCCCCTCCCTAAACCCCAGGCTCCTCCCCAAAAATCTCCAAGTATTTCCGAATCTAGAGTTGGCAACCCTGCCTCTGTCTCTTAGCCGCAGGAATGTTGTGCGGATGGGTCCGTAGAGCCAAATTGATTGTACTTGGAATCTGCATTGCCAAGAGGAATTTGGATAATTCTCTGGAACATCTTTTCTACAAGCTGCCCACCCGTATTTAAAATGGATGACAGAGAGGTTTGCAGTAGGCAGAAATGAGACTTTTTATTGGAACGCCAAATTATTTTAAAGGCTTGCAGGCCTTCGGACTTTGCACATCAATTTTTTAAAGCCGCCGAGGTGTCCAGCGCAAAATTGAAATAAGATTCTGCCAGCAGAACTGTGACTATTTCTCACCTGCGCTTCCATCAGATTTCCTACGCTATATTTCCCCACTGTTCTACACCTTAAGACAAAGTAATTTAATTTTTAATAAAGAATTTAACTTGTCTTTAGGAGGCTGTATCCATTCTCCATCTGGCAGACAGGTTGCTTTAAAATTTATAACTTTCATTAGCAGAATGTCAGCATAATCAAAATACAGGGCAGAATTATAGATGAAAGGCAGAAGTAATGGCCTTAAAAGCTAAAGATGAACAAGATACTTCTGTTGGCCAAAGTGGGACACTAATTCTGAAACTCTTTCATAAATAAATGATTTTATACTTGAAGATTCTTTAAAGTGCTTAAGTGAGCAGGAGATGTTTTACAGTGATATGTAAAAAACATGTTACAAAATGATACATTCATTTAATTAATTCACCACAATTTTGAACTCTGGTTTTCTTTTAAGCTTTTCCCGCATGTAGACCGGTTTGGAGTAGTATTTATAATTTGTCGTCTGATATTGAGGGTCAGGGGAATGTCTAAAGTGACTCAGAATGTCATTCTGTGTTGGGGGAAACTCACACAGAATGCTTTCTGTTGACAAAGACATGATGTCACTTCTAGGAAAACCCCAGAAGTGATGTCATGTCTCTCTAGGAATCACTGGAAACTCTATCATTAAGCCATAGAGTCTCTGGTGATTCCTAGAGAGGGCTGACATCATTTCTGGTTTTTTTCCAGAAGTGACATCACTGACAGCCAATTCTTTATTTCCCCCCTTCCTGCCGCTGTTCAGAGCTTCGACGAAAAAATGGCAGCTGGGAGCACCTGCCCCATGGAGGGACTGTCAACCCTAACCTTAACACTTTATCAGTAAATTAAAGCCTATGTAAGACTAAAGGGAATTGTTTCTTCCTGCTTTTCTTCTTCCCTCTGGTGTAGCTCTGGATGGGTTCCCGTGAGATGAAAGGCCAAAGTAGCTGGTAGCGAAAGCATTGAATTTTAAGTTAGCAGCAGAGTTTGCGGGAAGATTTCTCAGAGGAGAAAAAACAGATGATGCCTTGGTGTTTGTTTGTATATGTGTCTATTCTCCATCTCAGTGAGAACTGAAATAGCCACGTGATCAGCAATTCTGTTTAGGCCTGGTCGTAACTAAAGTGCCTCAGTTCCAGGTGGTCAGCCGTGTTGGTCTGAAGCAATAGAACAAATTTAGAGTCCAGTGGCAACTTTAAGACCAACAAAGGTTTATTTAAGGCATGAGCTTTCATGTGCATGCACACTATTCCTATTTGGGCAAATTAATTGAGAGGGCGGTGGCGATACAGCTACAGGGCTTCCTGGATGACGCTTCCACCTTAGACCCCTTCCAGTCCAGCTTTCGCCTGGGGCATGGGACGGAGACAGCATTGGTCGCCCTTACTGACGACCTCCAGAGGCATCTGGATCGAGGCGGTGTGGCAGTACAATTGTTGTTAGATCTGTCGGCCGCGTTTGACACGGTCGACCACTAGCTGCTGACCCACCACCTCACCAACGCGGGGATACAGGGGCTTGCCCTTCAATGGCTTGCCTCTTTTCTCCAGGGTCGGGGACAAAGGCACTAGGGGAACAGCAGTCCCCGAAGACTCCTGCTTGAATGCGGTGTGCCTCAGGGGGCGGTGCTCTCCCCGATGTTGTTTAACATCTATATGCGCCCCCTTGCCCAGATTGCCCGGAGGTATGGGCTAGGGTGTCATCAATATGCAGATGATACCCAGCTCTATTTGATGTTGGGTGGCCGATCAGACTCCAGCCCAGAAGATCTGAACCGGGCATTGCAAGCCGTGGCTGGTTGGCTTAGACTGAGCCATCTGAAATTAAACCCAGCAAAGACGGAGGTCCTGTGCCTGAGTCGGGGTGGATTGGGGACGGGGATCCCTCTCCTGGCCTTCAGTGGGGTGGCTTTGGTGCCATCATCGGAGGTTAGGAGTTTGGGAGTGCTCCTGGACTCCTCCTTAACTATGGAGGCCCAGGTAGCAGCCACTGCTGGCTTGGCCTTTTACTACCTTCGGCTGATTTGGCAGTTGGTTCCCTTCCTCAACCGTGATGACCTGGCTACAGTGATCCATGTGACAGTCACCTCGAGATTAGACTACTGTAATGCTCTCTACATGGGACTGCCCTTGTCGCAAATTCAGAAGCTGCAGTTAGTGCAGAATGCTGCGGCCAGGCTCCTGATGGATCTCCCTAGATGGGAGCACATCCGGCCTGTGCTGAAAGCACTGAACTGGCTGCCAATAGCATTCTGAATTCACGTCAGGGGGCTGCTACTTACCTTTAAAGCCCTATATGGCCAGGGTCCGACATACCTGAGGGACTGCCTTTCCCCATACCCCAGAGAGCACTACAGTCAGGGACTCAACACCGATTAGTGACCCCAGGCCCCAGGGAAGCCAGGCTTGCAGCAACCAAGGCCAGGGCTTTTTCAGTGGTGGCTCCTACCTGGTGGAATAAGCTCCCGGAGGAGATCAGGGCCCTGCGGGACCTCTCACAGTTCCGCAGGGCCTGTAAGACGGAGCTCTTCCACCAGGCTTTTAATTAGGAGCTGCCACTACCACCAAGAACTACTACTTCATGGTAACAACAGGGTAATGGAACGGCCCAGTATAAAGACCGAGCCACAGTATTGCGATGGATCGGTACCTCTGAATCAGGTTTTTGAGTAATATCTATAGGTCACCATCTTGATTCGATCGAATGACCAGCATCACTGAGCACTTTATCTTGTTAAACATGGTTGTTTTTATTCTGTTTTTAAATGTTTATATTTGGCACATGGTGCCCTGATTGTGAGCCGCCCTCAGCCCGTCGGCGGGGAGGACGGGACAGAAATTTAATAATAAATAAATAAATATAAATGTATTTGAAAAAGTGTGCATGCACACGAAAGCTCATTCCTTGAATAAACCTTTGTTGGTGTTAAAGTTGCATGCCACTGGACTCTAAATTTGTTTTAAAGTGCATCAGTAATATGGAGGGCTGTATATCGTTTGTGGGGACACGTGAGCCCTGTTCCCATGTTAACGTGAATTCACGTACGTCCTGCATGTATGTGCATGCATCTGTTTGTAAGAAAGAGCCAGTATCCATCCGCTTTGCAAATGAAATCCGGAACCAGCACCTGGATAATTTGGGGCTCAGATCACACAATCAAGGATGTGCTGTAGAACAGAGAGCCTCAGAACTAGTGGATTTGTTTACACAGGAACACATGAAGCTGTCCTATACTGAATCAGACCCTTGGTCCATCAAAGTTGGTACTGTCTACTCAGACTGGCAGCTCTACTCTAGAGTCTCAGGCAGAGGTCTTTCACATCGCCTACTGCCAGATCTTTTAATGGGAGATACTAGGAATTGAACCTGGGACCTTCTGTATGCCAAGCAGATGCTCTACCACTGAGCCACCGTCCCTCATCATATGTGCATTCTCTGTCATTTGAGAACAGCGCTTTAATATTGTCAGTTTCAGCTACCACTGGAAGGTATGGCACATGCAGAGAGTGAGAGAGGTTTTGCTTTAAAACTGAGGTCATTTGGGACAGGTATTTTGCCTGGAAAAGATGCCGGAAAATGGGACAGGTGGCAGGTGTGTTGTTATGAATCAATCTTATGCTTAGTGCATTGCATGACTGACATCATAAGCTCAGCGGGCTACTGGACGGTGCCAGAAATAAGTCAAGTTGGACTTTTGACCTCAGCTCAGGCTCCTGCTGGGAACTGCTTGACTTCTAAAAAGTCACTGCCTTGTATGCTGAACTCCCTGTATATAAAGTTGAAATAATAGGAGAGCCAGTGTAGTGTCGAATTAGGATCTGGAAGACTCAGGCTCAAATCTCTGCTCTGTCAGGGAGCTGTCTGGGTATCCTTGGGACGCCCTGGCCATGGCTTTTTCAGTGGCGGCTCCATACTGGTGGAATGAGCTCCCGGAAGAGATCAGGGCCCTGTGGGATCTTTTACAGTTCTGCAGGGCCTGCAAGACGGAGCTCTTCCACCAGGCTTTCAATTAGGAGCTGCCCACCACTGCCACCAACATCTGTGGTAGTGGGCTGGCCCTGGTTGGGAGATCAGTTATACCATCGTGCGATGCCGGAAGTCCACTGAGCTGGAAATCGTGTTTGTTACATCATATTATACGCCATCTTATCAACGAAGAATGGTTACTACTGCTAGCACTTTATTTGATTGTTTTAAATTGTTTTAATTCTTCTTATGTGGATTCATGGTACCTTGTACCAATGAATGTAAGTCGCCCTGAGCCTGTTTGCGGGGAGAGCGGGATAAAAATGGAATAAAATAAATAAATAGCCCAGTCCCGTCTCAGACGCTAAGCAGAGTCGCCCTTGGCTAGTATTTGGAAGGGCGACCTCCAAGGAATACCAGAGTCATGGCGCAGAGGCAGTCAATGGCAAACCACCTCTAAAACAAAGTCTAGCTAGTGGTGCGTAAGGCTAAAGAGCTAGAACTTCTGTCTGCCAGTCAATCTTAGGATCTCCTGGTTATACTACACACAATGCCATACAATAATCATCATGATCCTTGGACCGGTCACTCTCCCTCAGCCGAACCTACCTCACTGGGTTGTTGTAGGGCTGCCAACCTCCAGATGGTAGCTGGAGATCTCCCACCATCTCAACTGCTCTCCAGGCAACAGAGATCTGTTCACCTGGAGAAATGGCCGCTTTGGAAGGTGGGTCCTATGGCATTACACCCTACAGGAGTCCCCTCCTCAAACCCCGGACCCAGACCCCGCCCCCAAAATCTCTAGATATTTCCCAACCTGAATCTGGCAGCCCTAGGTTGTTCTGAAGTTAAAATGATGGAGAACCGTGTGTGCCACTCTGAGCTCCTTAGACGAACAGCGGGATAAGAATATCCTAGAACAGATAATATGTCTCATCTGATAGCTGTGATAATGTTAGGACTGCCAGGCCTCTCACAGAGGAGGGAGGCTGAAACACGTCTGGTCACGTTTCCTGTGGCTTTGTGGACTGTCCACTTTGAGACAACAACTTGAGTCAGGTTGACTGTGGCCTTTTTATATCATCAAGAAGAAAAAGAAGAGAGAAGAGATTTGATTTATACCACACTCCTTTCTACCTTACAAACTCCTTTCCCTTCCCCTCCCCACCACAGACACCCTGTGAGGTAGGTGGGGCTGAGAGAGCTCCGATAGAAACTGCTCTTTTTCAAGAACAGCTGTGCCAGAGCTTGTGACTGACCCAAGGTCATCCAGCAGGTACAAGTGGAGGAGTGGGGAATTAAACCCAATTCTCCCTTATTAGAGTCCGCCCACTTAACCACTACACCAAACTGGCTCATCAACTTGGTGATACTCATTTATACCACATACTGTATGCTAACTTCAAGACCTGTGGTTTTAAATGAGTATTATAAGTGCACAGTATAATAAACTCACCTATTTTGTTTAATTCATTTTTATAGTGTGTTTCTTGAGTTGGGCATTTTTGCCCTTTTTTGTGTGTGGCTTCCCGCTGGCAGCCATCTTCGCCTGCCACCACTTCAAAACAAATGTGGGCATCCTGTGCTTGGAGGGAGGGTGGGACATAGAGGTGATTGATCTGCAGTTCCAAATGGAGAAGGGACTGTTTGGAACCAAGGATGCTATTCTTCACTCCACAGTTGTCTCCAACCTCATCATAGGCACTTTGACACAAGTATGTACAGTTCTGGTCACTGTACCTCAGAAAAGATATCACAGCATTGGAAAAGGTGCAGAGAAGGGCAACTAAAATGATTAAGGGGATGGAACGCCTTCCCTATGAAGAAAGGCTAAAGAGGTTAGGGTCGTTGAGCTCGGAGAAATGACGACTGAGGGGTGACGTGACAGAGGTTTACAAAATTATGCATGGGATAGAGAAGATGGAGAAGGAAGTACTTTTCTCCCTTTCTCACAATACAAAAACTCACAGGCACTCAATGAAATTAATGAGCAGTAAACTTAGGTCAAAGGAAGTACTTCTTCACCCAAGGAGTCATTAACTCATGGAATTCACTTCCACAGAAAATGATGGCAGCTATAAGAATAGACAGCTTCAAGAGAGGACTGGATAAACATATGGAGCCGAGATCCATCAGTAGCTATTAGCCACAAGGTATAGATGGAACACAATGTTGGGGACAGTGATGCGCCGATACTCTGTATCGGTGTTGGACTGGATGGGCCATTGGCCTGATCCAACATGGCTTCTCTTGTGTTCTTATGTGCCCCATCTGCTCTGGCTGAAAGCTACCATTTAGTACATACCACTGCCATGTTAAATTATTGTGAGTGACCAAACCAAAGGGGGTGGCGAAAAACACTTCAGGATTTTGTTCAGAAAAACTCCAGTGATAAGTCTGAGGCAAGTTTATGATATTTTTTTTAATGTCACGTGTTAAGAGACTGAACTGCACTGTAAGCCACTGCCCTTAATAAGCAACTTTTAGCAATAGGATTTAGCTTTGGCACAGCAGAGGCTCACACAGCACTATGCCAGAAGCAGGCAAAGAAAAGATCAAATTCTCTTGAATTCTCCTCTGGAACTACCCACATCACCAGACTCCCTTCTGGGACCACCAAAGCCTGATTGGAGCTTTAAATTGGTTTCTTTCTTCTTCAGGAAGAAAATAGTCATAACATTAGCAACCTGTTGAGTTGCTAATGCACTGCCAGTCGCGATCTCTTGAGGGGAGATCTCAGACAGTAGGTCAGCCATTGAAGATAGCAGTGGTGCCGGTTATTACCGAAACTTTGCCCACAATAGTTTGTTCCCGGGAGCTGTTTGCAAGTGTACACTTGGATGTTTGTAATGACGAGCATCTGGTTCCTGTATGCCAGAATGGCCCCAGTGATTTCTTTTGCTCCTCAGAATGGTTTCTACTTTGCTGCTCTTTTCACCCAGTGAGGCGCAGACAGGTGTGTTCTTCTTCCTGTAATCTCATGCCCCGGTCTGTTCACTCCTGGTAGAGTTCTGTTTCCTAGCATTTCCTGGGTCTCTCCTGTCTGAAGTAACACAGCATCTACCTCATAATTAGTTCTTATGGTAATTGCAACAGAACACGGGAATGATTTCTAAGTGGACCGGGCATCCTTGGCTGAGATGCCATCCAGAGAGGCGACTTTGTTGATCTCAGTATTGCAACATGGATGGCCTAACATGGGTGGATCCTTCTTCTCTAACTACAGTTCCTCTTCACACTTAATCCACCTTCTATTGAGATGCCAGATGGTGTCCTTGAATAAGAAATGACAACGAAGCTCCGAGACTGTCCGAATGGGAAGTTTAGTGCGGTGTTTCCCAGCCTGTGGGTCGCGACCTCCAAAGCCTCTGAAAATAGGTCGTGGGCCAGCCCTCCCTAATGACCATTGCTTTTTCCATTGCTCTGTTTTGAATTTTGAAAGCCAGGATCTGACCCTAGAGACAGTATCTTCCCTCTTATACATTAGTTGTGGTTAGAGCAGTTCCTCAGTGGAACACACTTCCTCAGGAGGTGGTGGGCTCTCCTTCTCTGGAGGTTTTCAAACAGAGGCTAGATGGCCATCTGACAGCCATGCGGATTCTGGGAACTCAGGCAGATTGTGAGAGGGAGGGCAGGAAGGGTTGCCTCAGTGCTTACTTCTCGTGGCCCTTTCTTACATGTCCAGGGAAATGCTGATTGCCACTTTGAAGGTCAGGAAGCAATTTTTCTCCAGGCCAGTTTGGTTGGAGATCATGATGGTTTTTTGCCATCTTTTGGGCATGGATCAGGGGTCACTGGGGGTGGGGGGGTAGGTATTTGTGAATTTCCTGCATTGTGCATGGGGTTGGACTAGATGACTGTGGAGGTCCCTTCCAACTCTATGATTCTAAGTAAAACATGTCCTGGGGGTTACCAGACTGAGTTTCTTAGAAATTTAGGAGCTGCTGAAGGAAGTAATGGAGAAATAGAGGATGGTCAAAGGCTGGAATGTAACCTCCATATGCAAAGGCTGTATATGTTGGAGTTCTGCTTGCTTGGGATTCATAGTCGGGGGGCAGCTGTGCCCATTGTGTGACAGTTGTTAGCTTCCCAAAAACATCCAGTTAGCCACTGAAGGAAATGGAAAGCTGAACTAGATGGGTGCCAGGGTCATAGTTCGCCTAGGTCACCCAAAAACATCGGGCCAGCCTTGGATGAGTCACCATACCAAGTCAAGTTAGACTTCTGGGTCACCATACTGAAAAGGTTGGGAACCACTGGCTGAGTGTATCTCAGCTTTTGGAACAATTGCCAAGCATGGGAGCAGGTGGGTGCCAGAGATAGACATGTACAAACAAAAATACGTTTCTATTGACTACATTTATTTCTTTGTCACACATATTTCCTGTTCTTACTCCAAAGACTATTCCACTTTATTCCTTTGAAGTAGGTCAGATCTTTGGGTGTGGCATCAGTTGGAATACTATCTACAGTTCTGGTCACCATGTCTCAAAAAGGACATCGCAGAGTTGGAAAAAAGTACAGGAGAGGACAACCAAGATGATTAAGGAGTTGGAGGACCGCTGAAGTGTCTGGGACTTTTCAGTTTAGCAAAGAGATGACACGACAGAGTTAAAATTATGTATGGGGTATCCAATGAAGCCCTTGGGCAATAGATTCAGGCCAGAGAAAACGAAATACTTCTTTACTCAATGAGTGATTAACATGTGGCATTCACTGCCCATGTAGTGGTGGCCAAAGGCACAGAACACTGTAAAATAGGATTAGAAGATTTATGAAGAATAAGTCTATCAGTGGCTACTAGCCTTGGTGGCTAAAAGGAACCTCCACTTTCAGGGGCAGTAAACCTCTGAATATCAGTGCCAGGAGGCAACATCAGAGGAAGGCCTTAGCCTCTGTGCCCTGTTATTGGACCTCCAGAGGAACTGGTTGGCCACTGTGTGAAACAGGATGCTGGACTAGATGTACCACTGGTCTTATCTATCAGGGCTCTTCTGATGTTCTTATCAGGGGAAGGCCTCAGCCTCTATGCCCTGTTTGTTGGCCCTCCAGAGGAACTGGTTGGCCATTGTGTCAAGCAGGATGCTGGCCTAGAAGGACCACTGGTCTGATCCATTATGTTCTTATGTTCTGATCCATTATGTTCTTATCAGGGGAAGGCCTCGGCCTCTATGCCCCTGTTGTTGCCCCTCTAGAGGCACTGGTTGGCTACTGTGTGAGACGGGACAGTGGACTAGATGGACCACTGGTCTGATCCATTAGGGCTGTTCTTATGCACTGTTCTGTATTTAAAATTTGTGGGGAGACCTCTTGGATTGTAAGATGAAACACGGTACAAATTTTAAATTAATGAAGACACAAAGTGCAAGTAAATAAACACCATCTGTTGTTCAGAGCAGGCCACAAGAACCTCACTAATGGAGTGGGGATGTGGTAGAACAGATACTAGATCTTATCGGAATGGGTTTTTTCAGCTCAAGGCAACAGCTCTTCGTCTTCCCTGCATTCAGGGCAAATTGAGGGTTCTGATGGAAGTGTTTGATGTCCTGTGGATTCAAAAGCAGGCAGGTAAATGGGGAAAAAAAGAGTAAGGTTATGCAAGTCTGTGACATGTTTTGAAGGTGGCAGAACAAAACAGAAAGCTTTGGGAAACTGTGGCTGGTTGCACTGTTCAGAACCATCCCTCATAATCATAGCCAAGATGTTATTAGCACTTTGATCAAGTTGCGTTCTGGAACACAACACAAGTGGGAACCCACAAGAACTTGCAGGGAGGCATCTCATTTCTGCCCCCACACACACACACTATTTCCTCTTTACCTTTCCAGAAAGCCCCCATAGCCTCTCCCTTTCCCCTGCTTCCTTCTCTCCTAGTGTTGCCAGTCTCCAAGTAGGGCCTGAAGATCTCCTAGAATCGCCACAGATCTCCCAACCACAGAGATCAGTTCTCTCTTAGGGTTCTAGCTCCAGGTTGGGAAATTACTGGACATTTGGGTGTGGAGCCTCGGGAGGGAAGCAACTTTAGTATGGTATAATGCCATAAAGTCCACCCTCCAAAGCTCCCATTTTCTCCAGGGGAGCTGATCTGTGTCATCTGGAGAGCAGTTGTAATTCCAGGTGATCTCCAGCCCCCACCAGGAGGTTGGCAACCCTGGTTCCCCTGAAGGAAATAGCTGCTTTTGGGGGTGGAGTCTGTGGCATTATACCCCTCTGAGGTCCCTCCCTCCTCAAACATCACCCCTTCTGAGCTCCATCCTGCAAATCTCTAGGAATTTCCTAATCTAGAACTGGCAACCCTCTCTCCTTCCCACCGAAGAAGAAGAAGAAGAGGAGGAGGAAGGGGAGGAGGAGGAGATTGGATTTATACCCCACCCCTCACTACCCAAAGGAATCTCAGAGCGGTTTACAAATTCCTTTCCCTTCCCCTTCCCACAACGGACTCCCTGTGAGGTAGGTGGGGCTGAGAGAGCTCTGACAGAAACTGCTCTTTTTCAAGAACAGCTGTGCCAGGACTATGGCTTGCCCAAGGTCATCCAGCAAGTGCAAGTGGAGGAGTGGGGAATCAAACCCAGAAGGAGGAGGAGGAGGAGATTGGATTCTGACCCTGACCTGCTGTCTTCAGCTTTCCTTCTCCATCCCCCAGCAGCCTCTGCCTAGGAAAACTATGGTCCAGTTGTGTGCTGCTTGCTACTGGGCCAGGCCCACTTGCATGGTAGGAACTTGTGGGGTGACACCTCACTTGTAGGAGGGCACTTCAAGGACTTGTGGGGTGATTCTGGACCACTCACATGTGGGGTGGCACCTCACTTTCCTCTGTGTGTGTCCCCCTCCCCATACGGTCTCCTCTTTCTGCCTGCCTTCCCTCCCTCCCCATATCCTCTCCCCTTTTTCTGCCTCGTTCCCTCCTTCTCAGCCATTTACCAACCCTGACCCGGATAGCCCAGGCTAGCCCAGTCTCATTCAATTTCAGAAGCTAAGCAGGGTCAGCCTTGGTTAGTATTTGGAAAGCCAACCTCCAAGGAATACCAGGGCTATGACGCAGAAGCAGGCAACGGCAAACCACCTCTGAAATGTCTCCTGTCTTAAAAACAAGTCTAGCTTGCCACCTACAGGTGCATGACACTAGAAGAACTTGAACTTCAATAATAATATAATCATAATAATAGTAATAATAATAGCCAACCTACCATTTATCTGCCTCCTATCTTCAGTTATATTTAATTCATTTATACCCCAACTTTGTCCACAGTGGGGGACCAAAGCAACTTGCATTATTCTTTTTTCCTCATTTTTATCTGCACAACAACCCTGTGAGGTAGATTAGGCTGAAAGTATGTGACTGGAATTACCCAGTGAGCCTCTACAGCAAGACGGGGATTTGAACCTGGGTCTCCCAGCCCCTACTCTGAATCTCTAACTTTCATAGGCTTTCATAGGGTGGATGCTGTTGAACAGTAGCAAACAGCTGGCCCAGTTTAGTCATCCAAGTCAGGTGGCATCAAATCACCCAGAGGTTGCTTCCAGGCCTAGGGTTGCCAATCTCCAGGTGGGACCTGGCGATCTCCCAGAATTACAACTGAAATTCAGACAACAGAGATCTTTTCCCCTGTAGAAAATGACTGCTTTGGTGAGTGGACTCTTATGACATTATATTCAGCTGAGGCCTTTCCCCTCCCCAAACCCTGCCCTCCTCAGACACCACCCCAAAATCTCCAGGAGTTTCCCAACCTGGAGGTGGCGATCTTAGCCAGACCTGGACCCAAGGTGCCCTCCCTCAAAGGCCAAAGTAGGCCTGGAAAGAGCCCTGCCCCCTCCTCCTGTCTTTTACTGACAGAACCAAGCCTTGGAACTCTGTGGTTGCCTATCAACAGCTACTGAGGGAATCCACTGCTTAAAGCTACAGGTGCTCCTTTTATCATTTTTGGCTTTTTAAAAGCCCCCAATGGTGGGGTGGGGGGTTAGATTTCACATTTTCCTGCAAACCTGGGGCCCTTTTTGTCAAAAAAATCTGTCTTGTCCATTCATGGCTCCAGTCACCAGATTTAAGTATCCAAAGGCTTTGCTATTAGAATATAAGATGGGAACCTCTTCTAGCTGGGAAGACCAGACCCATGCGATGAAAAAATTCAGACAAATCCCATGTGACACCTCAAAGAACAAGCTGGACTCTTTTGTAAGCTGTTACGCTGCCTTCTACTGTATCAGCAATGGAGTCTATAGACAATGGGGATGGAAGAATAGAATACCAAGTCAATGACTTTCATAAGCTGACGGATTCCGTAAAGGTTCTAATCAGCTAACCAGCTGCATATAAACACATGCAAATTATTTGACATTTACGTCCGAGAGACGTTGTGGTTGGAGATTGGCCTTCTTCTTTGGATTCCCTTGCGGCTCTGACCTGTTCAAGTCTTGATCTGATGACCTTCGGAAGTATTGTTTTGAGCCACTTTTAGTTGGGGCTATATATAGCGTGGGTCCCAGTTGTTTTAACTTGGTGCCATTTTAATGTTTTTATAGTTGAGTGATTTGATTTGTGTTTAGCATATCCACCTAAAGTGTGTCAGACACTGAACGCACCTTCAGAAATGTAGACGATGATGCCACTATCACATGTCAGTATTCATTTTCCATTGTTGATTCTTCTTTCTGCCTGTCTTGAATATTGACTTTGTATGTTTCTTTAGATAGATGATTTCATATGCAGTGCCTTTCCTGACAGAGGTAATGTACTAATAACATCTTGATGTTTTTATTATTACTATAATAATGCATAGTGGAAGAACCTCTTTGGCGTGCAGAAGGTCTCAGGTTCAATCCCCAGCGTCTCCAGTTAAAAGAACTGTGTAGTAGGTGATGTAAAAGACTTAACCCGAGACTCTGGAGAGCCGCTACCAGTCTGAGTAAACAATACTGACCTTGATGGACCAATGATCTGATTCAATATGAGGCACCTTCAGGGCTATTTTTGTAGCAGGAACTCCTTTGCATCTTAGCTGACACACCCCCTAATGCAACCAATCCTCCAAGAGCTCACAGTAGCCCCTGTAAGAAGAGCTCTGCAAGCTCTTGGAGGATTGGCTACATTAGGGGTGTGTCGCCTACGATACAAAGGAGTTCCTGCTACAAAAAGAGCCCTGCACCTTCTAGGGTTGCCAGGTCTGGGTTGGAAAATACCTGGAGACTTTGGGGGTGGAGCCAGGAGAGAGCAGGGTTTGGGGAGGGGAGGGGCCTCAGCATGCTACAAGGCCAGAGAGTCCAACCTTCAAAGCAGCCATTTTCTCCAGGGGAGCTGATCTCTATCAGTTGGGGATCAGTTGTAAAAGTCGGAGATCCCCAGGCCCCACCTGGAGGCTTCAGCAGCAAATAAATATACACTGCAAAAACCTTTTAACAAACTAATGTGTTCTATTTATAGTCATTATTTAGTAAAGTGCATAGTATATCATTATTTCATCCTGGTCAGGTATAAATATTCATTGTATTCGTTAAGCAGTAACATTCAATACATATCGATTTCTAACTACCAGACAGTTTAGCATCAGTGTTTTAAAAAGTCAAGCTCCAACAGGATTTCCTAGAATAATAACCCACTTCTCCTTGCAATGAAGTCTTCCAAAAAGGGAAGCCTTCTCAGTAGTCGTATGGATGCTTTTTTGCCGGTCCTACAAAAGACAAATAGTGCGGCTACTATCTTGTCATTCTCAAAGCTACTAGTAACAACATATTTTTTTCAAAACAGTTATTCCATCCTCCAACACTGCAGCTCAAGTTTCTTCACCCACCTGGAGGCTGGCAACCCTAGCACCTTCATGTGTGTTCAACAGTAATAATAAATAACAAGAGATTGCTGTGTCCAGAAAATGTACTGAATGTATGAAATATCTGGCCACCCCCCATGACACTGACTGTGTCTCCTGGGACAACTGATCTCCAGGCAACAGAGATAAGTCCACCTGGAGGAAATGACTGCCCTGGACAGTAGACTCTATGGCCTTATACCTCATTACAGCCCACCCTCCCCAAAGCCCACCCTCCTCAGGGTCTGTCCCCAAAATCTCCAGGTATTTCCCAACCCAGAGTTGGCAAGCCTAGTTCCCGTAGGCTTCCCTAGCATTTCTACTGTTCTGTAAATCCTTTTCACTGGAGAATTGCTGGTCAGCTGGTGCATCTGTTTGTACGTCCATCAAAACAACGAATTGGAGCCTGGTTTAGAATTTGGAGGACATGGATATCAGTTTCTTGAGGAAGGCACTCGATCGCGAGTGATGACGGAAAGGTTAATTACTTTATGAAAAGGGAGAGGGAGAAAGGAGTTGTTTGGCTCCCTGCTGTCAGAATGGCAAGACTGCAGAAAAAAACACCACAAAAACAGCAGGCAGCTTCTAAGTAGGTTCAAGAATATACCACTGATGTCCCTAGCTAGACTGTGAGACCTTTAGGGCATGCTGGGAATTCATATACCCAAATTACAGTAGGTTTGATCACAGTGGCTCAAAGGGGAGGCAATGCAGTCATCGATCACTGTTTCCCTGTGCACAAATAGAATGGCTTTACTCTAGAGCATTCCTAGGCCTTTCTCTTCCCCACCCATAATCTACGCATGGCTGGAGGTCATGGGTCTGTCCCAGTCAGCATGGAAGGTGGATCTGCCAGGAAGCCTCAGCTTCATTTATTTCATATATTTATAGTCTGCTTTTCTCCCAGGAAGGGGGCTGCGGTGGCTCAAGTGGTTAAGATGCTGAACCACAGACCGGAAGGTCGGTAGTTCAGCAGTTTGAGACCCAAGTGCCGCATGATGGAGTGAGCTCCCGTCTGTGGTCCAAGCTCCTGCCAACCTAGCAATTTGAAAGTAAGAAACTGTAAGTAGATAAATAGGTACTGCTTTGGTGTGAAGGTAGCAGCGTTCCATGCGCCTTGGCGTCTAGTCATGCCGGCCACATGACCATGGAAATGTCTTTGGACAGCACTGGCTCTTCGGCTTGGAAACAGAGATGAGCACCGCATCCCTAGAGTCGGATTCGTCTGGCTTTTGAGCAAGGGAAACCTTTACCTTTCTTCCAGGAGGGGCCCAGAGCAGCTGATAGCACAAATGAAAGCCAGCAATTCCGACAGCTATGTATATCCCGAAACTAAAACACAGAAAGCCAGAACAAAGAAAGGGGAATACTGAAATGGCTGTTAACTAACCTCAAATGCCTTCCTAACAGCCGAGTCTTACAGTTTTCCGACTCCCATTAGAGCAATTCTAGGAAACGGTACTACGACATAGGAGCAGCCATTGTAAAGGGAGCGTCCACATTCAGAGGCAGTAAACCACTGAATCCCAAAGCCGGGAGGCAACATCCAAGGGAAGACCTCAGGCTCTATGCCCTGTTGTAGGCCCTTCCAGAGGAACTGGTTGGCCTACCTAGAGAGTGCTTGGCAACTGGTGGCAAGGTTGTGGGGGACGCAGCATCCTGGGAGAAAAAAAGAAAAATAGGGCTTCAGGTACGTACCAGAAGTTCTGAACGTAGAGTTTCTTGCAATTGCTAGAGCTACCCCTGTAACTTCCATGTAGCTCTAGGAATCATCAGGAATTCTACTGTCAGAAAATTCTGTAAGGACCCGAGGCCTTATTTTTCTTTTTAATTTTTCTCACTAGGAGGATCGGTACCTCTTCTCACCCCTAGTTTCCATCTGCCGATCAGCTGAGCGTTGGCCGGCTGCGGCTGGCTGGAGGTCTCCTGCCATAACCAGGCAAATGGGAACCGTGTTGGCCTCTCTGTGAGGCAGGATGCTGGACTAGATGGACCACTGGTCTGAGTCCACAAGGCTCTTCTTATGCCTTGAGCTCAAGCGAGAGTTAACCCATTATTCGTTTTCATGCAGAAATGCAGTCACAGACACATCGAATCACAGAGTGGGAAGGGGCCATAAAGGCCATCTAGTCCGACGCCCTGCTCAGTGAAAGATCAGCCAAAAGCTCCCTGGCAAGTGTCTGTCCAGCCACTGCTTGAAGACTGCCAGTGGAGGGGAGCTCACCACCTCTCTGGGTGGCCGATTGCACATCTGAACTACTCTTACTGTAAAAAATTTTTTCACCTAATATCCATTTGGTACCTTTCCACCCATATCCTTTTCTGCCAACGGGAACAGCTTCCTCTCCTCCTCTAATTTATAGCCTTCCAAATATGTTAAGTGAGCAATCCTGTCCCCCCTCAACCTCCTCTTCTCCAGATTGAACATTTCCAAATCCCTCAGCCTTTCCTTGTAGGGCTTGGTCTCCAGGCCCCCGATCATCCTCGTTACCCTCCTCTGCACCCACATCATTCTGTCCACATCCTTAGTGAAATGTAAAGGTAAAGGTTTCCCTTGCTTGAAAGCCAGTTGAATCTGACTCTAGGGGGCGGTGCTTATCTCCATTTCCAAGCTGAAGAGCCGGCGCTGTCCGAAGATTCCTATGTGGTCATGTGGCTGGGAAGACTAAACACCAAAATACATGGAACGCTGTTACCTTCCCACCAAAGCGGTTCCTATTTATCTACTTGCAGTTTCTTGCTTTCGAACTGCTAGGTTGGCAGGAGCTGGGGCCAAAGACAGGAGCTCACTCTGTCACGCAGCACACGGGTCTTGAACTGCCGAGCTACCGACCTTCCGGTCTGCAGCTCAGTGTCTTAACCTCTGGGCTACCATGGCTCCCTGAAATGAGGCCTGCAGAACTGCATGTGGTACTCTAGGTATGACCTGACCAATGTGGTATACAGCGGGACTATGACATCTTGCAATCTGGATGTTATGCCTCTGTTGATACACCCCAGGATCGCGTTTGCCTTTTTTGCCTCTGCAATTTAGATGAAAGGCAATTGCTGTGTCTTGTAGACAAATGGAATTTTAAAAAGAAAACATTAAAAGTAAATGAATCATTATTTCCCAGAAATCCTAAGCAGTTTTAGAAGATCTGACTGCGCTCTCTTTCTGAGCTGTCATCCTTCTGCTGCCTGACAGTCGGTATTTCTTGTAGCAAGTAACACCCATCGGATGCCCCGTTGTTAGCTGGGAACAGAGACTGTATTTGTCTTCTTTGTTAGGTGGGCTGCTTGACAGCCACATGTCAGCAAACAGTTGAAAATTAAAGCACCATCCCACTGTCTCCACGCTGTGTGTTAATCTGAGGCAATAATGCAACTCAAGCAGAGATGGATTTGTGGCAGCATCTCCTGAAGGCAGATGAAGAAAGCCGCCATGCTTATTACAATGCACAGATTTCGCCGTCGACCCGGTTCTATCAGCAAGACTTCAGCAGGCTACTCCGCCTTCCGAGATTGGGGATAAGTAATGGAAACTTTTGCAGACAAAAATAAGGCAAGGAATATGTTTTTCCAAGTTAGGGTCTCCAGGTCCGACTCAGGAAATATCTGGGAACTTTGGGAGTGGAGTAGGGTTGCCAAGTTTAAATTGACTTATGGCGGGGGAGTCCTGCACTGTCCCTGGAGCTCGTGTGCGCACGCCGCCGCTATGATGCCACCCGGAAATGACGTCATCACATCAGGATGTTGGGGGCGGGGCCACTAGGATTTGAGGGGAAACCATAGAGTTTCCCCTCAAATCATAGAGCATCCCGCCCCCAACGTGGCCAGCGTGATAATGTCACCTCTGGGTGACATCATCACGCTGGGGACGTTTGCCGGAAGAGGGTGAAGTTACCCCCGGGGCCCGATTTTCTGGCGGTGGGTAACGGGCCTCTCAGGCAAGCCTAGGTTGGAGCCAGGAGACTTTGCGGGTGGAGCCAGGTGCAAGGATGTGACATCACTTTTCTGATGTCACTAGGGTTGCCAGGTAAGTGCTGACAAGCCAGAAGTGAGTTCTGGCCCTCACATTTAAAGGTACCTCATTCCTTTTAAATGCTTTCCCTCCATTGGAAATAATGGAGGATAGGGGGACCTTCTTTTGGGGCTCATAGAATTGGACCCCTTAGTCCAATCTTTTTGAAACTTGGGTGTTTTTTTTCCGGGGGAGGCACCACCAGCTATGCTGAAAATATCGGTGCCTCTACCTCAAAAAACAGCCCCCCCCCCAGAGCTCCAGATACTCATGGATCGATTCTCCATTATACCCTATGGGGACTGGTCTCCATATGATATAATGGAGTGCCCAGCAGCCATCTCCCCTGCCCCCCGCTTTCTGACAGCCCTGAAGTGGGAGAAGGGGCTCCAAACCAGGGGAATCCCCTACTCCCAAATGGGGATTGGCAACCCTGTTCCAACTACAGCTCTGTGTCTCTGTGTTAAGTGCCGTCAAGTTGCTTCTGACTTATGGCAATCCTATGAATTAGTGTCCTCCAAAGCATCCTGGTCGTTTACAGCCTTGCTCTAGTCTTGCAAACTGAGAGACTTTGTGGCTTCCTTGATTGAGTTAGTCCATCTCAGGATGGGTCTCCCTCTTTCCCTGCTGCCTTCAACTTTTCCTAACATTATAGTCTCTCATCTTCTCAGAATGTGACCAAAGTACAATGGCCTCCGTTTAGTCGTTCTCACTTCCAGGGAGCGTTCAGGCTTGATTTGCTCTAGAACCAGGGCCGGCTCGAGGTGGTTCTGCGCCCTAGATGGGCGCAGATGCCAACCTCCCAGTGGGGCCTGGAGACCCTTTTGCCCCCCTCCCCCCGAACTCTGCCACCGCCTCCTGCGCCCTGCCAGGGTGCTCTTTGCTGACGGCAGAAGCGGGGAAGCGGTGGTGGGGGGCTTTTTGGGGGGGTGGGGCACAGTTTGGTGCCCCTGTGGGCTGGCACGCCCTAGGCGAGCCGGCACTGTCTAGAACCCACGGATTTGACACTTGCCAGTCCACACCATCCGTAAAACTCTCCTCCAACACCATTTTTCAAATGAATTGACTTTCTTCCTGTCATCTTTCTTCATTGCCCGACTTTCACACCCATGCACAGTAATGGGGGGATACTATGGTATGAATTCTCTTGATTCTGGTCACCAGTGACACATCCTTACACTTAAAACTCTTTCGTCGTTCCTTCATGACTCCCCTTCCCAGTCTCATTCTGATTTCTTGGTCACAGTCTCGCTTTTGGCTGATGATGGAGCCAGCCCGTTAATAGGTTATGCTCTTTTCTGAACACAGCTGATATTACCGTGCTAATCCATTCTGCAGTAACCAAGGCTGGACTACAGCCTCTACATGGGGCTGCCCTTGAAGACAATGAGGAGACTTCAGTTTGTTCAAAATGTGACAGTCCATTTGTTATCCCAAATTATCGTCCTGTTCATTACTACAGTTTTAAGATCCTTCCTTTGGCTGCCCGTAATTTCCTGATTCAGTTCAAAGTACTTTTCCTTAGAGCTTTTCACACCAGAGAGAGAGAGACCCTGAGCCCATCTCGGCAGGGAGGGCGGGGTACAAACCGAATTAAATAAATAAATTCATTAAGTTGCTGTTGTTGGATCTTAGAGGCCTCAGCTGTGCTGTTACCTTGGGTCCTCGTGTGTCGGGCAAAAGCCAGGCACGCACATATTTTAAAATAAGCAAATATGAATTAAAAAGCACAGCAGGAAACAGCTGAAAAATGTATTCCTCGCTCCACCAGAAGTGTAAGCAACTGAAAAATTAAAGAGAAGGAAAGGTAGTGCCGAGTTGAAAGTAAGGGACAAGGAAGAAGACTGATCTTTATACAAAGAGGCTAGCCACTGCTGCTGGGGACTGGGTCTAACAATTTCTGAATTCTGCCCAAATGTCCCTGATTTCATAGGCTATTGATCTCAGTTTAAGGGAAACCAGAGTTAGCTTTAATCTTAGTCTGTGTCCGCACGCTCCTTAGGCATGGTTGTGGTGGGAGGGATGTGCCCCGAAGGAAAGACCCTTCAGGGTAGGTCTCGAATCAGTAGCTATTTTGCAAACCTAATCCTAAAGGAGCTGCGGTGGCTCAAGTGGTTAAGACACTGAACTGCAGGCTGTGGAAGGTCAGTAGTTCAGCAGTTCAAGACCCATGAGTGCCGCATGACGGGGTGAGCTCCTGTCTCTAGTTCCAGCTCCTGCCAACCTAGCAGTTCGAAAGCAAGAAATTGCAAGTAGATAAATAGGTACCACTTCAGTGGGAAGGTAACAGCGTTCCATGCACCTTGGTGTTTAGTCATGCCGGCCACATGACCATGGAAATGTCTTCGGACAGCGCTGGCTCTTCGGCTTTGAAACGGAGATGAGCACCGCAACCCTAGAGTCGGATTCGACTGGCTTTCGAGCAAGGGAACCTTTACCTTTACCTTTAATCCTTCATCCAGGATCACTGTTGAGGATCCTCTTGATCACCTGTGGCTCCGGGCTGTCGTGCGGCGCCGTGCAAGACGGTGCTTCGTCTGCTGCTTTTAATTACTTCTGAACGCCTTAAAATAATATTCTGCCTGCCTGCCTGCCGGTGGCATTTGAAATGCTAATGAACTCCACATCGAGCTCAGCCCAACCTTGTCATTTGAATTTCCAAAAGGCCTTTTCAGCATCTATAACTAATGCCGGTTGACGGAGAGAGTGAAGCTCGCATGTGACTGTCTCATCGCACGGTAGTTATCAAGCAGACTGTTCGCTGGACAGGAGGATTGCTGTTCTGATTCTCAGATGGCACCAAAACATAAGAACATAAGAGGAGCCATGTTGGATCGGGCCAATGGCCTGTCTAGTCTGACACTCTTTGTCACACAGTGGCCAAAACCCAGGTGCCATCAGAAGGTCCACCAGTGGGGCCAGAACATAAGAGAAGCCATGTTGGATCAGGCTGATGGCCCATCCAGTCCAACAGTCTGTGTCACATAGTGGCCAAAACCCAGGTGCCATCAGGAGGCCCACCAGCAGTGTTCCCTCTAAGCTGAGTTAGTGTGAGCTAGCTCACAGTTTTCTAGCCTCCAGCTCACACATTTTTGTCTTAGCTCAGGAAGGATGGCTCCAGAACAAACTAATTTATGCAGTAGCCACATCGCTCGCTCACAACTTTAATGCTAGTAGCTCACAAAGTAGAATTTTTGCTCACAAAATGGGAACATTACCCACCAGCAGGGCCAGAACATGTGAAGCCATGTTGGATCAGGCCAATGGCCCATCCAGTCCAACACTCTGTGTCACACAGTGGCCAAAACCCAGGTGTAATAAAATGTTTCAGATGGTACAGGCAAAGGGACTCTGGACTAGACTCTAATCTCACTCCAGATGCTAATTTAATGCACCTGAGTGTTTCTCCTTTTCTCTGTTCCCCACTCCTCCACATGCAGCCAGCTGGGTGACCTTGGGTCAGTCACAGTTCTCCCAGAGCTGTTCTCTCAAGAGCAGTCCTCTCGAAGCTCTCTCAGCCCCACCTACCTCACAGGGTGCTTGTTGTGGGGAGAGGAAGGAAAATAGACTGAAAGCCGCGCTGAGACTCTGCGTGAAGGGCGGGGTATAAATCAAACTCCTACTCCTGCTGCTGCTGCTGATGATGATGTTGATTATGATTATAAGGCACACTGTACATTGTGCATGCTGAGTCCCTTCTTTGCAACACCCCTCCTGCCTTTTGACTGGGACATAAGAGCTCAGAGATCTCCATTTCTACTTGCATCTGATGAAGAAAACTTTGACTCCCCAAACCCTATCCACCCTGGAAACCTCGTTGGTGTTTAAGGTACTACTGGATTTGAATCGAGCTCTTCTGCTGTAGACCAACATGGCGACCCACCTGCATTTTTTGATGAATAGATCTTTGACTCTCAAAAGCTCATACCCCCAAAATCTCGTTGGTCTCTCAGGTGGACTCAAATCTTGCTGTGTCGTCTATACTCATCGGTTGCTAGATGATCCTGCGATGTGATTTCTGCATTAACGTGTTGTGTTAATACCTGTGCTTGGTTTCATCTCTGTTTTTCACATTTTGTAAGCCCAACTCTGTGGCATTGTTTATTGGGGTGCCTGTCGATACAGCTGCCCCGTGCTGTGTGATCCTCCTGGAGTGCCAGTGTTCCTTTGCCATTGTAATTTGAAGAACAGTTTTGTAGAGCTCCCATCTAATTCATAGGTGGCTTCTTATCACATTGGCAGCTTTGGAGGAGGAGGGCCGGCCGGCCTATGATTTCGTTCCCTCCTGTCGCTAATTTCTCTGCACATTGTAAGCCTTTTGTCAAATTACACTGTTTGAGAGACTCGATTATTACATGCATTGAGATATTTAAAGAGGGCAATCGGTGAACTCACGGAGAGTTGTTTTTTAAATTCAGAGAAATCTGTCATCTTAAATACTTCCCTATGTGGCTCTCTTAATAAGAATCCCTTGTTATGTGGGAACACACAGTTGCACTGAGAGTTTTCTTTGTGTAGAAAACTCATGTTCCTAACTATTGTAAAGAACAGGTATCTGCGGCAATATACCATGGCAGATACCCTTCCCCCTGCCCACTGGATGAATCCATAAATTAAGACACAGTAGGTCAAACCTGCCTGACTTTCCAAGTAATTAACAATTATATTGGATTTTTTGATGGATTTTTTTTTTCAGAATAGCCTCAAGGCCACTGGAGTAAGAGATGATGATATTCTTTTAAATCAGTGCTAAGAGATAAGTGTCGGAGGAAATGGACCTCTGCTCTTACAAAACCCGATTTCCACCAAGCAGCCATGCAGCAGAATTTAAAATTAAAGTCGTTTTAGAAATGAAAATAAGGGTGTGTGTTTTTTTTTTGAAATTGCAATAGCTCACCAAGTTGGTGTTCCAGAATAAAATCCTTGAAGGGGCTGTGGTTCAGTGGCAGAGCAATTGCATGGCATGCAGAAGGTCCCAGGTTCAATCCCTGGCATCTCCTGTTAAAAGGACCGGGCAGTAGGTGATATGAAAGGCCTCAGCCTGAGGCCCTGGAGAGCCGCTGCCAGTCTGTGTAGGCCATACTGACCTTGACGGATCAATGGCCTGATTCACTATAGAGCAGTTTGGTGTGTGTTCATGCGTGTGTGTGTGTGTGTGTAGTTCTGTAAAACATTTCAGATTTTACTTTGGTGACCAATGGCTGCCGGCTGTTTGAACAGTTTTGATGCATGTTCAAATTCCCTTTCTCACAGCGCCTTTTCCTCAACCTTGGTGTACATGAAAGCCTTTTGCTTCCATTTTCTAAGTATGTGCATATTCAAGATAAGTTTATGTGGGCTAATTGTAACTGATAAGCCTTTAACCACTGTCTCATTCATATATATATATATATATATATATATATATATATATATATATATCATACATCTTGGGCAAATGTCCCCAACCTTTTTAGGCCTGTGGGCGCCTTTGGAGTTCCAACAGACAGTGGTGGCCACAACTGCAAAGTGGCTGTCGCCACTGTTGTAAGTTTGTTGTAAGTAGGACCCTATTCAGTCCTGCTTAATGTCAACAGTTAAGCGATGCTTCTGTTTCATTCTGGCGGCTCCAGACTTCTCATCTCCTAATGCATTGGTTATTGAATGTCCCATTTGGCTAACTGACTTGCTATGTGTAATCCACCTTGAGTCCCCATGAGAAAGGCCAACTATCAGTAACGTAAATAAAATAATAAATTATCTAATATTGAAGTTTAGGATTGTGCTGTGTGCCTCATAGAATCATGGAAGGAGGAGGAGGACACTGGATTTGTACCCCGCCCTTCACTCAGAGTCTCAGAGCGGCTCACAAACTCCTTTCCCTTCCCCTCCCCACAACAGACACCCTGTGAGGTAGGTGGGGCTGAGAGAGCTCTTTCGAGAACTGCCCTTTCAAGGACGGCTCTGACAGAACAATGGCTTGCCCAAGGTCATTCAGCAGCTGCAAGTGGAGGAGTGGGAAATCAAATTTGGTTCTCCCAGGTAAGAGTCTGTGCACTTACCCCCTCCACCAAACCTCCAGGGTCATCTAGTCCAACCACAAGGCAGGAAATTCACGAATACCTCGCCACACTTTTGATATATTCCTAAATTTTAATGTACTTTTTATCTCTGATATGCCAGTAAAGGTTGTCTGTCTGCCTGTCTGTCATAAATACCTCCCGCTCCACACCCACAGTGACCGCTGCTCCACGTCCAGAAGATGACAAAAAAACCCTCCAGATCCCTGGGCAAACCAGCCTCCTCCCAACAGGCTAAGCATACCTACACCTTACAAGGCAGAGGAGCAGCACTAGCCACGGTGTTGCCATTTCCGGCAGCCTTCTCGTAGCCCAGTTAGCGCCCCTAAGAAAAGGATGATGGAGGAAAGGAGAAGAATCCGTGGAGAGAACTGCGCTGTTCCGCCATGCCGGTGGCAGTGGAGATTGGAGGGGGGGGGGCATCCAATTCCCCCAAGAGCTTATCTTGATGAGGAGTGTACTTTGGCTGCTGATATATGGTTTGTCTTGCGCCCCTTAAGTTGCCTCTTGCCATATTTATAAATTGATTTGTTCCTCCAGCTGCCGCCTTGATGTTTTAAATCAGTTCGGGGAAATTTTTTTTAATAACAACACGCCGTGTAAGTTTGCCGTACTGAGTCATACACCCGCTTTGTACTCCAAAGTTGGCTGCGTCAGTTTAGAGACTTTATGCAGCCTTGAGAGATACTTCACTCTGTCTTTGATTTGATCATCTTTAAAAAAAAGGAAAAGGGAAGAGGGGAAATGCTCTCCTCTGAGCCCTTTGTGGGCTGATTATCTCCTCCGCAGTCTCCGAAATAGAGTCTGTAATTCATCTGCTTTCCTTTTGCCACTGATCGTGGTAATGGCGGGAGCCGAATGCCCGTGGAACCTAATTCTGCTGTGTAGATCTTAGGAGAAGAAATTGGCTGTATTTAATTACAGGTCAATTGTCCTGGCAGAGGGAGAATATGGATTACCAACAGCTTTTCCACTGAGTCAGTATCGCCCCTGTTTGCTTAGTTCTTTTGATTTTTTTTCTTCACCCGCTTGGACTTCAGCTGGGCAAAGGACATGTTTTCCAGCAAATTAATTCTGGCAAAGAAAACGATACAGCAGAATAGCTAACAACCAAAGGCTGAACTATGTAAGAGTCAAGAAATGCTCTCGGGAACTTTTCCTCTTCTACACTGCCAGTCCTTTCCATGGGCTTTCTCTCCAGGTCGCAGAATTTCTGCACCCGCCCATTTAAGCCCCATTAAAGACCATTAGGTAGGAGAGGAGAACCTCCATTAAAATGAAAACTTTGCTACCTGAGAAGCGACCTATGTAATAACAACATTATTTTGTTTTCCCCGGTACAAAACATCACAGGTCCCTCTTTCGATAACAGCCATGCACAGGAAAATTGTCTCTTTTATTCACAGAGGCACGTTTCGAGACAGGAAGGCCCAGAAGAACTTTGGAAAAATTCAGACCCTCCCCCCACCGTTTTTTTTTGGTCTGAGGGCTCTTTCGGTTTTTCTAATGGGAAAATCAAAAGTTTTGGGGGAAAACTTCTTGAAATGGTTTGGAAAAAAACTTTTGAAATGCATTTCAAGGTTTTGGTCACTCAGTACATGTGGTAGGATGATTTTTACGCAGGACAATCAGCAGCATTAGACAACTCCATGATCTTCTTGGTGGTTTCTGTGCATCACACCTATGGGGATCCAGTGCACCTGCGCCAATCTGGTCGGTATTGTACAAAGCTCACAACGGGATTTTCACGCCTTCGCCCCAGGCCTGTGCGGGAACCACTACCGTGCATGCCCAGTGGGGCAGGGCACGGACATCCCGCCAGTTCTCTTCTGACTGCCTTGCTGGCAACAGCCTTGGTCGGTTGGTCTGAGAGTGTCTTCTGAGAGACTTTCTGCCTCACAGCAGGGATCTTTATTCAAACTTTTAAAAAAAATTCTTTTCAGCGTACCAACTTTTGAAGGGACGCTTGGGGAATCTTTCCCCCACCCTTTTCCGCAGTCTTCGGACTGCGTGTCCCCCCCCCCTTCAGTTTATGGAAAGCAAGCGGTGGGAGTGTTTCAAGAGGTGCTCTTCTTGCGGCAGCAAGCTAGCGAGACGAGCACTCTCTTTGTATACTCTGCCTTGGTGAGAGCCATCGGCCGGAAGCTTGTACCCTCTGTGCCCGGTTCTTTAACCAGACCAGGAAAAACAGAGCACCTAGACTCAAGGTGGCGCTGTACATCACACCTGCAGATGCACACGGTGTCTGGGGGGAAACGAATTCTGAGTAACCATTCTGAAAACCCTGCATTCCACTTGTACAGCTTCTGCATTCCACTGGTGGTACACGTACCTCTGGTTGCAATGCAGAAGTGGTCTAGGGGAGACACACTGTTTTCATAACAATTACTAAGAACCTCCAGTTGAGGTTGAGAACCACAGCTTTATACAGTGCACTAAGGAACTATCAAGGAGCTGCGGTGGCTTAGAAGTTAAGATACTGAGCTGCAGACCAGAAGGTCTGTAGTTCAGCCGTTCAAGACCTTAGAGCTGCGTGACAGAGTGAGCTCCCGACTCTGGCCCCAGCTCCTGCCAGCCTAGCAGTTCGAAAGCAAGAAATTGCAAGCGGATAAATGGGTGCCGCTTCGGTGGGAAGGTAACAGCGTTCCGTGCGCCTCGGCGTTTAATCATGCCAGCCACATGACCACGGAAACATCTTTGGGCAGTGCTGGCTCTTTGGCTTGGAAACGGAGATGAGCACCGCTTCCTAGAGTTGGATTCGAGTGGCTTTCGAGCAAGGGAAACCTTTACCTTTACTAAGGAACTATTGTTTCTTTTAATCTTTTGTTTCCCTGCAAGGGTCTTTGATGGGCTGCTTCCTGTCGACAGTACCTAGGGAAGTGGCTATCTTTGCCACAAATTTATTTATTTGTGTCATTATAGTCCACCTTTCTAACTTCGACTCAAGGCGGAATACAATACAACTGACAGGATGGGGTACTCGATGAACAGTACAATAGGGTTAGGGTTGTAGAACCAAAGAGAAACAGAGAAACAGAACTGAAGCAAAGAATAGGCCTCAACATGACACATTAAATGATGCACAAAGGACATAGTCGGATTCTAGTTTCAATACGTTGAACACAGTAGTATAGACCACAGTCGCTAATACTTTGTGCAAGTCTGTTAGTCTGTGGCGAGCCAGTCCTGGGATTACTTTGGGAACTTCACAAAAACCTCATGAACAGGTTAGCAGCTATGCAATAGCTTTTTGTTGTTGTTGTTAGTCCCAGCCATATTATTCTTATAATACGTATAATTTGTTTAAGTTCATCTCACAAATGTATCTAATTTGATGGGAACCTTCTGTGTTGAGCCGATCCTGGGATCACTTCACTGGCCCAGCAGACATCACAAATGCCTCTCAAACAGATTATTGTCTGTGAAATAGCTTTTTTTTGTTGCTCCCAGCTGTATTAGTCAGATAATATGTATTAGGTAGGAGAGAGAACCACCATTAAAATGAAAACTTTGCTACCTGAGAAGCGACCTATGTAATAACAACATTATTTTGTTGAGCCAGTTGGGGGTCGTGGTTAGGTGCGCAGACTCTAATCTGGGAGAACCGGGTTTGATTCCCCACTCCTCCACTTGCAGCTGCTGGATGACCTCGGGCAAGCCATAGTTCTGTCAAAGGTGTTCCTGAAAAAGAGTAGTTTCTGCCAGAGCTCTCTCAGCCCCACCTACCTCCCAGGGTATCTGTTGTGGGGAGAGGAAGGGAAAAGAGTTAGTAAGCCGCTCTGAGACTCCTTGGGGTAGTGAAGGGCGGGGTATAAATCCAATCTCTTCCCTTCTTCTACCTCCCAGGGTATCTGTTGTGGGGAGAGGAAGGGAAAAGAGTTAGCAAGCCGCTCTGAGACTCCTTGGGGTAGTGAAGGGCGGGGTATAAATCCAATCTCTTCTTCTTCCTCTATAATGCATATTGCTAGTTTAGGTTCATCACATGGTCTTATCTGATATGATAGGAAACTTCTATGGGGAGCCAATCCCAGGATTACTTTGCTGGTCCACCAAATATCACAAACACTTCACGAACAGGTTAGCAGTCACACAATAGGGGTTTTTTTTGCTCCCGGCCATATTATTCATTTAAGTTTGTCGCACAAACTTATCTAATTTGATGGGAAACTTCTGTGGTGAACTGGTCCCAAGATTACTTTGGTGGTCCAGCCAACATCACAAACATCTCATAAGAACCAGAATGGTGTAGTGGTTAAGAGAACGCAGACTCTAATCTGGAGAACTGGGTTTGACTTCTGACTCCTCCTCCACAAGAAGCCTGCCAGGTGACCTTGGGCCAGTCACTGTTCTCTCAGAACTCTCTCAGCCCCACCTACCCCACAAGGTGCCTGTTATGGGGAGAGGAAGGGAAGGTGATTGTAAGCCACTTTGAGGTTCCTTATGGTAGAGAAAAGCAGGGTATATAAACCAACTCTTCTTCATGAGCAGATTAGTGGCTGGTTTTCCAGCCCGTTGTAAGTTACAGATTCTTTTGGATGGAAGCAACTAAGATATTACCCTTGCAGTTGCTAAGTTTTTCTAATATGTAATCAAATCTAGTAGATAATTAGATTTGGATAACTCCATGTTGTAGCTGCTATAGGTGTATTGCTGTATTTATTGTCATTCATAGTATATTTATTGTAGCTACTGTGATTACTGTCGCTACTATTACTGTTACCATTATTTATTATTGTTGTCATTACTCTTCTTCTTACTGCTGCTTTGTTGCTGAACTGCTCAAGACTGTAGTCATAAGAGCAATAAGTGAAATGAAAAAGCTCATTTTGCTCAGGTTACTTTGTTGTTCTCCACGCCTAATTAACAGATGGAGCAGTCATAAACTAAGTGCGAAAGAGAGAGAAATTTGGAAAAAGTGGAGACCGAACTCCAGGAAAGGAGGAAAGCGGTTAGTCTTTTTGCTTCGTCGCCACTTTTAAGTTTTGCTGTGAGTCACAAAGGTTTCTGGCAAACTTGCTAACTTGGGATGCTCAGACAATTTGCCACGGCCGCATAACCAGTGCAAAGTAAAAAAGAAAGGGAAAGGGGGGGAAAGTATTAATCACACACACGCCAGTTCCTCCCCGAGAAGCAGGCGAGACGGTGGTTCCAAATTCAGTCACGTCAAGGAGGCATGATAAACTGCAGGCTGTAGCTTTCTGTGTCTCACTGTCCTTTAAAAGCTGCCGCATCAGAGATTTCCAGAGGTTTGTCCATTCCCTGTACAAAGGAATGAGCCGGGGGGTGGGTAAAATGAAATCATTCTTCTCCATCCTCAATTTAGGAAGGGTAGTACTTTCTTGCGCTAGATGCTGTATTTTCTTGCTTCCAACTAGCACTGCCTGCCCAGGGAGGGGGCTCTTTTCAATTACCATTTGTCAGCTTTCTGCTCGCGCACCCCATTGTCTAACTTGTGGTGAGCTTCTTGGGGTAGTAGCCTTGGTTTATGGTTTTCCCCCCCTGATTTTTACAAGGCAAAGCACTGTGTTTTGGGGGTGGGGTAGGGTGGTACATTCTGTGGACCCAGCTGTGACGTGTCATTTGACATTAAGTTTGGGGTGACCCCAATCAAGCAAAATCATTTTGAATCATCTGGTCAGTTATGTGTGTGAGTGTTAAGGGGTGTTTCTGGTCCCACCCACGATGCTGGTTCTGTACCTGCAGCTAGAGAGTGAAAGGCAAAATCAGTGGGTATGCTATAAAACAGCCAATATTACAATGCCCCTGTATAGATCTATGTTGTGGCTCATTTGAAATACTGTGTACAGTTTTTCACTGTATCTCAGAAAGGACATCACAGAGTTGGAAAAAGTATAAAAGAGGACAACCCAAGATGATTAAGGGGTTCGAGCACCTTCCCTTTGAGGAAGGGCTGAAGGGCCTGGGACTTCTCAGTTTAGAAGAGGGACAACTGGGGGGTGGGCGGCATGATAGAGGCTTATAAAATCACGCATGGGGTGGAGAGAGTTGACAAAAGAGACATTGTTCTCCCTCTCCCCAAATACTAGAACTTGAGTGCCTCGAATGAAGCTCCTGGGTAGTAGATTCAGGACAGGCAAAAGGAAATGTTTCTTTACAAAGAGAATGTGGAATTGGCTGCCAAAGGATGTAGCGATGGCCACAGGGATAAACAGCTTGAAAAGGGAATTAGATCAGTGGCTACTAGCCATGGTGACTGAAGGGAACCTCCACATCCAGAGGCACTAAACCTCTGAATCCCAGTGCTTGGAGGCAACATTAGGGGAAGGCCTCAGCCTCTCTGCCCTGTTGTTGGACCTCCGGAGGGACTGGCTGGCCACTGTGTGAGACAGGATGCTGGACTGGATGGACCACTGGTCTGATCCAGCAGGGCTCTTCTGATGTTCTTATCAGGGGATGCCCTCAGCCTCTCTGCCCTGTTGTTGGCCTCCAGAGGAACTAGTTGGCCACTGTGTGAGACAGGATGCCGGACTAGATGGACCACTGGTCTGATCCAGCAGGTCTCTTCTTATGCTATCATCAGCTGTGATGTGTCAACTGTCATTTTAACATTGTTTTGATTGTATAATACTGCACCGCATCCCTAGAGTCAGATTTGACTGGCTTTCGAGCAGGGGAAAACTTTAATTGATGTAAACCACCCTGAGCCCATTTACGGGGAGGGTGGTATATAAATCAGATAAATAAATAAATGAGGTGGTAATTTTCTGAACTTTCCATAGTGGTTTTTCTAAATAAGCACAGAGGGGATATTATAAAGGAACGATGTTCCAACTTTCACTATTATTTTTGTATCGTATGGCAGAGTTACACACATGAAGGATATAATAATATAAAACACATAACCAAGTTGATACAATGGGTATGCAGACAATTGGGCAGTCCCCCAAAATACTAATATCTAAATTTTCAATCTGCTCAGCTGGGGAGAGGTCAAAGAGTTCCGTCATGTCACCCTGGAAAGCATGACGTTCACATTCCTGTGTCAGATGGAAAATAGTTTGGCAGGCTGCACCACAATTGCATGCAGGTCCTGGTATTTTGCCCCATTTAAACAACAGGTCTGCACAGCTGCCAAAGCCTGTTCATACTCTATTAACTGTCTTCCATACTTTACATGGCAAGTCAATCCCGCGGGCCTCATTGGTGTTTATCAGGTTATGGATATCAGGTGGAACTGGTTGCATCCAGGTTTGCAACCATTTGTTCCCTAGACTGAAATTTTGTGATTGCAGGACTTGTGCAGATCTTATTGCAGGGTTTTGGGATCTTAGTCCAGATAGGCCCACATCAGCCATGTCTTCGTGGATGGGCAACTCTCTGTTTTCAGTGATCTTTCTATATTCACGAAGAAGAGCATCTTGTCTTCAGAGATGCAGGGGAGCAATGCGGCACAACACGGGTAGCCAATAGGTCGGAGTGGGTTTAATACATCTGCTAATGGTTCTCATTGTTGTATTGAGCCAGACATCAGGTTTGTGGACATGGGGGCAGTTGAGGCACACTGAAGCACCATATTCCACAGTACTATACACCAGCCCCAAAGCTGAGCATCTAAAAGTTGTAGCAGATGCACCCCAAGTTGTACCACATAATTTTTGGAGGATGATGTTTCATGCGTGTATTTTTGCTGCTACATTGGTAAGATGGTATTTATAGCTCAAGGTCCTGTCCAGTGTAATGCCAGGGTACTTAGGTGTATGTTTGTGTGTTAGTCAGGTGCCATTAAGATAGACTTTCAGTTCATGGTTGCAACATTGTTATTGAGATGGAAACAGGAGCATTCTGTTTTTCCTGGACTTGGAGTAAGCCACCATTTATGGTAGTATTCAACCAAAATGTTGAGGTTCCAAGTCGGTATTTCCTCAGTCCTTTCAATTGATTTGTACCTTACTGCAATTGCCATGTCATTGGCATAAGCAAAGTTCCTGTCTATCGTCTTGGGAACATCAGAGATGTATAGATTGAAAAGACCTGGAGTGAGGACCGGGGTAGATTGTTATTCGGTTTCTCTGCTTGCTGATTTACTAACCCATAATTACTTCGTAAGTTCTATGACTCAGCATGTTATTTAGGAGTCAAAATAATGTTCTGTAAGGGAAAACTTGTAAAAATGTGTACACCAGACCATCCCTCCAGACTGTCATAAACGGCAGTCAGATTGATGAAAACTGCTGATCTCTTAGGACACTTCTGATATTCTACATCAATGAAAGTTGTTAAGCTGAGAACCTGTTCTTCAGAACTATGATGGGGTCTAAATCCTGCTGATAACCATTAATTCACTTACTAACAGTAGAAAAGAGCAAGAGTCCAGTAGCACCTTAACGACTAACAAAATGTGTAGCGGGGATGAGTTTTCGTGAATCACTGCTCACTTCTTCAGATACAGCTAGAATATGAATCCATCTGTCTTATATATTGGAAAGTGGAGTGATTTCAGATGCCAAATGACATTATCAGGTAAATAACACTAACAGGTGGATAACAACAGCAGACATGATTGGATGAGGTGTGATATGCAGAGGGGTAGTAGGTGTGGAGAAACCAGCATTGATAACGAGACGAGAAACCTAGGTCTTGATTAAGTCCAGGTGGAGGCATTGTCTTGAGCTTCATTATTAGTTGCAATTCTGCAATCTCTCTTTCTAATCTCCTTTTGTAATTCCTTTCCTTACTGACAGGTTAATTTCACTAAAGTTAACACAGAACTCCATCTGAAAATGCAGTGGACTGCATCTAAAGTGATGTTTACCCATCCTTTGCCACAAAACCTCAAGCTCTGTCTGTTTCCTTTTCTATTGTTAGGGACGAATATCTGGGGTTTTATTTGTTTGTTTTTAAAGAAATTATGCAGCTGTCCTTCCACTTGCTATGGCGAGGCTCTGGTAGTCCTACATATTCACCACCCCCGTGCTAATAATTCTAAGAAGAGAGACCTAATGAACCACCAGGCTGCATTCATTTGTGCATAATTGTGCCTTCCCTTTGAAAGCGTGCAAATAAAAGACCAGAATTGACACCTGTTCCTTTCTCGCTTTCCCCGCTTTGTTCTCTTTAAGGAATTAGCTCTAAATTACAGTTAGCTTTCGCTTTTGCCACCCAACCGGCCAATTAAAAAGAGTGGCGTAGATACGCCTCAGTCCACTGCAACCCTTGAGAGATGAAGCTGAAGTATGCATCGTGATTTCAGAATCTGTTGACGCTGCGGCTTCTACCAGCTTGGTTCTTATCTCTCATCCAGCCTCTAAATCTGTGTTTATAGTCTTGGGACAACTTCTAATTATGTGGAGAGGCTGCTTAATATTGATATTTGGGCCACCTTTTGTGATTCCACCAAGGCAGAACCTTCAGAAGTTTGGGTTCAGGAAAACCCATTGAGTTCCAGTGGTCCATGTATCACCTCTAGCTTAAGTTCTTCCCAGAGCTCTCTAAGCTTCAGCAGGCGCTGGTACCTCATAAGAACATATGAAGCTGCCTTATACTTATTCAGACCAAGGTCGAAACTGTCTAATCAGACTGGCCGCAGCTCTCCAGGATCTCAGGCAGAGGTGTTTCACATCACCGGCTACCCGATCCTTTGACTGGTGGTTCCAGGAATAGAACTTGGGAACTTCTGGAGGTGTGAAGCAAATGCTCTACCACTACGTTAGCCAACTCCCGCTGGGGAAATTCCTGGAGACTTGAGGGAGGTGTCTGGAGGCCATTCAGCAGGGATGTGATGCCACAGAGTCCGCTTTCTAAACCTGCCATTTTCTCCTGGGGAATTTATGCCTGTAGTCTGGGTAATTTGGGGAGAGTTCTGAGCTCCACCTGGAGGTTGGCAGCCCAGTTGAACGTGAAGGCTCAGCCATTTCCCTTCCCTCAAGGCTTCTTGACAGGAAGTGTTCCTCATGGCACAAATGTGGTTCCCTCCCTGTGGAGTCTGCCACCTCTGCAGAGTTAACCGCTCTGAGGCCGTGGATAAGCCAAAGCATTCATGGTCTCAGGGAATCGGGGGAATTGTAGATCTAGATTTGAGTCCAGAGAGTCAAAGCTCCCTTTGTCAAAGAGACCTTTAACTCTCGAAAACTTCAACTCTCAAAATCTTGTTGGTCTCCAAGATGTTACTGGACTCATAAGAACATAAGAGAACATAAGAGAAGCCAATGTTGGATCAGGCCAATGGCCCATCCAGTCCAGCACTCTATGTCACACAGTGGCCAAAAATACCAGGTACCATCAGGAGGTCCACCAGTGGGCTAGGACACTAGAAGCCCTCCCACTGTTGCCCCCACCCAAGCACCAAGAATACGGAGCATCTCTGCCCCAGACTGAGAGCTCCTATCTATATCCTGTGGCTAATAGCCACTGATGGACCTATGCTCCATATGCTTATCTAATTCCCTCTTGAAGCCGTCCATGGTTGTAGCTGCCACCACCTCCTGTGGCAGTGAATTCCATGTGTCAATCACTCTTTGGGTGCAGAAGTCCTTCCTTTTATCCATTCTAACCCGGCTGCTCAGCAATTTCATGGAGTGCCCACAAGTTCTTGTATTGTGAGAAAGGGAGAAAAGTACTTCTTTCTCGACCTGCTCTATCAAATCTAACTTTTCTACTGCAGACCGACACTAGCATTGCCAGCCTCGAAGTGGCACCCAGAAATCTCCCACTATTTCAGTTGGTCTCCAGATGACAAATGAGTTCCCCTGGAGAAAATGGCTACTTTGGAGGGCATGATTACACTGCCGAGCTCCCTCCCCAAGCCCCACGCTCCCCAGGCTCCACCTCCAAAATATTCAGGTCGTTCTCAACCCAGTGATGACAACCCTAACCAACATAGCTACTCTCTGAAACTATCTTCAGGGGAGCTGTAGTTTACATGTTGCTGAAATCCTGGTCTGGGAACAGTGTTTATGGAAACCATGCTGTATCTGAAGAACCGAGCAGTGACTCACAAAAGCTCCCCCCCGCCACAAATGTTGATAGTCTTTGAGGTGCTACTGGACTCTTGCTACTGGACTTAACACGGCAACCCATCTTGATCTTCCTCTGGAGAACCATAGAATCTGCCAGAAATCCACACCTATGTTGGAAGCCAGACAGACCGTTGCGGAGAGGTTCATTCCTCCCTGCGTAACTGAACCCTGCACAGCGGGGCAGTCCGATGCCACACAGCTGTCCCTAGGATTTGCTGGAGGAGTAGTAGTAGAAGAAGAAGAAGAGGAGGAGGAGGAGATTGGATTTATAAACCACCCTCACTACCTGAAGGAGTCTCAGAGCGGCTTTCAATCTCCTTCCCCTTCCCCTCCCCACAACAGACACCCTGTGAGTAGTGTTCCCTCTAAGCTGAAAGCCAGCTCACAGTTTTTTAGCCTCCAGCTCACACATTTTTGACTTAGCTCAGGAAGGAAGGCTCCAGAGTAAACTAATTTATGCAGTAGCCAAATTGTTCACTCACAACTTTAATCTCAGTAGCTCACAAAGTAGAATTGTTGCTCACAAGACTCCACAGCTTAGAGGGAGAACTGCCAGTGAGGTCGGTGGGGCCGAGAGAGCTCTTCCAAGGACTGCCCTTGAGAGAACAGCTCTGAGAGAACTTGTAACTGACCCAAGGTCACAGCAGCAGTTGCATGTGGAGGAGTGGGTAATCAAACCCGGTTCTCCCAGATTAGAGTTCGTGCTCCTAACCACTACACCAAACTGGCTCTCAAGTAGTGTGTTTGACTTTCCTTTTTTGCTCGACACTCTTTCTCCACAGGAAATAGGAAGCACAGAATGCTAAATACAGTAAAGACAGAGAGAACCAAATGGAAAATAGTCTTGCCTGGCTCATCCATCTTTTTTTTTTTTTTTTGCCAAGTAGAGCAGATCAAGGGAAGGAGGACCGGGGAGTGGAGGGTACAGTGGAAAACCAGCTGCACCAGCACACAAGAGCGATAATGGCTGAACGCAGGCTCAGTTCAGATTGTTTGGCTCTGGTTCTGCTTGATCAGGTACATAGTGCTCATTCCCAGAGGTGTTCCGTATGAATGGTCTGTGTCATCTGCCGGTGTGAAATCTATGTCAGCTCAATACTGACCTGTGACATATAACAGAGTACAGATTTAATGGCCTTCACGTGTGCATGTAGGTGTCTGGTTGGATCCTGTGATGTTGTTACCATTAGATTTGACCTGTAACCCTCCCCCTCCCCTTGCTGCTTCTGTATTTTATTAATCTTGTGCCTGACGCTTCCACTCCCAGGAACAGCCTCATGGGACAAAAAGAATGCCTGGGATTTATGTATCTTATTCTTTTTCTTACTTAATAGCATTACTTTATTCAACTTTGGGTTTTTTTACCCCGTAGGGCTGGATTTATGCGGAACCGGTTTCCTTTTCAGCGCGAGCTTTATTAAATCCTTAGCTTTTTTTTCCACCTCCAGTTCTCCATTAAGCCATCTGCTCGAGCGAATACCGGTGGATTGAAAATTCTGGTTATCGGCCGTTGTAGAGATTACGAAAGGCTACAATTAAGAGCCTCTGCAGAGCGAAATTGGTGGTAGGACGCATAACGCGCCACGGTTTGGGTGGTGGCAGCCGTCTCCTTTCTTGAGTCCCCTCGGAGTCTTGTGCCGGTTGGGTAGTTTCGGCATCGTGGGCTTAGGGTCTGTTGTAATTGGTCACCAGTTCACATGACAAGTATGTGTCCTTCTTTTATTTCAACCAACAAAGCATATCCAGCTCTCCTCCCACTGGAAGGGACTGCAGGGACATGAAGATAGCCTTTGCCCTTGATAGCTGTGTTGTTATGGAAGCAATTCTGTGTATGTGTGTGTCAAGTGCCGTCGAGATGCTTCCGACTCATGGTGACCCTAAAGGTCCTTGCATGCACATGAAAGCTTATACACCGAGAATTAAACTTTGTTGGTCTTAAAGGTCCCAGTGGACTCAGACTTTGTTCTTAGCCTTGCTCAGGCCTTGCAAACTGAGGGCTCTGGCTCCATTGCTGGAATCCATCCATCTCATGTTGGGCCTTCCTCTTTTCCTGCTGCCTTCAACTTTCCCTGGCATTATTATTTTTTCCAGTGACTCCTTAGGGTGGCCAGGTCTCCCTTGGCCACCACTGGGAGTTGGGGAGGTAGGGTTGCCAGCTGTAGGTTGAGAAGCTCTTGGAGATGTGGGGATGGAGCCTGGGGAGGAGTCTACACCAGTTTGGTGTAGTGGTTAAGTGCGCGGACTCTAATCTGGGAGAACTGGGTTTGATTCCCCACTCCTCCACTCGCAGCTGCTGGATGACCTTGGGCAAGCCGTAGTTCTGATAAGAGCTGTTCTTGAAAAAGAGCAGTTTCTGTCAGAGCTCTCTCAGCCCCACCTACCTCACAGGGTGTCTGTTGTGGGGAGGGGAAGGGAAGGGAGTTTGTAAACCTCTCTGAGACACCTTTGGGTAGTGAAGGGCGGGAGATAAATCCAATCTCCTCCTCCTCCTCCTCCTCCTCCTCCTCCTCTTCCTCTTCCTCTTCTTCCTCTTCTTCTTCTTCTTCTTCTTCTTCTTCTTCTTCTTCTTCCTCCCTCCCTCCACCAGCCAGCTGATCTGCAGTGGGGAGGTGGGTCCTGGGAGCGGAGGACCCCCACCTCCACCAGGGGGGGTCTGGCAACCCTAGCTCCCACGCAAAAGAACTTTGTGATATCTAATTCCCCACGCCTCCACTTGCAGCTGCTGGATGACCTTGGGCAAGCCATAGTTCTGGCACAGCTGTTCTTGAAAAAGAGCAGTTTCTGTCAGAGGTCTGTCAGTCCCATCTACCTCACAGGGTGTCTGTTGTGGGCAGGGGAAGGAAAAGGAGTTTGTAAGCCGCTCTGAGACTCCCTTGGGTAGTGAAGGGTGAGATATAAATCCAATCTCCTCCTCCTCCTCCTCCTCTTCCTCCTCTTCTTCCTCTTCTTCTTTCTTCCCTCCACCAGCCAGCTGATTGGCAGTGGGGAGGCGGGTCCTGGGAGCAGAGGACCCCCACCTCCACCGGGGGGGGGGGTCTGGCAACCCTAGCTCCTACGCAAAGGATCTTTGTGATGTCCCTTCTGAGCAATCGACATACTGCAAATGTTTCACATGACTTTTCCTTCAAGCCTCGTGGTGGATTCTCAGGCTGTGTTATGCAGCGGCCACATGTCCCCTCCTGCCTTTCGTGAAATGCTGAGATACGGAGGATTTGTCCCTCGCATAAAGCCCGAAATGTCTCCTGTTAATTCCAGCTCATTGTGTTTAAATTATGGTTAGCTTCAGCGAGGGCCTGAAAGCTTACCATTTAACGTTCATATTTACACAGGCACTGATATATAGTCAATCATCTACCTGCCCATTAGCAGAGAGTCGTGCGTTACCTTTCCCAGGGGGGCTGAAAATAGAGGCTCACTGCATTGTGGTTAAAATGCCTCGTGACCTGGGCCAATACGGTGTGGCTTCCCCTTGTATTCCTGGCACGTGAAGACTTGATCTCTCGGATGTTATTTTTAGGGGATCTCAAAATAGCTGTTTGTCCCATTGCCTAGTTCAACTCGTACCAGCACCTGTTCTTGGTCTTAGATGATTTTGTGATTCATAAAGACGTATAGTAGATGAGGTTCAGTGAAATGACTTACTTCCCGCTGCAAACCTTGCTCTGCATGCAGCTGAGAAACACCCTTTGCTTCACATTCCGGGTTACAAACATGGGTGAGGGTGGTGGGGTTGCCAGCTCTTGGCTGGGAAATTCCTGGAGATTTGGGGGGGCTTCATGGGGGAGGAACCTCATTGCAGGTATGCTGCCATAGAGTCCACCTTCCATAGCAGCCATCTTCTCCAGGGGGATCGATTTCTGTAGTCTGGAGACCAGCTGGAATTCCAGGAGATCTCCAGGCCACACCTGGAGGTTGGCAGCCCTGCCAAGGGAGGTGGGGTAGGGTGTCTTGCCACTCTCCAGGTGGAGCCTGGAAATCTCCTGGAATTAAAATCCACTTCCAGATTACAGAGAACAGTTCCCCTGGAGAAAATGGCCTCTTTAGAGGGTCGACTCTATGGCATTAAGTCCCTCCTCTCCTCAAACATTGCCCTCTACAAACTGCATCCCTAAATCTCCAGGAATTTTCCATCCAAGGGTTGGCAACCCTATGTGGAGGGGAGTTGCACTGAGGCCCATCCATGTCTGCCTGGGACAGGAGCCAGAGGAGGTCTTCCTCAGCTGGCTCCCGCCCAGTTTTATATGAACACATATGAAGTTGCCTTATAGTGAGTCACACTGTTAGTCCATCACAGTTAGTATGGCCCACTCCGACTCTCTGGGACTTCAGGCACATCATCTACTGCCCAGCCCTTTCAAGTGGAGATGCTGGGGATCGAACCTGGGAACTTTTGCATGCAAAGTAGATGCTCTTGCAAGTGAGCTGCAGCCCCTCCCATTAGGCCCATGGGCCAAAGTTCTGTGTGTTTAAATTACATGCAGAAAGGTATCGGCTGGAGATTAGGAAAAACTTTTTCACGGTCAGAGTGGCTCAAAGGTGGAATCAGCTGCCTAGGGAGGTGGTGAGCTCCCCTTCACTGGCAGCTTTCAAGAAGAGGCTGGACAAATATTGGTCAGAGATACTTGAGGCTGGTCCTGCATTGGTCAGGGGGTTGGACTAGATGGTCTGTATGGCCCCTTCCAACTCTGTGATTCTATGTATGTAACTCAAAGTATGGTGGGGCTGTACATGTGCACTTTGGGATGCCCAGCTCCCACTGTCCTAACATACACAAAAAAGGAAAATTCGTGGCAATATGGAATATCACACCACAGTTGTTTGTGCTTATGCCTGCCTTTCACAGTCCAGCCTAACTGCCCAGGCTAGCCTCATCTCATCAGAGCTTGGAAGCTCAAACAGGTTGGCCCTGGTCAGCACTTGGACAGGAGAACACCAAGGAAGGCAATGGCAAGCCTCCTCTGGACAACTCTTGCCTTCACCCCATGGTCCAGGGGTCGCCATGAATCAGTTGTGACTTGGTGGCACACAGTTATTAATCATGTGACTTCTTTTGGGTGTCCTGCACGTCTGGGATATGATTGGCTTCCTATCCTAAAGTGAGATGTGGATCTCCTTTCTTGGATAACCTGAAGGTGCCATGCTAGCGACTTACTTTTTTAAACATCAAAACCTGAACTTCCAAGGCAGGGAGTTGGAATATCACTGAGAGAGCCTGCCCCTCCACACATTCCTTGTGGCCATGAGCACACTAGAATTAATATTAAAAATGGTTTCTGCAACATATATTTTTGCATTTTGCCACCAGGGATGCTTATGAAGTGCCTGTAATTTGTCCAGATATAAGATATGGGATCCTAACCTGGCTAGCCCAGGCTAGCACCATCTTGTCAGATCTCAGAAGCTAAGCAAGGTCAGCCCTGGCTAGTCTTTGGATGAGAGACCACCAAGGCATACCAGGGTCATGACATGGAGCCAGGCAATGGCCACCTCTGAACATCTCCTGCCTTGAAAACCCCATGGGGTCACCATAAGACAGTTGTGACTTGACGGCAAAAATAACAACAAATAAGATATAGTCATTTCCAGCAAATAAATTACCCTGAACTCATCTAAAAGGATATCTTGCTTTGCTTGGCCAGTCACTTGAGGAAGACGAAGGAGATGCCATCAAGTCACAATGAACTCATGGCAACCCCTTCCCAAGTGTGTACCAAGCATGAGATGAGCAGAGATGCTTTACCATTTTGTTCCTCAATGTAGGAACCCCTGTCTTCCTTAGCCCTCTCCCATCCAAGTACTGACACTTGCTTACCTCCCAAGCTCTGATGAACTCTTGCCAAACTGGGCTGTTCAGGCTGCAAGACTGTTCTTGACATAAATTTCCCATAAGCCTGAGGAGCTTGTCAGCCATTGTCTTTTGTTACCAGATCTTGTTTCTTCTCTTCACTCTCATTCTATCTGGACTTCTTTTCTTTCTTTCCTCCTTCTTGACTTCACTTTGCATTCTCCATTTGCTTTGCACTCTGTGATCACCTTAATCTCAAACACCCTTCTCGTTTGGAATCTGAGTTCAAGGGTTCTTTAGTTGTGCTCAGAAGTAACCCCCATGGCCTTTGGGACCTGCCCAGGCTAACATCTACAAAGATTCTGATCCTAAAGTTCCTTTCCCCGATGACGGCAGGATTGTTTTTCTTTTAGTCGACTAATTACTGAATACAATTGATCCCACAGAAGAAAGCAATCGAGTACCAAAGGGTGCTTGCTGCTCACTCTTGTCAGAACATTGCTTGGTGTCATTTCTTTCATGTTTAATTTGGGAAGGAACAAAATGACACTAATTCAGTTTTAAAATGTTTTTCATGCTTGGGAAGGCTGCCAGAAATTAGGCAGCGAAAAGGGATTAGGGAAGCAACAAACTGTTTCACAAATTAGTGCTGGTTTGGGGTTATTGTGTGCCGTGCAAAGATTCTGCTTGTGTTTTTATGCATGCATGTAATACTCAGGTCTGCCATGATTTCTGGCTTGGCTTGATTGGTCTTTGTCTTTCTCATCTGCATCCACTTCAAAGGTATGCATCCTCAGTATTTACCCTTCCTTGGTTAACCCATTCTGGGAGTGTGGTGAGTCATTCTTGCGAGCCATATCCCCTTTTGGAACTCTCTTATTTTATTTTATTTTTCTTTCCAAAAACCTTGTTTTTAATTGTTCATTAAGGAATGCAAAACAAGAGGCCATGAAACAGGGCTAGACAAACCCCTGGAAAGTGGGGGGACACACAGTATTCTTGCAGAACACTTTAGAAACAGCTCTTAAAACTGGCTCTCTTATTTTAGAAATCCATGAAAAACCAAGCTTGGTTTTTGTTTTTGTTGTTGTTGTTCTTGTCATTTTAAACAACGTGAGTCTTTGCATCCTGACCTGGATAGCCCAAGCTAGCCCAATCTCATCAGATCACAGAAGCTAAGTAGTGTCAGTCCTGGCTATCATCTGAATGGGAGACCACCAAGGAATACCAGGGGCATGATGTGGAGGCAGGCCACCAGGGTCATGATATGAAGGCAAGCAATGGCAAACCACCTCCAAACATCTCTTGCCTTGAAAACCCTACGGGGTCACCGTACATCAGCTGTGACTTGACAGCACTTTGCACCAGCACAACCAAGTCTTTGTAGTTCTGGAATGCATAGTGTCATTTTTTCCTTTTGTTTCACTGATGAGCTCTTTAATACTGAGCTCTCTGGAGAAGCAATTGATAGCACTCACAGTCCCATGTAATTGCAGGAGTGGTGAGCTGTACCTTCAGAAGTGTAGAAGAAGGCCAACAATGTATTCCACACGTATAAGATCTAAGGTTAATTTCCTAGCATCTCCTGTTTAGGGTCTTGGGGAGCAGAAAATCTTTTCTCTGCCTGGGACCTTGGAAAGCGACCACTGGTCAGAGTGGACACAGCGATGTCTTGAGCAGACCAGTGGCCGTACTCTCTATGAGGAGTCATTTGTTGTTCAGTCGCACAGTCGAGTCTGACTCTTCGTAAGTCTGACTCTTTGTGACCCCATGGACTACATCATGCCAGGTCCTCCTATCCTCCATTGTCCTCCGGAGTGTGCTCAACTTCATGTTCGTTGCATTCAGCTTCATGTTCATTGAGGAGCCATACCTTATTGATTCAGCACATTTTAAAAAGTTCTAGGTTCAAACCTTGGGATCGCCTGTTAAATGGATCTTCAGAAGCAAATATTGGGGAAAGGTGTAGCCTGAGATCTTGGAGAACAATACGTACTCAGAGTAGACTAGCAATCCCAACCTCCAAGTTGGGGCTGAAGTTCTCCTGAAGTATAAGAACCAACTCCCACTCCTCCTCCTCTTCCTCCTCCTTCTTCTTGAATCAGAACTGATCTTCAGACTACAGAGATCTGTTTCCCTGGAGAAAATGGCAGGTTCAGATGGTGGACTGTGTGGTGTCGCATCCCTGCAGAGCCTCCTCAAACTCTCCCCCCATATCTCCACTTTATGTACACACGGTAACTAGGAGACTTGACAGTTCCTTGACGTCCCCCTCTGACATTTGTGTGACAAACCCCCACAGAGGCAGTGAGGTTTTTTACACATCTGTTTTGTTTGGATTGTCTCCCTCTCTGGAAAGACTGCCGGCTGCCTCATAACGCAGGAGCAAGCATGCCAAGCCCTGCTTCGGGTGTCTCCGAGCGGAAGAGGCGAAAGCCTTGGAAAATGAAAGGGAAACAATCTGTGCAGAAAGGTGCGGGAGAGTTCAAAGGGCAGGGGAACAGTGCTGGGGGTTCTCCGGGGAAACAAATTGCATAATAACGTTCAAAAGAGATTTGGTAGGTTTGAAAAAGAGCCCGGCAGCTCAGAATGCCTCTATCAAACAAGCCCAGTCAACCAGAAAGAAGGAGCTGCCAAGAACTGTTTTCTGATTTCCGTACAGAAGACACAGAGGAGAGATGAGGTACTTGCCTAATCTGAAGAGCCAGGCAAGAAAATCAGCTTGCCGCGTACAGTGCATTAGTTTGCAGCGGGGCTGTGTTTCTCCTCAGTCCGAGTCTTTTCCTCCAGAAGTTTTTTTGAAAATCTAAACAGGCATGGAGTTAGTCATCCAGCATCTCCCCTCCCCCCCTAATTTATTTATACCCTCTGGCCCTATGAACTTTTTCATGTTCAGTTCGACATCCAGAATGAATTTTTTAAAGGAGAGAGAAACAGAAGTGGGCCGAAGGCACCTTTGTAACCGTTGCTGGCTAGAGCTGTTAACAAAATTACAATCAAAGCAGACGCCACTCTAGCTTTGAAGAGCAGCTTATCCTGCTACTTTGGGATTAGTAACTGCATTAAAAACCTTGCAGAGATGCCTTTCTCACATTGTCTGCCTTTATTTTTATCCCATAAGAACATAAGAGAAGATATGTTGGATCAGGCCAGTGACCCTTCCAGTCCAACACTCTGTGTCATTCAGTGGCCAAAACCCAGGTGCTGTCAGGAGGTCCACCAGTGGGGTCAGAACTCCAGAACTTCTCCCACTGTTGCCCCCCAAGCACCAAGAATACAGAACATCCCTGCCCCAGACAGAATGTTCTATCTATAGGTAAAGGTAAAGGTTTCCTTTGCTCGAAAGCCAGTGAAATCCAACTCTAGGGGTGCAGTGCTCATCTCCGTTTCCAAGCCAAAGAGTTATACCTTGTGGCTAATAGCCACTGATGGACCTCTGCTCCATATGGTTATCCAGTTCCCTCTTGAAGCTGTCTGTGCTTGTAGCCACCACCCCTTCCTTCAGCAGTGAATTCCACGTGTTAATTACTCTTTGGGCAAAGGAGTACTTCCTTTTAAATGTTCTAAACCTACTGCTCATGAATTTCATTGAGTGCCCACGAGTTCTTGTATTGTGAGGAAGGGAGAAAAGTACTTTCCCCCCCACTACCTTCTCTGTCCCATGCATAATTTTGTAAACTGCTATTATGTCACCCCTTGATTGTCATTTCTCCAAGCTAAAAAGTTCTACCCTTCTCTGTACCTTTTCCAATGCTATAATATCTTTTTTGAGGTCCGGTGACCAGAGCTGTACACAGTATTCCGAATGAGGCTGCACCATCAATTTATTCAGTGATATTATACGATACTGGCTAATTTGCTAATTTGTTTTCAATCCCCTTCCTAATAATCCCCATCATAGCAATTGCCTTTTTTATTGCAATCACACACTGTCAATATCCTCAGTGAGTTATCTACGATGACTCCTGGTCAGTTACTGCCAGTTTGGATCCTATGGGGGTTACATTAGCTACCTTCCAGTCCTCGGGAATGGAGGCAGATTTTAGTGATAGGTTACATATTTTTGTCAGGAGCTCCACAAGTTCACATTTGAGCTCTTTCAGAACTCTTGGAGGTATGCCATCTGGGCCTCCTGATCTGTCAGTTTTTAATTTGTCTATCAGTCGTAGGACCTCCTTTTTTGTCACCTTAGTCTGACTCAGATCTTTTGACACCCCTCGCAAAATCGGCAGTTCTGGAGTAGGCAAGCACCTCCCATCTTCCATGGTGAAGACAGAGGCAAAAAAAATGCATTCAGCTTCTCTGCCCTTTCTCTATCATCCTTTAGTGATCCTTTCCACCCCTTGGTTATTCAAGGGCCCCACTGCCTCCCTGGCTGGTTTTCAGGTTCTAATATATTTGAATACATTTTTATTGTTAGTCTTTACGTTTTTTGCAATGTGTTCTTCGTATTCCCTTTTTCCCTTCCTGATCACCAAGTTGCATTTTATTTACCAAAGCCCAAGAGGAGCTCAATGGGGCCATGGTGTCTCAGAGGTTAAAACGCTGAGCTGCAGACTGGAAGGTCATTAGCTTGGCAGTTCGAGACCTGAGTGCCATGTGACGGAGTGAGCTCCTGTCTCTGGCCCCAGCTCCTGCCAGTTCAAAAGCAAGAAATTGCAAGTAGATAAATAGGTACCACTTTGGTGGGAAGGTAACAGCATTCCGTGCACCTCAGCATTTAGTCATGCCGGCCACATGACTATGGAGACGTCTTCGGACAATGCTGGCTCTTCGGCTTGGAAATGGAGATGAGCACCACCCCCTAGAGTCGGATTCGATTAGCTTTCGAGCAAGGGAAACCTTTTAGAGGTGCTCAAAGGAGGAGCTCAGGGTGGACGACATAGCTCTCCCCTCCCATTTGCTTGTAGCCACCACCACCTCCTGTGGCAGTGAATTCTATGTGTTAGTCACTCTTTGGGCGAAGAAGTACTTCCTTTTATCCATTCTGTATCCTTTTATCTGTGTGTCTACTTTGACACATACATGGTATTAATTAACCCTGAAATACAGAGCACATCAAATACAATTCCAGACCTCATTTCCCTGGGTCCCACAAAGTATGTAGTAGGTAATCTGGGCTGAGGGTAATACAGGAGTCACATATAACAAGAGTGATAATTTTATATGGTTGGTAAATATCTCTCCTTATATATAATTCTGTTTTTGTCATGGACTCCCCTGAACATTCCAACACGCTCCGAAATCAGTTGGCTGAATGATCTGTCATTCAGAGGGTCTCCCTATCCACTGGCTGTGTTGCCTGAGTCCTGCCTCCAACATTCTAAACAGTTTGCTGTTTTTCTCCCCACCCCCCCATAGCCAGTCAGAACACAGAGGTTATTTGCATATGTGGCCTGATTGGCCTTTGCCTCTAACATTCTAAACAGTCTGCTGTTGCTGTTGGGAGTTCTGAGGTAAAATACATATCCCAGTCTCCCTGTGGGGCCTGGAGATCTCCCAGAAACCACCGTGTTCCCCAGCCACAGCACATCATTTCTCCTACAGAAAATTTCCCAGCGATTAAAACTGATGTCCAGATGACCAAGATCAGTTCTCCTGGAGACAATGGCTGCTTTGGCCAGTGGACTCTATGGCATTATACCCTGCTGAGGTCCCTCCCTACCCCAAACCCTGCCCTCCCCAGGCTCTACTCCTCAAATCTACAGGTATTTCCCAACCCAGAGTTGGCGACCCTGTAACTGTTTTCCAGACTCTTGGAACCCAGAAGACATGGCATAGGAGGAGATAGTTTTCTACCTTAGCTGCAACTGTATAGCTACAAATTAACATAAGTCAGGGGTGGAGGGAACCATACCTGTTACCATGAGGCTGTCCTCCCCTACTACACACTTGAGGCAGCAAAATGACTTGAGACAGCCCTGCCTTATAGCTAAGCAGAAGGAAATAAACACGGCTTGCCTCCCTCTGTTTTCCCCTTCCCTCTGCCGCCCCACCAACCACAGCCGGGACTCTCACCCGGAGCTTCCTTCTAGAGCTCGTTGTATTTCTTCCCACAACGGGCCTTACTCCTAGTAATGCATAATTCCTCCTCAACGCCAGCCTGTTAGCTGACACAGTAGCAGAGCTGGGAGGCTGGTTATCCTTAGGAGGTATAATGTTTATTCTTTCAGCAACTTTTAACATAAAGGCAGTAACAAGACAGCTTGAACAATTTCACTGCTTCTTCTCTGGAAATAGCACCCAAATGCTGCCTGTCAAAATCCATCACTACAGTCCCTACTGGACCCTTTGTCTCCTGGAGATCAGGTCCAATTCTGGGAGATCTCCAGGCCCCATCTGGAGGCTGGCAACCCTACAGCGGGCACCATTTTTTCCCCAAGCCTGTGGGCACCTTTGGAATTCTGACACAGAGTTGTGGGGGCAATGACAAAACAGCTGCCATGGCAGACAAAGCCAACCATGAAATGACTGCCCCTTGCAGGAAGCCCGAGTCCATGAGAGAAGAGGGGTAATTAAATATATATATATACTTTGTGTAAGAGGAGTGAGAGAAAGAATAAAGTCAACACTGTGGTGGTAGTTGTCACCCAAACAATTTTTTTTAAAAAAAAATCTGCACAGAAAATCATATCTCCAGTGGCCAATCAGGTGCCCCGCTGAACAAGAGCTCCACTTGGCCTCAACAACTTTCTAAAAACCCTTGGTAGGCCCTTGGTAGGTGGGCACCGTTTGGGGGGGCTTTGCAAGAGGGATTCCCCCTCAAAGCACCAAGGAGAGACATCTCAGCTTTCAGGCACTGTCTGTGACAGCAAGTGGAATCTGCACCAAAGAAAAGACTCTTTAACGTGTCTGCAGCTAGAAATGTCGAAGCCAGTCCATGTTTGTGAGGGTCCATTTCTGCTGCAGGGGTGAGGGGGGTGAGGCTTCCCACATCCCCCTCTGACCCTCTCCGTGGCTTACCATAATGCTTTACGACCTATGCCAGTTTGCGCAAACATCCTTTGATCATTTGACGGAGACGGTTGTCTTTACGGCTTTATGGGGGCCAGGTACCGCTGCTGGGTTCAGGAAATAATTAGTCTCTGTACACACACATACACCTTAAATCAATTTTAGACTAATTGGCGGCGAGGCATATGAAATGAATTAATCTGGTGGAAGATGCTGTCTTGTGACCTTTAGGATTTTAATTAGATGTGGAGGGAAGGGTACTTGAACCAGTGCTCAGGAGGGTCCGTAGTGGGGCGTGCCCCCCAAAAAGGGGGGGAAGCATGAGAAAATTGCCTTTGGTTCATCACTGGAGTGCGGCTTTCGTGGCTCATCTGTGCGTCATCAGTATTCAGTGATGGACTGGTGGTCGCTGGCATGTTCTAAATGTCACTCTCAGCTCTTGGGAGGAATATCTGGCCATGAGTTGCTGCTATGGTGGGGAAGAGGAAACACAAGATTGTTCCAAATGAAAGGGTTTCCTTCTGCAGAGTCCTGTAATCCTTGATTGTCTGAAATGTGTCAAGGAGGAGGAAAAGAAGAGTGTGTCTTTAGTCATTCAACAGGTTGCAGAAGGTTAGGCACCCCCTTCATTGTGAATATTCTCTTTGTCTCCAGAATCTTCGTGCAATCCTATTTTTTGTGTATGTCTGTTATAACATTTATTTATTTATTTATTTCAAATTTCTGCCCCGCCCTCCCAGCCAAAGCCAGCTCAGGGCAGCTTACATAAAAACAAATAAGTTACATTAAAACGTACGTTACAATTAAAACAATTCCAAAACCATAATAAAGTGCTAGTCGTCATCGTTCGTTTGATGGTGGCAGCCATTATTTGGTGTTCTTAACTCACAGTCAGCTCGCAGTGTTCATTTTTTATTGTCCTTGCAGTGCTTGTTGTCTTTTAGGCTGTTGGTAGCAGTTTCAGGGGTCCAGGGCCTGCTTACATGCACTGTATTCTTGATGCCTGGGTGGGGGGCAACAGTGGGAGGGCTTCTAGTGTCCTGGCCCCACTGCTGGACCTCCTGATGGCACCTGGCATTTTTGGCCACTGTGTGACACAGAGTGTTGGACTGGATGGGCCATTGGCCTGATCCAACATTGGCTTCTCTTATGTTCTTACCATCTGTTGTTCACTATTGGTGGTGGCCGCGGCTCCCAAAAGCCTGGTGGAAGAGCTCCATTTTACAGGCCCTGCAAGAACTGTAAAAGGTCCTGCAGGGCCCTGACCTCCTCTGGGAGCTCATTCCACCCAGATGGGGCCATCACCGAGAAAGCCCTGGTTCTGGTTATTGACAGCCTAGCCTCCTTAAGACCTGGGAGGGCCAGTCGGTTCTGAGCCCCTGATCACAGTGCTCTCTGGGGGACATGTGGGGAAAGGCGGTCCCTTGGGTATGTAGGTCCCTGACCATATAGGGCTTTAAAGATAAGAACCAGCACCTTGAAACGAATCCAATATGCTATCGGCAGCCAGTGCAGTGTCTTTAACACTGGCTGGATGTGCTTCTGTCTAGAGAGCCCCATCAGAAGCCTGGCCATGGCGTTTTGCATCAGCTGCAGCTTCCAGATTTGAGACAAGGGCAGCCCCATGTCGAGAGCATTGCAGTAATCCAGTCTTGAGGTGACCATCGCATGGATCACTGTTGCCAGGTCATTGCATTCGAGGAAAAGAACTGACTGCTTGATCAGCCGAAGATGGTAAAAGGCCGATTTGGCAGTGGCTGCTACCTGGGCCTCCATAGTTAGGCTACATGATAGCTGCCTTATAGTGTATCAGTCCCTTGTTCCGTCAAGGTTGGTATTGTCTACTCAGATTGGTAGCAGCTTTCCGGAGTCTCAGGCGGAAGTCTTTCACATCACTTATTACCTGGTCCTTTTGACTGGAGGTGGCCAGGATTGGACCTGGGATCTTCTGCATGCCGTGGTCCCTCACCGAGGTGACGGAGATTTCCCCACCTTTTCTTGTGAACAAGTTCAACAGCATGATCACTTATTTTTACACAGCGAGTGATTAAAATGTAGAAATCACTTCCGGAGGAGGTAGTGATGACCAAAAGCATAGATGATGAAGTAGAAGAGATTGGATTTATACCCTGCCCTTCACTACCCAAAGGTGTCTCAGAGCGGCTTACAAACTCCTTTCCCTTCCCCTCCCCACAACTGACACCCTGTGAGGTGGGTGGGGCTGAGAGAGCTCTTGACAGAAACTGCTCTTTTTTCAAGAACAGCTCTTATCAGAACTATGGCTTGCCCAAGGTCATCCAGCCAGGTGCAAGCGGAGGAGTGGGGAATGAAACCCAGTTCTCCCAGATTAAAGTCCGCGCACTCAACCACTACACCAAACTGGCTCTCTAGATGGTTTTCAAAGGGGATTAGACAGAGGAGTGGTCTATCAATGGCTACTGGCTATGGTGACTGAGGGGAACCTCCATGTTCAGAGGCACTAAAGCTCTGAACCCCAGAGCCAGGAGTCAACATCAGGGGAAGGTCTTGACCTCTGTGCCCTGTTGTTGGCCCTCCAGAGGAACTGGTTGGCAACTGTGCGAGACAGGATGCTGGACTAGCTGGACCACTGGTCTGATCCAGAAGGGCTCTTTTTATGTTCTTAAATAACTGTTAACAGTGAAGAAGAGGAGGAGGAGGAAGAGGAGTAGAAGTTGGTTTTAAACCCCACGCTTCACTACCTGAAGGAGTCTCGGAGTGGCTTACAATCCCCTTCCTCTCCCCACAACAGACCCCCTGTGAGGTAGGTGGGGCTAGAACTGTGACTGACCCAAAGTGGAGGGGTGGGAAATCAAACTCAGTTACCCAGTTTAGAGTCCACTGCTCTTAACCACTATACCGCACTGGCTCTAAATACCTGCATTAATCTGCCTCATTCTCTGTCATTTTGGCTAAAAAAAAAGGCATGTCTGAGTCTGATGAATTGGTGCAGTCAAATCTGTGCATCGTTGTCTACTGACAGTAACATCAGGTGTTGCTGAAATTCACTCCCTTGCCTGGTGTCATTCGTGCTATTGGTCCATCTAGCTCAACAGTTCAACTGGTATTGTATCTCCAGAAAGACAAAGACCTTTCTCTTGCAATCAATGCAAGACACAGTTTGGTATACCTGATATGCCAGGATTGGTTATGTGCAGATGATTATCTTATGGAAAATCGGCAGAAGGTCAGAATTACAAAAAACCGTAGGACTGGAAATTGTTTCTAGCTTGCCTGGCAGGCCTCTCACGGATTTCCCTAGGCAAGCATCTGTAAAGAAACAAGCTTTATTGCTAGGGTTGCCAACTCCATTTTGGGAATTCCCTGGAGATTTAGGGGTGGAGCCTGAGGAGGGGAGGGGAAGAATCTTGTTGGGTTATAGTGCCACAGAGTCCACCTTCCAGAGCTGCCATTTTCTCCAGTGGAACTGATCTCTGTTGTCTGGACATCAGTCATAATTCTGAGAGATCTTATAAGAACATAAAAGAAGCCATGTTGGATCAGGCCAGTGACCCATCCAGTCCAACATTCTGTGTCACACAGCAGCCAAAGCCCAAGTGCCATCAGGAGGTCCATCAGTGGGGCCAGAACTCCAGAGCACCAAGAAGATGGAGCATCACTGCCTTGGGCATAAGAACATAAGAGAACCTATGTAGGATTAGGCCATTAGACCATCCAGTCCAACGTTATGTGTCATCACTGCCTTGGACATAAAGACATAAGAGAACCCATGTTGGATCAGGCATAAGAACATAAGAGAACCCATGTAGGATTAGGCCATTAGCCCATCCAGTCTAACGTTCTGTGTCATCACTGCCTTGGATATAAGGACATAAGAGAACCCATGTTGGATCTCCACCAGTGGGGTCCAGAAGCTCATCCACTGTTGTCCCCCAAGCACCAAGAAGACAGAGCATCACTGCCCTGGACATAAGAACATAAGAGAAGCCATGCTGGATCAGGCCAATGGCCCATCCAGTCCAACGTTCTGTGTTACACAGCAGCCAAAGCCCAAGTGCCATCAGGAGGTCCACCAGTGGGGCCAGAACTCCAGAAGCCCACCCACTGTGGTTCCCCAAGCACCAAGAAGACAGAGCATCACTGCCCTGGACGTAAGAACATAATAGAATCCATACTGGATCTGGCCAATGGCCCATCCAGTCCAACATCCTGTGTCACACAGCAGCCAAAGCTCAGGTGCCATCAGGAGGTCCACCAGTGGGGCCAGAACTCCAGAAGCCCACCCAGTATTGTCCCCCAAGCACCAAGAAGACAGAGCATCACTCTAGGTCCCATCTGAAGTTTGGTAACCCTAAGTCTTGCCCTGGCATTCCCAATCTGGCACGGGGATGGGGTGTGTGTGGAAACTAGGAGAGAGGGACTGGGAATTACTTATCGGTGCTTCTGAGTGGTCCAGAAGCAGTATGCCAACGGCTCTTGAGCTACTTTCAACCCACTCAGGAAATGAGTGGTTATCCTCTCAGGTGCTTGGTTATCCAAGAGGTACTTGGAAGGGAGGCCACCGAAGACCACTGCAGACCAATTTGGCTGCCCTCTGAAATGATCTCCCCCAAAGCAAGGATTATTATTTTTTTTTAATTGTTGGAAGGCAGCCTTTTGTCTTTTGGAGAGGCTGCTGCTCGGCAGTATTTCGAATAGCCACTGGATTCCAAAGGTGATGGGGGTGTGATTCTTGGCCAACAGGCGGCTGCTTTCAACCCTCTCCCAGAGGCCGACCCTCGGCCGGCAGGTGGGCCTTGACCAAAGCTCCTGGATGTCTGCTTCGGTCTCTGCTTTGGAGACGTGCGGTGCTTAATGAAGAGAACCCACAGTGAGCAGGGCTCCGCTCTGAAGGCAGTTCTTTCCAACACATTTTGAGTGTTCCCTTTTTTGTAACCATCCCACTCATCTTGCAGAGCAAAAAATAGAACGTGCAGAGAGAGAAAGAGAGAGAGGGAGAGCGTGCGCTCCAGCTGACAAGCTTTTATTAGCCCGGTAACATAGAGAGAGCTCTGTTTTCTCTCTCACTTACTGGGCATTAGTGAGCGCACTGTATGTATTCCGTCACAAATTCCTGCCGCACGTGCTCAGCAGGCCCGTAGCCAGGATTTTGTAATTCAGGGGGCCTTTAAATAAGTCAGGGGGCACTGATGTTACAAAATAAAAAATTAAATAAAAATAAAATTTTAAAAACTCACTTTTGCGGCGTTTGCACTCTGCCTGCCTACATGGGGAAGCAAGCCATGCTTGGAGGAGGGGCAGTGGTGGGGAGTCCTCTGTGTGGCCTAGAGAGCCGGGAGGGGGGGCTGGGGCTGGATGGAAGTGGGGGGGGCTTGGCAGGAAGTCAGGGGGCCAGGCCCCAAATGCCCCACTGTAGCTACGGGCCTGGTGCTCAGCTTCTCAAAGTCTCTTTGTGAACTGGATGGTTTATTCCTGGCCATGGCAAAGGTGTTGCTGGCCCTCCAGTGCTGGCCTGATCATAGCTATGGTTGCCACCCTCCAGGTGGGGCCTGGGGATCTCCTGGAATTACAACCCATCTCCAGACGACAGAGATCAGTTCCCCTGGAGAAAATGGCTGCTTTGCAAGGTGGAGTCTCTGGCATTATATCCAGCTGAGGCCCCTCCCCGCCCCAGGCTCCACACCCCAAATCTGCAGGAATTTCCCAGCCTGCAGTTGGGAACCCTAATCTACCTAGATCAACCCTAATCTAGCTAACATACAGTTGGTTATTTGTCTCCCAAATTCCCTTCTTGCCTTTCTTTTCCAATCCTTTCTGCTTGATACTTGACAGCCTGGTGAAATTTGGACAATATCTGGGGGGAAACCACAAGAGAGAGCCTACAAACAAATTCCATGCATGCTATACAGTCTGTGCTGTGAAGCACACTTCTTCTTGTGCTCGCACTTCTGCTTGCACAAGATGAGTGGTTTTCTGTGAGCCCTTGCACAAACGGAAGTGCCTAGCACAAGAGGAAGTGCACTACATGGCACAGGGCATCTGTCGTGCACAGAACACATTTACAGGATCTGAGCCACCAACCTGAAGTCTTGCATGGGAAGCATGAGTCTGTGTGATGAGGAAGTTAGTTTTTCATCTGGGAAGAGTGGTAACAGTGGCAAAGGTAGGACTGCCAGGCTGTTTCTGGCAACCAGTGGGAGGATTGTGGGTGAGGATATCGGGGCGCCGTGATGATGGCTGTGGCACATGTCTTTTCTGGTGAAAAACCATAAGTGACAAAAAGTGACTCTAGGAATTTCCAGAAGCTCTGTGGTAAAACCATAGAGTTCCAGGTGGTTCCGAGAGCTACCCTATGTCATTTCCAGCTTTTCAAAACATAAAGTGCTAGTGGGTTGTAAACTAATACATTAGGGATGGCAGCAACGGTTACTTTATTAATCAGTTGTTTATCATGTATATACAACTGGCGCAGGCTGTAATGGTGGAATTGGAAGTGATGTACACTGCAATTTAACACTGCAATTTAATAACTGTTTCCTGCTGCCACTCAGAGTGGTGGCAGACAATGTGGCAATGTGGCTGCCCCTACTAGAGGAACAGGACCCCTAGGCAAAGGTCACCAGACCAGCCACCTCTGCAAAACTAGCCAATACTCATCTTTCCATTATTTTTAACATCCCTGGGAAAAGCCAGTGGCGTTGCATCCATACTAGGCATGAGTTTTATGGTCACTGAGGTTACCTTAGAGTTTCTGGTAAAATGTGGGACACAGGAAGGTTTGCTGGAAGAGTTGTGAGAACGTTGCTTTCTTGTTTACCTTGCGCCGTTCGAAATGGTTTGATGAAGAAGGCCTCCAGGCTGCTGGCCTTCTCTCCCGGGCCCCCATACTTCCTCTCCAACCGCAGCCACACTTAAATATGTGCACATTTTGTCAACTTAATTTTGTGCCTTGTGCATCTCCCTGCCCCCTCTGATCTCTCTCTGTTGTAAAATGCATTCTGCCAGCTCCTTCAAGCATCGACTTGTTACAACTTTGTACCAGTCCCAGAGAAATAAGGCTTTGGACTCAGTTCTCATTCACATACTCATTTGGAAAACATGCAACAGGAGATCTTTGTGTGTCATTTCTGAACAAAGGCTATGCGACCGTTTGCACATTAAATGAGAAGTGGTTCTGTTGGATTTGTGTTTGACTGCTAGTTCTCATGCGTACCAGTGGTGCACTGAACATTTTTTGCACATTCCCAGCTCCAGCTACCAAATTGTTAAATCTGTGTCATTGTATTCCTTGTCTTCCAGATGTGTCAGTGGAGGGAAAGCTGTGTGACTGTGACATCGTTGCCGACTGCAAGGTTGGAGACCCAGTACAGCTGGAGGTGAAGCTGACCAACATGAGCAAACGCAGCGTGGGCCCCTTTGCTCTCACTGTGGTCCCATACCAAGACTACCAAAACGGCGTCCACAATTATGATCTGCAAGATGCCATCACCTTTGTTGGGTCCAACACCTTTTACATCGACACGGTAGGTTAACAGACAGCTGTCAGTAGGGTTGCCAGCCTGGGGCAGGGAAATACCTGGAGATTTTTTGGGGGGTGGAGCCTGGGGAGGGTTGGTTTTGAGGAGGGAAGGGACCTCAGCCGGTCATAATACCATAAAGTCCACCCACTCTCCAAACAGCCGTTTTCTCCAGGGGGGCCGATCTTGGTCGTTCAGAGATCAGTTTTAATAGTGGGAGATCTCCAGGTGCGACTTGGAGGTTGGTAACCCTCAAGTCAGATTGCCCATTTAAAACAAAGCACCGAGTCACCCAATAGATGATAGGCACAAGAGGTGGGCTTAAGTGTTGCAGATCTTTGGGCCTGTCTAGACAGGAGAGCCATGAACAGATCTCCCGTGGGACTCTTCTGAGCTGGGGATGAGGGGCTGATGGCAATCCCACGGCACGCTCAAATGGGGGAAAAGTGTAAGTGTGATTGTGATGGCTTCTCGTACAGGGAAAGTAGCAGCTCTGGGGCTGAGCTGCATCAGGAAAGTGTGTGGGGAGCTTCGTTTTGTTTATTTATTTATTTTACAAAATTCAGACCCCACCTTTCTGTCCTCAGAAGGGCCACCAAGGTGGCCAACAGATCAGAAACATACACGAGAAAACCATTAAAATCAACAAAAACCACCGCAGTAAAACTGTTAAAACCAGAGCTAAAATACATGTACAAAAAGATAAAAAGCAGCAATTAAGAGATCGAGCTGGAAGGAGGAATCGCTGAAGGAGTGGCAAATGACATAAAAAATTCTTCACCTGCTGGAGGAAGGCGCCACCAGAAGGGGGAAGAGGAGTCTTCCTGGGGAGAGTTTCCCAGAGTTCTGGTGCCAAGAAGGCCCTCTCCAGGGTTGCCAGTTGCCTAATCTCAGAAGATGGACGGACCTGAAGCAGAATCTCAGAAGATGACCTTACTGGTCGGGTGGTTTCATAAGAGAGTAGGCAGTTCTACACCCCCTCAACCTACACTATGGCTCAGCAGTCGGGTTAGAACAGATAAAAGGAAATACTTCTTCACCCAAAGAGTGATTAACACATGGAATTCGCTGCCACAGGTGGTGGTGGCAGCTACAAGCATGGACGGCTTCAAAAGGGAATTAGATAAATATATGGAGCAGAGGTCTATCAGTGGCTATTAGCCACGAGGTTTAGATAGGGAGTCTGGGGCAAGTGATGCACTGTATTCTTGATGCTTGGGGGGGGTCAACAGTGGGAGGGCTTCTAGTGTTCTGGTCCCACTGCTGGACCTCCTGATGGCCCCTGGTAATTTTGGTCACCGTGTGACAGAGTGTTGGACTGGATGGGCCATTGGGCTGATCCAACATTGGCTTCTCTTATGTTCTTATGTTCTTATTCAAATCCTGTGCACACACATCTGATTTGTAGTAGAGCTGCCAAGCCTCCAGTGGGCAGGGATCCCCTCCCCCCCAAGTCTCATTGCTGGTTGGAGAAAAACTAAAAAAGAAAAATAAGGTCTTGTCTACTTATAGAAAGTTCTAACCATGGCACTCCTGGGAATTCCTAGAGTGACCCAGAAGTGACAAAGGGTAGCTCTAGGAATCACCAGAAACTTTATGGTAAGAATTTCTGGTTTCCATAGTGTTATCAGTGATTCCTAGAGCTACCCATTGTCACTTCCAGGTAGCTCAGGTATGCCTTTATATGCTAATGCCAGAAACCTTAAGGTTACATCATAGTAACTTAGATATAGTGAGTATATTATAATACTGGCATAACCCCAAGAATCACAAGGTTATGATTCTTGTTCTATGTCAAAGTTGAAAAATATTCAAGGTAAAGTGTATCAGATGAGGTAGTGTTCTATGGGCCAGTGAGGGCAGAGAGTCCAATAAGCTAGAAAATTAAGAGGAACAAATTCTTTCGGTGGAAATACCAGGCCACCCAAAAATAATTTTGTAATGAGGTCATCCTATTTCCCTCCCTCCGCCAATCAAAAGTCCAGGAGTAATTTTGAGATAGAGAGAGAAAAAGAATCAGGGAGGCAAAGGAGAAAATGCAGTAATGCGCTACTGCAATTATCCTTTCATTGACTGAGTAAATGTATGTTCAGTTTCCATATGAGACAAGATTTCTAGATATATTAAATGACTGTACCTCGTGGAGCTGACTAGAAGGAAAGTGGTCCTTGATTTAATCCTGACTGGTGGCCAGATTTCCTGTGCATGTAGATGATGTGGGTGTTGAAGGCTACTGAAAACTGTTGCAATAGAATCTAAGGCCATGATCACATGTGCAGTTTGGCCCGACATAGCCACTCCTCCCCTCCGGATCAAATGGGCGCAGTCAGACAGCCACATCTGTCAGGTGTTCCCCAGCCATACTTATCCCATCATAGGACGACTTGGAGCCGGGTTAAAAAGGCACCACATCACAAGTGGTGTTTTCGGTTCCCCGTACAGTCAATGAGCATGGCCGGATGTCTGAACGTGAAGGAGCACGCGCAGAACGGATTTGGCAGTTTGAACCTGCAGATCAATTCTGCTGCTACGGAGGGTTTTTTTTTTTTAAAAAAATGCCTATGTGTACATGTGCACACATGCACATGAGCGCATGTACACACATGTACACTTATGTGTTTGCATGAATCTTGAAAAAAAATTGCAACACACTCCACGGCTGAGCCACTGCAGTAATGTGGATGCTTTACCACGGGATGTCTTCGTAGGTAACCCGCAGCAGGGTGTGCTGTGTGGCTGATATGCCCCGCAACACTTTCAACCAGTTCAATTAGAGGCGGCATCATATCATGCCAAGCCGCCAGTGTGACCACGGCCTAAGATAAGGTCTACCGTAGCAGTGTGGTTACTGAGTTGAATCAGGGAAGCCCTAAAAAGCAAGATGGGTACTTTTGAATGACAGACGTGTTGCCTGAGTTAAGTTTAAATAATTAAATAAAATCAAAATTAAATAAAAAGGAGTACAAACTTTGAAAACCTAAACAGAAGCACATAGATGAACCAGCCTTACTGAGGAAGAAATCCACAGGCTTCTGAAAAAGGAAATCATCATGTCTCACCAACTTCTTTGAGGGGTTGCCTTATTATACTTTTAAAAAGAGTTCTATCCTTCACCCTCCAAAATCTTCCTGCAGTGACTGGCAACAAGACTGATCAGGCAGACATGGACTTCCAAAATGCTTTTGACAAAGTCCTTCGCTAACTTGAGCAGTCCTGGGTTGTCCTTGTGGATTCGCAGTGGTGGAAAGCGCTGTCAAGGCGCAGGATGAACTGAGATAGTTTGCCATTGCCTGCCTCAGAGTTGGCAGTAACCCAGACATCCTTGGTCATTGCCCATCCTTGTGGGCTAGAAACCGATTAAACAACAGGAAGCAGTAAATGGACAGTTCTTCATGGTCTCAGTGCAATCCCATGTATGAATTCTGTGGCGGTGCAGAATAGCTTTGGAATACTCCCGAAGCTCTAGACAACCCCCACCCGCCAAAAAACCCTCTCTGAGCTCAAACTGCTTCCTCAAGGGAGAACTTCTCCCCTTCATGCATACCCTGAGGGAAGGGCAAAGTCCCTTCAAACTCTGTTCTCTTCTGACTTCCGTTTTATAAGCCGCTCGGCAAGGGTTCTCACAACTCTCTCCTCGGGAATATTTTCCCTCCGCTTAACTCATACTTTCATTACTGGGTTTTCAAATAGGTGAACCATCTGTCCTCGTTTTATTCCCCTGGGGAGATATTCTCCCCCCCCCCACACCCCCGTGTTTTCAAAATCGCCCGTCTTGAAACTAGAGATAGCTCTCAAAGTAATTTCCTCGCAGCTTTCTCCTCAAGAATGTTTCTTTTTCTCAGCTTCGGCCTCGCTTTCCCTCATTTTCATTTATACTTTCATTTCTGTGGTAGCCGGGGAGGTGAACGTTGGTCCTCTTTTTGAGATTTTTTTCCCTGTGTTCGGACATGGGAGAGTGCTGGGGGACCCCAGCGGCAGTTCTGCAGCTATTCTTCTTACAAATTTCTCTGTGGGAATATTTTTCCCCACTTTTTAGCCCATTCCCTGAATTTTCAGCGTACACTTTTATTTGCCTGTTACAAGGAGGTCCACCTTATTTAGTCCCTCGGGTGGTTTTTCTCAACAATAAAAATGCGAAATGTTAATAAGCTTGAGGGAATCGTGTCTCTCACACAGTATGTATGCTAGGAGGGGGTCACTGTCTTGTTTCGACTCATACACATTTCTAAGGTTGCCATCCTCCAGGTGTTGCCTGGAGATCTCCTGGAACTGCTATTAATCTCCAGATGACAGAGATGGGTACCCCTGGGGGAAAAGGGATAATTTGGAGGGTATGGCATTATACCCATCTGAGGTCCCTTCTCTCCCCAAGTCACATCCCCCCCTGTTCTCTCCCCAAAATATCCAGGAGGATCCCAACCCAGAGTTGGCAACCCTGTTTCTGACCCTCAAAATCAATGCCTGACTCTAATTTATGTAATACAAAATACAAAATCCAATTCCATATAATTACAATATTAGATTATTATTGTATTGCAATTCAAGGTTGTTAACGATGTTCTCCGGAATGACGTGTCATTTCGTCAGGGTCATGCAAATATACAATATAATGTAAATATACAATATAATATGCAACGTACCTATGAAATATGCTCAATAAAAAATTTAAATTACATACAACAGCAAGTCTCATTATTGATACGACCTCAAATGAGCATATTTCATAGGTATATTGCATTTTATATTGTATATTTACATGTATTTTATTAATTATATCAAGTTCAGAGGAAGTCTTGACCCTGACAACCTTGAAACAACAATCACAGGGAAGTTTCTGGCTTGGGCCGAGGCAGACCTAGGCGAGGAAACAAAATGACGGGTGAAGAAGTAATGTGCCCCGGCAGGGTCAAAGCCAGCCTCCACATCTCCAAGGTGAAAGTGTTTGGGGAGATAATTGAGAATAGTAGAGAAGGGTTGACACAGAAAGTGACTTCAGACGCACAGATATTTTTAATAACGTATTTATTAGCATATCTGCAAAATGTGTTCCTAAAGAAAAAGAGCAGACGTCGCTTTTAAAATGTGGAATTCGCTGCCAGAGGACTTCGTGATGGCCACAGGAATAAACAGCTTGAAAAGAGGATTAGAGAGATTCATGGAGGATCAGTCTACCAATGGCTGCTAGCCATAGTGACTGAGGGGAACCTCCACATTCGGAGGCACCAAGCCCCTGAATCCCAGAGCCAGGAGGCAACCTCAGGAGAAGGCCTTGGCCTTTGTTGTTGATGGTCCAGAGGAACTGGCTGAGGCCACTGTGTGGGATGGGATGCTGGACCAGATAGATCACTGGTCTGATTCAGCTGGGCTCTTCTGATGTTCTTATGGATAGATTCATGGAGGAGAGGTCTATCAGTGGCTACTAGCCATGGCGATAACTGAGGGGAACCTCTGCATTCAGAGGCACTAAGCCTCTGAATCTGAGTCAGGAGGTGACATCAGGGGCAGGCCTCAGACTCTCTGCCCTGTTGCTGGTCCTCCAGAGGAACTGGCTGAGGCCACTGTGTGAGACAGGATGCTGGACTAGATGGACCACTGCTCTGATCCAGCAGGGCTCTTCTGATGTTCTTTTGTTCTTACTATAATTGTTTCAGCCAGATCAGAAGGAGATTGGTGTTGGGGAACAGCACAAAATCCATTCAGTTTCCAGAATGAATTGCCAAACTATGGAGTTTAGCAGTAACATCTACACTATGCAGGGTTGCCAACTCCCAAGTGGTGGCTGGAGATCTCCTGGGATGACAACTGATCTCCAGCTGACAGAGATCAATTCACCTGAAGATAGGGATGCCAGCCTCCAGGAGGGACCTGGGGATCCCCCAGAATTACAGCTCATCTCCAGACTGCAGAGATCAGTTCCCCTGGAGAAAATGGCTGCTTTGGAGGGTGGAGTCTGTTGTCCTTGTACCCCACCGAGGTCCTTGTCCTCCCCAGGCTCCACCCCCAAATCTTCAGGAGTTTCCCAACCTGGATCTGGCAACCCTACACCTCCTGCTTTTGTTCGGGGGGACCTGGCAACCCGACCTAGAGAAAATGGCCACTACGGAAGGTGGATTCTTTGGCATTATGCCCCATGGAAGTCCCTCTGGTCCCCAAGCTCCATACCCTCCCCCCCAAATCTCCAGGTATTTCCCAACCTGGACCTAGCAATTTTTCACAGTCAACCTCAGGAACATTTTTGCTATATTGTAAGAACAAGAAATTTCAGTTTCGTACAAATACAACTGAACAAAAACTAATACAGTTTGAGAGAAATGGACTACATAGGAATGAACATAAAACTTCAATCCCGAACAGAGTTCTATTGGAATACAACGCAGAGGGTTTGTTTTTCTGGCTAAACATGCATCGGATTAGGCTACTTTAGCATTAATCTCTTGACCGTAGTGGGGTTTGAAATGTACTAATAAAATATTAAAATCACCCTGTAACTACTGGGGAAGAGGCCTTAAGAGAAGTCTCTGAGCAGACGTGTCCGTTAGCATTCCCTTCACGCCCCCTTGCATGAGAAATGCCAAATGGACTCTGGAACTTGCAGGGTTGGTTCTTTAATCATTACAAACCTGAGGACGTTGGCATTCTTGTCACGTTTTGCTTTGTGAGTCCCTTAGTGCAGACTGTGGAGAGGTGGCATAGGACCAAGTGCCTTGGGTGTGACCAGGCCTGGCTCCAGGTGTTGGGGGGCTCCGGGAAGACAGTTCTCAGGGTCTTCCCACCCTCTGCCCACCACCAGGCCCATGGCTTGTTCCCTCCTTCCCTCTCACCCACATGCCTCCCACCTGCTTGTGCATTCTTCCATTGTCTGCTCAAAAGGATGCTCACTTAGGGATGCCAGCCTCCAGGTGGGACCTGGGAATCCCCTGGAATTCCAGCTCATTTTCAGACTACAGAGATCAGTCCCCCTGGAGACAATGAATGCCTTGGAGGGTGGACCCTGCAGCATTGTGCCCCACCGAGGTCCCTGTCCTCCCCAGGCTCCATCCCCAAATCTCCAGGCATTTCCCAACCTGGATCTGGCAACCCTATCCCCTGCATCCTCTGCCAGTGGCCAAGGAGGACCTGGAAATGCTCACAGAGGACTGCAGGGGCACTGGGCAGTGCTTGCAGCAGAGACCGTGAGTGGTGGAGTACTAGCCAGAGAATGAGCGCGCAGGGGACATCGTCAGCAGTGGGCCCTGCCAGAGACTCTGGGCCCTGGCCACTTCCTCCCCCTCGAGGTATGCTGATGCCAGCCCTGGATAAGACCACCAGTTCACGGAGCTGGAGGAAAGTGGAGGAAGTAGGAAAAGCCTTCCCCTCTTCTGATTGGCAGAGCTCTGCTGGTGGTAGGGGGAGGGAGGGGTGATGTCACACGATTCCCACCCCCCTCCTCGCTGCTCCCCCCATCCCCATCCCACATGGCATTTTGTGTCCTCACAGCTTCTGTGAGTCCAGGCATCATCTGGTCAAGACGGAGAGGGAAGGAGATCTCGGTTTTGTAGTGGGTAGCTTGGAGGTAAATATCAAACGAGTGTGAGACAGCAGCAGTGACGCAGGAAAACTCTGCCCTGGAAAAGGGATTGAAAATAGAACAGCCGATAGCGTAATCCCCCCGTATAGATCCGTGGCGAGGGCTGATTTTGGAATACCGTGTTCCGTTCTGGACACCAGATCTCAAAAAGGACAATGCAGAGGGGGAAAACAGAGGGGGTGGGGGGAGGCAAAAAAATAAATAAATTACAAGACTAGACAGATTGATGGAGAAAAGGTCCATCGGTGATTGCCAGCCATGGTGACTAAAGGGAACCTCCATATCCAGAAGCAGCAAGCCTCAGAAGGCCAGTGCCTCTGTGCCCTGCTTGTTTGGCCTTCCAGGGCAACTGTTTTCGGCCACCGTGCAAAACAGGTTAGTGAACCAGATGGGCCGATGGTCTGATCCAGCAGGGTTCTTAGGTCCTTGACTTTACCGTGGTCACATTGAATAGTACCCGGCAGGGCTCTTTTTGTAGCAGGAACTCCTTTGCATATTAGGCGACACACCCCTGATGTAGCCAGTCCTCCAAGAGCTTAGAGTAGCCCCAGTAAGAAGAGCTCTGTAAGCTCTTGGAGGATTGGCTACATCAGGGGTGTGTGGCCTAATATGCAAAGGAGTCCCTGCTACAAAAAGAAGAGAAGAAGAGAGAAGAGTTTGGATTTATACCCCGCCCTTCACTGCCCAAAGGCGTCTCAGAGCGGCTTACAAACTCCTTTCCCTTCCCCTCCCCACAACAGAGGCCCTGTGAGGTAGGTGGGGCTGAGAGAACTCTGACAGAAACTGTCCTTGAGAGAACAGCTGTGCCAGAGCTTGTGACTGACCCAAGGCCACATCAGCAGGTGCAAGTGGAGGAGTGGGGAATCAAACCCGGTTCTCCCAGACTAGAGTCCGCGCACTTAACCACTACACCAAACTGGCTCTTGGTACCCATAAAGCCTGAGTTACGACCAGTTTATAGTTTATCCCCCCTCCCCCAAGACATATTTCCCCCCTCTACGGTAAATTGTCCATGGCTACCATTCAATTTTTGCTACAAAGTCAGCTTTAGCAATGAATAAGAACAGGAAGAGTTCCACAGTTTTGCTGCTCAACAGAGAGGTTCAATCCCCAGCATCTCCAGTTTAAACCCCTGAGGCTGATCCGGAAATTACAGCTGGTGCAAAATGCGGCAGCGCTCCTGCTGATGTCGATGCCTGTGTGGGCTCACGTTCGGCATGTGCTTTGCCAGCTGCACTGGTTAGCAGTTGAGTACTGGATCCGCTTCAAGGTATTGGTAATAACCTTCAAAACCTTATACAGCCTGGGACCAACATACCTAAAGGACCGCCTCTTCCCGTATACGCCTCGAAGAGCTTTACGCTCTAATAATCAACATCTCCTGGTGGTCCCTGGCGCAAAAGACATCTGTCTAGCCTCGGCCAGGGCCTTCTCTGCCCTGGCCCCCACCTGGTGGAACATGCTCCCCATTGAGATCAGGGCCCTGCGAGATCTTACTCAGTTCTGCAGGGCCTGCAAGATGGAGCTGTTCCACCAGGCTTTTGGTTGAGGCAGCAGGTGTCCACTTATGGCCACCCCGAGGTCTCTGTCTCCCACCTGCCGGCCACCTATGTATCAGCAACTGGCCATATCCATCTGCATTAATGGGACGGAACTTTCACCAGTAGCTATAACTATTGATTTAAAATTTTTATACTGTGCTTTTAAACTTATTGTATTGTTGAAAGAGGGGGCTGCGGTGGCTCAAGTGGTTAAGACGCTGAACTGCAGACCGGAAGGTCAGTACTTCAGCAGTTCAAGACCCGAGTGCCGCATGACGGAGTGAGCTCCCGTCTCTGGCCCCAGCTCCTGCCAACATAGCAATTCGAAAGCAAGAAATTGCAAGTAGATAAATAGGTACCACTTCGGTGGGAAGGTAACAGCGTTCCATGCGCCTCAGTGTCTAGTCATGCTGGCCACGTGACCACGGAAATGTCTTTGGACAGCGCTGGCTCTTTGGCTTGGAAATGGAGATGAGCACTGCATCCCTAGAGTCGGATTCGATTGGCTTTCGAGCAAGGGAAACCTTTACCCTTTACTATTGTTGAAAGATGACGTGACCCACCCTGAGCCCGCTTTCAGGATAGGCGGGATACAAATGCGAAAACTAAATAAATAAAAAAGCCAGGCAGTAGATGATGCCGAAAGTCCTTAGCCTGAGACCTTGGAGAGCGGCTACCAGTCTGAGTAGGCAAGACTGACCTTGATGGACCCAGGGTCTGACTCAGTGGAAGGCAGCTTCATGTGTTCATGCGTGATAACTGGGGTTGCCAGCTCTGGGTTGGGGAATGCCTGGAGATTCAGGGGGAGCCTGAGAAGGGGCGGGACTTCAACGAGGTATAAGGCCGCAGAGCCCACCTTCCAAAGCTGCCATTTTCTCCAGGTGCGCTGATCTCTGTCACCTGGAGCTGAGTTGTAATCCCAGGAGATCTCCAGCTACCACTTGGAGGTTGCAAACCAAGAAGAGAGATCACAGGATGGAGTTAGAAAGGAAACAAACAACCATGATGTCTTGTGTCAAAAAAAGGTCTTCACAGACTAGAAGATTCTTTTCCCAAGATTCAGTTTACTTGAAGCAATTCAAACGCCATCAACACCAACGAACCATGCATATTACATCTCGTTTCGTGTATAACTTTATCAAAGTGGGTGGCGTTGAAATGCCTATATTATATTAATCCATTCGGCAGACACTCTAGTCCTATCTCCTAGTGACACTCATCAGATCCATTAGTGACGGCATTTGAATTACATCAAGTAAACTGAAATTTTGGAAAAAGAGTCTTCTAGTCTGTGAAGACTTTTTGGCACAATATATCATGGTTGTTTGTTTCCTTTCTACCACTTGGAGGCTTGCAACTCTAGCTGTCGCCACAGTGTTGGTTTCCATCCTATAGAATCATAGAATGTTAGAGTTGGAAGGGACCTTGCAGGTTATCTAGTCCAGCCCCCTGCACTCTGCAGGAGTGAAACTGAAAGATAGCCCTACATACCTACAACATACCCAAAAGATGGTCGTCCAGCCTCTGCTTGAAAACGTCCAGCGAAGGAGCATCCACCACCTCCCAAGGCAGACCGTTCCACTGCTCAACCACTCTGACAGTAATTTCCACCCATTAGATCTAGTCTTGCAGTCCGGAGCAAGAGAGAATAGATCTGCTCCATCTTCTACATGACAGCCCTTCAAATACTTGAAGACTGCAATCATGTTCCCTCTAAGACTTCTCTTTCCCAGGCTAAACACACCCAACTCTTTCAGCCTTTCCTCATAAGACTTGGATCCCAGCCCTCTCACCATCCTGGTTGCCCTCTTCTGGACATGCTCAAGCACCCCCCCCCTTCCTCTTTCCTAGTGTGCTAAACAGTGGGCTCCATGGATGAGCAGGTTCAAGTCCAGCCATCAGCTCAAATTTATTTGTGATTTCAGCCAGAGCAAGACCAGACTCCTGAGCCTCAGCTCCGTTAAATAGCACACAATTGCCACACCCAACCACACCCCACTCCCAGTGGTAGGTGATTTACATAGCATTGCTACTAGCCTGGTTACTTTCAGAATCCTGGTTGGCTATTGAAGAAAGGTTAAAGCGCTTGGGGCTCTTTAACTTGGAGAAACGATGGTTTAGGGATGACATGATCGTGGTTTATAAGATTGTGCATGGGATGGAGCAGGTATAGAAAGAGGTACTTCCCCCCCTTTCTCCCAATACAAGAACTCATGGGCACTCCATGAAATTGCTGAGCGGTCGGGTTAGAATGGATAAAAGGAAGTGCTTCTTCACCCAAAGAGTGATTAACACATGGAATTCACTGCCACAGGAGGTGGCGGTGGCTACAAGCATGGATGGCTTCAAGAGGGAATTGGATAAACATACGGAGCAGAGGTCCATCAGTGGCTATTAGCCACAAGGTATAGGTAGGAACTCTCGGGATGGGGCAAGTGAGGCTCTGTATTCTTGGTGCTTGGGGGGGGTCAACAGTGGGAGGGCTTCTAGTGTCCTGGCCCCACTGCTGGACCTCCTGATGGCACCTGGTATTTTTGGCCACTGTGCGACACAGAGTGTTGGACTGGATGGGCCATTGGCCTGATCCAACATTGGCTTCTCTTACGTTCTTATGTTGTGCTCCAAGCTCAGCCAGTCTCTGGGGTGATTCAATCAGGGATGATTCAATCCCAATACATAACACAGTTCATTTAAAAAAGTTATTTCTCTTGACCTCGGTGCCTGGGCTTCCTCTGTGTTTGTCTCCACCTCCTACGGTGGCCGTCTTGTAACTGGCTCCATAAGGTCGGAGAGCCAGTGTGGTGTAGTGGTTAGAGTGTCCGACTAGAGTCAGGGAAATCCAGGTTCAAATCCCCACCCTGCCATGGAAGTTTGCTGGGTGACCATGGTCCACTTGCACGCTTTCTGCCTGAAGCTTCCTCGCAGGGGGGTTGTGAGGATAAAACAGGGGAGAGGAGAACGGGGTAAGCCGTTTTGGGATCCCATTTGGGGGGAAAGCAGGATATAAGTAAGTAAATAAATCAGTAAATAGCCTGCAGCTTGCAGGGAGTGCCTTCCTACCTCTCAGTCATTCAGGGAGAGGAGAAAATAATCAATTCCTGTTGCAGCAGCAGCAGCAGCAGTAGCAGTAGTAGTAAAATTTATTGTGTCGTCATTGGCCATTACAATTTAAAACGATATACAAATTAGATAACTCACAGCACTGGAATTTGAATTAGATTTAAAATATAATATCCTCTAAAAATCTGCCCATTCAGTATTTAAAGTAATTAAAATCTTAAATATAGATACTGTTGCAGCAGTTACCGATAAGTTTCTAGGCCCAGTTCAGAGTCTCGGTTTGAACCTTTCATTCCCTTCATAAACCATCTCAGAGACATTTAGGATGAGTCCCCAGCTGGCCTGTTAAGAGCTACGATTCTCTTGGAATTAAAAAAGAAATGTCTCTCAGGGAGTGGTTATAGAATAGCCCATCGGAGGACCTCGGTTTTTTAACCTTTAGAGAAACAAGCAGGGGCTCGCATTTCGAGGGAGGGTTTTACAAGGCTGTTTAGAATGGTGTTGATTGATGTGACAGCCATGTCTAGGGTTCTGATTTTCTGGGTTGATGGTTTCCTTAATTGCCATTTCTCTGTTGTTGTTTTAATCAAACACAGAAGCTGTCTGGAGCTTGTGGACCAAAAGGATTGGAATCAGTTAATTTCTTTTTTTTTTCTTTTAAAATCAAATTTGAATTTCTGCATCCATTTGTGTGTCTGATTACCATGTTGCTTCCATTGTCTACCCTGTGCATTGTCCTGTGACTGAAGCGATCAATATAAACTTTGGAAGCAATAATTTGTCATGGCATCCTTAATTGGGACTTGCTGAATCAGGATGCTCCTTCCTCTTAATAAAGCTGCTGATAGCCTCCTTTTTATAATGATAGCCATTATTTATGCTCTGTGGTCTTTAGCGCCTTCCAGATACCACATACTGTTTTAGGTCCTCAGGGTGGCATCCGTGGGCACCATGTTGCCGACCAACACTTTTCTTGGAGCCCACCATGTGTTTTTAGAAAGTGGGTGGGGAAGGTGAGGACTTTGATTGGCCATTGGAGATTTAATTGGTTGATCATTGTTTCGGTGGCAGCTGTCACCACAGTATTGGTCTTTATCCTCTCTGTAACTCCATTTTCCCAGTGTGCTTTTTAAAAATATCCCTCTCGTCCCCTCAGCTTGGGCTTCCTCTGCATGTGTCTCCACCTCCCATGGCGGCCATTTTGTGACGGGCTCCATCTTCTCTGGCAGCCATTTTGTACTTTTGCCCACCACCCTGTTTCAGAATTCCAAAGCCCACAGGCTCGAAAAGGTTGGGGACCCCTGCTGTATGGTGCGTGCTCATTAAACAGAACGGACAACCATTTAATAAGGACTGGGCACCTATTTGTGCCAGTGGCTGTTTCTCATGCAAAGTTGATGTCAGGGCTGAGACCACCAAGTGCCATAGAAGGTGGTGGCAAAGATCATTATGATATCTACCTGTTGGTCACACGCTTTGGACCAATATGTAATGGAAACTGAGGCAGGAGGCAACCAGGGTCTTTTCAGGGGTGGTCTTCCCTTTGAAGCCCTCCTGGTTTGTAGCCACAAGGTTAAAACATATATACTCTTCCAGACAGTTACATTTGATCCCAAATTTATTAATCCTGTCCAGTTTTCCATTGTTTACGCTTTCAAGACCTGCTTTTATGTTGCTATTATTGTATGTTTGCGATTATTTTATGCAATTATTTTATGGTTTTACCAATTAATCTTGTGACGTATAAATAAGGACGGTTTTATTGTTGATAACCTAGTTTTACTGAATTAAACTCATTTGTATCATGGCTTTTTAACTTGTGTTATTAAATGTATATTAACCACCTTAGTGAGGCAGGGTATAAACCTTTCAAATCAATAATAAGTGTGTTTGGCGTTAAAAGGAGTCTACGGTTCTGGGATAATAGCATAAGGCCTTCAGATGTGCCTAATTGCGGAGAGATCATGGCTTAGTGGTAGAGCATTTGCTTGGATGCAGAAGGTCCCAGGTTCAATCCCCAGCATCTCCAGTTAAAAAGACCAGGCAGTGGTTGAGGTGAAAGATCTCTGCCTCTGGACAGCTACTGCCAGCCTGAGTAGGCAATACTGGTCTTGATGGACCAAGGGCCTGGTTCAACATAAGGCAGCTTCATATGTTCATATATGTTCATAACTCAGGGCACCTTGTTGAAATAGTCTAAGATCTCTTGGTGGTTTTCCGTATCTTCTTTTTTTTTTACAAGAACATACATGCTGCCTACATAGTAGGACAACTCAGTTAGCATTACTTTGAGAGTTCATCCAGTGCAGCCCACTTTAGCTGGGAGATTTTAGCATGCATTTTCTGGATTTTTCTAATTATCCTCTGAAGGATCTATCGAACTCCCTCTGTCGGTGCCTTTTGCCAGCGGATGAAGACTGTTTTGTTTCATTTGGCATACCCTCAATAACAATTACTGACCCTCTCCTTTGTATTGTTTGTGATGTGTTGTTATTGAATTATTTTATCAATTTAATGCTTTTAGTAGTTTGATTTTTTTTTTTTTATGTACAGCACCTTGGGGATCCCGATCAGGCAGAAAGGAAGCCTAAAATTTATTTATTTATTTATTTTAAATAAACTGCTTTCTTGTTGCCAATAAATATCAGTATTTATTAGCTTCCATCCGTCTCTTCCAGGTGAAACCCACGGAGAACTCGGTGTGCATCGGCGCCCTCCTTTTCCTCTACACAGGCGATTTCTACTTGAACATCAAATTCCACGAAGACAGCTCCAGCAGGGAACTTCCTCTCTCGTGGTTCTGCCTACCCAGCGTTCACATCCGTGCTGTTGATCCGGTCCTCTAGAGCAAGCTGTGAATGTACCGCGCCATATTGCGTTAGCCTCTATGCCTACCAGAGCATGGCACGTCCTCTCCTTGCCCCCCTCCCAATTTTGGTTGTTTTCACAGAGGTGCGTCCGAGAGATAGCCACGGTTGGCTGACGATAATTTGAGACAGCTGCCTTTGTGTATTTGAAAAGACGTGATTGGGTCGACCGAGGAAATGGATTTTTCTCATCTTCCAGTTAGCATATCGGAGGACATTCTTCTTCACTACAGTGATTACTATATAGTTGCGGGAATAAAATTCTGCAGTTTTGTCGTTAGTTTCTAGGATGTAGGCTTCAGTGCTAGCTAGGACATCAGCATTTGTCCAGCTAAGGGTTGTTCATTGCTGTCTCGCAGTTTGTACTAGAGTCCTGACGGGCACAGTTTCCCGAGTTACTTTCCACTCTACAGCCCCTAAGAATATTGTAGCATCTTTTGAATGTGTAGGAAATAGAGGCTCAGAATATGGCATGGATCTCCCCAATGGCCACCTGCAGGCTTGGGATCAGTTCCAGGGTCCACACTGGGGGCTCGTGTTCAATATGTGTCAATTTACAAAGAATACACTGTGCTTAAGCTCTTCCTTCTAAGCAAAGGCATTCTAATTAGCAGTTGGATGTCAGAGAATTCTGTGTTCTGCACGCTGAGCCGACCCATTAAGCAGGTTACGTGGCAACTGGCGGCCCCAGGCAGGCTTTGAAAAATGTCCAGACGACAATGGAAAGTTACGGGTACAAGTTACATTCCTCCAGTCAACCTCGGTTCCTTAATATCTTATTGACCTTTCTTCTCTGAGGATCAAAAATTCTCTCCTGGGCTTCATAGGTTCTTACACACAGAAATATTAAGCGGTGAAGAGAATTGGTCTGCATTTATTTCTCTTGGTTTTCACTGGGTTCAGACGCACCCAAAATCCATGCACACAAACTTGCGTGGGGTGAAAAACTGCAGAACTATAGAATGGCACTTAATTTGTTTTCCCCCTTCTGACACCCCAAGCCGCAGAGATTGGGAAGAATAGGAAAATTAGGGATGCACACGTTAACTCGACTGTTGGACAACCCCACCTTGGTCTTCTGCTCTAGTCTTTGGCATGCACCTTGATCCTTCCATAAGGACGTTCACTAAGTAGCTTCATTCCTTACTGGATGGTTATCCTTTTCTTAAGCTCATTCCTAGGCACCAGGGACCAAGTCTGCTCATTCTCTTTGCTTTGTGTGGACAGAAATCATTGCATAGCATGAACAACTAATCCCACTCATCATGGCCCATAATATTGCAAAGTGGGCACATTTTTCCATCTTCATCTTTGCTCTTTCATACACAGGCTCTTGCAGTGACAACTGTTGCTTGTCAGCCATCAACAGGCTCTGATGGGGAAGTGTCTTCTCTCCATTGTGTAGGCCGTAGCACATCTGCTTTCTGGGAGCCACAGCTGGCACGTCTTTGTGCAAGGGGACCTTTGCCAGTCTGTTCCCTTTGTGAATCATAGCATCTAACCTTCTTGCTACCTTTTCCAGTTGTCTGCTTGCACACATCTAAGTGTGAAAGAGACTGATTTCCCACAAACAGCTGTGCCACTCTCGCTCTTCCCTTTCCCCGTCAATTTCCCACTACTTGCTGCGTGGCCGCATTTTGACCCACAGCATCCCCCAATTTCCCCCACATCTTCTGGATCCTTGTTTTTTAAGATTGAGAAGATGCAGGGAAAATCAAGGGATGCTGTGGGTCAAAATGCAGCCATGCAGCAAGTAGTGGGAAATGACGAATGCAATCGGGGGAAAGGGAAGAGCAAGAGCGGCACAGCTGTCTGTGGGAAATCAGTCAGAGAGAACTGGGTGGGGCATTCTACTGATATTCAGATTGGTTAAAACTGGATGGGGCAAGATTGGATAGTTTTGGAACTGGATGGGGAAAGACTGGATGCTCTCTAGCGGGAGGAATTTTTCCTATTGTGGTATCATTTCACAGGACAATGTTCTAGCTCCATGCCTCCCTGAATGCCATGCCTTTTACGGACGGGAGTCCTGCCGAAATAGCTATCTGGAATGATGTTTGCGAGAGATTCAGAGAGAGATGATGTTTCCTCAAGCCCTTCTCCTTTTCTGGAAGCGTTGAGAGATTTGTTTTCTTCCAGTCTTGAGAGGTAATGGTCCAGCTCATAAATCTGACATCACCCCACTGAGATGAATTAAATCACTCTGTGATTGAGAGGTTGCTGTAAACTGAAGAACAGGTTTCGGTCTCTCTGTATGTCTGCGTCAGAGAAGCTTAAATCGTATGTAAGATATACTTGCCAAATAAATATTTAGCTTTGGTTGTTTACCCAACCTGTCTCCACCGTGTATGATTTCCACTGTGATTTTTACTGCTTGGAAATTGCATGGCAGGTACTAACTGGCCCCACCTCTGGAGACCTCTGGAAGAGCCTCAGGTGGTCCACAAAAGATGTGTTTTCTTCTGTAAAACTGTTGGACAAAAACAAGGATGCATGAGATGCACACAGTTGCTCTTTAGTTTCTGTTGCCGTGTCACTTTAATAAAAGCACAACGTTCTTAGAGAGTGAAGGAGGTGTTCCTTTTTTATATATTCCAGCAGTGTAGCCATATTAGTCAGTTGCAGCAAAAATCAACAGGACTCTGAAGCAATGCTCCCTCTAAACTGTGGAGTCTTGTGAGCAAAAATTCTACTTTGTGAGCTACCGGCATTAAAGTTGTGAGCAGATGATTTGGCTGCTGCGTAAATTAGTTCGCTCTGGAGCCACCCTTCCTGAGCTAAGGCAAAAATGTGTGAGCTGAAAAACCATGCGCTCGCTCACACTAACTCAGTTTAGAGCGAACTCTGCTCTGAAAGCACCTTAAAGCCTAACAGAATTTTATTCCAACACGGCCTATCATGGATTAGAGCCTCAATTCTTCAAAGTAGGGGAGAGCCCACGTCTCAGAGGTAGAGCGTCTGCTTTTTATCTGTCTGTCATCCATCTGTCCATCCATCCGTCCATCCATCCACCTCTATCCTGCCTTTTCTCTTGATTCAAGGCAGCTTGCAATAATAATCAAAACATCCTCGGCTAAAACCAAAGATGATTTTTTGTTGTTGTTGCCATCGAGTCTCAGCCGACGTACAGCAACCCCGTAGGGTTTTCAAAGCAAGAGCTGTTCAGAGGTGGTTTGCCATTGCTTGCCTCTGTGTCATGACCCTGGTATTTCTTGATGGTCTCCCATGCAAATACTGGCCAGGACTGACCCTGCTTGGCTTCCCAGATCTGATGAGATCAGGCTAGCCTGGGCTTTCCAGGTCAGGGCAAAATAGCATGCCCCAAATCCCTCCCCCCTCTTCAAAGGTGTCTGCCATTTGAACCTGATCGAAAGCCCTCCTGATGTTCTCCAGGGAGGAGGTTCTCCATACCTCTTCAGGAAGCCCATTCCACAGAACTAGAACCATGATGGAAGAGGTCTGGGCTCTGGTCAATGCAAGACAGGGCATCCTAAGTGATGGGGTAGCCAACAGAGGGCTGCCTGGTGACTGCGGTTGGTGCCAGTGTTCCCTCTAAGCTGAGTTGGTGTGAGCTAGCTCACAGTTTTTTAGCCTCCGGCTCACACATTTTTTTTTTTTTGTCTTAGCTCAGGAAGGGTAGCTCCAGAGCAAACGAATTTATGCGGGAGCCAAATCGCTTGCTCACAGCTTTAATCCCAGCAGCTCACAAAGTAGAATTTTTGCTCACAAGGCTCCACAGCTTAGAGGGAGCATTGGTTGGTGCACAGAAGTATATGGAAGGAAACACCATGCTTGCCATTCAGAAGGTCCCAGGTTCAATCCTGGGCATCTCCAGTAAGAATCAGGTTGCAGGTGATGGGAAATGCCTCCACCTGAGATCTTGGAGAGCTGTTCCCAACGTGAGTCGGCAATACTGACCTTGATGGACCAGGGGTCCAATTCAAAGAGTGATTGACACATGGAATTCACTGCCACAGGAGGTGGTGGCAGCTACAAGCATGGACGGCTTCAAGAGGGAATTGGATAAGCATATGGAGAAGAGGTCCATCAGTGGCCACTGGCCACAAGGTATAGATCGGGGTGGCCAAACTTCCTTAACATAACAGCCGCATAGAATAAACGCCAGATGTTTGAGAGCCGCAAGCCATGAACAAATATCACACACACACTTTTACTGGAAAATATGCAAATTTGCTTTTGATTAACATTCAATTAGACACTGTGAAAGAGCCACATGCGGCTCCCGAGCTGCAGTTCGGCCACCCCTGGAGATGGAACGCTCTGTCTGGGGCTGTGATACTCAGCATTCTTGGCACGTGGGGGGGCAACAGTGGGACGACTTCTGGAGTTCTGGCCCCCCTGGTGGACTTCCTGATGGCTCCTGGGGTTTGGCCGCTGTATGACACAAGAGCGTTGGCCTGGATGGGCCACTGGCCTGATCCAACATGGCTTCTCTTACGTTCTTAAGGAGAGCCCTGCTGGATCAGACTAATGTTCCATCTAGTCCAGCACCCTGCTTCATAAGTTGGTCAAGAGGAAGTAACATAAGGCAGCCCAAAGATGTTCGAAGAAGAGAAACCAACTTTGATTTAGAGTACTGTTATAGCCCTAACGTTGTTCCCCCCCCCCTTCAGTTTTAGAGTGTAGGTGAGACAGGGGAGAGAAGAAAGACCTGGGCAAGGCAAGGGGATATTGGGAAGAAACGGGGAAGGTGTCAGTGAGAAGCTGCCCAGTACAGTCGTTTGGGGAGGTAGAAACAGAGGTGGTTCTCCCAAGAAAGTCAACTGAGCCAGGCTTCACTGACAACAACTTGTGAGAATCGTCTGTAGTGGTAGGATGGGAGATGGAAAGATCTGACCTACAGGCACAATGGGCAGACTCTCCTTCCCCCACTGCAAGGAATGATGGCTGCACGGGGATATGAACTCATGGTGAGGATGTTTGTGTACAGTGGGGCCAAAGTGACGAGGGAGTCCCTTTTTATTCTCAGTCTTGAGTTCCGATGTAGCAGGTGAGGCCCTTGGTCAATCTCCGTGGTGTGTGGTGCGGTGGTTAGACTGAAGGACTAGGACCTGGGTGACCCGCGTTCGAATTCCCAACTCTGCTATGGAAGTTTGCTGGGTGATCTTGGGCCAGTCGTGTCCCCTGAGCCTCACTTTCTTCACAGGGTTAGTAACATAGAAACTTAGAGCTAGAAGGGACTCCCAAAGGTCATCTAGTCCAACCCCCTGCACAGTGCAGAGGCATTGTGGGGATAGAATAGAGATGGGGAGGATGTATTAAGCCGCTTTGGATCCCCACTGAGGCAAGCTGTGAATGAAGTCAATAAATAAATAATAGCTGAACCGCTGTGTCTTTTAGTATGTAGTAAAAAAGAGCAGAAAGGAGCTGCGGTGGCTCAGGTGGTTAAGACACTGAACTGCAGGCTGTGGAAGGTCAGTAGTTCAGCAGTTCAAGACCTGAGAGTGCCGCATGACGGGGTGAGCTCCTGTCTCTAGTTCCAGCTCCTGCCAACCTAGCAGTTCGAAAGCAAGAAATTGCAAGTAGATAAATAGGTACCACTTCAGTGGGAAGGGAACAGCGTTCTGTGCACCTTGGTGTTTAGTCATGCCGGCCACATGACCATGGAAACATCTTTGGACAGCGCTGGCTCTTCGGCTTTGAAACGCAGATGAGCACCACAACCCTATAGTCGGATTCGACTGGCTTTCAAGCAAGGGAACCTTTACCTTTACCTAGAAAAGAGCAGGAGTCCAGCAGCACCTGGACTAACAACATTTGTGGAAGGGTATCGACTTTTGTGAGTCACTGCTCACTTCTTCAGATACAGCGAGAACGTGAGTCCATCTGTCCTACATATTGGAAAGTGGAGTGATTTCAGATGACACTAGCAGGCAGATGACTATAGCAGAAGTGATTGGATTAGGTGCTATATGCAGAGAGGTCATAGACATGGAGAAACCGGCATTGGTAATGGGACAGGAAACCTAGGTCTCAGTTCAGTCCAGGTAGATGCATTTGTCTTGAGCTTCATTATCCGTTGCAATCAGCAGTCTATAGTCTGATCTGTTTCAAAGCACTGCTGTCTATTCCGAGATGACGGACAGGTCTAAAAACGTAATGACTGTTGTTTCGAGTGCCTTTCGCCGCCCTTGTTGGCAACGCCATGCCGTTCGGGCAGCTGCGGCCCCACGATCTATCTCCGTGTACATCTTGTCTGTTAATGGAGCTGTGTCATTAGGGCTTCAGTTAGCCTCCGCCAACTGAGCAGTTGACATCACTCTCCTGGCTTTGAAGTGCCACCGTTAATCGGGATATCAGCTGCAGATCAAGCAGATGTTGGGATCCCAATCTGGGGGACGTAATTAGCCATGTCACGTGTGGGAGTAGGTGGGCAGTCTCTGGCACAGATCATTCAGGTCTTGCTAAAACAGTAGCACACACGCATCTGTGTTTTTCCCCCTTAACCCATCAAGATGCCAAGAACGGCTCTGTGCCTCTTCATATCAATAGTATTTTTTTTTTCATTTAAATTGTTAATAAAATAAAAGATACTCTTAAAAAAGGTGGGATACAGAAGGGAAAAAGGGGTAGGGGGGATATAGATGCATCAGGTGTGTCAAATATTATGAGTTGTTCCGTACAGCAAGTGAAATCAGATGTATCACCAAATGTATTGCATATTTCAAATACGGAAGCAGACAGTGTTGAGGTTTTTTACAATGATTTAATTTTAGCATAGAACTTTGTTCAGTTGTGAAAGATGTGATCTCTTTTGTCGTTAATTGATTATCTCGGACTTTAGGAAAGTTCTTGTTTATTCTTTAAAGAGAGAATCCTTCCCCAAATCCTGTAACACTGATGTTTTATTGCCTGCTTCATATCAATAGTTGATACACAATGGAATTCATGAGACTCCTGAGGCCTCCAGGGATTCATCCCAGAGTCCAGTTGGCTGGGTAAGATGGTTCCTGACTTGCATTTGACACTCCCGACAGTAACACAATTCCTCTTGGTGGATGAACTACTTGGGTGTTTTCAGTGCATACAGGTAGTCGCTCATCCTGCCAAGGGGGCTTAGTCTCAGTGGAAGAACCTCTGTTCTTGCATGCAGAAGGTCACAGGTTCAATTCCTATCGTCTCCAGTCAAAAGGACCAGGCAGTAGGTAATGTAAAAGACCTCAACCTGAGACCCTAGAGAGCTGGTCTGAATAGACAATACTCACCTGGATGGACTAATGTTCCGATTCAGTATAAGGCAGCTTCATGTGTGTTCGTATGTATTCAGAAGCCATACTTTGGGAGGGGCTGTGGCTAAGCGGAAGAGCTTCTGCTTTGCATGCAGAAGATCCCAGGTTCAATCCCTGACATCTCAAGCTAAAAGAGTCAAGAGATAGGTGATGTGAAAGATCTGCACCAAGAGATCCCAGAGAGCCATGGTTGGCATGCCATAGAGTCCACCTTCCAAAGTAACCATTTTTTCCAGGGGGACCAATCTCTGTAGCTTGGAGATGAATTGTAACTCCCACCTAATGTTGGGAACCCTACTTGCAACTCTATGATGCCCCAAAGCTGCCATTTTCTCCTGCGGAACTTGGCTTGCCAGCTCCAGTTTGGGGAATTCATGGAGATGGGGGAGGGAAGTCTGGGGAAGGGGGTTGGCATGGAGAGGGACTTCAGTAGGGTATAATGCTGTAGCGTCCACCTTCCAAAGTGGCCATTTCCTCCGGGAGAACTGACCATCAGTTGATATCCCCGGAGATCTCCCACCAGTACCTGCAGATTGGCAGCCCTACGGGGAACCGATCTCTGTAGCCTGGAGAGGAGTTGTAATTCCAGGGAAAGTCCAGGCCGCACCTGGAGGCTGGCAAACCTAATATCGTTAGAAATGTGCCAAAACGGATTCTAAGTGCGGCCTTTGTGGTTTTCAGAGCACGTCTGCAAGTCCTGGAGAGGGAGCGGGAATGGGATGTGTGCTTTGGACGGTGTGCCAAATGCAGTCGGCAGGCCCGATGAGTGTCGCAGCGCTTCGGGGCTTTCCGTGTCCCAGTAACTTTTTAGTGTGTGATAATTACAACGTGCTTAGCTGCTTCTCTCGTTGCTGACTTGCCAAGCCTTTAAACGCTCCATGACAGCCTCGCTAAAGATTATGGTAGGCTTCTCGACAAAACAGGCAAATCTTGGCCACAGGCCAGGAGACTCAGATGCATCCGCAGAGCTGTGCAGGAGCGTAACGGGCCTGCTCCTGTTGGAGAGCCAGTTTGGTGTAGTGGTTAAGAGTGTGGACTCTAATCCGGGAGAACCGGGTTTGATTCCCCACTCCTCCACGTGCAGCTGCTGGGGTAACCTTGGGTCAGTCACAAGTTCTCTCAGAGCTGTTGTCTCAAGGGCAGTTCTGAAAAGAGCTCTCTCTGCCCCACCTACCTCACAGGGTGTCTGTTGTGGGGAGGGGAAAGGAAAGGAATTTGTAAGCCGCTCGGAGACTCCTTCGGGTAGTGAAGGGTGGAGTATAAATCCAATCTCTTCCTCATCTTCTCCACTGATCGGGTTGCCAGATCCCCCGGTGAAGGCAGGGTTCCCCCGCTGCAAGGCTGTGCCCCTCAGCCACCAATCAGCTGGCCAGCGGGTGGGGGGGACTTATCAGTAAAAAGAAGAAGGCCTAGGTCACGTCACCGCCATCGCACAGCAAGTGACGCCATCACACCGGTAACTTCTGAGCGATGCTCTGGTATCTGGGCAAAAGCTCTACGGTAGGGGCTGGATTCACCATAGAGTTTTTGCCCAAATACCAGAGCGTCACCCGAAAGTCGCTTGCGTGATGATGTCACTTCCTGTGCACTGCCAGCGACATGGCCTCAGCCTTCTTTCTACTGGTAAGTCCCGTCCCCCCCCCATTCATCACCAGTTGCTCGGGAAGGCCCGGCAACCCTATCCATCGAGAGGTCGCTTGCATCACTCCCTGGAGGTCTGTGTGCTGGCGTTGTATGTCCTGTGGTGGGTTGCCAACTCCAGGCTGGGAAATCCCTGGGGTGGGGTGGAGCTTGAGGAGGGGAGGGTCCTCAGCAGTGTATGATGCCATTGAGTCCACCCTCCCAAGCAGCCCTTTTCTCCAGGGGGACTCACTGCTGTTATCCGAAGGTGGGACTGGGGGGGGGATGCTATGAGATCTAAGGTTGCCGGGTCCTCCCAGGCCACCAGTAGGGTATGGGGGGTAGGGTTGCCAGCTCTGGTTTGGGAAACTCCTGGAGATTTGGGGGTGGAGCCTGAGGAGGACAAGGACCTCAGTGGGGTACAATGCGCAAAGTGGGCTTCCATAGTATCCATTTTCTCCAGGGGGGGACTGATCTCCGTAGTCTGGAGATGATCTGTGATTTCGGGGGACCCCCCAGGGCCCACCTGGAGGCTGGCATCCCTGATTAGATTGGTGCCTTTCGACGGAGGTCCTCTGTGACACGGAGCACCTTCAGTAGGCTTTGGCTCGGAAGACGGCTGCGGCCTTTCTTGGCCAGACAGGACCCAGCCACCGTTATCCAGAGTCGAATCACATTCCATTTGTCTTACCCGTAATGCACTCTGTGCCTTGACAGATGCCTCTGAAGACTGTTCAGAAGTTATTGTGGGATTTGGCAGCAAGATGTCTTGCCCGTCTAAATCACCGTATATCACTGGTGCTTAAAGATGTGTGCCAGCCACGGCCTTTGCTTCCGGACACAATTGGAAATTATACTTCCTATGTAGAGGACATTAAGGGAATGCCTTAGCTTCTCTGCTCAGCTTGTTGGTCCTCGGGGGCAACTGGTTGGCCACCGTGTAAAACAGGATACTGGCCTGATCCAGCAGGGCTCTCGTGGTCTGCACTGTAAGACCCTAATTGGTCCGTGGCCAATGTATAGGACTGCTTTGTCTTAATGGACCTCCTCTTACATGACCTGTTGTGTGTTTCCCTACCAGCATGAAGCGAGGTGGTTGACGGGGCCTTTTCTGCTGTGGCCCCTCAACTGTGGGCCTCTTTCGCCTGCTCAGTTCTAGGCACCAGGCAAAATCCTTTCTTGTTTCCTCTGCCACTTCCTAGTCTTACTCCTGAGTTGCCGTTTGTTCTGTCCTCCGGTCTGATTTTACTTTGTTATTTATTTTTTTTTTGTCTTTCCCATCATATGGGAGGATCCTCATTGGGTCTCTTCTTGTTTAATTTGCTTCTGTGATTTGCCAAGGGAGTCCTCAAGTGGAGGGTGGGCTAAATAGCCATTCTCAAGGGCTTCTTTTAAAAAACTGTTGGACTTCCGCTTTTAGCTATGCGTCAACCCAGAAATCAGAAGGAGCTCAAGATGGGGAAGGGCAACCATGAAGGAGCTAAAAGAGAATCTTGAATGTGACGATGTGTCACTGGCAAGAAAGATCAAGATATACATACCATAGTATGGCCATGAAAGATGGACAATAAGAATGTAAGAGAAGCCAGTGCTGTATCAAGCCAATGGCCCATCCAGTCCAACACTCTGTGTCACATAGTGGCCAGAAATACCAGGTGCCATCAGAAGGTCCAGCAGTGGGGCCAGGACACTAGGAGCCCTCCCACTGTGAAGAAAGCTGACAGGAGAAAGTTGATTCATTCGAAATGCGGTGCTGGAAGAGAGTTTTATGGATATCGTGGGCCACGGAAAAGGACAAACGTAGGTTCTAGATCAAATCAAGCCTGAACAGTCTTCCCAGAAGCTAAAACAACTAAATTTAGGCTATTGTACTTTGGTCACCTTATGAGAAGATGAGAGTCACTGGAGAAGACAGTAACACCAGGGAAAGCTGGAGGCAGCACGAAAAGAGGAAGACCCACTGGGAGATGGGCTGACCCAACCAAGGAAGCCACAAGGGGCATCAATTTTCAAGATCTGAGCAAGGCTGTTGGCAACAGGACATTTGGGAGGACAATTAATTCACAGAGTCTCCGTAAGTCAGAAGCCACTCAACAGCGCTCAACGAACACACCTTTTATTTTAGATGCTTTTGTTATTTGTCGTTTTATCTCAGTACGGAAGCTGCCTTGAAAGCATTGCCATGGAGTGCAAATATTCTAAACAAACAATAGATTATGGTGGAGGCAAGATTGGAGCGGGGGCAGTCCCGGCTAGGGTTGCCGACTCCAGGCTGAGAAACTCCTGAAGACTTTGAGAGTGGAGCCTGGGTGTTAGCAGTCAGACCCCCCCTCTCTCCGAGGGGCAGTTTATAGCTAGAAGAACCATCAACACCCTTCTTAAAATATCACCTCAAGAACCGTAAGTGCAAGACACTGCCTGTCAGAAACAAGCCTGGACCAATGTTCCCTCTAAGCTGAGTTAGTGTGAGCCAGCTCACAGTTTTTTAGCCTCTGGCTCACACATTCTTGCCTCAGCTCAGGAAGGGTGGCTCCCAAGCAAACTAATTCATGCAGTAGCCAAATTTCCCACTTACAACTGTAATGCCAGCGGCTCACAAAATAGGATTTTTGCTCACAGGACTCCACAGCTTAGAGGGAATGTTGGCCTGGACATATAGTTTAGAAATGTGTATAAGAGCGGTCGACTGTCTACTGCCCCTCCATGCCCTGGAAAGATGATGACGACGACGACAATGATTTATTAATCACCCCAACCCGGCTTATGCTGGGCTCTGGGCAACGCACAGGACATAATGTCCTAAAATACAAAACACAAAACCTTAAAATTTATATATAACATTAGTAATAATTATGGTGTCGATAAAAAGATCCAGATGGCAATTTCCCTGTAGTATTATAGATCCCGATTCTGGACTACCAGTCCCTTTTTTTCTGGGTGAGGGGAAGGGACCTCAGATCGTGGAGGGGAGATGAAAGAAGGATGCCAGCCAACGGGTAAGCGTTGCTGTCTTCAACCAAAAGCCTGGCTGCCCTTAGCCTGCCTTGACGGGGAGGGTGGGGTATAAATTAAATACATACATACATACATCAAACATCTCTGCCTTTCAGGCCCTGCGGAATTGCATAAGATCCCGCAGGGCCCTGATGTCACTTGGCAGAGGTGCATCATTTAGAACAATGGGTCTCCTGATTGGCTCACCCTTGGACTAATCCCGTCAACACCCAGCCTCACTTCTCTGCACTCCTTTACCTTAACTAAATAACTCTTAATCCTACTGACCTAAACCGTTAGCCCTTCCTGCCAGGTACTTATAGGGTCGTCCAACCTCTCACACATCATCATCTATCTCAGAAAAGCCCATTAAGTTATTGTTTTCCTGGCAAACGTGTCATACCCCCAGAGGGCAAGTTTTGCCCTGTATCAGAAGCACTCTGCTTCCCAGCAGTGTTGGGTGTGCCTTGGATCCTCCACATACACCCCCACTTTGTTGGGCTCTCTTCTCTCTCGAAACGCTGGTGTTTTTGCTGCTTCCGTGGACATCTTCAGGACTGGTAATTATTACCCTTCCCTAGAAAAAAAAAAGCTTTTCCTCTTTCCTCCCTGATTTCCTCTTAGTTGGCTCTTGAATGTATTTTTAGTGCTTGTATGTATGCATTTCTGTCCATTTCTGTTTCCTTTGCTGCCTGGTATATTTGAGAGTTCTCTTAAGAGAAAAATCCTGGTATATATAGGTGGAGAATCTGTCTCCTTAAAGTTAATTCCCCCAACTAATTAGGAGACTGCCTCTTTGGGTAACATGGGGAGGGACGCGGTCAGGGTATAACGCCATAAGTCCATCTGCCAAAGGAGCCATTTCCCCCCAAGACAAGTAAATCTCTGTCATCTGGAGATCAGCTGTAATTCTGGGAAATCTCCAGGCGCCCCCTGCAGGCTGGCAACCCTACTCCCAGGTCACAGCTTGAGCTCTTCACCACTGTACAACACCCGCTGCAAGCTCCATCTCTTCCCCCTTTCTCCCAGACCAATTTAGTATCATTCCTCCCATCTTTAGCCATGGATATTCTTTGATGTAGCAGTTAGGAATGTGGACTGTAATCTGGGAGAACCGGATTCAGTTCCCCACTCCTCCACGTGCAGCCGCTGTTCTGACCTCGGGTCAGTCACAAGTTCTCTCAGAGCTGTTTTCTCAAGGGCAGTTCTTGAGAGAGCTTTCCCAGCCCCACCTGCCTCACAGGGTGTCTGCTGTGGGGAAGGGAAGGGCAAGGAGATTGCAAGCTGCTCTGAGACTCCTTTGGGTAATGAAGGGCAGGGTATAAATCTAATCTCCTCCTCCTCCTCTTCTTCTCTTCCTCTAAAGAAACTGATACAGAGAGACAGTGGGGCGTAGTGGTTTGAGTGTTGAGCTAGGATTTGGGAGACCCAGGTTTCAATTCCTGTGCTGCCATACATGCTTGGTGAGTGACCTTGTGCCAGTCACTCTTGTTCAGGCTAACCTCCTTCACAGGACTACTGTGAGCATGAAACAAGGGAAGGTGAATCATTGAAGCAGCCTTGAGCTGCTTGCAGGAAGTGAGGGATTAAAAAATGTGAAGAAGTAATATATGAGAAACAATATCTTTGGGCATGAGCAGAGTGCCTACCCCCCACCGGGCAAATGGGAACCCGAGGCTGAGGCCTTCCCCTGATGTGGCCTCCTGGCTCCGGGATTCAGAGGATTGGTGCCTCCACGGCCGGATCGCCCATAGGGAGAACTAGGCACTCGCCTAGGGCGCGCCGGCCTCACTCCCCCCAAAAAGCACCCCCTGCCACCCTAACCGGGCGCCCGCCGCCGCCACTAGACCCCCCGCCCCCTTCCCGGCTTTCCTGGGGCCCTGCAGCCGCGGAGCCCCCAGAAAAGCTGGTGCTGGGAGGGAGGGCGGCGGCTAGACCCCCGCCCCCTTCCCTGGCTTTCCTGGGGGCCCCGTAGCTGCGGAGCCTCCAGGAAAGCCAATGCTCCGCCGCCACCCCCCGGTCTCCAGGCCCCACCGGGAGGTTGGCATCCCCAGTGGGGGTGCCCTAGGCTGTCCTGCCTAGGGCACCCAGATACCTGGAGCCGGCCCTGGGTGCCTCTAAATGTGGAGGTCCCACTCAGTCACCATGGCTGGTAGCGACTGGTAGCTTGATCTTCCATGAATCAGTCTAATCCCAGCTCTCTTTCACTGCTGTTCAAAGAAGGGCAGAAACCGTAACCGCACTTTCAGAGCCTGAATAAGGTGCACAACTTTTTACTTCTTTGTCTCTCTCCCAATATGGGAGGGATTTTTTTTTTTTAATCTCTATCCTTAAGAAGGAGGGAAGGTGGCGTGATGCAGCCCGATCTCGTCAGATCTCGCAAGCTGAGCAGGGTCAGCCCCGGTTAGTACTTGGATGGGAGACTTCCGAGGAAGACTCTGCAGAGGAAGGCCATGGCCAACCACCTCTGCCTCTCACTTGCCTTGAAAGCCCCTGGCTGGGGTCACCGTAAGTCAGTTGCAACTTGACAGTACTTTATACACATGCATATTATTATAATAATACAGAAGCATGTGCGCTTCTAGGGTAACCATAGAGCTTTTTTCTCAAATGCTAGCGTGTCCCCTGTGCAACGTGCCCTGTGCAGTGACTTCACCTCCAGGTGATGTCATTGAGCGGGGCACGTTTTACTTATTTATTTATTTAGTTAGTTAGACTTACAGCTTGCTCTCCCTTACGTTATAGGCTCAGGGCGGGTAACTGTCAGCTAGGCCTCTTGCCTGGCTGCCATGGAGATGGGTTTTTTTTTTTTTAACTTTGGAATGATGACTTTTGTTTCCACTGAGACTTCACTGGTTTTATTATCTGTCTGATGTCCTATATGACCTTGGGTGCCTGGTGTAGTATTTCTCTTGGGAAATGTTGCCCGTTACTTTGGCGGGCTCCTGTAGGCCACCTGATTGGCCGTGGGCCATCAGGGGACCCCTTTTGAGTTATGTATATCTATTTGCTTCACGCGCTTTCTCCTTAGTTCTAACACGGAATGGTTATGATCCCTGCATACTCTCAATGTCTCAATGAAGCTTTACTTTTTTGAAGGAAAGTCATTGGGAACTGATTGTTGCAGGCATCTGATAGTAACAACGTATATGTATCTGCCATTAAAGCAGATTTACAATATTAAAACATGTACAATGATCAATTTAAAGCCCATAAAATCCTCATCCTTTTTTTCATTAAAACATTGGCATTAAAACAACGACGTGCCTCAGCAGCGGATAATGGTTCCGGCAGGGCCCTGATCTCATAGGGGAGCTTATTTCACCGGGCAGGGTCCAGGGCTGAAGAAGCCCCGGCCCTAGTTGAGGCAAGTCGGACATCCCTTGGGCCAGGGATTAACAGGAGGTGTTGATTGGTAGAACGTAATGTTCTACAGGGCTCCCCGGGCGGCCGGGCAGTGGGGGATCAGGGCCCTGAAAGCGGGTAAACCCCCACCCTTGTCAGGGGAATGATAACAAATACCACAAAGGTCGATCCTTTGCTCCAGTTTTTCCTTAGTTACACAACTTTGCTTAGTTTTGCCTTTGGCTGAGGCAACAGGTGTCTAAACTACATTAGCCTCCCCTGCTCTGCCCTGCTGCTCTGTCTGCACCGCTCCACCCGGTGTATGGACGCTCTTTGCCCACTGCCCAGAAATCGGTCCATTGTGGGCATATCCACATGCAGAAACTCTGGGAGCGCCCCCCAATGGTCAGATTGCCATCCGGAGTGCTGTAATCATTGCCGTAGTTTTAATATTGGAATGATGTGTTCATTGATTGTTTTATCTTGTCGTTGTAACCCGCCCTGAGTCCTGCAGTGCAGGGGAGAGTGGGACAAAAGTAAAATAAATAATAAATGAATAATAACCGTACACACACATCCTTCAGAAGGTATTTTCCCAAAGAGTTGGAAAGACCGCTGCAGAAATCTGGGCAATCTGTTTGTACCGGAAGCAATTTGCAAGCGTTAAGTCGCCGAGGGGCAATGATGGGGCCTCTACCAGGAAGAGTCCCTTGGACTTGATGAGTCGGCCTCTGAGTCGTCTGTGCCAGCACCGGGTGCCCGACATTAGGAATTCATACATATTCAAGCTCCCCCCTGCCCCCGCCACCACAGAACAAGCACAGAGGAGGCTGTAAGGAAACACAATGCCATGATGGATTGTTCGTTCCATTGAATATGAAAAGCCTTCGTTTTGGAAGCCTGGATAGGGTGGGCTGTGATTCTATTCAGGAAGATGTTTATTTTTAAGAAATGCAAGAGAGAGGGAGAGGGAGTATACATGCAGTAAATGAAATTTGCTGTCTTGAGGGCATCCTGCTGCAGCTGCTGAGAAATTACTCCACAGATTTTGTTGTCGAGGGCAAAGGGGAGATGATCTATGAGCACCAAGGCAAAGAGCACAGACATTTCCATTGCACCCCCCCCAACCCCTGGGCGAGTTACTCCAGTCTGGCCTGCCTGTTGCTGCCCGGCTGCCTTCCCTTCCAGGTGGGGGCTCCAGCCTCCAAGCGGGGCCTGAAAATCTTCTTAAAATTACAAATGAAACACTGGATCATATGATTGTGGACTGTCCATGGTATGATTCATACAGAGTGAAATGAACATAAGAACATAAGAGAAGCCCATATTGGATCAAACCAATGGCCCATCTGGTCCAACACTTTGTCACACTGTTGCCAAGAATACCAGGTGCCATCAGGAGGTCCAGCAGTGGGGCCAGGACATTAGAAGCCCTCCCACTGCTGCCCCCTCCAGCACCAAGAATACAGGGCTGCCCCCAGACAGAGAGTTCCTATCGATACCTTATGGCTAATAGCCATTGATGGACCTCTGCTCCATATGTTTATCCAATTCCCTCTTGAAGCTGTCCATGCTTGTAGCCACCACCACCTCCTGTGGCAGTGAATTCCATGTGTTAATCACTGTTTGGGTGAAGAAGTACTTCCTTTTATCTGTTCTAACCTGACTGCTCAGCAATTTCATGGAGTGGCCATGAGTTCTTGTATTGTGAGAAAAGGAGAAAAGTACTTCTTTCTCGACCTGCTCTATCCCACACATAATCTTGTAAACCTCGATCATGTCACCCCTCAGCTGTCGTTTTTCCAAGCTAAAGAGCCCCAAGTGCTGGATCCAGTCCTGGCTGGATCCAGTCCTAAGGAACTTAGTATCTGTTGACAGAATTAAGATAATACCATTTTTATTAACAGATGGGGATCCGAGGACTGCTTTAGCCACAGCAATATTCTTCTTGGTGGTGATAAAGTTGAAGGAAAAGACGTCCTTTTAATGACCGGGCTAAGAATAAAATTTAGGAGTGATAATTAAACAGGGCTAATTTAATAAATAAGATTAGAAATACGTATCGTCACCATAGTTGACAGTGTGATCCCAGGAGAGAGCAGAACAGAAAAGAAAGAACAGGAGAAGACAACGAAAGACCAAGACCTATGAATAAAGTCAGAGCGCCTCTGTGGGAAGAAGGCGACCATCGTGCCAGTGGTCATTTGGAGCCCTTGAAGCAGTGCCAAGAAATCTCAAGAAAACACCTGGGCATTGAGCAAATAACACCAGCTCAGCTCCAGAAGACAGTGTTGCCCAGAGCCACAAGAATCCTACGATGATACCTTGGCTAGATCTCGAATTGCAGAACACCTTTCACCAGTCAAATATCTGACTGTGACAATTCATTAATAATAGTATTAAGGATGAGGATGATGCTAATAATAATAATAATAATAATGATAATAACAATGATGATGATGATGATAATGATGATGATGATGATAGTGATGATGATGATGGAAGAATTTAGTGTGGCCTGACTTGGGACCGTTGATCAAATGAGTCATAAGAACAGCCCTGCTGGATCAGACCTGTGGTCCATCTAGTCCAGCATCTTGGCTCACACAGTGGCCAACCAGTTCCTCTGAATGGCCAACAATGGAGCATAGAGGCTGAGGCCTTCCCGTGATTTTGCCTCCTGGCTCTGGGATTTAGAGGCTTAGTGCCTCTGAATGTGAGGGTTTTCCTCAGCCACCATGGTTAGTAGCCATCGATAGACTTATCCTCCATGAATCTGTCTAATCCCCTTTTCAAGCTGTTTTTTTCCTGTGGCCATCACTGCATCCCCTGGCAACGAATTCCATATTTTAGTCATTCTCTATGTAAAGTAGTATTTCCTTTTGTCTGTCCTGAACCTACTGCCCATCAACTTCATTGGATTCCCTCAAGTTCTAGTATTTCGAGAGAGGGAGGGAAATTTCTCCTTGTCAACTCTCTCCACCTCATACATAATTTTTTAAGCCTCTATCATGTCTCTCCCTAGTTGTCTCTTTTCTAAACTGAAAAGAAGAGTTAGATTTATACCCCGCCCTTCACTCAGAGTCTCAGAGTGGCTTTCAATCTCCTTCCCGTCCCCTCCCCCACAACAGGCACCCTGTGAGGCAGGTGGGGCTCAGAGTGATCTGAGACAACTCTTGAGAGAACAGCTCTGAGAGAACTGTGACTGACCCAAGGTCACCCAGCTGACTGCATGTGGAGGACTAGGGAATCAAACCCGGTTCTCCAGATTAGAGTCTGCTGCTCTTAACCACTGTACCTAGACTTTTCAGACTTCCCTCACAGGGAAAGTTCTGCAACCCCTCAAATCATCTTGGTCACCCCCCCTCTGTTCTGTTTCCAGCTCTGCCCTGTCCTTTTGGAGGCACAGTGACCAGAACTGCACACAGTATTCCAAATGAAGCTACACCCTAGATCTATACAGGGGCATTACAATATTGGCCGTTTTATTCATAATCCCTTCCCTAATAATCCCGAACATAGAGTTTGCCTCTTTCACTCCTGCAGCACACTAGGTTGACATTTCCATTGAGTTATCCACTATGACCCCAAGATCTTTTCCCCTCTCAGACTCAGCAGGTTTGGTCCCCATGAGCTTTAAACTGGGATTTTTTTGTGTGTGCATCACCTTACACTTACAAACATTGAACTTCATAAGAACATAAGAACATAAGAACATAAGAGAAGCCAATGTTGAATCAGGCCAATGGCCCATCTAGTCCAACACTCTGTCACACAGCGGCCAAAATATACCAGGTGCCATCAGGAGGTCCAGCAGTGGGGCCAGGGCACCAGAAGCCCTCCCACTGCTGCCCCCTCCAGCACCAAGAATAGAGTGCATCACCTGCCCCAGACTGAGAGTTCTCATTCTATACCCTGTGGCTAATAGCCACTGGTGGACTTCTGCTCCATATGTTTATCTAATTTCCTCTTGAAACTGTCCATGCTTGCAGCTGCCACGACCTCCTGTGGCAGTGAATTCCATATGTTAATCACTCTTTGGGTGAAGAAGTATTTCCTTTTATCTGTTCTAACCCGACTGCTCAGCAATTTCATAGAGTGCCCACGAGTTCTTGTATTGTGAGAAAGGGAGAAAAGTACTTCTTTCTCAACCTGCTCAATCCCATTCATAATCTTATAAACCTCGATCATGTCACCCCTCAGCCATCGTTTCTCCAAGCTAAAGAGCCCCAAGCATTTTAACCTTTCTTCATAGGGAAGGTGTTCCAACCCTTTTATCATTCTAGTTGCCCTTCTCTGCACTTTTTCCAATGCTATAATATCCTTTTTGAGATGTGGTGACCAGAACTGTACACAGTATTCCAAATGAGGTCGCACCAATGATTTATACAGGGGCATGATGATACTGGCTGATTTGTTATCAATTCCCTTCCTAATAATCCCCAGCATAGCGTTGGCCTTCTTTATTGCAGCTACACATTGTCTAGACATTTTCAGCGAGTTATCCACTACGACTCCAAGATCTCTCTCTTGGTCAGTCTCTGCCAGATCAGACCCCATCAACGTGTATTTATATTTAGGATTTTTGGCTCCAATGTGCATCACTTTGCACTTGGCCACATTGAACCCCATTTGCCACGTTGACGCCCACTCACCCATCCTCAACAGATCCCTTTGGAGTGCCTCACAATCCTCCCTGGTTTTCACCACCCTGAACAACTTCGTGTCATCTGCAAATTTAGCCACATCACTGCTTACTCCCAATTCCAAATCGTTAATAAACAAGTTAAAAAGCATGGGACCGAGTACTGATCCCTGTGGTACCCCACTGCTTACCACCCTCCACTGAGAAAGTTTCCCATTTATACTCACTCTCTGTTTCCTATTTATAAGCCAGTTTTTGATCCACAAGAGGACTTGTCCTTTTATCCCATGACTATTGAGCTTACTTAGGAGCCTTTGATGAGGAACTGTATCAAAAGCTTTCCGGAAGTCAAGGTATATAATATCTATTGGGTCCCCCTTGTCCACATGTTTGTTCACTCCCTCAAAAAACACTAACAGGTTAGTGAGACAAGATCTTCCCTTACAGAACCCATGCTGAGTCTGCCTCAATAGTTTTTGTTCATCAATGTGCCTACTAATTCTTTCCTTAATAACAGTTTCCACCAACTTACCCGGTATCGATGTCAGACTGACTGGCCTGTAATTTCCTGGATCTCCCCTGGAGCCCTTTTTAAAGATGGGAGTGACATTAGCTACCTTCCAGTCATCAGGAATGGAGGCAGATTTTAAAGAAAGATTACATATTTTTGTCAGGAGATCCACAAGTTCACATTTGAGTTCTTTCAGAACTCTCGGATGAATGCCATCCGGGCCTGGTGATTTATTAGTTTTTAAATTGTCCATCAGTCGGAGGACTTCCTCTCTTGTCACCGCAATCTGATTCAGGTCTTTCAAACCCCCTCCCGAAATCAGTGCTTCTGGAGTGGGCAAAAACTTCTCCTCTTCCACAGTGAAGACAGAGGCAAAAATGCATTCAGCTTCTCAGCCATTTCCCTATCATCCTTCACTACTCCTTTTACCCCTTGGTCATCCAAGGGCCCCACTGCCTCCCTGGCTGGCTTCCTACTTCTAATGTATTTGAAGAAAGTTTTATTGTTGGTCTTTATGTTTTTTGCGATATGCTCCTCATATTCCCTTTTTGCTTGCCTGATCACAGACTTGCATTTTATTTGCCATAGTCTGTGTTCCCTTTTATCAACCTCACTAAGACTAGCTTTCCACCGCTTAAAGGAATCCTTCTTACCTTTTACAGCTTCCATTACTTTATTTGTTAACCATGCAGGCTTTTTTCTATACCTATTTGTACCTTTCCTAACCTGCGGTATATATTTTTTCTGAGCTTCTAGGATTGTCTTTTTAAATAGTCTCCAAGCTTCCCCAATGGTTTTGACCTTCTCCACTCTTCCTTTCAATTTCTTCCTCACATGTCCCCTCATACCAGAGAAGTTACCCCTTTTAAAGTTAAAAGTGGTTGCGTCAGTCTTTTTGGGCAACTCCCTATCTGTACAAATGTTAAACTCAATGACATTATGGTCACTGTTTCCAAGTGGTGCCACATGGTCAGATGTTGACCCGGTTTGTGGAGGTCCTCTTGGAGCTCCTCACAGTCAGCCTTGGTTTTCGCCATCCTGTATAATTCTGTGTCATCTGCAAACTTGGCCACTACACTACTCACCCCTAGTTCCAGATCATTAAAGGAAAGGCGATGATGATGATGATGATATCATCATCATCATCATCATCATCATTATCCTGTCCTCCCAGCCTAGGCCGGGTCAGGATGGCTTACAACAGAGTAAAATTCAGACATAAAATCACATAAATTAATATACATGCAGGGCTTTTTTTGTAGAAAAAGCCCAGCAGGAACTCATTAGCATAATAGGCCACACCCAACAGCAGACACTCATTAGCCTATTAGGCCACACCCATGACAGCACAGCATATTAGCATATCAGGCCACACCCTCATGTTACTAGAAGTGTGGTCATCCAGCCACACCCACCTTTTGCTTCTTATTCTGTTTACCTTGTTTGTTGTCGAAACCCAGGGCTTTTTTTGGAGCAGGAACTCCTTTGCATGTTAGGCCACCCACCCCTCATGTAGCCAATCCTAATGAGTTTCTGTTGTTGGATGTGGCCTATTATGCTAATGAGTTCCTGCTGGGCGTGGCCAACTCGGGAGCCAGCCAGAACTCCATTCCTGTGCGTTCCTGCCCCAAAATAGCCCTGTATACATGCAGTGTTAAAAACTCAGACATGGTAAAACATAGTAAAGTGCTGGCAATATCCTCAGTTTACGGTCAGCTCTCTCGTCTTCTTTGGCTGTCTTAGGTGATTGGCACAGGCAGTATTTAAGGGACCAACGGGTCAGGGTTCAGTGAACATAGCGATTAATCACTGGCAGTGGGGTATTAGGTGGCAGCAGCTCCAAAGGCCTGGCAGAAGAGCTCTGGTTTGCAGGCCCTGCAGAACTGTGAGAGGTCCTGCAGAGCCCTGGTCTCTTCTGGGAGCTCGTTCCGCCAGAGGGGAGCCACCACCGAAAAAGCCCTGGCTCTAGTTGCGACCAATCTGGCCTCCTTGAAGCTCGGGAGAGCCAGCCGATTCTGGGTCCCAGATCTCAGCATCCTCTGGAGTATATCTGGGGAAAGGCGGTCCCTCAGGTATGCAGAGCTCCTCTCCAGACTAGAGAGATCAGTTCTCCTGGGTGAAATGGCTACATTAGCGGGTGAGTCTGGGGCATCACACCCTGCTGAGGCACCGCCTCGAACCTCGACCCCCAGGCTCCCGCCCCCTGATCTCCAGAAACTTCCTAATTCAGAGTTGGCAGCCCTCCTTCCTGGAACTGGGATGAAAAAGGGCCGACTCAGCTATCTCTGTTGCCTCTGAGCACACTAACAGAAACAGAGGGTTGCAGCATTTCGACATAATCTAGTGCAGGGGTGTCGAACATGAGGCCCGGGAGCTGGAGCCGGCTCATCCAGAGCTCTTATACAGCAACTGGTGCAAGAGAGGGAACAGGAGACTGCTGGGAGGGTGAGTGGGCGGAGCTATTGCAACTGCAGCTTCGGCATGGCGGAACAACCTCGTCTGCAGCAGTCAAGCAGCGTGGGGGCCTCTGCCCAGTGCTGCACCGCTGGCTCTGCAGTCCCACCCATGTGGGTTTCTTTTGCACCTCCTTCCCACCCCAGGGGACCTTGCAGTGAGGATAGACCGACTCAGAGCTTACCAGCCGCCGTCCTTTATAAAGTTTATATCTCCTGTACCCGGCATTACGTTTTATGGCACACATGGCCCGGCCCGACAAAGTGATGTTTATGTCAGACCCTTGTAACAAATGAGTTCGACATCTCTGATCTAGTGTGTGGCGAGGAAGGGGGAAGAAAATGGGACCTTCCCCCTTTTTTGTATTTTTGCATTTTGTGTGTGTGCGTGCGCCTGTGCCCAGAAGTCATAGCGACTGCTGGCAACTCCTTTTGGGGCACGAAGGATGTTTGGAGAAGTGGCTTGATAGCCTGCCTCTGCCTCCTGGCCCTGGTATTCTTTGGAGGTCTCCCATCCAAATACTTGCCAGGGTCGGCCCTGCTTTAGCTTCCAAGATCTGACGAGATCGGACTTGCCTGGGCTGTCCAGGTCAGGGCAAAATGGGAGGCGCTTTCGAAGTGATCCCGCAACCAGCAGCAGGCTACGTAACTTCTGTCCATTAATTTAGAACATTTATATACTCAGTCCTGATACAGTCCGGATTCGAGACAAATGACAAGAGATACCCTATAAAGAAGAATCCATTACGCCAATTAAAAACTTCATTACAGCAGATAATTAAAATGGTTAAGCCATTCAAGCTGCCCCACAAACACTTTTAAAACAGTCCTAGGTCGCGGTCACACGCACAATTAGCCATGCCGTAGGCGCAAATGCTGGCCGGATTTAAAGGGCGCAATCAGACGCAAACATCTGGTAAGCGTCCGGCACCTGTCAGCAACCCGTTTTGCTCTGCTGCAGGAGCGGGGTAAAAAGACACTGGGGAAAGTCCACTATCTTTTTTTTTTTAATTTATTAACAGGATATAATAGCATGTTCCATAGTTAATAACCAATTCTTAACATATCCTTTTCTACAGTTTTTCTTCCCTCCCCTCCCCCGGCTCCCAGCGATGCCCCACCCCCATTAATATTTCAGTCAATATTCTCTTACATTCAGTTCTTACTCAATAATCAAATCTTCATTTTATAACATTTTCCTTTTCTATTTCTCCCTCTTAGGTAACCTTTTGAATACAATCCATTTCTTATACTACTTCTATTCTTAATAATCATCAAAGCAAAGTAATCTGTTTTTAACATCCCAATTCAATTCTAGGTAAACTTTAAAGTCTTTCCAATCTGCCAAAAATTCTTCATCTTTTTCCATTAAGTTTTTTTGTCAATTTGTCCATTTCTACCATAAAAATCATCTTCTTTATCCATTCCCATTTATCTGGTGTCTTCTCCTGTTTCCAAAATTGAGCATAAGTCATCCTTGCCGTTGTAATTAAATACCATAACAATGTTCTCTTTGTCACTTTAATTTCTTCCATTTTAAGCCCTAAAAGTAACATTTCTGGCTCTTTTTTCAAAGTACATTTCAGGATCTTCTGAATTTCATTATGAACCTCAGTCCAAAAAGCAGCCACTTTTTCACACGTCCTCCACATATGGTAAAACAAGCCCTCTTTTTTCTTACACTTCCAACATTTGTTAGACATGTTCTCGTGGGTAAAGTCCACTATCAAACTGGTTGGTATGGGCCACGGACACATTTTCCCCTGTGTGATCACTCCAGTGCGCTCTCATGGCGTCGGGATGGTCTGATCAGGCCATTCCGACTCCGTGCCGTTGTTTTCTTCCTTCCCCTTCTCAGTATGTGCACCATCGCGCCCTCCATAGGGAGCCCTCATGCTGAGATGCGATTCATCGATTCCCCGTTTAAGCGCATTGGGAACAAACGGCAAAAGAACCCCAATGACTCACCCACGGTTGCGTCTGATCACAGGGTGGCGGGCTGCCCCCGCAGCTTCCAAGGACTGTGTGGTCACGCAACTGTGGGTCAAATTCCTACGGAGCAAATAGCCTCACTCCTCCCCGTGTTATCTCGCACATGTGACCGCAACCTTAGTCTTAGGGAAAAGTCTTAAGGGTATGTGCCTGCTTCACTTATCCCAGGAGGCAGTGGGGCAGCAAATGAAAACACAGATACTGTTTTCAAGAATGGCGGGACTGTTGGGAGATCCTGGGGTCGCCAACTCCAGGTGGGGGAATTCCCGGAGATTTCAGGGTAGATCCTTCTGGGGTGGGAGGATGGACCTCATCTGGGTCTTTCCTCCGAAGCAACCATTTTCTCCAGGGAAACCATCCTCTTTGTCCCGGTGATCTGTTGCAAGTCCGGGAAATCTCCAGCCCTACCTGCAGATCAACAACCCTGTGGCCAGTTTAAAGGTTACCACTGCTGCCAAGCTCCATTCTCTAAACCAGTTTGGTTTAGTGGTTAAGTTTGGAGAGCCAATTTGATGTAGTGGTTAAGTGCGCAGACTCTAATCTGGGAGAACCGGGTTTGATTCCCCACTCCTCCACTTGCACTTGGCCGGATGACCTTAGGCAAGCCGTAGTTCTGATAGGAGCTGTCCTTGAAAAAGAGCAGTTTCTGTCAAGAGCTCTCTCAGCCCCACCTACCTCACAGGGTGTCTGTTGAGGGGAGGGGAAGAGAAAGGAGTTTATAAGCCGCTCTGAGATACCTTTGGGTAGTGAAGGGCTGGGTATAAATCCAATCCCTTCTTCTTCTTCTTCTTCTTCTTCTTCTTCTTCTTCTTCTTCTTCTTCTTCTTCTTCTTCTTCTTCTTCTTCTTCTTCTTCTTCTTCTTCTTCTTCTTCTTCTTCTTCTTCTTCTTCTTTCTTCTCTAAACGTTCTCACTTTTCCCATGTAATTTCCCCCTTAATCCCATGGGGAAAGTGAGAATGTTTGGTTAAGAGAATGGAGATTGCTTCCAATGAACAACGTACACAATATATTCAGCGGTTCTTGAGAAAGAAGACTGGAAACGGCTTGTCAACTGGGAATTCGTCAGATCGCTTGTCTGGCAGTGAGGACCTGCAGTGGTGGGACTGTTGAATCGTCTCTTTGATAGCAGCCAGCTCTGAGATAAAGTACTACTTTTGGAATACGTTGCACAGAAACTAGCTATTTAGATAAGAGAATATTTGGACAGTTCCCCTTATTTTCCTTGTTACTTTGATTATGCATCTGATTGCCTGTATACGAAGGTAAATACCTATAATTTGATCAGGGCTCTTTTTGTAGCAGGAACTCCTTTGAATATTAGGCGACACCCCCCTAATGGAGCCAATCCTCCAAGAGCTTACAGAGCTCTTCTTACGGGGGCTACTGTAAGCTCTCGGAGGATTGGCTGCATTAGGGGTGTGTCGCCTAATATGCAAAGGAGTCCCTGCTACAAAAAGAGCCCTGATTATACTTATTTAATACATCACACACAATATATATTTTTATTACACATTATTTGCACATATTGTATGTTTATACACAGCGTTTTCTATTCTTTTTGCACTCATTCCACCCTGACCCCCTCCTTTTTTTGTTGTTACACCTTAGAGACCAACAAGATTTTCTGGATATAAACTTTTGAGAGTCAAAACTCCCTTCATCAGGGACATATTGAGCAATCCATCGATGCTTTAGAACAGATGTCACCAATGTAAAACCTGTGGGTGCTTTGGTGCCCGCAAATACCTTTCCTGGTGCCTAAAGGTAATGGTGACTCCCCTTGCTCGAAAGCCAGTCGAATCCGACTCTAGGGGGCGGTGCTCATCTCCGTCTCCAAGCCGAAGAGCCAGCGCTGTCCAAAGACATTTCCGTGGTCATGTGGCCGGCATGACTAAACGCCAAGGCGCACGGAATGCTGTTACCTTCCCACCGAAGTGGTACCTATTTATCTACTTGCAATTTCTTGCTTTCAAACTGCTGGGTTGGCAGGAGCTGGAACTAGAGACGGGAGCTCACTCCGTCATGCGGCACCCGGGTCTTGAACTGCCGAACTACTGACCTTCCAGCCTGCAGTTCAGCATCTTAACCACTGAGCCACCGCTGCCTACTGGTGCTTTTAGAAAGTGGGCAGGCTAGGTGGGTTTTTTGCCTAGCAAGGGCTGCTGATTGGCTGTTTAGATTAAAAGGCATCCTGTTAAACAGGGATTCTGCCTGAAATGTTGAAGCGTTACTATTAGAGTTACATATAACCTCAATCCTTAACGTTTTGTGGTTGGCGCTGCCTGTTGCAGCAGCCCTTGTGGGACTGGCCTCACTTACTGTGGCAGTCATTTTTGGCCCTTTCATACACACCCGGGGAAATGCTGGTCACCACTTTGGGGTCAGGAAGCCATTTTTCTCCAGGCCAGTTTGGCCAGGGATCCTGGAGGTTTTTCGTCATCTTCTGGGCATGGAGCTGGGGTCACTGGGTGTGTGGAGGGAGAGGTATTTGTGAATTTCCTGCATTGTGCAGGGGGTTGGACTAGATGACCCTGGAGGTCCCTTCCAGCTCCGTGATTCTATGGCCCTGTGTCAGAATTCCGAAGATGCCCACAGGCTCAAAAAAGTCGGAGGCCCCGGCTTTAGAACGTTCTGAGAAAAGACAGCGTGGGATTTTCTGCCGGTAAGAACGGCAGGGTTAATTATTCTGTGATTCATTCTCTTGTCTGGTGTGTTCCCCAGATGATGGATGCTACGATTGTGCAACTCTTTATGGACGTTTATAAAAAAGACAAACAGGAGCAAATTAAATATGGGGTGAAAAACTATTGCCGGGAACTGTTTCCTTGTGTTTATTCCCTCGTTTGAAATCTGCACGCTGTTCTATGGTGGTTTTTATGACCATAGCTATCTACCCGCTCGAATCTTTGTTTGTATTTAGAGGAGTGGCAAACCAGTGTTGTGTGTAGAAGTCTCAGACTAGGAGCTGGTTCAAATTCCCTCTGGGCCACGGAGCTCGATCTCTGGCTAAGGGCTCTGTCTCTCAGCACAGGGTTGTCGTGAGGCCGTAAAGGGGACTGGAGACTGTACCGTTCTGGTCACCACACCTCAAAAAGGATATTATAGCACCCGAAAAAGTGCAGAAAAGGGCAACTAGAATGTTCAAAGGGTTGGAACACTTTCCCTACGAAGAAAGGTTAAAACACTTGGGGCTCTTTAGCTTGGAGAAACGATGACTGAAGGGTGACATGATCGAGGTTTATAAGATTATGCATGGGATAGGACAGGTTGAGAAAGAGGTACTTTTCTCCCTTTCTCACAATACAAGAACTCCTTGTGGGCACTCCATGAAATTAAAGAGCAGTCGGGTTAGAACAGATAAAAGGAAGCCCTTCTTCACCCAAAGAGTGAATAACATATGGAATTCACTGCCACAGGAGGTGGTGGCGGCTACAAGCATGGATGGCTTCAAGAGGGAATTAGATAAACATATGGAGCAGGGGTCCATCAGTGGCTATTAGCCACAAGGTAAAGATAGGGACTCTCGGTCTGGGGCAAGGGATGCTCTGTATTCTTGGTGCTTGAGGGGGGACAACAGTGGGAGGGTTTCTAGTGTCCTGGCCTTACTGCTGGACCTCCTGATGGCACCTGGTATTTTTGGCCACTGTGTGACACAGAGTGTTGGACTGGATGGGCCCTTGGCCTGATCCAACATTGGCTCCTCTTATGTTCTTATGAGAACGATGATGTTCCCGACAGCTTTTGGTGAAAGGGTAAGATTTTAAAGAATGTCCTGGATAGAGTGAAGAGTGAAGAACACATACACATGAAGCTGCGTAATGCTGAATCAGGCCCTTGGTCCGTCAAGGTTAGCATTGTCTACCCAGGCTGGCAGCGGCTCCCCTGAATCTCAGGCAGAGGTCCTTCACATCACCTACTGCCTGTTCCTGTTCACTGGAGATGTTGGAGATTGAACCTGGGACCTTCTGCATGCAAAGCAGAGGCTCTTCCACTAAGCAGTAGCCTCTCCTCTGAAGGAGGATAGAAGAAGAGAGAGAAACTGGCCAGCAAGTGGGAGTATCAGTACATCTTATCCCACATCTTATCCTCCATTTTATTTAATATCTGTACAAAGCCTCTAGGAGAGGTCCTCAGGAGGTACTTGCTGTGATGCCACCAGTATGTGTGAGATACCAGCTCTACCTTTCTTTCCCACCCGGGCATGTAGCTATGGGGGGGCTCCGTCCCCTGTCTTAATGGTGCACCCCACAAGAATTTCTCCTGTGAATGCTTTTCCCCCAATCATTTTTAAAAGGCATGCTCTCCTTTAAGCAGCATGAGGTGCTGTGTCATTGACTCATTCCTGCACTGAGCAAAGGGGTTGGAGTAGGTGACCTCTAGGATCCCTTCTAACTCTGTCAACAAACCTGTCTGCTTTAAGAGAGTTTTTCTGCCTCAATGTTAGCTTTCTTGACTATAGGAGTCATCACCCCCCACCTGCTGGCTTGTGATCAGAACTGTTGCTCAGGCTGGCAGAAGTGATTAACTTGCAGCAGCTGAGGACTGTCATCTAAACTAGTCAACGGCTTGCAAGGTAGAAATCTATCCTGGCAACAGCATGCTGTCAGCTCAGTGGCTTTTCTTTCTGCACTGAGAACTTAAGCCCCATCAGGAAAAAAAAATTCCCCACAAGCCACAAAATCCTATGTGTTTGTTTCCACCTAATTCCAAGGATGCTGTTGATTTTCTGAACTAGTGCTTGGGTCATTAGTGGGCTGGATGAGGGCGAAGAAGCTGAAACTTTATCCTGACTAGACAGAGATTCTCTGGGTTAGTAGAAAGGCAGACCAGGGAATGATGAGGGCAGGCAGACAGCCTGCTTCTCACTCGAGCTGCAGAGCTGCAGCTCTGCTCCTGCCTAGAGAACATCTAAAGAGGGGCTGTGGCTCAGCGGCAGAGCATCAGCTTAGCACACAGAAGGTCCCAGGTTCAATCCCCGGCATCTCCAGTAATGGGGTAATAGGTGATATGAAAGATGTCTGCCTGAGACCCCGAAGAGCCTCTGCCTGTCTAAGTAGACAATATGGACCCGGATGGACCCATAAGTGATGGGAAAGACCTCTGCCTGAGACCCTGGAGAGCTGCTACCAGTCTGAGTAGACAATACAGACCTGGATGGACCCAGGGTCTGATTCAGTATAAGGCAGCTTCCTGTGTTCCAAAACCTAGGACCGGGAAAGGAGAGCCTGCTTCTTGCCTTGAACTGCAGATTGTCACTTTTTCTGTTTTGTTTTTGTGGTGTTTAACTTTTAAGAACATAAGGGAAGCCATGTTGGATCAGGCCAAGGCCCTGTGTCACACAGTGGACAAAATCCAGGTGCCAAGACTTTTGTGTTTCATAGCCTGCCCTTCCTACCTACCTACCTACCTACCTACCTACCTCCCTTCCCCAATTTTGAATTTTTGTGGTAACAAGGAAGTGAGCAAGATGCGTTTCAATGTATTTACTTTATGTAATTGTACTCGTCTTAGTTCCCCCCACACCTTTGATGTTTGTAAGCTGATTTGAGTCTAGCTTTGCCAACTCTAGGTTGGGAAATTCCTGGAGGTGGGGGGGGGGTGAATCCAAGGGAGCGAGGGAGCGAGGGAGGGCTTCAGGGAGGAGAAGGCCCCATAACCCACCCACCAAATCAGCCATTTTCTCCAGGGGAACTCCTGTCTGTCATCTGGAGAACTGTTGGCTCTCTGAGAGATCTCCAGGCCTCACTCGGAGACTGGCAACCCTATTTGAGCCCTGTATTCCTGGATAAAAGTGGCATACAAATATGTCAAATGAACAAATCATATCAACAGGGCTTTTTTTGTCGAAAAAGCCCAGCAGGAACTCATTAGCATAGTAGGCCACACCCAACAGCAGAAACTCATTAGCATGTTAGGCCACACCCCTGTGTTACCAGAAGTGTGGTCATCCAGCCACACCCGCCTTTTGCTTCTTATTCTGTTTACCTTGTTTGTTGTCAAAACCCAGGGCTTTTTTTTGTAGCAGGAACTCCTTTGCATGCTAGGCCACACACCCCTAATATAGGCAATCCTAATGAGTTCCTGCTGTTGGGTGTGGCCTGTTATGCTAATGAGTTCCTGCTGGGCGTTGCCAAATCGGGAGCCAGCCGGAACTCCGTTCCTGTGCGTTCCTGCCCCAAAATAGCCCTGCATATCAACATAATTTTGATTATACCTGAAGTGTACTTCAAAGAATCTGCAGGATATCGCTGATAGGTTTCCATGCATCTGAATGTACCCACCCTATTTTTAGTAGGTTGCTTCCCCCTGACTCCCAAGACCTGCACACCCAACATTTTCATGGGCCATCTTTAGGGTTTTCCAGGCCTCCTTGCTCAGCTGTTCATCTCGTGTTCTTTTCAAATCCCCCATGACTCAAGTCTTTGCAGAGCCAATAATCAAATTCCGAGGAAGGCCTTCGGTGAATTATTTGGCTTGCTCTGTGAACACATTTGGAAGGATAAATAAGCCGCAGCCAGTATTAATAGCCCGGTGCCGGCCCTGCCTTCCTAGGGAGTCCTTTCAGACCTGAACGAGAGGCTGCTCTGCGGTTCTCCCGCCTGGCATCGCCTTTTCGTGCCAACTTTCATTGTTCACAACTTGCGAGTGGAGCAAAAGAGCAGAAGAGAATCGACAGGGCTACTAGTAACAACATTTTTTTAAAAAAAAGTTATTCCATTTTCCAGAGCCTCAGAAGATTTCATTAAAGCTAATGCAATTCTCCCTTGGACACCGGCGATTAAAGAAAACCCCAACAACACACTCTTCAAATTGTGTAAGAGGTCTATCACGCACGTTATTGCAGCTATTGGTTTCCTTTAAGGACGCAATATATCCTGGGGAAAGTAAAAGGGAGAGTCTGTCTTTTTTTGCAATCGGGTGCCTCGAAAAGAAACGTATGCACCATGAGCAGTTAAATCAAAGATCATAACCAGCATATGGAGGAGGCGAGGGACTACGTCCCATCGATTGCGGCCAGCTTGGCGCTTCGTTTTTAAGAGGAAAGATGCTCTGCCTTCTCTACTGAATTTCTCCTCTGGGTTTCATCTCAGATCTCCTTAAGATGCTGAATGTGTTAATGAGCACACCACCAGGCCCGTAACAGGTTATGAACAGGTTACTGTTGAATTGGATAAAGTCCCTGACCAGAATGCGGGTCCATTCAGACTAAGGATGCCTCATTCCCCCTGGTGGCAGAAGATCTCCCAGCCTCCCACTCATTGGCATCCCAGGTGTGATGGAGCAACTTCTGATGCAGCCTGGAAGTGACATCATCCTATTTGATGACACTCTAGTGTATGCCCCAAACTCAGTGGTTAAACCATCGATTTGGGGGCAAATGCTACAGCATCACTGCTGGCGTGACAACGTCCGTTCCGAGTCATGCTGGAAGTCACGTCATTACATCATGGACACCAATCAGAAACCGGCTTGTAGCTACGGCGGGGCTTTTGGGGTTTCTGCCCCATCTCTTAAAGGCACAGTCCCACAAGAATTTATCCTGTAAATGCTTTTTTTCAATCATTTTAAAATGTTTTTTTAAAAGGCATGTGCTCCTTTGAGCAGAGTGGGGTGCTGTAGTTGACTAATTCCCACACTGAGCAAGGGGGTTGGAGTAGGTGACCTCTAGGATCCCTTCTAACTCTCTGTCAAGAAACCGGTCTCCTTTAAGAGAGTTTTTCTGCCTCAGTGTGAGTTTTCTTGACCATAGAAGTCATCACCCCCACCTGCCGGCTTGTTCTCAGAATTGTTGCCTAGGCTGGCAGAAGTGATTAACTTTGCAGCAGCTGAGAACTGTCATCCAAAGTGGTTGACAGCTTGCAGTTTAGAGATCTGTCCCGGTAACAGCTTTCTACCGGCTCGATGGCTTTTCTTTCTCCACTGAGAACTTCAGCATCACCAGAAAAAAAATTGGCCAACAAACCACAACATCCTGGCTACGGGTTTGATCATAAACCCCAAACACACACAAACTGTAAGCCCCTGCCTCCCCCATCACCAGACCCATATTCTCTTTTCAAGTAAGTGGGACCTTTTCCTGGGGACCTCGGCAGCTGCACACGATAGAGCACATGGCCTGCTCTTGGCTGCTGTTGAATGACCTTTGTGCTGGTCCTCTCCTTTCCCTCCCGGTCACTATCAGTGGGTTTCAGCTGAACAGCTAAGATTTCTGGGGCCACTTATACAATCCCTTCTCCCCCTGGAAATGCTGGACATTCCCACCCTTCACTTAGTTATGGCACTAAATTTGTAATCAAGACATGCAGGGCATGTAGGATAGGTCCATCAGTGGCCACAAGCCACGTGGCAGCTAAAGGGAACCGTATTCAGAGGCAGCAGACCTCTGAAAACCAGTGTTAGGAGGCAACATCAGGGGAAGGCCTTGACCTCTATGCCCTGTTTGTTGGCCCTCCCTGGCAGTTAGTTGACCTCTGTGTGAGACAGGATGCTGGACTAGATGGACCACGGGTCTGATCCAGCAGAGCTCTTCTGATGTTTTATCAGGGGAAGGCCTCAGCCTCTCTGCCCTGCTGTTGGCCATCCAGAGGAACTGGTTGGCCACTGGGTGAGACAGGATGCTGGACTACATGGACCATTGGTCTGATCCAGCAGGGCTCTTCTGATGTTTTATCAGAGGAAGGCCTCAGCCTCTCTGCCCTGCTGTTGGCCATCCAGAGGAACTGGTTGGCCACTGGGTGAGACAGGATGCTGGACTACATGGACCATTGGTCTGATCCAGCAGGGCTCTTCTGATGTTCTTATGAAGGCCTTGACCTCTATGCCCTGTTTCTTGGCCCTCCCTGGCAGTTGGTTGACCTCTGTGTGAGACAGGATGCTGGACTAGATGGACCACGGGTCTGATCCAGCAGAGCTCTTCTGATGTTTTATCAGGGGAAGGCCTCAGCCTCTATGCCCTGTTGTTGGCCATCCAGAGGAACTGGTTGGCCACTGGGTGAGACAGGATGCTGGATTAGATGGACCATGGGTCTGATCCAGCAGGGCTCCAATGTCCTAGCACACCAACATTGTTGTTTTGATCACATCAGATCCCACGGATCTTTGTGGTCCAGCTGAATCGGTCTGGAATGACCATCTAGTCTAGCATCTTCTTTCCAACCTAATGCTTCAGGGAAGTTCATAGAGAGGGCACGGAGTCAACATGCAGCACCTGGTATTCTTAGGTACAGCGCCTCCAGGCATAGCGGTTTATGTATTTCTTTAAAATAATTATGTCCCTGCCTCTCTTCTGAGCACTTATTTATTGAACTACATTATTTATCATCTGCCTTCCTCAGTGTGACTCAAGGTGGGTCACAGAGTGTACATCAATGTGGTTAACGGGACGGGACATCCAATAAACTATGTAATGGCCTTAGGACTGTGGAAGTCTGAAATTAACACAAAATGGCAGAGTGGCTCAGCGTTGGAACCTCTGCTTGGCATGCAGAAGGTCCCTGGTTCAATCCCTGGCACCTCCAGTTAAAAAAGACCAGGCAGTAGGTGATGTGAAAGACCTCCACTTGAGGCCCTGGAGAGCCGTTGCTAGTCTGAATAGACAATACTGATCTTGGTGGAACAGTGATATGATTCAGTAATAGGCAGATTCTCTCAAGGGCAGCTCTCGGGAGAGCTCTCTCAGCCTCACCTACCACACAGGGTGTCTGTTGTGGGGAGGGGAAGGGAAAGGGAAAAGGATTGTAAGCCGCTCTGAGACTCCTTTGGGTAGTGAAGGGTGGTGTATAAATTCAATCTCCTCCTCCTCCTCTTCTCCTTCTTCTTCTTCTTCTTCTTCTCCTCCTCCGCCTCCTCCTCCGCCTCCTCCTCCTCCTCCTTCCCCTTCCCCTTCCCCTTCCCCTTCCCCTTCCCCTTCCCCTTCCCCTTCCCCTTCCCCTTCTCCTCCTTCTCCTTTCCTTGGTGGTCTCCTATTCACGTACTGCTTAGCTTCTGAGATCTGATGACCAGGTCATTGGAGTGGGGAGGGACTCACGGAAAAAATACCCCACTGGTCAATGGACTTCACTATGACCAAGAGTGAGTGAGGAATTTTAAAGGAGTCACTTGAGTCCACTTGTCGGGGCCTCTTTAAAGACAACTCAGGAGGCCACAATTTACTACCAAATCACAAGATGCTCAGGATATCTGTGGCTGTCACTCAGGCAGTCACATGTCAACCCCCAGTTGCACAGGAGATGAGCGGTCTCTTGGAAGGACCAGTGCCTGGAGTTGAGAAGTGACTCTTCTATCCTGACAATGAAGACAGCCGGCCGTGTCCTTAAGCTTCCTTTAATAAGATTACTTGATTGCTCGTTACCTGGAGCTCTTGCAGCTGCCATAAACTGTTGCATTATTTACAAAAAAAGGTCATTCGCTTGGAGTCCCTTGTTCATCCCGGTACACTCAGATGCTGAGGGATTGCTCCTCTTTGCTGGAGATCCGGAATGGTGTTTGGACCAGCCATCTGAGTGAATCTCTGAATCCAAGAGCCAGGAGGTGGCATTAATGGAAGACTTCAGCCTCTGTGCTCTGCTGTTGGCCCTCCAGAGGTACATAAGAAGAGCCCTGCTGGATCAGACCAGTGGTCCACCTCGTCCAGCATCCCATCTCACATGGTGGCCAACCAGTTCTTCTGGAGGTACAACAATATAAGATCACCCTACTGGATCAGACCAGTGGTCCATCTTGTCCAGCATCCCATCTCACACGGTGGCCAACCAGTTCTTCTGGAGGTCCAACAATATAAACACACCCTGCTGGATCAGACCAGTGGTCCACCTCGTCCAGCATCCCATCTCACACGGTGGCCAACCAGTTCTTCTGGAGGTCCAACAATATAAGATCACCCTACTGGATCAGACCAGTGGTCCATTTAGTCCAGCATCCTATCTCACAAAGTGGCCAACCAGTTCTTCTGGAGGTCCAACAATATAAAAACACCCTGCTGAATCAAACTGTGGTCTATCTAGTCTGACATCCTGTCTCACCCAGTGGCCAACCAGTTCCCCCAGAGGTGCAACAACAGGGCATAGATATCGAGGCCTTCCTCGATAAGAACATCAGAAGAGCCCTGCTGAATCAGACCAGTGGCCCATCTGGTCTGACATCCTGTCTCACCCAGTGGCCAACCAGTTCCTCTGGACAGCCAAGAACAGGGCATAGAGGCCGAGACCTTCCCCTGATGTTTTTTCCCCTGGCACTGGGATTCAGAGGTTAACTGCATCTGAATATGGAGGCTCCCTTTAGTCACCATGGCTAGTAGCCATTGATAGATCTGTCCTCCATGAATCTGTCTAATCCCCTTTTAAAGCCATCTAGGCCTGTGGCCTTCAACCACTCCCTGTTTAAATAAGTATTTCCTTTTCCTAGAGATTTGTGGGTGGACCCTGAACAAAGTGGGATTTGGGCAGGGAAGAGACCCCTGCGGGATATCGTGCTATAGAGTCCACCTTCCAAAGCAGCCATTTTCTGGAGGGGAACTGATCTCTATCATCTGGAGATGTTCAGACCCTGGGAGGTCTCCAGTTTGGCATAGCCGAAGGCCGGCAAAGCGAACGCACAACCGTCTTTGCCCGAGCCAAAGCACTAAATTTGCTCCTGCCTTGTCTATCATGTCTGCGTGCACAAAAGCATTTCTTCTGATTATCGTTCCAGAGCTCGATCAAATGAAATCATGCGTGCCATCTGTTGCACATTCTCTAGCTCCATATGGACACGGTTATATCATGAACATTTATATTGAAAGTGCCGCGTCTTGCCGCAGCCTGTGTGCTGCTGCTCGCACAGATGGAACCGTGCTAAGCACATTTCCCTTTCTATGCACGCAAAGCTGGATCTGACCCAGTAGGACTGGCCGCCTCGGAGAGAGGGACACAGCGAAGCACTAAGGACCGGTTTTTCCTTTCGAGTGGGTGAGAGAGGAGAGCTCAAAGAACGGCTAGGTGGCCATCTGAGAGCCATGCTGACTCTGTGAACTTAGGAAGATCATAGAATCATAGAATGTTAGAGTTGGAAGGGACCTTGCAGGTCATCTAATCCAACCCCCTGTGCTCTGCAGGAGTGTAGCCAAAAGATAGCTCTACAAACCTACAACATACCCAAAAGGTGGTCATCCAGCCTCCGCTTGGAAATGTCCAGGGAAGGAGCATCCACCACCTCCCAAGGCAGACTGCTCCACTGCTCAACCACTCTTACAGTTAGGAAGTTTCTCCTGATATTTAGCTGGTAACGACTCCCTTATAATTTCCCTTGTAAAGATCATGAGAGGGAGGGCAGGAAGGGTCGCCTCAGTGCTTAGTTCTTGTGGCCCTTTCTTACACGCCCAGGGAAATGCCAATCGCCACTTTGGGGGGGTCAGGAAGCAATGCTCCCTCTAACCTGCAAAGTCTTGTGAGCAACAATGCTACTTTGCGAGCAACCGGCATGAAAGTTGTGAGGGAGCGATTTGGCTGCTGCATAAATTAGTCTGCTCTGGAGCCCATCCCTTCCTGAGCGAAGACAAAAATGTGTGAGCTGGAGGTTAAAAAACTGTGAGCTAGCTCACACTAGAGGGAGCTTAGAGGGAACACTCCAAGCTGGTTTGGCCAGGGATCCTGGAAGGTTTTTTGTGATCTTGATGGAACAGCGGCCACTGGGGGTGTGGAGGGGGAGGTCTTCGTGAATTTCCTGCCTTGTGCGGGGGTTGGACTAGTTGACCCTGGAGGTCCCTTCCAACTCTATGATTCTATGATTCTATGATTCTATGGCATTTGGGGATGAGAAGGCAACAGAATGGTATCATTGGCTCGAGGTAGTAGTGAAAGTGCTGTCACATCACAGCCGCGTTATGGTGACCCCATGGGGTTTTTAAGAAAGGAGACCTTCAGAGGTGATTTGCCCATGACCTTGGACTTCCTTGATGGTCTCCAAATGCTAATTGCGGCCAGTCCTGCTTCGCACCTGAGATCCGATGAGATCGGGCTAGCCTGGGCCACCCAAAGGACACAAATGGTAGTGTGAGAGTTTGGCAACGCTCTTCCCTTCGGCAAAGCCTTCTCTGAACTTGCCCTTGCGTCTTCTGTGAGCAATGCTAATCCAGAACCGTCCTGCCTGGACCGTGGCACTGCAGACTGCAGGTGGGGACGCGCAGACTCAAATCTCTCTCCATCACAGGGTTGTCGGGTCCTACCTGGCTGCCGACGGGGGACTCCCGATCCTTCCCGTAGTTCTTCTGGCGCGTGTGCAAAGTTTGAACACTGCGATGACATCACCCAGGAGTGGTGTCATCACATTTCCAATGTTGGGGGCGACACTCTAGGTTTCGGCCAAACTCTGTTTTTTTGAGAGGTCCCTCAAAGCCATAGAGTTTTGCCCCAAATCCAGAGTATTGCCCCCACATGTTGAAGATGTGATGATGTCACTCCTGGGTGGTGTCATCATGCCAGCACTGGGGTCACCGGGAGTTGTGCGCTGTTGCTTGGTGATCGGTTGGAAATCTGGGAGGACTCCAGGCCCCAACTGGAGGCTGAACTTGTAAGGAAAAGCAACCATGATATAATAGAAGAGATTGGATTTATACCCCGCCCTTCACTACCCAAAGGTGTCTCAGAGCAGCTTACGAACTCCCTTCCCTTCCCCTCCCCACAACAGACACCCTGTGAGGTAGGTGGGGCCGAGAGAGCTCTGACAGAACCTCTTCTTTTCCAAGAACAGCTGTAATGGAACTATGGCTTGCCCAAGGTCATCCAGCAGGTGCAAGTGGAAGAATGGGGGAATCAAACCCGGTTCTCCCAGATTAGCCACTACACCAAACCCTTATAAGAAAACCAATATAAGAAAAACTTGAGACCAATTTATTTCAAAGAAAATGAAAGATCTACTTCTCCTCAACATGGATTCGTTACTGTATCACAGCTGCTTTTCCTGACAAGTTCAGCCTGTCCCGTGATCTCTTGTCTTTGACTTGACCCAACAGGAGGTGGGCAACCCTATCTAAGACATCTTGTGCATCTTGTCCAAACTAGAAGCTCTGTCCCTCGTATGCTGGTTCTATATATCAGGGGTCCCCAACTCCGTTGAGCCTATGGGCCCCTTTGGAAGTCTGGCACCAGGTGGTGGGCCCAGCCACTAAATGCCCCCCATGGGAGGTGGGGCCAGCCACAAAGGGATACCAAGGGCAGGAGGCAAGAGACATCATTTTAAAAAAAAATACACTGGTAAAGAGCAAGGAGAAGGAGAACAAGACCAGCACTGTAGTGGTAGTAGCTGCCACCAAAACATTACTTTAATTCTCACAGCCGGTAAGATCTCTGCCGGCCATTCAGAAGCCCTGCTGGGCAGGAGCCCCACCTACTTTCTAAAAACACTTGGCGGGCTCCTGGAAAGGTGTTGATGCGCACCATGGTGCCCATGGGCGTCCCTTTGACAACCCCTGCTCTACATGCTTGACACCACTTGGTGTCATAGAGCACCCCCTAGAAACAAGGAAGCTGTTATTGATAGGCATGTGGGAACACTGCTGCTTTGAGAACCAGTTTGGTGTAGTGGTTAGGAGCGTGGATTCTAATTTGGGACAACCGGGTTTGACTCCCCACGGCTCTAGACGCGGCTGCTGGTGTGACCTTGGGTCAGTCAGAAGTTCTCTGAGAGCTGTTCTCGCAAGAGCAGTCCTCAAAAGAGCTCTCTCAGCCCCACCTACCTCACAAGGTGTCTGTTGTGGGGAGGGGAAGGGAAAGGAGATTGTAAGCCACTCTGAGACTCCAAATGAAGGGCGGGGTATAAATCCAACTCTTCTTCTTCATCATCGGTAGGAAGATTTCTGTCCCGTCGTCTCACATATCCACCGGGATGCCAAAGAGTGTCTAAGCCTTGCTTTGAGCAACTTCGGGCACAAATTGGATACATATTTAAACGTGATATTAAGAAAACCCAGTTCCCTTCTAGATTAACTAATATGTTATTTACAGATCACACGCTTTTGTGGGCTATTACCTACTTCATTAGATGCTGGTGGGACCGTTGGTTGCCAGTTTGGGAAATCTGTGGGTGGAATGCCTATGCGAGAACTTGGGCATTCATCGATGAGGATTGTGCACGGGGGAACTCAAGGGTGCAAAGGCAATGTTCCTTTTGCAGCTCGAGAGTGTGCAAAGGAACAGTAATCCCTCCCGAGTCCTTGGTGGACTTGGGCAAATTTCTGACTAAATTCCTGCTGGATCACCCCATGCTCCATACGAACGCAGCTGTATGAGGGGGCCTTCCTTGGAGGTCTCTCACAGAATGACAGTGTGGCTTGGCAGTTAGAATGTTGGATCTGGGAGACCCAAATTCGAATCCTTACTCTGCCATGGGAGTTTAAAGGGTGATTCTGGGAAGGGAAGGGTTTGGGGAGGAACCTCTGTGGGGTATAATGTCGTAGATTCTACCCTCCAAAGCAGCCATCTTCTCCAGGGGAACTGGGGGAGGAGCCAGGAGGGACCTCCACAGGATACAGTGACACAGAGTCCCCCTTTCAAAGCAACCATTTCATCCAGGGGAACTGCTCTCTGCAGTCTGGAGCTCAGTCGTAATTCCAGATCTCCAGGCCCCACCTGGAAGATGGCAAACCAAACCTTCCATCCCTCCCCAGAGGTGATTGGTGGGACGTGATATCTTTGAGGAGGGCCACTCCGCTTCTAACAATCTGGAGGGGAGAGGCCTCCCAAGGATATCCGATAACACTAGAAGAAGGGAGACAGGGAGAATGGCTGGTGGGGGAGGGACTGCGGTTGAGTGGAAAAGCCCCTGCTTGGCATGCAGAAGGTCCCAGGTTCAATCCCCGGCATCTCCAGTTTCTTGACAGAGTTTGAAGGGATCCTAGAGGGCACCTACTCCAACCCCCTTGCTCAGTGCGGGAATAAGTCAACTACAGCACCCCGCTTGTCAGACTCAGCCATCTGGCTAGCTGAACCTGCTGTATTTCAATCTGCTGTATTCTGCTAGCTCTCTGTACCCCTTATCGTTGCCCTTGCCTGCCATCGCATTCCTGGGTGGGGGGAGTGAGTGTCTGTAGTGAATTAGGGAGGCTTGCTTGGTAACTTTCCTAAGGGGCCTCAAGACATCTTTCACACAAGAAATGTCCTTGAAGTAAAGACTGTGCCTGGCTAGAGAATGGCTGTATATCTTTCATAGTCATTGTAGTAATGCTGACGTGGGTGTGAATGGAATCTTGGGGCTGCACCTACATCTTACTTTCCCGCCTTTGCAATTCAGTCCTAACAAAGAGATCCTAAGATTGTCTGGCAGCCTCGAGCACTACCCGGGAACACTAGTTCTTTTAGTGTTATGCACCACTAGGTGATGGGCTAGACTTGTTTTTGAGGCCTGCCTCTGCATCAGGGCCCTGGTATTCCTTAGAATCTGCCCATCTACATACTAGCCAAAGCCGATCCCGCTTAGCTTCTGAGATCTGATGAGATCAAGCTAGCCTGGGCCAAGGAAGTCCAGGGTTGCTACGCTGGGACAGGTAATGGCAAACCATGTCCGAATGGTTCCTGCAGGGTCGCCATAAGTCGGTTGCTATTTGACAGCAAAAAAGAAGAAGAAAAGAAAGGGAAGAAGAAGAGGCGGAGGAGAAGGAGGAGGAGGAGATTGGATTTATACCCCGCCCTTCACTCAGAATCTCAGAGTGGCTGACAAACTCCTTTCCCTTCCCCTCCCCACAACAGACACCTTGTAAAGTAGGTGAGGCTGAGAGAGCTCTGGGAGAACTGTCCTTGAGAGAATAGCTCTAATAGAACTATGGCTTGCCCGAGGTCATCCAGCAGTTGCAAGTGGAGGAGTGGGGAATCAGACAAGCAGGAGTCGGAGTCTTGAATGCACAGGTTCCTTTGTGGCAATACATTGAAGGGGAGGGGGATGACGACGACCCTTTAAAGATGATCTTAAAATCTGAGCCCGACCAGGTTTTAAGCTGGTTCTTAATTTCTGTTTTTGCTGCGACGCGAATGTTTCTTTTTGCCGAAGGAGAAGCAAAGCAGGGGCTCAGCTGAAGTGCCATGGTGTTCCAATGCCTCCTCGTCAGCGTCGGCGCCCGGAGGCTTTGCCGGTGCCGTGACAAATCTCTTTGTTTTGGTGTTGGTTGAGGAGCCATTAAATTATTTAAAAATGATTTAAAAGGGTAGGGGGTTGGGTTGAAGCCTCACGATTTTCTTGCCCTGTTGCGTCCTAAACAAAAAGCTCTCTGGGGGAAAGTAAACAAAAGCCGGGTGCCTGTGGGGCAGGGGGTGGGCGGGCTTCTGATGAAATCTTTAGGCGTTTCTACTCAGAGACATGGAGCAGGAAGGGACCCCTGAGGGTCATCTAGTCCAACCCCCACAATGCAAGAAATTCACACCTATCCCCCCTCCACCAATTACCCCCTCGCTTATCCCATCTTTTTACACATTTGTTCCCCTTCTTTGTCCCCAGTGGGGGCCCAAAGCGGCCTTCATTGTTCTCCTGTCCTGTATTTTATCCTCACTACAGTCCTGTGAGGTAGGCAGGGCTGACAGTGCATGACTGGCCTCAAGGTCCCCAAGGGAGCTTCTGGAGACCAAGTCCTGTGAGGAAAGGCTGAAGGAGCTGGGCATGTTCAGCTCGGAGAGGAGACGACTGGGAGGTGATATAATAGCCATCTTCAAGGACTTGAAGGGCTGTCCTATAGAGGGTGGAGCGGAGTTGTTTTCTGTGGCCCCAGAAGGTCGGACCAGAACCAACAGGTTGAAATTAAATCAGAAGAGTTTTCAGCTAAACTTTAGGAAGAACTTCCTGACAGTTTGAGCGGTTCCTCAGTGGAACAGGCTTCCTCGGGAGGCGGTGGGCTCTCCTTCTTGGGAGGTTTTCAGACAGAGGCTAGAGGGCCACCTGACAGCAATGCGGATTCGGTGAACTTCTGCCAGATCACAAGAAAGGAGGGCAGGAAGGGCTGCCTCAGTGCTTAGTTTTTGTGGCCCTTTCTTACACCCCCGGGGAAATGCTGATCACCACTTTGGAGTCAGGAAGCCGTTTTTCTCCAGGCCAGTTCGGCCAGGGATCCTGGAGATTTTTGTCATCTTTTAGGTGTGGAACAGGGGTCACCCGGGGTGTCGGGGGAGGTATTGGTGAATTTCCTGCCTTGTGCAGGGGGGTGGACTAGATGACCCTGGAGGTCCCTTCCAGCTCTACAGCCGAGTTCAGACTGGCAGTTTGGCCCGAGATAGGCACGTTTCAGAGACGTTTCACAAACGGATTAAAGGGCCGGTTCACACGAGCACATCTGTCAGGCGTTCCCCAGCTGTACTCAACCCGCCTGGTAACGCTTCCCTCTCGAGCTTAAAAGATACCAAGTGAAAGTGGTAGCCAACCCTGGAGAGCGCGTTCATCCCTCGTTCATCCCGCTTCCCAGAAGTTTGAATGCAAACAAGCTGATCCAGTAGGGATGCTCTTACGTGCATATCGTCAGATTACATTAACAAAAAGCCGCTTACAGCCACACCGCTGCCAAGGGTGGGCCAACAGTGCGAATGCTCCCTTGCGTGTCTTCCCCGGTAGGCTCCCACATCAGTCGGTGCAGTGTGACCGGGAAAAAAAACCCGGGAACAAATTCTACAGGCACTCACTCCCCCCCCCCCAGGAATGCAATGGCAGGCGAGGGCAAGGGGTAAGGATTCAGGAATAACAAATGAGATACAGAGAGCTTGAATACACAGGGTAGAAATACAACAGGTACAGTTGCTCAAGTGCCCTAGTCTGACAGTAGCTGCCACCACTTCTTGCGGCAGTGGATTCCACATGTCAATGACTCTTCTTATCTACTATATGCCAACCTGGCTCACCCATCTATTCCTTCCACTTCCGCACCACGCTCCATGCATACGAGGCCCATGCATTTCAATGGAGAGGCCCAGTCCAAACACACACATACTCCTTGGCACAGACAAATCAAATCTTTCCATCCCAGTGGAAAGCAAACTTCTCAGGTGGCAGGAGCCCACGTGTACGCTGGAGCTCTTGGGTCCATATGCAATCTTCTGACGGTCGACACTTTCCGACTAGCAATAGACACAGTTCAGTCATTTCTACCCATTCGTTACAATGGGATGCAAAAGGGCTGGTGGGAGCTTGAGAAGAAGAAGAAGAAGAAGAAGAAGAAGAAGAAGTAAGAAGAAGAAGAAGAAGAAGAAGAAGAAGAAGAAGAAGAAGAAGAAGAAGAAGAGGAAGAGGAAGAGGAAGAGGAAGAAGACGACGAGGAGGAGGAGGAGGAGATTGGATTTATACCCCGCCCTTCACTACCCAAAGGAGTCTGAGAGCAGCTTACAAACTCCTTTCCCTTCCCCTCCCCACAACAGACACCCTGTGAGGAAGATGGGGCTGAGAGAACTCTGACAGAAACTGCTCTTTTTCAAGGACAGCCGTGCCAGAGAACTGTGGCTTGCCCAAGGTCATCCAGCCAGGTGCAAGTGGAGGAGTGGGAAACCAAACCTGGTCCTCCCAGATTAGAGTCTGCGCACTTAGCCACTATGCCAAACTGGGGAAACATCTAGTCTTCATTTTTGGTGCATCATGTGAAGAGAGAAGAAGAAGAGGAGGAGGAGGAGACTGGATTTACACCCTGCCCTTCACTACCTGAAGGACTCTCAGAGTGGTTTACAATCTCCTTTCCCTTCCCCTCCCCACAACAGACACCCTGTGAGGGAGGTGGGGTTAAGAGAGCTCTTTTGAGAACTGCTCGTGAGAGAACAGCTCTGAGAGAACTTGTAACTGGCCCAAGGTCACACCAGCAGCTGCATGTGGAGGAGTGGGGAATCAAACCCAGTTCTCCCAGATTAGAGTCTGCACACTTAACCACTACACCAATACCCCTGTATTTTTAGAACAAGACCACAAAGATGCCATTGTTCAGTATTTTATTGACCTGCCCCTCCCCAGGATTTTATGTCTGAAAAGGAGGCAATACTGTGATTGCCAATAAGCACGTACCATGGCTACAACAGGAGGGGAAACGCACGGAGGAAGAAGACACCAGTCGCCTTGCTAATGTTTATAAACCCTCTTTCCATGGGAAGCTTGGGAGATCCCTGCTTGGTTAACTCCTGCCGTTCTGACATTTGCTATCATTAGCATGCTGGCTGCACGCTTGATTCTGAAGATACTGCACAGATGTTCTGCCTAAGGATGGGTTCTCATAACATAATGTTTTTGTCACCTTGAAACAATTCTTTCCGCAGCCACTTGGAGACGGAGCTCGATTCACGCCACTGAACTCGGGGAATGGTTTGGCAGCGTTTAGATCATCAACAGGTATCAGTTTGGCAAAAATCAGGCGACTCTAGTTGGTTCATGACCCTTTCTGGAATCTCTGATCCAATTCTCTGTCTGAAGGAGGTCCATTCATAGATGACAAAATGGTCTGGCCATCGAAAGGGTGGATCCGGCATCCAGTTCTGAGTGCTGTTGGACATTTGACCGTACAGGTGGAGTCAGCAAGGACCTGGGGTAGAGGTATGCAGCTAAACCCTCAGTTTGGATAGGGGAAATCCCGCACCCTGAGCTCCCACTGTCTGCCACCTCTCTAAATAGCAGCAGAGGGATTTTTTTTTTAAATCTCACCTGAATCACAAGGAGGAGGAGGAGGAAGAAGAGGAGGAGGAGGAGGAGATTGGCCCTTCACTACCTGAAGGGGTCTCAGAGCGGCTTACAGTCTCCTTTCCCTTCCTCTCCCCACAACAGACACCCTGTGAGGTAGGTGGGGCTGAGCCTGAGAGAGCTCTTGAGAGAACCGCTCTTGAGAGAACAGCTCTGAAAGAACTTGTGACTGACCCAAAGTCACCCTAGCAGCTGCAAGTGGAGGAGTGGGGAATCAAACCTGGTTCTCCCAGATTAGAGTGCATGCTCTTAATGACTATACCAAACTGGCATCACTTTTGGGTATGATGGTAGTTCTAGAAATCACTGTAGTGGCAGTCACTCTAGGAATTTCCAGAAACTCTATAGTAAAAACCATAGAGGTCTTCCACATCACCTACTGCCTTGTCCTTTTAACTGGAGATACCAGGGATTGAACCTGAGACCTTCTGCTTGTCAAGCAGAGGCTCTTCCTCTGAGCCACGGCCCTTCTCTTCCCGGCCCAATGCTGGATATCATGGCAAAACCATAGAGTTTTTAAAAATTCCTAGAGCTGCCGCCGTCCAGGTTTCCCCCAGAAGTGAGATCACACTTGTAACTCCCCTCACCCTGCTGATTCCCACCCACAACTCTTGATGGCAAAAAACATGGAGGACATGGAGCTAGATGGACCACTGTGGTCCTTTCTGCATTTGCCTGCCACTCCAAATTTTCTCAGTGTTTGAGTTGAGGCAATTTAAGTCCATGGAAAAATAGCATCCAATAACCCAGGGCAACAGCACAAATACTGGGCAGTAGTGTACGCGAAAGAGATCTTGGGGTAAGAGCGGACTGTAAACTGAATATGAGCAGTCAGTGTGATGCAGTGGCAAAAAAGGCAAACTCAGTCTTGGGTTGTATTAAAAGGGCCATAGCATCGAAATCGCAGGAGGTTGTAGCCCCTCGGTAGACTGCCTTGGTCAGGCCACACCTGGAGTCCTGTGGGCAGTTCTGGAGGCCTCACTTCAAAAAGGATGTGGACAAAATCGAGAGGGTGCAGAAGAGAGCGAGGAGGATGATCAGGAGCCTGGAGACTGTGAGCCCTACGAGGAAAGGCTGAGGGCCCTAGGAATGCTCAGTTTGGAGAAGAGGGGATTGAGAAAGGACATGATTGCTCTCTTTAAATATCTGAAAGGCTGTCATTCAGAGGAAGGCAAGGAGCTGTTCCAGTTGCCAGCAGAGGAGAGGACCCGAAGCAACGGGTTTCAATTCCATGCAGAAAGGTATCGCTGGACATTAGGGAAAACTTTTTCACGGTCAGAGTGGTTCAAAGGTGGAATCAGCTGCCTAGGGAGGTGGTGAGCTCCCCTTCATGGCCAGCTTTCAAGAAGAGGCTGGACGAATATTTGTCAGGGATGCTTTAGGCTGGTCCTGCATTGGGCAGCGGGGTTGGACTAGATGGTCTTTACGGCCCCTTCCAGCTCTGTGATTCTATGATTCCACGAACAACAGGCTGAACCTGGGCTGACCCCTGAAGGGAGGGAATGTAATGTAGAATGGGGGGTGGGGGTGGGAAACCGGAATGATAAGAAGGTTGAATTTGATTTCAGAGCAGAATGGGGGGGGGTTACCTGGATTAACAAAGAAGGTTGAATTCGATTTCAGTGCAGAATTGCTTGGAGGCCACCAGGGTGAACACGGATTAAAAGGAGGGTGCCGAAAGGGCCTAGATGTCCAAGATAACCCACCTGGCCAAAGGCTCCAGACAGAGCTCAACAACTTGGAGTCCCTTGGAGCCAGTTCAGTGTAGTGGTTAAGAGCACGGACTCTAATCTGGGAGAACCGGGTTTGATTCCCCACTCCTCCACTTGCACCTACTGGATGACCTTGGGAAAGCCCTAGTTCTGATAAGAGCTGTTCTCGAAAAGAGCAGTTTCTGTCAAGAGCTCTCTCAACCCCACTTACCTCACAGGGTGTCTGTTGTGGGAAGGGGAAGGGAAGGGAGTTTGTAAGCAGCTCTGAGATGCCTTTGGGTAGAGAAGGGCGGGGTATAAATCCAATCTCCTCCTCCTCCTCCTCCTCCTCCTCCTCCTCCTCCTCCTCCTCCTCCTCTTCTTCTTCTTCTTCTTCTTCTTCTTCTTCTTCTTCTTCTTCTTCTTCTTCTTCTTCTTCTTCTTCTTCTTCTTCTTCTTCTTCTTCTTCTTCTTCTTCTTCTTCTTCTTCTTCTCCTTCTTCTCCTTCTTCTTCTCCTTCTCCCTCTTCTTCTCCTTCCTTCCTCCTTCTCTTCTTCCTTCTTCTTCCTCCTCCTTCCTTCTTCTTCCTTCTTCTTCTTCGGGGAGCGAGTCAATTAGAAAGCCTCACCACAAAATTCCCAGGACTTCTGGTTACCAAGGAAGCGCCTTGTTGATGGCCGCTATAAATTGCCTGGGTCCTCAGGCCTGGCCGCTGGTGACAGTTTCTTTTACGATTCTCCCCCCCCCCCAAACACATCACTCCTTGCCGGTTCCATCCTTGCCGGCAACATTCCAGAGGCGGGGAGCAAAGTGGATCGGGGGGGCTGTCAGATGCAGCTATAAACCGGAGCCCAATCACTTGAGGCAAATTGCTGCGCTCCAGCCGATCGCGGCTTAATCCCGGCGATGCAATCACCGCCCGCTCCGCTCTCTCGCGATTAACCTCCTCCTCCTCCTCTGTGGGCAAACTTTGCTCAGCCCAAACAAAACATTTGTGATGCGTGCGGCGGGGAGGGCCTCTTTTAAGGAGATTAGGAGAAGGAGGAAGGGGAGGGGGGGGAGGAATGCTTCGTGCCGTCGGAACGATCAGTCCACCCGCCCCGCTGGCGTGTGGGAGGGGAACAATGGCTGGGAAAGAGCGCCATAGATCTTTGCGCGCTGCGTTAACCGTGGATCGAAGGCATCAGACCGCAGCCTCCACCCCCGGAGAAATCAGTCCAGGGCGATTGGCCCTCACTCCGGACTCGGCTCGGGGAGAAGGAGGATAAATAAAGATCTTCTTCATGGTCTCTGTGCATCACACCCACCAGGTCAGCGCAGGCGCACTGAATCCCATGGGTGTGAATGCACAGATGACCACTCGAAGATCATCAGTTACAGGTAAGCAACCTGTTTATCTTCTTCGTGGTCTCTGTGCATCACACCCATGGGATTCAGTGCGCCTGCGCTGACCTGGTCGGTGTGAATGCACAGATGACCACTCGAAGATCATCAGTTACAGGTAAGCAACCTGTTTTTACAGGCTGACTCGTAAGGCATCACCATGGATCACTTGTGTACGTTTGCTTTTCTCTCGGGGAGTTGTGGTGAGCGTCTCTCTCCCGCACATGAGGCTGCCCTAAACTAACTCAGACGGTCGGTCCGTCAAGGCCAGTGTCCTCTACTCAGACCGGCAGCGGCTCTCCAGGGTCTCGAACTGAGGTCTCTCCCATCACCTCCTACCAGGTCCTTCTAGCTGGAGATGCCATGGATTGAACCTGGGACCTTCTACATGCCGAGCAGAGAATCTACCTCCGAGCCACAACCCCCGCCCCCATTTCTTCCTTGTTAAAGGTCAAGGTTTCCCTTGCCCGAAAGCCAGCTGAATCCGACTCTAGGGCAGCGGTGCTCATCTCCGTTTCCAAGCCAAAGAGCCAGCGCTGTCCGAAGACATTTCCGTGGTCATGTGGCCGGCATGACTAGATGCCGAGGCACACGGAACGCTGTTACTTTCCCACTGAAGTGATACCTATTTATCTGCTTGCAATTTCTAACTTTCAAACTGCTGGGTTGGCAGGAGCTGGGGCCAGAGACGGGAGCTCACTCCGTCACGTGACACTCGGGTCTCGAACTGCCAAACTAAAGACCTTCTGGTCTGCAGCTCAGCATCTTAACCTACAATCCTCCATGTACGATGTTGGATCAATATGTCTATTTTTGAACCGCACCGTAGAGGAGCTGCGAAATGGAGGTAGGGACAGACCAGGAAGGGGAGGGGGAGTTCTCTACCAAACTGAAGTGAAAGTTGCAGAAAAATCTGAAATCTAAAAAGAGAAAAAAATACATCAGGGTATTAAGACTCCGCAGAATAGCAAACAACATCTGTAGCTGTAAGAAGAGAATGCTCACAGAACTCTCGATGGCTGTCGGAGGTTGCTAGGCAACCCAACAATATTGGCAAACCTTCCAAGCCTCGGTTTCTATAAACCAAAGGTGTGTGGTGGGGAAGCAGGAGCAGACTCTATTTTTTCTTTTGTGTGTTTGTGTATGTGTGTGTGCCCTTGCCTGGAAGTCACGGCCTCCTCTAGTGACTCCTACTGGGGCATGGAGGATGTTCAGGGAAGTGGCTTGACAGCCTGCCTTTGAACTCCTGACCCTGGTATTCTCTGGAGGTCTCCCATCCAAAATACTTGCCGGGTTCAGCCCTGCTTCGCTTCCACGATCTGACGAGATCGGGCTTGCCTGGGCTATCCAGATCAGGGCGCAGGAGTGGACTCTTGAGGCCGAAATAGCCCTAGAAAAGGTTCCCTGCTCCACTACCGTGTCCCCTGATGGAGGAGGTGTCAGGTAACCCTATCATAAGTTTGGTATGCAAAGGGAGTACTCTCGTTCTCCTGTCTTCTGAAATTTTGCTCAATGACTGTTATCAGGTTTCTGATCTTGCATCTACCGCTCACCGCCAGCTGCTGGAGCTTCGGCTGGGAACCAACAGTTTCTAGACTGCTTTGCCTGCTTTGTCCGCACACGTGAATGTTATTCATTGGCTTGAGCTCTATGGGGGGGATGCTTGAATGTAGTCTATTATAGAAGGCCCTATTGTATGTGGCCGTTACTGACACGAGCTGTACGCGTGTCTTTAGTTCTGATTCACCATTAAACATTGTCTTCTGAAGAAGCCCTGTGTTGCATGAGCTGTCTAAGGAGCCTGACGGGAGGACTCTGCAGCCACAGGCCCAGCAGCAACTATTGGAACCTCACTATCCTCGCCACTTGGCCTGGCCTGATGGTGCCAGTCATCACGCCACTGGCCACTGCGCATCTACTGAAATCAGGCCACTGCTCCATCAAAGTCAGTATTGCCTACTCTGACCGCCGGCAGCTCTCCAGGATCTCAGGCAGAGAGGCCTTCCACATCACCTACTGTCTGCTCCTCTTAACTGGAGATACCAGGGATTGAACCTGGGACCTTCTGTATGACAAGCAGAGGCTCTGCCACTGAGCCACGGCCTGTCCCTTCCTGGCCCAATGCTGGTTACTAAGCAGCCCAGCCGGTCTTTTCCTGGGAGAGGCTGGCAGGTGTAGGGAATGAGGAGACACTGAAGACACAGGGGCAGGTTGAAGTCAGTCGGCTGGTGGACGGGACAGAAAGATGGGAGAGAGCCTGGTGGAGCTGGACATCCAGGATGCTGGGCCCATCGGCTCTGTGGCGGCCACCACACCACTGCCCCCAGTTCCAGCCACACCTCTCGGTCCACTCCGGCCTAGCGCCAGCCACAGTGCCGCAGCCTCACCATCCCAGCACCAGAGGTAGGTTTGCCCGCTCTGAGTTGGGGAATTCCTAGAGATTTGGGGGTGGAGCCAGGGGAGGGTGGGGTTTGTGGAGGGGCGGGACCTCAGCTGGGTCCTCACAGCCCCGTGCATGATTGGGTTGCAGCAGGTGGGCACCAAATTCGTGGCCTACTTGGGGCCCCCAAGCATGTTCCCTCTAAGCTGAGTTAGTGTGAGCTAGCTCACAGTTTTTTAGCCAATGGCTCACAGATTTTTGTCTTAGCTCAGGAAGGATGGCTCCAAAGCAAACTAGTTTATGCAGTAGCCAAATTCCTTGCTCGTCACTTTGATGCCAATGGTTCATAGAGTTGAATTTTTGCTCACAGGCTTCCTCTGCAGAGTCTTCCTTGGTGTCTCCCATCCGAGACTTATGGTGACCCCAGCAAGGGGCTTTCAAGGCAAGTCAGAAACAGAGGTGGTTGGCCATCATCTTCCTCTCCAGAGTCTTCCTTGGTGTCTCCCATCCGAGACTTATGGTGACCCCAGCAAGGGGCTTTCAAGGCAAGGGAGAAGCAGAGGTGGTTGGCCATTGCCTTCCTCTACAGAGTCTTCCTTGGTGGTCTCCCATCCACAACTTATGGTGACCCCAGCAAGGGGCTTTCAAGACAAGGGAGAAGCAGAGGTGATTGGCTATCACCTTTCTCTGCAGAGTCTTCCTTGGTGGTCTCCCATCCAAGACTTATGGTGACTCCAGCAAGGGGCTTTCAAGACAAGGGAGAAGCAGAGGTGATTGGCTATCACCTTTCTCTGCAGAGTCTTCCTTGGTGGTCTCCCATCCAAGACTTATGGTTAATCCAGCAAGGGGCTTTCAAGGCAGGGTGAGAAGTACAGGTATTTTGTCATTGCTTTCCTCTGCAGAGTCTTCCTTGGTGGTCTCCTATCCAAGTACCAACACTGCTTAACTTCCAAATTACTTAGGGCCAACATATACAGGCAACTGAGTCAAAGGGTAAAATCAGGGCTGCCAACCTCCAGCTGGAGCCTGGAGATCTCCCAGAATTACGACTGATCTCCAGGCAACAGAGATAAGTGTCAGACTCCTGCAGCCATCAGTTCCCAACAGCTTTCATTCAAAGAAGTAAAGTTCATTGAGACATTGAGCATATGCAGATATCTAAACGCTTTTGTGTTAGAACTGGCTTAAGGCGCATGAAGCGAGCTGATATACGTTATTCAAGGGGGTCTCCTGATGGCTCAGGTCCAATCAGAGGCCAGGTAGAAACCCGCCAAAGTAACGGGCAATCATTCTCAGGAGAGAAGTGCACCAGAGACTCAAGGCTTCAGTTACATAGATAAAGAAAGACTGGAAACACAGCAGAAACGGAAGTTAAAATTCCAGAGTCCCCCCCGTACACACCCATGGCAGCTAGAATAGCCAGAGTCCTGGCTGACAGTAAGTTCCCCTGGAGAATATGCCACTTTGAAGGAGAGATTCTAAGGTGTTAGACCCTGCAGAGGCCCTTCCCACTACCTTCCCCAAACCCCGCCCCTCAAATCTCCAGGAATTTCCCAATCCAAAGCTGGCAACTCTAGGTAGAACATTTTCTGGAGTCCAGGTGGACGGGCACGCTGGCACGGCTTCCCCTGAATAAACCAGAGTTCTCAGCCCAAAGAACAAGCGTGTCGAGAAGAAGGATTTCATCTCATCTTCTCTCTGCAGTGTTAGTTTCCTGCTGAAGTCCCATGTCTCCTTTCTTGAATCCTGCTGGGCAGTTCTTCTCGTTCCAAAGAACTGCCGACAGTTTCCTTTCCTCCCTCCTGCTACCGAGCTACGTACGCCAAGGCCTGGTTTTGGCACCTGAATGATGTCACAAAAGTACCGGGAACACAGCCAAATCAGCAGAAGGGAGTATAAACACGGTGTAGCCCTAAACTGCTCTAAAACAGAAACTTTATAAACAATATTATCAAATGTCTCCACAAAAGGAACGGGAAGGATGGGGAAGGTTGTCTTGATGGCCCAGGACACATGTGAACGTGTGGAGTTCTCTCCTCTGATTGGCAGGAGCTCTCTGTGGTTGGGGGTCTCCAGTCTGAAGGAGGTCCGCCTAGCCTCAACCAGAAATGCAGCTTTTTCAACTCTGGCAATGCGGCTCCAGTCTCTGTATACAGCCGTGGAATCAATAATACACATTTGTCATGAGACAAGGATTCTAGATGTTGACCTTGTTTCGAAATCTTTTTCAATTGTTGGATCACTATATGTCAGACTGTGAACCCTTTTTGGGTCCACATTGACTGATTATGTGGTCTTTCCCCATATATACCCCAAGAGCACTACGGTCAGGAACACAACATCGACTGACCTTTCCAGGTCCTAATGACACCAGGCTTGCTGCCACCAGGGCCAGGGCCTTTTCAGTGGCGGCTCCATACTGGTGGAATGAGCTCCCGGAAGAGATCAGGGCCCTGCGGGACCTTTTGCAGTTCCGCAGGGCCTGCAAGATGGAGCTCTTCCACCAGGCTTTCAATTAGGAGCTGCCACACAACCACCACCAACGTCCGTGGTTATGGGTTGGCTCTGGTCTGGGGATTGCATTATACCATCGCATTAAGCTGAAGATCACTAAGTTGGTGAAAATTGTCAGTACGCCATCTGAATTATTCAAAGATTACCACCACTAGCACTTTAACTGTTGGATTGTTTTGATGTTTAATGTTAATGTTATGTCTACTGTTTTAATTTTTGTATATGGTTTTATAATATTTATTATTTATTATTTTCCATTTATATTCTGCCTTACACTAGTACTGGGTACCAACTAGTGTAAGCTGCTCTGAGCCTGCTTGCAGGGAGGGCGGAGTATACACAGTGTTTTGGGGCTACGCAGCATTTATACTCCCTTAACTGAATGTCAGCATTGTCATAAGAGTAATTTCCAACATGTTCCCAGCTAGATCTTCCTTGTTATGCATGAAGGCAGGACGATTCATAATGTAACATTAGCTGACAAGCTTGTTACATGCTATCTAGATGAAGATGGCAGAAAATGACACAGTAAAGCAGGAAATGGGAACCTTTTCTCCACCCAAAGTTTCTGGCAAGTCTTCAATACAAACACTGACAGCTCATCGCATTTCAGATACCTTTTCGGTGGTTGAAGGGGGAAAAAAAGGCATCTAGGTGATGGTAAATTGGGGAGAAAAGTAATTAAGGAAGAACAATGCCTGTGGACACCAAAAAGATCTTAGATCATTTAAGTAATTGGGCACAAGGATGACAAAACTGAGCTTGGGATGGGTAAATGTGAGATAATGAGTCTCGGGCTTGGCATACAAAGAGGATGCATGCAAATGAGGAAATTTACTTTGCATATTAAGTAGCAAAGGGATCTAGGCAACCAACTCAGCCCGTGCTCACTCTTGAACAATTGAATTTGTGGTGGGGCATATAACAGGAAATCTGCAGGCCTCGGTGTTCCCCGTCTTGGTTGGGAATGGTTCGGGCTGTTAGAAGGACACTGGCAAGACATGTTTCATTGTCAGCCTGAGACCAGTGACAGCGAAGACTCCATGGAAGAAGAGAAGCCAGTCAGAGTCAGTAGATGACCAACAAGCGATTGAGATACCAGCTGATCATGACTCAGTCCATGGCTGAGGCTGATCCAATGTCCTGCAGGTCTGGATCAGCAAACAAGCCTCCAGAGGCAGCTCCCAGCTCACCTGGTTCCCCCACATCCCTGGAATGCCAGAGACATCCGTGGCATGCGGAGTTGCAGGTAAGGAGAAAGAGTGTGTGTCTCCTGGGTCAACGCCAGCTGTCAGTTGATAAGGCACACGAGTAGTTGCTGGATGACTGCCAAGTAAGCTGACTGTAAGCACATCTCATTAAGACTTAGCTATAAAACCAGCCCAGAGCAGCTGCTAGATGTGGAGGCAACAAGTACACTTGTCTGTGACCTGGTTGATTATCTGCTTGCTGGAACCCTGGACTGGATGTGGATAATCATCTTTCTTGAACCTCTGACCCTAGACTGGACTTGGATGACCTGCTCTCTGAAGCCCCTGACTTGGGACTGTGCTTGGTGCTTCTTGAACTTGGTAACCCCTACCTCTGGAATGAACTGCTTAGTCCTCAGTACCTGACTCTTGGTAGGGCCAGGCCAGAACAGGTTTCCTCTGAATTCTGAAGTTGGTCTTGATATGGCCAGATGTACAATGAGATGGCCTAGGCTAGCCCTCAGAAGCTAAGCAGGGTCAGCTCTAGTTAGTTTTTGAATGGGAGACCTCGAAGGACATTCGGGGTAGCTATGCAGGGGCAGGCAATAGAAAACCACCTCTCAGTGTCTCTTGCCTTGAAAACCCAATGGGGCCAGTGTTAGTCAGCCGAGACTTACTGGCCCTTTCCAACACCACCATAACGAGACCAGGCAAGGAGGTGACTTTGAGCAGCAGATTGTGGTGGGCAGAAGACACAGCCCTTGAACATGGGACTCTGAGTCAGACCATTGGTCCATCAAGCCAGTGTGGTCTACTCTGACTGGCAGGGGCTCTCCAACCTTGAGGGCCTTTCACATCACCTCCTGCTCGATCCTTTCATCTGGAGCTGCTGGGGATTGAACCTGGGACCTTCTGCATGCCAAGCAGATGCTCTGCCACGGAGCCATGGCCCCTGACCCTTGCTACCCCCCCTGCTCCACTCCACACCCAGTTTCAGTACTCCCTGCTCCATGGGCATCTATAAAGACAGCATGGCAAGCTGTGAATGCCCTTTGGGGCATCCCAAACTCATGCAAGACTCAGAAGAGAGTTTGGGAAGTCCTGCTGGGCATGCAGAGCTTCCTGTGCTGTCTTTGAAGATGTCTGGAGGACAAGGAGGTAGATCAAGATGGGTCGCCGTGTTAGTTTGTCTGTAGCAGTAGAAAAGAGCAAGAGTCCAGTAGCACCTTAAAGACTAACAAAATTTGTGTGGCACTGGCAAGGGATGAGCTTTTATGGGCCACTGCTCACCTCTTCAGATACCGCTGGAATGTGAGTCCATCTGTCCGTATAGCGTGGAGAGCAGAGTGCTTTCAGATGCCAAATGACAATCGCAGGTGAATGACAAAAGCAGGTGAATGATAAAGCAGGAATGATTGGATTAGGAGTGCTATGCAGAGAGGCAGTAGATGTGGAGAAATCAGCACTGATAATGAGACAGGAGACCTAGGTCTTGATTCAGTCCAGGAGGATGCATTGCCTTGAGCTTCATTATCAGTTACAATTCAGCAGTCTCTCTTTTGAATCTCCCTTTGAAATTCCTTTGTAAGAGAACTGCTACTCTTAGTTCAGCAATTGAATGTCCTGGACAAGAAGGTTTTTGCCCACTCCAAGACAGTGTTTTGATCAAGGCACCCTGTAACAGAATGATTCACGTAGTAAATAGCACAAACTGACTGTAGGTTCACCTGTTTTATGGGAACGGAATATTGCACTGTTCTTTCCCCTGTATGTTTTATATTCTGAAGTTTGCTTTGTTTTGAGTTCTTTTTACATTCAATGTGGTATCTGTATTCTTTGAAAGAGAATGTGTCTTTTATGTCAAGATCACAATGGCCTTTGGCTATCAGCAATAAATAAAACTTGACTTCGACTCAAGTACCTGTTTTACTCCTTCCCATTCCTGTAAGGCTGCCCACACATCTAAGCATGTGGGAATCATGAACAGACAATATTGCTCCAGTCCAAAGCATCTGACCAAAAAACGTGTTCAAATTGTAAAGTACAGAGAGAGACACGGCATCTGGATGGATGACCAGGCAATTGAGGAGGGAGAGCTGACATAGTCTAGTTGTTCTGGAAGAAGAGGAAGAGGAAGAGATTGGATTATACCCTGCCCTTCACTATCCAAGGGAGTCTCAGAGTGGCTTACAAACTCCTTTCCCTTCCCCTCCCCACAACAGACACCCTGTGAGGGAGGTGGGGCAGAGAGAGCTCTGACAGAAACCGTTCTTTTTTGAGAACAGCTGTGCCAGAACTGTGGCTTGCCCAAGGTCATCCAGCAGGTGCAAGTGGAGGAGTGGGGAATCAAACCCGGTTCTCCCAGGTTAGAGTCCGCACACTTAACCACTACACCCAACTGTCTTGTTAAAATGATTCATCATTGTTAAAATGATTAAAATTGGTTTGCCGGTCAGACCAAACATCTTCTAAGAGGCGGTTTCTCCTGCCTTCCAGGAAGCTTGCAAAGAGCAGGCATTTGAGCTACCGGATAGGGCGGGGTATAAATCCCAAAATAAATAAAATAAATAAATAAATTTGTGCATTTGAAAACATGTGAAGCTGCCTGATACTTGGGGTTGCCAACTTCAGCCAGGGAAATTCCTGGAGATTTGAGGGTGAAGTCTGCAGAAGGGGAATCCGGAGAAGGGTTTCATCTAGAATCTATAGTGTACCATAGAGTCCACCGTCCAATGCAGCCATTTTCTCCAGGGCAACTATTCCCTATGGTCTGGAGGTCAGTTCGCATTCGAAGAGAACTCCAAGTCCCACCTGGAGTTAGGTAGCCCTGCATATACCGGGAGCCTGCTGCTGCACCAACCCTGATATTGTCTGCTCATTGGCCACCACCAGTTTGTAGTCTCAGGAGAGGTCTTTCCCCTCCCTACTGTAGAAGACCATTTTAGGTAAAGATGCTGGAGATAAAAGGGGATTCCAATGGAAGGGGACCACTGTCGACTCTGATCAACTCAAGAAGAGCATGAAGTGAAACTTTCCACTGAGTGTCCAGGCCAAGCCCTCTGAGGAAAGGCTGAGAGACTTAGGAATGTTCAGTCTGGAGAAGAGGAGGCTGAAGGGGGACACGATGGCTCTCTCGAAGTATTGGAAGGGCTGTCCCTCAGAGGAGGGCAGGGAGCTGTTCCCGTTGGCAGCAGAGGAGAGGACTCGCAAGAATGGGTTTCAATTAAGGGCGGGAAGGTACTGGCTGGGTATGAGGAAAAACTTTTTGACAGTACGACTTGTGCAGCAGTGAAATCGGCTTCCTAGGGAGGTGGTGAATTCCCCCTCACCAACAGTCTTTTAAACAGCGTCTGGACAAACCCTTGTCAGGGATGCTCTGGGCTGATCCCCCATTGAGCAGGGAGGTTAGACTAGATGGCCTGTAGGGCCCCTTCCAGCTTTGTGATTCTAGGATTCTATGAGTCCGATTGTTCCATGTGACAGTGTGTGTGTGTGTTGTCAGAGTCCCCAAGTCAATCAAACTCAACAGCAGTCCTTCGAGGAAGTTCAGTTTATTGAGAGAGGCGCTTAAGTCATCGTTCGACACACTCTGCGTCAGGAACGGGGGTTAAGCGGGAAGACAGATAGTTATATGCAGTTCATACTGGGCCCCCTGATGGAAAGAGACTAATAAGGAGGACACCTGAGTGTGCCTGGAAGAAAACTGCCTGCGGCTCCCGGCGGGAAAAAGTGGTGTGGCGGAGCTGAGCTTCAAGGACACAGACGAGATAAGGGGAAGAACCAGGTGCACACGCCAAGACCAGAGGGAGGGGAAGGCGGAGCGAGGGAGAGGCTGGGGAACCGGAAGTACCCATGGCGGCGTCAGCCAACATGTGGGTGTGTTTAAATTATGTTTCTTCCTTAAAGCCCCATTTTTCCGTTTTAAGGTTTGTACCAGTGTCCCAACCACGAGCCTCACTTTGTCCTGAACTGCATTCTCAATAGCCCAGTTTCGGGTTCCGGAAGCACACAGTTTAATGCAGCTTGCATTTGACGCCCGTAGTGCCTTACTTTCTTCTTAGGTTCAGGATGGGCAGAAGGAAATACTGCTTTACACAGGGAGTTACTGAAATGTGGAATTCGCCTCCAGAGGACATAGTGGTGGCCACAGGAATAATCAGCTTTCAAAGGGGATTAGATAGAATCATGGAGGACAGGCCTCTCGTTGGCTGCTAATGGTGACTGAGGGGAACCTCCACATTCAGAGGCACTACACCTCTGAATTCCAGAGGCAGGAGGCGACATCAGGGGAAGGATTTGGCCTCTATGCCCTGTTGTTGGCCCTCCAGAGGAACGCGTGTGGCTGGCCCAAGTTCACCCAGCAGGCTTCCCTGGCAGAGTGGGGATTCGAACCTGGGTCTCTCAGCTCCTGGTTCAACACCAGGTTTTCGAACCTGGTTTCATATCCTGTTCTCAGAACCTTGCCTCGCCTTAGGCTCAGTTTTTTTCCCCTCCACAGGGATCAAAAACACACATAACGTTCCGGCGAACAAGCTCTCCCCTCTTCAAACCTTTTTAGAAGTGCAAGTGGTGTAATGGCATATGTGACATTCCATCATTTCCTTTCCCATTTCTATACTGGTTGGAATCTGTACTTGTTTCCCGAACCTGGCTGGGACACTTCTTGCACAGATGAATGGTATTGTAGCTAAAATATGGATGCACCTTTTAGCCTTTGTTTCAGAGAACTTCAAAATGCTGCCATTCAAGACACAGGATTCTTGTACCCTGTGATTAACTGAACAATGCAGGGAACCCTTCTCAATAGCTTTTAACTCCCCCCCCACAAGTCCATTATAGATAAGTACTTCGTGTTCTCACACATCTTTAAGACAATTTCAATATGTTTCCCACGTTCAGTTTAGTGTAGTGCCGTCGAAAAGTTGTGCTCAAAAAGTTCTCTCTTAAAATTATGCATGGAATGGGGAGAGATCTTTTTCTACCTCTCCCAAAAGACTAGAGTTCAAGGGCATCCCGTGAAACTGATGGGCAGTAGGTTCAGGACAGACAGAAGGAAATGCTATTTTATACAGAGGGTGATTAAGATGTGGAATTTGCTGCCAGAGGATGTCGTTGATGGCCACAGGAATAAACAGCTTTCAAAGGGGGTTAGATAGATTCATGGGAGATAAGTCTATCAATGGCTACTAGCCATGGCAACTGAGGGGAACCTCCACATTCAGAGGCACTAAGCCTCTGAATCCCACCCAGAGCCAGGAGGCAACATCAGGGGAAGACCTCAGCCTCTATGTCCTGTTGTTGGCCATCCAGAGGAACTGATTGGCCACTGTGTGAGACAGGTTGCTGGACTAGATGGACCTCGGGTCTGATCCAGCAGGGCTCTTCTGATGTTCTTTTCTGGGGGAAGCTCTCAGCCTCTCTGCCCTATTGCTGGCCCTCCAGAGGAACTGGTTGGCCCCTGTGTGAGACAGGATGCTGGACTAGATGGACCCTCACTAGTCTGATCCAGCAGGGCTCTTCTTAGATTCTTATCAGGGGAAGGCCTCGGCCTCTCTGCCCTATTGCTGGCTCTCCAGAGGAACTGGTTGGCCACTGTGTGAGACAGGATGCTGGACTAGATGGACCACTGGTCTGATCCAGCAAGGCTCTTCTTATATCCATAACCCATTTAGAAACACTGATTTGGTTCTATAAAGATATAAACCTATTGCTTCTATTGGATGTTCTCCCAATGATCCTTTTCCCATTTCATATTAAGATCCCTATTTTATCTGCAATGGTACAATTCGGCTTACAATGGCTCTTTACTTAGCACAGTGTTCACAATGGCTTTTCAGTCCTGTTCATGTCAGTTTGCCAACTCCGGGGTGGGAAATTTGGGGCGGAGATTGAGAAGGGCAGAGTTGAGGGAGGGGAGGGCCCTGTGGAGAGGACAATGCCATAGCGTCCGCTCATCAAAGCAGCCATTTTCTACAGGGAGGCTGAGCATTTGTAATTCCAGGAGATCTCCAGTCCCCACCTGGAGACTGGTAACCCTCTCTTAATGTAACAGGGTTCTTCTTTTACTCATAGCATTATTTTAGGGTCCCGTGTGTTCCACTGAGCATCAGAGAGACAGATCATCAACTGTTGATTGTTATGTCGCATTGATCCTAGCAGGGGTCATTTCGCAGAAAAAGAGGTGCAGGAGCTCATTAGCATAACTCATTAGCATACCTTATTTGCATATGCCACACCCCCTGACATCACCGGAAGTGTGTCAGAAGTCAACACCCATCGCTCAGGCTCCACCGGACTGTTTTGGATTGTTAGCTATTGGGGGGGGGGATGTGCAGATCTGTCCTCGCAGAGGAGGGAGAGCTTGGACCTGAATAAAACTTGGTCTTAAAGGTGCCACTGGACTCTTTTGGACTGGGGGGCTGGGGGGGGCTCTGCAACTTACCTGGCTGCTTCTTGCTCTGACTGAGGGCTGCTGGGAGCAGGGGGTGGGGCTTGTTTCATGTGCCCACCCTCTGGGCTATTTACTGCCAGAGCTCCGCTCCTGTGCGCTCCTGCAGGAAATGACTCCAGATCCTAGCCAGACCTTGTGCCCATTGAAGATAGGTATTCGAAGAAAAGAAGAAGAAGAAGAGGAGGGGAGGAGGAGATTGGATTTATACCCCACCCTTCACTATCCAAGGGAGTCTCAGAGTGGCTTACAAACTCCTTTCCCTTTCCCTCCCCACAACAGACACCCTGTGAGGGAGGTAGGGCTGAGAGAGCTCTGACAAAAACTGCTCTTGAGAGAACAGTTCTGAGAGAACTGTGACTGACCCAAGGTCATCCAGCTGGATTTATTTGGGGAATCAGACCCAGTTCTCCAGATTAGAGTCTGCCACTCTTCACCATTACACCAAACTGGCTCTTGGGATGGTTATGGATAGTATGAGCCAGGCTGCCAACTCTGGGTTGGGAAATTCCCAGAGATTTGGGGGTAGATCATCGAGAGGCTGAAGTCTGAGGAGAGAGGCATCTCAGCAGGGTACCATGCCATACGGTCCAACGAATAAAACAGCCATTTTCTCCAGGGGAGCTGATCTCCAGGTAATCTCCATTCTGGCCTCTGTGAGATCCCAAACTCGTCTAACCAACAAAACTAGGCACCGTTTAAACATTGTTTGGTGTAGTGGTTAAGTGTGCAGACTCTAATCTGGGAGGACCGGTTTTGATTCCCCACTCCTCCACTTGCACCTGCTGATGTGACCTTGGGTCAGTCACAAGCTCTGGCACAGCTGTCCTTGAAAAAGAGCAGTATCTCTCAAGGCTCTCTCAGCCCCGCCTATCTCACAGGGTGTCTGTTGTGGGGAGAGGAAGGGAAAGAAGTTTGTAAGCCGCTCTGAGACTCCTTTGGGTAGTGAAGGGAGGGGTATAAATCCAAACTCTTCTTCTTCTTCTTCTACCTCACAGGGTGTCTGTTGTGGGGAGGGGAAGGGAAAGGAGTTTGTAAGCTGCTCTGAGACTCCTTTGGGTAGTGAAGGGCGGGGTATAAATTCAAACTCTTCTTCTTACTTTACCTCACAGTGTGTCTGTTGTGGGGAGAGGAAGGGAAAGAAGTTTGTAAGCCGCTCTGAGACTCCTTTGGGTAGTGAAGGGAGGGGTATAAATCCAATCTCTTCTTCTTCTTCTACCTCACAGGGTGTCTGTTGTGGGGAGGGGAAGGGAAAGGAGTTTGTAAGCTGCTCTGAGACTCCTTTGGGTAGTGAAGGGAGGGGTATAAATCCAATCTCTTCTTCTTCTTCTACCTCACAGGGTGTCTGTTGTGGGGAGGGGAAGGGAAAGGAGTTTGTAAGCCGCTCTGAGACTCCTTTGGGTAGTGAAGGGTGGGGTATAAATCCAAACTCTTCTTCTTCCTCTATCTCACAGGGTGTCTGTTGTGGGGAGGGGAAGGGAAAAGAGTTTGTCAGCCGCTGTGAGACTCCTTTGGGTAGTGAAAGGTGGGGTATAAATCCAATCTCCTCTTCTTCTTAATGAAAGGCATCTCCTTTTCTGAAAACTTTCCCCATAAAAACCCTTGGATTTCTCATCAAAAGCACGGCCTCATCTGTGTAACACACCATCTCCTGTCGTTTTTCGTTTTTAATTTCCTAGTCGTTTTCATTTGACGTTTGACAGATCACAAATATTTCTGTAGTGCATACGGACTAAATAGTAGAGGGAGAGTAGGTGGGTGGGTAGGCATAATCCTTAAATTAAGAACATAAGAACATAAGAGAAGCCAATGTTGAATCAGGCCAGTGGCCCATCTAGTCCAACACTCTGTCACATAGTGGCCAAAAATACCAGGTGCCATCAGGAGGTCCAGCAGTGGGGCCAGGACACTAGAAGCCCTCCCACTGCTGCCCCCTCCAGCAACAAGAATAGAGTGCATCACCTGCCCCAGACTGAGAGTTCCCATCTATACCCTGTGGCTAATAGCCACTGATGGACCTCTGCTCCATATGTTTATCCAATTCCCTCTTGAAGCCATCCATGCTTGTAGCCGCCACCACCTCCTGTGTCAGTGAATTCCATGTGTTAATCACGCTTTGGGTGAAGAAGTACTTCCTTTCATCTGTTCTAACCCGACTGCTCAGCAATTGCTTTTGCAGTGCTCCGACTCAACCCAGGGCAGCAGTTTTTGATGGTGCCCGCTCTTTCCTTACAACTTCCCAACTGTGCTCTGTGCAAAGGGACCCTAGATGAGGTCCCAGAATTTTCGGCAACATGCAGATAAGGTCAGGTTGTCGATTCCAGGTTGGGAAATTCCTGGAGATTTGGCGGTGGAGGCTGGGGAGACCAGGATTGGGGAAGGAACGGGTCTTAGTGTACAATGCTGCACAATTCCACCCTCCAAAGCAGCTATTTTCTCCCAGGGAATTGATCCCTGTACTTTGGAGATCAGTTGTAACACTGGGAGATCTCCAGACTCCATCTGGAGAACATAAGAACATAAGAAGAGCCCTGCTGGATCAGACCAGTGGTCCATCTAGTCCAGCATCCTGTCTCATAATGGCCAACCGGTTCCTCTGGACTGCCAACAACAGGGCATAGAGGCCAAGGCCTTTGTAAGAACATCAGAAGAGCCCAGCTGGATCAGACCAGTGGTCCATCTAGTCCAGCATCCTGTCTCATAATGGCCAACCGGTTCCTCTGGACTGCCAACAACAGGGCATAGAGGCCAAGGCCTTTGTAAGAACATCAGAAGAGCCCAGCTGTATCGGACCAGTGGTCCATCTAGTCCAGCATTCTGTCTTACAAAGTGGCCAACCGGTTCCTCTGGTGGAATGAGCTCCCGGAAGGCATAAGGGCCCTGCGGGACCTCTCACAGTTCCACAGGGCCTGAGAAACGGAGCTCTTCCACCAGGCCTATGATTAGGGAGCTGCCACTGATGACTGGGTTATCATGGCCCTTATCTTACCGGTACTAAGAGCAACCTTGGATGCTGGTCTAGCTACATTGGACCACCTCATAGAAACCGCCATCTGCACTTAACCACACTTTATGTTCATTGTTTGTGCATATGGAATTTTATTGCACTGTATTTATGTATCTTCATTTTATTGTATTTTAAACTTGATGTATGCCACCTTGAGCCTGTGTATCCAGGCAAGACGGGATATAAATTGAAACTAACTAACTAACTAAATAAATGGAGAGCCAGCAACAGGGCATAGAGGCCGAGGCCTTCATAAGAACACGAAGAGCCCTGCTGGATCAGACCAGTGAGAGTCCATGTAGTCCAGCCTCCTATCTCACACAGCAGCCAACTAGTTCTTCTGAATAGCCAACAACAGGGCATAGAGACTGAGGCCTTCCCGTGATATTGCCTCCTGGCTCAGGATGGGATTCAGAGGCTTAGTGCCTCTGAATGTGCAGGTTCCCCTCAGCCACCGTGGCTACTAGCCACTGATAGACTTTTCCTCCGTGAATCTGTCTAATCCTCTTTTCAAGCCGCTTATTCCTCTGGCAATCACGACATCCCCTGGCAGCGAATTCCACATTTTAATCCCTCTCTGTGTAAATTGGTATTTCCTTTTGTCCCTCCTGAACCTACTGCCCGTCTGGTTCATTGGAAAAGATTCCTTAGAGTTTATTTATGTAAAACTTTTATATCCCTCCTTCCTCTGTCCTCTTGGAATGCAAGGGGAGAATCATGGGACCAGATCGGGGCAGTAAGCAGGGGGTTGGACTAGATAGCCTGTATGGCCTCACTCAGTTGAGCCTATGATTCCATGTTTCTATCCAAAGCACCACCAGCAGGGTTACAGTGGCGGAGGAGACTTTCCCTGTTCCCTCCATCTGGGGGCAGCTCCCCGAGGAACCTCAAATCCTTCTCCTGGAAGACCCTCCAAAACTCTATGGACGGAAAGGTGAGCAGCTGAAACGGGAATCATTGCAAACTGTCCTTTCCCCATCCGCTAACTGCAGAGCCATGCCACGGCTGTAACTGCGGAATGGCCAAAGAACAATGGAATCAGCCAGCTGTTTGCAACCTGGAGAGTGTTAGGAAAGCACTTGGCAAGCAATGGTCCCTCTAAGCCAGGGGTGTCGAACTCATTTGTTACAGGGGCCGGATCTGACATCAATGAGACCTCGCTGGGCGGGGCCATGTGTGCGTCATAAAATGTGATGCCAGGTAGCGGAGATATCGACTTTATAAAGGACACAAACACAAAAGGGTGTTTTTATTTTAACTTAAAAGAGTGATTAACATATGGAATTCACTGCCTCAGGAGGTGGCGGCAGCTACAAGCATGGACAGTTTCAAGAGGGAATTAGATAAACCTATGGAGCAGAAGTCCATCAGTGGCTGTTAGCCACAGGGCATAGATGGGAACTCTCAGTCTGGGGCTGGTGATGCACTCTATTCTTGGTGCTGGAGGGGGCAGCAGTGGGAGGGCTTCTGGTGTCCTCTTGGCCCCACTGCTGGACCTCCTGATGGCACCTGGTATATTTTGGCCGCTGTGTGACAGAGTGTTGGACTAGATGGGCCATTGGCCTGATTCAACATTGGCTTCTCTTATGTTCTTATGTTCATGCTTAAAACATTAGCTCTCTTGCAATATTTTGTTTATTTAACAGTGTCTGATAACTGACATCTCTTGCTCTGAATTACTGCATCCAAATGTCTGTGCTGTTGCAGTCTTGAGTCTGCTGTTCAGGTGTGTATCTGTGAGCTGCAAACCTACGATGACGCAGCAGCAGCAGCAGAACTGGACGAAGCAGCAGAGGACAGCCAGTTCCACTGTGGGCCTGATAGGAGCCCTCCGGGGGGCCTGATCCGCCCCCCGGGCCGTATGTTTGACACCCCTGCTCTAAATTTTGGAGCCTTGTGAGCAAAAATTCTACTTTGTGAGCTACTGGCCTTGAAGTTGTGACTGAGCGGTTTGGCTACTGCGTAAGTTAGTTTGCTCTGGAGCCCTCCTTCCTGAGCGAAGACAAATATGTGCGAGCCGGAGGCTAAGAAACTGTGAGCTAGCTCACACTGACTCAGCTCAGAGGGAACACGGTTGGCAAGTGTTGACCCGTGTTCCAGGCGCCTCTGCTCCTCGGAATGGGATCGTCAGCTTGGCAAATGCCAATGGCTTTTCCCCGAGAGGTGCGGGACTTAATAACCAACTCTGGGTAATAAAACATTTTGGCTGAGCGAACCAGATTCCCGCATCCCGAGGGGGCTCTCTTATCGGGAGTGTCATAAGTCTTCATTCCCAATTAGTGCCTATTTAGTTCTCCCCCCCCCTCGTGCCTTCCTATTTGTTTTAAGAGCCGGGATGATTAGTTTCCATCCTTCTAATCAAGCGGTTAACGAGTTTCTGAGGCTGTTTGTTCCCTTATGGCGCTTCGAGAGGATTTCCCTTGACCCCCCCCCTTCCCCTTCCATCTTTCCTGTTGGGGTTTTTTCCCATCACCGAAACGAGATCTTCTGGGCTTCGATATACGAGAGGCGGCACACGGAACAGCTGCTTTGATATCCCGTAAACACGAATACTCAATTAAAAGACGATCAAACGTTCACTTTGTTATACCTCGGAGGATGTTCCCTGTGTGATACCTCTGAGGATGCCAGCCACAGCTGCTGGCGAAACGTCAGGTCGTACAGTGCCAAGACCATGGCCAGACGACCCAGAAAATCTAGAGCAACTAATGAACTCCAGCCGTGGAAGCCTTCGACAACATATTGAACGCCTCTACGGGAAGGAAACATTTCACCAGATCCGGAGATTGGAAACACTTTGGAACAAGAATGCACATCTACTTTGTTCTTTACCATTTTTCTGCTCACCTTGACACCGAGAGTACTCCGTCTTTCTGTATGATACCTCTGAGGATGCCAGTCATAGCTACTGACGAAACATCAGGTCCTACAGTGCCAAGACCACAGCCAGACAACCCATAAAATCTAGAGCAACTAATGAACTCCAGCTGTGGAAGCCTTCGATAACATTTTTTTTTTTTGGTAAATACAATTTATTATTGGATATATTTTCATGTTCATACAATTTAAACAAACCAATACATATCCATTTTTCTTTCTCCCTCTCCCCCCCAAACAAGGCTTCCCGCACTGCACCAACCCCACTGATATTTCTCTTATTCAGTTTACATTTACTACTAAACATATTTTCTTTTACTAATGGTAACAATTCAAAGATCTAGGTCTCTTTCCACTTCTCCTCAATAGCTGTCAAAACAAATCAAACCACGTTTAACATCCCAATTCTTCAGCAAGTATTCCTGAAAGTCTTTCCAGTCTCCAAAAAAGGTTTCGTCTTCTTCGTTGTTTAATTTTCTTGTTAATTTGTCCATTTCTGCCATAAACAACGTCTTTTTAATCCATTCCCATGTTTCAGGTACTTTGTCTTGTTTCCAACATTGAGCAAAAGTCAGTCTAGCTGCTGTAATCAAGTACCATAATAGTGTTCTCTTGGCTACATTTATTTCTTCCATTTTAAGACCTAACAATAACATCTGTGGGTCTTTCTTAAAAGTACATTTCAAATTTTTTTGTATCTCATTGTGGATCTCAGTCCAATACTTTACTGCTTTATCACATGTCCACCACATATGGTAAAAAGACCCTTCATGTTTCTTACATTTCCAAGATTTGTTAGACATACTTTCATTTACAATAGCAATTTTTTTAGGCGTCATATACCATCTGTACATCATTTTATAACAATTCTCTTTAACATTTACACAAGTTGAAATTTTCATCGACTTTTTCCACAAGTATTCCCAAGATGCCATAAATATCTCATTATTAATATTTACTGCCCATTTTATCATTTGCTCTTTTACTATTTCATCCTCAGTATACCATTTCAATAAAATCTTGTACAGTTTAGAAATCATTTTTTTACCCTTACCAACCCATACAGCTTCAATTTCAGTATAATTTTCTCTAAAACCATGTTCTCTCTTATCGGTCTTAAATAAGTAATAAATCTGTCTATACTTCAACCAGTCATATTCAAATTCCACATCAGTTCTATCTGCCTTCGATAACGTTTTGAACACCTCTATGGGGAGGAAACATTTCACCAGATCCGGAGATTGGAAACACTTTGGAACAAGGATGCACATCTACTTTGTTCTTTACCATTTTTCTGCTCACCTTGACACCGAGAGTACTCCGTCTTTCCGTGTGATACCTCTGAGGATGCCAGTCACAGCTGCTGGCGAAACGTCAGGTCCTACAGTGCCAAGACCACGGCCACACAACCCGGAAAATCTACAGCAACAAATGTTCACTTTCTTCCTAAAGTGGTGTTTTGTTTTTTGTTTTTTAAAGGAAACATGTGGCACGTCTCGTGAGGAATGGGGCGTGGCGGCCACAGATGCTTTATTCTGCTTGAGCACATGATGCTGCCTTATGCGGAACAAGACCATTGGACTATCAAGGTCAGTATCGACTACTCTACCCTACGGGCCCTGCAGGATGGAGGAAGATCCCGCAGGGCCCTAATCTCGACTGGGAGCACATTCCATCAGCCAGGGGCCAGGGCAGAGAAGGCCCTGGCCCCAGTAGAAGTAAGATGGACATCCTTCGAACCAGGGACAACCAGGAGATGTTGGTCCGTAGAGTGCAGCCCTGTAGCTAACAACTGGGGGGGCAATGTTTTTCTCAGGGGCCCTGCCATGATATGTCTGTGTGGTACTGCCATGCCGTGCTTATACCTCTAAAAAAAAGCCCAGCAGGAACTCATTAGCATAACAGGACACGCCCAACAGCAGAAACTCATTAGCATGTTAGGCCACACCCCCATGCCATCCCTTGGTTTGCCCAGGCACCCTGCAGCTGCAGGGAGCCCGGGCAAGCCGGCCCTTGGACAGGCCAGGGAAGGCATGGGGAGGCATTTAAATGCCTCCCAGATCCTTCCAGGGGGCCCCCTGGCCTGCCTACCTCAAAGTCGCCTGGGGGTGTCTCTCTCCAGGCCTCCCCTCTGTAGCCACACACAGAGAGGTTTTGATTGTGGTGGGCGTGGCCAACTCTGAAGCCAGCCGGAACTCCGTTCCTGTGCGTTCCTGCCCCCAAATAGCCCTGCTTCTAAATAATAACTAAATAATAGATAATAAATACAATAAATAATAATACCTGCATTAAAGTTGTGAGCGAGCCATTTGGCTGCTGCATAGATTAGTTTGCTCTGGAGCCATCCCTCCTGAGCTAAGACAAAAACGGGTGAGCTGGAGGCTAAAAAACTGTGAGCTAGCTCACACTAGCCCAGCTTAGAGGGAACACTGGCGGGGAATCAGGCTCCGCTCCTCTTTCTGTTTGTCCCCTCGTCGTCCTGCTGGGGGTGTTTCCAGGGGGCATTCTTTGGCACAAGGGGGTCCCATCCAAATGGAGGGGGCGGAATGCAGCCATCATGACAAGAAACAAGAAGCTGCTGGAGTTGGACCGATTTTCTCCTCTCCGTCTTTCTGCCACCCCGATGGCATTCCGGGGCTCTTCTACCCAGCAACAGCCAGGTCAGCAACTGGGACCTTTTCTCATTGGTTGCCTCAGCCCCGTCCTCTTCCACCCCCCTCTGAAGAGGCAGGACTGGGCTGTCTGTCTCCGGCACCTCTGCCCAGCCCCTGCTGTTGCTCCCATAGCTGCCTGGACCTCCCTCCGCACTGGACTTCTTCCACCTCGGTGAAGGCAGCAGGAATGGGGGTCTTGGTGGGGGGGACCTGTGGCTCCTGCTGTCTCTCCTGAGTGGGCTCCTGGTGGTAGGTAAGCCCACCCCACCCAGGGGGAGGAACCTGTAAAAACCACGGAGGGTGGGGACCCTGGGCCCCACGGGCCCCATGGTAGCTTCGGGTCTGGTAGAGCGTAAAGCTCTTCAGGGTGTATATGGGAAGAGGGGGTCCCTCAGATATGTGGGTCCCAGGCCATGTAAGGCTTTAAAGGTTATAGCCAGCGCCTCGAATTGAATCTGGAAGGTGACTGGATCACCAACACATGATGGTTGCCTGATACCGAGTGAGACTGGTGGGCTGTCAAGGTCAGTATTGTCTCCTCGATCCTGACCTGGACAGCCCGGGCTAGCCCGGTCTCATCAGATCTCAGAAGCTAAGCAGGGCCGGCCCCAGTTAGGGCTTGGATGGGAGACCACCGAGGAAGCCCAGGGTTGCTACACAGGGGCAGGCAATGGAAAAAACCACCTCTGTGCATCTTTTGCCTTGGACACCCTCCAGGATTGCCCTCAACTGGCTGTGACTCGATGGTCCTGAACAGACACACAGTAACGGATTTGCCCTGACCAGGATGGCTCAGGAGAGCTTTCTGCCATCAGATCTTGGAAGCTAAGCAGGGATGGCCTTGGTTAGGACTTGGATGGGAGACACCCCCCCAAGGAAGAAGCAGAAGCAGAAGATTTTGAGCAGCTTATAATCTTAAGAACATAAGAGAAGCCAGTGTTGGATCAGGGCAATGGCCCATCCAGTCCAACACTCTGTGTCACACAGTGGCCAAAAATACTAGTACAAAACCCAAATCACAACAAGTAACTTTTATACACCACCCAAGAACCCCATAAACTTCCTTGTACCCTTTCAAGCTGAGCAGTCCAAACTTTAAAAAAACAAACCCCCAAACCCAGACTGGACCAGGTATAATTCCTGGGTCATTTTCAAGGGCGGCCAGATGTCAGTTTAATTCAGGTGTAGCCGCGGCATGAAATGATGCGGTCGATTCAGCCTAGGGCCATCGGCATGCAGAGCATTGACTGACGTGTTCCCACAGGATCTGTAGCAACCCGACCTCTGTGCAGATTTTTTTTTCAAAGTGGCTGTTTTATTTGAGAGATTCATAAAAGATAACATTTTGAAAGACATTCAATAATAAATTAATAAGACTGTGCGCAGGAGATACAGGAAGAAGGAAAGTGAGAGGAATATCAGAGAAGAGAGAGGCCGAGATAAATGTGATCATATATCTGCATCTGGAGAACAATCTGGGTAAAGCAGACTGTGGGGTATAGTGGTTAGAGCTTGGGACTGCCATGTAGGCTGTTGGGTGCCCTTGGGCTAATCGTTTTCTTTCAGACTAACCTACCTTACAGAATTGTTGTTATTGTATGGCATTGTGTGTAGTATTGCCAGGAGATCCTAAAGTTGTCTGGCAATGAGGAGTCTTTTAGCATTATGCACCACTAGATGGTGAGCTAGACTTGTTTTTAAGGCAAGAGACATTTCAGAGGTGGTTTGCCATTGAGTGCCTCTACATCATGACCCTGGTATTCCTTGGAGGTTGCCCTTCCAAATACTAGCCAAGGCCGACCCTGCTTAGCTTCCAAGATTCGGCTAGCCGGGGCTATCCAGGTCTCAGAGTGGCTTACAATCTCCTTTCCCTTCCCCTCCCCACAACAGACACCCTGTGAGGTAGGTGGGGCTGAGAGAGCTCTTTCGAGAACTGCCCTTGACAGAACAGCTCTGACAGAACTTTGGCTTGCCCAAGGTCATCCAGCAGCTGCAAGTGGAGGAGGGGGGAATCAAACCCGGTTCTCCCAGATTAGAGTCTGCACACTTAACCACTACACCAAACTGGCTAGCCATAATAATAATTAATAATAAAATTGTTAATAATAATTGCATGGTCGCATGGCAGTGTGCGTAGAATATCCAGGAGATCCTAAGATTGTCTGGCAGAGAGAAGTTCTAGCTCTTTTAGTGTTATACACCACTAGGTGCTGAGCTAGACTTGTTTTCTAAGGCAAGAGACATTTCAGAGGTGGTTTGCCATTACCTGCTTCTGCATCACAGTCCTAGAATTCCTTGGAGGTTGCCCATCCAGATACTCGCCAAGGCCGACCCTGTTTATCTTCTAAGATTTGGCTAGCCGGGGCTATCCAGGTCAGGGCATGCAGAATTGTTGTGAACACAGAATGGGGGAGGGAGCACAGAAAGTTACCCGAGTTTCTGGGAGGGAGGGCAGGATCTAACTTGGAGAGTGGAGTGATTTCAGATGCCGAATGGCATTAGCAGGCAGATGACAATAGCAGGTGAACGGCAAAAGCAGGGGTGATTGGATTAGGTGTGACATGCAGAGGCGTAGTAGGTGTGGAAGAATCAGCTTCGGTCATGAGACAGGAAACCCAGGTCTCGATTCGGCCCAGGAGAATGCATTGTCTTGAGCTTCATTATCAGCTGCAATTTCTGCCGTCTCTCTTTCTCATCTCCCTTTGAAATTCCTTTGTATTCCACTCTTGCTCCAGACAGCGAGGTTCTCCTGCCCCAATTGTATCTTCACAACAACCCCGTGAGGAAGATTACGCCGAGACGATGTGGCTGTCCCAGTGTCACTCAATGTTCACATCAGAGTGGGGCTTTGAATCTTTGAGCCTGGAGAGCCCATTTGGTGCAGTGGTTAGGAGTGTGGACTCTAATCTGAGAGAACAGGGTTTGGTTTTCCCTGCCTCCACATGCAGCCAGCTGGGTGACCCTGGGCAAGCCACAGTTCTCTCGGAGAGCCAGTTTGGTGTAGTGGTTAAGTGTGCGGACTCTAATCTGGGAGAACCGGGTTTGATTCCCCACTCCTCCGCTTGCACCTGGCTGGATGACCTTGGGCAAGCCATAGTTCTGACAAGAGCTGTTCTTGAAAAAGAGCAGCTTCTGTCAAGAGCTCTCTCAGCCCTGCCTACCTCACAGGGTGTCTGTTGTGGGGAGGGGAAGGGAAAGGAGTTTGTAAGCCACTCTGAGACTCCTCTGGGTAGTGAAGGGCGGGGTATAAATCCAATCTCTTCTTCTCTTCTTCTTCTTCTTTCAAGAGTTCTCTCCGCCCCACATATTTCTCAGAGTGTCTTTTGTGGGGAGAGGAAGGGAAGGAGATTGTAAGCCGCTCTGAGACTCTGAGTGAAGGGTGGGGTATAAATCCAATCTTTTCTCTTCTTCTTCTTCTTCTTCTTCTTCTTCTTCTTCTTCTTCTTCTTCTTCTTCTTCTTCTTCTTCTTCTTCTTCTTCTTCTTCTTCTTCTTCTTCTTCTTCTTCTTCTTCTTCTTCTTCTCTCAAGATCTCTCTCAGCCCCACATATTTCTCAGAGTGTCTTTTGTGGGGAGGGGAAGGGAAAGGAGTTTGTAAGCTGCTCTGAGACTCTGAGTGAAGGGCAGGGTATAAATCCAATCTCTTTCTCCTCCTCCTGTCTTCTCCACCACTCTGTCCTCTATTGCCATGCTGTATCTCATGGAAGAAGGAATCTATTGGTATGACCATACAGCATGGTGTAGACTCATGTGTACATGGATTAGTCTACGAAACAGTGGAATGTGTGTAACACTGCCAGGGGATTCTCAGGTTGAGCTGAAGTTTGTTTAAATGTCCCGGGGAAAAGCAGAACTCCTTTCCTAGCTATAACTTCAGAAGGGATTCCTTTAGGAAATTATGAAATCTCGAAGAGAGAGCATCTGCCGCGGACACTTTAGCGGGCTGAACCGGGAGATTTGTTCGGTTTCTGTAACAACGTAACGAATAATGGATTGCCACAGATATCTTGCGATGATTCATCGGGCTGACCTTTGTGGTGGAAGGAAGATAAATGAGTCTTATGGATTTTTGCACATTGTGACACACGGGAGAGAAGAAATTCCTGGAAGCCGCTTCAGAGGGAAGAAGCCGCAGGTCGACCGGGAAGGAGGCGCTTGGCAACGAGGCGTCCTAGCTGGGCTGTAGGAAGCGCGTCTCCATCGGAAGCCAATAGTGAATTAGGCATAATCGTTCATAATAGCTTAGCATTTGCACAATGTCAAAAACACTTAGCATTAATTCCGTCCTCTTTTACGATCGCTTACAAACCTGCGATGGTCGGCTCGGTTATTACTGCAAATGGGGTGGACCGAGACTGGAAGAATGGCCTGCCGAGCCCTGGATGAACTGAAGAAGAAGAGAGGAAGAGGTTGGATTTATACCCCACCCTTCATTTGGAGTCTCAGAGCGGCTTACAAAGTCCTTTCCCTTCCCCTCCCCACAACAGACACCCTGTGAGGTAGGTGGGGCTGAGAGAGCTCTGGACAGAAACTGCTCTTTTTCAAGGACAGCTGTGCCAGAACTGTGGCTTGCCCGAGGTCATCCAGCGGCTGCAAATGGAGGAGTGGGGAATCAAACCCGGTTCTCCCAGGTAAGAGTCTGTGCACTTACCCCCTCCGCCAAACCTCCAGGGTCATCTAGTCCAACCCCCTGCCCAAGGCAGGAAATTCACAAATACCTCACCACACTTTGGATGTATTCCTAAATTATAATGTACTTTTTAATCTCTGATATGCCAGTAAAGGTTGTCTGTCTGCCTGCCTGTCACAAATACCTCCCCCTCCATGCCCACAGTGACCACTGCTCCACGCCCACACTTAACCACTACACCAAACTGAGAGCTGGTCTTTCCTGGGTCACGGCTCCGTCTCGTGGGGATAGTTTCTGGGGCTTTGCTGCAGAGGGAGAAGTAGAGTTGCCAACCTTCAGGTGGGGTGGGGAGGTCTCCTAGTGTTACAACTGATCTCCAGATGACAAAGACCAGTTCCTCGTGGGGACCTGCAGAAGAAGAAGAAGAGGAGGAGGAGGAAGAGGAGGAGATAGGAGATTGGAGATTGGATTTGTACCCCGCCCTTCACTTGGAGTCTCAGGACGGCTTACAATCTCCTTTCCCTTCCCCTCCCCACATCAGACACCCTGTGAGGCAGGTGAGGCTGAGAGAGCTCTTTTGGGAACTGCTCTTGAGAGAACAGCTCTGAGAGAACTGTGGCTTGCCCAAGATCATCCAGCAGCTGCATGTGGAGGAGAGGGGAAAACCTGGTTCTCCCAGATTAGAATCCGCGCATTTAACCACTACACCAAACTGTAGGCTGACCCTCCCCAAACCCTGCCCTTCCCGGGCACTGCTCCCCAAATGTCTTATTATCTACCTAAGCAGTGTTGGGAACCCTAATTAAAAATGAAGTATATAAATGAATTGAATATACATTGTTATCAGGGGTCCTCATTATGGTGCTCATGTGTGCCATGGTACCAGTTTGGTGTAGCGGCGAACAGTGGCGAACTATAAGCTGGAGAACCAGGTTTGATTTCCCACTCCTCCACGTGAAGCCAGCAGGGTGACCTTGGGTGAGTCACAGTTCTCTCAGAGCTGTTCTCTCAAGAGCAGTTTCTGTCAGGGTTCTCTCAGCCCCACCTACGTCACAGGGTGTCTATTGTGGGGAGGGGAAGGGAAAGGAGATTGTAAACTGCTCTGAGATCCTGAGTGAAGGGCGGAGTATAAATCCAATCACTTCTTTTTCTTTTCCTGGTGCGTTATACTGAGTCAGACTTTGGTCCCGGTACCTCAGCACCGCCTGAGACAGAGAAAAGCCTTTCTCAGTACCTTCTAGTTGACATCCTTAACTGGGGATACGGGGGATGGGACTTTGGCCTTCTGCAAGCCAAGCACCTGAGAGCCAGACTCTAATCCAAGAGAACCGGGTTTGATTCCCCATTCCTCCACTTGCACCTGCGGGCGTGACCTTGTGTCGGTCACGAGTTCTCTCAGAGCTGTTCTCTCACGAGCAGTCTTCGAGAGAGCTCTCTCAGCCCCACCCACCTCAAAGGCAATGCTCCCCGAAGGTGTGAAGTCTTGTGAGCAAAAAATTCTACTCTGTGAATATATTTCTTTTAGTCATTAAGGTTGTGAGCCAGCAATTTTTTTTCACCCCCCCCACCCTTTATTTAATAAAGTTAAAAAATAATACAGAAATCAACCCTTACAAACATCTCGAACACGACTGTAAAGATGTCACCGTTGTGGTGGAGGTGACATGCTCTGATATTAGTATCACATTAGAGTATTTAGAGTTACATAAAAAAAGAAATATTTTCAGTGACAGGAGCTAAATTGGGATCTTGAAAGACTGCCAATGTTCTTGGTAACTTTTTTACAGCTAAATTTTGACCAACTGGTACATCAACCTAGAGCTGATAGATTAAATTTGGTCTCTGTTATGGATTCCCATTCGAGCTTATCTACGTCTAGTTTTTCTAGAATCGGGTACCATTTATCCATTGGTTCCCACATTTCTCTTTCAATTGGGTCTGTTGTGCTAATCATATTGAATTTCCCTAACGGAAAGTATTCCCATATCTTGTGCAGCCATTGTTGGGTTGTAGGGGGAATGGTCGATTTCCACTGCTGGGCTATTGCTACCTTTGCTCCTGTTATTGACACGTTTATTGTTAAGTATCGACTCAACAACTATTTCAGCTTCAAAAGTGATTCGGCTTTATTTAACAGCAAGACTTCAACTCAGGAACACACGACAAACAAGTGGAGCACAGCTCCCTTTTTAAACTCTCCCGGGCTGTCAAAGCCACACCCACAGTTAGCTAAAGGCCAATCACAACACAGAGATAAAGGCCAATATAACACAGGGATAAAGGCCAATCAGGACCGTTCCCTCTTTGCAACATTCTTACACAGTGATTGGGTATTTACAATGGTTTCGCCGAAACCAGCCAATGGTAATGCGACAGCTAAGAGCCACATTCAAGCTCAAGCTTAACATGGAAATGTATAGCAAGGATTCACTTCCCAATACATAACATTTATTAGTTGCTTTATTTTTTTCACGTGTACCGCCCGGTGGCCCTAGATGCGGGAGCAGCAGCGTTTGATCTAAAGGTAAGGCATATCCTGTTAATCTCTCTATCTGTCGCACCATCTGTTCCCAAATTTTGGCAATGAGTGGGATGTGAGCCAGCAATTTGGCTGCTGCATGAATTAGTTTGCTCCGGAGCTGTCCTCCCTGAGCGAAGGCGAAAATGTGTGAGCCGGAGGCTAAGACACTGAGCTAGCTCACACTAACTCAGCTTGGAGGGAACACCGCTCACTGGGTGTCTGTTGTGGGGAGGGGAAGGGAAAGGTGATTGTAAGCCACTCTGAGGCTCTGGGTGAAGGGCAGGTTATAAATCCAATCTCCTCCTCTACTGTTGAGCCAATCCACAGAAAAACTGAAGGAGCGGCATTCTCTTCCACCTGGCATGATACACTAAACCAGGCGACAGCAGTGTAGGCTGTAATCCATGAACACTTTTTCCGAGAAGCTGCACTTGGGGTGCAATCATACGTACCGGAAGCAACGGCAGCCATGCGATTCCCCCGCAGATTAAAGGGACGCGATCAGACAGGCACATCTGTCTGGTGTCCCGGAGTCATCGGCGGGGCGTCCTTGTGCGCGGCAGTAGCGTGAAAAAAAGCTACTGCTGATAACCCAGTATTATGGGGAACTGCGGATGCGCAGCGGGAAGTCTGATCGCGCAAACGCGCGTCATTGCAGGCGGGGCAAACAGCCTCGCGTCCTGCCCGCCTCTTCCCCCCTCCGTATGATCGTAGCCTTGGATGAGCTTTTTAATGGCTGAGGTCAGACTGGCAGTTTGAAGCGGGAGCCAGTCGTGGCAAAAAAGCACAGTTTGTTCCGGGTTTTCCCAGTCACACTGCGCCGACTGATGAGGGAGCATACTGGGAGGAAGCACACGGGAGCCTTCAGACTGCTGGCCTGGAAGCGCAGCTGTAAATGGCTTTTCCCTGGTAATTCAGCTATGTGCACATGTGCGCATGTGCGCTCATGCACATAAGCACATCCGTCTGATTTGGGGAGGATCCCATTGCACCGGCACCACATTAATATCACTGCTGCCTTATGCGCAATGTGGTTGCTCCTGGCTTTTCAGGCTAGCGTTCACACTAGCGGGATAAATGGGCTCTCAGGGATTTGCTACCACTTTCACCAGGTATCTTTTAAATGCGGGAGTGAAGCAGAACAGGACGGGTTGATTACGGGTGGGGAACGCCAGGCAGATGTGCCTGTGTGAACACCCCCTTTAATCCACTTGTGAAACATGGCTGAAACGTGGCTATAGCGGGGCAAACTGCCAGTCTGAACTCAGTCAGTATTTTTTTAGGAGGCAAGGAAGACTTTTCCTCACATGCCACATTGTCTAGTGACTTGTGTTTCGTTGACCTGAGCCACCTGAAGCATAAGAATATAAGAGAAGCCATGCTGGATCAGGTCAATGGCCCATCTAGTCCAACACTCTGTGTCACACAGTGGCCAAAACCCAGGTGCCATCAGGAGATCCACCAGCGGCGCCAGAACATAAGAGAAGTTATGTTGGATCAGGCCAAAGGCCCATCTAGTCCAACACTCTGTGTCACACAGTGGCCCAAACCCAGGTGCCATCAGGAGATCCACCTGCGGGGCCAGAACATAAGAGAAGTTATGTTGGATCAGGCCAAAGGCCCATCTAGTCCAACACTCTGTGTCACACAGTGGCCCAAACCCAGGTGCCATCAGGAGATCCACCAGCAGGGCCAGAACATAAGAGAAGTTATGTTGGATCAGGCCAAAGGCCCATCTAGTCCAACACTCTGTGTCACACAGTGGCCCAAACCCAGGTGCCATCAGGAGATCCACCAGCAGGGCCAGAACTTCAGAGACCCAGTTTGGTATAGTGATTAAGTGCGCAGACTTTAACCTGGGAGAACCGGGTTTGATTCCCCACTCCTCCACTTGCAGCTGCTGGATGATCTTGGGCAAGCCATAGTCCTTTCAGAGCTGTTCTCTCAAGAGCAGTTCTCAGGAGAGCTCCCTCAGCCCCGCCTCCCTCACAGGGTGTTTGTTGAGGGGAGGGGAAGGGAAGGAGTTTGTAAATCGCTCTGAGACTCCAAGTGAAGGTAGGGGTATAAATCCAATCTCTTCTCTGTTCTCTCCAGAAGCCATCCCGCTGTTGCCCCCCAAGCACCAAGAATACAGAACATCGCCGTCTACCACGGTCAGTAATGTCTCCTCAGACTGGCAGCAGCTCTCCAGGGTCTCAGGCAGAGGTCTTTTGCATCACCTACCTGATATTTTAACTGGATAAGCCAGAGGTTGAACTTGGGACCTTCTCCATGCCAAGCAGATGCTCTACCACTGAGCCACAGCCCCATCCATAATGATGTTTGTGCAGGGCCATCAACGAGGTGGCCAACATTGTCTGGAACTGGCTTAAAATTTGATTCATGGATGCTATCTGGGAACTGTCTAAGATCGTATTGAATATTTTGTTGTGATTTGATGATGTTCATATTGTATTTCATTTGCTGTTGCATATCGTCCAGAGCCCTGTGAACTCTGGGATTGGGCGATCCATATATTTCTATTAATCTATAAATAAAAATAAAGGCTCTCCTACATTCCAGCTAAAAATATCTCCCTCACTTCCTGTTTTCTTGCACAAGAGTTTTGAAAGCCCCTCTGTTTACAATGATTTCCGGCACTTGTGAACACTTGCTTGTCCTTTTCCGTGGTGTTCATCCTAGTGCTGGTTTCGTGCAGTGGTTAAGTGGGCGGACTCTAATCTGGGAGAACCAGGTTTGATTCCCCACTCCTCCACTTGCACCTGGCTGGATGACCTTGGGCAAGCCATAGCTCTCAGAGCTGTTCTTGAAAAAGAACAGTTTCTGTCAAGCGCTCTCTCAGGCCCGCCTACCTCACAGGGTGTCTGTTGTGGGGAAGGGAAGGGAAAGGAGTTTGTAAGCCGCTTTGAGACTCCTTTGGGTAGTGAAGGGCGGGGTATAAATCCAATCTCTTCTTCCTCTCTTCTCATGTCATTTCCCTCTTACGCTTTTGCCCTTGCAAGTCCTCTGTTTCCTTTGCCTGTTTTGCCGTTTAATCCTATTGGCTGTCGGTTGTGTGTTTGTGACCTGTGCGGCTTTGTTGATGATGTCACGGCACTATATTTGAAAGGATGATGTCAGAGTTGCTCATCGGCGAAACTGACCAATAGAGAAGAAAGTCATGTGGGGGGAAATAAGGCCAAGGTCTCTGAAGGCAAAGTAGCGGGAAAACATAGTACAGGGGAAGGGGACGCGGCAGACCGGGGAACAAAAGCTGTGAACAGCAACAACAAAAAATTCAGTCATCTGTTTAAGCCGAATCTCCTTTCTTTTTCTTTTTTTCCTTTGGCAGCGAGTGTCTAAATTAGAGAACAGTCGGTGCGGCCATAAAGAAAGCGAGATGAATTCCTCAAGGGTGTTTCCTAATTGTTATACATTGGATAATGTTGATTTTTTCCCCCTTCTTCCTTAGCGATGCCGGTAGAATCAGAATTCCTCATCAGCCTTAGTCACTCCTCCTCATGATTGGGTTTCCTATAATACAGGAAACTCAATAGCCTTGTGTCACTCAGTAGGCTGGTGGCACGGGACTGCCCACGTATGAGGCCACGGTTTCTGCATATTTGTTGAATTTTTCTCCCAGTCTGTGGGGGAGGGGAGAGGAATCTTGTGTTAGAAAGGAGAAGAGTGCTAAAAGGCAGCCTGAAAAGAACGGAAAAGGCTTACCGGGCTGCTTTTTCGCAGGGTTTCTTCTCTTTCACTTAAGAATTTAAGAAGAGCCCTGCTGGATCAGACCAGAGAGGGTCCATCTAGTCCAGCATCCTGTCTCACACAGTGGTCAGCCAGTTCCTCTGGAGGGCCAAGAACAGGTCAGAGAGGCTGAGGCCTTCCCCTGATAAGAATTTAAGAAGAGCCCTGCTGGATCAGACCAGTGGTCCACCTAGTCCAGCATTCTGTCTCACACGGGCCAAGCAGTTCTTCTGGAGGACCAAGAACAGGGCAGAGAGGCCAAGGCCTTCCCCTGATAAGAACCTAAGAACAGCCCTGCTGGGTCAGACCAGTGGTCCATTTAGTCCAACATCCTGTCTCACACAGTGGCCAAGCAGTTCCTCTGGAGAACCAAGAACAGGGCAGAGAGGCCAAGGCCTTCCCCTGATAAGAACCTAAGAACAGCCTTGCTGGATCAGACCAGTGGTCCATCTAGTCCAGCATCCTGTCTCACACAGTGGCCAAGCAGTTCTTCTGGAGGACCAAGAACAGGGCAGAGAGGCCAAGGCCTTCCCCTGATAAGAACCTAAGAACAGCCCTGCTGGGTCAGACCAGTGGTCCATCTAGTCCAACATCCTGTCTCACACAGTGGCCAAGCAGTTCCTCTGGAGAACCAAGAACAGGGCAGAGAGGCCAAGGCCTTCCCCTGATAAGAACCTAAGAACAGCCCTGCTGGGTCAGACCAGTGGCCCATCTAGTCCAACATCCTGTCTCACACAGTGGCCAACCAGTTCCTCTGGAGGGCCAACAACAGGGCAGGGAGGCCGAGGCCTTCCCCTGATAAGAATTTAAGAAGAAGAAGAAGAAGAAGAAGAAGAGATTGGATTTATACCCCACCCTTCACTCAGAGTGTCAGAGTGGCTTACAAACTCCTTACACCAAACTGGCTCACCAAACCAGTTCCTCTGGAGGGCCAAGAACAGGGCATAGAGGCCAAGGCCTTCCTCTGGTACAAACTGGCTCACTAAACTTAAGAGCCCTGCTGGATCATACCAGTGGTCCATCTAGTCAAGCATCCTGTTTCACACAGGGGCCAATCAGTTCCTCTGGAGGGCCAACAAGAGGGCAGAGAGGCCAAGGCTTTCCTCTGGTAAGAACTTAAGAAGAGCCCTGCTGGATTATACCAGTGGTCCATCTAGTCCAGCATCCCATCTCACACAGGGGCCAACCAGTTCCTCTGGCTGGCCAACAACAGGGCATAGAGGCCAAGATCTTCCCCTGGTGTTGCCTCCTGGCTCTGGGATTCAGATGATTAGTACCTCTGAATGTGGGGGTTCCCCTCAGCCACCATGGCTGGTAGCTACTGATAGACTTCTCCTCCATGAATCTATCTAATCCCCTTTGAAAGCTGTTTATTCCTGCACCCATCATAACATCCTCTGGCAGCCAGTTCCACATTTTAGTCACTCTCTCTGTAAAGTAGTATTTCCTTTCCACTTACAAACTCTTTCTGCTTGCCTGCCTAGGGGAATTTCCAAAGTCTGTGGGAATGGCTTCTAATATTCTATAGCTCCTGGTGGGCAATGAACACTTTCCTCCTATGACTATCCTATTGGGTTGTGGGGGTAAAATGGAGGAATGGAAGAACCAGAGATGCCATCCTGAGCTCCTTAGAGGAAGGGTAGAATGAAGACATGATAGAGAGTACCCTAAAGCTTAGTGACCAGGATACTTGTGCTGGACTTAGGATTCTATGGGCAGAAACAGCCAATTTTTGAGTCCCATAGCACCTTTTTCTTGTTGTTCAGTCACACAGTTGAGTCCAACTCACATCACGCCAGGCCCTCCTGTCTTCCGTCATCCTCCGGAGTTTGCTTAATTTCATGTTCGTTGCCTCGATGACACTATCTAACCATCTCATCCTTTGCTGTCCTCTTTTTCTTTGACCTTCAGTCTTTCCCAGCATCAGGGTCTTCTCCAGTGAGGGCTCCCTTCTCGTTTGGTGGCCAAAGTATTTGAGCTTCAGCTTCAGGATCTGGCCTTTGTGGGAACAGTCAGGCTTGATTTCTTTTAGGATTGACTGATTTGATCTCCTTGCAGTCCAGAGGACTCTCAAGAGTCTCCTCCGGCATGTAATTCAAAAGAATCTATTCTTTGGCGCTCGGCCTTCTTTATAGTCCAACTCTTGAAGCCATACGTTACTACTGGGAATACCATTGCTTTGACCATATGGACTTTTGTTGGCAGAGTGGTGTCTCTACTTTTTATTATGCTGTCTAGGTTTGCCATTGCTTTCCTTCCAAGGAGCAGGCGTCTTTTAATGATGGAGGTCTGATGGAGCTTTCACTCTGGAAAGCTTCTATCCCCAAAATTTAGTTGGGCCTTAAGGGACTACTGGACTTATAAAATCATAGAGTTGGAAGGGACCTCCCGGGTCATCTAATCCAACCCCCTGCACAAGGCAGGAAATTCACAAATACCTTCTGCTCCAGTGACCCCAGCTCCATGCCCAGAAGATGGCAAAAAACCTCCACGATCTCCAACCAAACTAGCTTGGAGAAAAATGGCTTCCTCCTGACCCCAAAGTGGTGATCAGCATTTCCTGGGCATGTAAGAAAGGGCCATGGGAACTAAGCGCTGATGCAACCCTTCCCTTCCTCCCTTCTCATGATCTGCCTTGTTGCTGTCAGGTGGCCATCCAGCCTCTGTTTGAAAACCTCCCAAGAAGGAGAGCCCACCACCTCCCAAGGAAGCCTGTTCCACTGAGGAATCGCTCCAACTGGCCAGAAGTTCTTCCTAATGTTTTGCTGAAAATCTAGCTGCTCGACTACAGACCAGCCTGGCCACTCTCCGAAATAATGAGCTGTGAGTTACTGAGCTAGCTCCAAAGTTAAACAGGGTCACACTCTTGCAATGGTGGGGGACAGTTCCTAGTCTCGTAGAATGAACAGTTCCTTTGCGTGCTGCAGGTTCCTGGGAGCTGCCAGGCCACCGGTATATGGGGCCGATCCTTTGTACCTCCAATCCTGAAGAGCCATGGCCGATCAGAGTAGACAGTACTCAGTTAAATGGAGACACGGTTAAACTTGAGATAAGCCAGATTCAAGTCCAGAAGCGCTTTAGAGATTAGCAAGATTTCCCAGGGTATAAGCTTTCGAGAGTCAATGCTCCCTTCGTCAGATCCAGGTAGGAACAGAGATTTCTGGGTCCTTATATCCCAGTCAGAAAGTGGGAGGGCTGTCGCAAAGAAGGAACTCAGGATGCAGTGCTACAGAGAGCCAGTTTGGTGTAGTGATTAGGAATGTGGACTCTAATCTGGGAGAACCGGGTTTGATTCCCCACTCCTTCACATGCAGCTGCCAGTGTCGCCTTGGGTCAGTTACAAGTTGTCTCAGAGCTGTTTTCTCACGAGCAGTTCTCGCGAGAGCTCTCTCAGCCCCACCTACCTCACAGGGTGTCTATTGTGGGGAGGGGAAGGGAAAGGAGATTTGAAGCCGTTCTGGACTCTGAGTGAAGGGTGGGGTATAAATCCAATCTCCTCCTTCTCTTCCTTTTAAAAGGTTGTCTATCATTGTGTTTCATAGTGCATTATTTATACTGACACTTGTTAATAGCAATGGACTGTTGGTGTAGAATCTGGGTGTGTGAGGATAAGGCAAGGAAGAAACACTTCAGAGTTGAGACTAAGTGTGTGTGTGAAATGCTGTCAACTTCTGGGGCTCTCAAGGCAAGTGAGAAGCAGAGGTGGTTGGCCATTGCCTTCCTCTGCAGAGTCTTCCTTGGTGGTCTCCCATCCACAACTTATGGTGACCCTAGCAAGGGACTTTCAAGGCAAGGGAGAAGCAGAGGTCGTTGGCCATTTCCTTCCTCTGCAGAGCCTTCCTTGGTGGTCTCCCATCCAAGACTGATGGTGACCCCAGCAGGGGGCTTTCAATGCAAGGGAGAAACAGAGGTGGTTTGCCATTGCCTTCCTCTGCAGAGACTTCCTCAGTGGTCTCCCATCCAATACTTACTGCAGTCCCAGCAAGGGGCTTTCAAGGCAAGTGAGAAGCAGAAGTGGTTTCCCTTTGCCTTCCCCTGTTGAGTCTTCCTTGGTGGTCTCCCATCCAACGACTGGCTTCTGAGATCTTCTGAGATTGGGCTATACCATGTTGCCTTCCCTCCAGAGTCAAGACAATGTTCATTAATAAATTCCTTGTAAAGACCCGATAGAAATGAGCTGGAATCAACCGACTGGACTCACAAGCAGAGATGGTTAGCGTTCGGGCGTAACTTTTATCAACAAATTGTCTCTGGATTTGGGGCCTCAGTCAAGAGGCATCCCCATCGGCAAAGCAAGCACATAAAAAGTCGAAAAATGAACAACACGGCTTATAACGCTAAAAATCCACGTTTTGCCCTGCCTTTATTGAATCGATCAGTCAGAGCAGATAATTTACTTTAAAACAAGGCAACCGTATTGGACTCATCAGGCATGCAAGGGGAGAACGAGAAGATGAGGATTCCGCTGTAGAAATTAGACTTAAACGAATTAATTTGTAAGAAGGATTTATTCTTCCTCCGCCTCAAACCTCAGGATGCACCTAATCAAAAGATATCCATTACTATAAACCTTTGGCAGGGAAAGCACTGGAAATTTTGATCGCGGGCGGCACGGCGGCCTGGCCCGGGGAGTTCTCGTTTCCTTGTCTGCTCCAGCTGGCCGCTCCATTGGCTGAAATCCCTGGCTTGAGAGATCATGAGTTTTCAACAATCACCATGGGAACCAGGAATGATTTAAAAAAAAAAAAGGGAAAAAAGAAAAGCTGGAATCATCCGATTCAAAGATGGCTTGGTATTCGGTGGTTACCATGGAGACCAAAAATAGCATCCAAAACAGAGGTGTGTTTTGTGTACCAATTGGGTTTTTTTTGGGGGGGGGGAATCTTTTTTTTTTTTTTTAAAGACAAGCCTATACTTAGAAACGTTCAGACAAAAGCAGAAGCCGGCAGAATTGCTAGTTTATTCTAGAGACAGTCCCATAATTTCACATGCAAGTACTCTTGAATGTGTTATCTGCCCCGAGAGAAGGAAATGGTTAGATGATGTCGGATTGGGAAAGTATAATATTGTTTCTTTCTTTTAAGAAATGGGTTGGCTCCTGTGGTCCCGTCTTTACTATGGCTGGTGCTTAGCTCCGCCCTAAGGACCCCTTCTCTTACGCGTTAGGGGAAGACTGCCCTATCAGGAGACAGACTCTTGGTCTGTCAAGACTAGTCATCGTCATTCTTTTTTTTTTTACTTTTTTATTTGCATCATAAATTATTATTACATTACAATACAATCCCAGTTCTCTTATGATACATTTCCCCCCTTTTTTGTCCCACTCCCCGCAAGGTGACCATCATATACCTACAAATTTAAATTTTTAACCATGAGCACATTTTTTCCATTTTTTCGAGTATAGCGAGATTGGCTTCTCCATTATTTACCCATTGAAAGTATACAGACCATTTCTTTTTTATCTCCTTCATCTTGCCATCCCATGCCTTATCTTGTTTCAGACAATCCAATATATCCGACTGAATATATTCATGTAGATACTCGTTCCATCTATCTAAAGACCATTTTAAGTTCTCCTTCCAACCATATGCAATCACAGCATGCGCAGCTAATAACATTGCTTTGGAAATATCCTGATTTTGTCTCTCGATGTTATTGTTTCCCAGTACGCCCATAAATAATAAATCCCCATCTATTTTAAGATCCACCTTACATAGCCCTACTAGTCATCTTCATTCTGACCGAAACGAATGCACTTGGGTCTTTGACATTATCTACTACCTAATCCTTTTTTTTCAACCTGACGTGCTGGGGATTGAATCTGGGACCTTCGACGTGCTAAGCCAATGAGCTACCGCTGAGCTATGGCCTCTGTCATGCTTTTGGACTGGAGGAAGAGATTTCTGGCTACTAGACCAGATGTGTACAAACCAACCCCATTAACCGCAAAGCCTTCTTCTAGAAGAATGCTTCTTCAACCAACCAAAGGAAGGCTCTGCAGTTAGTTGAGGGGCCTCATAGGACACCACAGAGTCATATCTAATAAAAGGACCTTTGACTCTTGAAAGCCTGAACCCTGGAAGTCTTGTTGGTCTCCAAGCGCTCCTGGACTCTCGTCTGGCTCTTCTACTGCAGACCAACAGAGCTGCCTACCTGAAACATGGTCTTTTTATATCTGTATCCCGCCTTTCCCCCCCAAGAAGTCCATAGTCCCCCCCCCTTTTTCTGCTATACTTGCCCAGCAAGGTAGGTCTGGTTCAGAGTCATTGGGTGACGCAAGATCACTTTTCTCCCTTTCTCACAATACAAGAACTTGTGGGCACTCAATGAAATTGCTGAGCAGTTGGGTTAGAATGGATAAAAGGAAGTCCTTCTTCACCCAAAGAGTGATTAACACGTGGAATTCACTGCCACAGGAGGTGGTGGCAGCTACAAGCATGGACAGCTTCAAGAGGGAATTAGATAAGCATATGGAGCAGAGGTCCATCCATGGCTATTAGCCACAAGGGATAGGTAGGAACTCTCGGGATGGGGCAAGTGAGGTTCTGTATTCTTGGTGCTTGGGGGGGGGGGTCAACAGTGGGAGGGCTTCTAGTGTCCTGGCCCCACAGGTGGACCTCCTGATGGCACCTGGTATATTTTGGCCACTGTGTGACAGAGTGTTGGACTAGATGGGCCATTGGCCTGATCCGACATTGGCTTTTCTTATGTTCTTATGTTCTTATTTTCTTATGTTCACTCTGCAGACATCATTTGAACCCATATATGCACAGTGTATCCACTACATAGGGTTTCCATTCCCTAAGTGGGACCGGGGAATGCCTTGATTTTGGGGACCCCAATTCGCCATGGCCCAACTGGCCAGCAGGAGAAGCCCCACTCCCAAGAAGCCCCCTCCCAATGCCGCTGGTGCTGGTGCGATAACATCACCTGGGAGTGACGTCATCACATTTCCGATACTGGGGGCGACACTCTAGCTTTTGCCCAAAACCTAGAGAGTCACCCCCAACATCAGAAACATGATGACATCACTTTCGGGTGACACTATTGTGGCACTCACGCATAGGGCACATACAAGGTGAACTACAGGAAGGGCTGGGAGTCTCCTCATCGACAGCCAGATCGGGCCGGGCAATCCTACCTTTACACCACAATGGTTACAATGTATAGCATTTACATAGTGTTCTGCCCTCCACATTTATGTATTTATTATTTATGTCCTTAAATTCTGGGCTCTTTTTGTAGCAGGGACTCCTTTGCATATTAGGCGACGCACCCCTAATGTAGCCAATCCTCCATCAGCTTACAGAGCAATTCTTACAGGGGCTACTGTAAGCCCTGGGAGGATTGGCTACATCAGGGGTGTGTCGCCTAATATGCCAAGGAGTTCCTGCTGCAAAAAGAGCCCTGCTTAAATCTGTACCCCGTCCTCCCCGCCAAGGCGGGCTCAGGGCGGCTAACATCACAAAAGCAGAATCACAATAAACAACAATAAAGACAATTCCTCAAACAGTTCGGTAACCATTCATTAAAACTAACTTACAATATATGAAAGTGCTAGCAGTTAACATGTAATATCAAAGATGGCTTCATCCATTCTATAGATTCACTCAGTATTCAGCTTGTTGGCCTTTCTCAATTTTGGCTGGTGAAAGCAGGCTATCAGTAGTAGACCAGGCAACCAGGCTACTGTTGTGATTACCTTAATGTTATTAATAAGCATAGGTGGTGATGCTGGCATCGCATTTCACATGGGTTACTCCAGCGACTCTGAATGGTAGGCCGGCACGATTATCACCTCAAAACAAAAGAGTAACAGGGCTGAATGGCATTTGACTGATCAAGGACGTCCCATGGATTCATGGCCACCCAGTTCATCCCCATGGAGAGCGGGATCGCAACAAGGGGACGGCGCACTTATCAGAGCTGTGGCACTCAGAACCACCACAGCCAGTTGGCTGTAGTGGTTAGGAGCACGGACTCTCATCTGGGAGAACTGGGTTCGAGTCCCCACTCCTCCACCTGCAGCCGCTGGTGTGACCTTGGGCAAGTCACAGTTCTCTCAGAGTAGTCCTCGAAAGAGCTCTCTCGGCCCCGCCTACCTCACAGGGTGTCTGTTGTGGGGAGGGAAAGGAGATTGTAAGCCACTCTGAGACTCCTAGTGAAGGGTGGGGTATAAATCTAATCTCCTCCTCCTCCTTCCAAGTACCTGCCACTGTATCAGTAGCCAGGAGCCTGCAGGCACTTACAGCCTATTGCAAAGCCTTATGGTGGATCCAGGTCTCCAGACATCTTGTGGTCAGCAGAGAGGCCTTGGGCAGCTACTATCTGAGCTCTGCTTCTGCACAACCTTTCTGTCTTCTCTGGTGGTCCAGGGGGTGAGGGTGGGATCCTTGGCAACTGGTCACTCTCCTTTATGGGTCCCACAGCAATCTCAGGTTCTGGTGGTGGCACCTGCGCTTGAGCCTCCTGGGCCTCTAGTCTACTAGCTACAGCTGGGTGCGAATTCTCTGACAGCCCCTGGGGACCCGAGGCAGCAGACACCTCAGGTTCTGCCTCGGCTTTGTCCTCCACGGTGTCCTCCTCTTGATGAGGAATCGTCAGGCCCAATCCCGATGACGGCTGGGCTGTGACTTCAAGAGGGAATAGTCCTCTCCTAGCTCACGTTCTTACATCTGGGCTCCAGCGGCACATATGGACGATACTCTCGAATTCTAGACAAATGAGCCTGACTCAGCGCAGCTCACGTACGGTTAGTATTCAGGCAGGACATCCATGACATCACAGCAGCAGAGCCAGAGGACGGGATGGTGCACTGCAGGAGGATGACGACCACGTTCTTCGCTTGTGGAAGCAGGTGTGGGGGGGGTGTTTTGCCTGCAGAACCGAGCTCTCCAGTCCTGCAGGAAGAATGGACAGGTGTGGGGCTCCGCTCACGGGAGCTTGCTGATAAACAGCAAGAAGGAGGTGAGCTGCCAGCGACAGTGTTGTTTCTCCTGTGTGGAATAAGAGGACTGACACATGTTAACAGTGAATTTTTAGTTCCCTCCCCACTCCTTTGCCTGGGAAGGACAATCTAGCCCCATCTTGTCAGACCTTGGAAGCTAAGCAGGGTCAGCCCTGCTTAGTACTTGGATGGGAGACCACCAAGGAAGTCCAGGGTTGCTACACAGAGGCAGGCAATGGCAAACTACCTCTGAAAGTCTCTTGCCCTGGGAAGAAGAAGAAAAAGAAGAGGAGGAGGAGGAGGAGATTGGATTTATACCCCACCCTTCACTACCTGAAGGAGTCTCAGAGCAGCTTACAATCTCCAGTTTGATGTAGTGGTTAAGTGCGCGGACTCTAATCTAGGAGAACCGGGTTTGATTCCCCATTCCTCCACTTGCACCTGCTGGATGACCTTGGGCAAGCCATAGTTCTCTCAGAGCTGTTTTTGGAAAGAGCAGTCTCTGTCAGAGCTCTCTCGGCCCCACCTACCTCACTGGGTGTCTGTTGTGGGGCAGGGAAGGGAAGGGAGTTTGTAAACTGCTCTAGGTAGTGAATGGTGGGGTATAAATCCAATCTCCTCCTCCTCCTCCTCCTCCTCCTCCTCCTCCTCCTCCTCTTCTTCTTCTTCTTCTTCTTCTTCTTCTTCTTCTTCTTCTTCTTCTTCTTCTTCCTTTCCCTTCCCCTCCCCACAACAGACACCCTGTGAGGTAGGTGGGGCTGAGAGAGCTCTCTCTCGAGAACTGTGCTTGAGAGAACAGCTCTGAGAGAACTTATGACTGACCCAAGGTCACACCAACAGCTGCAAGTGGAGGAGTGGGTAATCAAACCTGGTTCTCCCAGATTAGAGTCCGCGCTCCTAACGACTATGTCCAACCGGCTCTCCCTGTGAACTTGCTATAAATCGGTTGCAGCTCGATGGCAACTTCCACCACCTCTCATTTACTACTGTGATTTTATTTCAGGGGGGAGAGGGATTAGATTGAGAAACTGGGTTCCACTGATCCCTTGACTGCATATGAAAATCACTCAAATCCATTTTTTTAAAAAACATAACAGCTAAAAGCGGAAGATGGCTAACAGCTGGTTTTGGGAGATTATCAGCTGGTCTCCTCCGCTTGGACTCCGATTTGTTTGCATGCCTTTTAATACAGCTTCTCAATCTACACCGAAAGTTATTTTCCTTGCCAAGAACATGATAAAACAGCAACAGCTGGCTGACTCAGCAAACTAATAAGGTTTGCCGTCTTATGCCATAACCATTTTGTTCCCTTTTGGAGCAGGTGATGCGGCTGGGTCACAAACACAGAGCTGAAAAGGCCAACTGCCTGCAGAAGCAAATGCATTTCAGCACCATGGACAGCTCCCCTGTTACCAGCCCTCTCCCAAAATTCCCTCTGCAGCTGACCAATGCTCCAGCTAAGTTGTGGAGTCTTGTGAGCAAAAATTCTACTGGCATTAAAGTTGTGAGCAAGCGATTTGGCTACTGCATAGATTAGTTTGCTCTGGAGCCATCCTTCCTGAGCGGAGACAAAAATCTGTAAGCTGGAGGCTACAGAAACTGTGAGCTAGCTCACACTAACTCATCTTAGAGGGAATACTGCAGCTGACTGTCTTTTGCTGTGCTCATCTGCTCTTCTCCTCTCTAAACCTTGCAAATTTGGGGAGGGGGAACGACCCAATAAGATTACTAGGATCTCTACAAGGACTTTGTACATCGTCTGCATGTATGGTACCACTCCGCTGAGAAAAGCACGAGGCCTTTCCTTCGGGCTATGGAGGCGCTCTCCCATTCAGATGGTCTTTCCAGAAGTAGGGCTGCTTCCATTGGAGGACGATTCTTGAGGCCAGAGGAAGAAGTCAAACTTTTCTGAATAGTCGGGTGTTTGGTTGTTTGCCATCAAGTGGCAGCCGACCTATGGTGACCCCCATAGAGTTTCCAAGGCAGGAGGTGTTCAGAGGTGGTTTTTGCCATTGCCTGCCTCTGCGTAGTGACCCTGGACTTCTTTGGTGGTCTCCCATCCAGATACCGATCCGGGCCAAGCCTGCTTAGCTTCTGAGATCTGACGAGATCAGCCTAACTCGGGCGTTCCTGGTCAGGGCGAGTCGTATGTTACATCTTGCTGACTCTGGGATTCTGTGAATTCAGAAAGCCCATGAGGTCAGGGGAATCTTTCCATGTCAATGAAAGAAGCTGACGAACGGGTCGATATCGTCAGAGCCGAATGGTCTGGCTACAAATCTCTAGGCATTTTCGATTGCATAAAGAGCTTCGTTCAGTAACATGCCAGAACAACAACTAAATAAGATTTATTTTATTTATTAAAACGCTCATACCCGGTCTTCAGAGGTTTACTGCCTCTGAATGTGGAGGTTCCACCATGGCTGGTAGCCACTGATAGACCTGTCTTCCATGAAGATAGTTGCAGGTATCTGATAAAGGGAGATCTGTCTTCCAAAAGCTTTCACCCCCCCCAATCCTTTTTTTTTTTTAAACAAAATTTTTTATTGGAATATATTCAACATTGTTAAACATCATTACCAATTCAGTTTAAGAATTATATCCCATCCCCCCATCCCTCCCTAATAGGCTTCCAACACTGCTAATAACAAAAAAAAGAAATTAAAAGATAATTAAATTTAGACTTGTAACAATCGACAAACCAGATAACACAATTCGAATACATAGAAACCTGACTTTTTCTAACATATTTTCCAGTAAAGGTACAGTACAATCAACTATTCATTTCATTTCTCATTCGATTTCAATAAGAATCAAGATTGTACATTCTCCCTTTCATTTTATATTCAGTTTCCATATACAATTTCAGGTCTTCCCAGTCTTTTAGATATTGTTCTGCCATTTGTCCATTTAGTTTTTTCATCATTTTATCCATTTCGGCTAAAAACAGCATTTTCCTTAACCAGTCCTGTATATCTGGCACCTTCTCCGCTTTCCACTGTTACACAAAAGCCATTCTCGCCAATGTGATCATGTACAATAGTAATGTCCTTTTTTCTTGTGGAATTTTTTCCATTGTCAAACCTAAGAGAAGAAGCTCCGGGCTTTTCCTAATAGGAATTTTTAATATCTTCTGCATCTCACCCCCCCCAATCCTGTTGGTCTCCAAGATACTATTGGATTTGAGTCTAGCTATCCTCTGTGAATCTGTCTGATCCCCTTTTAAAGCCACCTCTTTACATCTCGGGGTAAGAGTGGACTGCAAACTGAATACGAGCAGTCAGTGTGATACGGTGGCAAAAAAGGCAAACTCAGTCTTGTGTTGTATTAAAAGGGCCATAGCATTGAAATTGCAGGAGGTCGTAGCCCCTCGGTAGACTGCCTTGGTCAGGCCGTGCTTTGAGTACCATGTGCAGTTCTGGAGGCCTCACTTCAAAAAGGATGTGGACAAAATCAAGAGAGTGCAGAAGAGAGCGACGAGGATGATCAGGGGTCTGGAGACGGAGCCCTGCAAGAAAAGGCTATAAGGGGCCCTGGGAATGTTTGATTTGGAGAAGAGGAGGTGGAGGGGGGACAAGATTGCTCTCTTTAAATACTGGGAAGGCTGTCATTTGGAGGAGGGCAAGGAGCTGTTCCAGTTGGCAGCAGAGGATAGGACCCGAAGCAATGAATTTAAATTACATGCAGAAAGGTATCGGCTGGACATTAGGGAAAACTTTTTCAGGGTCAGAGTGGTCCAAAGGCGGAATCAGCTGCCTAGGGAGGCGGTGAGCTCCCCTTCACTGACAGCTTTCAAGCAGAAGCTGGACGAATATTTATCAGGGATGTTCAAGGCTGGTCCTGCATTGGGCAGGGGGGTTGGACTAGATGGTCTGTACGGCCCCTTCCGACTCTATGATTCTCTGATCCACAGGTGCTGGGATTTCTCTCGAAAGTCCTGGGGATACGAAGGAGGCGGCTCAGAGCGTACCCCCCTTAGCTGCTCGCTTCCAAAGAGTCCTTCTCAAATCCCATGCAAACCGAGCCTCCGCTCCTTCCGCGGGAGTCACCAGCGAGCTGCGATGCTGAAACGAGCACTCGGTATTGCCGCCTCCTACTTGTCTCTGCAAATATAACCTTATTTTGACAAAACCTTTCTTTTTGTTTCTAACAATAGGGGACCCTGATCCTCCGATTTACTCAGCATCTGTCCTCGTTAATACTACTCCGCGTGTTTACAAGCTGCCTTCGGTGCTACAGAATTGACGACTCGGTGGCCGAGCTATTCTTGGAACGGTGTGCTGATGACATCACCATGAAGACGAGGTCTCGATGACATCACCGTGAAGACGAGGTCTCGATGACATCACCGTGAAGACGAGGTCTCTGAGTTCTCCCGTACCCCTGTCATCCCATCAAATACCAATTTTGGCCTCCGCTTTGTGGACAGAAGGGATGGGGGTGTCTAAAGCCTAGCTGAGATGATCATTAATTACTCGTTATCCCCAAAGAGATTTTGCTCCTCAACCCTACGGAGGTTTGCTCTGGAAAGGAAGTTCTGCCATTTTGAGCAGGTCGTTTCCGGAATAGCATTGGGCACATCAGGAGCTCCCTCCCCGCTCCTTTGACCTGGATGGCCCAGCCTAGCCTGATCTCATCGGGATTTCAGAAACTAAGCAGTGTCAGCTCTGGTTAGGACTTGGATGGGAGACCACCAAGGAAGTCCACGGTTGCTTTGCAGAGGCAGGTGATGGCAAACCATGTCTGAATGACTCTTGCCTTGAAAACCCTATAGGGAAGAAGGAGAAGAAGAAGAAGAAGAAGAAGAAGAAGAAGAAGAAGAAGAAGAAGAAGAAGAGGAGGAGGAGATTGGATTTATACCCCGCCCTTCACTTGGAGTCTCAGAGTGGCTTACAATCTCCTTTCCCCTCCCCTCCCCTCCCCTCCCCTCCCCTCCCCTCCCCTCCCCTCCCCTCCCCACGACAGACACCCTGTGAGGTAGGTGGGCCTGAAATCCAATCTCTTCTCTCTTCTTCTCAAAAAGGATATTATAGCATTGGAAAAAGTGCAGAGAAGGGCAACTAGAATGATAAAAGGGTTGGAACACCTTCCCTATGAAGAAAGGTTAAAACGCTTGGGGCTCTTCAGCTTGGAGAAACAACGGCTGAGGGGTGACATGATCGAGGTTTATAAGATTATGCATGGGATTGAGCAGGTTGAGAAAGAAGTACTTTTCTCCCTTTCTCACAATACAAGAACTCGTGGGCACTCCATGAAATTGCTGAGCAGTCGGGTTAGAACAGATAAAAGGAAATATTTCTTCACCCAAAGAGTGATTAACATATGGAATTCACTGCCACAGGAGGTGGTGGCAGCTGCAAGCATGGACAGTTTCAAGAGGGAATTAGATAAGCATATGGAGCAGAGGTCCATCAGTGGCTATTAGCCACAGGGTATAGATGGGAACTCTCAGTCTGGGGCAGGTGATGCACTCTATTCTTGGTGCTGGAGGGGGCAGCAGTGGGAGGGGGCTTCTAGTGTCCTGGCCCCACTGCTGGACCTCCTGATGGCATCTGGTATATTTTAGCCGCTGTGTGACAGAGTGTTGGACTAGATGGGCCATTGGCCTGATTCAACATTGGCTTCTCTTATGTTCTTATGTTCTCTTCTAGTATTCCTTGGAGGTCACCCTTCCAAATACTAGCCACGGCAGACCCTGCTTAGCTTCCGAGAGCTGATGGGATCAGGCTAGCCTGGGCTATTCAGGTCAGGGGTCTCCATAAGTCAGCTGCAACTCGACAGTAGTTTCCACCACCATCACCCTCCCCCCCTTAGTCTGAAGTCTTGTACAGTTACTCAGGAACAAGTATATAGTCCTGTGGATAACCATATAGTTCAGGGGTGTCAAACTCATTTGTTATGAGGCTAGACATAAACGAGACCTCGTTGGGCCGGGCCATGTGTGTCATAAACTGTAATGCCAGGTAGCGGAGAGACAAACTTTATAAAGGACACGAACACAAAGGTGTGGGTTTTTTAACTTAAAATAAGAACACGCTTAAAACATTGGCACTCTTGCAAAATTTTGTTTATCTAACAGTGTCTGATAACTGACACCTCTTGCTCTGAATGATTGCATCAAAACGTCTGGGCTGCAAGGCTAAAAAGTTTGTGGATCAACACTTCAATGTAAAGCAGTACAACAAAGATAAGAAACCTAAAAAGGATGAGGAGGGAGAAGAGGAAGAAGAAGAATCCTACTCACAGGATTCAGAAAGCAGTAGTTCAATACTCTTTAGTTCTTCAGATACATCGGAATCAGAGAAAGGAGCAGCTGCTCCCAAACCCCGAGGAAAGAAGAAACGCAAGAAGAAGAGAACCTAAGACCAAGATAATCGTTGAAAATAGAGTTTTCATTAATTAATCAGTTTTTGCATTTTTTTCTTTTTACTATTTTTTGTTAGCTTTCCTTTTTATAAGCAACAAATCTTTGTAACATCAGGTGATAATGACACAATATGTAACCAGATCGTGTCACCATGTTAGTCTTCCCTTCCCCATGTCCAGTAGGGTGTCTAGCGGTAGGGTCTAGTTTCCTCCCCCCATCCTGGTAGTGGTTTATGTATTAGCTTCCCTTACCCATATCCTATAAAATTTTTAGAAGTAGGGATTTAGTAACCCTTTCCCATATCCTGTAGCAATGCAAAATCTATAAAATTCTTTAGTAAAAAAAATTTCTGTGTTGTTGCCGTCTTGAATATGCTGTTCAGGTGTGTACCTGTAACCTGCAAACCTACGATGACGCAGCGGTGGCAGAACTGGAAGAGGAAGCAGAAGACAGCCAGTTCCACTGCAGGCCTGAGAGAAGCCCTCTGGGGACCTGATCCAGCCCCCAGCTTGCATGTTTGACACCCCTGATATAGTTGGTTGGAAGTTGGACTTGTGCTCTGGCCCCATCCCATTGAACTTCAGTGGGATTTGCATCCAGATTACGCACAGCTGTGCATAGCCTTCCAGTCTAGTTGGCGAAGCCATGTATCCAGCTGAAGCCTGAATGAAATGAACGGAAGCCCTCCCTTTAACCGTAATAATAAAAATTCTGTAACCCTCTCACTGAGCTCAGGTTTCTGTGTATTTTAGCACTGAGGAACCGCTGGCTCAAAAATACGTAAGCTGAGCAAATACAGGTAATTTTGAGCTCCAAAGCTTTTTATCTCCTTAAAAAAGGAACGCTTTCCTTAAATAGGTTACCCCGTTCCCTTTTGAAGCACCCTGCTAGATTCACAGTAATAGCAGTTAAAGGCAGATTTTCCCCACACCTGATGCTGTCTGCATGATAATAATGAAGCCGATGTTGAGCCAGCGGGCTGCTTTGGTTCAGCTACCGGTCTAGGAGCTGGGAGACCCAGGTTCGAATTTCGGCTTTGCTACAGAAGCTTGACAGGCTAGGTCAGTCGCACACTCTCGGTCTGATCTACCTCACAGGGCTGTTGTGAGGATAGAAGGGAGGAGAGGAGAGCCATGTCAGCCGCTTCGGGTTTCCACCGGAGAGAAACGTGGGGTGTAAATGAAGCCGACGTATCAGCTTTTGTTTCAGATATATGACGAAGCGTGCCTGCATATGGAAGCTCGTGTCTGAAGACGTGGGCATGCACACGCAAACTTATACCCAGAACTGAACTTTGTTGGTCTTGAAGGAGAGCCAGTTTGGTGCAGTGGCTAGGAGCGCGGACTCTAATCTGGGAGAACCGGGCTTGATTCCCCACGCCTCCACCTGCAGCTGATGGTGTGACCTTGGGTCAGTCACAAGTTCCTTCAGAGCTGTTCTCTCATGAGCAGTTCTCGAAAGAGCTCTCTCAGCCCTACCTGCCTCGCAGGCAATGCTCCCTCTAAGCTGTGGAGTCCTGCGAGCAAAAATTCTACTTTGTGAGCTCCTGGCATTAAAGTTGTGAGTGAGCCATTTGGCTACTGCATACGTTAGTTTGCTCTGGAGCCCTCCTTCCTGAGCGAAGACAAAAATGTGGGAGCCAGAGGCTAAAAAAACTGTGAGCTAGCTCACCCTAACTCAGCTTAGAGGGAACACTGCTCACAGGGTGTCTGTTGTGGCGAGGGGAAGGGAAAGGAGATTGTAAGCAGTTGAGACTCCCTTGGGTAGTGAAGGGCGGGGTATAAACCTAATCTCCTCCTCCTCCTCCTCTTCTTCTTCTCCTTCTCCAAGGCCAAAAGCAGGGCATAGAGGCTAATGTCTTCTTCTGATGTTGCCTCTTGCCAGTGGGATACAGAGGTTGACTGCCTCTGAATGTGGAGGTTCCCCCCAGTCATCATGGTTAAATAACCACTGATAGATTTATCCTCCACAGATTGGTCTAAGCCTCTTTCAAAGCCATCTCATCACTACCTCCTCTGGCCATGAAGTCCACATTTTAATCACTTGCTGGATAAAGAAGGAACATGCAATTTATGGATACTGGCTATGATGGCTACTTGTGGCCTAAAACTGCTGTTTCTGTTTCTCTTACACAAGGTGAGATCAACTGTGCGAATTGGTCCCACCCTTGCAATGGAACCCAGACCAGATTAGCTTGATCTCATCCAATTTCAGAAGCTAAGCAGGGTTGGCCTTGGGAGGAAGGAGAAGGAGGAGGAGGAGGAGAAGAAGAAGGAGAAGGAGATTGGATTTATACCCCATCCTTCACTCGGAGTCTCAGAGCAGCTTACAGATTCCTTTCCCTTTCCCTCCCCACAACAGACACCCTGTGAGGTAGGTGGGGCTTAGAGAGAGAGAGCTCTTTCCAGAACTGTCCTTGAGAGAACAGCTGTGCCAGAACTATGGCTTGCCCAAGGTCATCCAGCAGGTGCAAGTGGAGGAGTGGGGAATCGAACCTGGTTCTCCCAGATTAGAGTCCGCGCACTCTACACCCAACTTGAATGGGAGACCACCAAGGAAGTTCAGGGTTGCGATGTAGAGTCTCCTGCCTTGAAAACCCTATAAGATCTCCATAAGTTTGCTATGAGTTGAGAGTCCTTTCCACTGCCATAAGGACTAGACCTGGAAGGCCCAGGCTACACAGTCTCATCAGATCTTGGAAGCTAAGTAGGGCTGGCTCCGGTTAGCACTTGTATGGGAGACCACCACGGAAGTCTAGGGTCACTACACAGCAGGCCTGTAGCCAGGATGGGACAATTTTTTTTTTCTGGTGGGGCTGAAGTTCTCAGAGCAGAAAGCCACTGAGCCAATAGAACCCTGTAACCAGGATAGATCTCTACAGTGCAAGCTGTTGACCACTTTAGATGACAGTTCTCAGCTTCTGCAAGTTAATCACTTCTGTCAGCCTAAGCAACAGTCCTGAGAACAAGCCAGGGGTGATGACTTCTATAGTCAAGAAAGCTAACACTTAGGCAGAAAAACTCTCTTAAAGACCAGTTTCTTGAGACAGAGTTAGAAGGGATCCTAGAGGTCACCTACTCCAACCCCCCTTGCTCAGTGTGGGAATTAGTCAACTACAGCACCCCACTCTGCTTATAGGAGTGCACGCCTCTTAAAAAATGTTTCAAAGTGATTGAAAAAAGCATCCACATGAGAAATTCTTGTGGGGCTGTGCCTTTAAGAAAGGGGGCATAGCCCCCCCCCGCCCCACCATAGCTACAGGCCTGCCACACAGAGGTGGGCAATGGCAAAGCACCTCTGTTCATCCATTGCCTGGAAAAAACTTCAGTGTCACCATATATTGTGACTTGATGGCACTTTACATAGACGCACACTACAACAGAATACAGTAAACCGTGGTGGTGGTGGTTGTTCTCTGAAATTCCACTCGTGCTCGATATGCAGAATGTCGCTGTTCCAATCAATGCTCCCTCTAAACTGTGGAGTCTTGTGAGCTAAAATCCTACTTTGTCAGCTCCTGGCATTAAAGCTGTGAGTGAGCGATTTGGCTGCTGCAGAAAATTAGTTTGCTCTGGAGCTGTCCTTCCTGCACTAAGACAAAAATGCGTGAGCCGGAGGCTAAAAAACAGTGAGCTCGCTCACACCAGCTCGGCTTAGAGGGAACACTGGTTCCAATTCAGTTGGCTGGTCACCACGCAGAGGGCATCTAACTCCTTAGCATTACTGCACAAACTACGTACACGATACGTTACATGCAGAGGACGGCGTTTGGAGCCTTTGCAAACCTCCCCTCCTTTAAACCTCTCCAAAATATCTTCCAACTCTTGCAGGCCACCTCTTTAGGAGACCTTTGGTTGGAAGACCGAGAAAGTGATGTCACCCTTCCTGCCACATGTCTGCTCTGCAGAACGATACGGGGGGGGGGAGAAAATGATACGGGGATGTAAAAATAGAACAGGAGAGACAATTCAGGCTAGACCAGATGCTCAAATTGCCGCCACCTAGGCCGTTTCGATACTGGCACGCTTCAACCGGGGTGGGGGCGGGGGGGAAGCGACAAGAAATGATAAGCGCTAAGTCGGCTGCAGCCTTTGGAAACCCCGACGGTGAAATCGTGCAAGGAAGAAAGCAGGAAAGATCCTTTTAAAAAAAATTATTATTAAATCTCAGTTTTGTGAGTAGATGCAAAGCGCTTGACGTCGGTCTGCCGGGGTGTTCTGAGCAGCGCGACGGTCGGTTTGGGATCACAGAGGTGCTCGGCGCATACAGAACCGTGTTGCGCGAGCTTTCGATCGGAGACTCCCTTCATGGACGTTGCTGAGCATATCCACTCTCCTAAGACTCCTTTGTCAAAGGAAGACTGTTCAGACTTGCCACGGCCAGTCAGTGAATGCTTTGGAAATCATGTGATGCACTAAGGCATATGACCCAGCCCTTGTGGTTTGACCACAAGAGTGCGTGGACGGTCATTGACGCTGAAGACCTTGACAGGTGAGTAATCACATTGGATCTGAACATATTCTGTGGCTTGTGGGTTATCCGTTTACTCGTTACATTGCCGTGTCTCTTTTCTGATTTGTCCACAGCAAAAGTTCCGCTGGATCACACAAAAAAGTCCATCTAGGCTACCATCCAGTCCCCCCCCCATGATACATATTGATTACACATGAAACTGCTTTATACTGAATCAGACCTTTGATCCATATTATTGTGCTATCCTAGATAGTCCCGTTCTATTCTGCTATGGTCAGGCCTCACCTGGAGTCCTGTGTCCAGTTTTGGGCACCACACTTTAGGAAGGATGCTGACAAGCTCGAGTGTGTCCAGAAGAGGGCGACCAGGATGGTCAGAGGGTTGGAGTCCAAGTCTTACAAGGAGAAGCTGAAAGAGTTGGGTCTGATTAGCCTGGGAAAGAGAAGGCTTAGAGGGGACATGATTACAGTCTTTAAATATTTGAAGAGCTGCCATGTAGAAGATGGAGCAGATCTGTTCTCTCTTGCTCCGGATTGCAAGACTAGATCTAATGGGTGGAAATTACAAGGGAGTCGTTACCGGTTAGATATCAGGAGAAACTTCCTAACTGTAAGAGTGGTGGAGCAGTGGAACAGACTGCCTCGGGAGGTGGTGGATGCTCCTTCACTGGACGTTTTCAAGTGGAGGCTGGATGACCATCTTTCGGGTATGTTGTAGGGCTCTCTTTCGGCTACGCTCCTGCAGAGTGCAGGGGGTTGGACTAGATGACCTGCAGGGTCCCTTCCAACTCTAACATTCTATGATACTCAGACTGGCAGTGGCTCTCCAGGGTCTTACATAAGAACATAAGAGAAGCCCATGTTGGATCAGGCCAATGGCCCATTCAGTCCAACACTCTGTGTCACACAGTGGCCAAAAATACCAGGTGCCATCAGGAGGTCCAGCCATGGGGCCAGGACACTAGAAGTCTTGGACAGAGGTCTTTCACACCACTGGCTCTCTGGTCCTTTTTCACTGGAGATTCCGGGGATTGAACCTGGGATCTTCTGCCTGCTCTGCCACTGAGTTACAGGTCAGTACCTGTCCTTCCGCCCCCCCCCCAAAAAAAAACCCTCCTAGGAAGGTCAGAGGAATGGCACACCTCCATTCTTCTTGTAGGTTGTCCAGATGCTACCATCACCTAGGTTGGTGTAGTGGTTAGGAGCGCAAACTCTAATCTGGAACAACCGGGTTTGATTCCCCACTTTTCCACATGCAGCTGCTGCATGACCTTGGACAAACCACAGTTCTCTCAGAGCTGTTCCCTCAAGAGCAGTCCTCGAAGGAGCTCTCTCAGCCCCACCCACCTACATGGGTGTCTGTTGTGGGGAAGGGAAGGGAAAGGAGTTTGTAAGCCACTCTGAGACTCCTTTGGGCGTGGCGTCGTGCGAGCTGGGAATGGATGCTTGAGCCCGAGGCTCTCCCCCTCCCTGCCTATAACATTAAGACTATCATGGCAAACAACAGGCCCAGACGATCAGAAATACAACGAATTAATCGCTAAATGCTTAAAGAAAGTTTTTGTGAACTTGCTGATACGGTAAGCCACTTTTGCATTTCAAAAATACCGATTGAAAAAATGCAGCGGGGCGGGTACGCAGACAAACCTAAAATGGCGGACGCCATTGTTGAGGAAACTATTGAAGCTAGCATAGAAGATGAGGAGCTTCTCACCCCAGTTTCTAAATGTGATCTGCTCGAAATGGAAGGCAGACTCTTTGCTAAAATGAGTGAACTTTGGAAGCCAGTCCAAGATCAACTAACTGAAATAAAAAAAGTGTTAATACACTCTGAGACTCCTTTGGGTAGTAAAGGGCGGGGTATAAATCCAATCTCTCCTCCTCTTCCTCCTTCTCCTCTTCACCTGGACTCAGTCCCCCCTGCCCAAGGTCCCGGAGCTGGGATATTTATCTGGTCTGCTGCCCTCAGAGAGAGGGGAAAGCATCAGGGAACAGCCTGCCTGCCTAAGACAGACAAGAAAACGACAGGAGTCAGCCAGCAGATGATGGAAAAGAGACACCTGGAACCAGGGAAACAGGTGAGGCTGGGCCAGGCACAGGTGTAGGCACTATTGTTTGAATGTGGAGGGGCGGATGACCGGCTCTTCAAGGACAGCGGGAGGAAGACCAGAGAGGGAGATAAAAAGTGGGCTGGGGAGGAAGGCAGAGGGTGTTTCAGGGGAGGAAAGGAGGAACCGCCAGCATTCAGTCAGCTTCCCATCTTCCTCAGTTCTGAGGCCAAATAAGAAGAGATTGGATTTATACCCTGCCCTTCACTCGGAGTTTCAGAGCATCTTACAATCTCCTTTCCCTTCCCCTCCCCGCAACAGACACCCTGTGAGGTAGGCGGGACTGAGAGAGCTCTGAGAGAACTGTCCTCGAGAGAACGGCTCTGTCAGAACTATGGCTTGCCCAAGGTCATCCAGCAGCTGCAGGTGGAGGAGTGGGGAATCAAGCCCGGTTCTCCCCGATCAGAGTCGCCATATTTAACCACTGCACCGAACTGGCTCTCACACCAAACTGGCTTAAATTCAAAGAATCGTTCAAGCAATTTAATGGAAAAAAAAGGTAAACGTTACTCATAGAGAAATGGCTCAAACAAGACGGGGGCTCCGTCCAAAAAAGAAGCTTGACGGAGATGTTCCCTACGTCATCTGGGAATCAAGCACCCAGCCCAATTTGGCCCACCGCATTATCTCAATCAGTTGATATTCCCAAAATTGAGGTGGTCCTATAGGGTCACATGTCCTAATGCGCTGCCGACAGTTCGGACAAAGGGCTGTTTTCTCAAGATACTTTCAGATCGGCGATTTTGTGATGGCTCTTTGGTGGTAGTGGATTCACTTCCCCACACCTTTTTCTATGGCAAGAGCCAGAGAGATGGCCAGGAAAGTATCTGGCCGCTTCTGACCCCTCCAGATTAAGATTATTCTTGAGTAGCTTCTGCAAAAGCTGTATCGGGGACGTGGCAAACTTCTGTTTTGCTGAGATTTTTTAAATTCTTACATTGTGTTTTAGAGTGTATGGAGCGGGTGCAGAGGAGAGCGACGAGGATGATCGGGGCGCCTGGAGACCGAGCCCTGTGAGTGACTTGGGAATGTTCGGTCTGGAGAAGGGGAAGTTGAGGGGGGACAATATGGCTCTCTTGAAGTCTTTGAAGGGCTGTCACTCAAGAGGAGGGCAGGGAACTGTAACTCTTGGCAGCAGAGGACAGGGCTCACAATCATGGGTTTAAATTAAGGGCAGGAAGGAGAAGGAGAAGAAGAAGGAGAAGAAGAGGAAGAAGAAGAGGAAGAAGAAGAAGAAGAAGAGGAAGAAGAAGAAGAAGAGGAGGAAGAAGAAGAAGAAGAGGAGGAGGAGGAGGAGGAGGATTGGATTTATACCCCGCCCTTCACTACCCAAAGGAGTCTCAGAGCAGCTTACAAACTCCCTTCCCTTCCCCTCCCCACAACAGACACCCTGTGAGGTAGGTGGGGCTGAGAGAGCTCCGACAGAAACTGCTCTTTTTCAAGAACAGCTCTTATCAGAACTATGGCTTGCCCAAGGTCATCCAGCCAGGTGCAAGTGGAGGTGCAGGGAATCGAACCCAGTTCTCCCAGATTAGAGTCCGCGCACTTAACCACTACACCAAACTGGCCGGATCTTAGGAAAAACTTTGTTACACAATGTGCTGTGCAGCAGTGGAATCAGCTGCCTCGGTGGGTGGTGAGCCTCCCCTCCTTGGTCGTCTTCAAGCAACGGCTGGACAAACCCTTGTCAGGGATGCTCTAGGCTGATCCTGCATTGAGCAGGGGGCGGGACTGGGTGGCCTGAACTCTTCACAAAGGGATCTGATGCCCTAAGCTGGATAAGCCAGGCAAGCCTGGTCTCATCAGATCTTGGAAGCCAATCAGGGCCGACCCTGGCCAGTACTTGGGAGACCTCGAAGGAATACCAGGGCCGGGACACAGGGGCAGGCAATATCAAGCCACCACTCTGAAACGTCCCAGCCCCGCTAGGGGTCACCAGAAGTCACCATGACTACCAGGCACACAAGCACTTATACACACATACGCGCACACACACAATACTAAAAAACAAACTGCTATACGAAGTGAGCGGTAACTCACGACAGCTCCTCCCCTGCCACAAACTCTGTTGGTCTTTAAGGTGTTCCTGGACTCCGGCTCTTTTCCGCTGCTACAGACGAACTGACATGGCTACCCATCTTGATCTATAAGCGTCCATGTTTGGGCATTTGGGCTTTCATTCCTAATTTAACCTGGTCCTTGCTCTTCTTTTTTGCGGAGCTGCGGTGGCTCAAGTGGTTAAGACGCTGAACTGCAGGCTGTGGAAGGTCAGTAGTTCAGCAGTTCGAGACCCGGGTGCCACATGACGGAGTGAGCTCCCGTCTCTAGTGCCAGCTCCTGCCAACCTAGCAGTTCAAAAGCAAGAAATTGCGAGTAGATAAATAGATACCACTTCGGTGGGAAGGTAACAGCGTTCCGTGCACCTTGGTCCACATGACCACGGAAACGTCTTCGGACAGCGCTGGCTCTTCAGCTTTGAAACGGAGATGAGCACCGCAACCCTAGAGTCGGATTCGACTGGCTTTCGAGCAAGGGAACCTTTACCTTTACTTTTACCTTGTTCTTCTTTTACCCATCCTTTCCTATTTTTTTTCTCTCTAGAGGAATTGGATTTGCTGAATCATGCAAAGTGCTGCATGCGCAATGTTGTACATGAATCCTTAATCACTGTTTGCATCTTCTCCTACACAAGCGGCAAGCAGACTCATTATGTTGATCAATGGAAGATTAGAGGGATTTGCAGAGATTCTACAAATGTAGCTGTCCTGAGATTCTTTAAATATAGATATCTGTTGGGTTTTCTTTTGTACCCCCCCAAAAAAAGGAAGGGGTGCACCCTTATATTGTCAGGTCATCAAGATATACATAAGAACATAAGAACATAAGAGAAGCCAATGTTGAATCAGGCCAGTGGCCCATCTAGTCCATCACTCTGTCACACAGCGGCCAAAATATACCAGGTGCCATCAGGAGGTCCAGCAGTGGGGCCAGGACTCTAGAAGCCCTCCCACTGCTGCCCCCTCCAGCACCAAGAATAGAGTGCATCACCTGCCCCAGACTGAGAGTTCCCATCTATACCCTGTGGCTAATAGCCACTGATGGACTTGGCCAGTCTCTGCCCGTTCAGACCCCATCAACGTGTATTTATATTTAGGATTTTTGGCTCCAATGTGCATCACTTTGCACTTGGCCACACTGAACCCCATTTGCCACGTTGACGCCCACTCACCCATCCCCGACAGATCCCTTTGGAGTGCCTCACAATCCTCCCTGGTTTTCACCACCCTGAACAACTTCGTGTCCTCTGCAACCAAGAACTCGTTCCAGGGTCTCTGTGCTCAGTTTCAGGATAATGTGGAATTTCTCAAATGTTTACAACAATTCAGCTGAGAGGCAGCATAGTGCTGGGGTTGTGGTTATATACTATGACCTGGGAGACCCAGGTTCAAATCCCCAGTTTTCCACAGACGCTTGCTGAATGACATAAGAACATAAATTGAACCTGCTGGATTAGGCCAGGGGTCCATCTAGTCCAGGGGTGTCAAACATGCGACCTGGGGGGTGGATTAGGCCCCCAGAGGGCTGCTATCAGGCCTGCAAGGGACTGGCTGCCTCCTGCTTCTTCCTCCAGTTCTGCTGCTGCTGCTGCTGCTGCTGTGTCATAGCTTGCTTTCCCAGACTCTCTCAATCGCTCAGGAGAGATAGATAGGCGAGCTTCGGCTCCCTGCCCTGGGCTGAGGCTCCTCCCCCTCCCAGGTTGCTACAGCACAGACATTATGATGCAATAATTCAGAGCAAGAAGCGTCAGTGATCAGAGACTGTTAAATAAACAAAATATTGCAAGGATGCTAATGTTCCGGGCATTTTTTTTTATTTTAAGTAAAAAAAATCTTTCTGCTTGTTTCCTTTATCAAGTTTATATCTCCACTCCCTGGCATTACATTTTATGACACACACATGGCCCGGCCCGACAATGAGACTTTAAATCAGATCCGGCCCTCCATAACAAATGAGTTCGACACCCCTGATCTAGCCTAAACATGCCAGCCTCCAGATGGGACCTGGCGATCCCCCAGAATACACTGTTCATCTCCAGACGACAGAGATCAGTTCCCTGGGAGAAAATGGATGTTTGGGAGGTTGGTCTCTATGGCATTGCACCCACACTGAGTCCCTGTCCTCCATCCCCAAATCTCCAGGTGTTTCTCAACCCAGAGTTGGCAACCCAGCCCCCCCATCAACCCGAATCTAGTCCACCATCCTGTCTCACACGGTGGGCAACCACTTCCTCCGGAGGGGCCAAGAACAGGAAACGGAGGCTGAGGCCTTCCCATAAGAACGTAAGAACATAAGAGAAGCCAATGTTGAATCAGGCCAATGGCCCATCTAGTCCAACACTCTGTCACACAGTGGCCAAAATATACCAGGTGCCATCAGGAGGTCCAGCAGTGGGGCCAGGACACGAGAAGCCCTCCCACTGCTACCCCCTCCAGCACCAAGAATAGAGTGCATCACCTGCCCCAGACTGAGAGTTCCCATCTATACCCTGTGGCTAACAGCCACTGATGGACTTCTGCTCCATATGTTTCTCCAATTCCCTCTTGAAACTGTCCATGCTTGCAGCTGCCACCACCTCCTGTCATGTTAATCACTCTTTGGGTGAAGAAGTATTTCCTTTTATCTGTTCTAACTCGACTGCTCAGCAATTTCGTGGCGTGCCCACGAGTTCTTGTCTTGTGAGAAAGGGAGAAAAGTACTTCTTTCTCAACCTGCTCAACCCCATTCATAATCTTATAAACCTCGATCATGTCACCCCTCAACCTGATGTTGCCTCCTGGCTCTGGGGTTCAGAGGCCCGGCTGCCTTTGGATGTGGAGGCCAATCACCCGCACACAGCCTAACCTGCCTCACAGAGTGGTTGTGAGGATAAGATGGAACAGAGGAGAAGGATGTCAGTTGCTCTGGGGGCTCAGGTGAGGAGAAAGGCGAGGTGCAAATGAAGCCAGTAGAAACATTTGGATTAGGAAAGGATGCAAAATGAGGTTTATGGGGAAAGGCCTTCATAGATGTTGAAGGTGGGTGGGCTTAAGAGCCTAAGAGGAGCCCTAGAACATAAGAACATAAGAGAAGCCTTGCTGGATCAGGCCAGTGGCCCACCCAGTCCAAAAACCAGGTGCTAACAGGAGGTCCACCTGGTACACCAATGGTCCATCAAGCCCAGCATCCTGTCTCCAAGATGGAGCAGCCAGATGCCACGGCAGAAAGGTCCAAAGCAGGGCCCACTGGGAACAGCCCTCTTCTGTGGTCTGCTCACCAGCATCTGAAGATCACATCTGTGGGGGGCATTGCCCCCCAAAGCCCCCTGTGGCTATGGGCCTGCCCTGAACTAGATAACCTTTTGTTTTGCCCCAGCAAGACCATTCTTATTCTTGTTATGTATGGGAGGGAGAGAATTGGCAAACAGAAATTTTTCTCCCTCTCCCAAAATACTAGACCTCGAGGGAATCTTGTGAAACTGATGGGCAGTAGGTTTAAGATGAACAAAAGGGAATACTGCTTTACACCGAGAGTGATTCAAAGGTGGAATTCTCTGCCAGAGAATGTAGTGATGGTCACAGGAATAAACAGCAATAAACAGGGATTAGACAGATTCATGGAGGTTTAAGTCTATCAATGGCTACTAGACATGGTGACTGAGGGGAACCTCCACATTCAGAGGCACTAAGCCTCTGAATCCCAGAGTCAGGAGGCAACATCAGAAGAAGGTCTTGGCCTCTATGCCCTGTTCTTGGCTGTCCAGAGGAACTGGTTGGCCACTGTGTGAGACAGGATGCTGGACTAGATGGACCAGTGGTCTGATCCAGCAGGGCTCTTCTTATGTTCTTATGAGGGGAAGGCTTCGGCCTCTATGCCCTGTTGTTGGCCCTCCAAAGGAACTGGTTGGCCACTGTGTGAGACAGGAGGCTGGGCTGTATGAACCACTGATCTGATCCAGCAGGGCTCTTCTTATGTCCTTATGAGGGGAAGGCCTCGGCCTCCATGACCTGTTGTTGGCCCTCCAGAGGAACTGGTTGGCCACTGTGTGAGGCAGGATGTTGGCCTGTATGAACCACTGGTCTGATCCAGCAGGGTTCTTCTTATGTTCTTATGAGGGGAAGGCCTTGGCCTCTATGCCCTGTTGTTGGCCCTCCAGAGGAACTGGTTGTTACTGTGTGAGACAGGAGGCTGGACTGTATGAACCACTGGTCTGATCCAGCAGGGCTCTTCTTATGTTCTTATCAGGGGAAGGCCTCGGCCTCCATGACCTATTGTTGGCCCTCCAGAGGAATTGGTTGGCCCCTGTGTGAGACATAATGCCAGACTACATGGACCCTCACTAGTCTGATCCAGCAGGGCTCTTCTTATGTTCTTATGAGGCGAAGGCCTCAGCCCCTATGCCCTGTTGTTGGCCCTCCAGAGGAACTCATCGGCCCATGTGTGAGACAGGAAGCTGGACTAGAAGGACCACTGGTCTGATCCAGCAGGGCTCTTCTGGTGTTCTTACCCCAAGTCTACCAGTCACTGCTGTGCATTTCCATCTTCCTATACAGTCAGATTTCGCCCGAAGTGCAGAGAAGACGGTTCGGTGCCCTGCTTAGGTATGCTGCAAGTGTTTCTCCGTCTTTCCCCGCCCCTCTGTTCAAACCTCAGCATCTGATCGATGCCAACCATTTCTGGTCGCCCCCCCCCCCCATCGGGGAACGGGGTGGAGGGAAAAAGGTTCTATAAATAGTTGGCAACCCCGGAGTAAAAGTTGTGGTGTGAATCAATAGCTCATCTGGGAGGAAGGGCTCCAAATTACATCTCCCCGGGATTGGAGGTGTTGAAGAGAATTGATAAATGAGTCGCAAATGCTGCGTCTGTGTTGTGTGTATCTAATTAACGGAGGGTGACCGGGGATCAATAGCAACGAAGGCGCTGGGCTAAAAATAGCCCTCAGCCAAGGAACGCAACCTGCGGGCAGCTGCCTAGAATGAAAATGTCCCCTTGAATGATTACCCGTTTCTGCTGGGAAGGGAGGCTGGAGGGCGAGGGGGCGGTCTGGCCTGCAAATAACGTTTCCCGGGGGCTCCCGGAGGGTCCCGTCAGCACAGTCCCAGGGGGCACAGCGTGTTACCCAAGATAATGCCATTTTCTCTCTCTCTCTCTCTCTTTCTTCCCGGGGGAAAAAACACACACGTGCCAAGAACTGACATCTTCTCATCTTCTCTCTGCTCTTTCGGGAGCATCAGATTAGGGAGCTCGGCCTGGGCTTTTCTCCCGAGCGCAAAATGTATCGATCGATCCATCAGTGTAATTGGTTAATCACAGATTTACAACAGGGGGGGCTCCAAAGTTCTCGACACGGGCAGGCCTTTGTTGCAGGCAGCAACTGCTCTGCTCCCATCCCCCTTTTCCTTGCACTTGTAGACTGGGCTGCCCTCCAGTGAGGGACCCCCAGGCCCGGACTGCTTCTTTCTCCCCCTTCCAAGGTTATGATGATTTCAGGCATCGGTAGAGCTAGTCTGGTGTAGGGGTGAGGAGCGCGGACTCTAATCTGGGAGCAGGTCGAAAAAGAGGTATTTCCCCCCCTTTCCCACAATACAAGAACTCGTGGGCACTCTGTGAAATTGCTGAGCAGTTGGGTTAGAATGGATAAACAGAAGTCCTTCATCACCCAAAGAGCAATTAACACATGGAACTCACTGCCACAGGAGGTGGTGGCAGCTACAAGCATGGATGGCTTCAAGAGGGAATGGGATAAACATATGGAGCAGAGGTCCATCAGTGGCTATTAGCTACAAGGTTTAGATAGGGACTCTGGGGCAAGGGACGCTCTGTATTTTTGGTGCTTGGGGGGGGCAACAGTGGGAGGGCTTCTAGCATCCTGGCCCCACTGCTGGACCTCCTGATGGCCCCTGGTATTTTTGGCCACTGTGTGACAGAGTGTAGGACTGGATGGGCCATTGGTCTGATCCAACATTGGCTTCTTTTATGTTCTTAGAATAGGAACTCTCAGGCTGGGGCAAGTGAGGCTCTGTATTCTTGGTGCTTGGGGGGGGGCAACAGTGGGAGGGCTTCTAGTGTCCTGGCCCCACTGCTGGACCTCCTGATGACCCCTGGTATTTTTGGCCACTGTGTGATAGAAGGTAGGACTGGATGGGCCACTGGCCTGATCCAACATTGCCTTCTTTTATGTTCTTATGGTAACCGGGTTTGATTCCCCACTCTTCCACCTGCAGCTGCTGGTGTGACCTTGTGTCAGTCACAAGTTCTCTCAGAGCTGTTGTCTCAAGGGCAGTTCTCTAGAGAGCTCTCTCAGCCCCACCAACCTCCCAGGGTGTCTGTTGTGGGGAGGGGAAGGGAAGGGGATTGTAAGCCGCTCTGAGACTCCTTCGGGTAGTGAAGGGCAGAGTATAAATCCAGTCTTCTCTTCTCTCTACGTGAGTGCCTTTCCTCTGTTCTAGATCAAGACGGGTAGCCGTGTTAGAAAAGAACAAGAATCCAGTAGCACCGTAAAGACAAAAAAGATTTGTGGCAGAGTAGGAGCTTTCATGAGTCATAAAAACACGAGAGAAGCCATGTTGGATCAGGCCCATGGCCTATCCAGTCCAACACTCTTTTGGGTCCCAAGCAGTGTTCCCTCTAAGCTGTGGAGTCTGGTGAGCAAAAATTCTACTTTGTCAGCTCCCGGCATTAAAGTCGTGAGTGAGCCATTTGGCTACTGCATACATTAGTTTGCTCTGGTGCCCTCCTCCCTGAGCTAAGCCAAAAATGTATGAGCTGGAGGCTTAAAAAACTGTGAGCTAACTCACACTGACTCAGCTTAGAGGGAACACTAGTCACGAGGTGGCCCCAAACCAGGTGCCACCCCTCACTTCTTCAGACACCCTGAAAGCTCATATCCTGCTACAGATGTTGTCAGCCTTTAGGGTGCTACTGGACTCTTATGCTATGGTCTGTTATGTGACCTACCATGCAAAATCTTTGGTCGCTGTAGATTTTCCGGGTTGTGCGGCTGTGGTCTTGGCATTGTAGGACCTGAAATAGATAGGGCATGGTTTCCTGTCCTGAAAAACACAAAAAGCTCTACAGCTGACAATAGCGCTACAGATAAGATTAGAGTTTCAATAGCGGTTCCACACACAAAAGAACCTCCTCAGGAAACAGGAAACCTCCTCAGGAAACAATCCATAGACAAAAGAACCTCCTCAGGAAAGCTCCTCCATTAGCATGTCCATAGCCTGGAGAACTACTACAAGATAATGACTCAGCTCTACCCCACCTTCCGGAGTAGATATAAATGACCTGCCTACCATTTTTCTTCTCACCTTGACACAGAGAGTACTCTGTCTTTCTGTGTTCTACCTCTGAGGATGCCAGTCACAGCTACTGGCAAAACATCAGGTCCTACAATGCCAAGACCACGGCCATGCAGCCCGGGAAATCTACAACAACTAATGAACTCCAGCCGTGAAAGCCTTTGACAACATACAAGATCTGCTCAGCTTCCTGCATTGGACAACATGTATAAGGAGCCACCAAGGGGATATTTTTTCCTGAGATTTGAGAAGGGAATGTCATGTGGAAGCTGGTGGAATCCCTTGCCCATAGGTGTGTGTGGGGGGCCACCTGTATATTCGGGTTGCCATCCTCCAGGTGGGTCCTGGAGATGGTCCCAATTTACCACTGCTCTCCAGGCTGCAGAGATTCATTTCTCTGGGGGAAATGCCTTCTTTGGAGCATGAACTGAGTGGCATCATGCCCCGCTGAGGTCCCTCCCCAAACCTCATCCTCCCAACGCTCCATCCTCAGATCTCCAGTGGTTTCCCAGCCCAGGATTGGCCGTGAGAGCCCGTATGGCATACGGGTTACAGTGTTGGACTAAGATCTGGAAGGACCCAAGTCCTAGTCTCTACTCTCTTAAGGAAGCTGGCTGGGTGACCTTGGGTCAGTCACATTTTCTCAGCCTAACCTACCCAGCAGGGTTCTTGTGAGGATAAAATAGAGGAGAACAATGTAAGCGACTTTGGGCCCTCATTGGGAAGAAAGATGTGAGAGAAGGGGCTGTGGCTCAGTGGAAGAGCCTCTGCTTGGCATGCAGAAGGTCCCAGGTTCAATCCCCAGCATCCCTAGTTAAAAAGGACCGGGTAGTCGGTGGTGTGAAAGACCTCTGCCTGAGACCCTGGAGAGCTGCTGCCAGTCTGAGTAGACAATACCTACCTTGACGGACCAAGGGTCGAATTCAGTATAAGGCAGCTTCATGTACATCCATGTAATGTATCTAAACACGACCGCATGCAAGGCTAGGCCCCCACGCGGTCATGCAAAGCATTCGAGCTTCACTCCGGGAGACAATGGCCCAAGTGGACCCTAACCCATGCCAATCAGAGCCTATGGAACACTCGTCCACAAGAAATAGCCTATCACTAGAGTAGGGTGTGTTCTGGGAGTGTGTTTTGCTCTAGGATATAAGCCGGCCTGCGAGCCGGCTAGTTGTCTTGTTCCTGAACCCGAAATAAAGTATGAGCTGAGTTCACTCAATGACACATCCGTCTCAGTACTTTTTAATTCAGGAGTGTGATACAAATCGATTAAACAAACAAAGAACGTACAGATGGCTTTGCAGTATAAAACCCGGGGCCATCCATTCCAGCATCCTCTTTACAGTAACATCCTAATCTGGTCCTTTTGGGAAGCTTGCTAGGAAGGCATGAAGGCCTTCCACCAAATGCATGAAAAAAAGGCAGAGGGGGGGATTTTTTTCCCCCTACCGAATTCGAGGAATACCACTTGCTTATCCTGATTGCATAAACTGGGCCAATACTATCTGCAATTAAAAGACAATGCATCCTCCTGGACTGAATCAAGACCTAGGTTTCCTGTCTCATTACCGATGCTGATTTCTCCACGCCTATGACCCCTCTGTATATCACACCTCATCCAACCATGGCTGCTGTTGTTGTTCACCTGCTATTGTCATCTGTCTGCTAAGATCATTCAGCATCTGAAATCACTCCAGTCTCCTAGACAGAAGGAGAGATGGACTCATATTGTCGCTATATCTGAAGAAGTGAGCAGTGGCCTGCCACAAATCTTGTTAGTCTTCAAGGTGCTGCTGGACTCTTCCTCTTTTCGACCGTGATTAAAATGTTAACGTCAAACATCCATCTGGATACTATAATGACCTTGGAGCTTATGAACTCTCTGAGGCTCATGACTCGGCACGCCCTGGCAAATGAGGCCTTCCTGCCAACCTGCCGCAGAAACCTAATGATGTATAGCAGACAGCAGTTCCAACTCTGGCAAAATGGGCACCTGTCTGAATACGGCTGTCTCTCGGCAGTGCCCACAGACCTCGCCTTCAAAAGATGCTAGCTACGTCACAGCAAAGAAGAAGAAGAAGAAGAAGAAGAAGAAGAAGAAGAGGAGGAGGAGGAGATTGGATTTATACCCCACCCTTCACTACCCAAAGGAATCTCAGAGTGGCTTACAAACTCCTTTCCCTTCCCCTCCCCACAACAGACACCCTGGGAGGTAGGTGGGGCTGAGAGACCTCTGACAGAAACTGCTCTTTTTCAAGAACAGCTGTGCCAGAACTACGTCTTGCCCAGGGTCATCCAGCAGCTGTATGTGGAGGAGTGAGGAATCAAACCCAGTCCTCCAAGATTAGAGTCCATGCACTTAACCACGACGCAAACTGGAGAAATGCAAAAATACAAAAAAAAAATAAATCCACCCCCAAACCAGGTTCTCACCATAGGGGAAGCTGTGATGTACAAAATCGCTAGTCGTTAGCATTGCACAGTCCCATAGCACATGGGCTCACTCAGAACTAGGGTAGCTAAACCGCAGCAAGAAGAAGAAGAAGAAGAAGAAGAAGAAGAAGAAGAAGAAGAAGAAGAAGAAGAAGAAGAAGAAGAAGAAGAGGAGGAGGAGGAGATTGGATTTATACCCCGCCCTTCACTACCCAAAGGAGTCTCAGAGCGGCTTACAAACTCCCTTCCCTTCCCCTCCCCACAACAGACACCCTGTGAGGTAGGTGGGGCTGAGAGAGCTCTGACAGAAACGGCTCTTTTTCAAGAACAACTGTGCCAGAACTATGGCTTGCCCAAGGTCATCCAGCAGGTGCAAGTGGAGGAGTGGGGAATCAAACCCGGTTCTCCCAGATTAGAGCCCGCGCGCTCAACCACCACACCAAACTGGCTCTCAAATCCCATCATTCATAAATTCAATCACCTCTCCAAACCCCAGGATCAGCTTAAGCTTTTCCTTTCCATCCAGGGCCATTGTCTGTTCGGCGTCCCTGCCCTGTATATATTTCCCAGGGCAATGCAGGACGGGGAGGGGGGGAACCTTGTTTCCCAACTGCTTTTATTTCCCAAAGGTAGTGACTGTGTCGAGGGTCCTCCCCTATTATTCCAGCCGAATGTCGCCTACCATTGAGCAGCATTTCCTTGCATTTCTCCTTTGTTCTGTTCCCCGGCTTCTCGGCAGCGGGGCTGCTGAACTCATGTTATTAAGCGGCATGTTAATTGTAGGGACGGCCTGAAACTTCAGACGCTGCTTATGTAAAATGGAAGAAGAAACGCCTATGGCTGGAAATACCACCTCCTTGCATTTCTGTATCGAAAAGGAAAAGCAAAACTTGCAGTTCAGGGATGACATGCACAGGGTGCGCTTGGGAGGGTTCGTGGGGAATCAGCCCCTTGAACAGTGCCTTGAAAACGTCTGAGAGCTGATGAGAGATGGCAAGACGTAAGACGGCTGATCTTCCGATTTTAATAGATGTTGATGCTGATGCTGAATTTTGGAACGCAAGGATGTCAGGGTTGCTCGCAGGCAGGCCTCCGTCAACAACTTGAAATACACAAGCCTGGCAAAACCAGAGCTCACCCCCCCTGCCACAAACTTTGTTAGTCTGTAAGGTGCTGCTGGAATCTTGCTCTTTTCCACTGCTACAGAGGCAGTGTAGTTACAGTTTTGGGGCTAGGATCTGGGGGACCCAGGTTCGAATCCTCATTCTGCCACAGAAGCTTGCTGGGTTGTCACTAGGGGTGTGCCTTTGGCTATATCTGAGCCAAAAAATATCCCCCCCCAAATCCTTATTGGTATTTTCTGGCTATTCTTTCAGATGGATATGGATTTGGGTATTTTTTTCCAGCTATCCAAAATGGCCAAGCCCCCCAAATCCCAAAAATATTTGGGATTTTTGGGGACTGCCAGATAGTAAAAATTAAAGGGAGCTTAAAGGGATTGCAGTCCCTTTAAACACCTGGGTGAACTCATTGCTTGGAGAAGGGGTTTAAAGGAACTGCAAACCCTTTAAATGCCTTCAGAGTTCACATGCAGCTTGGAGAAGGCATTTAAAGGGACCATGATCCCTTTAAACACCTTTCCCCCCTCCATTTAAACCAATGGAGGATGAGGGCACTTTCTTTGGGGATCCACAGAATTGGACCCCCTGGTTCAATCTTTTTGAAACTTGGGGCATTTTTTTTTTTAGGAGAGGCACCAGCAGCTTTCCTGTAAATTCAGTGCTTCTACCTCAAAAGACAGCCCCCACAGAGCCTCAGATACTTGATTCTCCATTATACCCTTTGGGGGCCATGAATTAAAATGGTCCCTTAGGATATAACGGAGCTGAAAAAATCAGGGAATTCTGAAAAATCCTGAATTCGAATACCATACTGGTATTGCGATTTGGTAACATCTGAAAATACTGATTTTTTTGGGTTCAATATACCTGAGTGCGAAAAATACCCATTTTTGTTTTTTTCCACACCCCTAGTTAGACGTCCCTAGGATCCAGGAAGCCATTAAACTGTCCAGTCGCCGTGGTTGCCAGTACATAAGAACATAAGAACATAAGAACATAAGAACATAAGAACATAAGAACATAAGAACATAAGAGAAGCCAATGTTGAATCAGGCCAATGGCCCATCTAGTCCAACACTCTGTCACACAGCGGCCAAAATATACCAGGTGCCATCAGGAGGTCCAGCAGTGGGGCCAGGACACTAGAAGCCCTCCCACTGCTGCCCCCTCCAGCAACAAGAATAGAGTGCATCACCTGCCCCAGACTGAGAGTTCCCATCTATACCCTGTGGCTAATAGCCACTGGTGGACTTCTGCTCCATATGTTTATCTAATTCCCTCTTGAAACTGTCCATGCCTGTAGCTGCCACCACCTCCTGTGGCAGTGAATTCCATATGTTAATCACTCTTTGGGTGAAGAAGTATTTCCTTTTATCTGTTCTAACCCGACTGCTCAGCAATTTCATAGAGTGCCCACGAGTTCTTGTATTGTGAGAAAGGGAGAAAAGTACTTCTTTCTCAACCTGCTCAATCCCATTCATAATTTTATAAACCTCGATCATGTCACCTCTCAGCCGTCATTTCTCCAAGCTGAAGAGCCCCAAGCATTTTAACCTTTCTTCATAGGGAAGGTGTTCCAACCCTTTTATCATTCTAGTTTCCCTTCTCTGCACTTTTTCCAATGCTATAATATCCTTTTTGAGATGTGGTGACCAGAACTGTACACAGTATTCCAAATGAGGTCACACCAATGATTTATACAGGGGCATGATGATACTGGCCAGTCTTTAATCCACCGGAAAAAGGGGGAAATCCATTAAACAGGATTATTCTCCTGCAGAATAAAAAGAGGATACGAAGCATTGCGTCATTTTGTGGTTGTTTTAAATTATCTATAAAAATATCTATAAAATATCTATAAAATATCTATAAAAATATCTATAAAATATCTATAAAAATAAGTGGCAGGTTTGGAGGAATAACAATAGATAAAAATACAACAGACTCTTTGCCGTCACCTCAGTCTCTCTCCCCCTTTATTTTATCCAGAACACAGTCCTGATGGTCTTAGAAACATTACAAACCAGAGTCTCAAAGGTGGTTCGAAACCCAACCCCATACTTTTAAAAAAAGTCACTTTACTGCTGATGAAGGGTACGTTGCCTTCGTATATCTGCAGAAGGTCCCAGGTTCAATCCCTGGCTTCTCCAGTTGAAAGGACCAGGCAGGAGATGATTTGAAAGACCTCAGCCTGAGACCCTGGAGAGCCACTGCCGGTCTTGAGTAGACAATACTGACCTTGATGGACCATGGTCAGATTCAGGAGAAGGCAGCTTCATGTGTGTGTATGTTCAGTCATAAGAACATAAGAGAAGCCAATGTTGAATCAGGCCAATGGTCCATCCAGTCCAACACTCTGTCACACAGTGGCCAAAATATACCAGGTGCTGTCAGGAGGTCCAGCAGTGGGTCCAGGACTCTAGAAGCCCCCCCACTGCTGCCCCCCAAGCACCAAGTATACAGAGCATCACCTGCCCCAGAATGAGAGTTCCTATCTATACCTTGTGGCTAATAGCCACTGATGGACCTCTGCTCCATATGTTTATCCAATTCCCTCTTGAAGCCATCCAAGCTTGTAACTGCAATAAAGAAGGCCAACGCTATGCTGGCGATTATTAGGAAGGGAATTGAAATCAAATCAGCCAGTATCATAATGCCCCTATATAAATAATTGGTGCGACCTCATTTGGAATACTGTGTACAGTTCTGGTTGCCACATCTCAAAAAGGATATTATAGCATTGGAAAAAGTGCAGAAAAGGGCAACTAGATTGATAAAAGGATTGGAACACCTTCCCTATGAAGAAAGGTTAAAACGCTTGGGGCTCTTTAGCTTGGAGAAACGATGGCTGAAAGGTGACATGATCGAGGTTTATAAGATTATGAATGGGATTGAGCAGGTTGAGAAAGAAGTACTTTTCTCCCTTTCTCACAATACAAGAACTCATGAGCACTCCATGAAATTGCTGAGCAGTCGGGTTAGAACAGATAAAAGGAAGTACTTCTTCACCCAAAGAGTGATTAACATATGGAATTCACTGCCACAGGAGGTGGTGGCAGCTACAAGCATGGACAGTTTCAAGGGGGAATTAGATAAACATATGGAACAGAAGTCCACCAGTGGCTATTAGCCACAGGTTATAGATGGGAACTCTCAGTCTGGGGCAGGTGATGCACTCTCTTCTTGGTGCTGGGGCGGGGCAGCAATGGGAGGGCTTCTAGTGTCCTGGCCCCACTGCTGGACCTCCTGATGGCACCTGGTATATTTTGGCTGCTGTGTGACAGAGTTTTGGACTAGATGGGCCTGATTCAACATTGGCTTCTGTTATATTCTTATGTTCTTATGTAGCCACTGCCACCTCCTGCGGCAGTGAATTCCATGTATCAATCACTCTTTGGGTGAAGAAGTACTTCCTTTTACCTGTTCTGACCCGACTGCTCAGCAATATCATGGAGTGCCCACGAGTTCTTGTACTGTGAGAAAGGGAGAAAAGTACTTCTTTCTTGACCTTGCTCTATCCCATGCATAATCTTGTAAACCTCCATCATGTCACCCCTCAGCCTTCATTTCTCCATAGGGAAAGTGTTCCAACCCTTTCATCATTCTAGTTGCCCTTTTCTGCACTTTCCCCAATGCTATAATATCTTTTGCGATAATATCCCTCAATCAAGAACTCTCACCTGAAGAGTTTACAACAGACATACCTGAGATGACAGTGCCCACTCAAAGAAGTAAAAAAAGAGATTAACAGAACCAGAAGATACTGGAAACCGTGGACTACAAGACAGGCCTGAGGGAGATGACAGAACGTCATTTCGGTTGTCAATTACAGTTGTCAGTTAGGCTTGTCAATTACCCTCTGCAGTTCAAAGCAGCTGAATGTTTCCCCAGTGACCTGTTCTTCTTCTGGATCATGACATTTCTCTCACTCATATCTTGGGTAGCAGACCTTGGGCAAGCCATAGTTCTGACAAGAGCTGTCCTTGAAAAAGAGGAGTTTCTGTCAGAGCTCTCTCAGCCCCGCCTACCTCACAGGGTGTCTGTTGTGGGGAGGGGAAGGGAAAGGAGTTTGTAAGCCACTCTGAGACTCAAAAGTGAAGGGCGGGGTATAAATCCAGTCTCTCCTCCTCCTCCTCCTCCTCCCTTTCTGATGCCTTCAACTTTGACTAGCGTGATGGTCTTTTCTGGTGACTCTTGTCTTCTCATGATGTGACCAAAGTACGGTAGCCTCAGTTCAATCATTTTAGCTTCTAGGGAGAAGTCAGGCTTGATTTGATCTAGAAGCCACTGATTTGTCTTTTTGTGCCAGCCCACGCCAGCCATAAAACTCTCCTCCAACACCGCATTTGAAATGAGACGTTGTGGTGTCATTGTGTTTAAAAATTCAGTTATACTTTTCCTATTCTGAACTGTCCAGTTTATGATGCAATATTGTGGAATGATATATGATGGTATATTGTGGATGTAATGCAAGCCACCTTGACTCTCCCAAGGTGTGAAAGGCACGGTGAAAGTTTTATATGTGCCCTTACATCTAGAATATGATAAGTATAGATCATAGAATCACAGAATGTTAGAGTTGGAAGGGACCCTGCAGGTCATCTAGTCCAACCCCCTTCAGTCTGCAGGAGCGTAGCCAAAAGAGAGCCCTGCAACATACCCGAAAGATGGTCATCCAGCCTCTGCTTGAAAATGTCCAGTGAAGGAGTATCCACCACCTCCCAAGGCAGGCTGTTCCACTGCTCAACCACTCTTACAGTTAAGAAGTTTCTCCTGATATTTGGCCGGTATCGACTTCCTTGTAATTTCCACCCGTTAGAGATCTAGTCTTGCAATCCGGAGCAAGAGAGAATAGATCTGCTCCATCTTTTACATGACAGCCCTTCAAATATTTGAAGACTGCAATCGTGCCCCCTCTAAGCCTTCTCTTTCCCAGGATAAACAGACCCAGCTCTTTCAGCCTTTCCTCATAAGACTTGGATTCCAACCCTCTCACCATCATGGTCGCCCTCTTCTGGACACTCTGGAGCTTGACGACATCCTTCCTAAAATGTGGTGCCCAAAACTGGACACAGGACTCCAGGTGAGGCCTGACCATAGTAGAATAGAGCGGAACTACCACCTCCCGTGGGCTGGACACAATGCTTCTGTTAATGCATCCTAAGATTGCATTAGCTTTCTTCACAGCCACATTGCACTGCAGATATAGCTATAGATGTGGAAGGAGATGACACCACGATACTCCTTTTATTATCATACATATGATAAATATACTCAACTGTTATATACATCTTTATGCCTTTGTGATACTGTCTTATGCTTACTATTTTCTTCTTAATATCACCTTATCCATTTTGATGTGGTTATACTGTACTTTATACTCTTATTGCTACTCATTGTTGTATCTTAATATTACATAATAAAAATTAAAGAAAAAGACATGGAAGGAGATAAGGTATGAGCTTTCAGGGTATCCGAAGAACTGAGCAGTGACTCACCAAAGCTCCTACCGTGCCACAAGTTTTGTTAGTGTTTGTGAAGAAATGCATTTTTCCCTTGGGAAGTTGGCAAGGAGCAAAACTTCCACTTTGCGTTTTAACAGTCCCCTCCCTCCCTCTGGGCAGAAAGCCGGCTTACTTCAGCCTGCCTTCGTATAAATGCTGAGGGAGCTAGAGACAATAGCACAGTTGAGCTTCCCCCTTCTTTCTTCCTTCTTCAGGCAGGGAACAGAGAGCTGGGGGTGTCAAATTCTAAAGCGGCTCGAGGAAGGAAATTTTGGGAGACAACAGGAAAAGCTTCCTTGACCCGGGCTGACCAGGGTAATGTGGGTGGAATACCAGAGATGATAAAGTCTCCTTGCAAGAGGAAGGCTTCCAGCAGTGTACCTCTATCAACTCATAGCTCCAGATCAGCATAGAGCCATATCCTTGGCTAGATTTAATGTTCTTCCTTCAGCTGTCTTATCTGGCAGATTCCAAGGGATTCCCTCTCCTAGCAGGAGTTGTCTTTGTATGAAGGACTGTGTTTAAACTGTCACCCATGCCCTCCTCCGGTGTCCTCTCTATTTGGCATCCCATTGGGATCTTCTGTATCCCGTATTAGGCCAATTTTTAGAGACCCTTGATGATTTTAAGCTCCTTTTCTTCCTTGATAATCCAGATACAGAAATAACTGAAATAGTAGCAAAGTTTCTCTGCAGTGCCATGGTTTTACGGCCCGATAAGTGATATTATGAACTAGGTTTTATTACTTTTATTATGATGTCACTCTGTGATGTTACTCTGCAATTTCAATTGTACTCTCCTTGATTTTGTATTTAGACTACTGTATCTTTATATATATGCCAATAAAAGGCTTTGGATTGGCAAGAGGAAGGCAGTCTCTTTCTTTGGGATGTTGTATCCAGGAGAACTCTGAGCTGAGGTCCGGAGCAGGCAGCCATTTTGACCATGTGTTTGCCTGGAGAGCTGCAGGGAACTTCAAGGTAATGGTAACTGTGTAGAGAACTAGAACATCTAAGCTAAAGAGCCTGCCTGATATTTTAACAGCTGGTAGGGCACTTATAGAAAAAAGGAACACAGGATTTGCATTTTTACCAATTTCTTTTGAATCCCTTGCTTGGTCTGGTGCTGTGCTAAAAGTATGCTTGTAAATATTTTATTTTTAATAAATACTTTATAACTTGATGCTGGAAGGGGTTCTCTGTACCACATATAGTTCTACCATTTCAAATACACTATCTGAAGAGGGGAGCCAGGGGGAAGGCAGGCAGCTTGCAAGTGGCTATTCCTCCAAGGACATCCAAGGCATTAATCTGTCCCTGTGGTGACCAGGCACTGGGCAGTGGGAGACACCTAGGCAAGGCTTCCAAACTTGGAAGGGAATCTGGGAGTCCCAATATTCCTAATGGGAAATCCCAACCATGATCATGTGGTGTTAGCAGGCTACCCAAGAATGAAAGAAAAGTCCCTCCAGGGAGCTGAGAACCCCTAGGAAGGCAGGGTGGAAGAAGTGCCGGAGGCCAGAGCAGGCAGGTTCTGCCACACTCTCTAAGGTGCTACTGGACTCTTTCGGTGATTCACGAAAACTCCTCCCCTGCCACAAATTGCTACAGTCTCTAAGGTGCTACTGAACTCTTGTTCTTTTACATGAGAACGTAAGAGAAGCCAATGTTGGATCAGGCCAATGGCCCATCCAGTCCAACACTCTATGTCACACAGTGGCCCCAAAATACCAGGTGCCATCAGGAGGTCCAGCAGTGGGGCCAGGACACTAGAAGCCCTCCCACTGTTGCCCCCCCAATCACCAAGAATACAGAGCATCCCTTGCCCCAGCCTGAGAGTTCCTATCATAAGAACATAGGAGAAGCCAATGTTGGATTAGGCCAATGGCCCATCCAGTCCTACACTCTGTCACACAGTGGCCCAAAATATCAGGTGCCATCAGGAGGTCCACCGGTAGAGCCAGGACACTAGAAGCCCTCCCACTGTTGCCCCCCCCAGCACCAAGAATACAGAGCATCCCTTGCCCCAGCCTGAGAGTTCATTTCATAGGAACATAAGAGAAGCCAGTGTTCGATCAGGCCAATGGCCCATCCAGTCCAACACTCTATGTCACACAGTGGCCAAAAATACCAGGTGCCATCAGGAGGTCCAGCAGTGGGGCCGGGACACTGGAAGACCTCCCACTCTTGCCCCCCCCACAAGCACCAAGAATACAGAGCATCACTTGCCACAGTCTGAGAGTTCCTATCTAGACCTTGTGGCTAAAAGCCACTGATGGACCTCTGCTCCAGATGCTTATCCGATTCCCTCTTGAAGCTGTCCATGCTTGTAGATCTATCTACAGATCTATCTATCTGTTTGTCTGTCTATCCATCTATCATCTATCTCTACAGATCTATCATCTATCTATCATCTTTCTAATCTCTATAGATAGAGAGATAGATATACATGCAAGCATCTATCTATCTATCTATCTATCTATCTATCTATCTATCTATCTATCTATCTATCTATCTATCTATCTATCTATCTATCTATCTATCTATCTATCTATCTATCTATCTATCTATCTATCTATCTATCTATCTATCTATCTATCTATCTATCTATCCACATGCATACACACCACTCTCTATATAGATACACACACACACACACACACACACACACACACACACACACACACACACACACACACACACACACACACACACACACACAGAGAGAGAGAGAGAGAGAGAGACAGACAGACAGACAGACATATATACCCACACATACACACAGATATACACACCATACGTACACAGACCTATGAAAATAAAAAGAGACGGAGGGGCGTGGCCGCATCTGGGGGCGGGGCCAGGGGCCGAGCGGACGAGCCAGCGAGCCGGTGGAAGACCTGGCGAGCGCCTGGGGGGGAGACAGCAGCTAGACGAGTCCGGCTTTTTCCAGACAAGGTGGGTGGATCAGAAGAGCCGCCGCCGAGAGAGAGGGTTCCCCCCCGCCCTCTCGCTCGCTCCGGAGCGGCTCCGCTTCCCGTGGCGAGCGCAGGGGCGCGGGTGGGGGGGTTGTTGGGTCAGCTCCCCGACCCGCTCGCCCTCTCCCGCCGGCCAAGAGGCTGGGCTCGGAGAAGCAAACTAGGAAACCCAAACCGACCCTCCCCGCCCCTTTCCTGGACTCTCCCCCCTCCCCAATCGCCAGCTTGCCCGGAGGAAGGTGTGTGCGTGGGGGAGGGGGCAGGAGATTGGGTGGCGGTGGTTCCTCTCCCCCTCCCCTTCGGCTGATGGTGTCTGGGAAGCGGAGGGAGAGCTGGGGCGGGGAGGCTTCGGCTTGAACCCCCCAACCCCCCCCCCAGAAGCGTCCCCGAGAGCGCGAAAGCAAGACTCCCGGAGAGAGCCGAGCCCACAACGCCCGGACCACGCTGGCCTCTCCCCCCCCCCCGCCTCCGGGGCGCTCTCTCGGTCTCCCTGCGTGCGCAAAGCCCAGGCGACCGGTGCGCCCCCCTCCCCCTCCCCGTCCCCACCCACCCGCCCCTCTCCCGCGCCCTCCCGCCTGCTGCCTAACCATGCCCTCCTCTTTCTCTTTCTCCTCCTCCTCCTCGGTGCAGCCGGAATGCGAGCGAGGGACCCTCCTCTGATCCTCCGCAGCGCCGCCGGGAGTCGGACGCTTCCATGTGCCGGTGCCTGCCCCGGGGGCGACGCGGCGGGAGAGCCGGGCCTGGCCAGACGGACCCCCGAGCCAGCGGCTGACGACTTCGTGCGCGGCGGGGAGGCGCCTCCCCTCCTCCCGCCCCCCCCCGCCCGGCCTTCGTCTCCCTCCTCCTCCTCCCCCCCGCGGCTCCCCGCTCCGGGATCCGGAGCCTTCCGACGACAGACGCGAGAATCCCGCCCGTTGGGCTCCGCGGACCGGCTCCGGCTGCCCGGACTCCGGCGAGGAAGCGGACTGGGGAGTCTAAGCACGGTCGCCCCGGCTGCCTCGGCGCTCTCCTCCCCCGTGCCGGAGCGGACTCCCGGGGGCTGCTTCTGAGCGCAGGTCCGCCCCTCTCCGAGAGCCGCCTCGCCAAGGACGGATCTTCTCTCTCTCTCCCTCCCCCCCATAACTTTTCTCCTCCCCACCCCGAGCAATCCACCCCCCCCCCCAGCTTTGGAAGAAGTCAGCCGTCTGCATTGAGAGGAACAAAAGTTAGCCGGCAAGCCGTCGCGCCCCCAACCCGGGCGGCCCGCTCGCTTCGCTCCAGAGTCCCGTTTCCACTCCTGCAAGGAAAGGGGGCTGCTCCGGATCCGAGACTCTGTCCGTCCCCCCCCACCGCCTCTCCTTAACTCTTGGGAAGGAATCCGCCCAGCCGGGACGCCGCCGCCCTCGGGAGCTCGAGGCGCCGCGAGAGGCGTCGCCTGCCCAAGCGGTGCGGAGCCCTGAAATCGACTTCTGGTCTTCTTTTGGGGGGGGGAAGAGAGAGAGAGGAAGGACTTTTCCTTCCCGCTTCCCGGAAGTTCTTCTTCTTGGCCCCCCCTTTCAAAAAAGAGAGAGAGAAGACAGCGCCTCGACAGTCTTGCGACGCGACTGATGCTGCGCCCGGATCTGGACCGACCGCAGCCGGAGAAGACCTCCCCAACGGCCGGGGCTTCCTGTCGGGGCGCCCCCCACGCCTGGCCCGGAGCGGACGGGACGCGCCGCTCCTCCTCCGCCTCTTCGATGGGACCCCCGCATCCTTTCCCCCTCCCGGGGCTTGAAAAGTACTTCTTGAGACGAGTCCTAAGAAGAATCCGGAAAGAGGGGAGGGGAGAGGAAGGCGACCCCCGTCCCGGCGGGCTCAGTTTGGCCGGGGGAGCCGGGAGAAGTTCGGAGGCGGGGGTGGGGAGGGATCGGAGAGAGCTGGGGCGGGCGGGCGGGCGGGGGTGGGCTCGGCTGGGTGGCCTTCTCGGTCCCCCCCCCTCCGGGAGGGCTTGAGGCTCACGCCCCCTCCCCCGGCTTCCCCGACGGGCAGACTCCGGCTTCCCCCAGGAGGAGCCGTTGATGGCCCCGCGCGCCGGGACCGCTTGGTTTGGGCAGGTCTGGCGTAGAGTCGGCCGGCTCCGCGGTCCCTGGGCGAGGCGCTCCAGCAGCCTCTTGTGCCTGTCTCCCTCGCCGGAGTCCGAGCGGGAAGGCGGCGAGCGGCCGGAGCCGCCGCGGCGGCCGTTTCAGCACCGAGGACAGCAGCAGCCGCCGCCGCCGCCGCCGCCCCGAGGGCGCCTCCGCCTCCCCTACTCCCAGCTCGCCCCCGCCGGCGGCTGCCTCTGCCGCCGCACCCTGTCGGACCCCCGGGCGGCCAGGGGGGGACATGGTCCCCTCCGTGGGGCCTTCCTGGCGGCCATGAAGAGGCAGAACGTGCGGACCCTGTCCCTGATCGTCTGCACCTTCACCTACCTGCTGGTGGGCGCCGCCGTCTTCGACGCCCTGGAGTCCGACTACGAGATGCGCGAGGAGGAGCAGCTGAAGGCCGAGGAGACCCGGCTCAAGGGGAAGTACAACATCACCCGCGAGGATTACCAGCAGCTGGAGCTGATCATCATGCAGTCCGAGCCCCACCGGGCCGGGGTCCAGTGGAAATTCGCCGGCTCCTTCTACTTCGCCATCACCGTCATCACCACCATCGGTGAGTGTCCCCAAAGAGGGGCGGGGGCGGGTGGGGAGGGTGGGGTGGGGTGGTACCCACTGGGGGTGGTGGCGGTGGTGGAATAAGGGGTGGGGGGGTGGGGAGAGTGGGTTGGGTCCCAAAGCAATGCTCCCTCTAAGCTGGGGAGTCCCGCGAGCAAAACTTCGTGAGCCACCGGGCATTAAAGTTGTGAGCGAGCGATTTGGCTGCTGGGTAAATGAGTTTGCTCTGGAGCCCTCCGTTCTGAGCTGGGACCAAAATGGGTGAGCCGGAGGCTACAAAACCGTGAGCTGGCTCACACTAACTCAAGCTTAGAGGGAACACTGGTTGGGTCTCACAGTTGGGAGGCTGTAGGGCACCGAGGGAAACAGCCCCAGCTGTTCCCGAAGAACCAAAGGAAGGAGGGATGAGTGTGTGATGAGTTGTGTGTCCACAAGCTGGGAGCCAGGGGGGAAAAATGAGTAGGTTCTGTACATACTGGAATGGGTCAACTTCAAGAGTTGGGCAACGGTGGGATTTCTCAAGGGTCCAGCAGGAAAAGGCATGGATCCCCCCCAATTGTAGAGCTGTTGGGTTGCCGTGCAATGGTCCCTCTAAGCTGCGGAGTCCTGTGAGCAAAAAATTCAACTTTGTGAACTACGGGTGTTAAAGTTGTTGAGCGAGTGATCTGGCTATGGCACACGCTAGTTTGCTCTGGAGCCCTCCTTCCTGAGTGAAGGCAACAATGTGTGAGATGGAGGCTGAAAAACTGTGAGCCAGCTCACACCGACTCGGCTTAGAGGGAACGCAGTTGCCGAGGGATAAGATGGGACCGCCCACAGACCCCCTTCCCCAGTCTACTTTGTGACTGTCGACAGCTATTTGTTGAGCTTTGAGTCTCTCCTCCCACCCTGTCTAGATTAAACTTATGATAAAGCATTGTGGATATGTTATTGAGAGGAGTGGGAAACAAAGTTGAGGACTGCAAAGGGGCCTTTTAAAGAAGTCTCAAGAGTTACAAGTAGGGCGCCCTCCCCCATGACCAGGAGGCAGTAAAGTGATGAAACAGCATGGGAATTCTTACAAGTGACGGCCATATGGAGTTGTTCTTGGCCCTGATTCTTTGGCATGGAAGATGCTCACACAAACAATTCTGAAAGGAAAAGTGCCGGCGACTAATCCAATTTTTTTTTAATTGGCTGTCTCCATTTTATACTCGAAAAGGGCACCTGTCCTGGAACCTGTCGTGAACAGGTTCTTCTTTTCTCTTCTTGGCTCACGATCCCCCCAATCTTTGGAAGGGAAAGTCAGCGGTCCAAGCGGGCGCCATAATCATTAGCTGACCCTGCTGTCATTCTGCTCCAAAGTAAAAAACTCTGGAGATGGCAGATCTGTTGACAGTGCAAAAAACCCCCCCATGGGTGCTTTTCGTAGGGGCAGACCGGGCTGCTGGCAAAACCGCCAGCGTCTCCGGAGAAAGTTTTGCCCCCTTGCACAAAAGCTGATGTCGACTGACAGGCTGATGAAACTGACATGTCACCCGCTGCTTCCTCCTGAAGACCCATAGTAGGTAACAGCAGGCAGGTAGACTTCAGAAAAAAAGATATGTCTTCTAGACGCTAGACGGTGTCTGGCCCGATTGGACTGATCTCGTCTTCCTTGGCTCCTTTGTCGTTGGCTGGTTCGTGTGCTTTGTGTGTTCTCAAGATACGCCGCTCTGCTCGGCAAGGCTGGCAGAGCGCCAAGAATGCCACTTCGACGAGGGAGCCGGTTAAGAGCGCATCGGCTTCCCGAACAGGATGTAAAAGACCAGAATAATGTTATTAATGCAAGCAGACACTATCTTTTGACTGCTGGGTCCTTTTACTCCCAATGGGGCCACTGCCGTGTGAAGAAGATGTCGGTTTTCAGGAGAGCATCCATCCACTTTTCCTTTTCAGCTGTCAGAAGCAGGTGCTTACAGGTGCTAGGTTTCAACTTGCCGGTGGTTGAGTGCTGGTTGTCTCAGGAGGTGATCTGGTACTAGAAGAGACTGTGTTTTAAATAAGGGTCTTCCTTCTGCCTGTCTTGTAGCTTCTGCCTTCGTACCTTACTCAGTCTTCTTTGTAGAAATACAGGTTTGGAACAAGCGCTGTGAATTTTTGGGGTGGTGTTGGTGGGAGTAATTTAAAAAAAAAAATACTTTCTCCTCCCTCCACGCTTTAGCACTTTACAGCTCATTTCAACCCAGCAGTAACACTTAAATAACTTTCCTTTGTGAGTTACAATGTACATTCGCGTTTGTATGAAGTGCAGTCTTAAGAGAGACGGTGTGGCTGTAATGGTTAAGAACAGCAGACTCTATTCTGGAGAGCCGGGTCTAATTCCCCACTCCCCCTCCTCATGAAGCCTGCTGGGTGACCATGGGCCAGTCCCAGTTCTCACAGAACTCTCTCAGCCCCACCTACCTCACAAGGGGGTCTGTTGCGGGGAGAGGACGGGAAGGAGATTGTAAGCTGCTTTGAGCCAGTGTGACGCGGCGACAAAAAAGGCTAATGCGATCTTGGGGTTTATCAGCAGAGGCATAACATCCAGATTGTAAGGTATCATAGTCCTGCTGTACACTGCATTGGTCAGGAGTCTTGTGTGCAGTTCTGGAGGCCTCACTTCAAAAAAGGATGTGGACAGAATGGAGAGGGTGCAGAGGAGAGCGATGAGGATGAGACTGAGCCTTATGAGGAAAGGCTGAGGGACTTGGGAATGTCCAGTCTGGAGAAGAGGAGGCTGAGCGAGGGCATGATTGCTCTCTTGAAGTATCGGGAGGGCTGTCACTTAGAGGAGGGCAGGGAGCTGTTCCTGTTGGCAGCAGAGGAGAGGGCTCGCAAGAATGGGTTTAAATTAAATGTGGGAAGGTACTGGCTGGATATTAGCAGAAACTTTTTCACAGTCAGAGTTGTGCAACAGTGAAATCGGCTGCCTGGGGAGGTGGTGAGTTCCCCCTCACCGGCAGTCTTTTAAGCAGTGGCTGGACAAACCCTTGTCAGGGATGCTATAGGCTGATCCTGCATCGAGCAGGGGGTTGGACTAGATGGCCTCTACGGCCCCTTCCATCTCTGGGATTCTGTAATTCTATGATTCTTTGAGGCTCCTTAAGGTAGGGAAAACCGGGGTATAAAAATGAACTCTTCTTTTTCTTCTTCGGGTCTACTGGAAAAGGGTGCAATTGGGCTGTACGTTTTGCTCTCTGGTGACACGGTTACTTGGATGTCAGCTGAACCGCAGAGATAATGGATGAAAAGCTTAGCAGAGAACTTTCACGGTGTGTGCAAACTGAACAACTGGGGAAGCTGTCCACTGGAAAGAGGACGTGGAATAAACCAAAAGTATGGCCCAGCTCGCGTTCCGTATCTCTGTCTCATTCGTTCCGTTGGGCCAGCTAAGCATGCTAGGATCCAAATCAATGGGACTTAGCTCTGATGGGATTGGGCCCAAAGTGTTTCTTTTGCTTCCTTTGTTAAATGACAGGCGCCAAGCCTGGTATCGGCCCGGAAGCCATTGTGGGCGGGGTTGAAATCAGCTGTGTTTAATCCACCTGTGGGTGAAATATACTCTATGTATGCTCAGAAGTATTGGCCTGCTGGTGAAAGCTTAAAAAGTCCAGGGAGTTTTGTATGAAGCTGGAGCTATTGGGATCTGCGGCCATGGGTGCTGAATACTCCGTCTTGATGATCCGCTTTGTTGAACTTCAGCACAGAAACAAACTGATTGAGCTCATGTCGGACATAAGCCGGCCTGGGAGATGACCCCCCCCCAGAACTTCCAATTAAAGAATCTCAGGTAGCACAGATCCTCACAAAGTTGTTTTTGGACAGAATAGAAATGCAGAAGGACCGATGATCAGATTCAGTATAAAGCAGCTTCCCAATGTTCAGATCAAGCTTTGATAGATGAGTTGTGTGTGGCAACCCCCCTCCCCCAGCTTCAAGTACAGGTTAATGGGGTCTGAACCTGCAGAGAGTGAGAGGGAAAAGGATCTTGGGGTCGTGGTGGACGGCTCAATGAAAGCGCCATCCCAGTGTACTGCAGTGGCGAAAAGGGCAAACTCTGTGTCAGGGATAATTAGGAAAGGGATTGAGAATAAAACGGCCGACATTGTAATGCCCCTGTATAGATCTATGGTGCAGCTTTGTTTGGAATACGGTGTACAGTTCTGGTCACCGTTATCTCCAAAAGGACAGTTCTGGCCACCACACCTCAAAAAGGATATTATAGCATTGGGAAAAGTGCAGAAAAGGGCAAACAGAATGATAAAAGGGTTGGAACACTTTCCCTGTGAAGAAAGGTTAAAGCGCTTGGGGCTCTTTAGCTTGGAGAAACAGCAACTGGGGTGTGTGTGTGACATGATCGAGGTTTACAAGATTATGCGTGGGATAGAGCAGGTCGAGAAAGAGGTACTTTTCTCCCTTTCTCACAATACAAGAACTCCTTGTGGGCACTCCATGAAATTGCTGAGCAGTCGGGTTAGAACGGGTAAAAGGAAGTCAGAGAGCCAGTTTGGTGTAGTGGTTAAGTGCGCGGACTCTAATCTGGGATAACCGGGTTTGATTCCCCACTCCTCCACTTGCACCTGCTGGATAATCTTGGGCAAGCCATAGTTCTGTCAGAGCTGTTCTTGAAAAAGAGCAGTTTCTGTCAGAACTCTCAGCCACATCTACCTCACAGGGTGTCTGTTGTGGGGAGGGGAAGGGAAGGGAGTTTGTAAGCTGCTCTGAGACACATTTGGGTAGTGAAGGGCGGGTACAAATCCAATATCTCCTCCTCCTCCTCCTCCTCCTTCTTCTTCATAACCCAAAGAGTGATTAACACATGGAATTCACTGCTGCAGGAGGTGGGGGTGGCTACAAGCATGGACGGCTTCAAGAGGGAATTAGATAAACATATGGAACAGAGATCCGTCAGTGGCTATTAGCCACAAGGTATAGATAGGAACTCTCAGTCTGGGGCCAGTGATGCTCTGTATTCGGTGCTTGGTGGGGTCAACAGTGGGAGGGCTTCTAGTGTTCTGGCCCTACTTCTGGACCTCCTGATAGCACCTGAGTTTTGGCCACTGTGTGCCACAGAGTGATGGACTGGATGGGCCGTTGGCCTAATTCAACATTGGCTTTTCTTACGTTCTTATTCTTGGTGCTTGGGGGGGGTGACAGTGGGAGGGCTTTTAGTGTCCTGGCCCTGCTGGTGGACCTCCTGATGGCACCTGGTATTTTTGGCCACTGTGTGACCGAGTGTTGGACTGGATGGGCCATTGGCCTGATCCAACATGGGTTTCTCTTATGTTCTTATGTAAGGACAGGGCAGAGCTGGAAAAAGTACAGAGGAGGGCAACTAAGATGATGAGGGGGTTGGAGAACCTTCCCTAGGAGGAAAGGCTGAAGAGTCTGGGACTTTTCTGTTGAGAGAAGAGACAACTAAGTGGGGACATGACAGAGGTTTCTAAAATTACACTCGGGGTAGACAGAGTTGACAGAGAGGAACCTTTTCTCCCTCTCCCCAAATACCCCGACTTCGGGGCGTCCAGTGAAGCTGCTGGGCAGTAGGTTTGAGACAGACAAGAGGAAATACCATTTTACACAGAGAGCAATTAAAATGTGGAACTCGCTGCCAGAGGATGTAAGAACATAAGAGAACATAAGAGAAGCCAGCGTTGGATCAGGCCAATGGCTCATCCAGTCCAACACTCTGTCACACAGTGGCCAAAAATACCAGGTGCCGTCAGGAGGTCCAGCAGTGGGACCAGGGCACCAGAAGCCCCCCACTGTTGACCCCTCCCCAAGCACCAAGAATAAGAAGCACCACTCCCCTAGACATAAGAACATAAGAGAAGCCAATGCCGGATCAGGCCAATGGCCCATCCAGTCCGACACTCTGTCACACAATGGCTAAAACTACCAGGTGCCATCAGGAGGTCCAGCAGTGGGGCCAGGACACCAGAAGCCCTTCCCCACTGCTGCCCCCCAAGCACCAAAAATACAGAGCATCACTTGCCCCAGACTGAGAGTTCCTATCTATACCTTGTGACTAATAGCCACTGATGGACTTCTGGTCCATATGCTTATCTAAATCCCCCTTGAAGCTGTCCAGGCTTGCAGCGGCCACCACCTCCTGCAGCTGTGAATTCTATGTGTTAATCACTCTTTCGGTGAAGAAGTCCTTTTATCTATTCTAACCCGACTGCTCAGCAATTTCATGGAGTGCCCACGTACTCGATGTAGTGATGGCCGCGGGAATAAGCAGCTCCAAATGGGGATCAGACTAGACAGATTCATGGAGGATAAGTCTCTCGATGGCTACTAGACATGGTGACTGAGGGGAACCTCCAAATGCAGAGGCACTGCTCCGCTGAATCCCAGATCCAGGAGACAACATCAGGGGAAGGCCTCGGCCTCTGTGCCCTGTTGCTGGCCCTCCAGAGGAACTGGTTGGCCACTGTGTGAGACAGAATGCTGGACTAGATGGACTGTTGGTCTGGTCCAGCAGGACTCTTTTTCTTATGTTCTTATGAATCTGGCTCTGACTAGTGAGTGATTGACTGGCTCAGTATTAAGAATAATATACTCACCAAGATACCCCCTGACCCCACATAGAATCATAGAATCACAGAGCTGGAAGGGGCCATAGAGGCCATCTAGTCCAAACCCCTGCTCAGTGCAGCATTGGCCTAGGGCATCCCTGACAAGGGTTTGTCCAGCTGCTAAGAACATAAGAGAAGCCAATATTGAATCAGGCCAATGGCCCATCTAGTCCAACACTCTGTCACACAGCAGCCAAAATATACCGGGTGCCATCAGGAGGTCCAGCAGTGGGGCCAGGACACTAGAAGCCCTCCCACTGCTGCCCCCTCCAGCACCAAGAATAGAGTGCATCACCTGCCCCAGACTGAGAGTTCCCATCTAAACCCTGTGGCTAATAGCCACTGATGGACTTCTGCTCCATATGTTTATCTAATTCCCTCTTGAAGCCGTCCATGCTTGTAGCTGCCACCACCTTCAAGACTGCCAGCGAGGGGGAGCTCACCACCTCCCTAAGCAGCCGATTCCCCAGTTGCACAACTCTGACTGTGAAAAAAGTTCCTCCTAAGATCCAGATGGTACCTTCCCGCCCTTAATTGAAACCCGTGACTGCGAGCCCTTTCCCCTGCTGTCAACAGGAACAGCTCCCTGCCTTCCTCTGAGTGACAGACCTTCAGATACATAAATATATGCTTGCCAGTTCTCACACTCTCGGGCTGACTTGCACCAGAAGAAGCCTTCCCGTTTTCCGTCTTGCGTGGCCACCGTTTTAAACCGTTCGAGGACACGCTGTAAAAAAAAAAAAAGTCTCTAAAAATACTCGACAGCAACGAGTTGGGCTGCTTCTGTTGAACTGTTTGCAGTGATATCTGTTTTTTTTGTTTTTAAAAATTAACCCGAAAGCTGCCAATCACACACTTTCTCCGGAGTGTTTCTCCTCTGCCCTAATCAGCCTGATTCCGATATTCACGGCGCCGCTGCATCCTTTACAAGAATTCTTCACACACACCCTCCCACTTTCTGACTAGGATAAAAGGACTCAGAGCTCTTCATTCCTACTCGTGTCTGGGACGCTCTAGGCTGACCCTGCATTGAGCAGGGGGTTGGACTAGATGACCTCTGTGGACCCTTCCAACTCTGCGATTCTATGATTCTGTGAAGGGGGCTTTTAATCTCTAAATCTTAGACCCTGGAATTCTGGTTAGTCCTATGGTGCTATTGGACTCAAAATCTTTCTCCACTCTCTGAAGCCACCCCGGTAGAATCCACGCTCTGTGTATTAAAGCACCAGACGGCCCAGCCATGGTAATGTTAGTGGGGTGCATTTTGCAGGCGTCATCCCAAATGTACAATTTTTGCAAACTATCGAGGAAGACCAGATTGGGCAAAGATAAGAAGGGCAAAGGCAATACGCTTGTACAGAAGGGTGAGAGCTGCTGGATGACCTTGGGCAAGCCAAAGTTTTGTCAGAACTGTCTTTAAAAGAACACTTCCTCTCAGAGCTCTCTCAGCCCCTCCTCCCTCACAGGGTGTCTGTTGTGGGGAGGGGAAGGGAAAAGAGATTGTAAGCTTCTCTGAGAGTCCAAGTGAAGGGCGGGCTCTAAATCCAATCTCCTCCTCCTTCTGCTCCTCCTCCTGCTCCAGTTGTTGTTGTTAGTCTTCTTCTTCTTCTTCTTCTTCTTCTTCTTCTTCTTCTTCTTCTTCTTCTTCTTCTTCTTCTTCTTCTTCTTCTTCTTCTTCTTCTTCTTCTCCTCCTCCTCCTCCTCCTCCTCCTCCTCCTCCTCCTCCTCCTCCTCCTCCTCCTCCTCCTCCTCCTCCTCCTCCTCCTCCTCCTCCTCCTCCTCCTTCTCCTCCTTCTCCTTCTCCTTCTCCTTCTTCTCCTTCTTCTTCCTCCTCCTCCTCCTGTGTGGGTGTTAAAAATCTTTTGTGGATTCCTCTGTGGGTGTTAAAAATCTTCCCCCGGTATCGGCACGTCTGAAATGGCAGCTTTTTAGAATGTTCCAAAATTCCAAAGTTCCGCCTGCTTTCAGTGTTCTATCCCATGTCACCTTGGTTACTCAACATCCCCTTAATTCATTTGGTGCTTTACTGTATAAGCAAAAAGGGGGCACAACTTCCTGTTCTGCTGAATCACAATAAGGTAGTGGGGAGAGGTTGGGACTAGGATCTGGGAGACCCAAGTTTGAATTCCCACACTGCCATGGGAGCCTGCTGGGTGAATGTGGGACTGTTCCTCTCACTCGGCTTAATCCACTTCACAGGGTTGTTGTGAGGCTAAAAGGGTGGAAAGAAGAATTCTGGTCTAAGCCATCTTGAGGGGGAGGGATAAAATGGTGTATAAATGTAGAAAGATAAAAAGGAAACTTGGCGATGGGTTGGAGAAAAGAATGAGGGATGGAGGCCAGGGGCCATACTTAGCTCGGTGTGGCCAGTTTGGTGTAGTGGTTAGGAGCACAGACTCTAATCTGGGAGAACTGGGTTTGATTCCCCCCTCCTCCACTTGCAGCCAGCTGGGTGGCCCTGGGCCAGTCACAGTTCTCTCAGAGCTGTTCTCTCAAGGACAGTTCTCAAGAGAGCTCTCTCAGCCCCACCTCCCTCACAGGGTGTCTGTCGTGGGGCGGGGAAGGGAAAGGAGTTTGTAAGCCGCTCTGAAACGTCCTTACTGTTAAAAGTTTATTTGTGGTTTGGGACATCGCCTGCCTTTTTTGTGGAGTTTGAGGTCTTTTGGACACTATTATATTCAAAGGATGTAGAGGAGTCTCTTGTTGGATATTTTCCACCTTCATCAAATTGTCTTTTGAATTTGCTAATGGTGTTTTCGAACTGTGACCACCAATTCTATTGTATCTTCAATTTATTGTGATTGTATTGCAGTAGACTGTTGTCTATTGTTTACTTGTGAAAGCTGTGTATCTTTTGATGGTCTACCCTTGCGGTTTGTATGTTTGCATACTATCTGTATTGTAAGCTCAAGGCATAAAACACACAAAATACATAAGAGCCATTAAAAACTACAATAACCATTTAGGACTGCTGGTAAATCAATCAAATGGGGGCCCATATAAAACTGTCTTCAGCTGCAACCCAACTATTGAAAGTAAGCCGGACAGGCAGACTTCTCCGGGGACCTTGTTCCATAATTGTGGGGCTGTCACTGAAAAGGCCCTCCGCCGTATACCCACCAAACGAGCTTTGTCGATTGATGGGACAGTCGGGAGGGCGTCTCCCCATGATTTTAATTCCTGGGCAGGGACACAGGGGAGAAGACGATCTGTCAGGGATCCCAGTTCCAAGTCACATCGGGCTTCAAAAGTCAAAAACAACCGTTTTGCACAGCAACAATCCCATTTTACAGACTGGGTAGAGGAGGGGTGTCGAACTCATTTGTTACGAGGGCCGGATCTGACATAAATGAGACCTTGTTGGGCCCGGCCACGTTTCATAAAAGGTAATGCCAGGCAGCGGAGATATAGACTTTATAAAGGACACAAACACAAAGGGTGGGTTTTTTTTACTTAAAATAAGAACACGCTTAAGACAGTAACACCCTTGCAATATTTTGTTTCTTTAACGGTGTCTGATAACTGACCCCTCTTGCTCTGAATTACTGCATCGAAATGTCTGTGCTGTTGCAGTCTTGAGTGTGCTGCTCAGGTGTGTATCTGGAAGCTGCAAACCGACGATGACGCAGCAGCAGCAGCAGAACTGGAAGAAGCAGCAGAAGACAGCCAGTTCCACTGCGGCCCTGATAGAAGCCCTCTGGGGGCCTAATCTGGCCCCTGCAAGTTTGATACCCCTGGGGTAGAGGAATCCAAGGATGGAACTATATCTGACTAGCAGACTTGTGAAACCATTCACTCAGTGGCCTCCTATTAAGGACTAGGCAGTGGCCAAAAGTGGCAGATAGTCTGCTGAGTACCCCCTCCCCAGCTGGAGTCGAATCGCAAACAACTCTGGAATCCTATTTTGGAGGGGAGGGTTGCATTTGAACTGGAGGCAGGGTAAGAATTAAGGACCGCCCATCCTTCCTTTCCCCTTTCCAAATCTGCCCATTCCAAATCTGCTTCATGATAAAGGCATGTCGGCTGATTCACAGCCATGGCCTTAGCTGTATGGTATAGTGGTTAGAGCATGAATTTTCATCTGGGAGAACTGGATTTGGTTCCCCACTCCTCCACATGCAGCCGCTGATGTGACCTTGGGTCAGTTAAAAGTTCTTTCAGAGCTGTTCTCTCAAGAACAGTCTTAAAGAGCTCTCTCAGCCCCACCTACCTCATGGGGTGTCTGTTGTGGGGAGGGGAAGGGAAAGGAGATTGTATGCTGCTCTGAGACTCCTTCAGGTAGTGAAGTAAAGGTAAAGGTTCCCTTGCTCGAAAGCCAGTTGAATCTGACTCTAGGGTTGCGGTGCTCATCTCCATTTCAAAGCCGAAGAGCCAGCGCTGTCCGAAGACGTTTCCGTGGTCATGTGGCCGGCATGACTAAACACCAAGGTGCACGGAACGCTGTTACCTTCCCACCAAAGTGGTACCTATTGATCTACTTGCAATTTCTTGTTTTCGAACTGCTAGGCTGGCAGGAGCTGGAACTAGAGACAGGAGCTCACCCCATCATGCGGCACCCGGGTCTCGAACTGCTGAACTACTGACCTTCCACAGCCTGCAGTTCAGCGTCTTAACCACTTGAGCCACCAAAGGGTGGGGTATAAATCCAATCTCCTCCTCCTCCTCCTTCTTCAGAACATAAGCGAAGCCAATGTTGGATCAGGCCAATGGCCCATCCAGTCCAACACATTGTCGCACAGTGGCCAAAAATACCAGGTGCCATCAGGAGGCCCAGCAGTGGGGCCAGGACACTAGAAGCCCTCCCACTGTTGCCCCCCAATCACCAAGAATACAGAGCATCCCTTGCCCCAGACTGAGAGTCCCTATCTATACCTTTTGGCTAATAGCCACTGATGGACTTCTGCTCCATATGTTTACCTAATTCCCTCTTGAAGCTGTCTATGGTTGTAGCTGCCACCACCTCTTATGGCAGTGCCATCAGGAGGTCCACCAGTGGGGCCAGGACACTAGAAGCCCTCCCACTGTTGCCCCCCAATCACCAAGAATACAGAGCATCACTTGCCCCAGACTGAGAGTTGTTGTTGTTGTTACCACCACCACCGCCGCTCCTCCTCCTCCTTGTGTTTTCAAGACTTTCTGGGCATATTTTGGCATTCAGTTGCCTCTTCCTGTCTTGCACATTTCAAGTCATCGTTTCTATGGACTGGGTGTCATAATCTTAGTGATGGGGGTTGGACTTCAGCCTAGCCAATAGGCAGGCAGAGAAGATGATTAGATAAGTTCTTTCTGATACAATGGAAGGTCGACTGGATTGCTTTCCCCTTTGATTGTCATCCTATCTCTTCAATATCTAAGAATACTGAAGATTTAACAACACTAAGTTCTGATGAAGGGAGTTTTGAGTCTCAGACATTTATATCCCAGAAATCTGGTTGGTCTCTAAGGTGTTTCTGGATTCAAATCTCACTGTTCTAATTCAGACCAATGTGGTGCCCTCTGGAACTGCCCTTTTTGTTGTTCAGTTGCATAGTTGAATCTGACTCTTCGCGACCCCATGGACCACATCACTCCAGGCCCTCCTGTCCTCTGTCGTGCTCTGGAGTTTGCCTGATTTCATGTTCATTGCATCGATAACACCATCTAACCATCTCATCTTTTGCCGTCCCCTTCTTCAATCTTTCCCAGCATCAGGGTCTTCTCCAGTGAGTGCTCCCTTCTCATTTGATGGCTAAAGTATTTGAGCTTTGGCTTCAGTATCTGGCCTTTCAGGGGACAGTCAGGGTTGATTTCTTTGAGGATTGATTGTTTTGATCTCCTTGCAGTCCAAGGGACTCTCAAGAGTCTTCTCCAGCACCATAATTCCGAAAGCATCTATTCTTCATCGCTCCTATCTAAGTTGTGGTGCTGAAATGGACAGCTCCCCCGGGCTCGGTCCTCTGGGTAGAAGCCTTCCGAGGTTCTTTCAGGACGATCTGCGGTAAGAAAGGCCACCGCTAATTAGTTTCATTGTTATCCCAGATCCTACGATAATGCAAATGAAGCGGGGGAGAGACATCAAAAGGCTCCCAAGCCGAATTGCAATAATAACACACGGCCAGCTTTGTAGATTCAAGATGACTGAGCCCGGTCAGCGTCTTCATTATTAATCAAGGATGGAGAGACCTCTAGCTCGGAGGGGAGGGGAGGGGAGGGGAGGGGAGGGGAGGGGAGGAGGGCCCGGCGGAATCTGTCCAGGTTGGCACTCCAGGCATCTCTAATCCAGGCATGAAATATTTATTCTGCATCGAGAGGACCTTCCTCCTCCCCCGACTCTGAACCGCAAGGTTCTTTTAATTCCAATGCATTATGTCAAGGAGTTTGTGTGGGCTAGCTTCCAAAACTTCCTTATCACTGTATAGAAAATAAATCATCATATACCACTGGCAGTATGGAAGCGACTTCTCATGAAATTTTCATTATTTGGTGGTTCAAAATAGTTCTCGAGTGATGAAAGTGGTTTACTTTTTTTTTTTTTTAAAATTGTTCTCTTCTGTTTTCTTCCCGCACGGTGCCTTCTGACCATGGCACTCCATCTCAACTGTTTCCCTCTGTTCCCAAGAGCTGTTGGCTTCTGTCCGGCCCACCGCCTACCTGTCTTTACCTGGCTTGTTCTTTCCCACTGTTTCTTAAAATCCACCTTCAACTTGCAGATTTTGTGTGTGTGTGTGTGTGTGTAAAGTCACAGCCGACTTATGGTGACCCTATAGGGTTTTCAAGGCAAGCGGCCAGCAGAGGAGGTTTGCCCTTGCCTGCCTCTGCATTGCAACCCTGGACTTCTGTGGTGGTCTCCCATCCAAGTACGAACCAGGGCCGACCCTGCTTAGCTTCTGAGATCTGATGGGATCAGGCTCGTCTGAGCCATCCAGGCCAGGGTAAGGGACATTCAGAGGAGGTTGCCCTGGACTTCCTCGGTGGTCTCCCATCCAAGTATTAACCAAGGCTGACCCTGCTTCACTTTCAAGATGTGGTGAGATCGGGCTAGCCTGGGTCATCAAGGTTAAGGCAAGAGAGGTTGTGAAGTGGTCTGCCTTTACCTGCCTCTCGGTTGCAACCCTGGACTTCTGTGGTGGTCTCCCATCCAAGTGCTAACCACAGCTGGTCCTGCTTAGCTTCTGAGACCTGATGTGGCTGAGCTAGCCTGGGCTAGCCAGGACAAGGCAAGTGACATTCAGAGGTGGTTTGCCATTTCCTACCTCTCTGTAGCAACCTTAGACTTCCTTGGTGGACTCCCATCCAAGTACTAAACCAAGGCCGATCCAGCTTATCTTCTGAGATCTGATGAGATTAGGCTAGCCCAGGCCATCCAGACGAGGGGAGCTGATCTTAAGGCCTTGTATATCCAGTTCTCTGTGCAAAATGCTGATCAGGTACGTGGCTCTGAAGACGTTCTGGGGTCTGTTTGCCCGGCCTCCTGGGAAGCAGCCACAGAAGACGCATCCCATTTAGAATGCAAACCCGAGCAGTTGATCAAATGTCTCTGCCACATTAGGAAAGACACAGAGAGTGCTTAAAAAGCTAGAGGCATAGGAAGAGCATGTTAATTCTTGTATCCATCGTCTTGGAAGTAAATGCGAGTCGGTGCACAAGGCGCAGAGAGAGAGCTGTGATGTGGAGGGCTGCCAGCTCCAACCATCCATCGACCACGAGCTCCCTCCCTGGCTGCTACCTTGAAAGTCTTCTGTGGATGGAACTAGTTCGATGTAGTGGTTAGGAGCTCAGGCTCTAATCTGGGAGAACCGGGTTTGATTCCCCAATTCTCCACATGCAGCTGTTGGGGTGACCTTGGGCCAGTTACAAGTTCTTTCAGAGCTGTTCTCTCATGAGCAGTCCTCGAGAAAGCTCTCTCAGCCCCATCTACCTCACAGGGTGTCTGTTGTGGGGAGGGGAAGGGAAACGGATTGTAAGCTGCTCTGAGACTCCTTCGGGTAGTGAAGGGCGAGGTATAAATCCAATCTCCCTCCTCCTCCCCCTTCCCCCTTCCCCCTTCCCCCTTCCTCCTTCCCCTTCCTCCTCCTCCTTGTCGTCGTCGTCGTCGTCGTCTTCTTCTTCTTCTTCTTCTTCTTCTTCTTCTTCTTCTTCTTCTTCTTCTTCTTCTTCTTCTTCCTCTTCTTCTTCCTCTTCTTCCTCTTCCTCTTCCTCTTCCTCTTCCTCTTCTTCTTCTTCCTCTTCTTCCTCTTCCTCTTCTTCTTCCCCCTACTCCCTTATGAACTCGCCCAACCACCATGATTATGTTCAGACACTCTGCTTTGTGTATGCCACCTTCTGAGATTAGGTGGGTCACAACCCGGGACAGGGCCTTCTCAGTTATGGCACCAGAGCTCTGAAACTCTCTCCCCAGGGAGATCCCTCTGTTCCCTTCTGTTGTCATCTTCTGCTAGAGGGCAAAGACTTTTTTATTTGGTACACCCAGGGGTCATTTGAAGCAGGAGCATGCAGGAGCAGAGCTCTGGCAGTTAGAAGCACAGGTGGCAGCAAGCCCCGCCCCCAGCTCCCAGCAGGAGCGCAAAGCAGCACATGGAGCGTTCCTCCTGGGCCCAGATAGGCTACTCTGGACTGGAATGACAGCCCCCAGAGTGGAAAGACAATCCCTAGGGGTGGAGCCTGAGTGGTGGGTGTTGCCTTCTGACATACTTCCGGTGATGTCAGGGGTGTGGCATATGCAAATAAGTTATTCTAATGAGTTAGGCTAATGAGCTCCTGCACCTCTTTTTCTACAAAATGACCCCTGGGTATACCCTCAGTGATACCCCCTCTTCTTCACCAATGTTTTAACAGTTGTTTTTTTTTTTTGTGGCCCTTTCTTACATGCCCAGAGGAATGTCGATCAACACTTTGGTGTCAGGAAGGAATTTTTCTCCAGGCTAGATTGGGCCAGAGATCCTGGAGGGTTTTTTTTTTTTTTGCTTTCCTCCGGGCAAAGAGCAGGGGTCACTGGGGAAGTAGTTGTGAATCTCCCATTCTGTGTAGGGCTGGACTAGATGACCCTTGATACCCCTTCCAGCTCTATGTTTCTATTTTATAGCTCTGCTTTTAATTGTTTGAATAATGTGTGTGTGTGTTCATGTTTGGGTGTGTGTGATTTTAATGGTTTTAAAATGTGATCCCCTCCCCCTGTACATTTTAATTTTAATTTGCTAGCTGCATCGGTGGCCCTTGTGAGGGAAGAAAGGTGAGATATAAATTCTGTCAGATAAAACAAAATAAATCATGCCTTACAGGGCTGTTATAAGGGCCAGTGTGGCAACATATAGGAAGCACTCAGACCACTGAAAGCACTCTGTGAAAAACGAAGAAGGGTCCCCTGGGTAGAAGGTGGATGCACTCAGGAATGCTCCAGTTTTGTGTCACTGTGACAAGATTCAAGGCACACTTCTGTAGCTGTGCCAGTTTGGTGTAGTGGTTAAGTGCGCGGACGCTAATCTGGGAGAACCGGGTTTGATTCCCCACTCCTCCACTTGCAGCTGCTGGATGACCTTGGGCAAGCAATGGTTCTGTCAGAGCTGTTCTTGAAAGAGCAGTCCTCAAAAGAGCTCTCTCAGCCCCACCTCCCTCACAGGGTGTCTGTTGAGGGAGGGGAAGGGAAAGGAGATTGTAAGCCGCTCTGAGACTCGGAGTGAAGGGCAGGGTATAAATCCAATCTCCTCCTCTCCTTCTTATTCCACTGAGGCAGACTACCGGTCTGTCTAGCCTAGTGCTGTCTGTTGAACACACATGAAACTGCCTTATGAGGCCACTGGTCCATCAAAGTCAGTATTGTCTATTCAAACTGGCAGCACCCGGGGATTGAACCTGGGACCTTCTGCATGCAAAGCAGATGCTCTACCACTGAGCCACAGCCCTCCTTCTGAATGATGATGGTTTTCCAGGCTCCCAGAAAGGTCTTTCCCACCCTCTGCTACAGGCTCATGGTGGGGTGTTTGGGGCTCCGCCCCCTTTCTTAAAGGCACAGCCTCACAAGAATTTACCTTTTAAACACTTTTTTCAATCATTCACACATTTTTTAAAGGCACACACTCCTTTGATCAGAGTGAGGTGCTGTAGATGACTAGTTCCCGCACTGAGTAAGGGGGTTGGGGTAGGAGAGCTCTAGGATCCCTTCTAACTCTGTGTCAAGAAATTGGACTCCTTTAGGAGAGTTTTTCTGCCTAAGTGTTAGCTTTCTTGACGATAGAAGTACTCACCGCCCCCACCTGCCGGCTTGTTCTCAGAATTGTTGCTTAGGCTGGCAGAAGTGATTAACTTGCAGCAGCTGAGATTTGTTATCTAAAGTGGTTGACAGCTTGCAATTTAGAGATCTATTGTGGTAACAGCTTTCTATTGGCTAAATGGCTTTCCCCCCTGCTCTGAGAACTTCAGTCCCACCAGAAAAATTTCCCCACATGCCACAAAATTCTGGCTACGGGCCTGCTTTGCTACCAGAGATCTTTCAGCTGGAGATACTGGACTTCCTGTATACAGAGCAGATTCTCTACCACTGAGTAAGAGTCCCATATAGAATCATAGAATTGGAAGGGGCCATACAGGCCATTTAGTCCAACCCTATGCTCAATGCAGGATCAGCCTAAAGTGTCCCTGATAAAAGAATTAAGAAAATTAAGAATTAAGAAAAATAAGTCTCATGAACACAAGAAACTACCTTATATTGAATCAGTTCCATTGAGGTTGCAAAAGATATGCAAAAGAACCTCCTCAGGAAAGCTCTTCCATTAGCATGTTCATAGCCTGGGGAACTCCTACAAGATAATGACTCAGCCCTACCCCACCTTCCTGAGTAGATATAAATTACCTGCCTGTCGTTTTCCTTCTCACCTTGACACAGAGAGTACACCATCTTTCTGTGTTATACTCTGAGGATGCCAGTCACAGCTGCTGGTGAAACATCAGGTCCTACAATGCTAAGACAACGGCCATACAGCCCAGAAAATCTACAACAATGAAGTTTGGAATTGTCTACTCAGTTTAACAGTGGCTCAGATCTCAGGTGGAGATCCTATTAGCTGGAGATGCCAGGGATTGAATCTGGGACCTTCTATACGCTGAGCAGAATCTCTGTCACTGAGCCATGACCCCTTCCTTTGAATACACGGACACTTGAAGCTGCCTTGCACTGATGGACCCTTGGTCCATCAAGGTCAGTATTGTCCACTCAGACTGGTAGAGGCTCTCCAGGGTCTCCAGCTGAGGTCTTTCACATCATCTACCACCTGGTCCTTTTAACTGGAGATGCTGAGGTTTGAACCTGGGATCGTCTTCAAACCAAACAGATGTTCTACCATTGAGTCACAGGCCCACTCCAAGGAATTTTAATATGCAGCTGCCTTTTACTGGTTCAGACCCTTGAACCATCAAGGCCTGTGTTGTCTACTCAGACTGGCAGTGGCTCTCCAGGGTTTCAGGAAGAAGTCTTTCATATCACCTACTGCCCAATCCTTTTAGCTGGAGATGCCAGGGATTGAGCCTGGAACCTACTGTATGTAAAGTAGAACCTCTGCTTCTCTCTTCCCTTGATAGCCCCTTGCTGGGGTCGCCATAAACCTTGGATGGGAGACCACCAAGGAAGACTCTGCAGAGGAAGGCAATGGCCAACCACCTCAGCTTCTCACTTGCCTTGGAAGCCCCTTGCTAGGGTCACCATAAGTCTTGGAAGGCAGACCACCAAGGAAGACTCTGCAGAGGAAGGCAATGGCAAAACCCACCTCTGCTTCTCAATTGCCTTGAAAGCCCCTTGCTGGGGTCACCATAAGTTGAATGTAACTTGATGGCACTTTACACACACATACTGTGATCTCAATATCTATGGGCTTACATGCAGATAACATTTCACTCTCTCTTTTGGGGAATTAGGAATATTTCGGGAGAAGAGAGCTGCGGAATCCATTTATAGTTAGGAGTAAGCTGTTCTGTTCTTTTCCTAGAAAATATTTTTGTTCTTTGACGTGAGCAAGTGATGCCGTCAAAATGTATTCCTGCTACCGTGGATGTCGCGCGATCATTTCTCAGGCTTTTAGAGGTGATAGCTGTACTTGATTTAACACCACCAAACTCTAGTAAACACTGAATATTTCTGTAGGCCTGTGTAGAGAATGCAAAGAAAAGAGAGTCCTTTCCCCCTCGTCTTGCTCCAAAAGAAACCAGTTCTTGTGGTTCCCTGCTGTTGCCAACCTCCAAGTGGTGGGTGGAGGTGTCCTGGATTACAATTGATCACCAGGTGACAGAGAGCATTTCCCCCAGAGAAAGTGGGGTATAATGCCACGTGGTCTACCTTACATGGTGGCATTATATGCCTCTGAGGTCTCTCCCCTGCCTAAACCCCATCCTCCACGGGCTTCACCCCCCAAATCTCCAGATATTTCCCTGTCGAGAGCCTGCAACCCTGTGGTTCCCCTGATCTGTCAAGGGGCTACAGTGAAGACAAGGGGGAACCCTTCCCCATCTTTGGTGTCTACAGCAGAGGCCAAAGTTAGACCAGATGTCCAAAAGTGGTTGTCTCTGAGGACACCATGCAAATATTTACATTTTGTTTTGAGACACTTTCAAAATGTAAGAGGAGCCCTCCCATATCAGTCAATATTGATAGCTGCCATGGCCATCTAGATTGTTCCCATGAGCAAGGCAGGGAGATAGGGTTGCCAACTTTGGGTCGGGAAATACCTGGAGATCCTGGGGGGGAACCCTGGGGAGGGACGGGTTTGGGGAGGGAAGGGATATAAAAAAAAGAACATAAGAGAAGCCAAATGTTGGATCAGGCCAATGACCCATCCAGCCCATCGCTCAGTCACACAGTAGCCAAAAATACCAGGTGCCATCAGGAGGTCCAGCAGTGGGGCCAGGATGCTAGAAGCCCTTCCACTGTTGCCCCCCCCCAAGCACCAAGAATACAGAGCATCCCTTGCCCCAGACTGAGAGTTCCTACCTATACCTTGTGGCTAATAGCCACTGATGGACCTCTGCTCCATATGTTTATCCAATTCCCTCTTGAAGCCGTCCATGTTTGTAGCTGCCACCACCTCCTGTGGCAGTGAATGCCATGTGTTAATCACTCTTTGGGTGAAGAAGGACTTCCTTTTATCTGTTCTAACCTGATCACTTAGCAATTTCATTGAGTGCCCACGAGTTCTTGTATGGTGAGAAAGGGAGAAAAGTACTTCTTTCTCAACCTGCTCAATCCCATGCATAATCTTATGAACCTCAATCATGTCACCCCTCAGCCGTCATTTCTCCAAGCTAAAGAGCCCCAAGCGCTTTAACCTTTCTTCATAGGAAAAGTGTTCCAACCCTTTTACCATTCCAGTTGCCCTTTTCTGCACTTTTTCCAATGCTATAATACCCTTTTTGATGTGTGATGACCAGAATGCCATAGAGTCCTCCTCCAAAGTAGAAACTTTCTCCAGGGGAACAAAATTCTATTGTCTGGAGATCAGCTGTAATTCTGGGAGATCGTCAGGCCCCCTCCTGGCGGTTGGTAACCCCATAGAAAAAGATTGCCCATCTCCACTCTTGCTAGAGTTCAGATTGACAATACCTCAGGGATGTGGAGGCATCAGATAACATTTAGACCTTGTGGCTGATCATTTTTGATAGATGTGTCCTCCTTCCCTGACCCGAGTGGCCCAGGGTAGCCTGATCTCATCAGATCTTGGAAGCGAAGCGTGGTCAGTCCTGGTAACTACCTGGGAGATGATCAAGAAAGTCCTGGGTTACTACACAGAAGAAGAAGAAGAAAAAGAGAAGAGATTGGATTTATACCCCGTCCTTCACTACCCAAAGGAGGCTCAGAGTGGCTTACAATCTTCTTCCCCTCCCCACAACAGACACCCTGTGAGGTAGGTGGGGCTGAGAGAGCTCTCTCGAGAACTGCCCTCGAGAGAACAGCTCTGAGAGAACTGTGGCTGGCCCAAGGTCACACCAGTAGCTGCATGTGAAGGAGTGGGGACTCAGAACCCGGTTCTCCCGGATTAGAGTCCGTGCTATTTTTTCCCCCAATTTATTTATAGATTTTATAGTTTAACCGCTACACCGAAAGGCAATGGCGAACCACCTCTGAATGTCTCTTGCTTTGAAAACTCTGTGTCGTTCCCATACATTGGCTGCGCGACTTGAGGGCACTTCCCCGCCACTTTGAATCCGCCTCATTCCTTTTCAAAGAGATCTCGTACCGCTAGTCCATAAGGCCCGCCGCTTGCCGGCAACTCACCGAGATCTTGTTCTGACCCTTGCAAGTGCAATCAGCTTATGGTCTCTCCCCTCCCAGTTTGAATGGTGTCGTAATCCGCATCGGTGACTGTGTGGGTAGAAAAGGGAGTGATATTTATTCTGGATTAAATAAAGGGCGTCGTCGTGTGTACGTCTTGCGGATGTCCCAGATCCGGCGGCGCAGTCTGAGAAGCAAGGCAGACGTTCCCAAAAGGTTACGTGGCACCCCAGGAGGCAGGGAAGCCATGACGAGGGAGCTTGTCTTTCATAATTACAGCCCAAAGCGGTCAAAGAGGAGAACATCGTAAGGATGTAGAACTTTGTAATTTATACACAGATCGAGAGCTGCCTTTCCATTCCCTGACCAGTGGAAACCCACTCAGGGGACTTCTAGTTTTTAACCATTTAGGAGTCAGGTTCAACAGCAAGCAAGTCCAAACACACTTCACTCAGAAAGTTATGCTTTATTGGAATACCAGTCTGTTGCCCATAGTTGCAGAGTCATTGTCAGGAATAACAGATAGGGCATAGGAAGCTGTGTATATACTCTGATGCGTCAGCTAGCTAAGCAAATGAAAATCAAGCACGTGCGTGGGAATTCTCCCGGCGGGATATTACATAATGAACTGGAGACAATCCCCTCTTGTAGGAGGGCCGAGACATTCACACCGTCTGAGAACCCAAGCCTTCCCTTCTGCTCAAGGTCAGAGATAGTGGCTGGCAGATGAGTGTTCCCCACAGTTCCATAATCAAAGCAAAGCGATGCGCATGCAAGAAAGCAAGCAAGCAAGCAAGGCATGAGATCATACAGAAAACATGGCAGTTATCTGACATTAGGACAAAACGTAATTTCTGCTTTCGGGTCTGTCTTGCAGGGATGGGGTCCAGTTTATCGGAAGCTCTTGCGCACTTTGATCCGATCCCTGGCAAAGGATGCAGGGTGATACTGGTGGCCTGGAGACCAAGCCCTGTGAGGAAAGGCCGAGGGAGTTGGGAAGGTTCAGTCTGGAGAAGAGGAGGTTGAGGGGAGACAGGATGGCTCTCTTGAAGTATTTGATGGGTTGTCACTTAGAGGAGGGTGGGGAGCTGCTCCTGTCAGCAGCAGAGGAGATGACACGCAAGAATGGGTTTAAATTAAAAGGTACCGGTTGGATATTTGGAAATGCTTTTTTTACAATAAGCAGGGCTATTTTGGGGCAGGAACACACAGGAACGGAGTTCCGGCTGGCTCCCAAGTTGGCCACGCCCAGCAGGAACTCATTAGCATAATAGGCCACACCCAACAGCAGAAACTCATTGGGATTGGCTACATGAGGGGTGTGTGGCCTAACATGCAAAGGAGTTCCTGCTACAAACAAAAGCCCTGGGTTTTGACAACAAACAAGGTAAACAGAATAAGAAGCAAAAGGTGGGTATGGCTGGATGACCACACGTCTGATAACATGGGGGTGTGGCCTAATAGGCTAATGAGTTCCTGCTGTTGGGTGTGGCCTATTATGATAATGAGTTCCTGCTGGGCTTAAGAACATAAGAACGTAAGAGAAGCCAATGTTGTTGTGGGGTGCGTGTCTTAACGGTTCAAGCCCCCAAACCTTACTAGGACTTCCCAGCCACCAGTCTCTCACCTGCTTGCACTGTAGATCCAGCAGAGGAACCTCTTATAGTAACCACACAAAGGCAGTCCAGTGGTACACTATATACAAGCTACTGGAGATTAACATACAACAAATGTTGAATCAGGCCAATGGCCCATCTAGTCCAACACTCTGTCACACAGCGGCCAAAAATACCACGTGCTATCAGGAGGTCCAGCAGTGGGGCCAGGACACTAGAAGCCCTCTACAAAAAAAGCCCTGATGATAAGACTTGTGCAACAGTGGACTCAGCTGCCCGGGGAGGTGGTGCGCTCCCCCCTCACTGGCAGTCTTGAAGCAGCGGCTGGACAAACCCTTGTCAGGGATGCTCTAGGCTGATCCTGCACTGATGGCCTTCCGACTCTGTCATTTTAGGATCCTATGATGAGAATGCTACTCAAGCTAAGAAATGACCTGGATGATCGTCTCGAGGAGAGTTCAGTAGCCCCTTGGAGAACTACAAGCTCCAGGAGTGCGACTCGATGAAATGTGGCATAACTGAGTCTTGCCAATAGGAAAAGGCGCAAATAGTAAAGATGTTCCTTGTATGTTGCGCCTGAAAGCTGTAACGACTGAAACGAGACGCTTCTAATGCTGAGATCTGTTTCCTTTTGACATTAAAACCTAGAGTGGCCAGCTAGGTAAATCTTCGATTCTCTAGTTGTTATAGATTTTCTGGGCTGTATGGCTGTGGTCTTGGCCAAGTCCCCAAGACCGCAGCCATATAGCCCGGAAAATCGACAACAACTAATGAACTCCGGCCGTGAAAGCCTCCGACAACATATTCTTCAATTCTCTACTTGAAAGAGCTGTATTTTATTTTGAGGTGCTCTCATTTAAGTTCTTTTCAAAATCCTAGTGCATACTGCCAGCTATGCAGTATTTGCTGGGCAACGTTTGACTCAACGGAGGAGAGGACTCGCAATCACGGGTTTAAATGAAGGGCGGGAAGGTACTGGCTGGATCTTAGGGAAAACTTTTTGACAGTAAGAGTCGGTGAACAGTGGCATCAGCTGCCTGGGGAGGTGGTGAGCTCCCCCTCCCTGACAGTCTTTAAGCAGCGGCTGGACAAACCCTTGTCCGGGATGTTCTAGGCCAGGGGTGTTGAACTCATTTGTTACGAGGGCTGGATCTGGCATAAATGGGACCTTGTTGGGCCAGGCCGTGTGTGCCATAAAATGTGATACCAGGTAGCGGAGATATCAACTTTATAAAGGACACAAACACAAAGGGTAGGGTTTTTTTTAACTTAAAATAAAAACATCCTTAAAACCAGGGCTTTTTTCGTAGAAAAAGCCCAGCAGGAACTCTTTAGCATAATAGGCCACACCCAACAGCACAAATTCATTAGCACATTAGGCCACACCCCTGACACACCACTCATTAGCATATTAAATCACACCCCCATGCTAACAGGAGTGTGGTCATCCAGCCACACCCACCTTTTGCTTCTTATTCTGTTCACCTTGTTTGTTGTCAAAACCCAGGGCTTTTGTTTGTAGCAGGAACTCCTTTGCATGTTCGGCCACACAGCCCTAATGTAGCCAATCCTAATGTGTTTCTGCTTTTGGGTGTGGTCTATTATGCTAATGAGTTCCTGCTGGGCATGGCCGACTTGGGAGCCAGCCGGAACTCTGTTTCTGCGCGTTCCTGCCCCAAAATAAAGGTAAAGGTTCCCTTGCTCGAAAGCCAGTCTAGGGTTGTGGTGCTCATCTCCGTTTCAAAGCCGAAGAGCCAGCACTGTCCAAAGACATTTCCGTGGTCATGTGGCTGGCATGACTAAACACCAAGGCGCACGGAACGCTGTTACTTTCCCACTGAAGTGGTACCTATTTATCTACTTGCAATTTCTTGCTTTCGAACTGCTAGGTTGGCATGAACTGGAACTAGAGACGGGAGCTCACCCCGTCATGTGGCACTCACGGGTCTTGAACTGCTGAACTACTGACCTTCCACAGCCTGCAGGTCAGCGTCTTAACCACTTGAGCCACTGCAGCTCCTATGCAGTCAGCCCCAAAATAGCCCTGCTTAAAACATTAGCACTCCTGCAATATTTTGTTTATTTAAACAGTGTCTGATAACTGACACCTCTTGCTCTGAATTACTGCATCAAAATGTCTGGGCTGCTGCAGTCTCAAGTCTGCTGTTCAGGTGTGTATCTGTAAGCTGCAAACCTACGATGATGCAGCAGCAGCAGAAATGGAAGAGGAAGCAGAAGACAGCCAGTTCCACTGCAGGCCAAAGAGAAGCCCTCCGGGGGCCTAATCCAGCCCCCGGACTGCACATTTCACACCCCTGCTCTAGGCTGATCCTGCACTGAGCAGGGGGTTGGACTAGATGGCCCATATGGCCCCTTCCAACTCTGTGATTCTATGGTTTTATTGTTTTTACGGTTTATGGGTTTTATGTTGTAAACTGCCCTGAGCCCACTTGTGGGACATGGCAGGGAATCAATCAAGAAGAAGAAGACATTGGATTTATACCCCTCCCTTCACTCCCCAAGGGAGTCTCAGAGCGGCTTACAAACTCCTTTCCCTTCCCCTTCCCCGAAACAGACACCCTGTGAGGTAGGTGGGGCTGAGAGAGCTCTGACAGAAACTGCTCTTTTTCAGGAATAGCTGTGCCAGAACTATGGCTTGCCCAAGGTCATCCAGCAGGTGCAAGTGGAGGAGTGGGGAACCAAACCCAGTTCTTCCAGATCAGAGTCCGCGCACTTAACCACTACACCAAACTGGCTCTCATAGAACAAGAAGAAGGGATTGGAGTTGTACCCCGCCCTTCACTCGGAGTCTCAGAGCGGCTTACAAACTCCCTTTCCCTTCCCATTTCCCACAACAGACAACCTGTGAGGGAGGTGGGGCTGAGAGACCTCTGACAGAAGCTGCTCTTTTTCAAGGACGGCTCTGACAGAACTATATCTTGCCCAGGGTTATCTAGCAGCTGCATGTGGAGGAGTGAGGGATCAAACTCGATCCTCCAAGATTAGAGTCCGTGCACTTAATCACTATGCCAAACTGGAGAAATGCAAAAAATACAAAAAAATAAAAAATAAAAATCCACCCCAAAACCAGGTTCTCACCATAGGGGAAGCTGTGATGTGCAAAATCGCTAGTCGTTAGCATTGCACAGTTCCATAGCACATGGGCTCACTCAGAACTAGGGTTGCCAGGCTCCAGGTGGTGGCTGGAGATCCCCCAGAATTACAACTGGTCTCCAGGTGACAGAGATCAGTTCCCCTGGAGAAAATGGCTGCTCTGGAGGGCGGGCTCTGTGGCATCGTACCCCACTGAAGTCCCTCCCCTCCCCAAACCCCGCCCTCCTCAGGCTCCACCCCCAAATCTCCTTTCGGAACCCAGAGCAGTCAGCCCTAGAGTCTGAGAGCAAGTTTGTTGTAGTGGTTAAGAGCGGCAGACTCTAACCTGAGAGAACCAGGTTTGATCCCCCACTCTTCCACATGCAGTTGCTGGGTAACCTTGGGTCAGTCAGAAATTCTCCCCCATTGGAGTAGAAATTGATCCCTAAGTATTTAAATTATTTAAATACTGCTCAGCGGGATTCCCCTGAATTGTCCATGAGGACTGTTTCCAGGATTTGAAAAAGGCTTAAGCTCTTTGTTTCCCCATAAGTCAAAGTTAACCCGTTTTATTATAGGAGGTCAAACATTGATGTAGAAGACGCCTCAGTCCGTTTCAAGAACACGAAAGTAAAACGGTGGCGTCTGCGTATAAAAGAACTGGAGTATGACATCGGCCGATTTTAGGGACATGTCCATCAGTTTTGAACAACGATGGAGCCAGGTCATTTAAAAACAAATTAAAGAATGAAGGATACAACCCTATTTTATGCCTTTATGAATTGGAATTTTAGGGGTTAGATTCCCCTCCAGATTAAATTCAACCTGACAATCAAACACAGGCTTTTAGATATTCAATTTCAGTGCCTGACTGAGGCAGCTAGGAAAACTTGTTCTCCAATTCATCTGGGATTACCCCAGACACTGGGTCAGACAGGTACTTATTTTTGCTCTTTAACTGACCCCCATCAAAGAAGGGCATTTATGTTAGCCAGATTTAACGTATTGCCATCAGCCATCTTCTCTGGAAGACGTCATAAAATCCCTTATGAACTTAGACAATGCCCCTGTGGTCAGGGTGCCATCAAATCCATTTCCCACGTTCTTTTAAATTGTCCATTTTATAGTAAGACCGGGGATAAATTTCTGGACACCCTTCTTTTTACATGGTGTGGTCTTCCTGAGAGTGTCAGAGTCCAGTTGCTACTCCCGGGCAGGGCTCTTTTTGTAGAAAAAGCCCAGCAGAAACTCATTAGCATAATAGGCCACATCCATCAGCAGCAGAAACTCATTAGCATATTGGGTCACACCCATGACAGCAAAAACTTATTGGCATATTATGCCACACACCCATGTTACCAGAAGGGTGGTCATCCAGCCATATCCACCTTTTGCTTCTTATTCTGTCTACCTTGTTTGTCGTCAAAACCCAGGGCTTTTTTTGTACAGGAACTCCTTTGCATGTTAGGCCACACAGCCCTAATGTAGCCAATCCTAATGAGTTTCTGCTGCTGGGTGTGGCCTAATATGCTAATGAGGTCCTCCTGGGCATGGCCGACTTGGGAGCCAGCTGGAATGCCGTTCCTGTGCGTTCCTGCCCCAAAATAGCCCTGCTTCTGGGGCAAAACTCTTCTATAACTTTTCATGCCTGTTTTCTTCAATCTGTAATTTGAATCAGGGAAACTAGAAACTGATCAGTTTTTTTTCTTGCTACGTGTTTGTACGACAGCTACATTTTTGATACATTCCTCAGTTTTAATGTACTTTTATCTCTGATATACCAATAAAGGTTGTCTGTCTGTCAAATTCTCTCAGAGCTGTTGTCTCAAGGACAGTTCTGGAAAGAGCTCTCCCAGCCCCACTGACTTCACTAGGTGCCTGTCATGGGGAGGGAAAGGGAAAGGAGATTGTAAACTGCTCTGAGACTCCAGGTGAAGAGCGGGGTATAAATCCAATCTCTTCTCTTCTTCTTGTACATCAGAACTCACGCTATGTTTCCCGAAAGCTTTCCCCAACGTGTGTGATTTGGAAACTTTCCCTCTACAGAGAGGGAAAAAGGACTCCTGGTCTGTTCAAAGTTGCTTTTGATTACTATTTCCCATAATCCAGTGCCAGAGCCAAGTGCTGACATCTGTCTTCCAGGAAGTCTAGTTAGTCCCTTTGAATGTTCTCCGATCCTTTCTGTCAGCTACCAAAAGAGTTCTTTTCCAAAAAGCCTTCCCCCTTCTGGGGCACCAGCGCCCTGTAGGAAACACACCAAAGAGCATTAGAGAAACCTTTTCCTTTTTGACTCACCCCATCGAGAAAGAACTGTAAAGACACCAGAGTTCCCTTTCCCCCCTGATCTCGTCACCATCTTGCAGACGGCTTGCATGTGTGCCATTGCAAAAAGAGGCCCGTGAGCCAGTAAACCTTTAGCCGATTGCGTCTTGCATCATTTTCGGGTGGCAAACGTCCAAACATTAACAAAAAGTTTATGTAATGCTGCAAGGGGGTGGGGAGCAGGAACGCTGGAAAAAATGCCAAGATTCTTGGAGCCATTTGCATCGCTGAGTCAAAAGAGAAGAACAGTACCTTCAAAGGACCATTTAAAAATATATCTTATCGCATCTCTGCTGAATTGGAGTGGGTGTGAGGAAGTCGGGCAGGTAGGGATGCAAGAAGATGGGATCGGAAGGGAAAGAGAATGGAAATCCATCTTTAGAATTCCCCTCTATTGAAAACCACTGGTTATGCAACTCCCTGTACAAGACGGGTACGTGCATTCGGGGACTCTTAACGCTGGCTGAGGGCCACGAGTCAGCACTGACTCTCCTTGAGACCTACTCAGGGGCCAGGATCGATTTATAGTTTAACTGTATTTCTGTCACTCTGATTTCTACCCTTCGTGGAACCCAAGAGAGCATCTAGAGCGGGGGTGTCAAATATAAGGCCCGGGGGGGGGGGAGAACCTGGCCATCCAGGGCTCTTACCTGGTCCACGAGCAACTGATATGGATGGAAATGTAAGGTACTCCCCCTTTTATGGTCTCCCTTGGGGAAAACCTAGTCTTGTTGTTGTTGTTCAGTCGCACAGTCGAGTCCGACTCTTCGCGACCCCATGGACCAGATTACGCCAGGCCCTCCTGTCTTCCGCTGTCCACTGAAGTTTGCTCAATTTCATGTTCGTTGCATCGATGACACTGTCTAACCATCTCATCCTTTGCTGTCCCCTTCTTCTTTGACCTTCAATCTTTCCCAGCATCAGGGTCTTCTCCAGTGAATGCTCCCTTCTCATTTGGTGGCCAAAGTATTTGAGCTTCAACTTCAGGATCTGGCCTTCCAGGGAACAGTCAGGGTTGATTTCTTTTAGGATTGACTGATTTGATCTCCTTGCAGTCCAAGGGACTCTCAAGAGTCTTCTCCAGCACCATAGTTCAAAAGACTCTATTCTTCGGCACTCGGCCTTCCTTATAGTCCAACTCTCGCAGCCATACATTACTACGGGGAATACCATTGCTTTGACCATGCGGACTTTTGTTGGCAAGGTGATGTCTCTGCTTTTTATCATGCTGTTTAGGTTTGCCATCGCTTTCCTCCCAAGGAGCAGGCGTCTTTTAATTTCATGGCTGCAGTCACCATCTGCAGTGATCTGGGATCCCAGGAACGTGAAGTCTGTCACTACTTCTACGACTTCCCCTTCTATTTGCCAAGGAGAGATGGGGCCAGATGCCATGATCTTAGTTTTTTTGATGTTGCATATGATTAAATACAACTCTGACTGTAAAAAAGTGTTTCCTAAGATCCAGCTGGGACCTTCCTGCCCTTCATTTCAACCCATTATTGTGAGTCCTCTCCTGTGCTGCCCACAGGAACAGCTCCCTACCCTCCTCTAAGGGACAGCCCTTCAAAGACTTCAAGGGAGAGCAACCATGTCCCCCCTCAACCTCCTCTTCTCCAGCCTAAACATCCCCGAGTCCCTCAGCCTTTTCTCATAGTGCATCTTGGTCTCCAGGCCCCCCATCATCTTCGTCACTCTCCTCTGCACCTGCTCCATTCTGTCCACATCCTTTTGGAAGTGAGGCCTCCAGAACTGCACACAAGACTCCAGGGACGGCCTGACCAATGCGGTGTACAGCGGGACTATAACATCTTGCGATTTGGGTGTCATGTCTCTGTTGATGCACCCCAAGATCACATTAGTCTTCTTTGTCGCTGCATCACCCTGGCTGTTCATATTTAAATTACGGTCCACCCATACCCCAAGATCTTGTTCACATGCACTGCTCTCCAGAAGTGTATCCCCCATCCAGTATGCATGTTCCTCATTTTTTGTTACCCAGATGTAGAACTGGGAACTTATCCTTGTTAAATTGCATCCTGTTCACATCCACCCACTTCTCCAGTATGTTCAGAATCTCTAATCAGAGTCTAGTCCAAAGCCAGAGGCTCCAGACAGCAGGTTTAACAGAGTTCAATCTAGGGTCTGTCGTGATATACATGTCTAGTGTAAGGCTGGCCTGGATGAGTTTGATCTATGTCAGTGCAGATGACAGCTAGGAGCTGTAAGGGTGGCTGGTTCCAGCCGGTTTAGGGCAGCCCAGCCCAGCACTGAGTAACTTGCATCATCATGATTCAGCACTGTACTGATTGGTCAGTGGTTGTATAAATGTATAGCTTGTACAGTGTATGTATCTCTCTGTTACTGAACAGTTGCAGCAGAGCGCTTTGTCACTGAGAACTGGATATTGGTGGAGGCTTGGTGTAAATAAATTGTACATAGTATTTGCACTAAAGCTGTGGAGTCCAGTCTTCCTTTGGATACTCTTACTCCCTTATGGGCCCCTCAGTGTCAGCCAGTTCCACGCATCACGACAGAGTCAAGAAGTCCCAGGTAGCAAGTCCAGTCCAGGGTCAGGGTTTCCAGAAAAGCCAGTTGTTAGGTCCAGTCCAAGGTTGCAGAGATCCAGTAACAGCAAGGCCAGTGACTCAGTAGCAAAGTATACTTGCTACTTCCAAAAACTGCTGTTTCTCCTGGCTGACTTTATAGCCAAGTCTTAACAAGCTACTCTCCCAGCCAGTTCCTTGGCAGTCATCCTGAAACTACTCATCCATCTCATCAGTTGACAGCTGACAACAGGCCATGAGTCTCACACTCCTCCTCCTTTCCTGCAGCTCAGCTCACCTCAGACAATGTTGCAGGCACTGCAAGAGAGTGGGTGAGCTAGGTGGGCTGGGAGTAGCTTCTGAAGACTTGTTTACTGCTTCAGAGCTACCAGGCAATGGCTCAGTTTCAGCTGTAGGCTGTGACTTCTGTTCAGCCAGGAACCTGACCTCTTGTTGCTCTTCTCCTGGCTCAGAGCCAGCTGCAGCTGGCTGTTCAGTTGCTGGCTGAGCGCTGGCTGCAGGCAACTCTTTGTCTGAAGAATCTGTGCTGTCACTGTGTACAGATCGACTTACGACACCGCTGTTCATCTATGGAAGCCCACCAAGTGACTGTGGGCCCATCTGAGCCTCAGTAGAAAAGCTAGATTTAAGTCCAGTAGCACCTCTACAGACCAAGAAGATTGGGGGGGGGGTATGAGTTCCCTTCGTCAGGTATCCCTTAATCAGCTTTGACTCTAAAAATGCTCATGCCCTGAAAATATTGTTGATATCTAAGGTGCTACTGGATTCTAATCTGGAAGTATTAACTGAAATTAATAGAGGTTGATAAAATTATGCACGGAGTGGAGAGAGTTGACAAAGAGCACTGGGGGCAATCCAATGAAGCTGATGAGCAGTGGTTTTAGGACAGATAAAAGGAAATTACTTCTTTATGATTAAAATGTGGAATTTGCTGCCAGAGGATGCATTGATGGCCACAGGCATAGACAACTTTAAAAGGGGATTAGACAAGATTCCCAGAGGATAGGTCTATCAGTGGCTACTAGCCGTAGTGACTAAAGGGAACCTCCATGTTCAGAGGCAGTAATCCTCTGAATCCCAGGGGAAGGCCTCGGCCTCAGTGCCCTGTCATTGGACCTCCAGAGGCACTGGTTGACCATTGTGTGGGGCAGGATGCTGGACCAGGTGGACCACTGGTCTGATCCAGCAGGGCTCTTCTGATGTTCTTATGTTCTTAAGATGACTCCATATTGGAATGTATCAAAAAATACGAATGGTGAGGAACAGTCGGTAGACATTGGGCTTCTGAACTTTGGTCCGGTCTTTGATTCTGGACTATGACAGATGGAGGATGACTTGTCCCGTCCCCCCCAGCCATTTCCTCCCTGGCCACCAATGCTGAAGGGCCCGTGTGGCTGTGAACCTTGTGGCAGCTGACACAGTCCCCCCATTATCCTTTCCCCAGTGTGCGCCGTCTTAGCCTTCTGCACCGCTGAGCAGTTGCTATGGTTAAAGTGAGATCAGTCGCGTTCCAGGCAACAAAAAGTGGCAACAGAAAGCTCTCTCTCTCTCTGCTTCATGCAAGGGATGCATTTCGGCCACAACTTCATGCCCGAGAGCTTCAGGCACACAAATGAGCGTCACAATTTGCAGATAATATTTGGTTATGTTTTAGAGAAAACAGATGTTCTCAGGTTATGTCTTAGGGAAATCAGATGTCTCTCTAGCCAGGCAGGTAGCAGAATCTGGATCATTTGCGGGTGGGAAATGTCCGTGAAAGGTAGAAAGACAGTGACTAAGTAGCTGGGCTTGGGGGTTACCAACCTCCAGGTGAGGCCTGGAGGTCTCCCAGTGTAGAGATCAGATTCCCCTGGAGAAAATGGCTGTTTTGAACTCGGTGACCCTGTACCCTTCTGAGGTCTCTCCCCAGGCTCCACCCCCCGAATCTCCAGGTATTTATCAACCCACAACTGGCAACCTTGGCTGGGCTGGAGTCGTGGGTGGCCCAACCAGCACCCCCTAGCCACTGGCAGAGTATGGGAGGCGGGGTTGCCAGATCCAGGTTAGGAAACTCTTGGAGATTTGGGGATGAAGCCTGTGGAGGACAGAGGCCTCAGAAAGAAGGAGGAGGAAGAGGAGGAGGAGGAGGAGGAGGTTCAATTTATGCTCTGCCCTTCACTTGGAGTCTCAGAGCAGCTTAGAATCTCCTTTCCCTTCCCCTCCCCACAACGGACACCCTGTGAGGTAGGTGGGGCTGAGAGAGCTCTTTCGAGGACTGCTCCTGGAAGAACAGCTCTGAAAGGACTTGTGACTGACCCAAAGTCACATCAGCAGCTGCAAGAAGAAGAAGAAGAAGAAGAAGAAGAAGAAGAAGAAGAAGAAGAAGAAGAAGAAGAATTGGATGTATACCCCGCCCTTCACTCGGAGTCTCAGAGCAGCTTAGAAACTCCTTTCCCTTCCCCTCCCCACAACAGACACCCTGGGAGGTAGGCGGGGCCGAGAGAGCTCATTCAAGAAATGCCCTTTCAAGGACAGCTCTTATCAGAACTATGGCTTGCCTAAGGTCATCCAGCAGGTGCAAGTGGAGGAGCGAGGAATCAAACCCTGTTCTCCCAGATTAGAGTCCGCTGCTCTTAACCACTACACCAAACTGTCTCTCTGTGGGGTACAATGCCACAGAGTCCACCCTCCAAAGCATCCATTGTCTCCAGGGGAGCTGATCCCTGTAGTCTGGAGATGAGCTGTAATTCCAGGGGATCCCCAGGTCCCACCTGAAGGTTGGCATCCCAAGCCAGAATCCACCCTCGGAATCTTGGGGCTTAATGTGGAGCTTGCAGTAGGGATGAATTTTCAGACTCACTGCTCCAGTGGTTTGGTCCTCCGCTTCTTGCTCTTGGGTTGTTAGCGTTCTTTGTATTGTGCATGCGAGTCTGCATGCAGACCCAGTAGCCATCCTGATGGGATGACTAATGGAGCAGGTTCCTGGAGAGAAGGATGGGAGGGGCTGTGGCTCCATGGCAGAGCATCTGCTTAGCATGCAGAAGGCCCCAGGTTTGATCCCCGGCATCTCCGGCTCAAAAGATCAGGCAGCAGGTGAAGTGAAAGACCTCTGCCCAAGACCCCGGAGAGCCACTGCCAATCTGAGTAGACAATACTGACCACGATGGACCAAGAGTCGGATTCAGTATCAGGCAGATTTATGCATGTTCAAGTATGTATGTAGTGACAGTTCATGTGTGTGAGAGGGAAGGCATAAGGGTTTCCCCCCTAAATTCGGTGTCATGGTTAAGTGTGCGGACTCTAATCTGGGAGAACTGGGTTTGATTCCCCACTCCTCCACTTGCAGCTGCTGGTGTGACCTTGGGTCAGCTGCGAGTTCCTTCAGAGCTGTTCTCTCAAGGGCAGTTCTCTCAAGAGCTCTCTCAGCCCTACCTGCCTCGCAGGGTGTCTGATGTGGGGAGGGTAAGGGAAAGGAGATTGTAAACTGCTCTGAGAGTTCAGATGAAGAGCGGGGTATAAATCCAATCTCCTCCTCCTCCTCCTCTTCTTCTTCTTCATACATAAGGAGCAAACGAGCTCTTCCCACACTCATGGTGGACACTGAATCAATTATCTTTGGAGTAGCAACTCTTGGACTGCCATGGGAGGTTAGATTACTGCTTGCTGAATGAGCCTGGCCCCTCCAGCCTAGTCCCATTTCCTTTTCCACTAATCCTCCCATTTACGTGCCCTGGGTGACTACTGGCATTAAAGTTGTAAGCTACTGGCATTGTGAGCGACTGCCTTTAAAGCTGTGAGTGAGCAATTTGGCTACTGCCTAAATCAGTTGGCTCTGGAGCCATCCTTCCTGAGCTAAGACAAAAAAAATGTGTGAGCCGGAGGCTAAAAAACTGCGAGCCAGCTCACACTAACTCACCTTAGAGGGAACACTGGGGAAATAGCCTCCGCAAAGCGATTCTCTATCAGCTTTCAGGTATGTGCCTGCGGCTTGACCATGGCACGGGCGAAAGTCTGTTCGGCGGATGAGACTCTTGTATCATGCAGCTAAACAAACGCCACACCCCAAAAAGCTTCTTTCTCCCTGCAGTTTGACTCTGTTATTTTTACCCAAGACGTGGACACTCATTGCAGCGCTGACGGAGCAATGCCAAACATCCCCCGGTTGATTTTGAAGGCTCGAGGGAACTGTGGGCAAGCCCAGGCAATGACCCTTGGCGCGCTTTTGCACACTGTCTTCTGAGCCGTGATTAGCAGTCCAGGACTTTGCTGGAGAGGAGGAGAGATGAAATGCAGAGTGGCAGATGGAACCGACGAGGCAATAAGATAATGTTCAGCCGACACCATAAACCTGAAGAGAGCTCTTGGGGACACGGAGGGGGAAAGGCGAGAGCGCTCCAAAAATACTCGTAAATACTCAGCTGATTTGAGATGGAGCTGGAGTCGCCGATCAGTCGAGGGGGTTATACAAATATGAGCTCGTGGAATAGGTTGTAGATAAACAAAAGAACCCAACTGTGATATTATTATGCAACCTATTCAAGAATTACGATCAGGCATTTATATGATGGTACAAGTCACACAACACATCCCAGTACAAGATATACGAACGTTTAAAGTGTCCTTGTAAACCAAACTCCCTGTGCTTGAAGTTTCTTTGAACAATACAGCTCCAAGTAATAATACAGCTGAAAGTAGTTTAAAAACACAGTCCTTCTCTGATGAAGAGATAAATGATGGATTGCGTATTTGGAATAATGTACCTCTACTTTAAATCTTTATATAATAATAATTGTAATAACAACAACCACCACCAGGGCTCTTTTTGTAGCAGGAACTCCTTTGCATATTAGGCCACACACCCCTGATGTAGCCAGTCCTCCAATAGCTGACAGTAGCCTCCGTAAGAAGAACCTCTGTAAGCTCTTGGAGGATTGGCTACATCGGGGGGGGTGTCGCCTCATATGCAAAGGAGTTCCTGCTACAAAGAGAGCCCTGTTAGGTGGCACCACCCCCTAATGTAGCCAATCCTCCAAGAGCTTACAGAGCTCTTCTTACGAGGGCTACTGTCAGCTCTTGGAGGATTGGCTACATCAGGGGTGTGTCGCCTCATATGCAAAGGAGTTCCTGCCACAAAAGAGCCATAATCATCATCATCATCATCACCATCACCATCATCTCACAGTTGTTTTTTGTTTGTAGCTGGAGATCTCCTGGGGTTACTGCTGATCTCCAAGCGACGGAGATCAGTTCCCCTGGAGGAAATGGCTGCTTTGGAATACTGTGTACAGTTCTGGTCACCACATCTCAAAAAGGATATTATAGCATTGGAAAAAGTGCAGAGAAGGGCAACTAGAATGATAAAAGGGGTGGAACACCTTCCCTATGAAGAAAGGTTAAAACGCTTGAGGCTCTTCAGCTTGGAGAAACGACGGCTGAGGGGTGACATGATCGAGGTTTATAAGATTATGAATGGGATTGAGCAGGTTGAGAAAGAAGTACTTTTCTCCCTTTCTCACAATACAAGAACTCGTGGGCACTCTATGAAATTGCTGAGCAGTCGGGTTAGGACAGATAAAAGGAAATACTTCTTCATCCAAAGAGTGATTTACACATGGAATTCACCGCCACAGGAGGTGGTGGCAGCTACAAGCATGGACAGTTTCAAGAGGGAATTAGATAAACATATGGAGCAGAAGTCCATCAGTGGCTATTAGCCACAGGGTATAGATGGGAACTCTCAGTCTGGGGCAGGTGATGCACTCTATTCTTGGTGCTGGAGGGGGCAGCAGTGGGAGGGCTGCTAGTGTCCTGGTCCCACTGTTGGACCTCCTGATGGCACCTGGTATTTTTGGCTGCTGTGTGACAGAGTGTTGGACTAGATGGGCCATTGGCCTGATTCAACATTGGCTTCTCTTATGTTCTTATGTTCTCTTATGGATGGAGGATTCTGCAGGGGTGTCAAACCTATGGCCCAGGGGCCAGAACTGGCCCACCCAGGGCCCTTATCCAGCTTGCGAGCAACTGGTGTGAGGGAGGGATGGCAGGAGGCTGCTTGGGATGGGGGGAGCAGGCGAAGGGGGAACAAGGGGGCGCCGCTGTTGGCTGCCGCACATCTGAAGAGCCGTGGAGCTGGGAGGCAGAGTGAATGTCAGGGAGGGTGGGGGGTGGTGGCAGCCTCCCTTCTCCCTCACACTCCCCCCCGGAGTCCTCCCCTCTGCCGCCCACGGGAACAGCTCCCTGCCCTCCTCTAAGTGATAGCCCTTCAGATGCTTCAAGAGAGCCATCCTGTCCCCCCTCCGCCTCCTCTGAAAGGAAGACTCCTATTTATTATTTACGGTTAGATAGTGTAATCGATGCAACAAACATGAAATTGAGTGAACTCCGGAGCACGATGGAAGACAGGAGAGCCTGGCGTGATGTGGCCCACGGGGTCGCGAAGGGTCGGACTCGACCGTGCGACTGAACAGCAGCAACAAAATACACAATAAGAATATAAAGAGTATTAGAAGGAAGAAGCATCCTTTTTTTGTTTTTGATACCGTTAATATTTGAGATGGAACTTTTGTTCAAATTCTACTGTTATATTTCGATTTTATAATCTATCAGAAGTATTTGTTGTGACTGTTTATTCTATTGTTGTCGTAGTGCTATTGCAACCACGGGATATACTGTTGTGACTTTGTTGTGGTTACCGTGGCTGGTCAAGTTGATATATTGGATATATTGGATATTCTAACTCTGCATGCAAGAGGATCTGAGAGGGAAAGGGTCAAGAGGATTCTCTCACCGGGGTACACACAGCAATTAGCCCCACACTCTCTTGGGTTATATGTTGAACCTCTTTGGCACTTGCTTGCCTTCTGTTTTTCATCTTATAGAGGACTTCCCTTCTTCTCTGTCTTACCTGGGCTTGGAGCTGTAGTGAGTTAACCATTTTGAAGTTAATCCATTTGCAATAAGTTAAATGTGCCTACATGGATAGGTCATATAAGATGTGCTTCTAGTTCTGTAAGTAAAATTTCTTTCTCTTGTTACCCTTGGAGTCAGATCGTCTTTGTCATTTGTTTGAACAGCACTTGTCTCTTAATTGGGAAATGTGGAGGATCGGGGATACTGCATAAAGCTTTTGTGCTTCCAAGGCACATGATTTTTTAAAAAAAATATTTAATCCAATGGATGCGTGGCACACTTCAAAGGTAGCACAGCTGTTCCGCAGGACACCCAAGCGATACACAAGGACGGCAGTGATTTCTCGCCTAACCTCACCCTGCGGCAATTGGCATATGCCCTGAAGCATGGGATTCAATTATCCTCCTCATTATCTTAGCTACAAATGTTATTAGGAGCCATAAAATCACCCATTAAAGCCAGAGGGATTACTTGCGTGGATTGCTAAAGGGGGAGAGGGAGGATAATTCACTAAACAGGCTTAGAGCTGAAATTCTGCCTTTAATTATTTTTTATTTAAGCAGGGACGTCCCTAACGGACATCATGTCCTCTCCGAATGAACATGCCATGTAGCTATTTGTCTTAGTAAATTTAGCACCCATGCCTTTTTTTTTTAAAAAAAAAAGACCCGAAGGACCCTAGAAGCGAATTCCGTGCCTGGAAACCATGGCACATGAGTGTACAGAAGCATAACGAAACCTCGCTTTTGTTTATATAGCACTTCAGGCCATACCAAGTATGCCTCTTTCCAGAGAGGTAGCTGTTGGTACCGAAAATAAACAGGAGCCGGCGTAGCATTTTAAGGACGAAGCAAATTTTATTCCAGCATAAGCTTTCTCAGATCAGAGGCCTCTGCTTCAAATTAGGGTTGCCAAACCCAGGTTGGGAATAACAGAATCACAGAATGTTAGAATTGGAAGGGACCTTGCAGGTCATCTAGTCCAACCCCCTGCACTCTGTGGGAGCATAGCTGAAAGATAGCCCTACAAAGTACCCGAAAGATGGTCGTCCAGCCTCCGCTTGAAAACATCTAGTGAAGGAGCATCCACCACCTGGAGGAGGAGGAGGAGGAGGAGGAGGAGGAGGAGGAGGAAGAGGAAGAAGAAGAAGAAGAAGAAGAAGAAGAAGAAGAAGAAGAAGAAGAAGAAATTCCTGGAGATCTAGGGTGGAGGGACCTCAGCAGGGTATAATGCCCCAGAGGTCACCTCCCAAAGAAGCCATCTTCTCCAGGGTAGATGATCTCTCTCGATTGTAATTCTGGGAGATCTCCAGGCCTCACCTGGAGGTTAGCAACCACACTTCAAATGCAATGAACATTTTGGTTTCTGGAGGCTGTCAGATGTTGGGGTAAAGATGACACTGGGATTTTTTTTGGAAGGGGTACCACTCCAGGTATCCAGCCCCAAGATTTTGAAGGTGGATTCTGGCTAGGGATGCCCGCCTCCAGGTGGGAACTGGGGATCCCCTGGAATTACAGGTCATCTCCAGACTACAGAGATCAAATTGCCAGGAGAAAATGGATGCTTTGGAGGGTGCGACTCTGTAGCACTGTACCTCACTGAGGTCCCTGTCCTCCCCCAGCTCCCATCCCCAAACCTCCAAAAGTTTCCTGACCTGGAGTTGGGCAACCTTACCCCCCTCCCATCTCCTGCTGGTGGCCAGGGAGGGCCTGGCAACCCTTGTGGGAGAGCCAGTTTGGAGTAGTGGTCAGGAGTGTGGACTCTAATCGGGGAGAACTTGGTTTGATTCCCCACTCCTCCACACGGGCAGCTGCTGGTGTGACCTTGGGTCAGTCACAAGTTCCTTCAGAGCTGTTCTCTCATGAGCAGTTCTCGAAAGAGCTCTCTCAGCCCCACCTACCTCACAGGGTGTCTATTGTGGGGAGGGGAAGGGAAAGGAGTTTGTAAGCCGCTCTGAGACTCTGAGTGAAGGGTGGGGTATAAATCCAATCTCCCCCTCCTCCTCCTGTGCCATGGTGCCCACACGGCTGGATCACCCATTGGGTGAACTAGGCGCTCGCCTAGGGCATGCCGGCCTCAGGGGCGCCAAATGGCGCCCCACTCCCCCCGAAAAGCGCCGCTCGCCACCGCCCCGCAGCTAGACCCCTGCCCCCTTCCCGGCTTTCCTGGGGACCCCGCAGCCGTGGAGCCCCCAGGACAGCCAGCGCTGGGAGGGAGGGGGCGGCGGCTAGACCCCCCACCCCCTTCCCGGCTTTCCCAGGGACCCAGCAGCTGCGGAGCCTCCAGGAAAGCCAGCGCTCCGCCCCCCCTGGTCTCCAGGCCCCACCGGGAGGTTGGCATCCCCAGTGGGGGTGCCCCGGGCTGTCCTGCCTAGGGTGCCCAGACACCTGGAGCCGGCCCTGGGTGCCCAGGGCACCATGTTGGAGACCCTTAGTCTATTTTTCCATTCCTACACTCTGCATCCAACCCCCACCCAAATCCTTAAAACGCATTGGCGCTGGCCACATCAGAGGGCGCAAACAACGGCCCCTCTTCCCTCTCAAAATTCTCATCCCCTGAAAAATGTGTTAATCTTTAAGGTGCTCGAATCTGGTCTCGAATCTGGCACTCCTTCCGGCCAGCCCACCCGCAAAGCAAGCGCTCGGGGAGCGTCTAACTGCCTCGTTCGTTCCAAGGGGATAATTCCATCAATCTGCGGGAAGAAAACAAAGCAGGAGATCCGTGGTGGCCCTTGAAAAATCTCACCCCATTTATTTAAGCCGAAGTTGCGGTTGGAATAAACACCGTTCGCCCCTGGACTCCTGTTCCGATTTCGCCTGGAGTGCGCCTCCCGTACCGATCCGGGGAAACACGAGCCTCGGCTATCAGTTGTTTTGGGGGAAACGTTGATCTAAAGCGGGCCTGACAGCTGCTCGCCCGGCTTCTCCTTCGCGTTCCCGATTCCCTCGCAAGCAAACATTGGCCCGCGAGAGACCTCTGCTCCCAGGTGAAGGGAAAAGCAAACGGAGCCCGGAGCCTGCGTGCCTTCTGCTCGGCCTGGCAACAGCTGGGCTAACCCTCAGACGGCATTCTCCGGCCGGATTGAACGGCGTGAATGGAGAGTGCCCTGAACGGGCTGTCGGGCAGCCCATTCATACAAAACGCGGGGCTCTCTGAATCGTCCGAGGGGGCCATGAATGGCTTGTGGGCGCTAGTCCGTGTTCGAGGAAGGGAGCGTGTGTGTGTGTGGGGGGGTAAATATCTCTTCTCAGGCTTGGCAGGAGCTTCAGCAGACCTGGGAATCTTTGGAGGCAGGCTCACCTGACGTTATCTTTGGTAATCTGCTTGCAAGATGGGCTCCATAGCCTTGTTTTTTTTCTAGGAATCCTAGCTGTTAAATTCAGACATGGTTGTCATTCAAACATTTCCCTGTTTTCGAATCGGCTTCCTGATTGAGGGGGCCTGTGATCACACACACTAAATAATCCACTTTCAATCCACTTTCAATGCGCTTTCGAATTGGGTTTTGCCAATTCATACAATAAAATCCAGTTGGATAGTGCATTGAAAAAGAAGAAGAAGAAGAGGAGGAGGAGAAGGAGGAGGAGGAGGAGGAGGAGGAGGAGAAGATTGGATTTATACCTCGCCCTTCACTTGGAGTCTCAGAACAGCTGACAAAGTCCTTTCCCTTCCCCTCCCCACAACGGGTAGGTGGGCCTGAGAGAGCTCTTTTGAGAACTGCTCCTGAGGGAACAGCTCTGAAAGAATTTGTAACTGACCCAAGGTCACACCAGTAGCTGCAAGTGGAGGAGTGGGAAATCAAACCCCATTCTCCTAGATTAGAGTCCGGGCTCTTAACCACTACACCAAACTGACTCTCTCTGAAAGCAGATTGAAAGTGAGTTATTTAGTGTGTGTGATCACAGCCTGAATCATTCGATTGTTCTAATCCACCTTGAGTCCCAGGGAGAAAGGCAGACTAGAACTGAACATGCGGAGGGGCGTTAGAGCATCTATCAGGCATACAGGAAGTCCCAGGTTCAATCCCCAGCATTTCCATTCCAATAGTAAGTAACATGAAAGCTTTTGACCCCAAGACCATGGAGAACTGCGGCCAGTCTGAGAAGAGAACAGTGGGTCATGATGTACCAAGAGTTCTTCTTCACCCAAAGAGTAATCAACATGTGGAATGCACTGCTGCAGGAAAGTGGTGGCAGCTGCAAGCATAGACAACTTCAAGGGGGGATTGGATAAATGTATGGAGCAGAGATCCATCAGTGGGTATTAGCCACAAGGTATAGATGGAACACTATCATAGAATCATCTAGTTAGAAGGGGCCATGCAGACCATCTAGTCCAACCCCCTGCCCTATGCAGGACCAGCTTAAAGCATCCCTGGCAAATATTTGTCCAGCCTCTTCTTGAAAGCTGTCAGTGAAGGGGAGCTCACCACCTCCCTAGGCAGCTGATTTCACCTCTGAACCACTCTGAAGTTTTTCCTAATATCCAGCCAATACCTTTCTGCATGTAATTTAAACTCGTGGCTTCGGGTCCTCTCCTCTGCTGCCAATGCTATGGCTGGGGCAGTAAAGGCTCTGCATCCTTGATGCTTGGGGGGGCCACAGTGGGAGGGTTTCTGGAGTTCTGGCCCCACTAGTGGACCTCCTGATGGCACCTGGGTTTTGGCCACTGTGTGACACTGGTACCTGTGAGCAATGCTCCCTCTAAGCTGTGGGGTCTTGTGAGCAAAAATTCTACTTTGTGAACTACAGGCATTAAAGTTGTGAGCGAGCAATTTGGCTACTGCATAAATTAGTTTGCTCTGGAGCCCTCCTCCCTGAGCTAAGACAAACGTGTGAGCCAGAGGCTAAAAAAAACCTGTGAGCTAGCTCACACTAATTCAGCTTAGGGGGAACACTGCCTGTGAGGTGGGGGAGGCAGTTAGCACCATGGTAGGAGGCCCCCACCCACCCGCCCCCTGACTTTGGAACGCCCCTCCATAGAAGCTGAGGTCACTTCCCTGAATTCCGTCCAGGTGGGTTTAAAGACCTGAGTCAGAGCAGTAAGATGAGCAATGGTGGAGTGGCAGGTGGGCATTTTGTGTTTTAGCACCTCGTTTTTCACGGGATGTGTATTTACCTTATTAATCAATTTGGAAGCCACCTTGGGGAGGTTTAACTGAATGGTAGCAGAAATTATTCAGTGTGATTGGATGGCCCATGATCTGGCCTTGCTGAAACTGTGCAGGCCAGTTCGTGCATGTAGTGGTTAGGAGTGTGGACCCTAATCTGGGAGAACCGGGTTTGATTTCCCCATACTTTCATATGAGAAGAAGAGGAAGAGGAGGAGGAGGAGGAGGAGGAGGAGGAGATTGGATTTATACCCTGCCCTTCACTACTTGAAGGAGTCTCAGAGCGGCTTCCAAACTCCTTTCCCTCCCCCTCCCCACAACAGACACCTTGCTGTGAGGTGGGTGGGGCTGAGAGAGTTCTTTCAAGAATTGCTCTTTTTCAAGAACAGCCATGCCAGAACTACGGCTTGCCCAAGGTCATCCAGCAGGTGCAGGTGGAGGAGTGGGGAATCAAACCCGGTTCTCCCAGATTAGAGTCCGCATACTTAACCACTACACCAAACTGCTAGTGTGACTTTGGGTCAGTCACAAGTTCTCTCAGAGCTGTTCTCTCAGGAGCAGTTGTCAAAGAGGTCTCTCAGCCCCGCCTACCTCACAGGGTGTCTGTTGTGGAGAGGGGAAGGGAAACAGATTGTAAGCCACTCTGAGACTCCTTTTCGGTAGCTCCTCCTCCTCCTCCTCCTCCTCCTCCTCCTCCTCCTCCTCCTCCTCCTCCTCCTCCTCCTCCTCCTCCTCCTCCTCCTTCTTCTTCTTCTTCTTCTTCTTCTTCTTCTTCTTCTTCTTCTTCTTCTTCTTCTTCTTCTTCTTCTTCTTCTTCTTCTTCTTCTTCTTCTTCTTCTGTCTCTTAAGGATACTGCCTGGTTCCCCAGGTTGGAAGGAAAGGTGGGTTCCATTCTCATCTAGGTCTTAAAGCCAGTAGGCTGTTCGACCAGAAAACGGTGGGATCTAAGTGCTCCAAAATACTTCTTGCAAAGGTTGTCACCTAGAAAAGGCACGCCGGTGCCTAACATTTGTTGAAAGCAGGCCAGGACAGGTCTGCAGCTGTCTCCTGTCGTGGTGTTTTTATCTTGTTTAATTAAAAATAATTAATGTGTCAATGACTAGTGCTTAATAAACAAACCTCAACCCACACAGCCTTTTAGGTGTCTAAATGAAAGCTGATTGCTCCTGGGGGGGCGGGGAATGTGTCTCGGATTCAAGTGCAAATAAGGAAAGAAGAAAACACAGAGAGAAGTTCTTTGAAAATCCTCTCCAAGAAACCCAAGCGATTAAAAACAGGAATGCTCCGGGGCAGAACCGGTTTCTAAAAAAGGGCCACCCACCTGCACATCACACGCTTTTGAGAAGTGAAGGAGCCTTATTAAGATTCTAAATCGAGCGTGTCGCTGGGTCGTTGAAGCACCTGGCCTTTCCTCGGGTCCGAATTTGCTTCTTTTGATCTTCCCGTTTATTAAAACAACCCACTAGGACCTCAGCGGGGTCGCCAGGCCTGTTTGAGTGCTCTCCAACTGGGCTTTCAAGGACACCGGTGGTGGAAAGGGCTGTCAAATTGCAGCCGACTTATGGGCAATCCTGTAGGGTTTTCAAAGCAACAGATGAACAACGGTGGTTTGCCTTTGCCTGCCTCTGCGTAGCGACCCTGGACTTCCTTGGTGGTCTCCCATCCCTGCACTAACCGGAGACGATCCTACTGAGAGTCTGTTTGGTGGAGTGGTTAGGGGTGCTGATTCTAATCCGGAAGAACCAGGGGTGATTCCCCACTCCTCCGTATGCGGCTGCTGGTGTGACCTTGGGTCAGTTACAAGTTCTTTCAGAGCTGTTCTCTCACGAGTAGTTCTCAGAAAAGCTCTGTCAGCCCCACCTATGTCATACGAGGTGTCTGTTGTGGGAAGGGCAAGGGCAAGGAGATTGTAAACCACTCTGAGAATCCTTTGGGTAGTGAAGGGCGGGGTATAAATCCAATCCCCCCGCTCCTCCTCTTCTGAGATCTGATGAGATCAGGTTAGCCTAGGGCATTCAGGTCAGCGCATTCAAGGATATTATCATTCCCTTCAGTGGATAACCCTGCTTTATGGTCAGCACCATGGACAGCTCACGACTGATACTAGTGGTGGGGGATGTATATTGAAATTGTTATTCAAGATGGCTACAGATTTGGGGTGCAGGGGCGAATCCTCATTCTTTGGAGACCGTCATAGCCAGCGTTGTAGTCTACTTTGTGGTAAAACAACTCAAATGACTGCATAGAATGGCTACTCCATCTCTGCTAGTCAATAAGAACAGAAGAGGCCTGCTGGATCAGACCAATGGTCCATCTAGTCCAGCATCCCATCTCACACCCTGGCCAAGAAGTTCCTCTGGAGGTCCAACAACAGGGCATGGAGGCTGAGGCCTTTCACTGATGTTGTCTCCTGGAACTGGGATTCAGAGGTAGACTGCCTCTGAATATGGAGTTCCCGGTACTTACCATGGCTAGTAGCCACTGATAGACCTGTCTTCCATAACCTGTCTAATCCCTGCTTTAAAGCTGTCTACTCCTTGAAAGTCCTAAGGTACCTCTAAGATGAAAATTAGATAGATTCATGGAGGATAAGTCTATCAGTGGCTACCAGCCATTGCGGCTGATGGGAGCCTCCACATTCAGAGGCACTAAGCCTCTGAATCCCAGAGCCAGGAGGCAACATCAGGGGAAGGCCTCAATCTCTATGCCCTGTTGTTGGCCCTCCAGGGGAACTAGTTGGCCACTGTGTGAGACAGGGTGCTGGACTAGAAGGACCATTGTTCTGATCCAGCAGGGCTCTTCCGAAGTTCTTATGAAGGCCTCAGCCTCTATGCCCTGTTGTTGGCCCTTCAGAAGAACTGGTTGGACACTGTGTGAGACAGGATGCTGGACTAGATGGACAACTAGTCTGATCCAGCAGAGCTCTTCGTATGTCCTTTTTTTTTTTTTTTTAAGATTTTTATTTTTCCTAAAACACAAACAAACAAACACAACTGGGGGCATTTCATTCAATACGCAAATTACATCTGTTACAAATTCATCTGCCTACTTGTTATAGCTTAGGTATTTCACCTTATATTATTGAAGTCTTAGTTAGAATTCTGCATATCTTAACATATTGGTACGTTATATGTCCTCAACAAGTTTTAATACTTCATAATTTATTTATATTGATCTTCATACCAGGTATTTTCAAATATAGTTTCTGGTTGACCTTTCAAAGTTAGAGTCAATTTATCCATTTCCGCTGTTTCCATAATTTTACCTATGTTCTTATGAAGGCCTTGGCTTCTATGCCCTGTTGATGGCCCTCCAGGGGAACTGGTTGGCCGCTGTGTGAGACAGGGTGCTGGACTAGATGGACCACTGGTCTGATCCAGCAGGGCTCTTCTTGGGTTCTTATCACAGGAAGGCCTCAGCCTCTCTGCCTTGCTGTTGGCCCTCCAGAGGAAGTGGTTGGCCCCTGTGTGAGACAGGATGCTGGACTAGATGGACCACTGGTCTGATCCTGCAGGGCTCTTCTTAGGTTCTTATCAGGGGAAGGTGTTGGCCTCTCTGCCCTGTTGTTGGCCCTCCAGAGAAAGTAGATGGCCCCTGTGTGAGACAGGATGCTGGACTAGATGGACCACTGGTGTGATCCTGCAGGGCTCTTCTTAGGGTCTTATTAGTGGAAGATCTTGACCTCTCTGCCCTGCTGTTGTCCCTCAAGAGGAAGTGGTTGGCCCCTGTGTGAGATGGGATGATGGACTAGATGGACCACTGGCCTGATCCAGCAGGGCTCTTCCGATGTTCTTATGAAGGTCTCAGCCTCTCTGCCCTGCTGTTGGCCCTCCAGAGGAACTGGTTGGCCCCTGTGTGAGACAGGATGCTGGACTAGATGGACCACTGGCCTGATCCAGCAGGACTTTTATGTTCTTATAGTGCTGGACTAAGCTCAGCGGCAGGTCCTTGTGCATCCATTTGGTTAGCTTGTGAAGTTCCGCATTAATGACTACCTCTCTTGTAAGGTAGTGTGTCAATCACCACTGGGAAGAAGCCCCAGGTGTCTGGCATGGGTTCCCAGTCACTGTGGCTAGTTGCCATTGATAGACCTCTCCTCCATGAATCTGCCTAATCCCCTTTTAAAACAGTCCATGCCTTTGGCCACCGCTACATCCTCTGGCAGCGAATCCCACATTTCAATCACTCTCTGTGTAAAGTGGTGTTTCCTTTTGTCTGCCCTGAACCTACTGCCCATCGGCTTCATTGGACACCCCTCGAGTTCTGCTATTTTAGGAGAGGGAGAAAAGGTTCTCTTTGCCAGCTCTCTCCACCCCACGCATACTTTTCTAAACTGCTATCATGTCCCTCCCCCCCCTTAGTAGTCTCTTCTCTAAACTGGGAAGTCTTCTCTAAACTCTTCAGCCTTTCTGCACGGCCAAAGTGAGTGAGACAAGAGTGGGAGCAGTTTGCTCAGGAAAGACGGACAAGTGGACTTTGTTGTGCGCCGTTCGAACCCGAGCCGGTGCTTTCTTTCCTTCCCCCTCCCCAGCCCCCGCACTTCTGGCCAGTGTCTTCTCTTGGCTTGTGTGATTCATCGCACCCAAACACCGCCGCTCCTGGATCGCTGGAAGTGAGTCCCAGAGATGTATTTCATTCGATCTCGCCTCGCATGCTCAAGAGACTTCGGGGGAGTCTCCCCGCCCACGTCCTGCTAGGTATAGATGCGTTTGCCAAAAAAGGACAGCCAGTAAAAGAACAGTCAGTTCTTCCACGGGGTATATAATCTAATAAACCAAGAGGAAGGAGAAAATTATAGATTAAAATATTTAGCTCCTTCCGACCTACACACTCCTCCTCATTAAAATTTATTGCCGGTGCCAGACAGGAGCAGAGCAGCCATCCAGCCTATGCGTGTGCATATATAGATCTATATTGTCACCCGTGCTTCTAAAAATGTCTTGCGCGCATGACTATTCATGGGGCCTGTATAAAATAAGTTGCCCTTTCTTATCAAGTACCTAATGGCTAGCCTCTCCAGTTTATTACAGCCAGTTTGGTACAGTGGTTAAAAGCGCCGGATTCTAATTTGGAGAACCGGGTTTGAGTCCTTATTCCTCCACATGCAGCTGCTGGGTGACCTGGGGTCAGTCACAGTTCTCTCAGAGCTGTTCTTTCAAGGGCAGTCCTCAAAAGAGCTCTCTCAGGCCCAACCACCTCACAGGGTGTCTGTTGTGGGAGAGGAAGAGAAGGAGATTGTAAGCCAACCCTGAGACTCTGAGTGAAGGGCGGGGTATAAATCCAGTCTCTGCTCTTTATCTCCAAGGACTCCTAAATACCATAAGCCAAACACTGGCTGTTCCATGTCATGTCCCTTTCTGAACCATTGACAGAACTTCCTGGATGCTATGGAATGTTCACGAACATTATAAGTGCTTAATATGGATGCTGAGTTATACGGAGCAAAAAATGAGAGACAGTTGGCTGAGTGGGGAATGAATTTTAATTCGCTCTGAGACCCCGAAGCTTTTTGCATACGCTTCATCAGGGAGAATCCGTAAAATATCATCGTCTGCACACTTCCCACAGCAACAGTGTCTGAGCTGCAAAGAAGACCGAAGCTGCAGTCGGCACAAGGGGAGTGTTGGATATTTAGCAGAATAAATGAGGCGCAGCAGAATAATGCAGCGCAGACGTGTGTGTGTGTTCGACTTCTAAGAAAAAAAATTACTTCAAAATTAAGAAAAGGATTACATGGAAAGCAACCGATTACTCCTTCTAGTTCGGCTCTAACCTCTCTCTTCCCCGCACTAGAAGGACGAATGGCCACCCCTCATGTACGTATACGAACTGTCTCCAATATATTGAATAGCTGTCAATCTTAAGGTCACTTCGTTAAGAATAAAACCTCCTCCTTTTTGGTGGGAAGAATCGACTCGACCCCTGATTGGTTCTGCACTAAACTTGCTAGTGTCAGCTTACAGAGACTTCAGTTTAACCCTTTCATGACTGAAGGGATGATACTTGCAAAACCCAACAGGAAGGCTAGGGGAAAGCTTCGTACAGGACCTCGGGAGTGGTGGGAGACTGGGTTAAAAGATAACTGGGGATGCTGGGGGCTTGAAGCACAAGTGTGGACTAGGGAGGAATGTGGACTAGGGAGGAGTGTGGACTAGGGAGGAATGTGGGATTTCTTTGTAATGACCAGTCTGTGTAGAATTTCTTCGTGTAGGTGAGTACTAGGCTTGCCAAGCTGCAGGTAAGGGCTGGTGGTCTGGAATTACACCTGATCTCCAGACTACAAAGACAAGTTCCCCTGAAGAAATGGCTGCTTAGGAGGCTGGATTCTATGGTGTTATAGTCCACCAAGGCCTCACCCCATCTCCAAACCCCACTTGGCTTCAGCCCCAAATCTCCAGGAACTTCCCAACCAGGAGTTGGCAACCCTCCTTGTCCTTGTCTTGGCGAACAACTTGGAAATACGTAGGTTGTACCTGGAGAGTGTGGAGACACATGGGACAAGAGGTGTTTGGAGGGTCTTCATTTAGGAATGAACTTCCTTTGTGCGTTGGTGCTTCCGGTTCCCTAGTTCTGCTGTCTGCACAGTCCTTCCACATGCCTAGTTCTGGGTTCAAATCCTTGCTGGAGGAAGGAAGAAGAAGAAGAGTTGCTTTTATAGCCTGCCCTTCACTACCCGAAGGAGTGTCAAAGTGGCTTACAATCACCTTCCCTTCCTCTCCCCACAACAGACACCCTGTGAGGTAGGTGGGCCTGAGAGAGCTCTGAGAGAACAGCTCTTGAGAGAACAGCTCCGAGAGAACTGTGGCCGACCCAAGGTCACCCAGCTGGCTGCATGTGGAGGAATGAGGAATCAAACCTGGTTCTCCAGATTAAAGTCTGCCGCATACCTAACCACTGCACCAAACTGGAAGAAGCTCCTCAGAAGAAGGGTGAGATAAAAATCTACCAGATAGAGATGAGCGAAAAGGATAGTCCTTCGTTGTCAACAAACTCTTTTTATCTGGAGGGATTTTTTTTTTTAAATGAAAAAGGTACCGAGTCACGTGAGCCCGTCATCGATCTGATGAAGAGCCGTCCTGACATAAGCGTCTTCGGTGAGAACGAGGCCACAGAGCATTGAATCTGGATTGTTTTCGATGCCAATTGCACCGAGCTTTGCTTTCGAAAGCTTTGACAGCCAGCGCCGTCCATCTGATCGTCCATCTGGTCCCACTTATGCATCTTGCAAATGCTGAAAAAAAAGAAAAAAGATGCTCAGGAACTCCCAGACGTTTTGTTCGACGAACCAATTCTGCTCCAGTTCAGACAAATGGCAGATGAGACACACGGTGGCAAACCTGTCGGTTCGAGACCAGCCGTACCTTGGAGACCAGCCATCATTTCAGGGTAGAAGCTTTCAAGAGTCAAAGTTCCATTTGTCAGAAGGAAGCCTTGACTCCCGGAAGCATATACCCTGAAACTCTGGTTTCCTCTCGACGGTGTGACTGGACTTGAATTTGACTGAAAACGATCTTGATGCTCAACCTGAACCCTGAGCTGCTGTAGCACTACACCAGACCTGAACCAGTCTGGTGTAGTGGTTAAGTGCGCAGACTCTAACCTGGGAGAACCAGGCTTGATTCCCCACTTCTCCACTCGCAGCTGCTGGATGACCTTGGGCAAGCCAAAGTTCTGTCAGAGGTGTTCTCTCAGGAGCAGTCCTTGAAGGAGCTCTCTCAGCCCCACCTACCTCATGAGGTGTCTGTTGTGGGGAGGGGAAGGGAAAGGGGTTTGCAAGCCACTCTGAGACTCTGAGTGAAGGGCGGGGTATAAATCCACCAAGGAAGACTCTACATAAGAACATAAGAGAAGCCAATGTTGAATCAGGCCAATGGCCCATCTAGTCCAACACTCTGTCACACAGCGGCCAAAAATACCACGTGCTATCAGGAGGTCCAGCAGTGGGGCCAGGACACTAGAAGCCCTCCCACTGCTGCCGCCTCCAGCACCAAGAATAGAGTGCATCACCTGCCCCAGACTGAGAATTCCCATCTATACCCTGTGGCTAATAGCCACTGATGGACTTCTGCTCCATATGTTTATCTAATTCCCTCTTGAAACTGTCCATGCTTGTAGCTGCCACCACCTCCTGTGGCAGTGAATTCCATACATTAATCACTCTTTGGGTGAAGAAGTATTTCCTTTCATCTGTTCTAACCCGACTGCTCAGCAATTTCATGGAGTGCCCACAAGAGTTCTTGTATTGTGAGAAAGGGAGAAAAGGACTTCTTTCTTGACCTGCTCAATCCCATGCATAATCTTATAAACCTCGATCATGTCACCCCTCAGCCGTCGTTTCTCCAAGCTGAAGAGCCCCAAGCGTTTTAACCTTTCTTCATAGGGAAGGTGTTCCAACCCTTTGATCATTCTAGTTGCCCTTCTCTGCACTTCTTCCAATGCTATAATATCCTTTTTGAGATGTGCTGACTCTGCAGAGGAAGGCAAAGGCAAAACCCACCTCTGCTTCTCACTTGCCTTGGAAGCCCCTCACTGGGATTGCCATCAATTGGCTGTGACTTGAGGGCACTCTCTCTTTCACACACACGCAGATGCACAAACTCTCGGCATGTCCGCTCTCCCATAAGAAGGAATACACTTTACAAGCTGACCATTCATTTCAAGCAAACTCCGGTGCCTTCTCTTCGCACACGACAATTAATTACCAAATATCCATGTCTTATTAAGGCAGAGATCGTTTCTCTTTGTGCTTTTATTAGAAGAAAGCCTGTTTTAACAACAGCAGCAGCAGCAGCAGCAAAGCCTTTGCTTTTACAAACAGTTCAAGAAGAGAAGAAAGGGGGAGAGATTTATAGCTAATAACCTCTCTTTGGCTGAAACATCAAAGCCCTAGTGTGGACTGGAAGTGTGGGGGGAAATATAATATGATTATAGAGTTCTCCCCCAGGGAATGAACTATGATTATAGAGCTCCCTCTAGAGGCTCCAAGGAGAACTGGCACAGCTAGGCAGACCTGTCTGAACACCTGATTTGAAAGGTTTAACAGGGGGGCAAAAAAACCCCTCCGTGCAATGTGATTGCATGTTTTCACGGAGGCAAATCCCACTGAATTCAATAGGATTTCTTCTCAAGTAAGTGTGGTGCCAGGAGTGCACTCTGACATTGCCTTACTTGGATTGTGTACTTTAGCTTTTAATGATTAATGTAGCTTTGGAGAGCCAAGTGAGACAATCTGGTATTCTCTCCAAGTATTCTCTTTGCTCTGGCTCATAAAGCCTCCTCCAAATAATGTGCTCCTTCCGCATCGTCACATCTAAAGCTGCTTTGTCAGTGGAAAGACTATACGGCTGAGCTGGTATCAAAAGGTTGGCACAGGCATACAGGCACATGCATGACTCGATTTTGCTGCACTTGATTACTTGGGCCTTGTTCAGACCTGCAGGTTTGCCAGTTGCTTACTGAAACATCGAGCAATGACTTGGATGTGTGAATCAGCCACATGGGGATCTGTCATATATTTTTTTTTATCTTACCTATCCTCCAAGAAGCTCAGGCTAGTAGTTGTCCCGTCTCCATTTTATCCTCACAACAACCCTGTGAGTTGAGTGATGGGTCTAAGGGAGCATCAGAGCAGTGCGTGGGGGGATTTGAACCTGGTCTCTCAGATCCTAGTCCAGCTACTGCATCGCACTGACTATCTGTGCATTCACGAAGGACCGATTCGTACAGAGGGGACCGTCTTTCCCCACATGAGCCCCAGAGAGCACTGAGATCAGGAACACAGAATCGCCTGACTCTTCCTGGCCCGAGAGATGCCAAATTGGCTGCTACTAGAGGCAGGGCCTTTTCAGTGGTGGCTCCACACGGGTGGAATGAGCTCCCGGATAACATCAGGGCCCTGCGGGACCTTTTGCAGTTCCGCTGGGCCTGCAAAATGGAGCTCTTCCACCAGGCTTTCGATTAGGAGCCGCCACTGACGAATGGGCCGCTGGTGAATGCATCACTGATGAATGCACCGCAGAATACATCTCAGCCCGCCTGAAACATCGGCTGGTTATTGCCTCTGTTTGTATATCGCATGCCGCCATCATCATCGCTAGTCCTGTTCAGCTGCTTCGGCAGTTGTAATTACATTTTATTGCATTTTTGTTGTATTTACTGTTTTAGTGCTTTTAATGTGGCTAGCCGCCTTGAGCCACATTATCCTGTGGCAAGGCGGGATACAAATTGAAATGTATGTTGTGACGGCCACAGGCATGAACAGCTTTCGAAGGGGATTAGATAGACTCCTGGAGGATCAGTCTATTCGTGGCTACTAGCCATGGTGGCTGAGGGGACCCTCCACATTCAGAGGCACTAATCCTCTGAATCTCCCAGTCAGAAGGCAACATCAAGGGAAGGGTGGTTGTTGGCTCTCCAGAGGAACTGGTTGGCCACTGTGTGAGACAGGAGTCTAGACTAGATGGACCCTCACTGGTCTGATCCAGCAGGGCTCTTCTGATGTTCTTATCATGGCCACAGGAATAGGCAGCTTTAAAAGGGGACTGGGAAGATTCATGGAAGATAAGTTTATCAATGGCCACTAGCCATGGTGGCTGAGGGGGACCGCCGCATTCAGAGGTATTAAACATCAGGGGAAGGCCTCATCCTCTATGCCCTGGTGTTGGCCCTCCAGAGGAACTGGTTGGCCACTGTGTGGGAAAGGATGCTAGATGTAAAGTACTGGGTTCACCGCATGGAGAACTCGAACAAAGACATGCGCTCAGACGCGTTTATTGTACTTCACACACCAACTGGCAAATGGCCCCACAAGGTCAACTATATACATCCCACCCGGCACACCCACAGTCCCATTGGAGGGTTTGAATTTCCTGCCAGAGGTACTATTGGTGGACACTAGATGGTCTAGGATCCTAGGTCCCTTTGTGTTCAGGAACCAAGCTCCTTACTTTAACTGCTGACCCCTGGAGGTGGTCCGCGTACATAACACTGGACTAAATGGACCACTGGTCTGATCCATCAGGGCTCTTCTTATGTTCTTTTTAGGGGAAGGCCTCAGCCTCTATGCACTGTTGTTGGCCCTTCAGATGAACTGGCTAGCCACTGTGTGAGCCAGGATGCTGGACTAGATGGACCACTGGTCTGATCCAGTGGGGCTCTTCTTGTGTTCTTATCAGGGGAAGGCCTCGGCCTCTCTGCCCTGTTGCTGGCTCTCCAGAGGAACTAGTTGGCCACTGTGTGAGGCAGGATGCTGGACTAGATGGACCTTCACTGGTCTGATCCATGAGGGCTCTTGTTGTGTTCGTGTGTTAATACGAAGTAAGCTGTTCCATGGGATATGTGTTTGTAAAACCCTATGCAATCAAAGTTTTTAATCGTACGTCTTATTTGCTGGATTGCGTTTTTCTCAAGTGCGTTGCACTCTCAGCATTTCACGCTGCTGCTCTGGTGGGTCTCGATCAGGGGTCCCCACTTTTTTGAGCCTCCGGGCACCTTGGGCATCTGGCACAAGGTGGTGGGTGCAACTGCAAAGTGGCGGCCCCAGGAGTCAGAGCTGACTGCACAGAGGAAACCCAAGCACAGGGAGAGGAAGGGCCAACCAATACCGTGGCAGCCGCTGCTGCAGAAACAACATTATTTTCATTTGCAGTCAATTGGATCTTCAATGGCCAGTCAGGAGCTCTACTCGGCAAGAGCCCCACTTGGCCCCAATGACTTTCTAAAACTGCTCAGTAGACACCTAGAAAGGTGGTAGGTGCTGTAGCGCCCACGGGAACCCAGTTGGGAACTCCTGGTTTTGGTCCTGGCACCTGGAAGTGGAAACTCCCCCCAGCAGTTTGCTAAAAGCCATGAAAAGCCAATTCCAGAGGTTGGGGGAGCTTCACGAAGCATGGGGTGTTGCAATGGGGGGTGGGAGAGATGGCGATCCATAGGTGCATGCTCATGCCCTAGGGTTGCCAGGTTTGAGTTGAAAAATACCTGGAGACTTTGGGGGTGGATCCAGGAGAGGGCAGAGTTTGGGGAGGGGAGGGGCCTCAGCATGGTACAAGGCCGTAGAGTCCACCCTTCAAAGCAGCCATTTTCTTCAGGGGAGCTGATCTCTGTCAGCTGGAGATCGGTTGTAAAAGTGGGTGACCCCAGGCCCCACCTGGAGGCTGGCAACCCTATCTCCCCCCAATGGAAAGCTTGCTCCCTCATATTTCCTTCGAGAAGACTTTGATTTGGGTTTCACCAAGCTTCCTCTCTTAAGTGGAGTCCCCATGCCTCATGACACTTTTGTCAGACGAGTCTCCTGACCCCTAGAATTGGCCTCTGGGGAGTCTTTGGGGGCTGCAGAGAGAAAAGGAAAGCTCCTTCATTAGCATGTCCACAAGATAATGACTCAGCCCTACCCCACCTTCCTGAGTTGATATAAATCACCTGCCTACCAGTTCTCTTCTCACCTTGACACAGAGAGTACTCCATCTTTCTGTGTTGTACCGCTGAGGATGCCAGTCACAGCTGCTGGTGAAATGTCAGGTCCTACAATGCCAAGACCACGGCCAGACAGCCCGGGAGATCTACAACAACGAATGATTTATTTTTTCATTGCATTCCCCCTCATGAGCCATCGTCTGCCGGCGGTGTAAAAAACAAAACCAAACCACAATGAAAGAAAATAAATTAATAGGCACGCAAAAACGGAAGACTTTGTACTACGTTTGTCGCGTGTAGGAGGAGAAGGAATACTCATTGTCATGCCGCAGTGGAACAGACGAGACGGTTTATTTTTTGATCTTTTAAAAATCTCCCCTTAATTAGGTCAGATTGCCCAAGAAAAGAAGCTTTCCAAAATAAGCCCCGATTGCCGCTCTATGATCACTGCTCCATCTTAAAATAGCGGCAATGAAAGTTTGTTTCGGAAAGCTTCAAGACGCAAAGAGATCTTGCTGTCTGCATTGTAGGATTTTCTGGGGGGCGGGGGGGAGAGAAATCTCCATTTCCCCCACCACACCCTTCCCGAGATGAATGAAATTCTGCTATGGATACCTTCATTTGGAGAATTCCTGCATTCATCAGTAGACGCCGTCCCCCCGTGCTCAGCTTGACTTGACTTTTCAGGAAACGACACCACGCCGCTGTAATCATAAGAGAGATCGTTCTTTCGTAGTGCAGAGTCTAGCCGGGAAATATGAGCCTGCAGTGTGATGTGGCTGTGAAGAAAGCCAATGCAATCTTAGGATGCATTAACAGAAGCATTGCGTCCAGATCACGGGAGGTGGTAGTCCCGCTCTATTCTGCTATGGTCAGGCCTCACCTGGAGTAGTGTGTCCAGTTTTGGGCACCACATTTTAGGAAGGATGTTGACAAGCTCGAGCATGTCCAGAAGAGGGCAACCAGGATGGTGAGAGGGTTGGCATCCAAGTCTTAGGAGGAAAGGCTGAAAGAGTTGGGTCTGTTTAGCCTGGGAAAGAGAAGGCTTAGAGGGGACATGATTGCAGTCTTCAAGTATCTGAAGGGCTGTCACGTAGAAGGTGGAGCAGATCTATTCTCTCTTGCTCCGGATTTCAAGACTAGATCTAATGGGTGGAAATTACAAGGGAGCCGTTACTGGCTAGATATCAGGAGAAACTTCCTAACTGTAAGAGTGGTTGAGCAGTGGAACAGACTGCCTTGGGAGGTGGTGGATGCTCCTTCGCTGGACGTTTTCAAGCGGAGGCTGGACAACCATCTTTCGGTTATGTTGTAGGTATGTAGGTATGTAGGTATGTAGGGCTATCTTTCGGCTGTGCTCCTGCAGAGGGCAGGGGGTTGGACTAGATGACCTGCAAGGTCCCTTCCAACTCTAATGTTCTATGGTTCTATGATTACACAAATATCTGTGGTGGGTGAGGCATAAACAGGAACTTACCGTCCACCCCCCGAGGGGCAAACTGAGTGGAGTTACAAGCGAGAGGCGAAAATATATGGATTTAATAATGCATATTTGGACAGTGCGTTTCAAACATCTTGCCTGATCTCTGTCCCCTGATTAGTTAACAGATGTCTGACACAGACTGTTGCTTTGGATGATGCATGGCCCGATGTGATGAACTGTGGTTCCAGGGAACAGATGAGCTGCATCTCCAATCGCAGCAGAGTAAGGTTAACGCCTCTTAAATCGCCTTAGTAATGCAATTAAGATAGATAAGGGGTGTCAAACATGTGGCCCGGGGGCTGGATCAGGCCCCTGGAGGACTTCTCTCAGGCCCGCAGTGGAACTGGCTGTCTTCCGCTTCCTCTTCCAGTTCTGCTGCTGCTGCGTCATCGTAGGTTTGCAGCTTACAGATACACACCTGAACAGCATACTCAGGATTGCAACAGCAGAGACATTTTGATGTGATAATTCAGCACAAGAGGTGTCAGTGATCAGACACTGTTAAATAAACAAAATCTTGCAAGAGTGCGAAGGTTTTAAGCATGTTTTTATTTTAAGTTAACCCCCCTTTTGTGTTTGTGTCCTTTATAAAATTGATATCTCCGCTATCTGGCATTACATTTTATGACACACACGGCCCGGCCCAACGAGGTCTCATTTATGTCAGATCCAGCCCCTGTAACAAATGAGTTTGACACCCCTGACCTAGATCAAATTAGGCACTGTGCGACTGAATACCACAGGAATCCATGAAGCTGCCTTCTACTGAATCAAACCCTTGGTCCATCAAGATCAATATTGTCTACTCATATTGGCAGCCATTCTTCAGGGTCTTTCACATCATCTGCTACCTGGTCCTTTCAACTGGAGATACTGGGAATTGAACCGGCAACCTTCTACAAGCCAAGCAGATATTCTACCACTCAGCAACAGCCCCTTCCCCGCAAGTTGCTTGGGTGCAACCATGTGGGAAAGCTTTGGCCTACATGCCCCACTTCTGGGCTTTCTGGAATTGTGAATAAGAATAAGTAGAAGAAGAAGAGGAGGAAGGAGAATAGGAGGAGGAAGAAGAGGAAGAGGAGGTGGTTTTTATATACTGCATTTCTCTACCCTAAGGAGTCTCAAAGCATAAGAACATAAGAACATAAGAGAAGCCAATGTTGAATCAGGCCAATGGCCCATCTAGTCCAACACTCTGTCACACAGCGGCCAAAATATACCAGGGGCCATCAGGAGGTCCAGCAGTGGGGCCAGGACACTAGAAGCCCTCCCACTGCTGCCCCCTCCAGCAGCAAGAATAGAGTGCATCACCTGCCCCAGACTGAGAGTTCCCATCTATACCCTGTGGCTAATAGCCACTGATGGACTTCTGCTCCAGATGTTTATCTAATTCCCTCTTGAAACTGTCCATGCTTGTAGCTGCCACCACCTCCTGTGGCAGTGAATTCCATAGCAACTTACAATCACCTTCCCTTCCTCTCCCCACAACAGATACTCTGTGAGATAGGTGGGGCTGAGAAAGTTCCGAGAGAACTGTGACTGGCCCAAGGTCCCCCAAGCAGGCTTCATGTAGAGGAGTGGGGAATCAAACCCAGTTCTCCAGACTGGAGTCCGCCACTGTTAACCACTACAACCACTCTCTAGTTTGTTGCTGCGGCAAAACTTTGGTCTGACCTTTGATCCAACCGAACTCTTCCTCTGTTCTTACCTAAGGCAGGGATCAGGTCCTTAGGTATGGATTAGATCCCACGTCCAGCCCCCCAGTGTCTCCAGCTAAAAGGATCAGGTAGTCGTTGATGTGAAAGACCTCTCCCTGAAACCCTGCACAGGTGTTGCCAGGCAAGACTGACCTTGATAGCTCAGTGAGAGGCAGTTCCCATGGGCTCATTTTCCCGATGGCTGGATTGATCCATGTCAAGTTATTTGACATTCGAAGCAACGGTCCTCTGAAGGTTTTGCTTTGCTGCGGCTTTTGACTTGGATTTCCAAACCTCTAGGTTTTCATTCAAGTCCCAGTTGTTTTTTTTATATTGTTTCCCAGGGCTCTTTTTGAACATAAGAACATAAGAGAAGCCAATGCTGAATCAGGCCAATGGCCCATCTAGTCCAACACTCTGTCACACAGCGGCCAAAAATACCACGTGCTATCAGGAGGTCCAGCAGTGGGGCCAGGACACTAGCAGCCCTCCCACTGCTGCCCCCTCCAGCACCAAGAATAGAGTGCATCACCTGCCCCAGACTGAGAATTCCCATCTATACCCTGTGGCTAATAGCCACCGATGGACTTCTGCTCCATATGTTTTGTAGCAGGAACTCCTTTGCATATTAGGCAACACACCCCTAATGTAGCCAATCCTCCAAGAGCTTACAGTAGCCCCTGTAAGAAGAGCCCTGTAAGCTTTTGGAGGATTGGGTACATTAGGGGGGGTGTCACCTATTATGCAAAGGAGTTCCCGCTACAAAAAGAGCCCTGCTGTTTCCACCGTGTGTTCCTCAAACCAGGCAACTCAATACTATTTCTGCCATGTGTTCCTCAAACCAGGCAACTTGTATCAGGCAGCTCTCATGGAATCAGTCAGCCTACTCCGTAGACAGTGGTTTGAGGGTTGCAAGCATACTGCTCTCATCCAGCAAGGGAGATTGACATGTCAATATACCGTAAGTGCGAAGGCAGAGGCATCTGTTCCCACAGGGCACCATTCATTTCTGCCCCGCAGAATGATCTGGATGAGTCTTATGATGTAGATAGAAATGCACATTCCCATCCAAATTGTTTGTCCAAGAGCTTGTCCGGCTGCTGCATAAAGACTGACAGTGGAGGGGAGCTCACCACCTCCCTAGGCAGCTGATTCCAGAGCTGAACAACTCTTTTTATAAAAAAGTTTCTCCTAAGACCCAGCTGGTACCTTCCCACTCTCAATTTCAACCCATGATTGCGAGTCCTCTCCTCCGCTGCCCACAGGAACAGCTCCCTGCCCTCCTCCTCCGAGCGACAGCCCTTCAGAGCCTTCAAGAGAGCCATCCTGTCCCCCGTCAACCTCCTCTTCTCCAAAAGGAACATTCCCAAGTCCCTCAGCCTTTCCTCACAGGGCTCGGTCTCCAGGCCCCCGATCATCCTCGTCAGTCTTCTTTGCACCCATTCCATTCTGTCCACATCCTTCTCGAACTTTCCTTGGCAGAAAGTGCTGCCAGGTCACAGCGGACATAGCGACCCCCGCGGGGTTTTTAAGGGGAGAGAACAGAGGTGGTTTGTCTGCCTCTGTGTAGGAGCCCTGGGTTTCCTTGGTGGTCCCCCTTCCAAGGACTTACTGAGGCCAACTCTGCTTAGCTTCTGAGATCTGAGGAGACCAGGCTAGCTTGGGATGTCTAGGTCAGGGCCCATCCAAATTATGTCTGTCAGTGCTATCAAGTTGCAACTGACTGACAGCAACTGGAGCAAGGAGCTTTCAAGGCAAGTGAGGAGCAGCGGTGGTTGGCCATTGCCTCACTCTTCAGAGTCTTCCTTGGTGGTCTCCCATACAAGACATGTAGCAGCCCCAGCAAGGGGCTTTCAAGGCAAGTGAGAAGCAGAGGTGGTTTGTCATTGCCTCGCTCTGCAGAGTCTTCCTTGGTGGTCTCCCATACGAGACGTATAGTGACCCCAGCAAGGGGCTTTCAAGGCAAGTGAGAAGCAGAGGTGGCTTGCCATTGCCTTCCTCTTCAGAGCCTTCCTTGGTGGTCTCCCATCCAAGTATCAACCTTGCTTAGCTTTCTCGATTTGACAAGATTGGACTATACCCTACCTTTCCACACACCACCATCCATTTTCTTTTTGCCGTCAAGTCACAGCTGACTTATGGTGACCCTGTAAGGTTTTCAAGGCAAGAGGCGTTCAGAGGTGGTTTGCCTTTGCTTGCCTCTGCGTCACAACCCTGGCCTTCCTTGGTGGTCTCCCATCCAAGTACTAGGCAGGGGCGACCCTACTTAGCTTCTGAGACCTGACAAGATCAGGCTAGCCAACCTGGTGTAGTGGTTAGGCATGCAGAGTCTAATCTGGGAGAACCGGGTTTGATTCCCCACTCCTCCACTTGCAGCTGCTGGATGATCTTGGGCAAGCCACAGTTCTGTCAGAGCTGTTCTCTGAAGGGCAGTTTCTGTCAGAGCTCTCTCAGCCCCACCTACCTCACAGGGTGTCAATTGTGGGGAGGGGAAGGGAAAGGAGTTTGTAAGCCGCTCTGAGATTCCTTTGGGTAGTGAAGGGCGGGGTATAAATCCAATCTCCTCCTCCTCCTCCTCCTCCTCTTCTTCTTCTACTGTAACTATAATAAGGCATAAGACACAATATTTCTTCCTTTGTAAACCACCTGAGACTCCAAGTGGGTATAACAGCCCTCCTCCTCCTCTTCTCCTCCTCCACCTAAGGTTAGACAAGATTAATTGCATACTACCAGAGCTGGATTGGGACCCAGTGTGTTTCACCCAATATACATAATAAAGGATAGCTATTGCAGTCATTTTGCTAATAATAATAGCACTGTCATAACGTATCACTCAGTGTCAAAGCCTCAACAAATGTGGTGTATTGGGCTGTTTGAGTTTGCTTTACGCTTCCCTCACTGCAAGCCCATGACCCTCGTAAGGTCAGGGTCCCACCCCTCAGCCTCTTCCCATTTCATTTCATTGTCTGCCAGCGGTCTCACGTACAAAGCACATGCCTTGGTCATTGATCCCCTTAACACCAAAGAAAAAGATACAAGAGAACTTGGACAAAAAGGTGTCGAGCAAAAGGCAAAATTGATTGGGAGTGAGGAAACGGGTTCGCAGCAGGTGAGAGAAACGATCAAAAAGAAGTTCTTAAATGGGGGGGAATAAATAGATATGACATTGTAACTAGGTTGGGAAAAGTGAGACTGGGGGATCGGTTAATTGTTTCATGCAGAGCCACTTTTTTGCCATCAGGTCACAGCAGACAAATGGCGACCCCTGTAGGGTTCCAGACAAAGAGATGTTCAGAGGTGGTTTGCAGAAAAGGGCAACTAGGATGATAAAGGGGTTGGAACACTTGCCCTATGAAGAAAGGTTAAAGCGCTTGGGGCTCTTTGGCTTGGAGAAACGACGGCTGAGGGGGGGTGACATATTCGTGGTTTACAAGATTATGCATGGGGTAGAGCAGGTTGAGAAAGAAGCCCTTTTCTCCCTTTCTCACAATACAAGAACTCGTGGGCACTCCATGAAACTGCAGAGCAGTCGGGTTAGAATGGATCAAAGGAAGGATCTTCTTCTTCATCCAAAGAGTGATGAACACATGGAATTCACTGCCACAGGAGGTGGTGGCAGCTACAAGCATGGACAGCTTCAAGAGGGAATTGGATAAGCATATGGAGCAGAGGTCCATCAGTGGCTATTAGCCGCAAAGTATAGACAGGGACTCTCAGTCTGGGGCAAGGGATGCACTGTCTTCTTGGTGCTTGGGTGGTGGTGGTGGTCAACAGTTGGAGGGCTTCTAGTGTCCTGGAGATTTGCTGGCATTGGCTTCTCTTATGTTCTTATGTTCTGCCTCCATGTCAAGAGGAATCCCATCCAAATATCGACCAGGGCTGACCCTGCTTGGCTTCCAAGATCTGATGAGATTGAGCTAGCCTAGGCTTTCGAGGTCATGGGCACGTGTGGTTGCTCAATCTGTCTAGAGGAGAGGGTGCCTAGAGGTCATCTTCATTCACCCTGCAGGTGTCCACAATGGTGGGGACAGGCTTACTCAGTGACGGGGTCCAGCACGTGGCATGCACGGCCATAAGCCGTCGCTTCTCTCTTTTTGTGTGTTTGATTCTTGTGCACTGGGCCAGCCCATACCCAGAAATGTTGTGGTGAGTGGTGTGTGGGAGGACATCAGGGGGAGGAACTAGGATTGCTCATGTAACCTCAGCTTGTCGGTTCTGTGGGGCAGAACTCGGAATGAGTCTCGCAATCATTCGGAGAGAATAAGACATTTTTTTCACCTTTCAATTAACACCGTGTAACAAAAACTTAGAACTTAGTGACACAACTGAACAGGGACCTCTTAAAGTCCAAACCATTAACTTCTCCCTTCTTCACCATTTGTCACCCCTAAAGTCCATCCTTTCCCTCTTTTTGGTGGGTCAAGAAGTCTCTTAGCTGAACACTCTGTGCACTGGCTTCCAAAACAAGGGTCCCCAGGGCTATTTTGGGGCAGGAACGCACAGGAACGGAGTTCTGGCTGGCTCCCGAGTTGGCCACGCCCAGCAGGAACTCATTAGCATAATAGGCCACACCCAACAGCAGAAACTCATCAGGATTGGCTACATTAGGGGTGTGTGGCCTAACATGGAGAAAAAGCCCTGGGTTTTGACAACAAACAAGGTAAACAGAATAAGAAGCAAAAGGTGGGAGTGGCTGGATGACCACACTGCTGGTTACATGGGGGTGTGGCCTAATAGGCTAATGAGCTGTGCTCTCAGGGGTGTGGCCTAATATGCTACTAGGTTTCTGTTGTTGGGTGTGGCCTATTATGCTTATGAGTTCCTGCTGGGCTTTTTCTACAAAAAAAAGCCCTGAGTAGCACCTTAGAGATCAATAAGATTTCATGAGAAAGGGAAAAGTCCTTCTTTCCGTGCCTTCTCTGTCCCATGCATTGTGTTAGGCAGCATCTGTTATCTATAAAATTTGGTCTGTTTCCCTGCCTGCCTTCTATTTTACCATCCCTCTGTTGCACAACTGAGAAATGTAGGCAAAGTTCAGACCGGCAGTTTGCCCTGCTATAGCCGTGCGCGAACCATGTTTCACAAGCAGATTAACGGGGCCGTTCACACAGGCACATCTGTCTGGCGTTCCCCACCCCGTAGTCAACCTGTCGTGTACCACTTTGCTCCTGCATTTAAAAGACACTTGGTGAAAGTGGTAGCAAATCCCAGAGAGTGCACTTATCCCGCTTCATTCCGCTTCCGGGAAGTGTGAATGTTAACCTGAAAAGCCGGGAACAACCCGTGGTAATAATGTCTGCTGGGTGTTTCCGCGCATAAGATGCACTTGATTGCCCTGGAGAGGCAGCAGCGATATGATTGGATGTGCTCTGCTGTACCACCCAATGCGGTGCCGGCGCAACGTTATCCACCCCAAATAGCCCTGATGCGCTTATGCACACATAGCCGAATTACCAGGAAAAAGCTGTTTACAGCTGTGCCTCCGGGCCAGCAATCTGAAAGCTCCCTCCCACCTCCTCCCAGTATGCTCCCGCATCAGTCCACGCAGTGTGACTGGGAAAACCCAGAACAGTTTGTTCCGGGTGTCTTTTGTAACGACTCTCTCTCGCTTCAAACTGCCAGTCTGAACTCAGCCGTAGTGGCCTAGGAGGCCACAAGCAGCTGATTTTCCTAACATTTTCAGTTTGTTTTTATTGTTCTCTTTTTGGAACAAAATGGCACAAGGTAGATTGTCTGTGACAGTCCCTTTCTACCCTTAAATTGCAGCTCTGATCGAGGACATCAGAGTCAAAACATTCCCCAAGCCGTTTCGGAGACTATAAGTCCAAACATGTTTTGGAAGAAGACAGTCTTTGAGCCAACACATCTAACACTGCATCAAAAATCTTGCGCTCAAGTATGCAGCCACATTTTCTGTTTGCTGGGGGTGCATTAAGGAAGCTGTGGGGATGCTTGTGATTCTCTCCGTGGCTTCTGATGAATTTCGGAGGCTGCTCGGCTGTTGGAAGTCAGGAAACATTTTCAGCAATATGTGTACATCTCAGTAGATGTCCCGAAAATGGAGTGGAATTATCTGGACAGACCAAATCAAAGCTTCTCGTTTCTGGCATGAGCTTTGTTTTTTTAGGGTATTTCCCCCTTTCAGACTTGGAACATAAGAACATCAGGAGAGGCCTGCTGGATCAGACCAGTGGTCCTTCTAGTCCAGCATCCTGTCTCGCACAGTGGCCAACCAGTTCCTCTGAAGGCCCAATAACAGGGCATAGAGTCCTAGAGCTTCATAAGGACATGAGAAGAGCGCAGTGCTGGATCAGACCAGCGGTCCATCTAGTCCAGCATCCTGTCTCATACAGTGGCCAACCAGTTCCTTGGAAGGCCCAATAACAGGGCATAGAGTCCAAGAGCTTCGTAAGAACATGAGAAGAGCGCAGTGCTGGATCAGACCAGTGGTCCATCTAGTCCAGCATCCTGTCTCATACAGTGGCCAACCAGTTCCTCTGAAGGCCCAATAACAGGGCATAGAATCCAAGAGCTTCATAAGAACATGAGAAGAGCGCAGTGCTGGATCAGACCAGCGGTCCATCTAGTCCAGCATTCTGTCTCACACAGTGGCCAACCAGTTCCTCTGGAGGGCCAACAACAGGACGCAGAGGCTGAGGCCTTCCCCTGATGTTGCCTCCTGGCTCTGGGATTCAGAGGCTCAGTGCCTCTCAATATGGTGGTTCCCCTCACCAACCATATTCAGTAGCCACTGATTGACTTATCTGCCATGAATCTATCTCATCCCCTTCTAAAGCCGTTTATTTCTGGGGCTATCACTTTCAGCTTCTTACAGTTCTCTCAGAACACTCTCAGCCCCACCTACCTCACAAGGTGAGGTGTTGCGGGGAGAAGACAGGAAGGTAACTGTAAGCCGCTTTGAGACAGGTACAGAGGAGAGTGACGAGGATGATCAGGGGCCTGGAGACCAAGAAGCCCTATGAGGAAAGGCTGAGGGGAGTGTTCATTCAGGAGAAGAGGAGATTGAGGGGAGACATGACTGCTCTCTTGAAGTATCTGAAGGGCTGTCACTTAGAGGAGGGCAGGGAGCTGTTCCTGTTGGCAGCAGAGGGGAGGACTCACAAGAATGGGTTTAAATTAAGGGCGGGAAGGTACCGTTTGGATTTTAGGAAAACTTTTTCACAGTCAGAGTTGTGCCACAGTGGAATCAGCTGCCTAGGGACATGGTGAGCTCCCTCTCACTGGCATTCTTCAAGCAGCAGCTGGACAAACCCTTGTCAGGGATGCTTCTAAGGCGGAGCCTGCATTGAGCAGGGGGTTGGATTAAATGGCCCGCATGGCCCCTTCCAACTCTGTGATTCTATGCTTCTACTCCTTAAGGTAGAGAAAAGTAGGGTATAAAAACCAATTCATCACCTTCTTCTCTCAAAGGAATAAAGGGCTTCTTAGAAATGCATTACAAAAAGGGAAAGAAGAAGACAAGAAGAGATTGGATTTATACCCCGCCCTTCACTACCCGAAGGAGTGTCAGAGCATCTTACAAACTCCTTTCCCTCCCCCTCCCCGCGACAGACGCCCTGTGAGGTAGGTGGGGCTGAGAGAGCTCTTTCGAGAACTGCTCTTTTTCAAGAACAGCTGTGCAAAAACTATGGCTTGCCCAAGGTCGTCCAGCAGCTGCAAGTGGAGGAGTGGGGAATCAAACCCGGCTCTCCCAGATTAGAGTCTGTGCACTTAACCACTAGATAGAGGTGTGCAGTTGCTCGTAGTCTATTATTGAACCATGCATAGATTTATGCCAGCACACTAAAACAATTACACAGCGGGTTTCTGTGTATAATATATTACTCAGTGTTCCAAGTGAATAGCTGCGTTAAGAAGAAGAAGAGAATGGATTTATACCCCGCCCTTCACTACCCAGAGGAGTCTCAGAGAGGCTTACAAACTCCTTTCCCTTCCCCTCCCCACAACAGACACCCTGTGAGGTAGGCGGGGCTGAGAGAGCTCTTGACAGAAACCGCTCTTTTTTCAAGAACAGCTCTTATCAGAACTATGGCTTGCCCAAGGTCATCCAGCCAGGTGCAAGAGGAGGAGTGGGGAATCAAACCCGGTTCTCCCAGATTAGAGTCTGCACACTTCACCACTACACCAAACTGTTAGTCTGTAGTAAGAGACAAAGTCAGCTTTGGACTCAAGAAAGCTGATACCCTGGCTAATTCTGTCAGTTTGTAAGGCGTTCTTGGCCTTGCATTTTGTGACTTACTGTGAGAAACCTGTGGGTGCCAATTCCTAATAAAGGACCTGTGACAACCAGCTTTTGAGCAGTGGACATTTTATGAATTATAAATCCACATGTCAGGGATTGGTGACGTTAAGCTGTATATTTTCAGCTGTATAAATGGACTTCCTGACACTGGATCTTCAGTGTTTTGAATTTTGGAGTACTTTGGCTCTTAAATGACAGGAAGTCTCACTCCATACCGCCTTTTCTGACTAAGCAGAGGTTATCCAGGGTCTCGGGCAAGGGAGAGTTGAGGGGGCAAAGGGAAGTATAACTTCAGTTTAGCGTCATGTCTAAATCCTCTCTTATATATGCACAGTGACCAGTTGGTCACAGCTACTGGTCTGTAGGTAGCAGGGATTTACTGGTCTGCAGGTGGGGAGATTAACCGGTGGCAGGGGTGATCATAATGACATTGCTGGTGACAAGGGATATAATGACATCGCCGGTAACAAGCTGATGTCATTTCCCGTGTGCTCAGACGTTATGTCGGCATGGCGCCAGGCAGGGCTCTTTTTGTAGCAGGAACTCCTTTGCATATTAGGCCACACCCTCTAATGTAGCCAATCCTCCAAGAGTTTACAGAGCTCTTCCTACAGGGGCTACTGTAAGCTCTTGGAGGATTGGCTACATCAGGGGTGTGTGGCCTAATGTTAGCCGAAATGCTTATCTACGCATTGATCGGACTAAACTTAAGTGAGTTCTGGTCTATGTATACAGAGAAAGCAGAGAATCCATTCCCAAAGAGAACACGTGACAAGGTTTCTTTAGTAAAATCAGTTATTCTCTTTACTGAATAATATCTTTTGGTTCCCAGGCATACAAAAACAGATTCATTCACACATGCAAACAAGTCCCTTTAGATACAAGAGAAAAGGAAGACAACGTGGGGTTTTAAACTAGAGATATTTAGGAGTGGGAAACACATGGTACTTACCTGATTCCTGGAGCTCGACCTTCACAGCGAAGAATGCAGGAGTAGAGATTCTGGCTAAGGGAAACTCTTACTACACACAGTTGGAACCAGCCAACACGTGTGGGCTTCTTGGTTGCGATCCAAGAAAGCACGCCAGAGTTACCTATAGTAGACTCTAGGTTATCAGGGTAGGGTTAGATGACTAGCTAGCGAAGAACAAAGGTTGAACCTTGCCTTTTATTAGCCATTTTGGGGGGCTGGCAGTAGGGTCATCTTCCCTCCTGTTAATCCGCCTCATTCCTATACCATTGGCTTTTAGAATGGTAGGTGCCTACCTAAGAGGGGGGGGCAATATTGGAAATCTACACCCTTCACTCAATGGGGCCTCCGGTCAAAGGTGTGAAGATGAGTTGTCATGGAAACCTTAGAACTTCGAATGACTCTGTTCTGGTCCAAGTCATAAATCAGGGGACAGTGTTAACACTCCCAAAACCAGGCATCCTGTGGGTTACGTGTTGACTCTGAATTCCTGGATGGTGGGCTTGTTGTTGTTTTCACCATCCTTCCAGGCAGACCCTAATGGGGATGTTCTTCTTCTTCTTCCCAGTGCATGATGGGTAGGTATGTGAGTGCGTAAGTGTGTGTGTCACTTCATTAGCATGAAGGAGCAGACAGCATGGCAACTTCCCAATGCAGAGAGTCACATCTAACAACGCACACAATTTCCCCAAACCCATAGACACTTGTGAGCACCATTCAGGTGTCTGTGTAGGTCAGCAAACAGCAAATAAAAGCATTTTTTAAAAAACACATCTCCTAACACTAATATGCAAAGGAGTTCCTGCTACAAAAAGAGCCCTGGGGACATTCTGGAATTCGGACAGACTTCTATAGGATGCTGACGATGCTTCCCGCATTTCCAGGATGAACTTCCATATCCAGGATGAACTTTTGATGGACCGATGGTTTGAGTCAGTATAAGGCAGCTTCATGTATTCATGAGAACTATTTTTTAATATGGGACTATTACTCAGTGGTAGTGCACCTGCGTTGCATGCAGGAGGTCCAGTAGCTCCAGCTGGAAGATCTCCGGTAGCACAGATTGGGAAGGACCTTTCTCAGGGCTTGTGTGTGTTAAAGGTCAAGTCACTTCCCACTTGCGGCGAATCTAAGAATTAATGATCTCCAAAGCATCCTATCATTGACAGCCTTGCCCAGGTCTTGTACACCGAGGGTCATGGCTTTCCCTATGAAGAAAGGTTAAAATGCTTGGAGCTCTTTAGCTTGGAGAAACGACGGCTGAGGGGTGACGTGATCAAGGTTTATAAGATTGTGCATGGGATAGAGCAAGTCGAGAAAGAAGTCCTTTTCTCCCTTTCCACACAATACAAGAACTCGTGGGCACTCAATGAAATTGCTGAGCTGTTGAGTAAGAACAGATAAAAGGAAGTCCTTCTTCACCCAAAGAGTGATTAACACATGGAATTCACTGCCACAGGAGGTGGTCGCAGCTACAAGCATGGACGGCTTCAAGATGGAATTGAATAAATAGATGGAGCAGAGGTCCATCAGTGGCTATTAGCCACAAGGTATAGATAGGAACTCTCGGTCCAGGGCAAGTGATGCTCTGTATTCTTGGTGCTTGGGGGGGGGGGCAACAGTGGGCGGGCTTCTAGCGTCCTGGCCCCACTGGTGGACCTTCTGATGGCACCTGATATTTTTGGCCACTGTGTGACAGAGAGTGTTGGACTGGACGGGCCATTGGCCTGACCCAACATGGGCTTCTCTTATGTTCTTATCTGCTCTGCATGCAGAAGGCCCCAGGTTCAATCCCTGGTATCTTCAGTTTAAAGAATCAGGTAGCCAGTGTCGTGTAAGAGCCACTGCCTTTGACAGGCCGATGTTCTGCATCAGTACATGGAGGCTTCATGCATTCACAAAGAATGTCATGTACACCGAGGTGGATCTCCCTCCGCTACAATCAAGCGGCACTCTCCTCCCCCCTTTGTCCATCGGTGCTTTGATGCCTTCCCGCCAGCTGTTTCATAATACCTTGTTGTACATCCCCCTCGGTGTCAGACAGGACTTTCATCTTCGCTGGTATGGGGCCAGAGTTGCAGCCCACCGTTTTCCCCGACTCTTAAAAAAAACAAACGCTTTTGATCAAGTCCCTTCCCTGAAGCTCTTGGAGTGGTTTCGCAATTGCTGGCAGAGCGGTGAAACAGAGAGCCAGGGATGTTTGAAACAGCGGTGAAGAGGCAGGGAACAAACAATGGGAGGGGAAGTTCAATTCTCGGCGTGAGCAGAGGTTAATAGGAAGACACCCACAGGGATCAGGGGAGGCGAGGAAGTCTGGAAAGAGACAATAAATCTCGGGAATTGCCCGGCGTGGTGGCCGATGAATTTCGACATCGCTGAGTGTCAGGAAGCGCAAATTGAAAGGGGCAACTTAAGCAATGCGAACGTAGCTGCATGTCCTTTTGCACAGGGTTGCCAGCCTCCAGGTGGGGCCGGGAGGCCTCCCAGGATGACAGCTCCTCTCTAGAGAACAGAGATCAGTTCCCCAGGAGGAAATGGCTGCGGCGTAGACTCTATGGCAGGGGTGTCGAACTCATTTGTGGTGAGGGCCGGATCTGACATAAATGAGCCCTTGTCGGGCCGGGCCACGTGTGTCATAAAAGGTAATGCCAGGTAGTGGAGATATAGACTTTAAAATTAAAAAAAAAACATGCTTAAGACATTCGCACTCTTGCAACCTTGCGTATGCTGTTCAGGTGTGTATCTGTAAAGCTGCCAACCTACGATGATGCAGCAGCAGCAGAACTGGAAGAAGAAGCAGAAGACAGCCAGTTCCACCGCAGGCCTGAGAGAAGCCCTCCGGGGGCCTGATCTGGCCTCCGGGCTGCATGTTTGACACCCCTGGTCTATGGCATTATACCCAGCTAAGATTCCACTTCTCTCCAAAACCACCATTAGGTTTGTCAACTTCCCAGAATTCCTGGAAACTTTGTGCTGTAGAGACCTGGAATTATGGCTGATCTGCGGGCTACAGAGTGTGGTTCCCCTGGAGAAAATGGCTGCTTTGGAGGGTGGAGTCTCGGGCACTGCGCTCTGCTGAGGTCCTTCCCCAGGTTCCACTCCCAAATCTCCAGGGATTTCCCAACCCATAGCTAGCAACCCTTGTCCACCCTCCCATTGCTCCATCCCCAAATCTCCAGGAAACCCCCAACCTGGAGGTGGCCACTCTGCTTGGACAAACAAGTCCCGAATTAGTGTTTACTCAGCTGCCCTCTGAATGAAAAGATTTGGCTTGCCAGGCAGTGTATGTGGTGGGGTGCAGTGTCGCGGAATGATTTTTGTAGCCTTGTTTATATACCGGAAGTTCGTACCAGAGTGACAAAAGGGTAGCTCTAGGAATCAGCAGAAACCTCTATGGTAAAACCGTAGAGTTTCTGTCAATTCCTAGAGCTACCTGTTGTCACTTCCAGTAAGAACTTCCTGTAAATACACGAGGCTGCATTCTTTAATTTTTCTCCCACTGCTGCACAGAGCAGCAGCGGGCAACAGAATCTGGGGTGGAGGGGTTCCCCTGCCCCTACCAGTGACTTGGCAGCCCTAGAAAAGTTCCATTCAGAACTCAATGTAAATCTTGGAGTGCTGCTGACAGTCTGAGTAGACAGTACTGAACTTGATGGACCAATGACCTAGGCAGTAGGTGATGTGAAAGACCTCTGCCCAAGAACTTGGAAATCTGCTGTGGCTCGTCTGAGTAGACAATATGGACCTTGATGGACCAAGGGGTCTTCTTCAGCACGAGGCAGCTTTGTGTGTGTTCATATGTGAATAGGGGAGGGAAGGTTCTTACGGGGTGCTGAGCAGGCCTTTTAAACAGGAGACAATGCGGGAGCTACAGCCCCAGATCTTCATGAAGGAAGGGTCCATATCGATGTTGAAGAACACTGCAGGAGATCTAGCATCCCTGTACATTTTCCTCTTGCCTTCCATTGCAGCAAATCCTAAAATCATTCAACATTTCTTAATGGAACTTTTGACCACCAGACTTTCAGCCCTGGGCAATCCTGGTAGATCCTGTTTCCATAGAAAGTTTCCCCCCCTCTTTCTGATGGCATTTCCAAAATAACACCATAACCACCTCTTTGAAGCTTCTGGTGTAATCTAGAGTACTTAGGAGAAAAGGGCATTTAAAGCTGTTTTTCTTTAAATTTAAACCTTTCAGCTTGTCAGTGAACTGTTGTCCAAATGACTTGTTTGGGTGTCTCCTCTTTATTATTATTTTTTTCTGTCTCCAAGACGTTGCCAGGAATGGATTCGGAGGTTACCTGAGGTTAAAAAAAGGGGCAGGGGGGACTCTCTGAAAGTGAACATCTGTTGTGGATGCTTGCGAAGCAATGCCCAGGCAGAGCTTGGCGACAGTGTCTTTATATGCCTGAAGTATTCCCTCCTTCCTCTGTTTTGTAAGTCATATTGCACTAATGCACTCAGCCACCAGGAAGCGAGTGTTTGTGCTCATTCCAAGGCACATCACAGCCTTCGATGCATCACTCCCTCCCCGCCTCACTTCCCCCACCAAAAATATTACCCTGTAGCCTTAAATCGAAATCCCAACTACTTTCAGGCAGAAAGTACTGTGGCCACTGAAGTTCATAGTGAATTATGGAATTTTGGACAGCTCGTAAAACTTGATTCCAGCTAGGGCTGCCAACTTGAGGTTGGGAAATACCTGGAGATTTTGGGGGGTGGAGCCTCCAGAGGGAAGACGGTGGAGTATGATCCCGTAGAGTCCACCCTCCAAAGCGGCCATTTTCTCCAGGGGAACTGATCTCTGCTGCTTGGAGATCAGACATTGTTCTGGGAGAACTCCAGGCCGCACCTGGAGGTTGAGAACCCTGTTGTGAGAGCCAGTTTGATGTAGTGGTTTAGGAGCACAGACTCTAATCCAGGAGAACTGGGTTTGAGTCCCGACTCCTCCACATGCAGCTGCTGGTGTGACCTTGGGTCAGTCGTCAGTTCTTTCAGAATTGTTCTCACAAGAGCAGTTCTCTCGAGAGCTCTCTCAGCCCCACCTTCCTCACAGGGTATCTGTTGTGGAGAGGGGAAGGGAATGGGAAAGGTATTGTAAGCTGCCCTGAGACTCCTTTGGGTAGGGAAGGGCAGGGTATAATTTAGGGTTGCCAAGTGTCTTACCTCGCAAAGCGGGGGAGAGTCGGTCCCTTTCCGGGACATTTGCGCACACGCTGCAATGACGTCACCCAGAAGTAAAATCATTGTGCTGGGCACATCGCCGGGTGACGCTCTAGCAATCAACCTGTAAACTCTATGGTACCATAGAATTTTCAGGCTGATTGCTAGAGTGTCGCCTGTGACATGCCCAGTGTGATGACATCACTTCCAGGCAACGTCATCACCCAGGCATGTCAGTCCAATCCGGCATTTTGGGGGTGGGGGTTCCCCCTGCTGGCCAGATCTGGACTGGTAGGTTGGGGGCCCTTTGGGTGGGGAAACCCCCGCCCCCCTGGGGGACTTGGCAGCCCTAGTATAATTCCAGTCCCCTCTCCTCTCCTCGTCTTCTATTTCCAGCTTAGGCCAAATGTTATGACTGCAGAGTTCTTCCCTGGCCCTGATTGCTAAGGGGTTGGGAGGGGTTCGGGTTTTTCTTCACCAGAGGCCTTCACACAGATGCTGGAGAGACCACTGTAGGAGCTGCTCTAGAACTGGATTTTATGCATTCAGTTGGATTAGACTGCGTGGCCTACAAGGCCATTTCCCGCCCTAGAGATGGATGTTTGTTGGGAGGGGGTTGCAGAGGAGGGTCGCCAGGTAATTGGCAGGAGGGTTGGAGATGGGAACATGGTGGTGGTGGGGTGTACACAGAAAACTTGAGATGTCAGTAACTCTGGGAATTGCCAGAAACTCTATAGTAAAACTCTGGAAATGATATAATCATGCTTGCCAACCTAGTGGATTTTTTAAAAAAATTCTCCTCTGCCACCTCTCGGAGCAGTGGGAGCTTGCCGTGGGGGATGCCCCAAGATGAGCAGGGGCTTTGTGGCCCTATTGCTGAGCTCGGGTTGCCAGCCTCCAAGTTGGGTCCGGAGATCTCCCTGGATTACAATAGATCTGTAAGGCTTTCTCTGAGCCTCGAAAGAGAGATTTCTTCACTCCACTTCCATCACTGTGAATATAGACGGCCGGCGTGGTGTGGTGGTTAAGAACAAAGGAGTCCAATCTGGAGAACCAGGTTCGATTCCGCACTCCTCCACTTGGAGCCTGGTGGGTGACCTTGGGTCATTCACAGCTCTTTCAGAGCTCTCTCGGCCCCCTAAATAATGTCTAGCTCACCATCTAGTGGTGCATAATGCTAAAAGAGCTAGAACTTAAAGGCAGCCAGAAAATGTTCGGATCTCCTGACTATACTGCACACAAGACCATACGGTATACTATACTACCATGAATATACAAACCAGCCTGTTCACTTCCCTGTCCCTAAATTTACTCTTCCAGGGCTCTTTTTGTAGCAGGAACTCCTTTGCATATTAGGCGACACACCCCTAATGTAGCCAGTCCTCCAAGAGCTTACAGAGCTCTTCTCACAGGGGCTACTGTAAGCTCTTGGGGGATTGGCTACATTAGGGGTGTGTCGCCTAATATGCAGGTGTTCCTGCTACAAAAGAGCCCCGCGTCTTCTCTATTGACTAGTGAGATCAGTTCTCTTGGAAAAAATGGCTGTTTTGAAGTGTGTGGACTCTATGGCATTATACCCTGCTGAGTTACTCCCCTCCCAAACCCTGCCCTCTGCAGGCTCCTATCCCAAACCTTCAAGAATTTCCCAGACTGGAGTTGGCATCTCTATGCTGACCCCAGTTTCTGAATCTAGGCATGGAGGAATTCACTGATCACAGTGGATAGAAACGACTCTTTGCCAAACTCTTTAGAAACTCATAGGCACTCAGTGAAATTAATGAACAGTAGTTTTAGAACAGATAAAAAGAAATACTTCTTCGCCCAAAAGGTGATTTGGGTGTAGCTGATTTTCAGTTTTTACTTTCAATTTTGTTTTTAAGGGCTGTACATCACTTAGTGGAACACTCGGTCTGGAGCAGTGATGCTCTGTATTCTTGGTGATTGGGGGGCAACAGTTGGAGAGCTTCTGGAGTTCTGACCCCGCTAGTGGACCTCCTGATGGCACCTGGGTTTGGCACTGTGGACACAGAGTGTTGGACTAGGTGGGCCACTGGCCTGATCCAACATGGCTTCATGTTCTGGCCCTGCTGGGACCTCTGATGGCACCTGGGTTTGGCCACTGTGTGATATAGAGTGCTGGACTAGGTGGGCCACTGGCCTGATCCAACATGGCTTCTCTCATGTTCTGGCCCTGCTGGTGGACCTCCTGATGGCACCTGGGTTTTGGCCACTGTGTGATACAGAGTGTTGGACTGGATGGGCCATTGGCCTGATCCAACATGGCTTCTCTTATGTTCTGGCCCTGCTGGTGGACCTCCTGATGGCACCTGGGTTTTGGCCACTGTGTGATACAGAGTGTTGGATCAGGTGGGCCACTGGCCTGATCCAACATGGCTTCTCTTATGTTCTGGCCCGCTGGTGGACCTCCTGATGGCACCTGGGTTTTGGCCACTGTGTGACACAGAGTGTTGGACTGGATGGACCATTGGCCTGATCCAACATGGTTTCTCTTATGTTCTGGCCCTGCTGGTGGACCTCCTGATGGCACCTGGGTTTTGGCCACTGTGTGACACAGAGTGTTGGACTAGGTGGGCCACTGGCCTGAGCCAACATGGCTTCTCTTATGTTCTTATGTACCAATGGAAAGCTTACCACAGTGTGTTTTGGGGGGGGGGCAGTTTTCTGACATGCCCTCCTTTACATGAACCCAAAGCAACGTGGTTGCCTGCTCCTCCATTCTGGCTCCTCATTCTCATCGTAGTCAAGACTTAGGTCACTTGTTGTCCTTGTCTCAGTAAGGCTGGAGGGAAGATCCCAGGACAGGCTAGCTTTACAGCAGACTCCAGTTTGTGGCTTTCAGTACTTTAGTAGTTCAATTTTAAGGACAGAAGGCGGCAAAGGCGTTGAATGGACATTACCATCAGACTAATCGCCAGAGCGTCGGGTAATAGATGGAACGGGGGCCTTCCCGAGAGGACGGTCAATGCACCTGATAAGTCCCTGAGCACAGCTTCCTATGATAATAAAGCTGCGCACAAATTGAGCGTGATTCAAAGTGTTTTTGTAGGTGCGAGAGACGGTAAATAGAAAATGCCATTTGAATGTGAGTGGATGTCAAATGGTACGGCAGGGAGAGCACCGAGCGTCTGTTTCTCCAAGCCGCCGCATAACTAGCCAGCTGGTTTAGGGGATTCATCCACTATTTATGGCAGATTATATGACAAGGGGAGAATTCTGGCTTGATGAACGTGAGGCATTACTGTTCCATCACAGAAACGTGTGGCGGTTCATGCTGCTTCCCCAGTCACGTTGTCTGCGGCCATAATGTGGCCCTTTTTTCTTGCTCGGCAGCAATGTTCCAGAAGTGCGCGCACATATTTTAAAAGGATATGGAAGAAAGGAATAAAATCTCGGCTTTGTTTTATTTAGATGCCTGTAATAAAAGCGAGACCCTGTTTGGCTCAGGAGAGAATTTGTTTCCTTTTGAATTTGATATGGAGGGCTAGTTGTGAGGTAGAATGGGTTGCGATGGCATGGGATGTGGTTTTCAGATAGCATTCCCATAAAAGATTAAGAACATGAGAACATCAGGAGAGGCCTGTTGGATCAGAACAATGCTCCATCTAGTCCAGCATCCTGTCACATACAGTGGCCAACCAGTTCATCTGGGGGGCTAACAACAGGGCATAGAGGCTGAGGCCTTCCCCTGATAGAACATTGGAAGAGGCCTGCTGGATCAGACCGGTGGTCTATTTGGTCCAGCATCCTGTCTCATACAGTAGCGAACCAGTTCTTCTGGATGGCCAACAACAGGGCATAGAGGCTGAGGCCTTCCCCTGATAGAACATTGGAAGAGGCCTATTGGATCAGACCAGTGGTCTATTTAGTCCAGCATCCTGTCTCATACAGTAGCGAACCAGTTCTTCTGGATGGCCAACAACAGGGCATAGAGGCTGAGGCCTTCCCCTGATAGAACACCAGAAGAGGCCTGCTGGATCAGACCAATGGTACATCTAGTCCAGCAACCTGTCTCACACAGTGGCTAGCCAGTTCCTCTGGACGGCCAACAACAGGGCATAGAGGCTGAGGCCTTCCCCTAATGTTGCCGCCTGGCTCTGGGATTCAGAGGATTAGTGCTTCTGAATGTGGAGGTTCCCCCCAGTCACCATGGCTAGTAGCCATTGATAGACTTATCCTCCCTGAATCTATCTAATCCCCTTTCCAGGCTGTTAGACCTGCACTGACTATGGTTCCAGGTTAATAGAGTCCAATGGCTATGATTCATTGATAAAGATACGGACATCATAAAACAAATACTGAATTTGGATAGAATGAATACCTGATTGAAGGCACGGCATGCATACTCACCAGTGGTCTTTGGAATTCCCTTCTCTTGAAATACTCCGAGGTACGTAAAAGACCTAAGGATTCTTCATTATCGAAGAGCATTTATGCTTGCTCAATTAAATTCTTTTCCCTCAGCCATACTAGAAGGTCAATTTGCAGGCATAGTGTATTTGGACAGAGTTTGTAACTGTGGATTGGGATCAGCTTGAGTACCTACAGCCTGAAAGGAGTCTCAGAGCAGCTTAAAATCTCCTTTCCCTCCACCTCCCCACAGCAGAAACCCTGTGAGGTCGGTGGGGCTGAGAGAGCTCTTTTGAGGGCTGCTCTTGAAAGAACAACTCTGAAAGAACTTGTGATTGGCCCAAGGTCACACCAGCAGCTGCCCTGTGGAGGAGTGGGGAATCAAACCCGGGGTCTCCCAGATCAGAGTCCGCGCTCCTAACCACCACCCCAAACTGGCTCTCCTGTAGGCACTGCACATTGGCTTCCGCCGTTGCTTTCCCCCCAGATGTTTTCACAGCTGCTTGGCTCCGTCTTGTTTCTGAGCAGTGCAGCCTTTGGTCTTCAAGGGAATGACAGAACAAAGTCTGGGAATTCTACCAGGAAGCTGTAATTGAGCTTTAACAGCTATGTTTAGGATACAAAAGAGGTTGTTGTCTCTCTTCCTTTCTTTAATTATCGCCGTGTATTGACATAGCAATAATCCGGATTGCTCCGTGACGCTGTCAGACATGATGCGTTTGGGCAGGATGCCTAAGTCACTGACTTCTCGCGTGGCAGACATTTGATATTACTAATGCTCCTGGGCTTTCAGCTCGGCTGCCTTACTACTGCTACTACTATGAGCAGTTCTATTTCTACTACTACAGCTTTACTATAGCTTAATCCTGGACTTTCTCAGGGGCAGGGATGCCATTTTGTATTTGGGGAGGGGGGGCGCGCAAAAGTCTTTTAGTAAGGACGAGGATGCAAACTGTGTTCAGTGCAGGGAGGGCTATAAGAGCATTTGTCACGGCTGTTCCTGATATCTTGCTATTATCATGAATATAGACAGGACTATTTTGGGGGCAGGAATGCACAGGAATGGAGTTCTGGCTGGCTCCCGAGTTGGCCACGCCCAGCAGGAACTCATTAGCATAGTAGGCCACACCCAACAGCAGAAACTCATTCGGATTGGCTACATTAAGGGTATGTGGCCTAACATGAAAAGGAGTTTCTGCTACAAAAAAAATACCCTGGGTTTTGACAACAAACAAGGGAAACAGAATAAGAAGGAAAAGGTGGGTGTGGCTGGATGACCACACTCCTGGTCACATGGGGGTGTGGCCTAGTATGCTAATGAGCTGTTCTCTCAGGGGTGTGGCCTAATACGCTAATAGTTTTCTGCTGTCGGGTGTGGCCTATTATGCTAATGAGTTCATGCTGGGTTTTTCCCATGAGGAATAAGCATATAGAGTGGGTTTATTTCAATGTACTCTCTAAAAATCCTTCTGCTCCAGATCTTCCTGCGGCTAGATGTTAAAGACCAAGAGCCAGGGCTCTATAATGGTGGCGGCACCCTAGCTGAAAGCCTGGCGGAAGAGCTCTGTCTTGCAGGCCCTGAGGAACTGCAAAAGGTCCCGCAGGGCCCTGATCTCCTCCGGGAGCTCGTTCCACCAGGATGGGGCCACCACCGAGAAAGCCCCGGCCCTGGTGGCAGCAAGCCTGGCCTGGGTTGTCACTAACTGCTCAGTTCTGAGAATGGAAGAATTCTCCTGTCTCTGCAAGGGGGGAATTTTTGCTGATTCCTCCTCCTGTTGGAGACCTGTTGCCTCCCATGCTATTCCTAGGGTTGCCAACTCCAGGTAGGGAAATTCCTGGAGATTTGGGGGTGGAGCCTAGGGAGGGGAGGGTTTGGAGAGGGGGGGACCTCAGTGTGTATAATGCCATACAGTTCACCCTCTCTGGCTAGCCCAGTCTTGTCATATCTCAGGAGCTAAGTAGGGTCAGCCCTGGTTAGTACTTGGATGGGAGACTACCATGGAAGTCTGAGGTTGCTATGCAAAGGCAGGCAATGACAAACCATTGTCTGCACCAGTTTGGTGTGGTGATTAGGAGTGTGGACCCTAACCTGGGAGAACCGGGTTTGATTCCCTACTTCTCCACCTGCAGCTGCTGGTGTGACCTTGGGTCAGTTACAAGTTCTCTCAAGCTGCTGTCTCAAGAGCAGCCCTAGAAAGAGCTCTCTTGGCCCCATCTACCTCACAGGGTGTCTGTTGTGGGGAGGGGAAGGGAAAGGAGATTGTGAGCCATTCTGAGACTCCTTCGGGTAGTGAAAGGTGGGGTATAAATCCAATCTCTTCTTCCTCTTTTTTATCTTCTTCTAGTCTTGAAAACCATATGGGTTTGCCATAAGTCAACCATGACTTAATAGTACTTTCCACTACCAGTGATACTCTAGGAAATTCTCCCCACTCTATATGACCTTTACCACAGAGATTAGGGGCAATTCCTAGAGTGTCACCTAGAAGAGATACCACACCAGTAGGGGTAGTAATAAGCAGTCAGGCGGCATTCCCCCATTTTTTGTTTTATGTTTGAAAACAAAATGCATTCATTTCAGTGTGTAATGAAATTTTCAGGGATGGAAGCTCACCTCCAAGAGATGCTTAGCATTTCAGGGAGAAAGGAGTCCTGATTTTATAGATAATTAAAAATTATGCATGGCGCAGTAGGTACAGGAAGGTGTCTGGCACGCCAAGCAGGCAAGCGGAGTTATTATGGGCAGCGTCTGGCATTTGGCACTACAGGAAAAGCAGGCAGAATTGCATGGTGGGCAAAAGCAGGCATTTGGCACCCCAGGAAAGGAAGGCGGAATTGCACCGCAGAAAGAGTTTGTTGGAGTGAATGACTCAGCGTGCCTGAATATCGGGGGGCACTCCATCACTCTAAATGTGTATAGGTGTTATCTCCTTGAATGCGATGCCTCTCTTTGTCTTAACCTGGGAGCGGCCCTCTGATCCCTCCTCCCTTTCTCCCTTTGTCCTCTCTCACTCTTTACATGGCCTTCCATGGAGACACGTATCTGCACAGGTCTGTCCTCTACAGACGATGCCCTCATACTCCCATGCACATGATGCCGGACAAGCTGGCCATTTGTGATAGGGAAAGTCCTCTTTGGAGTAGGCTTCTTTCTCTTCCTTTGACTGCAATGTGAATATGAGCTGGATCTACCTGAATAAATGTAACTTTACTGTTTTTTTTGCAATATACTCCTTTGGAGTTTTATTTACTGCACTCGGTATTACATTTCTGGGCAAACTGTGCTATATTAATATCACAATTGAGTTTGCATTGAACACCCAGTGGAAGAAAGCGGAGTCACAGAAGGAGCAGAGGGAGGCATGGGGCTCCCCAAGAGAGGCAGGCAGTGCGGCACAGCCTTGCTCTTAACCTAGGCTTGCCAACCTCCAGGCGGCACCTGGAGATTTCCTGCTATTGCAGTTGATCTCTGGATGACCGAGATCAGTTCCCCTGGAGAAAGGGGCTGCTTTGGAAGTTCATCTTTATGGCAGTATACCCTGCTGAGGCCCCTCCCTTCCCCAGACCCGAACCCCAGGCCTATAGCTACAGTGGGGCATTTCAGGGCCTGCTCCCCCAACTTTCTTCCAAGGCCCCATTACTTCCTTTCAGCCCCGCCCCCCAACTTTCTGGCAAGACGTGGTGGCAGCGCCCGACGTAAACTGCCACCACGGCCACTGCTTCTCCTTGCCTTCCCCCTGTGCCGCACCTTTCTCTGGGTCAGTCCCCAATAAAGAGGTGACCTCAGCAGCGCTCCCCGTCTCCGCCTTGGTGGATGCGGTGAGTTAATTAAATTACCTTTACGTGATTAATTAATTTTATTTATTTATTTCATTCGGATTTTTTTTTACCCTTCCCTCCCAGCAATGGAGCTGCGGTGGCTCAAGTGGTTAAGACGCTGAACTGCAGGCTGCGGAAGGTCAGTAGTTCAGCAGTTCGAGACCCGAGAGTGCCGCATGACGGAGTGAGCTCCTGTCTCTAGTTCCAGCTCCTGCCAACCTAGCAGTTCGAAAGCAAGAAATTGCAAGTAGATAAATAGGTACCACTTCGGTGGGAAGGGAACAGCGTTCCGTGCGCCTTGGTGTTTAGTCATGCCAGCCACATGACCACGGAAACGTCTTCGGACAGCGCTGGCTCTTCGGCTTTGAAACGGAGATGAGCACCTATTTCTCTACTTGCAATTCCTTGCTTTCAAACTGCTAGGTTGGCAGGAGCTGGAACTAGAGACGAGAGCTCACTCTGTCATGCGGCATTCTCGGGTCTTGAACTGCTGAACTACTGAGCTTCCACAGCCTGCAGTTCAGCATCTTAACCACTTGAGCCACTGCAGCTCCCTGCAGAGGGGGAGAGACAGACAAATTGACTTGCACCAGGTGTGTACTCTGTTAGCAGGGGTAACAAACGCCATCAAAGCTCAGAAGAGAACGGGGAGGAATTCTTCCACTAGGAGAAAGCGCCTCCACCTGCCGAACGGATCCCTGGTGTCCGCCACTCCCTTTGAACTGCAAATAATCGGAGTAACACACACACACACACGGTGAGGCGGACGGAGATCGGAATTATGCCGAAAGACAGACTAATACTAGAGCACTGGGGCAGGGGAATCAGCGAAGAGCTTTCCAGCTAGCAACGCAAATAGCAACTCTAAAACAGCAATCAATCAGGACTGGTCTCTGTCGCCCAGGTCATCACACACCGAGCGGCTCTGCAATTTGAGAAGCGCCAGGACTCGCAAATGCGCAGTTGCTATGAGAACAATCCTCGCACAGCCAGAGTGACTGTCTGTGCATGCATAGCACCATGCCATCTCCAGGTTGAGAAATACCTGGAGATTTTGGGGTGGAGCCTGAGGGGGGCAGGGTTTGGGGAGAGGAGGGACCAACGGGGTACAATGCCATGGAGCCCGCCTTCCAAAGCCGATGTTTGCTCCAGGGAGACTGATCTCTGTCGCCTGACGGTTAGTTGTAAATCCCAGGAGATCTCCAGGCGCCGCCTGGCAGTTGGCAGCCCATCAGTCCACCCCCACCCCCCAAATCTCCAGCAATTCCCCACCCTAAATCAGCAACCCTAAATCATCCTCTTTCAGGGCTGTTGTGAGGATAAAATGGAGGAGAGGAAACTGCATATCCTACTTGGAATGCACCAGAGGAAATGGGAAGAGAAGAGGTGGTGGCAGCTACAAGCATGGACAGTTTCAAGAGGGAATTAGATAAACATCTGGAGCAGAAGTCCACCAGTGGCTATTAGCCACAGGGTATAGATGGGAACTCTCAGTCTGGGGCAGGTGATGCACTCTATTCTTGGTGCTGGAGGGGGCAGCAGTGGGAGGGCTTCTAGTGTCCTGGCCCCACTGCTGGACCTCCTGATGGCACCTGGTATTTTTGGCCGCTGTGTGACAAGAGTGTTGGACTGGATGGGCCATTGGCCTGATTCAACATTGGCTTCTCTTATGTTCTTATGTTCTTAAGAATGTCAGTCGACAGATTCAGCTTCCAGTTATGGGCTGTGGATACCAATTTACTTTCAATGAATGTTTGGTCTCTGTATGTGTGATGTGCTATCAAGTCGCTTCCAACTTATGACGACCCTGTGAATTAATGTCCTCCAGAACGTCCCGTCATTAGCAGCCTTGAGCAGGTCTTGAAAACGGAGGGCTTTTGTGGCTTCCTCGATTGAATCCAAAGTCAGATAGTCTCAGTTTAGTCATTCTAGCCACCAGGGAGAGTTCAGGCTTGATTTGATCGAGAACTCACTTATTGTCTTTATGGTGATCCATGGTATCCACAAAACTCTCTTCCCAACTCCACGTTTCAAAGGAATCAACTTTCTTCCTGTCAGCTTTCTTCACTGTCCAACTTCCACACCCATACATTTCGTTGTTGTTATTGTTGTTCAGTCGCACAGTCGAGTCCGACTCTTTGCGTCCCCATGGACCACATCACAGCAGGCCCTCCTGTCTTCCGTCGTCCTCTTGAGTTTGCTCAATTTCAGGTTCGTTGCCTCGATAACACCGTCTAGCCATCTCATCCTTTGCTGTCCCCTTCTTCTTTGACCTTCAGTCTTTCCCAGCATTGGGGTCTTCTCCAGTGAGTGCTCCCTTCTCATTTGGTGGCCAAAGTATTTGGGCTTCAGCTTCAGTATCTGGCCTTCCAGGGAACAGTCAGGGTTGATTTCTTTGAGGATTGACTGATTTTATCTCCTTGCAGTCCAAGGGACTCTCAAGAGTCTTCTCCAGTACCATAATTCAAAAGAATCTAGTAACAGGGAATACTATGGTATCATAGGGTCGCCAGCTCTGGGTTGGGAAATACCTGGAGACATGGCTTTTTAATTTTTTTTTTTAAAAAGAGGTGCTGGAACTCTCAAGAGGGAAATTCAATAGAGATAAGTGCAAAGTCCTACATCTGGGCACAAAAAATCAAAGACACAAATATAGAATGGGAGGAACTTGGCTTGACAGCAGCACATGTGAAAGGGATCTAGGTGTTCTGGTTGATCACAAGCTCAACATGAGCCTGCAGTGCGATGTGGCTGTGAAGAAAGCTAATGCAATCTTAGGATGCATTAACAGAAGCATTGTGTCCATATCACGGGAGGTGGTAGTTCTGCTCGATTCTGCTATGGTCAGGCCTCACCTGGAGTCCTGTGTCCAGTTTTGGGCACCACACTTTAGGAAGGATGTTGACAAGCTTGAGCGTGTCCAGAAGAGGGCAACCAGGATGGTGAGAGGGTTGGAATCCAAGTCTTATGAGGAAAGCTGAAAGAGTTGGGTATGTTTAGCCTGGGAAAGAGAAGACTTAGAGGGGACATGATTGCAGTCTTCAAGTATTTGAAGGGCTGTCACGTAAAATATGGAGCAGATCTCTTCCCTCTTGCTCTGGATTGCAAGACTATATCTAATGGGTGGAAATTACAAGGAAGTCGATACCAGCTAGATATCTTCCTAACTGTAAGAGTGGTTGAGCTGTGGAACAGTCTGCCTCAGGAGGTGGTGGATGCTCCTTCCTTGGATGTTTTCAAGCGGAGGCTGGATGACCATCTTTTGGGTATGTTGTAGGTATGTAGGGCTATCTTTCAGCTATGCTCCTGCAGAGTGCAGGGGGTTGGACTAGATGACCTGCAAGGTCCCTTCCAACTCTAACATTCTATGATCCTATGAAATGACGTCTTCGATCTGTACACTGAAAACTCATGAACCTTTAAACAGTTTAAATAGAATTTGGTCAAAGAGGTTCCAGAACTCTGTTTAGGTGCATTCCCCCAGAAAAAAAGCCCTGCCTGGAGATTTTGGGGGTGGAGCCTGAGGAGGGCGGGGTTTGGGGGAGGGGAGGGACCTCAATAGGGTATGATGCTGTAGACTCCACCTTCCAAAGTGGCCATCTTCTCCCAGCAAACTGATCTCTGTCACCTGGAGATCAGCTGGAATAGCCACCAGCTGGAGGTTGGTAACCAAAGGTATGAATGATCTTGTCGCTGGTCACCAGCGACACATCCTTTCCCTAAAGGGTCTTTTCTAGCTCCTCCATGGGTGCCCTTCCCAGTCTCAATCTCTTTCTGATTTCTTGGTTGCAGTCTCTCTTTGGGTTGGGCTCCAGCTCTGGTCTAGAAGGTCGGACCAGAACCAACGGGTTGAAATTACATCAGAACAGTTTTCGGCGAAACATTAGGAAGAACTTCCTGACAGTTAGAGTGGTTCCTCAGTGGAACGGGCTTCCTCGGGTGGTGGTGGGCTCTCCTTCTTGGGAGGCTGGATGGCCATCTGACAGCAATGCGGATTCTGTGAACTCAGGCAGATCATGAGAGGTAGGGCAGGAAGAAGAAGAAGAAGAAGAAGAAGAAGAAGAAGAAGAAGAAGAAGAAGAAGAAGAAGAAGAAGAAGAAGGAGGAGATTGGATTTATACCCTGCCCTTCACTCGGAGTCCTAGAGCGGCTTACAAACTCCTTTCCCTTCCCTTCCCCACAACAGACAACCTGTGAGGTAGGTAGGTAGGAGTAGGAAGGAAGGAAGGAGGGCTGCCTCAGTGCTTATTTCTTGTGGCCCTTTCTTACATGCCCAAGGAAATGCTGATTGCCACTTTGGGGGTCAGGAAGCAGTTTTTCTCCAGGCCAGTTTGGTTGGAGATCATGGAGGTTTTTTGTCATCTTGGGAGTGGAGAGGGAGGCATTTGAATATTTCCTGCCTTATGCAGGGGTTTGGACTAGATGACCCTGGAGTTCCCTTCCAGCTCTATGATTCTATAACTCTTAAGTGACCCAGGATATGGCCCATCTGGGGAAGGGGGCCTGGAGGAAGATCTGTTGATGGTAGCCTGTGGGAAGAATCCCCAATTTCTTCCCCCTTCCCTTTTTTATGAGGGCGACGTGGAAGGGAGAAAGGATCTGGCTGACGGGCAGGAAAGGTTCCTGTGACTGAAGAATGACTCAGCAGCTCTCTGAGTCAGGCGTCACTCACTCTGGCTGCCGCCCAGACGAGACACCTGCTCCTGGACTGGTGGAGAGGTTATTTTTATCTCCAAAACAGGGGGCACCAGTTCAGTGGTTTATTTTTGGAGGGGGGGTAGTGAGGAAGGATTCTGGGCCAGCTCGAATGGCCAGCTGTTGAATAGGCTCAAGGTGAAAATGCAAAGAAGCGGCTCATTGTAAAAGCATCTGTTTTATCTTTCCTCTTTAAAGATCTTGAAATGACTGTAGCAACTAGGGTTGCCCATAGGACTACCGAGCCCCCAGTGGGGGTGGGGGATTGCCCATGCCGAGGTCTCGTTGCCTGCTCCCTCTCCAAGCAGCAGTGGCGGGGGTGGGGGGGAAGACCCTAACAGCATCGCCAATGTGATGACATCACTTCCGGATTTTCTCCCAGAAATGATGTCACACTGGTGACGTGTCCCCTCCCATCAGTTGCTAGGCCTGGTCACCACTCTGAGTGGTGGCAGAAGGAGGAAAAAATGGCAGTTTTGGGGAAAACCCGGAAGTGACCTCACACCTCTCTAGTAATTGCTGGTGATTCCTAGGGAGGATGGATGCAGCTTTGGTTTTACCATAGAGTTTCTAATGATTCCTAGAGAGGTGTCACGTCACTTCTGGGTTTTACCATAGAATCTCCAGAGAGGTGTCACATCACTTCCGGGCTTTACCATAGAGTTTCTGACAGTTCCTAGAGAGGTTCTGGGTTTTGCCTGGAAATGGTGTCACATTGTTGCTGACAGCTGCCTCCCCGATGTCTTCACTCCTCTGGTCTCCCTCTATTTATTTCCTTCACTATGTTTTTCCACCCTGGAATTAAACCCAAACAAATGATAACCATACGAACTAAGTTTGTTATTCCTGTTTGATCCTTGACTCTGTTAAACATCTTTATTATGCTGTATGCTAATTTACTGCTCACCCTCTACTTTTTTTTTTTAACCTCTCTTTATTTCAACAGGCTTTCACACATATAATCTTCCCACTACCATGATACAAGATTTTCCCCCCCCCCACCCCCCCTCCCATCAGTCCCTCCCCCTGCTCTTCTTTCTTCATTGCTTCAGCCACGGGCACAGAATCCGAAGTTTCCAATAGGCATCCTTCATGGCTTCGTCCTCCTTGATGTAATCGAAGTACGATGACCATTTCTTGCTTGTTTGCGTCTTCTTTTCCTCCCAGGTGTTCTCTTCCGTTGTCAGGGTCACTATATCTGATTGAATATATTCAAACAGATAGTTATTCCAATTCTCCATTGTCCACTTATTCTTGTCTTTCCATCCTAATGCTATGACTGCCTTTCCAGCTAGTATCATTGCCTTAACTACCTCTTGATATGTGCTTTCTATTCTCTCGATCTTCTGCTCACCCTCTACTGGCCACCACAGGAGGTGGTGGCAGCTACAAGCATGGACAGTTTCAAGAGGGAATTAGATAAACATATGGAGCAGAAGTCCATCAATGGCTATTAGCCACAGGGTATAGATGGGAACTCTCAGTCTGGGGCAGGTGATGCACTCTATTCTTGGTGCTGGAGGGGGCAGCAGTGGGAGGGGGCTTCTAGTGTCCTGGCCTCACTACTGGACCTCCTGATGGCACCTGGTATATTTTGGCCGCTGTGTGACAAGAGTGTTGGACTAGATGGGCCATTGGCCTGATTCAACGTGGGCTTCTCTTATGTTCTTATGTTCTATATGTATGGACTGGTAATTTCTATTTCGTTGTTTCTGAAGAAGTGTGTGTGCACACAAAAGCTTATACGTGGAATTAATGTTGGTCTTAATGGTGCCACGTAAATCTCTCCTTTTTAAAGCAAAAGGCTACGTATATATGGTTACCAATAAGGTTGCCAAGTCTGGGTTGGGCAGTTCCTGGAGATTTGGGGATGGAGCCTGGGGGGGGGGGGCCCGCAGCAGGGTAGAATTCCATAGAGTCTACCCTGATGCTCCCTCTAAGCTGTGGAATCCTGTGAGCAAAAATTCTACATTGTGAGCTACGGGCATTAAAGTTGTGAGCGAGCGATTTGGCCGCTGCATAAATCAGTTTGCCCTGGAGCCATCCTTCCTGAGCTCAGACAAAAGTCGGAGGCTAAAAAACTGAACTAGCTCACACTATGGCGCTGGAGAAGACTCTCGAGAGTCCCTTGGACTGCAAGGAGATCAAATCAGTCAGTCCTCAAAGAAATCAACCCTGACTGTTCCCTGGAAGGCCAGATACTGAAGCTGAAGCTCAAAGACTTTGGCCACCAAATGCGAAGGGAGCACTCACTGGAGAAAGACCATGACGCTGGGAAAGATTGAAGGTCAAAGAAGAAAGGGACGGCAAAGGATGAGATGGCTAGACAGTGTCATTGATGCAACGGGCATGAAACTGAGCAAACTCTGGAGGACGACGGAAGACAGGAGGGCCTGGCGTGATGTGGTCCATGGGGTCGCGAAGAGTCGGACTCGACTGTGCGACTGAACAACGACAAGCTCACACTAACTCAGCTTAGAGGGAACACCCCCCAAAGTGGACATTTCCTCCAGGAGAACTCCTCCCTGTTGTCTGGAAATCAGCTGAAATCACCTGGAGGCTGATGGCCCTCATCGCCAACCTCAAGGGGAAGCCTGGTGTCCTCCCGAAATCGCAACACATCTCCAGACCACAGAGATCAGCTCCCCCGGAGAAAACGTCAGCTTGGGAGGGTGAGCTCTGCGGCATCCCATCCCTGTCGAGATCCCCGTCCCCAAACCCTGCCCTTCTGAGCCTCTGCCCCACATCTCCATGACTTTCCCCAGCTGGAGCTGGCAAGCCTAGACAGACTTCTTTTGCCTTGCAGTCGTATTTCTTTTAACACCAGAGCCCCGGGATCTCTCGTTCTGTCTTGTTTGAGTCTGACCAAAAGCCAGACGTTTCTAATTTTGCCGGTTGGAGAACTGCAGAAGGAAATGCATCTGTCAAGCATACAAGCCCCTGTCGACCGCACACGCTCGAGGCTTGCCTTAGCAGGACCGACTGTTTGCTCAAAGAAAGATGATTTCGAGCGCTTGCTGCGGAAGCCAGTACGATGAGAGGGAGGGAGGGGTCTGTGGCTCCGTGGAAGAGACTCTGCTTGGCACGCAGAAGGTTGCAGGTTCAATCCTGGACTTTTCCAGTTGGGGATCTGGCAGTAGGTGATGGGGAAGACCTCCGCCCGAGACCCTGGAGAGCTGCTGCCAGTCTTGAGTAGACAATACCGACCATGACGGACCAAAGCTCTGATTCGGTATAACCAAACAACCAGGGGAAAAGACTAGTGTCACAGGGGTCCCAAGTATACAAATTCCACTAGTAGAAAACACCATCAAAGATTGCCCAAATGATATATTAAACAATGATAAACTTGGGGGGTGTCACAACAACTACATTAATGCCAGTTTGGTATAGTGGTTAAGTGCACAGACTCTGATGTGGGAGAACCGGGTTTGATTCCCCACTCCTCCACTTGCACCTGCTGGATGACCTTGGGCAAGCCATAGTTCTGTCAGAGCTGTTCTCTCAAGGATAGTTCTGGAAAGAGCTCTCTCAGCCCCACCTACCTCACAGGGTGTCTGTTGTGGGGAGGGGAAGGGAAAGGAGTTTGTAAGCTGCTCTGAGACTCCTTTGGGTAGTGAAGGGTGGGATATAAATCCAATCTCCTCCCCCTCCCCCTCCTCCCCTCCTCCTCCTCCTCCTTCTTCTATAATAAGACACAATATTTCTTCCTTTGAAGATAAGACATAAAGTCCATGTAATCAGTGTAATTTGATAACTTGATAGGAGGAGCCCACATACTCATAACCAGGGCTATTTTGGGGCCGGAATGCACAGGAACGGAGTTCCAGCTGGCTCCTGAGTTGGCCACGCCCAGCAGGGACTCATTAGCATAACAGGCCACACCCAATAGCGGAAACTCATTAGGATTGGCTACACTAGGACTGTGTGGCCTAACATGCAAAGGAGTCCCTGCTACAAAAAAAGCCCTGGGTTTTGACAACAGACAAGGTAAACAGAATAAGAAACAAAAGGTGGGTGTGGTTGGATGACCACACTTCTGGTAACATGTGGGTGTGGCCTAATAGGCTAATGAGTCGTGCTGTCAGGGATGTGGCCTAATATGCTAATGAGTTTCTGTTGTTGGGTGTGGCCTATTATGCTAATGAGTCCCTGCTGGGCTTTTTCTAAAAATAAAGCCCTGCTCATAACGTATTCCAAACAGCCTTCGCAAAGATGCTCATTCTAGATATTTGGAAGATGCGTTTCCTTCGATTTCCTCAGTTTGCCGGCGGTGTGAGTGGAACCTGATTTCAGCAATTTCAACAGACGGCAAGGTTCATAGTGTAAGAAGCGAATTGTTCAATATATTGTTTTGGCAATCTTTGATGGCGTTTTCTACTACTGATACAGTATACTACTACAGTATAAGGCAGCCTCATCTGTGTTCATGTGTATATGAAGAAACCCAAAAAGCTATTTGTAATCCTTGCACCCAATTAAGGCTTGTTTTGTGGGAGAGACAAGAGAGAATTGCACAGTTCTGCCAAAGCTGGTATCGGGAGGTTACTAATTACTAAATACATATTGTCAAATTAAAAAAACCCACACACATTAGACCGTATAACCACCTGAGCTTGATTTCTATTCTAATGCTCAAGGTGTGATTAGAAGCTTTTGCTACAAGGAGTAAGCACACAACCAGACGTTATATTTTTCGCGTGTAATAATTATGACTTACTTGATTGTTTTTCCAGGGGGAAACGACTATAGAATCCTTTCTTTAAAAAAATGCCTAATTCTCAAAAAGAATTTCAGTCTGTACGCTCCTGTGTTGTTTTTTAATGATTCTAATTGAATTATAATGATTGCATATGTTTTTAATATGGTTTTATCCTATGAGCGTATTTTCCTTGCTTATAATAGATCCCCTGACAAAGCCGTAGGCGAAACACATTGAGATCAAGAGGGAATAAAAGGTTTTTATACAAAAAACACCCAGTGACCAGTGTTCCCTCTAAGCTGAGTTAGTGTGAGCCAGCTCACAGTTTTTCAGCCTCCGGCTCACACATTTTGTCTTAGCTCGGGAACGAGGGCTCCAGAGCAAACTACTTTATGCAGTAGCCAAACGGCTCGCTCACAACTTTAATGCCAGTAGCTCACAAAGTAGGATTTTTGCTCACAGGACTCCACAGCTTAGAGGGAACATTGCCAGTGACTAGGGTTACCAACCTCCAGGTGGTGACTGGAGATCTCCTGGGATTTCAGCTGATCTCTGGCTGACAATCTCCAGGAATTTTCCAACCAGGAGCTGGCAATGCTACTTAATGAGTGTCCTTAGGTTCTTCCCAAGAGTGGTTTTGCTTCAGGGAATCCGAGTCTTTGACAAAAGGCCATGCATCTCCCTGAGTGGCTGTAGGGGTTTCCTCACCTGGAGTTCATTAGCAGGAGAGCCAGTGGATGCAGTGGTTAAACTGTCTGGCGTGGTGGTTAGGAGCGCCGACTCTAATCTGGGAGAACCGGGTTTGATTCCCCACTCCTCCACATGCAGCTGCTGGTGTGACCTTGGGTCCGTCACAAGTTCTCTCAGAGCTGTTCTCCCCAGGGCAGTCCTCGAAAGAACTCTCTCAGCCCCGTCTACCTCACAGGCAGTGCTCCCTCTAAGCTGTGGACTCTTGTGAGCAAAAATTCTACTTTGTGAGCTACTGGCATTAAAGTTGCGAGCGAGCTGTTTGGCTGCTGCATAGATTTAGATTGCCCTGGAGCCGTCCTTCCTCGGCTAAGGCAAAACCCCAAGGTCATCCAGCAGCTGCAAGTGGAGGAGTGGGGAATCAAACCCCAGTCTCCCAGATTAGAGTCCGCTCACTTAACCACTACACCAAAAACTGTCTCTCATTTTCTCCAGGAAAACTGTCATCACGTGAACTGATTTTGGTTGTCTCGGGATGAATTGTAATTGTAGGAGATCTCCGGGTGCCACCTGAAGGTTGGCGACACAGATTAATGCTTGAGGCAGTTTACAAGTAGAATGTTACCAATATAAAAACAGAACACAGTGGGAGATACCAAGTCTGATCTCTTTGTAAGCATAAGAAGAGAAGCATAAGAAGGGCGCATAAGAAGAGAAGAGATTGGATTTACACCCCGCCCTTCACTACCTGAAGGAGTCTCAGAGTGGCTTACAAACTACTTTCCCTTCCCTTCCCCACAACAGGCACTCTGAGAGGAAGGTGGGGCTGAGAGAGCTCTTTTGAGAACTGCTCATGAGAGAACAGCTCTGAAAGAATTTATAACTGACCCAAGGTCACACCAGCAGCTACATAGGGAGAAATGGGGAATGAAACTCGGTTCTCCTAGATTAGAGTCTGTGCTCTTAACCATTACAGCAAACAAAGTGTGTGTGTTTTTTTGTGTGTGCATGTGCGTGCACACGTGTGTAAGGGGTTGTTATGGGCAGGGCTCTTCTTGCAGCAGGAACTCCTTTGCATATTAGGCGACACCCCCCCTAATGTAGCCAATCCTCCGAGAGCTTACAGAGCTCTTCTTACAGGGGCTACTCTAAGCTCTTGGGGGATTGGCTACATTCAGGGTGTGTCGCCTGATATGCAAAGGTGTTCCTGCTACAGAAAGAGCCCTGGTTATGGGCGATAAAATGTGGAGGGACAACCATATACAGAGCCCTACTTTCTGAGCAGGAAAAATGGGATAAAAATGCACTAGATGGCTAGACGGACAGACACACAGACAGATAGTGTGGGCAGGATTGCTAACCCACTCCAGTTGTGTCTTTTCTGTTAATGGCGAGAGCCAGTTTGGTGTAGTGGTTAAGTGCGTGGACTCTAATCTGGGAGAATGGGGTTTGATTCCCGACTCCTCCGCTTGCACCTGGCTGGATGACCTTGGGCAAGCCATAGTTCTGTCAGATCTGTTCTTGAAAAAGAGCAGCTTCTGTCAGAGCTCTCTCAGCCCCACCTACCTCACAGGGTGTCTGTTGTGGGGAGGGGGAGGGAAAGGAGTTTGTAAGCCGCTCTGAGACTCCAAGTGAAGGGCGGGGTGTAAATCCAAACTCCTCCTCTTCCTCCTCCTCCTCCTCCTCCTCCTCCTCCTCCTCCTCCTCCTCCTCCTCTTCTTCTTCTTCTTCTTCTTCTTCTTCTTCTTCTTCTTCTTCTTCTTCTTCTTCTTCTTCTTCTTCTTCTTCATGTGGAAGTTGTATGAATTGGCTTGGAGTGGCTCGGGAAACCAGAGATTTTTCATAAAACTGTTGCCAAAATTCAGAAGTCAGCGTGCATATGGATGTTCTGAGACAAGAACTCCTAGGTGTGAGGCCGGCAGCGTTCCCTCTAAGCTATGTTTGTGTGAGCTGGCTCACCGTTTTTTAGCCTCCAGCTCACACATTTTTGTCTCTGCTCAGGACGGTTGGCTCCAGAGCAAACTAATTTATGCAGCAGCCAAATTGCTCCCTCCCAACTTTCATGCCAGGGCTGGGAGGGCTCACAGAGTAGGATTTTTGCTCACCGGACTCCGCAGCTTAGAGGGAGCGTCGGAGGCAAGCCGCCTGTTTTCATCCCGTTCTTCGATTCCGTGGGCCCTCCCAGCCCTCGGTTTCAGTCCACCACGTTTTCATTGCCGTTATTGATTCTGTTTTGTCTCTGTCATGCCAGTCGCACACCGCTTTATGTCACTTGACAGCCTTTTTGCCATGCGCCGTTCTTAACGATGCGGACAGAAAAACACCTTTGGAAAATTAATTCATTTCGGGGGTTTTTTTGTGCCGGCGAACATTTGGCACGGGGAGGAAAGGAATGGTGTGAAAACAGAGCCTGGCAGGATTCCCAAAGCAGAGCTATTCAAACCGAACCAGACAACTTCGAAATTCGGCCTCATTCCTATTGGGATATTTGGATAATGTGGCAGAGTTTTGCCCAGTCGTTGAAACGTGATACTGAGTGCAGCAAATAAATCTCCCAAGAAGTAGATTGCAAAAAAGGTAAATTTATATTCATTTGAGTAGATCCAGTTCACATTCAGATTGCAGTCAAAAGGAGAGAAAGAAGCTGAATCTAAAGAGTATGTTGCTTATCACAAATGACCAGCTAATCCGGCATTGTGTGTGTGGGAGGATGAGGGCATTGTGTCTGCAGGAGAGACCTGCAGAGACGTGTGTCTCCATGAAGGCCATGTAGAGTGAGGGAGAGGACAGGAAGGCCATGTAGAGAGAGGGAGAGGACAGGAAGGCCATGTAGAGAGAGGGAGAGGACAAAGCGAGAGAGGAGGGGCAGAGAGCAGCTCCCAGGTTAAGACAAAGAGAGACATTCCATTTAAGGAGATAACGCCTATACGCACTATGAGTGATGTAGCGCACCCCAATGTCCAGGCTTGCTGAGTTGCTCAATTCCAACAGTTCCTGTGAAGTCTTCCGGTTCATAACTCCCAGGCTTATTATAAGCTGAGCCCTCGTCTCCCTGAAATTTAAGCCTTGCACGTACTTTCCTGGCTGTAGTCCACTCCGCTACCAGTCTCTCCTTCCCCCAAAACCGATTTCTTTTTTATTTTCAAGTTTTAGACCCTGTTTTTCTACAGCATGGGCCTTCAAGGTAGCTTGCAAATAAGTTTGAGCAAATAAGCGAAACAAAAACACCAGATAACCGGAATTGTTATACATCCAACATGTGCACGTGCTGGCAGGGAAGTAGTGTTGCCGGGCCTTGACTGGGGGGAAGGACCTGGCTTGGTTTTACCATAGAGTTTTGGCTAAATGCTAGAGTGTCCCCTCTGTCACTTCTGGTTTTAAAATGGAAGTGACGTCATGGAGTCCACCTTCCAAAGCGGCCATTTTTGTTGGGATGTTTGTGAGCTCTCTTCCTGTTTGTCATGAAAGCATTTCCTGTTGGTTATTGCATGCTAATTTCTAGTGAGCAGATCCAGTAGAATTGTCTACGTGTTTTTACCGTTCGAGCAAGGTGACAGAATGCATAATTAGCTGGTGCTGGGATTCTCCAATTGGATAATCAATAGTTTGGGGATGAGCCAAGGGAAGAAGCATAGAGTTCCAGTTTATTGCTCTTTGTTCTACTCCTAGAAGTTTCCTCTGAGTCTCGAGTTAAGTCCGTAGAGAAACAACATGTAGCGTGGAGCTAGTTTGTTGCTGTTGCTCAGTCGCACAGTCGAGTCTGACTCTTCGCAACCCCATGGACCACATCACACCAGGCCCTCCAGTTTTCTGTTGTGCTCTGGAGTTTGCTTAATTTCGATAACACCATCTAACCTTCTCATCCTTTGGTGTCCCCTTCTTCTTTGACCTTCAGTCTTTCCCAGCATCAGGGTCTTCTCCGGTGAGGGCTCCCTTCTCATTTGGTGGCCAAAGTCTTTGAGCTTCAGCCTAAGGATCTGGCCTTCCTGGGAACAGTTAGAGCTAGTAAGGCTGTTTTATTTTATTGTTGTTCTCCAAGTACCTTTTACCTAATCTTTAGGAAAGTTATTTCTTTTCTAGACAAATAACACCTACGTCTGGCTGCCTTAATCTAACTCTGCTATTTTTGAATCTCAATACCTAACACATTTCTCCAGGTGAACAGATCTCTGTCACCTGGAGGTCAGTTGTCATAGCTGGAGATCTCCAGCTACCACCTGGAGGTTGACACCCCCCATAGGGTTGCCAGCCTCCAGGTGGGGCCCGGGGATCTCCCACTCTTACAACTGATCCCCAGCCGACAGAGATCAGCTCCCCTGGAGAAAAGGGCTGCTTGGAAGGGTGGACTCTGTGGGCTTGTACCATGCTGAGGCCCCTCCCCTCCCCAAACCCCGCCCACTCCCGGACCCACCCCCAAAGTCTCCAGATATTTTCCAACCCAGACCTGGCAACCCTACACCCCCACCTAGTCAAGAGAATTCTCTTCCTGATTGCAGGCCTGTAGCTACAGTGGGGCATTTCGGGGCCTGGCGCCCTGACTCCCTGCCAAGGCCCCCTGACTTCCATCCAGCCCCCAGCCCGCTGGGTTTCTGGGCCACCCGGAGGACTCCCCAACACCCCCCTTCCCCAAGCATGGCTTGCTTCCCCATGAAGGCAAACAGAGTGCAAATGCCGCAAAAGTGAGTTTTTAATTGTTTATTTTTATTTTATTTTTTGTGATAGTGCCCTGTGACTTATTTAAAGGCCCCCTAAATTACAAAATCCTGGCTACGGGCCTGGATCCCACACTTCCGGATTACACCAGGAAGAGAAATGCTGTCTCCCGCAGCAAATGCGTCTAAAATGCCTTCGATATCTCAGGGTCTTCCTTGGGACACAGCCTGCGAATTTGTGTGTGTGTGTGTGTGTGTGGGGTGCCATCTCCCAGAAGAGATCCGTAGTAGGAGATATGCAGCCCAAGAGGGTAGCTCGTGACAGCTCCGTTCTAACGGCCCATAAGTGCAGTAATCTTGCTTGGTCATTATCACCGTCAGAAGAGACACGGGTCATGACCATAAGGGCTTAAATAACGGGGAGAAAATGTGTTTGAGATGGGCTCGGAGGCAGGGGCGCATCGGGACGCTAGCTCTCCCTCGACGGCTGGGTCTCTGCGTTGCAATGGAGCAGGATTCGCAATGAGGGCAGACGGATCCCCGATGGCTTTGAACTCTGGAAGTAGTTCATTTGCTCATTGCGACTTCGAAGGTCAAGCGGTTTCACTCCCGGAGGTGAACTGCGTTCCTCTCTTTTTGCCACTCCTACATTAGTGCCCTGGTAATTTCCTTCTACAATATTTTCATGTCTGTTTTAAGTGCTGTATTGTTGTAAATGATCTCTTAAGACAAAAATGACCCACTGAGACCCTTAGGGATGCTGGACTGTTTGGCATTGGGGAGGAAACAGCTGTTATCTGAGGGCCTGCGACATACGTGGCGCTCGAAACCCTTTTTTAAACATTCAAGTTTCTAGTCCTTAGGGTGGCAAAGATAAGCTCTAGAGTGTGTGTTGTCTGAAAAGAGTCTCGGCAGAGGTTCACGCCATCAGGTTCTGTCTTCGTTGCCCAGGAAAAGTTACCCCCTAACTGGTAGACGGACAATTCAGTGTGCAGATTAAGAAAATATGCGCATATCTGCTTAGTGTGTGTCGTGTATGGTGGAGGTAGCGGAAAGCACTGTCAAGTCACAGCTGACTCGTTGGCAACCCTGGAAGGTTTTCAAGGCAAGGTACAAACACAGGTGGTTGGCCGTTGCCGGCCTCTGCGTAGCAACCCTGGTCTTCCTTGGTGGTCTCCCATCCAGGTACTGACCAGGGCTGACCCCGCTTAGTTTCTGAGGTCTGACAAGATTAGGCTAGCCTGGAACACCCAGGTCAGGTCGTGCATCATGTATAGGGTTCTAAAAATCCAGCTTTCATTGGCACCCAAATCCTGCTGCTTGTTTGGAGTGAAGTGTATCTGCTACCACAATCGTAGAATCATAGAACGTTAGAGTTGGAAGGGACCTTGCAGGTCATCTAGTCCAGCTCTCTGCACTCTGCAGGAGCATAGCCAAAAGATAGCCCTACATACCTACAACATACCCAAAAGATGGTCGTCCAGCCTCCACTTGAAAATGTCCAGGGAAGGAGCATCCACCACCTCCCAAGGCAGACTGTTCCACGGCTCAACCACTCTTACACAGTTAGGAAGTTTCTCCTGATATCTAGCCAGTAACGACTCCCTTGTAATTTCCACCCATTAGATCTAGTCTTGCAATCCGGAGCAAGAGAGAAGAGATCTGCTCCCTCTTTTACATGACAGCCCTTCAAATACTTGAAGACCGCAATCATGTCTCCTCTAAGCCTTCTCTTTCCCAGGCTAAACATACCCAACTCTTTCAGCCTTTCCTCATAAGACTTGGATCCCAACCCTCTCACCATCCTGGTCGTCCTCTTCTGGACATGCTTGAGCTTGCCAAGCATCATTCCTAAAATGTGGTGCCCAAATCTGGACACAGTACTCCAGGTGAGGCCTGACCATAGCAGAATAGAGTGGAACTACCACGTCCCATGATCTGGACACAATGCTTCTGTTAATGCCTCTTAAGATTGCATTATACTGCATCATACTGAACTCCTACATCTCTATTTCTAGAAAAGCTGCAATAGGCTTTTGTAGAATAGACCAGAAAAAATATTGGCCACGATAGCTAAATGGAACCTCCATGTACAGAAGCTGTGTATCTCGGAACACCAGGGGCTGAGAATAAACAACAGGGGAATACAGTCGATCTATGATGTCCCAGAGGCATTTAGTTGACCACTGGAGGATACTGGATTAGATGGTCCTTCACCAGATTCCACTAACTAGACTTTTATAAGATGTATGTTTTGGAAGGACAACTGGTGTCTAAGAACTGGACTGGGCCGTGCAACTCTGTGCAAAGTCTGAAAAATTCAGAAGCCGTGCTTTTAAGGATGACGGAGACAAAAAAAGTATTCTATGGATTCCTAGCAGAAGAGACAACGGGATGGACCAGTTCACCCCTCCTTCTCCAAGCAGGGAACAGAGGTTTGGAGGTGTCAAGTTCTACTAGGGTTGCCGGCTCCAGCTTGGGAAATACCTGGGAATTTTGGGGGTGGAGCCTGAGGAGGGTGGGGCTTGAGGAGGGGAGTGACCCCAGTGGAATATAAGGCCATAGGGTCTTTCCCCCCCCAAAGCAACCATTTTCTCCAGGGGAACTATCCCCAGCTCTGGAGATCAGTTGCAGTCCCAGGAGATGACCGTGGTTAGTACTTGAATGGGAGACCTCCAAGGAAGCCCCGGGTTGCTACACAGAGGCCGGCAAGGGCAAAGCACCTCTGTTTATCTCTTGCCTTGAAAACCCCGTAGGGGTGTCCTAAGGCGGCATTGCCTTGACACTACTTTCGACCACCGTATATCCGTATAGATTTATCTGCAAGAGTTAACGTTTTGCCACATTTTTTTAAATATGACATTGGTTATCTAGATGGAGAATGCTCCAGAGTTCCGGTGGAGCAATGCCTTTGTATCTGCAGCCAAGAGAAAATGAAACACATCGGACATGATATCTCGGATTGTTCCCTGCATAATAGCCCGAGTGCCAGGTTTTTTGAAAGATATCCTTGACAGCCGTGATGGAGTGAAAGGAACGGGCGAGATTTGTCTCTCGCTCTGGGCGGCGGGTGAACTTATTCCTTACAGGATCTTCCACTGTTTGCCTTGGCAGCTTTTCAGATCCATTATAAACTTGCTTAATCGATTGCTGCTCCCTGCCGTGGAGACCGTTGAATGTAATTATTACCGTGGAGTTGACCCGAGCGTAGTTTAATCTGGATATTGTCCGGTTGATGGTGTCCACACTGTCCACCTTGGAGAATTCTTTCTGTTTCCATGATACTGCGTTTATGGCATTTTGGGACAAGCGTAGGTTTTCAAACAAATGGATGGGAGCCAACAGACACTGCCTGGACGTAAACGGACCTGAATAGTCAGATTTTAGAAACTAAGCAGTGTCAACCCTGGTTAATAACTGGATGGGAGACCAACAAGAAAGTCCGGGGGTTGCTACGTGGAGGTAGGTGATGACAAACCACCTCTGTTCCCCTCTTGCCTTGAAAGCCCTATGGGGTTGCCCCAACTCCGCTGCGACCTGACAGCAGATTTCATCACCCAATGGACACTGGTGGATTCCAGAAAGGAAGATCTTATGGTCTTACGTTAATACCCCATCTTCTTTCTTTTGGCAGTACTAGAGGTGTCATAGTATTCTCAGGAGGGCTACTAACTATCTAGGTACTGACCTGTGTAGTCTGGAGAAGTGATGCTCTGTATTCGTGGTGCTTGTTAAGCAATGATGGGAGAGCTTCTGGAGTTCAGGTCTTGCTGGTGGACCTCCAGATGGTACCTGGTTTTTGGCCACTGTGTGACACAGAGTGTTGGACTGGATGGGCCATTGGCCTGATTTGGCATGGCTTCTCTTATGTTCTTACATTAGTAAAGTGGTGGTTTAGGATCTTGGTGGCTTAGGATCTTGCCGTGGAGACCATTTAATGTAATTATTCAGTGGAGTTGATCTGAGCATAGTTTACCTTGGAGTCCATAATCCAAATCCCCTTGCCTCGTTCAGTCTGACCTACCCACAGGGCTGTTGTTAGGATAACTCCTGTGACCAGATGCATTTTCTTCTGGGATGCTGGCAAGCAGCAAGCTTCCACTGTGCATTTTAGAAGTTTCTCTCTGGGCAGAGAATAGGCTGGGGAGGAGGGAGCCCGTCAATGGCTTTCCAGGCTCACCTTCTTACAAATGCTAATGGATCTAGCAGAAGAGACAATGGGATGGACCAGTTCACCCCCTGCTTCTCCAAGCAGGGAACAGAGGTTTGGAGGTGCCAAGTTCTAGAGAAGCTGAGGAAGTAGATTCCTAGCGACAACAGGAAAAGCCGCCTTGACTGAGGCTGACCGGGGTCAAGTGGGAGGGGAGACGGGTGATAAAATCTTAGTGCAACAGGAAATAGCTCTCTCTTTCTTTGGGATGCTGCCTTGAGAAGGACTCTGAGCTCTGGTCTGCAAGCAGGCGGCCATTGGCCATGTGGTCACCTGGGAGACTGGGAGCAAGCTTCAAGGTAATGGAAACTCTGTAGAGACCTGTAACTAGCTAAGCTTAAAGAGCCCATCCTAGTTTAACATCAGATAGGGCATGTATGGTGAGAGGGACAGTGAATTTATGTTTCCCCCCAATTTCTTTTGTTTTCCTTGCTCAAATCTGGTGCTGTGCTAAAAGTATGCTTGCAAACATTTTCTTTTCAATAAATACTTTAAAACTTTTTTGATGTTGGGAGTGGTGCTCTGTACCACATAGACCTCCACCATTTTGGACATGATATTTTAAAAAGGGCTCCAAGAGCTATTCCTCCAAGGGTTCCCAAGGCAGTTCCCATGGTGACCAGGTGCTGGGCAGTGGGAGACCCAGAGGCAAGGCCTCAGAACTGAGAAGGGGAGCTGGGAGTCCTGTCCCTCCCGGTGGGCAATTCCTCAAAAAGGGCAGGTTGTGGTGGCACATGACCCTAGAGAGAAAGAAAAGCCCCTCCAGGGAGTTGGGAACCCCTAGGAGGGCAGGGTGGAAAAGGGGCCTGCAGGCCAGAGCAGGCACATTCTGCCACAGCCCCCAAACACCACCTTCCTCAGGTACCACTCTTCACATCTCCAGGGATTTCCCAACCCAGAGCTGGCAACTGTCTGCTACATGAAAGCCAAGTCCCCACTAAGATCCAGGCAGGTTCTCAAACTGTTGCTTCCCCACAGGAACAAAATCCCCAACGCCAAAATTTCTGAGAGTCTGTGGTTTAGTGGTTAGAAGTGGTTTAGTGACTAGGATCCTGGAAACTCAAGTTCGAGTCCCCACTCTGCCCGAGAAGATTGCAGGGGATCTTGGACTTAGTAACACACTCTCAGTCCAACCTACCCCACAGGGCTGTTGTGAGGATAAAATGAAAGAGAGGACAACAATGTGAGCTCCTTTGGATCTCCACTGGGGAGAAAGGTGGGGTGCAAATCAAGTAAATGAACGAGGAGCTGTGGCTCAGGGGTAGAGCATCTGCTTGGCATACAGAAGGTCCCGAGTTCAATCCCCAGCATCTCCCATTAAAAGATCTGGCAGTAGGAGATGTGAAAGACCTCTGTCTGAGACCTTGGAGAGCCACTGCCAGTCTGAGTAGACAACACCGACTTTGATGGACCAAAGGTCTGTTTCAGTAGAAGGCCATTTCATGTGTTCATGTGTTCCAATAAACAAACAAACAAACAAACAAACATATTGGGGAACCGCTAGGGCCCAGTTTTCTCACCTGTCACCTGGAGGAAGGCATGTTGTTATTTTTAGATGAATTTAGTGATTCAATTCCCCCCCCCCAATACTAGTATCTGTAAGACCTGGGTTCGAATCCCCATTCGCGCCACAGGAGCTCACTTGGCGTCCTCGGACCAGCCACACTCTCTTAGCCTAACCCGCCTCACAGAGCCGTTGGGAGGACAGAATGGACGAGAGAACAATGTAAGCCTCCTCGGGTCCCCACCAGTGTTCCCTCTAAGCTGAGTTAGTGTGAGCTAGCTCACAGTTTTTTTAGCCTCCGGCTCACGCATTTTTTTTGTCTCAGCTCAGGGAGGAGGGCTCCAGAGCAAACTCATTTACGCCGTAGCCAAATCGCACGCTCCCAACTTCAATGAAAGGAGCAGAATTTTTGCTCACAAGACTCCACAGCTTAGAAGGAGCATTGGTCCCCGCTGAAGAGGAAAGTGGGGTACAAGGGAATTAAATAAATTAACCCTGCCCCCTTCCCTGTTTCTGAAAACGAGGTTTAGCAGGGTTCAATTCTGGGTAAAGGTAAAGGTTCCCCTTGCTCGAAAGCCAGTCGAATCCGACTCTAGGGTTGCGGTGCTCGTCTCTGTTTCAAAGCCGAAGAGCCAGCGCTGTCCGAAGACGTTTCCGTGGTCATGTGGCCGGCATGACTAAACACCAAGGGGCACGGAATGCTGTTACCTTCCCACTGAAGCGGTACCTGTTTATCTACTTGCAATTTCTTGCTTTCGAACTGCTAGGTTCCGGGTACTCAGAATTAAACTTTGTTGTTCTTAAAGGTGCCACTGGCCTCAGGCTATTGCTTGAGGCCAACATGGCTGCCAACACTTGCATCGAGTTCTAGCAGAGTCATACTAAAGGCATAAACAGCACTGCAAACAGGGTCGCTAGATTCTATCCCCCCCAAGTTTGGACAGTCTAATTTGCACAGAATGCCAGCGGTTGGCTCAGTATGCGAATCAAGCGCATTCTGTGATTCTGTGATTCTATTCATGCCGGCATTCTCCCCCAGCTGTTTTGTCTGTGCTCCTGGCAACTACCCTAAAAAATCCGAGGCGGGTGGTGGAGAGGGATGGGAGATGATCAAAAGGCATCTCTCTGCCTGACCGTTTCCCCTCCTGCCAGGATATGCTGTGGTTTACGGCACAGTTTGTCGGGGAGAGATGGAGAGAATTCTTTTATTCGCTGTGCTCTTGTTGTTCCAGAGTCGCAGCCCCCCTCCCACCACCATATTGGCTCAGTGACAATAATTACTAAAAAAATGTCATCCTGGTCAATTTATAAGAAGTGATTGTTGTATTATAATGCCAGCTGTCACTCCGTAATATCATTTGTTCGACCACCGAGGAAGGCCGATGGGCCGAAACGCCGTACGGTCAGGGTCAATAACAGTTATTTTCTGTTGCCACTGTACAATTTGATTCGTAACTGAAGCTATCACCAAGGCCGATATCGATTTTTAATTTACTTTGTAATAAATGCATGTGTATTTTTTGTTGCACGTTTGTCAGTATTTAACGTTTCTAACTTGACTTACAGGATCATTGGGCTTGTGCACTCAGATCTGCTTAACCTTTAGTTTGGTGCAGTGGTTAAGTGCGCAGACTCTAATCTGGGAGAACCGGGTTTGATTCCCCACTCCTCCACTTGCACCTGCTGATGTGACCTTGGTTCAGTCATGAGTTCTGGCACAGCTGTTCTTGAAGAAGAGCAGTTTCTGTCAGAGTTCTCTCAGCCCCACCTACCTCACAGGGTGTCTGTTGTGGGGAGGGGAAGGGAAGGGAGTTTGTAAGCCGCTCTGAGACTCCTTCGGGTAGTGAAGGGCGAGGTATAAGGTCGAATCTGCACTTGCATTTTTAAATCAGTTTCGTGCTGTTGTGATGCTGTCAAGCATAGAGAAAGACAGCGTCACAGCAGCACGAAACTGATTTGAAAGTGTCACAGCAGCACAAAACTGATTTAAAAATGCAAATGCAGATTCAACCTAAATCCAATCTCTTCTCTTCTTCTTCTTAATTCGATTCAATTTGGGTTATAGGTTTCCCCCCTCCCTCCACTTTTTAAAAAAGAATTGCATTGGGAGCCAGTGGTTGGCTTGGTATGCAAATCGAGCACTTTCGTGCTGGCCTTGCCTCCCAGCTGCTTTCTGACTGCTCCTGGCAACTACCATAAAAAGTCCAAGGTGGTGGGGTGGAGCGGGATGGGAGATCATAGAATCATAGAATGTTAGAGTTGGAAGGGACCTTGAAGGTCATCTAGTCCAACCCCCTGCACTCTGCAGGAGTAGAGCCGAAAGAGAGCCCTACGACAGACCCGGAAGATGGTCGTCCAGCCTCCACTTGAAAACGTCCAGCAAAGGAGCGTCCACCACCTCCCAAGGCAGGCTGTCCCACTGCTCAACCACTCTTACAGTTAGGAAGTTTCTCCTGATATAGTATTGACTCCCTTGTCATTTCCACCCATCAGATCTAGTCTTGCAGTCCAGAGGAAGAGAGAACAGATCTGCTCTCTCTGATCGAAAGGCGTCTCTCTGCCTGACCGTTTCCCCTCCTGCCAGGATATGCTGTGGTTTATGGCACGGCTTGTCGGAGAGAGATGCAGAGAATTCTTTTATTCTCTGTGCTCTGTTGTTCCAGCGTTGCAGGCCCCTGTATTGGCTCAGCAAATGCACAAGTCAAATTGTCAGGGTCCATGTTTTCTCGCAAGCACAGCTGTCAACATCCGGGTGGGGCCTGGAGATCTCCTGGAATTGTAACTGATCCCCAGCTGAGAGAGATAAGTTTTCCTGGAGAAAATGGCAGCTCTGGAGGGTCAACTCTATGGTGTCACTTCCCTACTGAGGTCCTCTCCCTCCCCAAAACCCACCCTCCTCAGGCTCCACCCTCAAATCTCCAGGAATTTCCCATCCCAAAGTTGACAGCAGTGTTTTATGGGAAAGCAGGAAGCCAGGGTTCCTAAGGACTTTTGCTTGGGTCCACGCGAGCATTTCCTTGGACACGAGGACTTCCACCTGCAGGCCACCTCTGACCCCTCCAAGAGGAGTCCCAGATCCTCCCGAATCCTGTTTCTGGAGGGCGTGGGGTCTCCTAGGAACAGCATTTTGGGCTGCCGCAGGGACAGGGAAGGTGAGACAGTAATGAACCATGGGCAGAATTTCTCGCACCCGCAGAAGTGCTAGTGTGGATCCAAGTCATTCTCCAGGCACTTCCATAAATACAGGAGCAAAGAATTGTGTTGCCTTGACCTGGATGGCCCAGCTTAGCTTGATCTCATCAGATCTCAGAAGCTAAGCAGGGTCGGCCCTGGTTAGTACTTGGATGGGAGACCACCAAGGAAGTCCAGGGTCTCTACACAGAGGCAGGCAATGGCAACCCACCTCAGTGTGTCTCCTCTCCTGACCTGGATAGCCCAGCCTAGCCTGATCTCATCAAATCTCAGAAGCTAAGCAGGGTCAGGCCCTGGTTAGTACTTGGATGGGAGACCACCAAGGAAGTCCAGGGTCTCTCCGCAGAGGCAGGTGATGACAAACCACCTCTGTTCACCTCTAGCCTTGAAAACCCTACAGGGTTGCCATAAATCGGTGGCAACGTGAAGACACTTTCTACCTACCTAAAGTGTCGTATGCACAGGGTTTCCTTTGCATGGGAGGAAAGGGGAGAAGTCTTCTCACTAGGGCCACCAAGCCCTTGGGAGGGGAGGTGGATTCTCCCCTTCCAGCTCCCCACCAATACTCCATGTGGTGCAGGAGAAAACAAACAAACAAAGGCAGCGTCACATGCAGCACCATGCCACTTCCAGTTCAAACTTGGAAGTGACATACGGTAGCTCTAGGAATCACTGGGAACTCTATGGCACCACAGAGTTTCCGGCGATTCCTAGAACTACCCTATGTTACAGGCAAAGGTTTTCCCTTGCTTGAAAGCTAATCAAATCTGACTCTAGGGGGCGGTGCTCATCTCTGTTTCCAAGACGAAGAGCCAGTGCTGCCCGAAGACGTTTCCATGGTCGTGTGGCCAGCATGACTAAATGCCGAGGTGCACGGAACGCTGTTCCCTTCCCACCAAAGCGGTGCCTATTTATCTACTTGCAATTTCTTGCTTTCGAACTGCTAAGTTGGCAGGAGCTGGGGCCAGAGACAGAAGCTCACTCCGTCACACGGCACTACGGTCTTGAACTGCTGAACCACAGACCTTCCGGTTACACCTGTGTATTTGCTGGAAGTGTTGTAGCGCCGCTGTTGGCGTCACGCCCCCCTCCCAGGTCCCCGCCCCAAACTCTCTTGCCAGTTGCACTGCCCCCTGCCCCCGTAACTCCTTCACCGGTTGCACTCTCTGGCAACCGTACTTTCCACCCCAGAGTTCCATATTATAGGAGAGGGCACACAGGGCTTTAGAGCGGGATATTGTTCTACAATATTGATGCAGCTGTTCTTCTTTTTCAAAGACCTCTTCCTACTGAGTCATTTGCTGGCAGAGAGGGGTCGGGATACGGCTTCTGGACTGGGAGAGTTCTGCCTGAGGCATGAGATAATGACTAACTGCGAGTCTTTGGATGGCACTGCTAATTCCAGGGAAGGAGAGATGTGTGGGTGCACAGCAAAGGGTAATGGGATGAAATGGAGCAGAGAAATGCGACGTGGGCTGTTGTGTAAGGAAAACTTCCTAGCGGCAGGCGGTGCGAGGAAGTATAATAGATTCCCCGGAGGACTGTGGTGAGGAGCCCTTCCACTCCAATTGTTTCAACTATTAATATAAGGTTCTGGTTTTCGAATGGCGTTCCAGGAAATCCTGGGGTTCCGTAGTGAGGAATTTGGTTGAGGCAGAAGTTTTCCTGAAAGGCAAATTCCATGGGCATCTATGTAGAGAGCGGTCAAGTCATAGGCGATTTGTGGTGACCCCAGCCAGGTGCTTTCAAGACAAGCAAGAAGCAGAGGTGGTTGGCCATTACCTTCCTCTGCAGAGTCTTCCTTGATGGTCTCCTATCCAAGACTTATGGTGACTCCAAGCAAAGGGCTTTCAATGCAAGTGAGAAGCAGAGAGGGTTTGCCTTTGCCTTCCTCTGCAGAGTCTTCCTTGGTGGTCTCCCATCCAAGACTTATGGTGACTCCAAGCAAAGGGCTTTCAAGGCAAGTGAGAAGCAGAGGGGGTTTGCCTTTGCCTTCCTCTGCAGAGTCTTCCTTGGTGGTCTCCCATCCAAAACTTATGGTGACTCCAAGCAAAGGGTTTTCAATGCTAGTGAGAAGCAGAGGGGGTTTGCCTTTGCCTTCCTCTGCAGAGTCTTCCTTGGTGGTCTCCCATCCAAGACTTATGGTGACTCCAAGCAAAGGGCTTTCAAGGCAAGTGAGAAGCAGAGGGGTTTGCCTTTGCCTTCCTCTGCAGAGTCTTCCTTGGTGGTCTCCCATCCAAGACTTATGGTGACTCTAAGCAAAGGGCTTTCAATGCAAGTGAGAAGCAGAGGGGGTTTGCCTTTGCCTTCCTCTGCAGAGTCTTCCTTGGTGGTCTCCCATCCAAGACTTATGGTGACTCCAAGCAAAGGGTTTTCAATGCAAGTGAGAAGCAGAGGGGGTTTGCCTTTGCCTTCCTCTGCAGAGTCTTCCTTGTTGGTCTCCCATCCAAGACTTATGGCAGCCCCAGCAAGGGGCTTTCAAGGCAAGGGAGAAGCAGAGGCGGCTTGCCTTTGCCTTCGTCTGCAGAGTCTTCCTTGTTGGTCTCCCATCCAACTACTGACCCTCCTTAGCTTCCAAGCTTTGACAAGACCAGGGCTATACCATGCCACTTTGGAGACCAGGGCTATACCATGCCACCTTGGAGACCAGGGCTATACCACGCCACCTTCTCTCCTTGTGATCCATCTGTCAGTCCGTCTGTCTTTCTGTCTGTGGTGAACATATCTCATCGTCGGTATTGGCCACCACCTTCAGGACAATCATGGGAGTTGCAGTGCCAAACATGAAGGGAATCAGAACAGCTTGGCCCATGTAATCCCCAAAACCCTTCTGTGTGTTTGTGTAAAGTGTCATCAAGTTGTCATTGACTTACGGCAGCCCCACCAAGGGGTTTTCAAGGCAAGTAAGAAGCAGAGGTGGTTCGTCACCCAAGATGGCAACAAGAAGAACAAAAAATAATCATCATCGCATTTCAGTTTTTCAGGTTACTTAGTGGTTTGTTCCATCAGTCGTCAAATGTGCAGCAACTATCTTTTGACCCGTAGGTTGCACAAAGTGTGCAATGACCCCGATTTAACAGGGGGGAAAGTTTGCCAGTGCTGTTCAGGCATAGCCCCGCTAGATTCGGGATCCCTTGACTCCTTTCAAGCAGTTGGTTTTCACTCGCTTGGAGTCAGCTGCAGGTGATGTTGAACTGAGGTCATGTTGCCCGCAGGTTCACTTTATATTTTAATCTAACAGCTGCTGCATGAGATGTGGACAATAACAACCATCCACCAGCAAAACTCTCATGGTATGTTTCAGAAAGGGATGACGGGGTAAGGTTTACGCCAGGGATGTTAACTTAAAGCAACGGGAACTCTTGCAGCAGTTGAAAGACTAGCATGTTTTTATTCCGGCATAACCCTAATTCAGTTATTCTAGCTAGCATATTCTAGGTAGTATCAAAACAGGCGAGTCTTCAAGGTGCCACAAGATTCCTGTTTTGTCATTGCTGAAGCAGTCTAACACATCGATTCCTGAGTTAACTTTGGAGAGCTCTTCCATGTCAGGGTTTCCAGGTTCCCCCGGCAACTGGTGGGGCTGTGGGTGGGGAGGCAGGCTAGGCAGGAGGCCTAGCCCGGCCATGTGATGATGTCACTTCCTATATGTGAGGGAAGCCTCGCTCAGTGATGTTTGCCAGTGATGTGATGGCACCTGGTATTTTTGATGGCCCCTGGTATTTTTGGCCACTGTGTGACAGAGTGTTGGACTAGATGGGCCATTGGCCTGATTCGACATTGGCTTCTCTTATGTTCTTATGGGGCGACACCGTTTCCAGCGTGAGCTGGGAGTGACATCAGCAATTTCAGATGCCGAATGACAATAGCAGGCAAATGCCAACCGGAGGTGAATGCCAGTAGCAGGCGTGATTGGATGAGGTGTGGAGAAATCAGCACCGGTTACCATAGAGTTTTGGCCAAAATGCTAGAGTGTCGCTGCCCCCACGTGCCCGGCATAATGATGTCACTTCTGGGTGACATCATCACATCGATGATGTTGATGTGGGAGGGAGCTGTTCAGGGGTAGGGCTTCCCTCCCTGGCCAGCTGACCAGTGGCAGATTGGAGCCCTCAAATCGGGGTATTCCCTGCCCCGACTGGGGGGGGCGGTCTGGCAACCCTATCTTCAAACTACCGAGATCAGTTCCCCTGGGGAAAAAGGCTGATTTGGAGGATGGATTCTTGAGGCTCTAAATCCTGCTGAGGTCCCTCTCCTCTCCTCTCCTCTCCTCTCTCTCCTCTCCTCTCCTCTCCTCTCCTCTCCTCTCCTCTCCTCTCCTCTCCTCTCCTCTCCTCTCCTCTCCTCTCCTCTCCTCTCCTCTCCTCTCCTCTCCTCTCCTCCCTCCCCTCCCCTCCCCTCCCCTCCCCGCCCCTCCCCTCCCCGCCCCCCCTCCTCTCCTTCCCAGACCCCACCATCCCCAATTTCCAGGGCTCTTTTGTAGCAGGAACTCCTTTGCATATGAGGTGACACACCCCTAATGTAGCCAATCCTCCAAGAGCTTACAGTAGGCCCTATAAGAAAAGCTCTGTAAGCTCTTGGAGGATTGGCTACGTTAGGGGGGGTGTCGCCTAATATGCAAAGGAGTTCCTGCTACAAAAAGAGGCCTGTCAGTCTCCAGCCCCAAATCTTCAGGAATTTCCTAACCTGGAGTTGCCAACCCTATCCATAGCCCATCCCTAGACGCTCCCGCCCGCAGCCCCTGTCAAACTTCTTCTGTCTGTGTAGACAAGAGCCGGAAGCACCGAATGGGAAATCCATCTAGCCTGCGTTTAACACCGAGTCTTCTGGGCACAGTCGTTTTTTTCTTCTTCTGTGGGCGGGATCGGCAAATTCATTGGGAATTGAATTAATTTTAAAAGTGAATTTGATCTGCCAGTTCCTTCGCATGCCCCCGTAGCTCATCTCATGGACAAATAAAAGAGGAGAAAGACAAATTTGTGCACGCTGAGAAATCCTTTGTTGATCGAGGCCTAGTCTGCATGTTGAAAACTGAACCCTGGGTTAGGTTAGGGCTGCCAGCTGATGTTTGGGAAATTTCCGGAGAGTTTGGAGGTGGAATTGGGCTGCCATGCCCTCCCTGGGCACCAGCAGGGGTGGGGGGTAGGGTTGCCAGCTCTAGGCTGGGAAATGCCTGGAGCTTTGGGGGTGGAGCCTGGGGGAACACACAGGGACCTCAGTGACGTACAATGCCATAGAGTAGGGGTGGCCAAACTGTAGCTTGGGAGCCGCATTGCTGGAAATAAAAAGCAAATCTGCATCTTTTTCAATAAAAATGTGAGTGTTGAATTTGTTCATGTCTTATGGCTCTCAAACATCCAACGTTTATTTCGTGTGGTTGTGACGTTAAGCAAGTTTGGCCAATCCCTGCCATAGAGTCCAACCTCCAAAACAGCCATCTTCTCCAGGGGGACATCTCTGAAGTCTGGAGATGAGCTGTGGTTCCAGGAAATCTCCAGGTTCTCACCTGGAAGCTGGCATTCCTAGGATGGAATCTGGGAAGGGCAGAGTTTGGGGCGGGGGAGGACCCCAGCAGTGTATAGTGCCATAGAGTCTGCTTTCTGAATCCTCCACTTCTTTAGGAGAACAAGAGCCAGTTTGGTGTAGTGGTTGAAATGTTGATATGTTTTTGATATTGTGTTGTGATTCCGCCCTGAGCCCGCTTGCGGGGAGGGCAGAATATAAATTTGAATAATAAATAAATAAATAAATAAATAAATAAATAAATAATCTGGAGAACTGGGGTCGATTCCCCCCCCTCCACATGAAGCCAGCTGGGTGAGCTTGGGCCAGTCACAGTCCTCTCAGAACTCTCTCAGTCCCCCAAAGATAAGTCCAGCTCACCACTTGAGCATAAGCTCTCGAACTTCGGCAGCCATACAATCTTAGGGTCTCCTGGCTATACCACACACAATGCCCTTTGATAATGAATTAATTAATCTGGGAGAACTGATCTCTTGTCATCTGGACACCAGTTGGCATTTCAGGAGTTCTCCAGGTGCTACCTGCTGTTGGCAAGCCAAGATCTCAGTGGAGCCTTGGAACAATACAAGTAACCAGTCCCAGGGGCAAAGTCCAGTGTGGTTGTTGTATAAACCTCTTTGGAGGTTTCCAAACAGAGGCTAGATGGCCATCGGACAGCAATGCTGATTCTGTGAACTGAGGCAGATCATAAGAGGAGGGCGGGAAGGGTTGCCTCAGTGCCTAGTTCTTGTGGCCCTTTCTTACACGCCTGGGGAAATGCTGATCACCACTTTGGGGTCAGGGAGCCATCCTGGCCGGTTTGGCTGGAGATCCCGGAGGGTTTCTATCATCTGTCTGGGGAGCCAGTTTGGTGTAGTGGTTAAGTGCGCGGACTCTAATCTGGGAGAACCGGGTTTGATTCCCCACTCCTCCACTTGCATCTGCTGGTGTGACCTTGGGTCAGTCACAAGCTCTGGCACAGCTGTTCCTGAAAGAGCAGTTTCTCTCAGCCCCACCTACCTCACAGGGTGTCTGTTGTGGGGAGGGGAAGGGAAAGGAGACTGTAAGCCACTCTGAGACTCCAAGTGAAGGACAGGGTATAAATCCAATCTCCTCCTCCTCCTCCTCCTCCTCCTCCTCCTCCTCCTCCTCCTCCTCCTCCTCCTTCTTCTTCTTCTTCTTCTTCTTCTTCTTCTTCTTCTTCTTCTTCTTCTTCTTCTTCTTCTTCTTCTTCTTCTTCTTCTTCTTCTTCTTCTTCTTCTTCTTCTTCTTCTTCTTCTTCTTCTCATGGAACAGCCATCATTGGGGGTGTGTGGGGGAGTATTTGTGAATTCCCTGCATTGTGCAGGGGGTTGGACTAGATGACCCCGGAGGTCCCTTCCCACTCTGTGATTCTAAGTGCTCTGTAGCTAAACCAAAAAATGAATCTCGAGCCACCTTAAAGATTAACTAGTGTAAGACCCTATTCCATTTGAGGCATGAATAGAATCTTTACTCAGGACATGCAGCTACACAAATTTAGACAGAGAAAAATGGTAAAAAGTGGAGCAAAAAGGCCATGAGCACAAAAAATATAGTCTGTGACCTTTCCATGCCCAATTACAATAAAACTATTAGTGATGGCAGTCGCCATAAAAGCTACATTTTATTTATAAGGAAGGAAAGAAAGTGTGACATCCATTAAAGTACATTTGGCTGCAGAGTTACGATCCCTGGCAAACATAAAATAAAATCATATATTAAGACATATATAAACCCAGTATGGCTAGGGTTGCCACCATTCCAGTCTCTTCCAAATGAACATAATTATAATAATGTAAGAACATAAGAGAAGCCATGTTGGATCAGGCCAGTGGCCTCTCCAATCCAACACTGTGTCACATAGTAGCCAAAACCCAGATGCCATTGGAGGTCCATCAATGGGGCCAGACCTCCAGAAGCCCTCCGAGTGTTGCCACCCAAGCACCAGGAATACAGAGTATCACTTCCCCAAACAGAGTGTTCCATCTAAACCTTGTGGCTAATAGTCACTCATGGACCTCTGTTCTTAAGAACATAAGAGAAGCTATGTTGGATCAGGCCAATGGCTCATCCAGTCCAACACTCTGTGTCACACAGTGGCCAAAACCCAGGTGCCATCAGGAGGTCCACCAGCGGGGCCAGAACTCCAGAAGCCCTCCCACTGTTGCCCCCCAAGTACGAAGAATACAGAACATCACTGCCCCAGACAGCGTGTTCCATTTGTACCTTGTGGCTAATGGCCACTGATGGACCTCTTCTCCACATAGTTCTCCAATCCCCTCTTGAAGCTGTCTGTGCTTGTAGCTGCCACCCACCCCTTCCTGTTGCACTGAATTCTACACGTTAATTGATCTCCAGACAGTGAAGATCAGTTCCCCTGAAACCAGGGCTCTTTTTGTAGCAGGAACTCATTTGCATATTAGGCCACACACCCCTGATGTAGCCAATCCTCTGAGAGCTTACAGTAGCCCCCGTAAGAAGAGCTCTGTAAGCTCTTGGAGGATTGGCTACGTTAGGGGTGTGTCGCCTAATATGCAAAGAGGTTCCTGCTACAAAAAGAGCCCTGCCTGAAACTACAGCTGACCCCCTGGAACTAAAGAGATCAGTTCCCTTGGAGAAAACGGTTGTGTTGGTGGGCGGACTCTGTGGCATTATATTCTGCTGAGGTCCCTCCCCTCCCCAAACCTCACATCCCCCAGGCTCCACCCTCAAAGTAGAAGGTTTTTTCTCCAACCCAGATCTCGCACCTTTAAGTGTGATATAGTGGTTTGAGTATTAGATTAGGTTCTGTGGGAGTCAGGTTCAAATCCCCCCTCTGCCATGGAAGCTTACTGGGTGACCTCGGGCCAGTCACACACTCTCAGCTTAGCTGGTTGGCAAATATAGGTTAGGAAATTCCTGGGGATTTGGGGGTGGAGGAAGACAGGGTTTGGAGAGGGGAGAGGACTTCATTGGGGTATAACCCTCCCAAGCAGCCATTTTCTCCCAGATAACTGATTTTTGCAGTCTGATTATCCATTGTAATTCCTGGAGATCTCCAGGCCCCACCTGGAGGTGGCAAGCCTACTGACAACCTGGGTCTCCCCGATCCTAGTCTGACAGTCTAATAGGGTAGCCAGATCCCCCGGGGAGGGGTTACCCATTTTAGGGCCCCCTGATCTGCTGGCCTGGATCCAGCCAGCAGGGGGAACTCCACCCCCAAAGTGCCTGGATCGGGCCAACACGCCCGGTATGATGATGACATCATCGTTCTGGGCACATTGCCGAGGTGACACTCTAGCATTCGGCCTGAAAACTCTACGGCAGGGGTGTCAAACATGGCCCGGGGGCCGGATCAGGCTCCCGGAGGGCTTCTCTCAGGCCCGCAGTGGAACTGGCTGTCTTCTGCTTCTTCCGGTTCTGCTGCTGCTGCATCATTGTAGGTTTGCAGCTTACAGGTACACACCTGAACGGCAGACTCAAGGTTGCAACAGCACAGACATTTTGATGCAATAATTCAGAGCAAGAGGTGTCAGTTATCAGACACTGTTAAATAAAATATTGCAAGAGTGCTAATGTTTTAAGCATGTTCTTATTTTAAGTAAAAAAAAAACCCCACCCTTTGTGTTTATGTCCTTGATAAAGTTTATATTGCCGCTCGGGGCTATTTTGGGGCAGGAACGCACAGGAACGGAGTTCCGGCTGGCTCCTGAGTTGGCCACGCCCACCAGGAACTTATTCGCATAATAATAGGCCACAGCCAACAGCAGAAACTCATTAGGACTGGCTACATTGGGGGTGTGTGGCCTAACATGCAAAGGAGTTCCTGCTCCAAAAAAAGCCCTGGGTTTTGACAACAAGCAAGGTAAACAGAATAGGAAGCAAAAGGTGGATGTGGCTGGATGATCACACTTCTGGTAACATGGGGGTGCGGCCTAATATGCTAATGAGCTGTGCTGTCATGGGGTGTGGCCTATTATGCTAATGAGTTCCTGCTGGGCTTTTTCTACAAAAAAAGCCCTGTCTCCGCTCCCTGGCATCACATTTTATGACCCACACGGCCCGGCCCGACAAGGTCTCATTTATGTCATATCCGGCCCTCGTAACAAGTGAGTTCGACGCTCCTGCTCTATGGTATCAGAGTTTCTAGAAGATTCTGGTAGAGGAGCTTCTCTCTCCCCCCGCCCCCCGTCAGCAAAAGGTAGGGACCTGGCAACCCTCCGCTGTAACAACTAGACCACAGATAACACAGAGCCACAGGGGGAAACATCTGTGTTTGTTCCCCTTCCGCACAGCTAAAAATACAAGTCTTGTGCCAGAACGCTTAAGCTGTAAATGCCATTGCCAGAATGCAGACGCCAGCATTATGGCTTCCAGGGCTGGGTTCGCTCTGGTTCACGCCGGCCCTCTCTTTTAGCTCCTCCGGAGGCCTTCCCCTTCACTGGCTCTCCATTAGGTAAGAGTGTATCACGCCGTACCAGCAGATAACTGTTGCCGAGCAACTCCGCGATCGCAAAGCGATGCCCACTTCGTGGCGGGGCCGGGATCTGCTGACTCTGTGGGCATCGTCTCTATCTTTGCTGACCCCGCCGACTCTGCCTCTTCGCTGCCGTCTGCTTGATTCGCCGAGAGGCATTTCACTAAGTCGATTTGATTTACTTCCAGACGTCCCTGTGCCGGGGGCGGGGGAACGTTTCAGGCGGAGGCGACCATCCTTCTTCTGAGTCACGCCGCTGAGCGGGGATGCAGCCTGGCCTTCCAGACATGAGAATCAAAGAGCTCAGGCCAGCGTCTGACCCAGCAGAGCAGATGAGAGAAGAGGGGGCCCATAGCTCCTGCCATTAATCTGCTGGAGAGAACTGCAGTCTGGTCAAGGGCTGATTGAAACTTCTTTTCAGCTTCATTAAGATCCGCTGGTGTGGTCCTGGGATTTGGTGCGGGATGCTTAGATGACTGGTTAGGAACGTAAGAGAAGTCACGTTGGATCAGGCCAGTGGCCCATCCGATCCAACACTCTGTGTCACCAGGTGGCCAAAACCCAGGTGCCATCAGGAGGCCCACCAGCAGGGCTAGAATGTAAGAGAAGCCATGTTGGATCAGGCCAGTGGCCCATCCAGTCCAACACTCTGTGTCGCACAGTGGCCCAAACCCAGGTGACATCAGGAAGTCCACCAGCAGGGCCAGAACATAAGAGAAGCCATATTGGATCAGGCTAATGGCCCATTAACACTCTGTGTCACACAGCAGCCAAACCCCAGGTGCCATCAGGAGGTCCACCAGTGGGGCCAGAACTCCAGAAGGCCTCCCACTGTTGAACCCCAAGATCTGAGTGCTGCGTGACAGAGTGAGCTCCGGTCTCTGGCCCCAGCTCCTGCCAACCTAGCAGTTCGAATGCAAGAAATTGCAAGTAGATAACTAGGTACTGCTTCAGTGGGAAGGTAACAGCATTCCATGTGCCTCGGTGTCTAGTCATGCCGGCCACATGACCACAGGAACGTCTTCGGACAGCGCTGGCTCTTCGGCTTGGAAACAGAGATGAGCACTGCACCCCTAGAGTCGGATTCGACTGGCTTTCGAGCAAAGGAAACCTTTACTATTTTATCTTTGGTTTTCGCTGAGGATGTCGGAGTGATTATCGAAGGCTGCCTTGAACCAAGAGGCATATAAATGTTTTAGTAAATAGATAATCAAACAGACAGCTCATCTTTCCACTAAGATCTCAGCGGGGTACAATGCCATAGAGTCCCACCCTCCAAAGGAGCCATTTTCCTCAGGGGAACTGATCTCTGTCGTCTGGAGACCAGCTGGAAAAAACAGACAATCTCTGGGTCCCACCGGGAGGCTGGCTACCCTATCTAAGGCGGTTTCTCTCCCGTGCTGGGTCTCTCCCCCCGGCAGCATATCGGAACTTCTCGTCACAATGTAGCCAAGTGATGTGGCATTTTATGCCTGGGAAGATAATAGGAAGTCTTCAGTCAAGCTGCAAAGAGATGGTCAGATTTCGCGATTGTGCTGCCGGTCTGTGCTCATTCGAGCTTGATACACATAAATACCTATCTGGAGGGAGAGCAACTTTACTTGCTGGAGTTAAAGGACAGTTAGCAGGAAAAGAAAATTGCTTTTTTTTTGGGGGGGGGGGAAGGCCCCTTCCTAGGGTTGCCAACTTCCAGGCGAGCAGGTAGGACCTGGGGGTCGCCTGCTATTGCATTTGATCTCCAGGGGAAGATCGGTTCCCCTAGAGAAAATCGCTGCTTTGGAGGGTGGGCGTCCCCAAACCCCCAGCCTCCCCAGGCTCCCCCTCACAAATCTCCGGGAATTTCCCTGCCCACAAATCTCCAGGGATCCCCCCACCGAAAGCTGGAAACTGTTCCCCTCTTTTCATAGAATCATAGAGCTGGAAGGGACCCCGGGGTCATCTAGTCCAACCCCAAAGGATGATTTCTTCTGTGCTTTCTTGCCAAGTTTTCCGACAGGATTCAAAACACTGGAAATGGATTCTGCATGCAGCGGGGGGATAATAAGATGAGGGCCTACAGGGAATTGTGGGAAGAAGGGGGAATGGTTTGAAAATTCTCCCATACCTGAACAATCTCTCTGTCTCTCTGTCTCTCTGTCTCTCTCCTCAAGAGTTTGAAGAGGCTAATCCCTTACCTTTCTCTCCAGCCTAGGGATGCCAGCCTCCAGGTGGGACCACCTGGGGCTCCCCTGGAATTACAACTCAACTTTGGACTACAGAGATCAGTTCCCCTGGAGGAAACGGATGCTTTGGAGGGTGGACTCTGTGGCATGGTACCCCACCGAGGTCCCCGTCCTCCCCAGGCTCCAGCCCCAAATCCCCAGGAGTTTCCCAACCTAGATCTAACAACCCCTAACCCCCCATCCCCTGCTGTTAGCCACTAGCCAGGGCTCTTTTTGTAGCAGGAACTCCTTTGCATATTAGGCCACACACCCCTAATGTAGCCAATCCTCCCAGAGCTTACAGTAGCCCCTGTAAGAAGAGCTCTGTAAGCTCTTGGAGGATTGGCTATATTAGGGGTGTGCCGCTCAGGGCTCTTTTTGTAGCAGGGACTCCTTTGCATATTAGGCCACACACCCCTAATGTAGCCACTCCTCCCAGAGCTTACAGTAGCCCCGTAAGAAGAGCTCTGTAAGCTCTTAAAGGATTGGCTATATTAGGGGTGTGTCGCCCAGGGCTCTTTTTGTACCAGGAACTCCTTTGCATATTAGGCCACACACCCCTGATGTAGCCAATCCTCCAAGAGCTTACAGTAGCCCCTGTAAGAAGAGCTCTGTAAGCTCCTGGAGGATTGGCTACCTTTGGGATGTGTTGCCGAGGGCTCTTTTTGTAGCAGGAACTCCTTTGCATATTAGGCCACACACCCCTAATGTAGCCACTCCTCCCAGAGCTTACAGTAGCCCCTGTAAGAAGAGCTCTGTAAGCTCTTAGAGGATTGGCTATATTAGGGGTGTGTCGCCCAGGGCTCTTTTTGTAGCAGGAACTCCTTTGCATATTAGGCCACACACCCCTGATGTAGCCAATCCTCCAAGAGCTTACAGCAGCCCCTGTAGGAAGAGCTCTGTAAGCTCCTGGAGGATTGGCTACATTCAGGGCGTGTCACCTAATATGCAAAGGAGTTCCTGCTACAAAAAGAACCCTGGCCACTACAACAACAGACTCAATATTCAGTGTGCATTTTAGAGCATATCCAGTTCTTGACATGACTTTAATGTCCCTGTTTTGCTAGCTTTTATTTAAAAATAAAGAATATTCTGTGCGTGTGTGAGGAGTTCCCCTGAGTTTGCAGAGACCCCTGCCCTGTCTGCACAAAGATCAGTTTGGCTCCCTCTGTGCTTGGCGGCATCAGCTACCTTTACGACTGGCCGCAGTGATAGCCATATCCTACTTTACGGGTCTCCTGTTAAAGTTTATGGGGATTATATCGGCGAGGCACATTGAAATGCTCGAATGAGCGCTCGGTCTGCACTTGGGATTATTGCACTGAGTTTATAAATGTCTGAAAAGACTTGATCCCTGATTGGTGTCGGGCCAAGACATGGGGAGCCACATCTCATGGCAGCTGGAACAGTCGCTTGAAGGACTAGGGTTGCTAACCTCTAAGTGGTTAACAAATGCACAAACATGGAACCACAGCAAATGCAGTCATACAAACAAACAGAATGATCTGTCATGCTGTACAAATCGCACTAGAGACTGCTGCCTTCTTATACCGTTCTACTCACTTATACAGTTCTACAGTTCTACTCACGACCAAAATTAAGACACATAACAAATAGTTTTGCCAATAAACAAACAGAATGATCGGTCACGCTGTACAAATCACACTAGAGACTGCTGCCTTATCATACAGTTCTATTCACAACCAAAATTAAGACACATAACAAGTAGTTTTGCCACCGTGCATAAATGACAACTGCACCAGTTGAATAGTGACATAAAATACTTTCAAGGACTTGTTGTTGTTGTTCAGTCGCATAGTCGAGTCCGACTCTTCATGACCCCATGAACCACATCACGCCAGGCCCTCCTGTCTTCTAGCATGCTCCGGAGTTTGCTTAATTTCATGTTCGTTGCATCGATAACACCGTCTAACCATCTCATCCTTTGCTGTCCCCTTCTTCTTTGACCTTCAATATCATTCCCAGCATCAGGGTCTTCTCCAGTGAGTGCTCCCTTCTCATTTGGTGGCCAAAGTATTTGAGCTTCAGCTTCAGGATCTGGCCTTCCAGGGAACAGTCAGGGTTGATTTCTTTTAGGATTGACTGATTTGATCTCCTTGCTGTCCAAGGGACTCTCAAGAGTCTTCTCCAGCACCATAGTTCAAAAGCATCTGTTCTTTGGTGCTTGGCCTTCCTCATGGTCCAACTCTCTGTCACGCCCCTCGGTGCTGGGGGGCGACGTACCTCCAGTGGCCGTGGCCGCTGGCGCTACTTTCCTCCTGCCCTCACCCTGGGGAAGAGGTACGCGGAGTCGTGTGTTGGCGGGGCCCTCAGAGGGGTTAGGCACAAGCAACCTCAGATGGTGGGTCCGGTGGGCAAGTTTCCTCACTTCCCCACGTCCCACTCTGGAACCTGGCCTCAGGCACACCTGCAGGGCTTCAGGGGGGGAGTCTCTCTCTCTCTCAGCACTCCCTCCTTTCCCCAGCCAGTCCAGATGTCCTCCTCCCCGGTTGCTGCCTTTCACCTTCCTTTTATTACCCCCGCCAACCTCTGGACTCCGCCTGCCCTCTGGCTCTGCCCCCGCCTAAAACCCAGGACGTCGAGACCACCCTTGTGTCTCCCGCCCGTCCTCCTGCGGCCCCGCCTTGGCCCGCCTGTCCTCTCGGCCCCCGGCTCGCCTCCCCGCCTCCGGACCCCGCCCCCGCTGCTCGCGGGCTGCGCGGGCTCAGCCGTGCTCTCCCAGTCTGCCTCTCCCCTCCTCCCATCGCAGCCGCACCCGTCTCCGCCGGGGCCTTCTCCGCTGGCCTCCCGGCCTCTCCCTCTTCGCCCCAAGCCGGGGCTCCAGGTGCATTCTGGGGACTCGTGGGGGGGCCGGTCGCTCCTGCGCCGTCCCCGCTTGGGGGGTGGAGCTCATCCCGGCCCGGGCTGGGACACTCTCACAGCCATACATTACTACTGAGAATACCATTGCTTTGACCATACGGACATTTGTTGGCACTATTCAAAGGGTGCAGCTGGCATTTATGCATGGTGGCAAAGCTATTTGTTACGTGTCTTCATTTTTGTTGTAAGCAGGACTGTATAAGGAGACAGTCGTCTCTAGTGTGAGCTGTACAGCATGGCAAATTATTCTGTTGATTTGTTTGTGTACCCTCTAAGTGGTTGGGTACCTCCTGGGATTACAGCAGATCTCCTGATGGCAGAGATCAGTTCCCCTGGAGAAAAGGGCTGCTTGGAAGGTGGACACACCCTATTGAAGTCCCTCCCCAAACCCCGCCCTCCGCAGGATCCGCCCCCCTAAAATCCCCAGATATTTCCCAAGCCAAAGCTGGCAACCAATGCTCCCTTTAAGCTGTGGCGTCTTGTGAGTGAAAATGCCACTTTATGAGCTACTGGCATTAAAGTTGTGAGCGAGCGATTTGGCCGCTGCATAGATTAGTCTGCTCTGGAGCCGTCCTCCCTGAGCGGAGACAAAAAAAGTGCGAGCCGGGGTCTAAAAAACTGTGAGCTAGCTCACACGAGCTTGGCTTAGAGGGAACCCTGGCAGCAGCCCTCTTGAATGAAGGGCTCTTCCCATACGGCCTCCTTGTGATTTGTGATCTTTGAAGGAAGCTCCGGCCATGAAGTAGGATAAGCAGCTAAAGGGCTGCAGTCCACCAGGATGGACCTGGAGATCTCCCAGTCTTGCAACTGATCTCCAGATGAGAAAGATCAGTTCCCCTGGAGAAAATGGCTACTTTGGAGCATGACCTCTATGGCATTATACTCCACTGAGGTCCTTCCCCTGTCCCAACCCTGGCTTCCTCAGGGTCTACCCACCAAATCTCCAGGTTTTCCCCAACCTCAAGCTTGCAAGCCTAAGCAGCCATGACATTTAGGGTATTGTGGGTAGGTGTCCTGAGTGCCTTTTCTTGTAGGGTTGGCCAACATCCAGGTGGGCCCCACTGGTGGACCTCCTGATGACACCCGGTATTTTTGGCCACTGTGTAACACAGAGTGTTGGACTGGATGGGCCCCACTGCTGGACCTCCTGATGGCACCTGGTATTTTTGGCCATTGTGTGACAGAGTGTTGGACTAGATGGGCCATTGGCCTGATCCAACTTTGGCTTCTCCTATGCTCTTATATTCCTATTCCACTCTTGCTGTATTTCCTGTTGGATCACTGTAACTAAGTCTTGGGAGGTGACAGCTTGGCGGCTACAGGCATGAATGGCTTCAAGAGGGAACTGGATAAGCATACGGAGCAGAGGTCCATCAGTGGCTATTAGCCATAAAGTATAGATAGGAACTCTCGGTCTGCGGCCAGTGATGCTCTGTATTCTTGGTGCTTGGGGGAGGCAACGGGGGGGGGGGCTTCTAGTGTCCTGGCCCTGCTGCTGGACCTCCTGATGGCACCTGGTATTTTTGGCCACTGGGTGAAACAGAGTGTTGGACTGGATGGGCCACTGGCCTGATCCAACATTGGCTTCTCCTATGTTCTTATATTCTTATTCCACTCTTGCTGTATTTCCTGTTGGATCACTGTAGCTAAGTCCTGGGAAGTGACAGGGGAGCAGTTGCTTGGCATGAACGGCTTCAAGAGGGAACTGGATAAGCATATGGAGCAGAGGTCCATCAGTGGCTATTAGCTACAAGATATAGATAGGAACTCTTGGTCCAGGGCAAGTGATGCTCTGTATTCTTGGTGCTTGGGGGGTGGGCAACAGCGTAGGAGGGCTTCTAGTGTCCTGGCCCCACTGCTGAACCTTCTGATGGAACCTGCTTTTTTTGGCTGCTGTGTGACAGAGTGTTGGACTAGATAGACCATTGGCCTGATCCAACATTGGCTTCTCTTATGTTCTTAAGACAAAACAAGGGGGAAAACATACCATGCAAATTACGAAACACAGAGAAAAAAACACACACTGCAAATGCAATTGACAAGTCTTATACCAATGCCTTTAAATAAATATTTTGAGATACCAAATGAGTGTATATTCTTAGTATATATCTTGTTGATAGCTGGGAGGCTTGAAAGAGATTTCTTGGAGCATTGGGTAAGAATGCTTTTTTGTGAAAATAACGTGATTGTTTGTACTGAGTAACAGATTTATGCTGTAGTCCGTGTTTTTATATGCTTTCTATTTTAGTTCCAACCTGAATTTTGAGCTCCACAACAGAAGGGAGATGCAGCTTTGAAAAAGAAGACGGAAACGTGTTTAGATGCCTTGGATACATGTCGCTGCATAACTTCCAATTGCTGATCTGTTACATAAATTTGTCATATTGTGAACTTTGGAACTAGTAGTGTTACTCTGTAACCTTGATTTATAGTTCATGCTTGTCGCATTTTGAGTTTGGGAAAGTTATGTGTTACACTGGAACTCCGGCTTGGAGCTTTTGACTTCGTAGTAAATGCTTTTGGAGTTGTTATAAGAAAACTTTGATAACTGGATATGTATTAAGAATATTCACTTGTTTGGTATTTCCCAAAAAAATTATTTAAAGGCATTGATATAAGTCTTGTTAATGGCATTCACAGTGGGTTTTTGTGTGTGTCTGATAACACCCAGATGGGTGAAGAGACTTGAGCTGCAGTGTTGGAAGAGTCCAGCAACAAATAAACAAATAAACTGCAAAAACCTTTTAACAAACAAATTGTTGTGTTCCCTATCTCGTCCCTGCTTTTGTGCTTGCGTAGGTATGCTAGCAGTAACGTGGAAGCTTCTTCCCTGCCGCTCGTCTTATCACGGTGGCCTTGAGTGCAGGCTTTGGGCTATTCTTCTTTGTATGAGAATTTTCCAGTCCTGTGAAGACGAGGGGAGGGGGGAGCCGTCTCCCAACCATTAAGTAATTCTCCCACCGGGAGTTTCCCGCACGCGCACTTGCAGGTCATTTGCTAGTCGCAATTTTGCATCACACTCTAAACATGCTTGGGCCACTTGTATCGCCATTCCTGACAATAACCTCTATCCTGTGGGTTTTAGCACTGTATTCCAATAAAGCCCTTCTTACTCCTAAGAATGCTTGGATCTACTTGCTTTTGAACCTGACACCTATGTGTTCTATTTATAGTCATTATTTAGTAAAGTGCATAGTATATCATTATTTCATCCCGGTCAGGTATAAATATTCATTGTATTCATTAAGCAATAACATTCAGTACGTATAGATTTCTAACTAGTTCTAAAGAGTCAAGCCCCAACAGGGATCCCTAGTATAATACCCTACTTCTCCTTGCGATGAAGTCTTCCAAAAAGGGGGACTGTCTTCTCAGTAGTTATACGGATGCTTTTGCCGGTCCTGCAAAAGACACATGGTGCAGCTACTATTCATAAACGGAGTACTCCTGTCATTCTCGAGGCATTGATATAAGTCTTGTTAATTGCATTCACAGTGGGGTTTTGTGTGTGTCTGATAACATCCAGGTGGGGCCTGGATGTCTCCCAAAATTACAACTGGTCTCCAGACTACAGAGATCAGTTTTCCTGGAGAAAATGGCTGCTTTGGAGGGTGGACTATATGGCACTGAGAGCCAGTTTGGTGTAGTGGTTAAGTGTGCGGACTCTAATCTGGGAGAACCGGGTTTGATTCCCCACTCCTTCACTTGCATCTGCTGGTGTGACCTTGGGCAAGCCGTAGTTCTGATAAGAGCTGTTCTTGAAAAAAGAGCAGTTTGTGTCAGAGCTCTCTCAGCCCCGCCTATCTCACAGGGTGTCTGTTGTGGGGAGGGGGAGGGAAAGGAGTTTGTAAGCCGCTCTGAGACTCCCTTGGGTAGTGAAGAGCGGGGTATAAATCCAATCTCTTCTTCTTCATTATACCCTGCTGAGCTCCCCCCTCTCTTCAACCCCTCACCCGCACCCCAATATCCAGGTATTTCCCAACTGGGAGTTGGCAATGCAACTTTTCTGGAAGGTATTTCCTCCGCCAGGGCTGAGCAGAGTTGAGATGTGGTACTCAGGCTAAACCCTGTTATCATGCCAGTTGATTCAGATTTCCTTCCAAGCCCATGTTACTTCCTTGTTTTGTCTTTTGTGTCTCCAGGCTATGGGCATGCCGCCCCCGGGACCAACGCTGGGAAGGCCTTCTGCATGTGCTACGCCGCCTTGGGCATCCCTTTGACGCTGGTGATGTTCCAGAGCCTGGGTGAACGCATGAACACCTTCGTCAAGTATCTCTTGCAACGGATGAAGAAGTGCTGCCGGATGAGGAGCACGGATGTCTCCATGGAGAACATGGTGGCCGTTGGGTTCTTCTCCTGCATAGGGACCCTTTGTATAGGGGCGGCGGCCTTTTCCCAATGTGAGGAGTGGACTTTTTTCCAGGCCTTCTATTACTGCTTCATCACATTGACTACCATCGGGTTTGGGGATTACGTGGCCCTTCAGTCGAAAGGAGCCCTCCAGAAGAAGCCGCTGTACGTGGCGTTTAGCTTTATGTACATCCTGGTGGGGTTGACAGTCATCGGGGCCTTTCTCAATCTGGTTGTTCTCAGGTTGTTCATGAACATCGAGGAAGAGCGCCGGGAGGCTGAGGAGCGGGCGTCCCTGGCCGGGAACCACAACAGCATGGTCATCCACATCCAAGAGGATTCCCAGCATGGGCGGCCGCAGTACAAAGCGGAGGTGACTGACCTCCAGTCCGACTGTTCTTGCATGTGCTACCGGTCCCACGAATACACCAGCCGGGTGGTGTCCCACCAGAACTCCTTCAGCTCCAAGCTGAACCTTCAGTACTTTCACTCCATCTCCTACAAGATCGAGGAGATCTCGCCAAGCACATTAAAAAACAGCCTCTTCCCCTCTCCCGTCAGCTCCATCTCTCCTGGATTGCACAGCTTTACGGATAGCCGGAGGCTCATGAGACGGCGGAAGTCAATTTGAGAAATCACCCGTCTTGGCGGGGGTTTCTGGTCCTTTTTATCCCTAAGGTTGTTTTTAAAGAAACCCCTCGAGTGAGCCAGAGTGAGGATAATGAGGATAAAAGATAACGGGGTGAAAAAAAAAAGGACATCTCTCCTCTGAGACTCAGCTCTGGAGCATGAAGCATGGACGAACCCTATCTCCAGCAATGTATGCCTTACATTTATCCCCCCCTCGGTAGTCGGTAGATTCGAGGTGACGGGAAGTGGGTATCCAAATTCCAAAGTTGCACACACGGTCGGGAGCCTTCATGTGCCACACGGCACTTCTTCCTAACGAACTCTGTCCCCCCCCCACCCCCCACAAGCAGGTCGCTGTGTGTGTGAGCACGGGTGTGTATGCGTGGGTGGAGCGCGTGGGTATGGGTGCGCACGCACAAGGCCAAAACCAGTGCCATGTGACCGACGAGAGTCTCAATTGGAGCTATTGGGTGCGGGTTTAATTTCCGTTTCTTTTTCTTCCGCCCATTTCTTTTTTCCCCCGGTCCGCTTTTTGGCTTCCAAAAGAAGGGGGAAATGTGGGAAGGGGGGAGAGCTGCAATTCTTATCCTTATTCTTTGGTTTGCTGAATCAAGCATGCGCCCCAAACAATCGATATACCGAGTGTATCATGATAATTTTTTTAATGCTAGATTTTATTAGATTGTATTAACATTAAGGGGGGGGAAGAGGAACGAGGCAGGGAAGGAAGACTGCTTTTGCTTGCCAGGTCGAATCCTTCAAAAAAATATATTAAAAATACCGCATGCATTTTGTAAAAACTGGTATGCATTTTGAAAAATCACGAGAGGAGAACGAGAAACCTAGCAATGGAACTGCTATGGGGGGGGGGGGAGAAGCAAATAACATGGGTTTTCAAAACACAATCGCTTTAACCCTTTCTTACCGTTTCAACAATTTGCCACAATCATAGAGATTTTTAGGGGGGGCGGGCAACGGTTGCAACGAGAGAACGTCTATTTTATTATTTCTCGGCTACAAGTTCTTAGGACGTTGAGTTCTCTTTCATTTTTGTTTCTGAGTGTGCGAGGGGAAGCGTGCGTGTGTATGAGTATGCAGCAACTGCCTGTGTGGACAGCAGGGTTGCCAGCCTCCAGGTGGGGCCTGGAGATCTCCCAGCGTTCTGACGGATCTCCAGGTGACGGAGATCAGTTCCCCTGGAGAAAATGGCTGCCGGTCCCCAAACTTTTTGACCTTGTGGGCACCTTTGCCATTCTGAGGGACTGTGGTGGGCGCGGCCACAAAATGGCTCTTGTCGGAGTTGGAACCAGCAATGAAATAGCTGCCCTGGCTTACTTTCAGTCTCCCAGTGAGATCCTTGCCCTGTGGTTGCAGCTGCCACCAAAGCAACATTTTTTTAAAAAAATCTGCACAGCCGGTCTAATCTCTGGCAGCCAATCAGAAGCCTTACTGACAAAAGCTCCACAAGGCTCCACCCACTTTATAAAAACACTTTGTGGGCATCAGAAAAGGTGTTGGCAGGTGCCGTGGTGCCCACGGGCTTGGGTTGCCAGGTCGATTTACCTGGCTGGTGGGGTGGGGGGAGGGAGCCTACCAGGAGTGTGGAGGCTGGGGCAAGGTCACTGTGTGCAATGTCATCGGCATGATGACATCATGCAGAAGTGATGTCATCACGCCAGGCACATCGTGTGGCGACGCTCTAGCATTTTGGTCAAAACTCTATGGTTACCATCGAGTTTTGGCCAAATCACTAGAGTGTTGCTGCATGACATGCCCAGTGTGATGATGTCACTTCTGTGTGATGTCATCGTGCCAGTGACGTTGATGCGGGAGGGGGCTGTTTGGGGGTGGGGCTTTCCCGGCTGGCCAGATAGCTGTTGGCAGATTGGAGCCCCCAAAATTGGGGGAAACCCCTCCCTGACTTGGGGTCTGGCAACCCTACCGTGGGCACCATGTTGAGGATCCCTGCTCTAGAGCATTGTACCATGCTGGGTTCTCTCCCATCCCCCAAACCCGCCCTCCCTAGGTTCCACCCCCTGGTTCTCCAGGAACTTCCCAACCTGGAGATGGCAACTTTAATGAACAGGAATCATATTTCTGGTGGAATAGTTGGATAAAGTTGGTCTAAAAGGTGGATGTATATCTTTTCCTTTACCTCTATAAACAAAGACAGGGCATTCCTTGTTTTTAGCTAAGAATCTGGGGATTGTCTCTAAATGCTTTTATTTTGTAAATAACGGGAAGCCTTTGCTGGTCTCAGGAAGAATTCAAGATGTCCGTGTCTTGTGCTTTGGCCTTCTGGGAACTTGGGCACCTTAGGCCTTTTTGCTCTTCCGGCTTGGGCTGATGTGATTATCGGGAAAAAATGTCCAAACTCCACCGTTTTGAATGATTGCATTGAAATTGGCTTGCTTTAACTAGATGAGCATCAAAGGATAGCATCTCTTAGGTTTGTTTGTTTGATTGTTTGGGGACAAGTTCTCTTCAAGAGATTGGAAGTCTATGCAGCGCACACTTAAGCCTGAGTCATACCTGTCATGCAAGAATCGCCCAACTGTGTGAAACGGCAACTGGATTTTTCAAAAAGGTCTCCGGTGAGTCCTAAGTACCCACTAACAGAGGAGGCTGCATGCTGTGTCTCTGTTGTTCCCGTCCCTCTTCTAATCAACCTCTGCTGGAGAACGTGCTAAAATTAGCACGTTCGATGCAGCTGAACAAATGATCTCACCAAAGGCCAAGTAGTGATGTCATTTCGATGCCGTTCACCAGCATTTTGTCTCCCACACGGCTACTTTTCCTTGGCCCCATCTTATTTTTCTTTCTTGCCTTCACTGTCCTTGACCTCATTTGCCCGGACTGTCATTTGCCCTCACTGCCCTTGGCCTCACTGCATACCGTTGGGATGTCCTATGTTATTTGTTTACAAGTGTCCCTGACTCCCGACAACCTTACCCAAAGGCAGAGATGAAAGCTGGCTTATTTTTCCACCCTGTTGGTGGTCATCATGAATGTCTTCAGCTGCTACTGTTTAGCATTAATAATTTTTTTTCTGCCTCATACTCGGTATCTCAAAGGCCTAGAGGTAATGTTGGTTTGTCCCAAAGCACAGACCGCTTTTGCCTTGACCTGGATGGCCCAGGCTAGCCCCATCTGGTCAGATCTCAGAAGCTAAGCAGGGTCGGTCCTGACTAGTATTTGGAGGAGAGACCTCCAAGGAATACCAGGGTCATGACGCAGAGGTAGGCAATGGCAAGCCACCCTCTGTTCATCTCTTGCCTTGAAAATCCTATAGGATCACCATAAGTTGGCTGTCACTTGATGACACTTTCCAACATGATGCCCCAAATTGCCCTGACCTGAATGGCCCAGACTAGCCCCATCTTGTCAGATCTCAGAAGCTAAGCAGGGTCGGCCCTGGTGAGTACTTGGATGGGAGACCACCAAGGAAGTCCAGGGTTGCTCCACAGAGGCAGGGAATGGCCAACCACCTCTGTTCCCCTCTTGCCTTGAAAACCCTACAGGGTCGCCATAAGTCAGTTGCAACTTGATGGATCTTCTCCACCACCACACACCACTTTGAACTGACATTCAGAGTTCCTCCTCTGGCAGAACGTCTACGGGATTTCAGCAGCATTTCTCAAGACGTTTCTGTGCATCCCAGTTCGTCGCCAACATTTCACCCAAAGCAAAATTCAGAGCGAATTTGGCTGTTCCTCATTAGGTGGGAACGTCTGAGGAAATGAGGGAGAAGTCAAGAGTTTCACTGAGAAGAATAGCTCTGGAAGGTTCTGCACCTTTCCAGTGGAAGTATTCAGTACCAGAAGTTCCTCACGTTTGCTGTTTTGATGACCAGGAATCAGAATGTGATGTGGGGGTTCTGAACGGATGCACTGGAAACTCCCTTCAGGTGTTTGGATTTAAAATACCTAGCTGCTTTTTCACATGGCTGCTCACTCACATTCGCACTGTATAATAGGTTCTGTAGTCTCAAGTCTGCATAAACAGGGACACATCCTCAAGCATGCCTGCCTCTTCAATTCCTTCAAATTTCACACAAAAGTATTAAAGCATCCCAAAGATCGACACATGGAAAACTTGGAAAGATAATCCTAGCGATGCACGTGCCTAGCTCAAATGGTATAATCCCCAGTATCAGCAAAAGCATTTAGCGGGAAACTCGGGGAAGGATTTTGGATTAGGCGTTATCAGGGCTGTATTTGCAGCAGGAACTCCTTTGCATATTAGGCGACACACCCCTAGTGTAGCCAATCCTCCAAGAGCTTACAGTAGCCCCGTAAGAAGAGCTCTGTCAGCTCTTGGAGGATTAGCTACATTCGGGGTATGTCGCCCAGGGCTCTTTTTGTAGCAGGAACTCCTTTGCATATTAGGCCACACACCCCTGATGTAGCCAATCCTCCGAGAGCTTACAGTAGCCCCTGTAAGAAGAGTTCTGTAACCTCTTGGAGGATTGGCTACTTTAAGGGTGTGTTGCCCAGGGCTCTTTTTGTAGCAGGAACTCCTTTGCTTATTAGGCGACACACCCCTAATGTAGCCAATCCTCCAAGAGCTTACAGTAGCCCCTGTAAGAAGAGCTCTGTAAGCTCTTGGGGGATTGGCTACATTAGGGGTGTGTCGCCTAATATGCAAAGGAGTTCCTGCTATATAAAGAGCCCTGGGCGTTATTGTAACCTGAGGGCCCTTCCAGACCCCCCCCTCCCCAACCGATAAGGCTCTCTCAGTTGTGCTAAATACAAATGCTGCAAAGATCTACGGCTTGGATCGTGCACCATTTTGTGCCACGCCGTTCTCGGTTGTGAAACTGGTCCTCGGTTGCAGAGTGCGGTCCTGCAGCATGAGGTGTTTTTCCGCTCATGTAAGACCAGCCTCTATCTAGGAAGGAGAAAGCACCGAGTGTTGATGGAACACGCCCTGCAGCAGAGATTGGCTTCTGCTGTAAAGGATGGCCCCATTCAGGCCAAAAGAAATGCATCTTTTTGTCTGTTCGTTTCAGATGCCCAAACTGGTAATATCACTATCGGGATATCTGGTGAATGTAGCTGAGTTTTGCCCAGTCGTAGAAGCCTGATACCGAGTGCAGTCAATAACCCCCCCAAGAAATATATTGCAAAAAAAGGAGAACTTGCATTGATTCAAGTAGATCCGGTTCACATCCAGGTCGCTGTTGGAAGGAGAGAGAGAAGTCGAATCGAGAGAGGACTTTCCCGGTCACAAATGGCCAGCCTGTCCGGTGTCATGTTTGTGGGAGTTTGAGGGCCTTGTCTCTACAGGAGAGACCAGGAAAGACATGTGTCACCATGAAAGGCCATGGAAGGCCATGGAAGAGAGAGGGAGAGGACATGTGTCACCATGAAAGGCCATGGAAGCCAGAAGAGAGGGAGAGGACATGTGTCACCATGAAAGGCCATGAAGGCCATGGAACAGAGAGGAGAGGACAAAGGAGAGAGAGAGAGAGAGAGAGAGAGAGGGAGAGGAGGGGTCAGAGGCAGTGTTCTCTCTAAGCCGAGTTAGTGTGAGCTAGCTCACCATTTTTTGGCCTCCAGCTCACACATTTTTGTCTTAGCTCAGGAAGGGATGGCTCCAGAGCAAGCAAATTTATGCAGTAGCCAAATCTCTCACTCACTAATGCCAGTAGCTCACAAAGTTGAATTTTTGCTCACAAGACTCCACAGCATAGAGGGAGCATTGGTCAGAGATCAGAAGCCCCCAGGTGAAGAAGAAGAAGAAGAAGAAGAAGAAGAAGAAGAAGAAGAAGAAGAAGAAGAAGAAGAAGAAGAAGAAGAAGAAGAAGAAGAGAGAGGAGGAGGAGGAGGAGGAGGAGATTGGATTTATACCCCACCCTTCACTACCAGAAGGCATCTCAGGGAGGTTTACAATCTCCTTTCCCTTCCTCTCCCCACAGCAGACACCCTGTGAGGTGGATGGGGCTGAGAGAGCTCTTTCGAGAACTGCTTGTGAGGGAACAGCTCTGAAAGAAGTTGTAACTGACCCAAGGTTACCCTCGCAGCTGCATGTGGAGGAGTGGGGAATCAAACCCAGGTCTCCCAGATTCGAGCTCGCGCCTCTAACCACTACACCAAAATACATCCCATTCAAGGAGATAACATCAACACGCGCTTAGAGTGATGTAGCACCCCCCTCCCCCCAATGTCCAGGCATGCTGCATTGCTCACTCCAACAATCACATCTCTCCCCCTCCCACAAGCGCAGTTAAGCCAACTGTCTATGCAGACAGTTCAAACCAGTTCAAGCCTGACCTCTCCCTAGAAGGTAACATGACTAAACTGAGGCTACCATGCTTGAGTCACGTCACGAGAAGACAAGAGTCACCGGAAAAGACAATAATGCTAGGAAAAGCTGAAGGCAGCAGGAATAGAGGAAGACCCAACAGGAGATGGTCTGAGTGAGTCAAGGAAACCACAAGGACTTTGTAAGACCTGAGCAAGGCTGTTTAATGAGAGGACACTTGGGAGGTCGTTAATTCATAGAGTCGCCCCAGGAAGTGACTCGATGGGACTTAAAACATGCAATCCTTTGGAAGATAGAATCTATGTCATTATACCCTGCTGAAGCCCCTCCCTCTCCAGGATCCAGCCCCAAATCTCAAGGAATTTTCCAACCCAGAGCTGACAATTCTGCTCAGCACAGTTGTGGTTGGTATCAGTAGGCTGTTTGGTTTGATCTCCTTCCTGTGTCCAACAGTAGTGGTTGGACCTATGGATTTGGGACGAAAGCCATACAGATTCCAAACACTGTGTGAATTAATGATTGAGCTGTGATCCCTGATTAGCACCATGTCCACAAGGCACCTCTTGGGTGTTAGATCTCTCAGTGGCTACTAGCCATACTGAATAAAGGGATTCATAATGTTCAAAGGCAGTCAACCACTGGATACCAGGGCCAGGAGGTACCATCAGGGGAAGGCCTTGGCCTCTATGCCCTGTTATTGGACCTCCAGAGATACTGGTTGGCTACTGTGTGAGACAGGATGTTGGACTAGATGGATTACTGGTCTGAGCCAGGAGGGTTCTTCTGATGTTCTTTTGAAGGCCTCAGCCTCTATGCCCTATTGTTGGACCTCCAGAGGAACTGGTTGGCCACCATGTGAGGCAAGATGCTGGACTAGATAGACTATTGGTCTGATCCAGCAGGGCTCTTCTGATGTTCTTTTGAAGGCCTAGGCTTCTATGCCCTGTTGTTGGACCTCCAGAGGAACTGGTTGGCCACCATGTGAGGCGGGATGCTGGACTAGATGGACCACTGGTCTGATCCAGTGGGGCTCTTGTGTTTGCTTTGCTGCTACTTCCTTTTTCATGTCTATTTTTGTCCTGCCTGAAATCAAGTCTTTCCATTTTCATTTCAGCTCTGCTGCTAATGTGCTAGTGAGATGACCAGTGACTGGTGACCGTTTCTAGCAGCATCTGCTAACAATATATTTTTTTGAAGATGGCTTTTTATCAACAGTTCTAAATCTGTTTGCAATTTTGTTTACCTGCATTTGCACACTCTTGCACTGCAACAAGGGAATTGTAGTGTGGAGGGATGTGCTATGCGCCCTTGCCTTCAGTGTGTATTGTGTATTGTCATGATACCTTGACCCCATGCTCTTGATTTGCTAGGACAGATCCGTTTTCAAAGGAGGGGAAGGTGACAGCAGCGGCAGGCAGCTCTGGCTGTGTTGATAATAATTGCATTTACAAAAATACCCCTTTAAGTGAATTGCAGCAAATGGCACCATTTCATCGAGATCAAGCAAGGGGTTAAAATAATCAACTTTTAAAAAGGTGCCAAGAAAAGCTGCCAGCTTCGGCTGAATGCTAACTGTGCAAGTATAAAAGAGACACGGAGAGTTGGAATAAACCTTGTTTTTAAAATGAAGGAATAATTTCCAGGCCAGGAGACTGCTCAGAAATCAACACGGACTCTATGAGCAGGGAAAATTGATATCACGAGTCTGTTGTTTTTGAACTTTCCAGCATCAGTAGCAGAGGTGTATAAATACTGGAGGCATGTTGGGATTTGTACTGATTTTTCCGCCGCCTTGCTGTCAGGTGCCCAGTTCTCACCGAGGAGATGAATGGACCCCAGGGCTGTATGTGTAGGGTGTGGGAGGGGATCAGATGGTTGAGCAGTCAGGGTAAAAATTCCCTTCCTGTAGAAAATCAGCAAGTTCTATTCCAGACTTATGTTTGATGAGCTACTTTTCTGTGTGCAGGGATCTTATTTTTAGGAACACTGAATTAGGTGAGCCCTAGCAGCAATTTACTGTGGTAGAGCTCTGACACCTTAGGTTTATAGGTGTGCAATATTTTTTCCCCCTGATTTGGGTCTACTGGACCCCCCCAATTGGTATTCCTGAATATTCCTGAACACCAATATCAGTATCGTATTGATATTTGTTTAACATAATCAGGAAACCTGAATTTATTTGGCTCCATTGTACCTTATGGGGACCATCCCCATAGGGTATAATGGAGAATTTCACTCTCCCAGTCATGCGACTCAGCGAGTTCAAAAAGCATTTAAAGTTTCAGTGCCTTCAGTTCGCTTGTTGAGTTATGCTTCGGTGGCAGCACAACTTGGCAAGTGAACCGAAGGTATTTAAACTTGAAAGGCTTTCTAGCCATGCCCAAATAAAAGCCAAATAATATCGGCTTTTATTCAGGCGTGGCTATTTTGGTAGCTGAATCAGATTGTGTAATCTGTATACTGATAGGGTATTTTCTAGGTATTTATTCAACTTGGTATATATTGGGTGCACACCCTACATAGGTAACCAACCTCCAGGTGGGGCTTGGTGGGCTTCCATAATTACAGCAGGTCTCCAGCCTGCAGAAATCAATTCCAGGGAGGAAATGGAAGCTTTGAAGATGGACTCTGTGGAATTATATCCCTCCTGTGCTCCCTTCCCTGCCCTCCCTTCCCCAAACCCTGACCTTTCCAGGCACCATTCCCAAATCTCCACCTGGAGTAGACAACCTTATATCCATTAATCTAGAGTTGCCAACTTCAGGTTGGAAAATACCTAGAGATTCGAGAGTGGAGCCTGGGGAGGGGAGGGTTTGGAGAGAGGAGGGAACCTCCTCAGGACATGGTGCTATAGAGTCCATCCTCCAAAGGAGCCATTTTCGCCAGGGGAACAGATCACTTGTCATCTGGAGTCCAGTTCTAACTTAGAGGGCCCTCCAGGTCCTGCCTGGAATTTGGCAACCATACGTGGGAGAGAAGTACGCCAGGATTACCCCGGACAGGACACCCTTGCAGCCCTCGGTTGTTTAGTTTGTCTTACCAGCTCTGCTTTAGCAACCAGGGTCTGAGTGAACGTGAACGCTTGCATAACGTTCCCGTTTACTCCCTCTCATGTGCGATGCTCACAATCCAAAAGGGGAGGAAATCAGCTTGCTCAAGGCAGGACTAAAATAGCGGTGGCCGATGAGGAAGCTGTAAGACGGGAACCGGAGGCAAACTGCAATAAAACCGGGTGGGCAGACGGGGACACAAGCTGCTGTAATCTCCGCACCAGCCGAAGGCTTTAATGGGGTTTTGGAAAAACTGGCCTATTTTCTCTTTTTTCACTGGTTAAAGATAGAGCCTCGAAGGTATGGGGGAAAGAAACTGCCAGTCTCCCTCCCAGAAGTCGGGATGCTTCCTCGCCACACTGTTTCCACTGGAAGAAAAAAGAATCACCCCAGTGTTATTGGTCCCTCTGTGCATATGAAACCCATGAGCCTTCAAGTCTCCAGGAATTTTCCAGGACAGAATTGGCAACCATAGCACAGGATGTCAGCCTGATGTCCTTAGAAAAGCGAGTGGGCCTTGGAAGTCTTGAATGCCAGTTGGATCGGGCCGAAGTCTCCTTCGGTTTTTTGCAGGATGATGTCAAAGCCCAGGGACTGCCTTTGACTGGAACGGCATTCCCTTCCCAGGAGGACTTTTGCTGTGCTCCCCAAAACACAACCACCATGGGGTTCAGTGGACACTCTGAATCAGAGTGGCGGTACATCATGGGGGGACTGCAGTAGAAGTAGGGTTGCCAGGATCTCCTAAGGTTGGCAGCTCCCAGGTCCCAGTGGGACACCCCCCGCTTTTGGGGCCTTCTCCCCACTGCAGACCAGCTGGCTGGTGGGGGAAACCCCACCCGTAAATAGGACGTCACTGTGCAATGTCCCCGATGCGATGATATCACCCAGAAGTGATGTCATTGCGTCGGGGGACATCATGTGAAGAACTCTTAGATTCTGGGGCAAACTCTATGGTTTAAGCCCAATTTTGGGCAAACTCCAAGGTTTAAGCCCCCAAACCACACCATCCCCATGCAACATCCTTGACACAATGATGTCACTTCCGGGTGATGTCATCATGCCAGGGACATCACACAATGTTCCCGCCCATCCCTGGAGCACTCCCCCAAATCCCCCCGCTGGGCTAGCAAGTTTGACTAGATTGGACCAGATGATCCTGGAGGTCTCTGCCAACTCTATGATTCGATGATTCTATGACCTTGGCAACCCTAAGGTCTCCCACCGTTACAAGTGATCTCCAGACAATGGGGATCCGTTTCTCTGGAGAAAATGGCTGCTTTGGAGGGTGACCTCTATGGTATTATACCCCTCTAAGGTCCCTCCCCAAACCCTGCCCTCTTCCGGCTCCATCATCCAAATCTCCAGGAATTTCCCAACCCAGAGTTGGCAGCAACCAACCCTGAGGAAGACGCGGATGGAAATCTTGCATGGGCAGAAATATCCTCTACAGGAGCGGAGGAAGACTCAAAACTCAACCCCTTGTTTCTAAGACCAATGATATCGGTTTCCTGTGATTTAATTAGATTTAGGCCATTTGTCATCCTGCCTTTCTGCTTTGCCAAAAGCATCTCTGTTGGCTTACGGTCAGAGAACTGCTATTTGTAATCAGTCAAAACCTCGGCAATTAAGGCCAGAACCAAGAGGCCTCCATCATAAAATATCAAATCAGTGGCAATCAGACTCAAAGAGCCAGTGCCCCTCAGCAGAGGCTTCTGGGAACTGGTCGGCCTTCGTATTTCTCTGGAAGGCGAAGGGCAAAAGAGCAAAACGAACCACAAAAGCTTGTACCCAGAACTAAACTTGGTTGATCTGAAAGGTGCCCCAGAATTGAACTTTGTTCCCACAGTGGAGAATGTCTTGTTGCGTGTGCTTGTCATCGTTGCCTGTAAGAACATAAGAAGAACCCTGCTGGATCAGACCAGTGGTCCATGTAGCCCAGCATCTTGTCTTCCCAAGTGGTCAACCAGTTGCTCTGGAGATCTACCAGCAGGGCACGGAGGCCAAGGCCTTCTCCTGATGTTGCCTCCTGGTTCTGAGATTCAGGGGAATAGTAACTCTGAATGTGGAAGTTCCCCTCAGCTACCATGGCTAGTGGTCACCGACAGACCTGTCCCCCGTGAATCCATCTAATCCCCTTTTCAAAATGTTTATTCTTGTGGCCATCACTACATTCTCTGGCAGCGAATCCCGCATTTCAATCACTCTTGTCAAGAAGTATTTCTTTTTGTCCGTCCTGAACCTATGGCCCATCAGCTTCATTGGATGTCCAGTATTTTGGGAGAGGAAGAAAAAGTTCTCTTTGTCCCTCTCCACCCCATCTCTTTCCTAAACTTTGAACAGGGGGGCATCGTTAGATGGCGTCCGGTCCTTCTCAGATTCCTATGGGTGGAGGCCCTTGAGTCTGAAAGTCCTTTTGAAGCTCAGTGCCAGCACTGTATATTGGGCGCAAGAACAAACAGAGAATGGGAGGAGGGTCGATGGAACATTAGTCGATTCCAGTTACAACCCTTACAAACTACGAAGAGCAAAAGGGCTCCGCCCTGGCATATGACAGAGCAGAGGAGAAGCAACACTTTACAGCTTGTTTGAGCCACCCTGAGCCTACTTGTGGGGGGGGACGGGACAGAAGTGTAATAAAATGAATGAATGAATGAATGAATGAATGAATGAATGAATGAATGAATGAATGATAGGGTTGCCAGGTCCCTCCTGGCAACCGGTGGGGGCAGGGAGGTGAACCTTCTGGGAGCAGCAGGGAGGCCCATCCAACTATAGCGATGTGTCTATTTCATTGCCCACATCACTTTCAGGACATAAGAACATAACAGAAGCCAATGTTGGATCAGCCCAACGGCCCGTCCAGTCCAACACTCTGTGTCACACAGTGGCTAGAAATATCAGGTGCCATCAGGAGATCCAGCAGTGGGGCCAGGACACTAGAAGCCCTCCCACTGTTGACCCCCCCCCCCAAGCACCAGGAATACAGAGCATCCCTTGTCCCAGCCTGAGAGTTCCTACCTATACCTTGTGGCTAATAGCCACTGATGGACCTCTGCTCCATATGCTTATCCAATTCCCTTTTGAAGCTGTCCATGCCTGTAGCCGCCACCTCCTCCTGTGGCAGCGAATTCCATGTGTGAATCACTCTTTGGGTGAGGAAGCACTTCCTTTTACCCGTTCTAACCCGACTGCTCAGCAATTTCATTGAGTGTCCACGAGTTCTTGAATTGTGAGAATGCAAACACTCTGGCATTTGGGAAAAAACTCTATGGTAGATTTGGCTTCTATCATAGAGTTTTTGCCCAAATACCAGAGCATTGCCCCTCATGTCCCGGAAGTGATAGCGTCAGCTCAGGGTCACGTGGGCAGTTATGTAGACACCTCGCTGCATGTGGGAGGATTTCCCCTCTTTTCGGGGTAAGTTCCCCCCATCAGGGAAGTGGGGCCTGGCAGTGGGGGGGTCTGGCAACCCTACTTCCTGATGTGTTCTTCCTCAATTAATCCTGATCTATAGCCTGTCCTCCTTGTTTGAATTTGGTTCGGTTGTCTATGGAAAACTCTTAATGGTCCCCAAGCACCAGCTCAGGGTCCCTGCTGCCTCTCTGGAACTGAATGGAAAGGAGAATTGTGTGTTGGGATGCCAGCCTCCAGGTGGGATCTGGGGATCCCCTGGAACTACGGCTCATCTCCAGACGATAGAGATCAGTTCCCCTGGAGAAAATGGCTTCTTCGGAGGGTGGACTCTGTGGCATTGTATCCTACTGAGGTCCCTGTTCTCCCCAGGCTCCATCCCCAAATCTCCAGGAATTTCCCAGTCCTGCCAGTGGGGAACCTGGCAACCCTAGAACTTGTGTGATCAGTGTATGGGTGATACTGCGCTTCAGTCTAAGGCTGACCAATGTAGAACCTACAGTGGTGTATGTTGGGTTGTTTGGGTTGCCAGGTCTGGGTCGGAAAACACCTGGAGGCTTTGGGGGGTTTGGGGAGGGGAGGGGCCTCCGCATGGTACGATGCCAGAGAGTCCACCCTTCCAAGCAGCCCTTTTCTCCAGGGGAGCTGACCTCTGTCAACTGGAGACCAGTTGTCAAAGCGGGAGATCCCCAGGCCCCACCTGGAGGCTGGCAACCCCACGGGTCGCTGCCAACTTGGGAAATTCTTGAAGATTTGAGGGTGAAGCCCGGAAAGGGGGGAGTTTGGGAAGGGGAAGGCGCTCAGGAGAGCCCACCAAGCAGTAGGGTCCTCCTTCCAAAACTGCCGTGTCCTTCAGAGGAACTGATCTCTGATGTCTTGGAGATCAGTTATTCTGAGAGATCTTCAGGCCCCATCTGGAGTTTGGTAGCCTTAGATGCATTCCACCCACCAGCTGTCCAGCATGAGTCACCTACGGGGATGGTCAAAGCAATTTCATGCCTGTATCTGGGCTGGGAATCAGATCCATACAATCCATTTCATCCATCAAGGCCTGGGGATGAGTCACCACCACTCCGATAAGGATCTTGCCTGGAACAAACAAATTGGAAACTAGTTAAAAAGTTGCTTAATCCCCCAGGGTCTAAAGCTGAACTTCTGAACATCCAGTCTCTTTAGGACATGGACGCCTCCTACACAGAGACACAGATTCTTTTCTATACATTGGGCCACTTTCATTGGAGAGCCAGTTTCATGTAGTGGTCTGGGAGAACTAGTTTTGATTCCCCACCCCTCTACATGCAGCTGCTGGTGTGACTTTGGGTCAGTTACAAGTTAATGCAGAGATGTTCTCTCACAAGCAGTCCTCGAAAGAGCTCTCTCAGACACAGGGTGTCTGTTGTGGGGAGGGGGAGGGACAGGGGATTGTAAGCCACTCTGAGTCTCCTTCGGGTAGTGAAGGTATAAATCCAATCTCTTCCTCCTCCTCCTCCTTCCCCTTCTTCTCTTCCTCCTCCTCCTGGCAAATTTAACTAATCAGGTGGGGCAAGCAGAGGTCATCGCTAAAGAGGAAATCTCCAAGGGTTCTGCCTGGGTTACATCACCTAGTAGGGGAAACAGAAAATGGCAGACAGAAGCCTCACAAACAGGGCTATTTTAAGGGCAGGAATGCACAGGAACGGAGTTCCGGCTGGCTCCCGAGTTGGCCACACCCAGCAGGAACTCATTAGCATAATAGGCCACACCCAACAGCAGAAACTCATTAGGATTGGCTACATTAGCTGGTGTGTGGCCTGACATGCAAGGGAGTTCCTGCTCCAAAAAACCCCCTGGATTTTGACAACAAACAAGGTAAACAGGATAAGAAGCAAGAGGTGGGTGTGGCTGGATGACCACACTTCTGGTAACATGGGGTGTGTGGCCTAATATGCCAATGAGCTGTGCTGTCAGGGGCATGGCCTATTATGCTAATGAGTTCCTGCTGGGCTTTTTCTACAAAAAGAGTCCTGAATAACTATATATATATATATATATATATATATTCAACAATCAATGAGTGTAATAATCTAACCCTTGGTGTAGTGGTTTAGTGGGCGGACTCTAATCTGAGAGAACTGGGTTTGATTCCCCACGCCTCCACATGCAGCTGATGGGTGACTTTGGGTAAGTCAAAGTTCTCTCAGAGCTGTTCTCTCAAGAGCAATTCTTTGAGCTCTCTCAGCCCCACCTCCCTCACAGGGTGTCTGTCATGGGGAGGGGAAGGGAAAGGAGGTTGTAAGCTGCTCTGAGACTCCGAGTGAAGGGTGGGATATAAATCCAAACTCTTCTTCATCTTTTTTTAAGTTAGATTTTATTAATTTTCAACATGAAAAAAAGGACAGGCACTATGTATACACATACAAACACCAACACAGAACAAACAAGAAGCATGTACTCAGTGTATCTACTTAAGTTTTACATGTATAGAATCATTCCTTTTGCACCTAAACCAATTTAACGATTTAAAATATAACTATTACGTATATTATAATAGTTACACAATACATCTTTGAAGATAGTCCTCAATCCCTTTGTATAGTCTTGACCAGATTTTCTCAAAAACTTCTTTTCGTTGTAATTGTAAAGTTAATTTGTTCATTTCCACTATTTCAAGTCGTTTATCAATTATTTCTTCTTCTTCTTCTTCTATATAAATTGAGTAGTTTTCCAAAAATACAATATAGTAACCAGAGACTCAAAAGTACATGGTCCAAATACAAAAAAACCCCTAGTCCTCTTTAATCCACTTTCAGAAATAGCCCCAGTCAAATCCTTCAGACAGTGAAAAGTCCAAATATAGATGTTTATAATTCCTCTTCACAAAATCCCCGTCTCAGTCTTATGTAATTGAGAATGGAAATTGGTCTTATGTACATCGAGAATGAAAAAGACGCTGTGTATTGTTTGACTCTGGAGCTGGGCGGTTTTGGTGTTCCACTTTTGAGGAAGCCAGGCGATACGACGACTTGAAGCCGGCAGGGCTGTGAAGTGGAGACATGGGTGGCGAGATGAGGATTTTGTGAAGAGGAATTATAAACATCTATATTTGGACTTTTCACTGTCTGAGGGATTTGACTGGGGCTATTTCTGAAAGTGGATTAAATAGGACAGTTCTTTTGTATTTGGACCATGTCCTTTTGAGTCTCTGATCACTATCTTGTATTGTTGAAAAACTACTCTATTTATAGAGGCTTAGACTGTTATACTCGTTGATTGTTGAATATATTCTTCATTATTTATGCACGGTTTGATCTTTTGCATCTTTTGTATTACTGACTTCCAGGTGGGGGGGGTTGGAGATCTCCTGGGATGGCAACTGATCTACAGGCTACAGATATCCCTTATTTATTACTCTTTTTTTGTTTAAAACCTTTATTTCACTTCTCCTGGAGAAAACGACTGCTTTGAAAGATGGCCTGCATGGCGTTACACTCTCCCGAAGTCCCTCCCCCTCCCTAAATCCCACCCTCCCCAGGCTCCACCCCCAAGTCTCCCAGTATTTCCAAACCCAGTTGCCATTCTCCAGGTGGGGTCTGGAGAGTTCCTGGAACTACAACTCCTCTCCACACTACAGAGGTCAGTTCCCCCGGAGAAAATGGCTGCTTTGGAGGGTGGAGTCTACGGCATTGCACTCCACTGGGGGGTCCCTCCTCCACAGCTTGGAGGGAGCATTGCTCAGGGCTGTTCAAACTGCTAACCCCTTCTCTAGTTAAAAACAATTTGGGGTAGGAAGACGGGGAGAGTTCTGTGGCAGAGGTTCACAGTCAGTCAAAGTTAATAGTTCTGAGGTTGATAGACTAATGTAACTCAGTTCGATGGGAGACCACCAAGGAAAACAAGGGTTGCTATGCAGAGGCAGGCAATGGCAAGCCACCTCTGCTCATCTCCTGCTTTGAAAACCCTATGGAGGGTTGCCATGAGTCAGTCGTGACTTGACAGCACATAATTAAAATCAAGAGGAGGAGTTGAATGTGGGACATGGAACGCATGAACCCATGAGGCTGCCTTATGGTGAGCCAGACCCTTGGTCCATCAAAGCCGGTGTTGCCTACTCAGACTGGCAGCAGCTCTCCAAGGTCTCAGGCTCGAGGCCTTTCACATCCCCCTACTGCCAGATCTTTTAACTGGAGATCCAGGGGATTGAACCTGGGACCTTCGGCATGCCAGGCAGATGCTCTGTCACTCAGCCACAGCCCCTCCCATTATGTTCTACCACTGAGTCCCTCCCTTCCATGATGTATGCAAAGCACATCGCATACCACTGAACTCTTGTGAGGAACCCTCCTTCCCAGATCTGCTCTCAGTGACTGGTCCCTGAAGGTTCCTCCTCTTACTCTCCATCTCCTGTGAAATGGGTTTATAACAATCGGGATTAATTTTTGGTGTAGTTTGGTGTAGTGGTTAAGTGCGCAGACTCTAATCTGGGAGAACCGTGTTTGAGTTCCCACTCCTCTGCATGCAGCTGCTGGTGTGACCTTGGGCCAGTCACAAGTTCTCTCAGAGCTGTTCTCTCAAGGGCAGTCCTCAAAAGAGCTCTCTCAGCCCCGCCTACCTCACAGGGTGTCTGTTGTGGAGAGGGGAAGGGAAAGGAGATTGTAAGCCACTCTGAGACTCCTTCGGGTAGTGAAGGGCAGGGTGTCAATCCAATCTCTTCTCTTTTCTTCTTCTGAAAATGGCTGACCCCAATCTCCACCTCTTTTGCTTGGGTTTCCAAGGCCTTCTTTTCCATAGCCAGCATGGACAAGTGGTTAGAGTATCAAACTGGAATCTGGGAGGCCCAGGTTCAAATCCTGAACTGCCAAAGAAGCTTGCTGCATGACCTAGGGCCAGTCACATACTCTTGGCCTAACCAACCTCACAGGGTTGTTGTGAGCATAAAATGGGGGAGAGGAGAATGGGTGTAGGCCTCTTGGGGCAAAAAATGGGGTGTAAATGAAATACACAATAAATAGACTGTGAGCCATCGTCTCCGTGATCTATATTTCTAACTAGAAACCTTTGGGTGCCTGGAAAGAATGCAAACTCAAAGTGGTTATAATTAACTAGGAAGATCGATGACAAGAGACAGTGCGGAGAGAAAGGGGAATTTTATCCAGCTATTAAAACCATTGAGGCCGGCGGAAGAATTATGAGGGAAATAGACCAGATCTGAGGTTTATGGCATAATTTCACTTTGGATAATGTTCCTCCTAATATCCGGGGTCTAATTAAGATGTTCGTTTAAAACCTTTTACTTGGGAATGGCAAATAGGAAGGGTTGCTGGAATGCGTCCATTGCGCTAATAGTATGGACTTTTTTAATATCGGTTTTAATGAGATTCTCTTGCTGACTGGGATATTACGCCCATTTAAATCAAAGCGATGCTAATTTCGGCAATGTGGAATGCAATATCATTTCGGGATCTGAAGAAGAAACGAGAGAGAAATTGCCCATTGAACAATATCTGTTTAGAATATCAACCTTGTTACTGGGAATTAGGGGAGAGAAACTTTGCAAGAAGCAGAACAGAGGGGAGCGGTAGAGACGAGCCATGGAAAAATTGATTAAAAACGGAATAGACTATGAATCCTTTGCTATTTAGTCTGAACACTGAAAAGTATATTTTTATTATGCCCTGAACTGGATGGCCCAGCCTAGCCCAATCTCGTCAGATCTCGGAAGCTAACAGGGCTGCCAAGTCCCCTGGGAGGGCAAAGGTTCCCCCGCTAAAAGGGTCCCCAATCTGCCAGTCCGGAAAAGGTTGGCGGGGGAACCCTGTCTCCAAAATGCCCAGTTCAGGCCAACGTGCCCGGTGCGATTATGTCACCCGGAGGTGACGTCATCACGCCGGGCACGTCGCCGGTTGACACTCTAGCAGTCAGCCTCAAAACTCTATGGTACCATAGAGTTTCCAGGCTGATTGCTAGTGTCAGCCAGCGACGTGCTCAATGTGATGACGTCACTTCCGGGTGATGCAATTGCACTGCACACACGTGAATGTCCTGGCCAGGGACCAACTCCCCCCCCGCTATCAACGGTAAGTGACTTGGCAATCCTAGAAGCTAAGCAGGGTCAACCCTGTCTAGTATTTGGATGGGAGGCCTCCAAGGAGCCGATTTCAGAGAGAGCGGGTCATAAATAGAACCAACAAATAAATACCAGGGCCATGACGCAGAGGCAGGCAATGGCAAACCACCTCTGAACATCTCTTGCCTTGAAAACCCTACAGGATCACCATACGTCAGCAGCGATCATATTCTTATTCATCTTGTTATTATAATGAGATGGGGATAATTTAGGAAGAAATGGTATTTTCATTACACTATCTGTGATGTGTGTGTGTGTGTGTGTGTTCAGTGATGTCAAATCACTTGCAATTTATGGCAACCCTATGAATTGATGACCTCCCAAACATCCTATTGCTAACAGTCTTGCTCAGGACTTGCAAACTGAGGGTCTTTGTGGCGTCCTTGATTGAGTCGATCTTTCTCCAGTTCGGTGTCGTGGTTAAGTGTGTGGACTCTAATTGGGGAGAACCAGATTTGATCCTCCCACTCCTGCACTCGCAGCTGCTGGATGACCTTGGGCAAGCCGTAGTTCTGACAAGAGCTGTCCTTGAAAAAGAGCAGTTTCTGTCAGAGCTCTCTCAGCCCCACCTACCTCACAGGGTGTCTGTTGTGGGGAGCGGGAGGGAAAGGATAGTGTAAGCCGCTATGAGACACCTTCGGGTAGTGAAGGGCTGGGTATAAATCCAATCTCTTCTTCTTCTTCTTCTTCTTCTTCTTCTTCTTCTTCTTCTTCTTCTTCTTCTTCTTCTTCTTCTTCTTCTTCTTCTTCTTCTTCTTCTTCTTCCTTTTGGGTCTTCCTCTTTTCCTGCTGCCTCCCACTTTTCCTAGCATTATCAACTTTTCCAGTGACCCTTCTCGTCTCATAATGTGACCAAAGTACGATAGCCTCGGTTTGATTGTTTTAGCTTCCAGAGAGAATTCAGGCTTGATATGCTCTAGAACCCGCTGATTAGTACTTTTGGCTGTCTATGGTATTGGTAAAACTCTCCTCCGACACCACCTTTCAAAGGAATCAACTTTCTTCCTGTAGCTGTGATAGGGTGCGATCACACGCACAATTGGCCCCGCCATAGGCGTGAATGCCGGGTGGATTTAAAGGGCGCGATCAGACATGAATATCTGGGAAGGGCTCTGCACCCATCGGCAACTCTTTCTGCTCTGCCGCAGAAGCGGAGTAAAAAGACACCAGGGAAAAATCCGGCAGTAAATGGGTTGCGATGGGCCACTGACAGACTTTCCCATGTCTGATCACTCCAGTACTCTTTCATGGCATTGGGATGGTTTGATCAGGGCATCCCGACTCCATGCTGTTGTTTCCCCCTACTCTTTGCAGTATGCGCATTATCGCAAACTCCATAGGGAGCCCTGCGTGTGGAGATGCAATACATCGATTCCCTGTTTAAGCGCATCGGAAACTACCGGCGAAAACCCCCACCCCAACTCACCTGTGGTTGTGTCTGATCACGCAGTGGTGGGCTATGCCCGCAGCTTCCAAGGACTGTGTGATCATGCAACTGCGGGTCACATCCCTCCTGCTTTATCTCGCGTGTGTGACCGCCAATGTTCCCTCTAAGCTGTGGAGTCTTGTGAGCAAAAATTCTACTTTGTGAGCTGCTGGCATTGAAGTTGTGAGTGAGCGATTTGGCTGCTGCATAAATGAGTTTGCTCTGGAGCCCTCCTTAGAACATAAGAACATAAGAGAAGCCAATGTTGAATCAGGCCAACGGCCCATCTAGTCCAACACTCTGTCACACAGTGGCCAAAATATACCAGGTGCCATCAGGAGGTCCAGCAGTGGGGCCAGGACACTAGAAGCCCTCCCACTGCTGCCCCCTCCAGCACCAAGAATAGAGTGCATCACCTGCCCCAGACTGAGAATTCCTATCTATACCCTGTGGCTAATAGCCACTGGTGGACTTCTGCTCCATATGTTTATCTAATTCCCTCTTGAAACTGTCCATGCTTGTAGCTGCCACCACCTCCTGTGGCAGTGAATTCCATATGTTAATCACTCTTTGGGTGAAGAAGTATTTCCTTTTATCTGTTCTAACCCGACTGCTCAGCAATTTCATGGAGTGCCCACGAGTTCTTGTATTGTGAGAAAGGGAGAAAAGTACTTCTTTCTCAACCTGCTCAATCCCATTCATAATCTTATAAACCTCGATCATGTCACCCCTCAGCCGTCGTTTCTCCAAGCTAAGGAGCCCCAAGCATTTTAACCTTTCTTCATAGGGAAGGTGTTCCACCCCTTTTATCATTCTAGTTGCCCTTCTCTGCACTTTTTCCAATGCTATAATATCCTTTTTGAGATGTGGTGACCAGAACTGTACACAGTATTCCAAATGAGGTCGCACCAATGATTTATACAGGGGCATGATGATATTGGCTGATTTGTTTTCAATTCCCTTCCTAATAACCCCCCAGCATAGCGTTGGCCTTCTTTATTGCAGCTACACACTGTCTAGACATTTTCATTGAGTTATCCACTACGACTCCAAGATCTCTCTCTTGGTCCGTTTCTGCCAGTTCAGACCCCATCAACGTGTATTTATATTTAGGATTTTCGGCTCCAATGTGCATCACTTTGCACTTGGCCACATTGAACCCCATTTGCCACGTTGACGCCCACTCACCCATCCTCGACAGATCCCTTTGGAGTGCCTCACACTCCTCCCTGGTTTTCACCACCCGGAACTTCCTGAGCTAGGACAAAAATGTGTGAGCCAGAGGCTAATAAACTGTGAGCTAGCTCACACTAACTCAGCTTAGAGGGAACACTGGTGACCGCCCCCATAGTTGCTCAGAAGTATTCAGTGAAAAAGCAGACAAGCTGTTTTTAAAAAGCCCGTCATATTGCTTAGGAGACCAATTTCCCGAGAGCACCAGCTGGCATTCAAAACACCGCGTGTTACTAGTGCTCCTGATTTTAGAGGAAACTGGAAACAAGCGTTGGGGGTGGGGGGATTCTAAATTTTCTCCCACTAAAAATAAAACCTGAGGAGTTCAACAGGACAAAAGGCGAGCTCAAATCCAGCAAGAGAAGTTGAAATATTCTCCCTAGAGTGTGCCGGCTTTCTGTACAATCTCTTCTTGCCTCCCCTCCTTATGTCGATGATGAATGGATATTGTAATTAAGCAAGATCTCATCTCAGCGCGTTTCATTTTTTGCTTAATTGTTATGTCAACCTGTTTCCACCTTGTGAGCGGATCATGGGTGGGTGATGCCCACATCAGATATTTCTCTCCAGAGAGAGAGAGAGAGGGAGAGAGGAGAGGAATCTAAACGGAGATTAATGGCACGGTCTCATCGGTGATTTAACATTCACTGTCGCAAGCCGCGTCGTCTGGGCTCAGTTTGAGAAAACGGATCCAATCCAGCAGAGTGATGAGATTTATCATTGCTGGCTGTTGGGGAGTAGATGGAGTTTACGTCTCCTGTAATTGAAAATGCACTCTGAAACACATCTTTTTCCCCGGGCCTAAATTCTGATGGTGCTCGTCTAGTGGCTTTGATAAATATCCCATTCTGGCATGCGGGAGAGCTCGCGGAAAGGTGTCCGTGGGGAACGCGGGGAGGCAAAAGCCAGATCCCTTTAACCAGGATACCCAGCTGTCACTTGGTTCGGGCTTGGCAATTTTCCATGCCTGCTTGCTCGCACTTTGACCCTGCCTCAGTTCTTCGGCTTGTCCTTCATGAGCCACTTTCTGTTGGACGGAACCGTCAGCTTGTGACTTCTTCTTCTTCTTCTTCTTCTTCTTCTTCTTCTTCTTCTTCTTCTTCTTCTTCTTCTTCTTCTTCTTCTTATTATTATTATTATTATTATTATTATTATTATTATTATTATTATTATTATTATTATTATTGAATTGCCCAATCCCTGCCACAGCAGGGCTCTGGGCGATGTACAAAGCCATGTAACAAAACAAGATAAAATCAGTTAGAACTGGCTACACCAAACTGGCACCTGCTGCTGCTGCTGCTGCTGCTGCTAGCCAGGTCTGAGAGCCAGTTTGGTGTCGTGGTTAAGTGCGCAGACTCTAATCTGGGAGAACCGGGTTTGATTCCCCACTCCCTCCACTTGCAACTGCTGGATGACCTTGGGCAAGCCATAGTTCTGTCAGAGCTGTTTTTGAAAAAGAGCAGTTTCTGTCAGAGCTCTCTCAGCCCCACCTACCTCATAGGGTGTCTGTTGTGGGGAGCGGAAGGGAAAGGAGCTTGTAAGTCGCTCCAAGACTCCGAGTGAAGGGCAGGGTATAAATCCAATCTCCTCCTCCTCTCCTCCTCCTCCTCCTCCTTCTCCTCCTCCTCCTCCTCCTCCTCTGCTTCTTCTTCTTCTTCTCCTCCTTCTCCTCCTCCGCCTCCTCCTCCTTCTTCTTCTTGACTGTAGCCCCTCTCTGAAGAAGCTACTCCACCTGGCTTGCTCCTGGGCTAAATTAACTTCCCCGTCGAGCCTGGATATATGGCACCATGTGCTGTGTCCACGGTGTAATGGTTAGACGGTTGGACTTGGATCTGGGAGGAGCACGTTCGAATCCCCAGCTCTGACATGGAAGCTGGATGGGTGACCTGGGGGTCAGCCACCACACCCTCAGGTCCAACCTACCTCCCGGGGTTGTTGTGAGGATTAAGTGGCGGAGAGGAGAATGATGTTAAGCCGCTTTGGGTCCCCATAGGGGAGAAAGGTGGAGTATAAATAAATAAATAAATAAATAAATAAATAAATAAGAAGTAATTGCAAATTAGAACCTTAAGATGCTATCCCGTCCCTTTCTGGATGCCAGGCTTAACTCCTTGCTGTGCTGTACTGTCCCTAGAGAAGAAGGAAGGGAAGAGAGAGGAGATTGGATTTATACCCACCCTTCACTTGAAGTCTCAGAGCGGCTTACAAACTCCTTTCCCTTCCCCTCCCCACAACAGACACCCTGTGAAGTAGAGTCGAGGCTGAGAGAGCTTTAAGAGAACTGCTCTTTTTCAAGGACACCTCTGACAGAACTATGGCTTGCCCAAGGTATCCAGCAGGTGCAAGTGGAGGAGTGGGGAATCAAACTCGGTTCTCCCAGATTAGAGTCTGTGTACTTAATCACTACATCAAACTGGCTCTTAAAGTGTGTATTAAACAGAAGAAGAAGAAGAGGAGGAGGAGGAGGAGGAGGAGGAGGAGGAGGAGATTGGATTTATACCCCACCCTTCACTACCCAAAGGTGTCTCAGAGCAGCTTACAAACTCCTTCCCCTCTCCACAACAGATACCCTGTGAGGCAGGTGGGGCTGAGAGAGCTCTTGACAGAAACCGCTCTTTTTCAAGAACAGCTCTTGTCAGAACTTACGGCTTGCCCAAGGTCATTCAGCAGGTGCAAGCGGAGGAGTGGGGAATCAAACCCGGTTCTCCCAGATTAGAGTCCATGTACTTAACCACTACACCAAACTGGCCTATGAACATGGTGTGCATTTGCCAGAGGCAAACACATCCTTCAGGAGACAGAGGGGCGGCTTGCACATGCGCTGGATGAGCACAGTTCCAGAGCATGAGCTGCGCATGTGAACCGGCCATTCTGGAGAGGGCTGTCACCTCATCGCTCGTTTTGCCATCCTTACTCTTACCTATCCCACATACTGGGCTTTGTTTTTTGGTTTCGTTTCCTTAATAAGGAGGCATTTTTAGCACGGCGTTTCCAAATTTAGCTCACATTTTCGCATCGCATCAGAGGAATCAGATGTGACTTGTCTGGAGGCCCCTCTGATATGTTTTGCAGATCTCCGATGAAAGAAAACCGCGTAAGCAAATGCAGCAGTGCGAGGCTTTTATGTAATCCTTGCTTTTGGCACCTTCCTCTTAATGCCGTGTGGTGGTTTCGATTGAAGGTCTCCATGCCTCTCCCTGGCCCCTGGCTCACCACATGCGCAACAACACTGTCATGCCAAAAAACTCACTTTGTCTATGGGGCAGGGGAGGTGTGATTGACATTGGCCTGGGGACAATTTGATAATGCTGAATCCCCTTACCCTTGGGGTTCTAGCCTGTTCCCCCACCATCTTACACAGATTCTCTTTCAATGCAACCAGTTTGGTCATTTTCACATTCACTTTCCACAGCTGACTCCACTTTGTAAGATCGATATTGGCCCCGGTCATACGGGCCAGAAAACACGGGGGAGAGGCGTGGCAGTTCGCCCCGGAGCTAAATAAGGCGCGGTAGCCTGATCACACGGGCCACCGGGTTGCCACACTCCAGCTCTGCGCCCCGATCACACCGCGCTGCTGCAGCGCAGCAAAAAAGCAGTGAAGTGCGCATGTGCCATTGTGGGGGGAGGCCGCTGTCGGTGTCTTGTGTGTGTGCATGCGCTGTTCAGCGTTGGTGCGCATCCCATGGACACTTACAGAATCCGGAAATCCCGGGGACATGGGCGGGCGTCGGAAGCCACGGGATACTGGCACTCCCGCGATCAGACGCCAGCCTTTGCCCCGGGGTTTCTGGAAACTAGTACTTCGGACCTACTAGTTTTTTACTCCGCATTTTCCACGGGAAGCCGCGGGTTGGCCACGGGAGCACTACGCCTCCCAGATGTGCTCGTATGATTGCACACGGAAAGTCCGCAGGGCTCCCGTGCCTTCAGCGGGGCAAATGCTCAGTGTGAATGAGGCCATTATAACCTACATTTTGCATCCAATTGATCATACAGTCTTCAACCACTTCATCCCCCATTTTCATTTGAATTAAAAATACACACATTTTCTTACTCAACTTATCATTAGATGTACCTAACAATTTTTCAGATGCACATTGTTCTAAATAAAAACCAGATTTTCTATCTTTAAGAAGAAGAAGAAGAAGAGGAAGAGTTTTGGATTTACGCCCTGCCCTTCACTACCCAAAGGAGTCTCAGAGCGGCTTACAAACTCCTTCCCCTTCCCCTCCCCACAACAGACACCCTGTGAGGTAGGTGGGGCTGAGAGAGCTCTGACAGAAATGGTTCTTTTTCAAGAACAGCTGTGCCAGAACTATGGCTTGCCCAAGGTCATCCAGCAGTTGCAAGTGGAGGCATGGGGAAATCAAACTCGGTTCTCCCAGATTAGAGTCTGCGCACTTAACCACCACACCCAACTGGCTCTCATATCTAGAATCTAGCATATCTAGATTCAATCTGAGCCCTTACGCACCAATCTAGATTAACACATTGCCTTATTAATTCTTCCTTTGTTTTTACGCATCCTTTATCTTCTAAAGGATCTTCACATTTAAGAATTTTGTCCGGTGAAATTAAGCCTGGTTGTGAAAAGGCTTCAGGGGGTGAGACCCATCTTGGAATTTTAGAATATAGCAATGGTAGAGTCCACAGATGATTTGATGATTTGAAAGATCTCTACAGATAATTTGAAAGACCTCCACAGAAAGACCTTGTCCACAGATGATTTGAAAGACCTCCACCTGAGACTCTGGAGAGCAGCTGCCAGTCTGAGCAGACGATACAGATCTTGATGGACAGTATCGTCTACTTAGGCTAGCAGCAGCTCTCCAGGATCTCAGGTAGAGGTCTTTCAAATCACCTGAACTATAACTGGAGAAGCCAGGGATTGAACCTGGAACCTTCTTCATGCCAAGCAGATGCTCTACCACTGAGCCTCAGCCATGTTGTGTACATAAGAACATAAGAGAAGCCAATGTTGGATCAGGCCAATGGCCATCCAGTCCAACACTCTGTCACACAGTGGCCAAAAATACCAGGTGCCCTCAGGAGGCCCAGCAGTGGGGCCAGGACACTAGAAGCCCTCCCACCTGTTGACCCCCCTCAAGCACTAAGAATACAGAGCATCACTTGCCCCAGAGTTCCTATCTAAACCTTGTGGCTAATAGCCACTGATGAACTTCCGCTCCATACGTTTATCTAATTCCCTCTTGAAGCCATCCATGCTTGTAGCTGCCACCACCTCCTGTGGCAGTGAATCCCATGTGTGAATCACTCTTTGGGTGTCACAGTTCCTTTTTAAATGTCGGTAGATTTCCTTTCTTAAAATCCAGGTAATTCACAGTGCAGTCCTAGGTAGAGTTATTCCAGGCGAAGCCTGTTGATTTCAGCAGGAGCAACGTTGACACCAATCCCTTTGGCAACAAAATCTTTAAAAAAAACACACAAATACAACACAAAAGCAGCCAGACTCAGCCCAAGGGGCAGGAAATGATTTCTTCATAGGCTGCATAAAAGCAAATCAGTTAAAAGCTAGTCTAAAATAAAAGGCTGTGAAAATTCACAAGAGAGAGAGAGGAAAAAAAGTCTTCTAATTGTGCCTGTAAGAGACTTCCAGAGGGCTAGGAAAGCTGTTTGACTGGCACATTTTGACAACCTGATGCAGAGATGGAACCCGGAGGAATCCTTGTTGGCTTGACCTGAACTGACACGTTGGCTCATACCGAGAGAGGTGTTCTTAATCCACTGCCAGATCTATACCAAATATCTTTTATCATCAAGCAGAACCAGTGACATGATCTTCTTTTCCCCAGCAGGAGGTTCCAGGATTTTATTCCAAGGGCGGTATGCATGAATTCCCTCAAATGTTACCCTCCAAAGAAACCTGTGAGATAGGTTATGCTGAGAGACATACAGATAGGTTATGCTAAGAGGCGCACACACAGCTGTCTAATAAATTCGAATCTGAACTCAGATCTCCCCTACACGGCCGGATCGCCCATAGGGCAAACCAGGCGCTTGCCTAGGGTATGCCGGCCTCCCCCCCCCCAAGCGCTCGCCCGCCGCCCTAATCAGGCGCCTGCCGCCGCCTCCACCGCTAGACCCCCGCCCCTTCCCGGCTTTCCTGGGGGCCCCGCAGCCGTGGAGCTCCCAGGAAAGCCGACGCTGGGAGGGAGGGGGCAGTGGCTAGACCCCCCGCCCCCTTCCTGGCTTTCCTGGGGGTCCCGCAGCCACAGAGCCCCCAGAAAAGCTGGCACTGGGAGGGAGAGGATGGCGGCTAGACCCCCACTCCCTTCCCTGGCTTTCCTGGGGGCCCCGCAGCTGTGGAGCCTCCAGGAAAGCCAGCGCTCCGCCACCACCCCCCGGTCTCCAGGCCCCACCGGGAGGTTGGCATCCCTGGTGGGGGGTGCCCCAGGCTGTCCTGCCTAGGGCGCCCAGACACCTGGAGCCGGCCCTGCTCCCCTATCGAGGTCTAACGTTCTCATCCTTGCAGCAGGTTTGTATTTTGTGCTCCCTGTCTCCCACCTTCCTCTCTGAATGTCATCTGGAATGAGCCCCGGAGAGAGAAGAACTCTCTGTGTAGGCCATTTGAACCCCAGTCTCCAAGAAGCTCAGAGCAGTGAACCTGGTTCTCCTTCTCCCGTTTGACCCTCAAAGCAGTTTTGCAAGGTAGACCAGGTTGCTGAGAGCATGCGGCCCAAACATCATAACAGAATGGGAATTTGAATGTGGGTCTCCCAGATCCAAATCCAACACTGTAACCACTGTGTCAACCTGGTTGTCACAAAGCTAATGAATTGTAAATGTTAGGAGTGAAAATAGATGAATATCTCAGGAAATGTCTAAAAACCATCCACCCAATTAGGCATTTGGCAAACACTGTCGCGCAGATATGAACCTGCAGGTGGGCTTATAAAAGATCATTTGGAGGACCACAAACTGCAGAGAACTAACACCAAAGGCTGACGCCACCGTTTCCACACAAACAGTCCCCAAATTTGGCAAGGTAGGACTTGAGCATGCAAAATTAGGGGTCAGTGAAACGAAAGAGGAGAGTGAATATATATATATTTGCATCCATATAGTAATGGATCATATTGAAGGTTTTTGCTATAATTCACCTATTATTATCATAATAGCTCACTGGCAGTCCTTAAGCGGCGGCTGGACAAACACGTTATCAGGGCTGCTCTGATCCTGCATTGAACAGGGGGTTGGACTAGATGGCCTGTATGGTCCCGTCCAACTCTGTGATTTTAGGGTTCCGTGATCATCTCAGTGATGATAGAACATGTCTTGACCTGGATGACCCAGGCTAGCTGAATCTTGGCAGATCTCAGAAGCTAAAGGGGGCCTTGTTAGAACTTGACTGGGAGGCCACCAAAGAAGTCCAGGATTGCTAGAGTTGCCTGGAGATCTCCTGGAATTACAAGTGGTCTCCAGTTCTCCTGAAGAAAACGGCTGCTTCAGACAGTGGCCTCCATGGCATTATGTCCTACTGGGGACATTAGGTCCTTCCCTCCCCCAAACCCTGCCCTCCCCACAAATCTTTGGGATTTTCCCGTCCCAGAGCTGGCAACCCTAATTTAGAGGCAAGAAAATGGCAAACCGGGGCTGTGGTGGCTCAGTGGTTAAGACGCTGAACTGCAGACCGGAAGGTTGGTAGTTCAGCAGTTCGAGACCCGAGTGCCGCATGACGGAGTGAGCTCCCATCTCTGGCCCCAGTTTCTGCCAACCTAGCAGTTCGAAACCAAGAAATTGCAAGTAGGTAAATAGGTACCACTTTGGTGGGAAGGTAACAGCATTCCGTGTGCCTCAGCGTCTAGTCATGCTGACCACATGACCACAGAGAAGTCTTCGGACAATGCTGGCTCTTTGGCTTGGAAACGGAGATGAGCACTTCCCCCTAGAGTCGGATTCGACTGGCTTTTGAGCAAGGGAAACCTTTACTTTTATTTTAAATGGCAAACCACCTTGGTTTGTCTCTAGCCTTGGAAATCCTATGGAATCAATATAAGTTGGCTGTGACTTGACAACACACAATTATTTCCAGCAGACAGCTTGTTGGATATTGTAACTCTGCATGCAAGAGGATCTGAGAGGGAAAGGGTTAGGATAATTCTCTCACTCAGGTACACTTGGAAGTTGGCCCCACCCTCTCATGGGTCAGATGTCGGGCCTCTTTGGCCTTTGCTGGCCTTCTGTTTCACCTTATATCGGACCTCTCTTCTTCTCTCTCTTACCTGGGCTCGGAGCTGTAGCAAGTTAACCTTTTCTGGAGTTAATCGGTTCACAATCAGTTAAATGTACCTAATATGTCATATGAGATGTGCTTCTATTTTTGTAAGTAAAATTTCTTTCTCTTCTTACCATTGGAGTCAGATCATCTTTGTCATTTGTCTGAACAGCACTTTCCCCTTTACTGGAAACCGTGGAGGATTGGGGATACCAGGCCTCTTTTGCAGCAGGAACTCCTTTGCATATTAGGCAACACACCCCTAATGTAGCCAATCTGCCAAGAGCTTACAGAGCTCTTCTTACAGGGGCTACTGTAAGCTGTTGGCGGATTGGCTACATTAGGGGTGTGTTGCCTAGTAGGCAAAGGAGTTCCTGCTACAAAAAGAGCCCTAGGGGATACCATGTAAAGCTTCTGTGCTTCCAAAGGCAAAATGATTTTTCTTTTACATTTAGCCCAATATAGCTTCTGTTCTCTTGTTATCATTATATGTTAGTGCGAAGGATAACAGTTTGGAATACCAGTAGTCAATATGGCAGTTTATGGGAAGTCGTTTCCAGGAGGCCAAAAGCACGGTGATACCATCTCTTTAAGGTGCAATTGCTCTTTTCTGTTTACTGTTGTTTCTATGAGAAGCAGGGAATTAACACAAGCTCCGCTTGTGCCCTGATGAGCTTTTTTACAGACCTTCTTGGATTCCTTCCAAAAACAAACACACAACTGAACGGGGAGATGTCCTGCTCTTAGTGGGGCCTGCGAGTATTCTATGTGTGGGGTGCGAGGGTGCGTTTGGGCGTGTGTGCGTGTGTGTGCATGCGTGTGCTGAGCCTCTCTCGGGTGCATTTTTGTCCTTCCGGCAACACGTGTGCAGAAGGCAGCATTAGAAATGGCATTGTTGAATCACACCTCTGAACCCGAGTAGTAAATTTTTCTGCACGGTGCATCGGAGGGGGGAGGGGAACACGTGGGATCATGAACTGGGTGGGAAATCTCCACCCGGGAACACATTTCAGAAGGGTAGCCAACTTGGAGCTAGGCCAGGCTTGAAAATGGCCTTCCGGTGTCCTTCTTCCCTTCCCAACATCAGCAACCCTCTTTGCACGGATCAGAGCATCACCTCCGGAGCAACAGCCAACGACACAGGTCAAGGGTGGGGAAACTTGAACATATGATGCTGCCTTATCCTGAGTCAGACCATTGGTCCAGCCGATTTTGTCTCCTTTGACTTGTCATCTCTCTCCAGGACCTCAGGTCTTTCCCAATGCCTGCTGGCCGAGATCCACTGATGGAGATGCCATGGATTGAATCTGTGGCCTTCTGCGGGCAAGCGCGCATGCTCTACCGACCAAGCCACAGCCACACCTCGCAAAGCTTGCACTATGATAGCTCTGATCCATGCAATGGATGCTCCTAGATGTTATGGTGGGAAGAACCTGCCAGCGGGGACGCCGTTTTCGGTGGCCTCCCCTTGGTGCATGTATCATGTTGCCTCAGTCTTAACTTGTGCAGCAAAGACAGCAGAGGAATCTCCAGGTCCCTGGAAGACAAACAAATTCATTGTGGTGGAAGGTATTGTGGGCTATTGCAAATAGTGTGATGCGGGTTGGAGCGCTGCTGCTGAATTTTGCCTACGGTGAAATTTTGGGGCGAATTGGGAAGCTTCCGCTCAGGCGTACATCCTTGACATAGCTGACGGTTGCCACTGAGTTTTGACTCAGAGGAAACTTCAAGGCAAATTACGATGAATCCCTCTCAGAGGGAGCATCCACAGGTTTCAAAAGAAGGCAGAGGGGAGGGGAGGTTCAAACAGATGACACAAATTCACAGGGCGATTCTGCATACTTGAGTACCCCGCGGAAGTCGTCACCACCACAAAATTGTTAGTCTTTGAGATGCCACCAGGACTCTTGGGTCGGTTTGGCCTCCAAGGAAGCCACCCAGCTGGAGAAAGAGATACAGTGTTCGTTGAGGGTTTTTGGGGGGAGATGGGTTCTCTTTTGCATTATTGAGGACAAATATGGAGGTGATCCTTTCATTGGTGGAGAATAGGGTAGATGCACCCAACGGCAATAAGTGGAGTCATGTCAGCATGCGAACCAAATCCAACGATCCCAAGTTCTCGATTTCATTTCCTTTGCCCACCCACATGGCCTTTCGAATGCCGTACTTGATTCAGCAGAGTGGCTTAACGGGCGGACAAAACACAAAACGATGCATCGCAGCTTAGCTAAAGAATGAAAACTGTACCACACCAATGTTTACAAGTCCAAGCAGACAGCAACCCCCTGTAAACTATATGTAATTTATGCAAGGGATTGCCTCTTTCTTTCTTTTCTTTTTTTTGTAACGAATGCACTAAGCAACCCTGTATATATTTTACAATGTCTTTACAAAAACGAGGAAAAAAAAATAATATACAGAGAGAGAATCATTTACTGTAGCGTTGTAAAATAAATGCACTTTTTCTAATTTTTTCATTAAAAATCCTATGGCACGTTTTCAAATGGATATGGTTTCTTTTATATAACGGGACGGGAAAAGAAACGGTCACTTGAAATGGAGGACAACCCTTCCAGCACTGGGAGGGCTTGGTTCAAGACAAGTCTTTCCAAGGTGAGTCGATGTTTATGGGCTGGATCCAGAAATGCATGAGTGGTAACACAAATTCAGCACCGGCCCCACAGATGTGGGGACTGGGCCCAAGAGATGTTGGGTTTGTATCTTGCTTCCTGTGAAGACAGACTCTGAGATAGATTCAGGTGGGTAACTGTGTTGGTTTGAAGCAGCAGAACAAAGTCCGAGTCCAGTGGCACCTTTAAGACCAGCAACGTTTAATTCTGGGTATAAGCATTCATGTACACTTCTTCAGATACACTGAAATAGAAATCACCAACCAGTACATATAGGTAGAGAGTAGGGAGGATGTTGCCAGGAAGGGCTAATTAGAGTCAGGATGCATAAGCAACTGAGCAATACATATAGCTAAGATTGGACGAAGGCAATTGGTAAGACCTGTGAATAAGCAGCAAATTAACCCAGAGCATAATAAAACAGTTTACAAACAGATGTGAGAATTAAATGACGTCGGTATGTGTAGTGAGATAAGAAACCAATATCTCTGTTAAGCCCTGGGGGTTCCATTGTCCTGACTGTCGTAATAACTTGTAGGTCAGCCATCTCCCATTCTAGTCTGTTTCTGAAATTCCTTTGCAATAAAACAGCTAATTTGAGGTCCCCCATTGGATATTCTGTAAGGTTGAAGTGTTTTCCTACAGGTTTCTCAGTGTTGTGATTATTGATGTCAGATTTGTGTTCATGTAGCCTTTGGCATAGGGTTTGACCTGTCTGCCCTATGTAGAGAACTGAAGGGCATCGCCAACATTTAATGACTTTGAGATAAACACTGTCTCCTATGGCCAAGGAGACCCTAATCTACCCTGCTGGTAGCTAAACTTCAACTGAAGAAAAATGGCCATTTGTCAGACTCGGACAAAGTTACTCTCAACAACACTCACTGAAGGTGATTTGTTTATTGAAGAATAAAGATGTTCCAAGCTAAGAATGTCGCTGAGTCAGAACTGAAGTTCTGGTGCACAAACCCCCAATTATACATGGTTCAAATTTAGTCCCCTCCAATCACACTGCCAATTCATTCCCGTCTAACCAGCGCACTTCCAATCCCCCACCTGTAAATTACCCTTTCGTTATCTAAGCTAAGGCGGTAAGCATAGACCATCTGGCCGTCATCCCTGGGAAAGGGAGGTACCTTTAGAAATGTTACATGAGATGTATTGCCCTACAATAAAAGGAAATAGTGATCTGTGTGAAAAAGACGCCAACACTGGTTCAATAAAGACCAAAGCATTGATACAAATACAATCATATAAGCACAATCAAGTCCAATCTTAAAGCAGAAAAGTTTCCTCTTGAGATGAAGACGTATGAAAAACGATAAACGAAGAATCTGGATATTAAGAACCCCGTTTCGAAGAACTTCCTCAGTAGCTGAAACAATATATCTTCAAATAGGTTATATGCACTCTTGTGAGTTACAGCAAACACATCTCATAAATGGGCAGTTATTGACAGCACATCTCAGAAAAAGCTCAAGGCTTTACATCACATTTCCTTCCATAATCACTCAAGGGTTTGGTACAGCAATGGAGCAAATGCTAGATGCAGATTTGGCCTTAATTCAACCTTCTTTTTATTCCATGTCCCCCCACCCCATTCTGCATTACGTTACCTCCCTTCAGTGGTCAGCCTGGTTTCAGCCTGCTGTTTCCCTGGGTTATTTGGATGCGGTTTAGCCATGGATCTAAATTGCCTCAGCTTGCAGGCCCAATCTGCATCTAGCATTTGCTCCATTGTTTTACCACACTGGAACAGGAAAAGATGCGGCTCAAAACCACATCCAAATACCCCTGGGGCCAATGCCGTACTGACTGCAGAGTCACCCCTGAACGACCATGAAATGGCCATAAATCTATGCAGGTAGTTCCATAAAACCAAGAGATCAAACGAAGTGAAAGCCGGGGTGCAGTCTGGACACTGCCATGAAATCCGACAATCAATCAAAGTGAAAGTGGCATGCAGAGCAGAGGGAAATTTCTGTTCCAACGTGGGTTTGGGTAAACAATGGAGTGAATGCTAGATGCAGATTGGGCCGCACACTGAGAAAATCTGGAGTGGCAGGCAAATGCGGAAAGGGCTACAGCTTGCCTGCGTATCACTTCTTGATTACACAACCGAGGACTCTCAACTAGGATTGTTCAGAGAAATCCTCTTCGTTCCTCTTTACCCAATTTCTTTCTGAAATCCAGCCATCTGCTTCTTCCCCTGTATTTTTTAGGAATTTGGAGTCAGTTCCTAATCAATTCTGTTTGGATCAAAGAGAAATTCAAGGGATTTTTTGTGAGTCACCGGTGCTCACTTCTTCAGGTCTCTGCAGAACTGAGCAGTGACTCCCGAAAGCTCATCCCCTGCCACATATTTTTGTTAGTCTGTAAGGCACTCCTGGACTCTGGCTCTTTGGAAAAAGAGATTCCCTTCCCCAGGGCTTTTTTTGTAGAAAAAGCCCAGCAGGAACTCATTAGCATAACAGGCCACACCTGACAGCAGAAGCTCATTAGCATATTAGGCCACACCTCTGAGAGCACAGCTCATTAGGATATCAGGCCACACCCCCATGTTGTCAGAAGTGTAGTCATCCATCCACACCCACCTTCAAAACCCAGGGCTTTTTTTTGGAGCAGGAACTCCTTTGCATGTTAGGCCACACAGCCCTAATGTAGCCAATCCTAATGAGTTTCTGCTCTTTGGTGTGGCCTGTTATGCTAATGAGTCCCTGCTGGGCGTGGCCAATTCAGGAGCCAGCCGGAACTCCGTTCCTGTGCGTTCCTGCCCCCAAAATAGCCCTGCCCTTCCCCATCACAACGACTGAACGCTGATGTCGCCATTAGAAAGCACTATGTATGGAGATGTTGTGAGAGATATCAAAGTTCTCTTTTTGGTTGATCCATGACAGCTCATTTGCAAATCAAAGGCAAATGGAATGAGTAGAGACCACAGTTTTAAAAAAACCAATGAAAACCATCCCACACTGGAAAAAAAATTACATGGGAACATCTATAATAAGCAGTCATCCCAAAAAAACCCCACCCCACAATGATGACTGTCGAGTTGAAGACCTCTGGCTGGGACTCAGTTAGATTTCAATTTACCGTTTCGGTGTGGGATGTTAAGTCTGCCCCGTCTCGTCCATCGAGAACAAGTGACCCTTGGAAGTGAAATGAATGAGATGTCCCTCTTTTAAAAAAAGACACAGAAGAATAAGAAGAATGCGGGTGAGATGGCCTCGTGACTTTGCAACCCTTTGGCCATCCTACAGGTGAGAGGGGGGCTCAAAAGAGGCCAAAAGTGTTAGCAGCGTGACCCGCGTGCATTCAGGTTCCCTTCCTCTCACCAGGTAAGGCTGAAGCAGCACCCTAGAGCAGTGCTCTTCAACCCCATGGGTCAGGAAGGTGCATCACAAGGGCCCCTTACTGGGTCATGAAGCTCTGTTTAACCACCTTCTGCATTGCTTTTGGAAAGAGTTGCTGTTAGTGAGCTAAGGGAGCCATGTCTCCTGTTTCTTTACACATATGCTGAAACCAGCAGGACAGATCTACTATTATCAGGGCTATTTTGGGGCAGGAACGGAATTCTGGCTGGCTCCCAAGTTGGCCACACCCAGCAGGAACTCATTAGCATAATAGGCCACACGCAACAGCAGGAACTCATTAGGATTGGCTACATTAGGGGTATGTGGCCTAACATGCAAAGGAGTTCCTGCTACAAAAGAGCCCTGGGTTTTGACAACAAACAAGGTAAACAGAATAAAAAGCAAAAGGTGGGTGTGGCTGGATGACCTCACTGCTTGTAACATGGGGTATGGCCTAATATGCTAATGAGTTTCTGCTATTGGGTGTGGCCTATTATAATGAGTTCCTGCTGGGCTTTTTCTACAAGACAAGCCCTGACTATTATTATTTATTACTGTATGGCGTTGTGTGTGGTATATCCAGGAGATCCTGCGATTGTCTGGCTGCCTGAAGTACTAGCTCTTTTTTTGGCACCACTAGGTGGCGAGCTAGACTTATTTGGAGATTAGGGAGCTCTAAGAGAGTTCCACTTGCACCTGCTGGATGACCTTGGGCAAGCCATAGTTCTGTCAGAGCTGTTCTTGAAAAAGAGCAGTTTCTGTCAGAGCTCTCTCAGCCCCGCCTACCTCACAGGGGTGTCTGTTGTGGGGAGGGGAAGGGAAAGGAGTTTGTAAGCCACTCTGAGACTCCTCTGGGTAATGAAGGGTGGGGTATAAATCTATTTTTTTCTTCTCTTCTAAGAGAACTGTGATTGACCCAAGGTCACCCAGCTGGTTTCATGTGGAGGAATTGCAGAATCGAACCCGGTTCTCCAGAGTCCAACGCTCTTAACCACTACACCACGCTGGCTCTCCTAGCAAGACAGACAGGCAAAGACACTTAATGGGGAAGAAGATTCCTTTCTGGCACGGACACTCCCCCAAAAAACCTTGTATCTTGTCTTTCCTCCCTTCCTCCTGCCTGGTACAGCCCAGCCTGGCCACCCACTCCACCCCCATCAGTGGGTCCTCAAATGCTCTGTGCATGTAATTGTACCATAAAGCCTGTCCTCTAGCTGCAATTGCTTTCCTTTGCCTTCTCCATCCCTCTCCGCACCTGGCTACTACCTATCTTCAACAGTTAGGCCACCAGCGCTCAGTGCATGTCCTCTAGTATGGAGTCACCCGAGGAGGGGGTTCTCCACCAGAAGCACATATAGGAGCCGTGAAAACACGTCTTGGACGGGGGATGCTCACCAGTGCTGGCTGAGATGGATGAAGACCAAGAGGTGTCAGGCTCTTAGTCAGCTTAGACAATGCAGAACTTCAAAGGAAGGCTCCGTTTATTGGTAAAGTCATAACCCAAAGACACGCGTACAGCTTGTATCAGGAATGGCCGTAAATAATGGAGGCCCCCGACGTATAGTGGATTCCAGCAACCCCCTGATCTAAATGAAGCCAATGACTATGTTTTGTGTGCGCAGGCAAAGCAAGCAAGCCAGCAAGCAGAAGAACAATTTAAAAGCCAGAGATTCCCAGCTCAGTGCTCACAATGGAAGACTCTACAAGGTCAAGGCCCAGTGATAACACTCAGAAAGTAAGAGGAATGAATGATAAATTCAGGGGAGAAGTGCTCCCATACATTCCATTCAAATGGCAGGGCTACCTGACAGAGGGGATGATGGGAAACTTTTTTCCCCCCATGGTTTCTCTGAATCTGCCTGTAACCAGCTTATACTTCATTATGACACACCTCTTGGCACTGATCTTATGTTTCTTGCCCCCAGTGCCCTCAGTTTAATGTCAGTGGTCCAGATCATGACAAAGTCCAGTTCCTAACTCCAGTCCCTCCAAGGAGATAGATCAAGATAGGTAGCCATGTTAGTCTGCCTATAGCAGCAGAAAAGAGCCAGAATCCAGGAACACCTTCAAGACTAACCACATTTGTGGCAGGAGATGAGCTTTCATTTTTTTTTTTTTTAAACAAAATTTTATTGGATTACTTTCAACATTGTTAAACATTGTTACCAATACAATTTCACAAAATTTTTACCCTATCCCCCCACCCCCTAATAGGCTTCCAACACTGCTATTAACAAAAAAAAGAGAATTAAAAGGTAATCAAGTTTAGACTTATAACAATCGACAAAACAGGTAACCTAATTTCAAATATATAAAGGCCTGACTTTTACAAACATAATTTCCAACCAAGGTACAGTACAATCAAATATTCATTTCATTTCTCATTCACTCTCAATACAAATCAAGATTGTACATTTTCCCTTTCATTTTATATTCAGTTTCCATATACAATTTCAGGCCCTCCCAGTCTTTTAAATACAGTTCTGCCATTTGTCCATTTAGTTTTTTTGTCATTTTGTCCATTTCGGCTAAAAACAGCAGTTTTCTTAACCAATCATGTATATCTGGCACCTTCTACGCTTTCCATTGTTGAGCAAAAGCCATTCTTGCCGATGTAATCATATACCATAATAGTGTCCTTTTTTCTTGTGGAATCTTTTCCATCGTCAAACCTAAGAGAAGAAGTTCCGGACTTTTCCTAATAGGAATTTTTACTATTTTCTGCATCTCACAATGTACATTTGACCAGTATACCTTAGCTTTGGTATTCCCCGTAGTAATGTATGGCTGCGAGAGTTGGACTATAAGGAAGGCCGAGCGCCGAAGAATAGATTCTTTTGAACTATGGTGCTGGAGAAGACTCTTGAGAGTCCCTTGGACTGCAAGGAGATCAAATCAGTCAATCCTAAAAGAAATCAACCCTGATTGTTCCCTGGAAGGCCAGATCCTGAAGCTGAAGCTCAAATACTTTGGCCACCAAATGAGAAGGGAGCATTCACTGGAGAAGACCCTGATGCTGGGAAAGATTGAAGGTCAAAGAAGAAGGGGACGACAAAGGATGAGGTGGTTAGACAGTGTCATCGATGCAACGAACATGAAATTGAGCAAACTTCAGAGGACAGCAGAAGACAGGAGGGCCTGGCGTAATCTGGTCCATGGGGTCGCGAAGAGTCGGACTCGACTGTGCGACTGAACAACAACAACAACCTTAGCTTTATCACATGACCACCACATATGGTAAAAAGAACCCTCTATTTTTTTACATTTCCAACACTTATTACTCAAGTTCTTATCCATGCTAATGTTAGCAATCTTTTTTGGTGTCATATACCACCTGGGGATGAGCTTTCATGAGTCACTGCTCACTTCTTTCGATAGATCAAGATGGGTAGCAGTGCTAGTCTGCCTGGAGTAGAAGCAGGGTTATTTTTGTAGAAAAAGCCCAGCAGGAACTCATTAGCATAATAGGCCACACCCCTGACAGCACATCTCATTAGCATATTAGGCCACACCCCCATGTTCCCAGAAGTGTGGTCATCCTGCCACACCCACCTTTTGCTTCTTATTCTGTTTACCTTGTTTGTTGTCAAAACCCAGGGCTCTTTTGTAGCAGGAACTCCTTTACATGTTAGGCCACACACCCCTAATGTAGCCAATCCTAATGAGTTTCTGCTGTTGGGTGTGGCCTATTATGGTAATGAGTTCCTGCTGGGCATGGCCAACTCAGGAGCCAGCTGGAACTCCATTCCTGTGCGTTCCTGCCCCAAAATAGCCCTGGGTAGGAGAAAAGAGCAAGAGTCCAGGTGCACCTTCAAGACTAACCACATTTAGTCTTCAAGACTAACCTTCAAGACTAACCTTCAAGACTAACCACATTTGTGGCAGGGGATGAACTTTCGTGAGTCACCGTTCACTTGAGCAGTGACTCATGAAAACTCATCCCCTGCCACTCATTTTGAGTCCAATGGCACCTTTAAGACCAACAAAGGTTTCTTCAAGATAGGAGCTTTCATGTGCACGCACACTTTTTCAGATACGTTGGAATGGAACGTAACAGTGCAAACTTGTCAACAGGCTGAACAGCAAATTATTTGAAAAAGTATGCATGCACACAGAAGCTCATATCTTGAATAAACCTTTGTTGGTCTTCAAGGTGCCACTGGACTCAAACTTTGTTCTACTGCTTCGGACCAACACGGCTGACCACCTGGATATGCCACAAATTTTGTTAGTCTAGAAGGCGCTACTGGACTCTAGAGCTTCTAGTGTCCTGGCCCCACTGCTGGACCTTGTGATGGCACCTGGTATTTTTGGCCACTGTGTAACAGAGTGTTGGACTGGATGGGCTATTGGCCCGATCCAACATTGGCTTCTCTTATGTTCCTATGGACTCCTGCTCTCTCCTAGTTCCTCCAGGATGTTAAAGTCAGGCTCTGGGTGTGTGGTGTCACGTCTTCCTGTCACGTGGCTGTGATGCCGCATCACTTCCTGTCACATGCTTGCAGCTCAGTGGGTCCTTCGCTGTTGCCTGGGTCTGCGAAGGCTGAAAAACACTGCTCTGGAATGAGCATTTTTCCAGCCCTGATTGGTTGAGGCACCATTTTTTTAAAAAAAATATATGACTTTTTCCTCCTACAAGCAAGTGAGTCATCCTGGCGGCGTGATGACATCTCTGAGGGCTAATTCAGTGTGAGGCAATGTCAGAGCTTGATGAGCAAGTGGGAGGTGGAGGAGGGAGAATTCCAGCCCTCTCCCCAACCCTATTTCCCCCTCCTTTATTCGCTCCATCCTTACTCATCGAATGCCAAAAGAAGACTAACTCTTTCAACAATGCCCCGGCTTGAAGGCTGCTTACAATTCCCCTGTTCATATATTAATGAATTTTATTAACCACCTTTTGTCCCTGCATCTAATGATGCAACTTGAAGGCATTTCATTTGTCCTTTGGGGTTATATGGGTTTAAGTCCCATATGCCATAGAAAGAGTTTCCAGAGACATGGAATTCACTGCCACAGGAGGTGGTGGCAGCTACAAGCATTGACGGCTTCAAGAGGGAACTGGATAAACATATGGAGCAGAAGTCCATCAGTGGCTATTAGCCACAAGGTATAGATACAGATGCTCTGTATTCTTGGTGCTGGGGGGGCAACAGTGGGAGAACTTCTAGTGTTCTGGCCCCACTGGTGGACCTCCTGATGGCACCGGGTATTTTTGGCCACTGTGTGACAGAGTGTTAGACTGGATGGGTCATTGGCCTGATCCAACATTGGCTTCTCTTATGTTCTTAAGGTATAGATGGAATACTCTGTCTGGGGCAGCAATGCTCTGTATTCTTGGTGCTTGGGGGGGTGTCAACAGTGGGAGGTCGTCTGGAGTTCTGGCCCCACTGATGGACCTCCTGATGTCACCTGTTATTTTTGGCCACTGTGTGACAGAGTGTTAGACTGGATGGGCCATTGGCCTGATCCAACATTGGCTTCTCTTATGTTCTTAATGGATCAAGGCATAGGCAAATAACTCATTTGGGAAACCATGACCCTTGCCATTCATATTTATTTATTTACTTCATTTTTATCCTGCCATTCTTCCCAATGGGAACCCAAAGTGGCTTAAATCAAACAAAGCAGTTTACATTAAAAAGGGCATTTGGTTGAGGAAAGGTCCCCATAGTAGGATATCCAACATTATACATACACATTGAGTTGGTGGACCTTCTGATGGTGGACATCCCTGATGGCACCTGGTTTTTGGCCACTGTGTGACACAGAGTGGTGGACTAGATGGGCCATTGGCCTGATCCAACATTGGCTTCTCTTACGTTCTTATGAGTTGACTTTCAACCACGTACATGGCAGAATATATGGAGTGGGGCTGTGGCTCAATGGTAGAGCATCTGCTTGGCACATGGGAGGTCCCAGGTTCAGAAAGAGAAATGTTTCTCCGTCTCCCAAAATACTAGAACTCAAGAGCACCCAATGAAGCTGATGGGCAGTATGGTTCAGGATGGACAAAAGGAAAGACTACTTTACACAGAGAGAGATTAAAAGGTAGATCCAGGTGGGTAGCCGTGTTGGTCTGAAGCAGCGGAATGAAGTTCGAGTCCAGTGGCACCTTTAAGACCAACAACGTTTAATTCAAGGTAGAAGCTTTTATGTGTACACACGCTTCTTCAGATACAGAAAAAAGAATCTCTTCAACCATTACATATGAAGGTGATTGGTTGTCAGGAAGGACCAGTTAGAGTCAATATGCATAAGAACTGGGTGATTATAGCTGAGATTGGATTAAGGCAAGTTTAGCATATAAATATAAACGCTAACATGTAGATGTGAGAATGACATTTGATTCCGGTGGCACCTTCAAGACAAACAAAGGTCAATACTGGGTACAAGTGAGAAACTCCTTGATTCATTGGAACAAATTCCCTCAAATATAACATATAGGTGTCTGTGTGTGGGGGTTAGTTGCCAGGAAGAGCTCATAGAGTCAAGATGCCTTGATGTCTTGAGATGGACCAAGAGAGAGATCTTGGAGTCGTAGTGGATAACTCAATGAAAATGTCTAGACAGTGTGTAGCTGCAATAAAGAAGGCCAACGCTATGCTGGGGATTATTAGGAAGGGAATTGAAAACAAATCAGCCAGTATCATAATGCCCCTGTATAAATCATTGGTGCGACCTCATTTGGAATACTGTGTACAGTTCTGGTCACCACATCTCAAAAAGGATATTATAGCATTGGAAAAAGTGCAGAGAAGGGCAACTAGAATGATAAAAGGGTTGGAACACCTTCCCTATGAAGAAAGGTTAAAACGCTTGGGGCTCTTTAGCTTGGAGAAACGACAGCTGAGGGGTGACATGATCAAGGTTTATAAGATTATGAATGGGATTGAGCAGGTTGAGAAAGAAGTACTTTTCTCCCTTTCTCACAATACAAGAACTCGTGGGCACTCCATGAAATTGCTGAGCAGTCGGGTTAGAACAGATAAAAGGAAATACTTCTTCACCCAAAGAGTGATTAACATATGGAATTCACTGCCACAGGAGGTCGTGGCAGCTGCAAGCATGGACAGTTTCAAGAGGAAATTAGATAAACATATGGAGCAGAAGTCCACCAGTGGCTATTAGCCACAGGGTATAGACGGGAACTCTCAGACTGGGGCAGGTGATGCACTCTATTCTTGGTGCTGGAGGGGGCAGCAGTGGGAGGGCTTCTGGTGTCCTGGCCCCACTGCTGGACCTCCTGATGGCACCTGGTATATTTTGGCCGCTGTGTGACAGAGTGTTGGACTAGATGGGCCATTTGCCTGATTCAACATTGGCTTCTCTTATGTTCTTATGTTCTCTTATGCCTAAGTAACTGAGCAATAATTACAGCTAAGATTGGAATAACACATTAGGTAAGACATGTAAATAGCAGCAAATTGGCATACAGATAATAAAGGAGTTAATAACGGGATGTGAAAATTAAGTTTGAGTCCAGTGGCACCTTTAACACCAATAAAGTCTGATTTCTGATTGCAATATGGAATTCACTGCCAGAGGATGTAGTGAAGGCCAAAGGAACAGACAGCTTTAAAAGATAGATTCATGGAGGAGTGGTCTATCAATAGCTACTAGCCACGGTCACCAGGGGGAACCTCCACATTCAGAGGCACTAATCCCCTGCATCCCAGAGCCAGGAGGAAACATCAGGGGAAGGCCTCGGCCTCTATGCCCAGTTGTTGGCCATTCAGAGGAACTGGTTGGGCACTGCCTGAGATAGGATGTTGGATCAGATGGACCACTGGTCTGATCCAGCAGGGCTCTTCTGTAGGGCTGCCAAGTCCCCCGGGGGTGGGGATTCCCCCGCTAAAAGGGCACCCAATCTGCTGGTCTGGATCTGGCTGGTGAGGGGAACCCCACCCCCGAAGTGGCCAGATCAGGCCGACATGCCTGGCACAAAGATGTAGGCTGGAAGTGACATCATCACACTGGGCACGTCACCGGGCGATGCTCTAGCAATCGACCTGAAAACTCTATAGTACCATAGAGTTTTTAGGGTGATCACCAGAGCATCGCCCAGCGATGTGTCCAGTGTGATGACATCACTTCCGCCTATGTCATAGTAGCGCACATGCAAGAGAACTCCCGGAGAGAGCCCTGGACCCCTCCGCTATTACTTCAGTAAGACTTGGCAACCCTAATCTTCTGAAGGCCTGTATACCCAATTGTTGGCCATCCAGAGGAATTGGTTGGCCACTGTGTGAGACAGGATGCTGGACTAGATGGACTATTGGTCTGATCCAGCAGGGCTCTTCTTAGGTTCTTATCAGAGGAAGGCCTTGGCCTGTTGTTGGCCCTCCAGAGGAACTGGTTGGCTGCTGTGTGAGACAGGATGCTGGACTAGATGGACTACTGGTCTGATCCATCAGGGCTCAGCCTCTATGCCCAGTTGTTGGCCATCCAGAGGAACTGGTTGGCCACCATATGAGACAGCATGCTGGACTAGATGGACCATTGGTCTGATCCCGCAGGGCTCTTCTTATGTTCTTAATCCTCAGCATCTCCACTGGCAAGGATCAGAAGGTTGATGATGTGAAAGAGACCTTGGAAAGCCTCTTCCAGTCTGAATAGACAATACTTACCTTGATGGACCAATGGTCTGATACAATATAAGCCACCTTCATGCATTCTTGTGTTCAAGGATGTTCAGTCTGGCAAACCCTACTACAATTGTGTCATGTTCTCCATTTAATGTGTTGGGACACAGTTCCTCCCTGAATGGCAAACTTCTCAACGATGTGTGTCTTGATCCCGTACTTTTCAACATAAGCCAAAATTATCTCGGAGGGTCATTGGGTACATCTTGCTGCACATGGTTGTGCAGGACTGATAAGTTTCCCTTTTCATGCAGGTACAAAAGCCCATCTGTAGCGATCTTTGGAAAACAGCTGCCTTATCAGGCAGCCGAAACCACCGCAAAGTCTTCCTCTGCACAGGAAACAGAACGTTTCAACATTCGCGTTGCTGGGATTTCGGCCTTATCCATTAGGCAGTTAAGTTTCGGTTTCATATGTCGAAAACAGGAACGGACCCTCCTAAGTTCTGCAGCCCTAGCTAACTTTGCCATAGTTGTTCCCCCGCTGCAGAGTTTGTGGGAGCTTTTCATGCTCCCTCCCATGTGCCCATATCCCGCTGGGATTCATCCATTTTGCCTGCCACACTTTGCCGACAGCGCTGAGGCCTCCTAGGGAGTGTTATACTTTGACTCTTGTAAGCACAGATAGACATTAATCATTCAAGACTGCCGAGTGAGGGACGGATGACTGAGCATTTGGGGACTTTCTGGGCTTTTGTTCTCGCAGCAACCACTGATAATCTCTCGCCGTGGCAGTAAGGACATGTTGATTATTAGGGCTGTTGTCTGATTACAATGGATGTGGCAATATACAGTTGCAGCTGGCACCCGAAGGATAACAAAAGCCTTTAATCAAGAGCAGGGTGGACAAGCTCTGTCGCAGCGCAGCCTGTTGCCTCTGGCCTGATGGAGATGAGGGTGGCAGCTTTGGTTTAGCATGCAGAAGGTCCCAGGTTCGATTCCTGGCAGCCCCAGTCGAGAGGAATCAGATAACAGGGGGATGTTAAAGACCTCTTTCTGAGAGTGGCTGCTGGTCTGAGTAAGCAGTACTGACTTTGATGGACGAAGGGTCTGATTCAGTACAAGGCAGCTTCATGTACTCGTGTGCACAGCTGAAATGGACTAAAAGGCCATCTAGTCCAACCCCATCCTCTGAGGCTGGATTCTATGAAGAGATGGGCATGAACCAGAAAAATGTGGTTTATGTCGGTTCGCAGTTCAACTGAACCATGAACCAAATTGAACTGGGAGGTTCGTTCGCGAACCAAATTGGTTTGTGGCCCCGCAAACCCCATTGAAAGGGACCACAGTCCCTTTAAACAGGGATTGCAGAAAGCCCCCCAAAACATCTGAGCGGCTGGGAGCAGCCTGTTTTTGCGGCTTTTGTGGAGAACAGAAAGCAGGGGTTTAAAAGGATTCAAAGTCCCTTTAAACCCCTGCTTTCTGCTCTATCCATGAACTGCCACAAACTGCCATGACCGGCTCTAAAAGTTTGTGGAAGTTCATGATGGTAGACACATCACGAACTTCAGTTCCTGAACCATGAACAGGGCAAAATTCATGATGAACTTTATTTTGTGGTTTGGTTTGTGCCCATCCCTAATCCTGTGCTATGCTGATGGCATGCAAAGACCAGAATGTTATCATAGAATTGAAATAAGCAAAGTGAGCAACTTTATGTCAAGTAAACTGAAACAGTATTTGTTTGCATACTTAATTATCAACATAGCATCCAGATTGTCTCAGCAGCCATCTTGAGACAGAATTTGGGTGGTATAGTACAAAGTACAGACAGCTGGACCCTGACCTGGATGGTGCAGGCTACCCAGATCTTATCAGATCTTGAAAGCTAAGCAGGGTTGGCCTTGGTTAGTTCTTGGGTTGGAGATCACCACAGAAATCCAGGGTTGTCAAACAGATGCAGGCAGTGGTGAAAACCACCTTTGTCTGTTTCTTGCCTTGAAAATTCTACCGGGCCACCATAAGTTGACAGTGACGATGGCACTTGGCATCACTATGTGGGCAGCTCTTATTTTCTGCCCTTGGTCTGCAGTCCTCATTGTAGACCATGAAAATGTAGGGTACACTTGACAGTTTTATATCTGTACCTGAATATGCCATATGCAAACAGCCCTTCAGAGAAATAAGAACATAAGATAAGCCATGTTGGATCAGACCAATGGCCCATTCAGCCCAACACTCTGTGTCATACAGTAGCCAAAACCCAGGTGCCATCAAGATGGGCACCAGCAGGGCCAGATCTTCAGAAGCCCTCCCACTATTGCCCCCAAGCACCAAGGATACAGAGCATCATTGCCCCAGACATAAGAACATAAGAGAAGCCATGTTGGATCAGACCAATGGACCATCCAGACCAACACTCTGTGTAACACAGCGGACAAAACCCATGTGCTATCAGAAGGTACACAATGGGGCCAGAAGCCCTCCCACTGTTGCCCCCTCAAGGACCAAGAATACAGAGTGTCACTGCCCCAGACAGAGTGTTCCATCTATACCTTGTGGCTAATAGCCACTGATCAACTTCTGCTCCATATGTTTATCCAATCTCCTGTCGAAACTGCCTATACTTGCATCCGCCACCACTTCCTACGGCAGTGAATTCCACGCTTGCTTTACCCCAAAGCCAAATACACCCAAAAGTATGGATAGAACATTAAGAGGGAAAGAAATAATCCTGTTTGATTTGAAATACAATGATGGGATAAGAGGGTTTTTTTTTCTTTTAAATACTTCTACGAGCATGCCTCTGAAAAATAAGGACAGCAAGTTTGCTTTTATTTCCCGATTACGATGGTTTCCATGGCAATGTCCCAGTGTGGTACCAAGAACAGATGCTGGAGAAAGAAATATTAACTAGTTTCTTTGGAGTAATGAAAATGTAATGACAAGATCTACACAACAAAGTTGAAGAAATCATACTGGGGTGGGGGGTTACTCTCCATGAATGATTCACAATAAAAGGTTTGGAAAGCACACGCTTTTTTCTGACAACCCTATCTGTTATGTTTGCTCCCGAAGAAATCACATCTGAGACGGTTGATGCAATCAATTCAAAGGGGGGAATCTTGCAGCTAAAAATGTATGGAGCAGCCTTACACAGAGTGATATCCTCAGATCAGGTCTATCAAGGAAGGTCATCCTCAGATCAGGAAGGTCTATCCTCAGATCAGGTCTATCAGGTCTATCAAGGTCTACAGATCAGGTCTATCAGTGGAACCTCCACATTGAGAGGCAGTATGCTTCCAAATAAGAGATGATGTGGAAACCAAGGGATCGCTATTCAAGTGATAACAATAAAAGCTGCATTAATCGGTCCCAGTTCCTACTCATCCATGAAGCAAACTGAGTGACCTTGGACCAGTCTCTTTCTTTCCAGGCCAAACTTACCTTGCAAGGTTGTTGTGAGCAATATGGAGAAAGAAGAACCATATATCCTGCCCTGGAAGGGTGAGATAAAAATTTATGACAAAGATTTATGGTACTCATATTATGTGTTTTAAAACCTGTGGCAGATTGTGACTGCTCTGGCCTGCAGGCCCCATTTCCGCCCTGCCCTTCTGGGGTTCCCAGCTCCCTGGAGGGGAGCTGCCACCATCAGATGAATATAGAGATTTCTTGCTGAGAGGATCAGGGCTCTCAATTCTCTTTTCCAGTTCTGAGGCTTTGCCTCTATGTCTCTCACTTTCCAAAGTCATTAAATGGGCACAGTTTAATGCCTTGGGAGGAATAGCCACTTGCCAACACCCATGGAGCCCCCTTTTAAAGCATGTCCAAAATGTTGGAGGCCCATGTGGTACAGAGAATCACAACCAGCATCTACAGTTTGAAAAGTTCATTATAAAGAAAACGTTTACAAACATACTTTTAGCGCACTGCCAGATTGAGCAAGGAAAACAAAATAAATTGGTAAAAACGCAAATCCTCTCAATACACATGCCCTATCTGATGATAAAATAGGACAGGGTCTTTAATCTTAGCTAGTTACAAATCAGTACAGAGTTACCATTACCTTCAGGCTCCCTTCAGCTGTCCAGGCCAACCACATGGTTAATGATCACCTCCTTGCAAACCTCAGCTCAGAGTTCTCCTCAGCTCAGCATCCGAAAGAAAGACAGCTATTTCCAGTTGCAAGGAGATGTTATCCTTGCTGTTTCTCCCTCTCACTCCCTCTCACATGCCCATGTCAGAGAAGCATTTCCTCCAGCTCCTTCCTGGAGATTCTCCCTGGAGCTGTTCTAGCTTAAAGTCCACCAAACTCTATTCCCTGCTAGGAGAAGGGGAAAGGTTTTTACCTACCCATTACCTCTCCTACCCAATCCATTAGCATATGTATAAAGGTAAGCTGGAAAGCCATTGCCCAGACTTCCCTGCCCAGAGAGGAGGAGGAGGAGAAGGAGAAAGAAAAGAAGAAGAAGAGGAGGAAATTAGATTTATACCCTTTCCTTCACTACCCAAAGGAGTCTCAGAGCAGCTTACAGTCCCCTTCCCCTCCCCAAAACAGACACACTGTGAGGTAGGTGGGGCTGAGAGAGCTCTTTTTAGAACTACCCTAGAGAACAGCTCTGAAAGCACTTGTGACTTAGCCAAGGTCACACCAGCAGCTGCAAGTGGAGGAGTGGGGAATCAAACCCAGTTCTTGTTTGCTGCTTGCCAACCTCCCAGGAGAAAATGTATTTCTTCACAAAATCCATTTCAAGAGGCAAAACAAACATCAGCTTCCAACTGCAGTTCCTGTCTGCCTTAACGCCATTTTCCTGAACCGCTAAAATCCAAATATATGTTTACCTGTCCATCACATCTGCTTCTGTCTTCCCTTCCTATGAACACAATACAGTATTCCCTCTGTTTTGGTCCTCTTGGAAATGTTGGTGTCATTCAAAGTGACTATTGACTTCATTTGTTGATGAGGTCCTCCTTGTTAGCCTTCTGTTAGTAGTTTTTCCCACGACAGTTAAAAGCCCTCCTCTTTTTGCACTTCCAATGACATCACAGCAGCTCAGTGAATGACTGGCAAGGAGAGTTTACAGACAACCAGTCACGAGCCAATCTATTACCTACCACAGGGATCCCCAACCTTTTTTTGAGTCTGTGGACATGTTTGGAATTCTGACACAGGGTGGCGGGTGCATCCACAAAATGGCTGCTGCAGGAGGTGGAGCCAGCCACAAAATGGCTGCTGTAACCTAACTCCAGTCAGGTAGTGAAGATTCTTGGGCTGTAGTGGCAGCTGCTGCCCAATCAAAGTCTTCAAAAACCTGCATAGCCAATCAAATCTCCAGAGGCCAATCAGAAGTCTTGTTGACCAAATGTTCCATCAGGCCCCACCCATTTTCTAAAAAAAACCAACACTTGATGGGTTCCAGGAAGGAAGTCAGTGGTTGCCATGGCACCCACAGGTACCACACAGGGGAACCTCAGTGTATCATAATATGGCTACTAACTCATCGAGGGACAGAGCAGAAACCATGGGAACATTGTGTGCAAAGGATGAGGAATCTCCAGCAGAAACATCATCATCTACATTTCAGGGTTATTTCATAGGATCATGGAGTTGGAAGGGACCTCCAGGGTCATCTAGTCCAACCCCCTGCACAATGCAGGAAATTCACAAATACCTCCCCCTCCACACACACCCAGTGACCCCTGCTCCATGCCCAGGAGATGACAAGAAAACGTCCAGGATCCCTGGCCAAACCGGCCTGGAGAAAAATGGCTTCCTGGCTCCCAAAGTGGCAATCAGCATTTCCACGGGCGTATAAGAAAAGGCCACAAGGACTAAGTACTGATGCAACCCTTCCTGCCCTCCCTCTGCCTAAGTTCATGGAGTCTTATATCTCCCGCTATTTGGGGAAACCCAGGCCGGGGTCACTAACTGGCCCTGAAATAGGCTTGCAATATATGCTTGCAGAGAGCAGCAGAGAGAGAAATCTGGAATGCCCATGAATTGGAGACTCACCTGGCGCATACCTTCCTATTCTTTTCATGCCAAACAAAAAACTGTTTTGTTTTTTTACCCAAGCTTTTACTTGGGGTGTATGTGTGCATCTTTTAAAGCTGTTTTTTACAGTCCGCTTCTAGCCTGAGGGCAGGCTTGCCAACCTCCAGGTGGGGCCTGGAGACCCCCCCCAGAAGCGCAACTGTTCTCCAGGCTGCAGAAATCAGTTCCCCAGAGGGGGGGTGGGAAATGGCTGCTTTGGAGGCTGGACTGCTGAGGCCCCTCCCCTCCCGAAATGCCACCTTTCTCAGGATTCACCCCCAAATCTCCAGAAATTTCCTGACCCAGAGTTGGCAACCATTTGTTGCTGTTGTTGTTGTTCTTCAGTCGCAGAGTCGAGTCCAACTCTCCGCGACCTCATGGACCCAGGGCTTTTTTTGTAGGAAAAGCCCAGCAGGAACTCATTAGCATAATAGGACACACCCATCCACAGAAACTCATTAGCATATTAGAAGACCCCCGAGAACACAGCTCATTAGCATATTAGGCCACACCCCCATGCTGCCAGAAGTGTGGTCATCCAGCCACACTCACCTTTTGCTTCTTATTCTGTTTACCTCCTTTGTTGTCAAAACCCAGGGCTTTTTTTGTAGCAGGAACTTCTTTGCAGGTTAGGCCATGCAGCCCTAATGTAGCCAATCCTAATGAGTTTCTGCTGTTGGGTGTGGCCTATTATGCTAATAGGTTCCTGCTGGGCGTGGCCAACTTGGGAGCCTGCCGGAACTCCGTTCCTGTGCGTTCCCGCCCCAAAATAGCCCTGCATGGCCCACATCATGCCAGGCCCTCCTGGCAACCATACCTGGAGTAATTCCCATGAGGTTTCTTGAGCAGCTCCACTAGGGTTGCCAGCCTCCAGGTGAGGCCTGGAGATCTCCCGCTTTTACAACTGATCTCCAGCTGACAGAGATCAGCTCCCCTAGAGAGAATGGCAGCTTTGGAGGGTGGACTGCATGGCATCAAACCATAATGCTGAGGTTCCTCCCCTCCTCACAAGAAGCTCCACCCTCCCCAGGCTCCACCCAGGTATTTCCCATCCCAAATCTCCAGGTATTTCCCAACCCAAAAGTGGCAACCCTACAATTAATCCTATTCACAAATTACAGTGAACACACATACAATTAACGTACAGTTATATGTGATCTGAGTAATCCTCAATGCCCGTAGATCTGAACACGTGATTGAAGTTCACACTTATTCAAGTTCTGGTCTCCAGTTCTATTTGTAACGTGCCCGTGCGTTGGCTCTTTCACAGAAAGAGGTAGGACATACATGTGCCCACTGGAACATGTGAACAGGGTTATAGAAGATTGTCTTCAAATGTAGAAGGAGAAGAAGAAGAAGAAGAAGAAGAAGAAGAAGAAGAAGAAGAAGAAGAAGAAGAAGAAGAAGAAGAAGAAGAAGAAGAAGAAGAAGTTCTCACTGTTATCTACCTTTGTTGTTGTTGGTGGTGGTGTTGTTCAGTCGCACAGTCGAGTCCGACTCTTTGCGACCCCATGCACCAGATCACACCAGGCCCTCCTGTCTTCCGCTGTCCGCTGAAGTTTGCTCAATTTCATGTTCGTTGCATCGATGACCCTGTCTAACCATCTCGTCCTTTGCCGTCCCCTTCTTCTTTGACCTTCAATCTTTCCCAGCATCAGGGTCTTCTCCAGTGAGGGCTCCCTTCTCATTTGGTGATGGTTATCTACCTTAAGGAGTGTCAAAGCACTCATGTCCTTCCCCCAGTGGCAGATTAACCATTAAGCAGACTAAGCATGTGCTTAGGGCACCAGGGCCAAAGGGGGCACCACAAAATTGGGAAAAGGGTGAAAAAATGTAGAAAAATGCCTTTCGGGTCATGAATATTGGAACTTTGATACATTGAACTTGTGAAATATTAAAATAGATGTCGTATTGTGTGCTTGTAGAACTTTACGTAGCCAAAGCTTGGCTTAGTTTGTACAGTATATTGTGTTATCGTATGAACAATTTTTTGTATTGCTGCAACCTGCATTGTATATCTGGTCAGACTGGTCAACAACTAAAATGGACTGGGGGTCAGTGTGGAAAGGAGGGGGGCACCAAGATTGGTCAGTGCTCAGGGCACCAGTGAGCCTTCATCCGCCCCTGCATGCGTTGGCTCTTTCATAGAAAGACGTAGGACATACATGCACCCACTGGAACATGTGAACAGGGTTATAGAAGATTGCCTTCAAATGTAGAAGGAGGAGGAGGAGGAGGAGAAGAAGAAGAAGAAGAAGAAGAAGTCCTCACTTTTATCTACCTTAAGGAGCGTCAAAGCGCTCATGTCCTTCCCCCACAACAGGTAGGTGGGGCTGGGAGAGTTCTGAGAGAACTGTGACTGGCCCAAGGTCAGCCAGCAGGCTTCATGCGGAGCCAATGCTCCACGCTGTCTCTGGCAAACATTCTGGCAACTTTGTCCCCTAAGAAGCTGGAGTGCTTGTGAACATTCCATACCTTCGCCCCACTCAGGCAACCGAGGTCAAAGAGCTTCATCGCCACAACGCAAGCGCACCTGGCACACCGAAACGACAGCTCTCTCGGCATGACTAATGTCGGCTTTTGGAATAAAATTAACATAGTCAGTTCTTCGAGTGTCCCCCCCCACCCCCCGTGACTACGACTGTTGTATTTAGAAGAACCGAAATTGCTCTGCTTCCATGAGATCTGAAGAGCGTGCAGCTCTGTCTGTCTCCCGCTCGAGAGGAAAAGGGCAGCGCTTTCCCAGAGCCCCTGCAGGAATTAACCTCAGCCGACAGAGTCAGTCGGTTGAGATAAAAAGCGAGGTGGAGAGTTCTAAAAAAAGGCCCGGGAAGGTGGCTTGTTCCCGAGGTTCGCAGTCAGTACATTCTGTGTGGCATCGTGCGGGGGAACTGAGCAGGAGGCTGCAGGGATAAAAAAAGAAAGCCGGAGTTAAAATTGGACCGGGGTGGAGGAGAGAGAGTTTTTGTCCCTGCCCTGCGCCGCAGGCTTTCAAGAAATCAATACTCATAACATTACCCTGCACTGTGGCTAAGCACAAGGGAGGGGTGGGGGACTATCTCATTCACGACACAACAGTGGGCGTTTGTAATTGTGCTTTGTGCTCAGGCCCGTAGCCAGGATTTTTTAACTTGGGGGGAGGGCTTTAAATAAGTCAGGGCACCCCGCACATAAGTGAGTGCCATAAATAAAATAAAAACTTGGAAGTCGGGGGGCCTGGGCTGGATGGGAAGTCAGGGGGCATTGGCGGTAAGTTGGGGGCCGGGCCCCGAGATGCCCCACGGTAGCTACAAGCCTGTTCGTGCTGGAATGTCCATGAAGAAGGGGGGGTCAATTTGGAGAGATCTGCACTTCAAAAATGTCTTCAGATCTTGCACACAGAACAGGTGACTGCAGAGATTAACATTTATTCCAATTCTGTCATTCCGCCACAGGTAGGGTCGCCAGGTTCCTCCTGTCAATTGGAGGGGGACGGTGGGGGGGACCACTACACTAAACTGGTACGGACTCCAATCTGCAAGAACCGGGTTGGATTCCCCACTCCTCCACGTGCAGCTGCTGGGTGACCTTGGGTCAGTCACAGTTCTCTCAGAGCTGTCCTCTCACGAGCAGTTCTCGAGAGAGCTCTCTCAGCCCCACCTACCTCGCAGGGTGTCTGTTGTGGGGAGGGGAAGGGAAAGGAGATGGATTCCCTACTCCTCCATGTGCAGCTGCTGGGTGACCTTGGGTCAGTCACAGTTCTCTCAGAACTGTCCTCTCATGAGCAGTTCTCGAGAGAGCTCTCTCAGCCCCACCTACCTCGCAGGGTGTCTGTTGTGGGGAGGGGAAGGGAAAGGAGATGGATTCCCTGCACCTCCACGTGCAGCTGCTGGGTGACCTTGGGTCAGTCACAGTTCTCTCAGAGCTGTCCTCTCAAGAGCAGTTCTAGAGAGAGCTCTCTCAGCCCCACCTACCTCACAGGATGTCTGTTGTGGGGAGGGGAAGGGAAGGAGATGGATTCCCCACTCCTCCGCATGCAGCTGCTGGGTGACCTTGGGTCAGTCACAGTTCTCTCAGAGCTGTCCTCTCAAGAGCTGTTCTCTCAGAGCTCTCTCAGCCCCACCTACCTCACAGGGTGTCTGTTGTGGGGAGGGGAAGGGAAAAGAGATAGTAAGCCACTCTGAGACTCCTAGGGAAGGGCAGGGTATAAATCCCATCCCATCCCATCTCTTCTCTTCTTCTTCTCTCTTTTGTATGCATTGATATGCAGTTATTGACACACGCAGATGTTCCTTCTTATTCCTTAAAAGCAAACAAAAGGAACCTTGCCACGACTCTACCTGTGACAACGTCCAGACTTGTGTTGTTTGCAGTCCTTTATCAGTGCATACAAATTCACATACGCATTGCTGAAAACATGGTCGCCAAAGAATCTCTGGGCAATGAGAAGTGCTATGAAATTCATGGCGAGAACGTTCAGCAGGGGTTTTTTTGGTAGAAAAAGCCCAGCAGGAATATGCTGAATATATCAGGTCTAATAAACATTGCATTAGAGTGCTCCCTTCTCATTTGGTGGCCAAAGTATTTGAGCTTCAGCTTCAGGATCTGGCCTTCCAGGGAACAGTCAGGGTTGATTTCTTTTAGGATTGACTGATTTGATCTCCTCGCAGTCCAAGGGACTCTCAAGAGTCTTCTCCAGCACCATAATTCGAAAGCATCTATCCTTTGGCGCTCGGCCTTCCTTATGGTCCAACTCTCACAGCTATGCATTACAAGCAGTCGGGTTAGAACAGATAAAAGGAAGTCCTTCTTCACCCAAAGAGTGATTAACACATGGAATTCACTGCCACAGGAGGTGGTGGCAGCTACAAGCATGGACAGTTTCAAGAGGGAATTAGATGAACATACGGTGCAGAAGTCCATCAGTGGCTATTAGCCACAAGGTATAGATAGGAACTCTCAGTCTGGGGCAGGTGATGCACTCTATTCTTGGTGCTGGAGGGGGCAGCAGTGGGAGGGCTTCTGGTATCCTGGCCCCACTGCTGGACCTCCTGATGGCACCTGGTATATTTTGGCCACTGTGTGACAGAGTGTTGGACTGGACGGGCCATTGGCCTGATTCAACATTGGCTTCTCTTATGTTCTTATGTTCTTACTACTGGGAATACCGTTGTTTTGAACCATACAGACTTTTGTTGGCAAGGTGATGTCTCTACTTTCTATCAGAGAAAACACATCAGGTGTCAAATTGTCAGACTGGAATTTGCAGATATTTCTTTATTTGAAAATGTCCTGAAGCTCAAAATAAAGCTGGGATAAAAATAACTCTCGTTCTGAAATGACATCTCTTCTAAAGTTTTTTTTTTTAAAAAAATGGCTCTGGAGAGGAAAAAAAAATAACCCCATCCCCTTTGTCAATGAGAGATATTATCTCTTGTAATTGTAGGTAACCTGCCAGAACTCATCAATAGGACAGAAAAGGCTGCAATTTAATCCGCAGAGGATGATACTAATAACTTCAGCGCTAATGCTCACAATAATGAAAATATCTATGCAAAGGTTGCCTCAAAGAAAATGTAATTGGAGGGCAGGTTTTGCCCTGCACATCTGTGGTTAAAAATAACCAAGACTTGCTGTGCGCACTGAATTCAGTGCAAGCTGTCAAAGCTATGACTGCTTGGAGAGACGCTTCAGAGCACAGATCAGGATAATTGTCCAATAATACTCTAAAAACTTTTTACTGCCCATCGGTAGCCCATAAAAGTTACCTTACAGAACCAATAACCCGGCGACTGTAGATGACAGAAGGTGTTTTTTTTTTTAAAGTGCAACTCCCACTGTTTTCTAAACTGTCGATAGCAACCAAAAATTTAGGGTCCAGTGCCAACCACAGCCTGCTCCTCCTACACCTAAAATTTGATTTTCAGCCTGTAGCATGGAGGAGGTTTGAAAATTCCTTTGCCTAGGCATCTTTTCTGATCTCAGTTCCTTCTCCCCACTGGAGCTGCTTTTTTAATGCATCTGTGTATTGTTTTTTTCCTTGTCACAGAGCCAGGCAGCATTCCTTTGGGGAGGGGAATCTTTCCCCCCGAAATTCACACTTTGACACTGCCTTGGTCAGGCTGTACCTGGAGTCTTGTGTGCAGTTCTGGAGGCCTCCCTTCAAAAAGGATGCAGACGGGATGGAGCGGGTGCAGAGGAGAGTGACGAGGATGATCAGGGGCCTATGAGGAAAAGCTGTAGGACTTGGGAATGTTTAGTCTGGAGAAGAGGAGGTTGAGGGGGAGCATAATTGCTCTCTTTAAGTATCTGAAAAGCTGTAGGATTTGGGAATGTTTAGTCTGGAGAAGGGGAGGTTGAGGGGGACATGATTGCTCTCTTTAAGTATCTGAAAAGCTGTAGGACTTGGGAATGTTTAGTCTGGAGAAGGGGAGGTTGAGGGGGGCATAATTGCTCTCTTTAAGTATCTGAAAAGCTGTAGGACTTGGGAATGTTTAGTCTGGAGAGGAGGAGGTTGGGGGGGCATAATTGCTCTCTTTAAGTATCTGAAAAGCTGTAGGACTTGGGAATGTTTAGTCTGGAGAAGGGGAGGTTGAGGGGGGCATAATTGCTCTCTTTAAGTATCTGAAAAGCTGTAGGACTTGGGAATGTTTAGTCTGGAGAAGGGGAGGTTGAGGGGGGCATAATTGCTCTCTTTAAGTATCTGAAAAGCTGTAGGACTTGGGAATGTTTAGTCTGGAGAAGGGGTGGTTGAGGGGGGCATAATTGCTCTCTTTAAGTATCTGAAAAGCTTTAGGACTTGGGAATGTTTAGTCTGGAGAAGAGGAGGTTGAGGGGGCATGATTGCTCTCTTTAAGTATCTGAAAAGCTGTAGGATTTGGGAATGTTTAGTCTGGAGAAGGGGAGGTTGAGGGGGCATGATTGCTCTCTTTAAGTATCTGAAAAGCTGTAGGACTTGGGAATGTTTAGTCTGGAGAAGGGGAGGTTGAGGGGGGCATAATTGCTCTCTTTAAGTATCTGAAAAGCTGTAGGACTTGGGAATGTTTAGTCTGGAGAAGGGGAGGTTGAGGGGGAGCATAATTGCTCTCTTTAAGTATCTGAAAAGCTGTAGGACTTGGGAATGTTTAGTCTGGAGAAGGGGAGGTTGAGGGGGGGCATAATTGCTCTCTTTAAGTATCTGAAAAGCTGTAGGACTTGGGAATGTTTAGTCTGGAGAGGAGGAGGTTGGGGGGGGCATAATTGCTCTCTTTAAGTATCTGAAAAGCTGTAGGACTTGGGAATGTTTAGTCTGGAGAAGGGGAGGTTGAGGGGGCATAATTGCTCTCTTTAAGTATCTGAAAAGCTGTAGGACTTGGGAATGTTTAGTCTGGAGAAGGGGAGGTTGAGGGGGCATAATTGCTCTCTTTAAGTATCTGAAAAGCTGTAGGACTTGGGAATGTTTAGTCTGGAGAAGGGGAGGTTGAGGGGGGCATAATTGCTCTCTTTAAGTATCTGAAAAGCTGTAGGACTTGGGAATGTTTAGTCTGGAGAAGGGGAGGTTGAGGGGGGCATAATTGCTCTCTTTAAGTATCTGAAAAGCTGTAGGACTTGGGAATGTTTAGTCTGGAGAGGAGGAGGTTGGGGGGCATAATTGCTCTCTTTAAGTATCTGAAAAGCTGTAGGACTTGGGAATGTTTAGTCTGGAGAAGGGGAGGTTGAGGGGGCATAATTGCTCTCTTTAAGTATCTGAAAAGCTGTAGGACTTGGGAATGTTTAGTCTGGAGAAGGGGAGGTTGAGGGGGCATAATTGCTCTCTTTAAGTATCTGAAAAGCTGTAAGACTTGGGAATGTTTAGTCTGGAGAAGGGGAGGTTGAGGGGGGCATAATTGCTCTCTTTAAGTATCTGAAAAGCTGTAGGACTTGGGAATGTTTAGTCTGGAGAAGAGGAGGTTGAGGGGGCATGATTGCTCTCTTTAAGTATCTGAAAAGCTGTAGGACTTGGGAATGTTTAGTCTGGAGAAGGGGAGGTTGAGGGGGGCATAATTGCTCTCTTTAAGTATCTGAAAAGCTGTAGGACTTGGGAATGTTTAGTCTGGAGAAGGGGAGGTTGAGGGGGGCATAATTGCTCTCTTTAAGTATCTGAAAAGCTGTAGGACTTGGGAATGTTTAGTCTGGAGAAGGGGAGGTTGAGGGGGGCATAATTGCTCTCTTTAAGTATCTGAAAAGCTGTAGGACTTGGGAATGTTTAGTCTGGAGAAGGGGAGGTTGAGGGGGGCATAATTGCTCTCTTTAAGTATCTGAAAAGCTGTAGGACTTGGGAATGTTTAGTCTGGAGAAGAGGAGGTTGAGGGGGCATGATTGCTCTCTTTAAGTATCTGAAAAGCTGTAGGATTTGGGAATGTTTAGGCTGGAGAAGGGGAGGTTGAGGGGGCATGATTGCTCTCTTTAAGTATCTGAAAAGCTGTAGGACTTGGGAATGTTTAGTCTGGAGAAGGGGAGGTTGAGGGGGGCATAATTGCTCTCTTTAAGTATCTGAAAAGCTGTAGGACTTGGGAATGTTTAGTCTGGAGAAGGGGAGGTTGAGGGGAGCATAATTGCTCTCTTTAAGTATCTGAAAAGCTGTAGGACTTGGGAATGTTTAGTCTGGAGAAGGGGAGGTTGAGGGGGCATAATTGCTCTCTTTAAGTATCTGAAAAGCTGTAGGACTTGGGAATGTTTAGTCTGGAGAAGGGGAGGTTGAGGGGGGGCATAATTGCTCTCTTTAAGTATCTGAAAAGCTGTAGGACTTGGGAATGTTTAGTCTGGAGAAGGGGAGGTTGAGGGGGGCATAATTGCTCTCTTTAAGTATCTGAAAAGCTGTAGGACTTGGGAATGTTTAGTCTGGAGAAGAGGAGGTTGAGGGGGCATGATTGCTCTCTTTAAGTATCTGAAAAGCTGTAGGATTTGGAAATGTTTAGGCTGGAGAAGGGGAGGTTGAGGGGGCATGATTGCTCTCTTTAAGTATCTGAAAAGCTGTAGGACTTGGGAATGTTTAGTCTGGAGAAGGGGAGGTTGAGGGGGAGCATAATTGCTCTCTTTAAGTATCTGAAAAGCTGTAGGACTTGGGAATGTTTAGTCTGGAGAAGGGGAGGTTGAGGGGGGCATAATTGCTCTCTTTAAGTATCTGAAAAGCTGTAGGACTTGGGAATATTTAGTCTGGAGAGGAGGAGGTTGGGGGGGCATAATTGCTCTCTTTAAGTATCTGAAAAGCTGTAGGACTTGGGAATGTTTAGTCTGGAGAAGGGGAGGTTGAGGGGGGCATAATTGCTCTCTTTAAGTATCTGAAAAGCTGTAGGACTTGGGAATGTTTAGTCTGGAGAAGGGGAGGTTGAGGGGGGCATAATTGCTCTCTTTAAGTATCTGAAAAGCTGTAGGACTTGGGAATGTTTAGTCTGGAGAAGGGGAGGTTGAGGGGGGCATAATTGCTCTCTTTAAGTATCTGAAAAGCTGTAGGACTTGGGAATGTTTAGTCTGGAGAAGGGGAGGTTGAGGGGGGCATGATTGCTCTCTTTAAGTATCTGAAAAGCTGTAAGACTTGGGAATGTTTAGTGTGGAGAAGAGGAGGTTGAGGGGGCATGATTGCTCTCTTTAAGTATCTGAAAAGCTGTAGGATTTGGGAATGTTTAGGCTGGAGAAGGGGAGGTTGAGGGGGCATGATTGCTCTCTTTAAGTATCTGAAAAGCTGTAGGACTTGGGAATGTTTAGTCTGGAGAAGGGGAGGTTGAGGGGGCATGATTGCTCTCTTTAAGTATCTGAAGGGCTGTCACTTAGAGGAGGGCTGGGGGCAGTTCCTGTTGGCAGCAGAGGAGAGGACTTGAGATAAGAAGAAGAAGAGAAGAACAAATTGGATTCATACCCCGCCCTTCGCTACCCAATGGAGTCTCAGAGCGTCTTACAAACTCCTTTCCCTTCCCCTCCCCACAACAGACAGCCTGTGAGGCTGAGAGAGCTCTCACAGAAATGGCTCTTTTTCAAGGACAGCTCTTATCAGAACTTTGGCTTGCCCAAGGTCATCCAGCAGGTGCAAGTGGAGGAGTGGGGAATCAAACCCGGTTCTCCCAGATTAGAGTCCGCGCACTTAACCACCACACCAAACTGTGGGTTTCAATTAAGGGCGGGGAGGTCCTGGTTGGATATTAGGAAAAACATTTTAACAGTTTTGTGCAACAGTGGAATCAGCTGCCTAGGGCGGTGGTGAGCTCCCCCTCACTGGCAGTCTTTAAGCAGTGGCTGGACAAACCCTTGTCAGGGATACATTGAGCAGGGGTTGGACTGGATGGCCTGGATGGCCCTCCCAACTCTCTGATTCTATGACTCTATGATTCCTCTTATTCCGTTTTTTTCTTTTTAATTTTTCTTGAAGAGAAACCCACGCACCGTTTTGTAACTACAGCCCGTGAAGTTATTATTTTTTTTTTAATGTTACACCTCTGAAAAGTGGGGGTCTAACAGGAAGGGAGGAAGGTTTGGGAAGAATTTCTGCAGAGAATTCTTTTTGAATTTCTCTCTGATCCGAACAGAATTAATTAGAAACTTACTCCACATTCTTAAAAAAGGGGGGAAGGAAACTGACCGTCGGGTTTCAGAGAGAAACTGGGTAAAGGGGAATTATCAGAATTTCTCGTAACAACTCTAAAGCCAGTATAGATGGGAACTCTCAGTCTGGGGCAGGTGATGCCCTCTATTCTTGGTGCTGGAGGGGGCAGCAGTGGGAGGGCTTCTAGAGTCCTGGCCCCACTGCTGGACCTCCTGATGGCACCTGGTATATTTTGGCCACTGTGTGACAGAGTGTTGGACTGGATGGGGGTCAGTGTGGAAAACAGGATCACAAAACTGCGGGGGAAATCGGGCAAAGCCGTGGGTCAAAATGCAGCCCCGCGGCTTTGGGTGTGAAATTGACAAATAGTATCAGGGCAAACGGCGGCACAACCCCGAGGCAGCTGTAGTGGGAAATCAGCCCTGGTATTTTTGGCTGCTGTGTGACAGAGTGTTGGACCAGATGGGCCATTGGCCTGATCCAACATTGGCTTCTCTTATGTTCTTTTGTTCAGGGAGTAACTGCGATTATGGAAGTCTCATGAAGAAAAGGGTTAAACCTCCTTCTCCTGCACTGTGGCCCAAATCTAGCCACTGCATGGCTGTGATGTGAAGTTAAAGAAAAACTGAAGAAGATTTGTTCCGTATCTTCATTGCCTCTAGTTTGATCCTCATTGTGGCCAGTGTGGTGTAGTTCAAGGAGAGACCATGGGGGAATTTCAGACAGATGATATAATCCAGAAGAGGAACGGTTCCCAAACGGTTTCTGGTCTGGCATTTCAGACAGAACCGTTTTAGAACCGGTTCCCTACCGGAATATATTTGTAATTTCACACAGAATCGCTTCTGTCCCGTTCAGGAAACGGGGCTGAAGCGTTTACCTGTCAACCGCTTCCAAGTAGTCGTCAGTTTCTTCTCCCGGATCGGATACGCTTTTTTCCCGCCTTTTCGCCCCGCGCGGGCGATCTCCGGCTTTTTTTTTTTTTTTACGTTCGCTTTATAGCGTTATAACGCTATAGCGCTATAGCGCAATAGCGCAATAGCATCATAGCAACCCCATTGGAATGCCTGCAGTGTTGTTTTTATAGCACTATAGCGCTATAGCGCTCTAAAGCGAACATTTTTTTTAAAAAAAAGGTGTGGCGGGAACCAGCGGGAAAACAAAGCGGTGCAATCTGAATTGCCAAACCACTTCTGATTCGGCTCTTTTCCGGTCAGGGAAAGCCATGTGTGAAATGGCAGCCCTGTACCGGTTTACTTCAAGACGAATCAGAAACGGCTTCAATCCGGCAGAGTCTCAGTAATGTGAAATTCCCTCATTTCTCTTGGTCTCCTGTTTGTTAGAGTGAGCAGCTCAGCATGCCTGGATAACATGGGAAGCGCACCATCACTCTAAATGTGTTTTGGGTGGTTAGCCGTGTTGGTCCGAAGCAGTGGAACAAATTTAGAGTCCAGTGGCACCTTTAAGACCAGCAAAGGTTTATTCAAGGTATGAGCTTCCATGTGCAGGCACACTTTATCAAAGACATTGGAAAGGAAGGTAGAGTTCAAACTTACAGGCAGAGACTGAGCAGCAGATTAACATGTGACATGATGAAGATGTTTTAAGGTATGCAAAGACAATAAATAACAAGCTAAGGTGATAAGGTCAACAGTTGATCGAGGTTTATAAGATTATGAATGGGATTGAGCAGGTTGAGAAAGAAGTACTTTTCTCCCTTTCTCACAATACAAGAACTCGTGGGCACTCCATGAAATTGCTGAGCAGTCGGGTTAGAACAGATAAAAGGAAATATTTCTTCACCCAAAGAGTGATTAACATATGGAATTCACTGCCACAGGAGGTGGTGGCAGCTACAAGCATGGACAGTTTCAAGAGGGAATTAGATAAACACATGGAGCAGAAGTCCATCAGTGGCTATTAGCCACAGGGTATAGATGGGAATTCTCAGTCTGGGGCAGGTGATGCACTCTATTCTTGGTGCTGGAGGGGGCAGCAGTGGGAGGGCTTCTAGTGTCCTGGCCCCACTGCTGGACCTCCTGATGGCACCTGGTATATTTTGGCCGCTGTGTGACAGAGTGTTGGACTAGATGGGCCATTGGCCTGATTCAACATTGGCTTCTCTTATGTTCTTATGATTTAACTAAGGGGGGGAAGGGCAGCAAAGCAATAAATATGTCAAAATAGGGGATAAATGTGTAAAGGCATCTTTTGTAATTGTGGGAAGCAGGGCTCTTTTTTTGTAGCAGGAACTCCTTTGGATATTAGGCGACACACCCCTAATGTAGCCAATCCTTCTAGAGCTGTAAGAAGAGCTCTGTAAGCTCTTGGAGGATTGGCTATATTAGGGGTGTGTGTCAATATGCAAAGGAGTCCCTGCTACAAAAAGAGCCCTGGTGGGAAGTAAAGGAACAAATTTAGAATCCAGTAGCACCTTTAACACCAACAAAGGTTTATTCAAGGTATGAGCTTTCGTGTGCATCAGGCCAGTAGCTAGGGTTTTCTTTCCCGGGTGGCATTTAAATATTTAAGGGGGTTTCAGGGAGCGCACCTTTAAACATTGCAAAAAGAAAGATTTTAAAGGCATTTTGAGGACAAATTCCTGTGGGGCTGTGCCTTTAAGTAGGGGGGCAGAGGCCCAAATAGCATCACTATAGCTATGGGCCTGGTGTGCATACACACTTTTTCAAATATGCAAACTGAGACTCTACGGCTGCACTTACACACACTAAATAATCCACTTCCAATCCACTTTCAATGCACTTTCCAATTGGATTTTGCCAGTTCACACAGTAAGATCCAGTTGGAAAGTGCATTGAAAGTGGCTTATTTAGTGTGTGTGATCACAGCCTTTGGCTGCGTTAAGACTGGCAGTTTGGCCCGATATAGGCATGTTTCACAAATGGATTAAAGGGGCCGGTTGACACAGGCACAGCTGTCAGGCGTTCCCCCGCCATACCCAACCCGTCTTGCAATGCTTGCCTCCTGAGTTTAAAAAGTACCAGGTGAAAGTGGTAGCAAACCCTGGAGAGCGCATTGATCCTGCTTCCTGGACATGTGCACGCTAAACGCTAAAAGCCGGGAGCAACCCACATTGATAATGTGTGCCAGCTGTTGCCGCAGAGATGCGCATAAGTGCCCATGCACATAGGTGCCTGCTGTGGAGTGAGGAAAAAGCCACTTAAAGCCGCACCTCTGCCAGGGGCGGGCCAACAGTGCGAATGCTCCCTTGTGCCTCCTCCCCGGTATGCTCCCACATCAGTTGGTGCAGTGTGACCGAGAATACCTGGAACAGGTTGTTCTGGGTCTTTTTGCCACGACTCCCTCGTGCTTCATGCTGCCAGTCTGAACTCAGTCTTTCTCTTAACCTGGAAGCTGCCCTCTGACCCCTCCTCTCTCTCCCTGTGCTTTACGCTCCCCCAGGCCGATTTTGCATATGTTACTTACCCCTGTTTACTGGTAGGGCAGTTTGCCCCGGACCATTTAAATGGATTTTGCATTAGAGTTCTTGTCACGTTGCTGTTTTCAATCTGCTCCCAGAGCTTTATTTTCTAGGTGAGGTTTCCTGTGGCTTCCTGCACCCTCCTCCCTCCCACTCCTGTCTTTGGCCTCTTAATCCCTCCCCTCCCCTTCCCCCTCCCACTTTTTCTCCCCGCAGCAACAGGAAACTTCTGGCAAATCAAGGCTTGCGCTGAGCCGGAGCAAAACGGGGGAAGCTGCGGGTCAAAAGGTGGCCGCGGGACAAATGGTGTGAAATTGACCAAAAGAAGCGGAGAGAAAGGAGGAGGGAGCCTGAGACAAAGGCTAGGGTGAAATCAGTCCCATTCTCTGCATGGCTCTTCATGGAGTCACGAGTCTATACAGGTCTCTCCCGTAGAGACAATGCTCTCATATTTACATACACCTGATGCTGGATTTAGCTGGCTACTTATAATTAGGGAGAGTACTCTTTAGATAAGGCTTCTATCCTTTTTACAGCAATCTGAATGTGGACTGAATCTACTTGAATAAAGGTGAGTTTTACTTTTGCAAAGTACTCCTTGGGAGATTTACTTCCTGCACTCAACACCACACTTCTGGGACTGAGCAAATGCTGCTATATTAAGCTGCGGTCACACACACTAAATAATCAGCTTTCAGTCCACTTCCAATGCACTTTTGAATTGGATTTTGCCAGTTCACACAGTAAAAATCCAGTTGCAAAGTGCACTGGAAGTGGATTGAAAGTGCATGATTTAGTGTGTGTGATCACAGCCTGAATCGAGGATCTCAATATTTTTTTATGGTCCTATAATCGCCAGGCTTGGTTCCGCAGCCAAATGCTCCAAGACATCACTGAGGAAGCAGCTGATACACCACAGGTGCTCTGCTGGTCATCAGTGGTGCAAGAGGTGATGGGCATTGCCTCCTAGAGCTGAGGTGCCACCATCTTGGAACTGTACGGGACTGGCACTGGTGGAAGCCACGGGTGTACATGGTTGAGGCAGAAGACCACCTTGAAGTTGCCCTAATAAGCATTCTACTGTGTTAACAGACTACAGATATGTGACAAAATGCAGAAAGAAAGAAAGAAAGAAAGAAAGAAAGAAAGAAAGAAAGAAAGGAAGGAAGGAAGGAAGGAAGGAAGGAAGGAAGGAAGGAAGGAAGGAAGGAAGGAAGGAAGGAAGGAAGGAAGGAAGGAAAGAAAGAAAGAAAGAAAGAAAGAAAGAAAGAAAGAAAGAAAGAAAGAAAGAAAGAAAGAAAGAAAGAAAGAAAGAAAGAAAGAAAGGAGTAGTTCTACCATGGACAAACTGTGGCCTTGGATTTGGGTTCTGTTTTTGGAATATGTTCCTAGACTCATAGAATTAGAAGACACCATACAGTCCATCTGCTCCAACCCCCTGCTCAAAGCGGGACCAGCCTAAAGTATCCCTGTCAAGTGTTTGTCTTTTTTATTCTGCTAATAATAATTTTATGAGATTTGTTTCCCCGACATATGCTGCTGCTTGCACTCTGTGAATGGCCTTGGCCCCACTATGTGGGGAACAGCAATCCTCGGTTCCAATAAACAAGTGTAGCTCTCCTGAGTAGCTTCTCAGTGTCACAGTGTAATCCTTTTCAGCTGTGAAGCTACTGATTGGCTGAGAGGCATCCAGTTGGGTCGTCCTGGAAGAAGAAAGGAGCAGTGAGAAGGAAGTGAAAAGGCACTAAAGCTGGAATAGCAAAGGGAAACAATGGTATCAACCAGTCTTGGGGAAAAAAAAAAAACAGTCAAGGACAGGAGTGTCAAACATGTGGCCCGGGGCCGAATCAGCCCCCGGAGAGCTTCTATCAGGCCCTCGGTGGAACTGGCTGTCTTCTGCTTCTTCTTCCAGTTCTGCTGCTGCTGCATCATTGTAGGTCTGCAGCTTACAGATACACACCTGAACAGCACACTCAAGATTGCAACAGCACAGATATTTTGATGTAATAATTCAGTGCAAGAGGTGTCAGTTATCAGACACTGTTAAATAAACAAAATATTGCAAGAGTGCGAATATTTTAAGCCTGTTTTTAAGTTAAATTAAAAAAAACCCTTTGTGTCTGTGTCCTTTATAAAGTTTATATCCCTGCTACCTGGTATTACCTTTCATGGCACACACGGCCCAGCCCGAGAAGGTCTCATTTATGTCAGATCCCGCCCTCATAACAAATGAGTTCGACACCCCTGGTCTAGGAGTTCTAAAATTCTCTGCTCTTGCGTATCAATAAGAAGTAGCTTAGACGTTGTTGGCCAGGACAATGGGTCAGGCAGGAGAAGGAAGCAGTTTATATAAATTACCGCTCACATTTGTTTTGACAGCTCCAGGTGCTATCCCATGGTTGGATGAAAATTATAGCGACATTGTATTTACAGGAGGTTGCGCCCCACCAATTATTAAAAACACGGGATAAATAAAGAAATAATTAAGCCTGGGTAAATTTAATCTAGATGGCAACCTTGGGAGGATTTTGTAATTGGGAAAACATCTCCAGATTAATGGATGTGACGATAAATGGCCGCTTCGTTGCACGAAAGGAAATTGGATTGGTACTGCAGGGTTAGATTCCACTCTGATGTCAATATTCTTGTGTGCGCCATTTTTTAGAGCAATCCTAGGCAGACTTCGTGTCAGTCTAAGTTCATTCAAATCAATGGTCTGAAGAGCAGAGTAACTCTGTGCAGGATTGTACTGTTTTTCTGACAAAGATGAGTTCCCCGACCAATTTAGAGAAGATATTCTCCTTGGGAGGTCTTGCTGCTCACTCCGAGGAAAGGGGATATTCTCTCTCCACTATACATATTAATAAGGAATTTTGATATTAAAAAAGACCCATTTGAATATTTATAGGGAAAATGTTTGGGAATTTCAGTCGATGATAAGACCTGGATAAAGATTTATGATTTGATTAAACTTTCTCCCCCCACCCCCCCAAGTTTCTTCATGAGGGAAGATGAATCTATGCTGCTCTACGGCTCTTATATGACGGGGGTGCAGATGAATTAAATCTGAGACATTTCCAGGTTCAAACGTTCTCTATATCGAGACAACTTTTTCACTTTTCTCCGGGGTTTCCATCGTATTTAATTTTACAGGTTTCAAACACTGGGTGTCATTTCTTAAAGCCCTCATATTTATTTAAGGGCAGGTGGATTGCATTATTGTATGCTATCTTTTGTTTGTAGCCCACTCTTCTGCATAACTGGTGTGCTATTACATTGTTCTCAGTTCTTCCACTTTACCCTCGCCGCAACTTTGTGAGGTACTGTGGCCTGAAAGATTGTGATGGGCCCAGGACCATCTGGTGAGCTTCCATGGCAGAGTGGGCGTAGACGGTATTGTTTAATTATTGAAATAAACATTTTGAGGGGGACAGTATATTACTTGTAGTAAATCTGGAAATGGCCGCTAAGATAACATGAGACTGGCACAGGAAACCAGCAGAAGTTTTGAGGACTTATGGGTAACTGACCTGAGTCTGTTGCCATGGGCAAGTTGCCCAACCAAGGTTTACTGAGGAAACCAAACTAGATTTCCAGCTGAACTTGAAATAAAATTGACTCAGGCCCCGTTCACACTGAGCATTAGCCCCGCTGAAGGCACAGGAGCCCTGTGGACTTTCTGTGCGTGATCATACGAGCACATCTGGGAGGCGTAGTGCTCCCGTGGCCAACCCGCAGCTTCCTGTGGAAAATGCGGAGTAAAAAACTACTAGGTCCAAAGTACTAGTTTCCGGAAACCCTGGGGCAAAGGCTGGCGTCTGATTGCGAGAGCACCAGTATCCTGCGGCTTCCGACGCCTGCCCATGTCCCCGGGGTTTCCGGATGTTGTAAGTTTCCATGGGATGCGCACCAACACTGAACAGCGCATGCGCACACACAAGACACCGACAGCAGCCCCCCCCATGGCGCATGCGCACTTCACTGCTTTTTGCTGCGCTGCAGCAGCGCGGTGTGATTGGGGCGCAGAGCTGGAGCATGGCAACCCAATGCCCGTGTGATCGGGCTACTGCGCCTTATTTAGCTCCAGGGCGAACAGCCACGCCTCCCCCCCCGCGTTTTCTGGCCCGTATGACCGAGGCCTCAGTTTATTACACATGGGAACAGCTGCTGGGCTAAAGGATATGCAGATGATTTGTGTAAAGTACTGGGTTCTCTGCATGGAGACTCAGACTATGACATGCGTTCAGACGCGTTTATTGTACTTCACACACAAGACTGCAAAACTGGCCCCGCAAGGGCCAACTATACACACTCCACCCAGTACACTCATGGTCCCATTGGAGGGTTTGAATTTCCCACCAGATGGGAAATTGGTGGGACACCTGGTGGTCTAGGATCCAAAGTCCCCATTGTGTTTGGGACCCAAGATCCTTACTTTAGCCACGGATCCCTGGTGGCGGTCTGCATACATAACAATTTGCATGGAGAGATTCACTGATATGTTAGAAGAGAAGAAGAAGAAGAGATTGGATTTATACCCCGCCCTTCACTGCCCAAAGGCATCTCAGAGCGGCTTACAAACTCCTTTCCCTTCCTCTCCCCACAACAGACACCCTGTGAGGTAGGTGGGGCTGAGAAAACTTCTGACAGAAACTGTCCTTGAGAGAACAGCTGTGCCAGAGCTTGTGACTGACCCAAGGTCACATCAGCAGGTGCAAGTGGAGGAGTGGGGAATCAAACCCGGTTCTCCCAGGTAAGAGTCCGCGCACTTAACCACTACACCAAACTGGCTCTCTGATGTTACATGGCATCATCAGTTAAAGAGTTTAAAAATAGGTCAGAATGATTGGTTGTGATGGACTACATTTAAAACACTGTTTCCTGATGCAGTAAAATCAGAGAAGGGAGGTGAATAGTTAACTCTGCTCTAGAATGCTGAGCTTGAGTGACAGGCTGCTCCTTTTCTCTGACTGTCCAGAGCCAGCTAAGGGAAATATAAGTTCAGTTGTGTGCCGAGGGGAGAGTTCATTCGTTTTGTGTTCAGTGGCAGTTACTGTTTACTAAAGTAACAGTTCGGCTACAGGAGTGGATATCTGAAGAGTCTGACTAAAACTCTGCCAGGCAGGGTCACCTTTTGAATAAAGGGGGAGACTCTTGGTCCTAGCCGTGTTAAACACAACCTGAGGAAGAATTCCATCTAAGAATTCGGAGCCTAGTGTCAGTTAAAGTGGAAGTATGTTTCCACACAGAAACCAAGAACTGGGGTTTGAGATTTTGGCCAAGAGTGACTCGGTAGCAGGTTGAAGCTCTCAATCAGGCCAAAAGGAAAAGGATGATATTTTCAGGGAAGAAATATAAATCCTGTCCAGTAATACAGGGAATTGGCACTGAGGTAGTCCCTGGTCTGTTGTGAAAGGAAACGGTTATAGAATACTTGGGGGAAAGAGGAAACATTGTGATTTCAGAAAAGGGGAAAGAATTTGATACACTAAAAGAGTGACCTTTCCAGAGCACCTGAACAGTTGTTAGGAAACTATATGCAGAAATATGTTGTCGAAGGATTTCACGGCTAGAGTTCAATAGTTGCTGTAGATTTTCCGGGTTGTGTGGCCATGGTCTTGGCATTGTAGGACCTGCCTTTTTGTCAGTAGCTGTGACTGGCATCCTCAGAGGTATAACACAGAAAGATGGAGTACGCTCTGTGTCAAGGTGAGAAGGAAAATGGTAGGCAGGTAATCAATATCTACTCAAGCCCTACCCCACCTTCCTGAGTAGATATAAATTACCTGCCTACCATTTTTCATCTCACCTTGACACAGAGAATACTTCATTTTTCTGTGTTATACCTCTGAGAATGCCAGTCACAGCTACTGGCAAAACGTCAGGCCCTACAATGCCAAGACCACGGCCATGCAACCCAGAAAATCTACAGCAGCTATATGCAGAAACATTGTAACAGAAACTAAAATACTTAGTCAACCATCTCTCACTAATAAAAAACGAGAATTTGTAAAAAATAAGCTGCTACAACACCATCTTGTCTGTCAGCTGAAAAATATACTGTTTTACCAACAATGTTTACCTCAGCCTCTCCAATTTCTGACTACTCATACCATCCCCGCCTATTAAATAAAATGTGTATTATTGTTCACTGTACACACGGGCACCTAGAGGAGAGAAAGAATGCTTTTACATCCCACTGATGTATAAAGGAGAGGTGGATTTCTTTCTTTTATTTTGCCATAGGGATTGAAAGCTAGACAACAGGGAAGCCCATTCAGGTCCATTCACACATCAGGAAAAGGAGTATTACAGAACAGAATGTATTTCGATTTACTGGGGAGAAAAGACAGCAAGCCAGCAGACTAAAAGCAGACCTTTAAAAACATAAGGAAAAGTTATTCTAGTATACTGAAATTCTGTGAATTTGGATTTTTTGGGGAAAAAAACCCCCAAAGGAAAGACAAAGCAAGACTCTTTTGACAATGTGTGTGAGTTCAAAGTGCTGTCAAGTTGTAGCTGACTTATGGCAACCCCAGCAAGGGGCTTTCAATGCAAGTGATAAGCAGAGGTGGTTGGCCATTGCCTTTCTCTGCAGGGCCTTCCTTGGTGGTCTCTCATCCAAGACTGATGGTGACCCCAGCAAGGGGCTTTCAAGGAAAGTGAGAAGCAGAGGTGGTTTGCCCTTGCCTTCCTCTGCAGAGCCTTCCTTGGTGGTCTCCCATCCAAGACTTATGGTGTCCCCAGCAAGGGGCTTTCAAGGTGAGTGAGAAGCAGAGGTGGTTTGCCCTTGCCTTCCTCTGCAGAGCCTTCCTTGGTGGTCTCCCATCCAAGACTTATGGTGACCCCAGCAAGGGGTTTTCAAGGCAAGTGAGCAGCAGAGGTGGTTGGCCATTGCCTTCCTCTGCAGAGCCTTCCTTGGTGGTCTCCCATCCAAGACTTATGGTGACCCCAGCAAGGGGCTTTCAAGGGAAGTGAAAAGCAGAGGTGATTTTGCTATTGCCTTCCTCTGCAGAGTCTTCTTTGGTGGTCACCCATCCAAGCTCCAACCCTGCTTAGCTTCTGAGATCTGATGAGATCAGGCTGTACCGTGCCGCCTTCCCTCTGAGAACCCTTTAATGCCATAAGAATAATTCTCTGTGGCTGCAGTCACGCACACTAAATAATCCACTTTCTGTTTACTTCCAGCGCACTTCCCAACTGGATTTTACTGTATGAACTGGCAAAAATCCAGTTCGAAAGTGCACTGAAAGTGCTCTGAAAGTGGATTATTTAGTGTGCATGACCACAGCCCATCGTTCCTTTCAGATGCTGTTGATTCTAGTATCCAACCTAGCCTTCCAATATAGTAAAGATAAAGGGTAAAGGTTTCCCTTGCTCGAAAGCCAGTCGAATCCCACTCTAGGGTTGCGGTGCTCATCTCCGTTTCCAAGCCAAAGAGCCAGCGCTGTCCGAAGACGTTTCCATGGTCATGTGGCCGGCATGACTAAACACTGAGGTGCACAGAACGCTGTTACCTTCCCACCGAAGCGGTACCTATTTATTTCCTTGCAATTTCTTGTTTTCGAACTGATAGGTTGGGAGGAGCTGGGGCCAGAGACGGGAGCTCACTCCGTCATGAGGCACTCGGGTCTCAAACTGCTGAACTACCAACATTCCAGCCTACAGTTTGGCGTCTTAACCCCTTGAGCCACCGCAGCTCTTAGGCCTTCCAACATACCTTAATGTAAAGATTATATTTATTTATTTTTCTTTTCTTTTCAAAAAGCCATGTTTGGTTCTGTATAGAACGACATTTGGCTCAGAGACATAGCATCATTGCGGGGAGACCTACAGGGTTAGCATGAGGCAGGAGATGAGCCGAGATGGTTTGCCACTGCCTCCCTCTGCATAGCAACCCTGGACTAGACCGGGGCCATGGCTTATTGGTAGGGCCTCTGCTTGGCATACAGAAGGCCTTGGGCTCAGTCTTCAGCATCTCCTGTTGGAAGGATCAGGCAGTATGTGATGTAAAAGACCTCAGCCTGAGACCCTGGAGAGCTGCTGCCAGTTTGAGCAGACAATATACAGACCTTGATGGACCGAGCATCTGAGTCCATATAAAGCAGCTTGATGTTTTTCATGTGACCCCGTGTAGAGGTGTCTTCCCTGGTGGACCCCCATCCAAGTAGAAACCAGGGCCAATCTTGCGTAGCAGCCAAGATCTGATGAGATCCGGCTAGCCTGGGCCATCCAGTTCAGGGCTGTTTGAGAGCCAGTTTGGTGTAGTGGTTAAGTGCGCAGATTCTAATCTGGGAGAACCAGGTTTGATTCCCCCACTCCTCCACTCATGGCTGCTGGATGACCTTGGGCAAGCCATAGTTCTGGCAGAGCTGTTCTGTCAAGGGCAGTTCTTGAGAGAACTCTCTCAGCCCCACCTAGCTCACAGGGTATCTGTTTTGGGGAGGGGGAAGGGAAAGGAGTTTGGAAGCTGCTCTGAGAGTCCGAGTGAAGGGCGGGGGTATAAATCCAGTCTCCTCCTCTTCTTCTATCGGACACTCAGCGGAGGTTGTGCCATTTGGAAGAGTGCACAAGAAAGGTCAATTATTCAGACTTCCTGTCCCTGCGCAATGCGGCCTTGTCAAAAAATCAAAATGGACATAAGCTCATCTCCAGCGAGAACCATCCTCGGTCTCCACCACAGCCTCCATGCATTGTGGGTGATCAGGGAATTACATTTACAAAGCTGCCACTCGCTGAAATACTGGCAGAGTTTAGGAAGCCAGTGCCTGTGCCCGATCCAATCTCCTCCTCTCCTCCTCCTCCTCTTCTTCTCCTTCTCCTTCTCCTCCTCCTCCTCCTTCTATTCGAGGAGAGCTTTGCAAATGAAAGGATTTTTTTATTTTAAGCTCCCACAGTTCCAACTGTGCCTCCCTCTTTCATGATGGGCGGAGCTCTGAGATGCTCTTGTCAGCGGCCCGGCCCTTTTCCTTTACAGCTACAGTCCTATGGTTGTTGTGGTTCTGAGGTAACGCCTGTACGGGTTTCACGTCCCCCAGTTTAAAGCTGCCTGAAGCTGTAGAGGAAAACGGGAGAGAAAGATTTAAAATAACTGTCTCCACCTCAGAAAAAAAAAAAGTCCTGTGTGAAGCAGCCATCTTGAAACCCTGTGGGAGCTAACCTGTGTGGGGCATTTAGAGTCTGCCACAGTAGAAATGTGTCAGTGATAACGATAATATGTCTCATTGGGTCCCTTGGTCCCAGCCTCCATTAAGAGAGAGGGTAAGCCCTCCAGAGTGTTGTGAGGATTAATTAGCTAATGTTTGTACAAGTGCTAACTATTAATTATTAAGTCAGTCTGCTGCTAAAGGGAACAAAAGACTTTTGGCTCTCTGGAAAGCAGTGGGGGGGGCATTTTGTGGAAGACTCCCACAGCTTCTTAGACAGATGTTTAGCATGAGGTGGCATCCAAACAACATGGAGAGCGAGCCCATGCTCATTAACAGAAGCCAAGAATCTCATGTTTTTGTTGGTGGGAAGGCATTTTGCTATTCAGGCTTTAGTAGAAGCTCAGACACCCCAATACATTATGTGAATCACCTAAACAACTTACACAAACAGACTTTAGTACTAGGAATATAGAAAACTGTACATTTTTCCAGTTATTTGTGAATCTTTTTTCTTAAAGGAAGGGGGAAGGCAGCATTGTATAGCCCAGTCTCATCCGATCTCAGAAGCTAAGCAGTGTCAGTACTTGGAAGGGTAGACCACCAAGGAAGGCTCTGCAGATGAAGGCGATGGCAAACCTCCTCTGCTTCTCATTTGCCTGGAAAGCCCCCTTCCTGGGTCACCATCAGCCTTGGATGGGAGTCCACCAAGGAAGGTTCTGCAGAGGAAGGCAATGGCCAACCACCTCTGCTTCTCACGTGCCTTGAAAGCCCCCTGCTAGGGTCACCTCACCATCAGTCTTAGATGGGAGACCACCAAGGATGGCCCTGCAGAGAAAGGCAATGGCCAACTACCTCTGCTTCTCACTTGCCTTGAAAGCCCCCTGTTCTCGGAAAAGAGCAGTTTCTGTCAGAGCTCTCTCAGCCCCACCTACCTCACAGGGTATCTGTTGTGAGGAGGGGAAGAGAAAGGAGTTTGTAAGCCGCTCTGAGACTCCCTTGGGTAGTGAAGAGTGGGGTATAAATCCAATCTCTTCTCTTTTTCTTCTTCTTTGCATATTAGGCGACACACCCCTAATACAGCTAATCCTCCAAGAGCTTACAGTAGCCCTTGTAAGAAGAGCTCTATAAGTTCTTGGAGGATTGGCTACATTAGGGGTGTGTCGCTTAATATACAAAGGCGTTCCTGCTACAAAAAGAGCCCTGCTTGCTCTGAATTTTGGCATAGTTGGCTCTTTTATTATAAAAAAGTTGCTGACCCCTGTCCTAGAGGCCTCCGAGACTGCTGTCCCCTGCCTGTGCCCCTCCCAGCATAGCTCAGACCTGGGGCTGTGTGGCAAAAACTCCCGGGAACTGTGGTGTGACACAGCATAGCCTTTTCAAACTGTCATGTCTCCCCAATCATCAATCAGACGGACTTGGGTGACCTAAAATGCTCCATGATCTTGCTGTTCGCTGTCATTTTATGTGATAAAGGAGCTGCTGATTCACTGTGCTCTGACATTTCTGGGATGACCTGTGTGTGCCTGACAGTGGAAGAAGCACGACTCTTTCAAAAATTCCCTCTTATCTATAAAGATGGGGGGGAAAGTCCATTCGGCATCTGGCATTCGCTCCACATTGTCTCAGCACTCAGCCTGGTTCCCCCTTGCCCCAGAACAGCTGTTTTCATTCACTCTGGTATGCAGGTTTTCCTGTGTCGGCACTTGCCTCGGTGGTCATTAGCTGCCTGAGCCACGTAATTCACGGAGAGGTGATAAATACAGAGGGGCAAATAGGGGTTGGGGGGAACTGATGGAGATCAATGAAGCCATGTCAAGTTGTTTGCGTATTGTTCCCTTCGAATCGGAAGCGGAGGAATGAAAAGGTGCAGCTCAAAACCACATTCAGATACCCTGGGGCAATGCCGTACTGACTGCGAAGTCACCCCTGAATGGATATAAATCTATGCAGAAGGTACCATAAAACCCTATGAACAAAAAAAGTGAAGGCTGTGGGAAAACTGTGAGGAAACGGATGCAGAATCAGCCAATACCCCTCTCTCTCTCTCTGGTGTTGTGCTTGGCTCTTTTCTCTGCCTCTGTAACCACCTCTTTCTCTCCAGGCCCTTTTCTCTTCCACTGTTGAAAGGTGGGGTGATAATATCTCTGGATAAATAAATAAACAAAACTCTAAGTTGCCTTTTGTCGGGTGCAAAGAAAGCAAAATTAGAGGAATCACAGCCAACAAATCGCGAACGACTGAGAACAAGAAACTGTGATGCGAAGCACAAAAGACCATGAACGTATAATGTTGTAAATCATGAATTATTTCACTAAAATATTTTCCGGAATAAATCGAATAGTCTTGTTACTACATTCATAAGCTGCCAAAACAATTATTCTATCACAATCCATTCATATATGAAAACAGACTGAAATTAAGTATCACAAAGCATCCATGTATGCAAATAGTCCCAAGTGTGAGCAATCCTATCCAATGAGTGAAATATTTCAGACCAAAAAATCCAGTCCAGAAAGAATCCAGTCCAGGATGAGGCATCTGCATTAATCTCAGCTCATTTCAGGTACTCTAACCTTTCTCCAGCCAAAATTCAGTAGTAGACTGATATCAAAGATCAGGGAAAATACCCCATGAATCAAAGAGCTATGGAACATTATAAGAAATATGTTACCCTTTATAGGCTATACCAGGGCTTTTTTGTAGAAAAAGCCCAGCAGGAACTCATTAGCATAACAGGCCACACCCAACAGCAGAGACTCATTAGCATACTAGGCCACACCCCTGACAGCACAATCCATTAGCATATTAGGCTGCACCCCCATGTTACCAGAAGTGTGGTCATCCAGCCACACCCACCTTTTGCTTCTTATTCTGTTTACCTTGCTTGTTGTCAAAACCCAGAGCTTTTTTTGATAGCAGGAAATCCTTTGCATGTTAGGCCCCACACACCTAATACAGCCAATCCTAATGAGCTTTTGCTGTTGGGTGTGGCCTACTATGCTCATGAGTTCCTGCTGGGCGTGGCCAACTTGGGAGCCAGTGGGAACTCCCTTCCTGTGCCTTCCTGCCCCCCCAAAAGCCCTGGGCTATAGTTCATGGTCTTTTGCACTTTACATCACAGTTCCTTGTTCTCAGTTGTTAGGGCGCAAAGGAAGGAACAGAGTTTTCAGACAGTGACACAGAGGCTGGTACAATCTTTTCTCTCTGCATCCATTTGATTCTCTGATCTGAAAAGGAGGGCCAGAGATAACTGGGAAAAGGTGTGTGTTCCATGAACCCTTCCCTCCTGTATCTGCTCAATCCCCTTTTTGGCTTCGCTTTGAAACCAAATAACCCTGTTCCTTTTTGTCGTCTTTGTGCTCTGGCTAGTCCTTCGGCACTGCCCTTTCGAAGTGACCCAACTCCTCCCCCCCGTGTTCAAGAACATCCGCTGTTCCCTGTTATTCTTTATCTCACTGCCTGACACGGCTCTGCCCCAGACACAGTGGGACTTTACAAATTATAATCCTATTTGAAACCGATACTTATGAAAAGCCCGTCTACAATGATCTGCAGTTTATAATCCCCCGGATTCTATCAAAAATAGCTTTGGCATTAGACACCAAGCATGGCTTAAATTTTTCCCGAATTGAATGCTGCAGTCTCTCTAGGTTACTTTCATAAAATAGGGGAATCCAATTCTTATGTACAGATCGCCCTTCTTTGTGTGATTTCGGTTGTCTGTGAAGCCGCTAGAGTCCTCACTGCTGTTCTTCAAATGGTTCCTCTCAGAAGCACAGTCCACTTTGCACACAGATGGTTGTACCAAGCGGTGGCAGTTACGGGAGGAGGCTAAGTGCGGATGAAGGTCTGGGGTAACTGGGCTCGAGGCTCAAGGCTTTGCTATGGTTTATTTATTTATTTAATTTATATCCCGCCCTCCCCAAACGGGCTCAGGGCGGCTAACGAAAGAGGCACATGCCACGATTCAACAACTAAAACAAATTAAAACAGCTCTTATCAATTAAAACAGTCAGCCACAAAGAAAGTGCCGGTGCTCTGAATAATAAGCTCTTATCGATCCAAGATGGGATTCCATAAACCAGCATAACCCATCAGCATAAGTTCCGGATAGTACTGTTGCCTTTCATAACCAGTTCTTCATGTTGGTTGTTAATATCCAGCAGCTAGATCAGCATGATCTAACTGACAGCTGGCAAGCTGCTTGGAACAAGTCCTGACCTGTTCAGACCGGCCCAGGTATGAGGTCAGTGGGCAATGACTCAGCATGATGCTGATTGGTTGTCATATGTATAAATGTAAATGTCTTGTACTGTACAGTTCTTCTTCTCTCAAAGTGTGTGTCTGGCGGAGCAGTTTGTTGGAGTATATTGTGAATAAACACTGTATATAGTTTTCCACAGTTCTGACTCTGTGTGGTGCTATATAGCAGTTACTTTGCTAAAGTGCTGGAGTTGCTGCACAATCCTGGTGGCTCTAGGTGGCTACACCTTGCTTACGCAGTCTGCGCGTCACTTCAGGCCGTCTGATGGTCCTTCCAGGGCCAGCTCACATTCTGATAGAATCCACCACCAAAGAAGGCAACTCGGTAGTGGTACAGTAGCGGTGGCGGCTCCTATGCAAAGGCCTGGCGGAAGAGCTCCATCTTACAGGCCCTGTGGGACTGCATAAGGTCCCACAGGGCCCGGATCTCCTCCGGGAGCTCATCCCACCAGACAGGAGCCACCACCGAAAAGGCCCTGGTTGCAGCCAACTTGATGTCCTTGGGGCCTGGGATAAACAAAAGATGTTGCGCCTCTGATTGTAGTGCTCTTGGGGCAATATATGGAGAAAGGCAGTCCCTTAGGTAAGCTGGACCCTGGCCATCAAGGGCTTTATAGGTAAGAACCAGCACTTTGAAGCAAATCCGGTATGCTATAGCCAGTCAGTGCAGCGCCTTCAGCACCGGCTGGATGTGGTCCCACCTAGTGAGACCCATCAACAGCCTAGCTGCCACATTCTGCACTAGCTGCAGCTTCTGGATTTGTGGCAGAGGCAGCCTCATGTGAAGAGCGTTACAGTAGTCCAACCTTGAGGTGACTGTCACATGGATCACTGTGGCCAAGTCATCGCAGTCAAGGAAGGGAGCCAACTGCCGCGCCAGCTGAAGATGGTAAAAGGCTGACTTGACAGTGGCTGCCACCTGGGCCTCCGTCGTTAAAGAGGAGTCCAGAAGCACTCCCAGACTCCTAACCCTCAACACCAGCACCAAAGGTGCCCCATCGAAGGCCGGGAGGGGGAGCCCCAACCCCGAACCGACCCGACTTAGGCCCAGGACCTCCATCTTCGCCGGGTTGAGTTTCAGCCAACTCAGTCTGAGCCAACCAGCCAGAGCTTGCAACGCCCGATGAAGGTCATCTGGGTCTGAGTTCGACTGGCCGCCCAGCATCAGATAGAGTTCAGATAGTTCCGATTATGTTGCATTAATTCCTCTCGGGACCTCTGGAGCTGCCTGGAAGTTTTCTAAAATGGCCTCTCCCTCACATTAGCCACGCTTTACGGCCGATTCTTCATTGGCTTTTCCCTCTGTTGTTCTACAAAACCCACGTTGAAACAGAAATTCCCCTCTGCGTTGCATGCTGCTTTCACTTCCTTTGAACATCGGATTTTATGGTAGCCTCCACACTCCATGCCGCTTTGACTTCCTTTGATCATTCGATTTTATGGTAGCCTCCACACTCCCTGATGCTTTCACTTCCTTTGATCGTTCGATTTTATGGTAGCCTCCACACTCCATGCTGCTTGACTTCCTTGATCGTTGGATTTTATGGTAGCCTCCACTCCCTGATGCTTTCACTTCCTTTGATCGTCGGATTTTATGGTAGCCTCCACACTCCCTGATGCTTTCACTTCCTTTGATTGTTGGATTTTATGGTAGCCTCCACACTCCATGCTGCTTTCCCTTCCTTTGATCGGATTTTATGGTAGCCTCCACACACCATGCTGCTTTGGCTTCCTTTGATCGTCAGATTTTATGGTAGCCTCCACACTCCATGCCGCTTTGGCTTCCTTTGATTGTCGGATTTTATGGTAGCCTCCACACTCCCTGATGCTTTCACTTCCTTTGATTGTCAGATTTTATGGTAGCCTCCACACTCCACGCTGCTTTCGCTTTCTTTGGTCATTGGGTTTTATAGTACCTTCTGCCTAGATTGATGGCCATTCAGGGGTGACTTTGGAGTCAGTACGGCGTTGCCCCGAGGTATGTGACTGTGGTTTTGAGCTGCACTTTTTCCTCCCAGGTGAGAAAATGTGGAGTGAATGCTAGATGCAGAATTGCCCTATGTTTGAATCACTAGCTGCCCACATTCATTTAAGACAAAGTGTGAGTAGCAAGTAAAATGCATGTCCTTCCCAGGTCTTTTCTTCAGATACTTTTATACCAGAATTGAATGAACTTTTGAAGTGAATTTAGTCCCCCTCTCACTAACTGGCAGCTGGCCCCACTGCTGGACCTCCTGATGGCGCCTGGTATTTTTGGCCACTGTGTGACACAGAGTGTTGGACAGGATGGGCCATTGGCCTGATCCAGCATTGGCTTCTCTTATGTTCTTATGTTCCTCCGCATATAATATGTATTTGCAAAGACTCTCTGGGTAGCTTTGTCTGTCTGTCTGTTGCAGTAGAAAAGAGCAAGAGCCAGCGCTGTTCGAAGATGTTTCCGTGGTCATGTGGCCGGCATGACTAAACACCAAGGTGCACGGAACGCTGTTACCTTCCCACCGAAGCGGTGCCTATTTATCTACTTGCAATTTCTTGCTTTCGGACTGCTAGATTGGCAGGAGCCGGGACCAGAGACGGACGCTCACTCCATCATGCGGCACTCGGGTCTCGAACTGCTGAACTACCAACCTTCCAGCCGGCAGTTCAGCGTCTTAACCACTTGAAACCTCTGGTTCCTCCTCTTCCTGTCATGTGACTGTGACATCATGTGCTTGCATTTAGCTGACCCAGGGATTAAAGGTGAGTCGTCTCTCTGGAAAAGTTGAAGAAAGAAGATTCATAGGATGTCTCAGGAGAGTGAGCTAGGGCAACGACACCCTCCCTGAACGAGAATTTTAGTCTGTTTCAACCACACTTCCAAGCCATGCATTAATCACTTTGTACTGCTTGCATGAGCAATTCTTGATGGATGGTGAAGATGACTCAAGAGTCTACCATATATAGGACTGCAAGATTAAAAGGGCACTTTTCTTTCTCTGCTGAATGTTCAAAGACATTGTCAGAACTTGGTTGAATTCTCTGCACCGTCAGAACGTCAAAAGTGCAAGGTGAAATGTTATCTGCCATAACTCCCAAGGTGATATTGCAAGCCACTCCCCCTTCAGTCCGCTTGTCTTTGATTCTAGCTATATGTGGCATGTAGTGTAGTCTTGGGGGCAAGGCGGCATGGCATAACCGGACCTCATCAGATCTCAGAAGGTAACCACGGTTGATGCTTGACTGGGAGACCACGAAGGAAGACTCTGCAGAAAAAGGCAAGAGCAAACCACGACTGCGTCTTCCTTGGAACCCTGTCACTGGGATGGCCATAAGTCATTTGTGACTTGATGGCGCTTACCTAGAGGATTGTGTTCAGTTTTGGGCGCCACAATTTTAAGAAGGATATAGACAAGCTGGAACGTGTCCAGAGGAGGGCAGTGAAGATGGTGAGGGGTCTGGAGACCAAGTCCTATAAGGAGAGGTTGAAGGAGCTGGGTATGTTTAGCCTGGAGAGGAGACAACTGAGAGGTGAACATAAGAGAGAAGCCAATGTTGAATCAGGCCAATGGCCCATCCAGTCCAACACTCTGTCACACAGTGGCCAAAATATACCAGGTGCCATCAGGAGGTCCAGCAGTGGGGCCAGGACACTAGAAGCCCCTCCCACTGCTGCCCCCTCCAGCACCAAGAATAGAGTGCATCACCTGCCCCAGACTGAGAATTCCCATCTATACCCTGTGGCTAATAGCCACTGATGGACTTCTGCTCCATATGTTTATCTAATTCCCTCTTGAAACTGTCCATGCTTGTAGCTGCCACCACCTCCTGTGGCAGTGAATTCCATATGTTAATCACTCTTTGGGTGAAGAAGTACTTCCTTTTATCTGTTCTAACCCGACTACTCAGCAATTTCATGGAGTGCCCACAAGTTCTTGTACTGTGAGAAAGGGAGAAAAGTACTTCTTTGTCAACCTGCTCAATCCCATTCATAATCTTATAAACCTTGATCATGTCACCCCTCAGCCATCGTTTCTCCAAACTAAAGAGCCCCAAGCGTTTTAACCTTTCTTCATAGGGAAGGTGTTCCATCCATTTTATCATTCTAGTTGCCCTTCTCTGCACTTTTTCCAATGCTATAAAGCATTTTCCAAGGTGGCATGATAACCATCTTCAAGTCCTTGAAGGGCCGTCATATAGAGGATGGTGTAGAGTTGTTTTCTGTTGTCCCAGAAGGTCAGACCGGAACCAACGGGTTAAAATTAAATCAGAAGAGTTTTCAGCTAAACATAAGGAAGACCTTCCTGACAGTTAGAGCGGTTCCTCTGTAGAACAGGCTTCCTCGGGTGGTGGCGGGCTCTCCATCTTTGGAGGTTTTCAGACAGAGGCTAGGTGACCATCTGATAGCAATGCTGATTCTGTGAACTTAGGCAGATCATGAGAGGGAAGACAGGAAGGGTTGCTTCAGTTCTTAGTTCTCCTGGCCCTTTCTTACACGCCCAGGGAAATGCTGATCGCCACTTTGGGGTCAGGAAGTAATTTTTCTCCAGGCCAGTTTGGCCAGGGATCCTGGAGGGTTTTTTTGTCATCTTCTGGGTGTAGAACAGCGGTCACTGGGGGTGTGGAGGGGGAGGTATTTCTGTATTTCCTGCATTGTGCAGAGGGTTGGACTAGATGACCCCGGAGATCCCTTCCAACTCTATGATTCTATATACATAGTGCAGTCCTTGAACTTGTTTTTGATGGCCGGGGAAAGGAGAAAGATGGTTAGCTTGCTTTGATTTTTGTTTTACTTTTAGGAACCTTTGCTCTGTTTTGTCCTGTGACGTTTTTATGGCTCTGCCATCCCATCTCTGGTGGTTTTATGTGTCGTGTGTTTTATATTTTTAAATATATATCTTTTCTTTCTAAACCACACCAGCTTCGAGTAAGCCACTGAATAGCTTAACCTCTATTGTAGGAAGAAGAAGAAGAGTTTGGATTTATACCCTGCCCTTCACTACCCAAGGGAGTCTCAGAGCAGCTTACAAACTCCTTTCCCTTCCCCTCCCCACAACGGACACCCTGTGAGGTAGGTGGGGCTGAGAGAGCTCTGACAGAAACCACTCTTTTTCAAGAAGAACTGTGCCAGAACTACGGCTTGCCCAAGGTCATCCAGCAGATGTGAGTGGAGAAGAGGGGAATCAAACCCGGTTCTCCCAGATTAGAGTCCGTGCACTTAACCACGACACCTAACTGGCTCTAGGATGGTGAGGAAGAAGGGACAGGGTAGGAGACTTGCAGTGAAAGGAGGGAGAGGAAAGTGCATATGGAGCAAGGTAATTTTAGAGTAAGGAAACTTACGGAATGGGTAGGATCGGGAATGTGAAGACATCTTAGGCGGGAGACTGCAGCATTTGTGATGCCTCATAAATATTTGGCTTGTCCGCTTTTTTTTAAATACTGTTTTGCTTAGGGCTGAACATTTGACTGTTTCGATTCAGGGAGGAGAAGTAACTCTTCAAAGGATCCCACGGTGCTCCTTGAAAAAAACTTTACCCCAGAGAATGTTTTTGGCACTCGTTTGCAGTTCTTGTTCCTAAGACTGTGGGCGATTCTGCATTGGCTTTTCCCTCCGTTGTTTGAGCAAGCCTGCCTTGGAACAGAAATTCCTCTCCACATTGCATGCCGCTTTCACTTTCTTTGATCATGGGATTTTACGGTATCCTCTGCATTGCATGCCCCTTTCACTTACTTTGACCATTGGATTTTATGGTATCTTCTGCAGTGCATGACCCTTTCACTTTCTTTGATCATCAGATTTTACGGTATCTTCTGCATTGCATGTTGCTTTCACTTACTTTGATCATTGGATTTTACGGTATCCTCTGCATTGCATGCCCCTTTCACTTTCTTTGACCATCGGATTTTTATGGTATCTTCTGCATTGCATGCCGCTTTCACTTTCTTTGATCATCGGATTTTACGGTATCCTCTGCATTGCATGCCCCTTTCACTTTCTTTGACCATCGGATTTTTATGGTATCTTCTGCATTGCATGCCGCTTTCACTTTCTTTGATCATTGGATTTTACGGTATCCTCTGCATTGCATGCCCCTTTCACTTTCTTTGACCATCGGATTTTTATGGTATCTTCTGCATTGCATGCCGCTTTCACTTTCTTTGATCATCGGATTTTACGGTATCTTCTGCATTGCATGTTGCTTTCACTTTCTTTGATCATTGGATTTTACGGTATCCTCTGCATTGCATGCCCCTTTCACTTTCTTTGACCATCGGATTTTACGGTATCCTCTGCATTGCGCCGCTACTTCTTTGATCAACGGATTTTATGGTATCCTCTGCATTGCATGCCGCTTTCACTTTCTTTGATCATTGGATTTTATGATATCCTCTGCATTGCATGCCCCTTTCACTTTCTTTGACCATCGGATTTTTATGGTATCTTCTGCATTGCATGCCGCTTTCACTTTCTTTGATCATCGGATTTTACGGTATCTTCTGCATTGCATGTTGCTTTCACTTTCTTTGATCATTGGATTTTACGGTATCCTCTGCATTGCATGCCCCTTTCACTTTCTTTGACCATCGGATTTTTATGGTATCTTCTGCATTGCATGCCGCTTCCGCTTTCTTTGATCATCGGATTTTATAGTATCTTCTGCATTGCATGCTGCTTTCGCTGACTTTGATCATCTGGTTTTTATGGCACCTTCTGCATAGATTTATCACCATTTTATGGCCATTCAAGGGTGACTTGAACACTGCTGTCAGCACGGTGTCAGCCTGGGGTATTTGAATGTGGTTTTGAGCTGCACCTTTTCCTCAGTGTTGAGAAAATGTGACATGAATGCCAGATGCAGAACCAGCCTGTGGGCTGCTTCTACTTTATTTCCCCCTGCCCAGGGCCAAGACGACTTTCTACTTCACTACACAATGCCAGCCAATCAGGAACCACATAGCAAACATCATGCTATCAAAGGTAAGGTAGCCAATTAGCTTTGATTACATGATGATCTCATGGTATCACGTGGTCTCTTGATATCACACCTACTGGTTATCCCCGGCCCAAAGGACGTCTGCCTAGCCTCAACCAGGGCCGGGTCTTTTTCTTTCCTGGTCCCATCCTGGTGGCATCAGCTCCCACTGGAGATGAGGGCCTCGTGGGACCTTTTATCATTCTGCAGGGCCTGTAAAACAGAGCTGTTCCGCCAGGCCTTTGGGTGATGTGGTGGGCATCCATCTTAGTTGTCCTCCCTGCTCTGGTTCCCAATCTATTGAAGTACTTATTGATCCCACCAGGGCTTTTTTTGTAGAAAAAGCCCAGCAGGAACTCATTACCATATTAGGCCACACCCCTGACAGCACAGCTCATTAGCATATTAAGCCACACCCCATGTTACCAGAAGTGTGGTCATCCAACCACACCCGCCTTTTGCTCCTTATTCTGTTTACCTCATTTGTTGTCAAAACCCAGAGCTTTTTTTGTATCAGGAACTCCTTTGCATGTTAGGCCACACACCCCCAATGTAGCCAGTCCTAATGAGTTTCTGATGTTGAATGTGACCTATTATGCTAATGAGTTCCTGCTGGGCGTGGCCAACTTGGGAGCCAGCCGGAACTCCGTTCCTGTGCGTTCCTGCCCCCAAATAGCCCTGGATCCCACCTATATGGCCCCAACAGTCTTTTTCTTTTCTGTCTAATTTGCTGCAACCCCTGAATTTTACTAATGATTTTAATGTAATGTAATTTTATTGTTAACGAGTCTTTGCCTCTGCTTGTTGTGATCTGCCCTGAGTCTGCTTTGGGGAGGGTGGAATTAAAAAAAATCTGAAAAATAAATAAATAAATAAATAAGGTAGCCAATTAGCACTGATTCCACGATGATCTCGTGAAAACACATTTAAGACAGACAATTAGCACTGATTCCATGATGATCCCGCTTGAAGGCAGCTAAGGCCAGTCTGATGAAGGTAAGGTCGCCAGGTCCCTACCTGCTGCTGGCAGGGGGACGGAGCTTCTTTGCCAGGGTCTCCTGGCACGCGCACCTAGCATGTGCGCTGCAGTGACGTCACCTGGAAGTGATGCCATCACGCTAGGCACGTCACCAGGGGGACGCTCTAGCATTCAGCCAGAAACTCTATGGTGCCATAGAGTTTTTAGGCCATGTGCTAGAGCGCCCCCCAGCGACATGCCCGGTGCAATGAGGTTACCTCCGGGTGATGTCATCGCACTGGGTAAGTCGCCGTGATCCCGACATTTTGAGGGCAGCACCCCCCCTCACTGGCTGGATCCAGGCTGGTGGATTGGGGCCCCCTAAAGTGGGCAAACCCCTGCCCCCCCCCCCAGGGGAAATGGCAAGCCTAGATGAAGGCAACGCTTTCTGGAACAGAACTACCCACATTCTGAATGGGTGCATTTTTTAACCTCCCTGCTTTTTTGGAACACCCCCTGAAGAATCACTGCGAGGACTGAACGTTTTGCTGTTGTAATCGGAGAGGGGCGAAAAGCACCTGCGTTTGGGCTCAGACTCGGTTGTAATGACGGCAATTGTTTTATGTGCACTGCTCGGAGCTGTTGAGGTCGGCGGTGCAGTGCAAGGCAGAGACGTGTGGCGGTGTAAAAATGGCTATCAGCAAGCGTAAGGCAAGCCACGCTGGGGAGTGCCTTTTTCATTGAAGCCACGTCTGCTGGCAAAAACACAGCAGTCAACACAGGTTCTTATCATGTTCCTCTCCGAGCCCGATGGAAACGGCAGAGACAAATCGTCGCAGGATGGAAAGTTTGCCGAGTTTCCACCTTCAGACGGTGTCTACATTTCCTAGCCCCCCAGGCGGTCTGGCTGACATGAATATCTGAGGCATATTGGAAAGATATTTCTCTCGCCCCCCCCTCCCCGTTTCTTGGGAGTTAAACAGAGATGAGTAATACAGGCTGCAAAAATAGCCCGAGCATCCAAGCGCCATCTGCACAAATAATATTGTTAGAACTGTCACGTCTCGGCTTTGGCTTCGCCTCCTTTCAAAACAGTGATTGTCTCAGCAATTGGAGTTCATGGTTAACAATAATTATGGGCAACGTTTGCGCGTGGTACGGGGGCAAGGCAGCTGGGGGTGGTCCAACCTTCCTAGCATGAGTGCCACATGGCAAGTCCTCAGGGCAGGAGAGGTAGTGCCACACGGGAGCAGGCAACGGCACACGGGGACACTACTGATGGAGAGAACACATTTTCCAGGACCTGGGAGGGAAGACCTAGCTGTCTTCTATGTAAAGCTCTAGAGCAGGGGTGTCAAACATGCACCCCAGGGCCCGGATGAGGCCCCCGGAGGGCTTCCATCAGGCCCACAATGGACCTGGCCATCTCCTGCTTCCAGTTCTGCTGCTGCATCATAGCTCGCTTCACCAGACTTTCTTAATCACTCAGCCATTTCATGTTTTCACCTGGGTCCTAGATGCAGAACTCTGAGCATGAGATTTCTGGGGTGAATGTCAATAAATCTGTTACGTACTGAAGCTGAGTCAGTCTTATCTCTGTTAAGCTTCAGACATAAAGTAGGATTGTAATCTGTCACATTCCTATTGGTTGGTTTCCGTGAAACTGTCTAGCAGCCAATCGTAACTGTACATAGCGTTTTGGAGGGAACAGACCTCATTGGTCTTTATCCCTGAGATTTCATTGGATGTTAACTTATCTACGGGTGTGGCTTTGATAGCCCGGATCATTTAAAAAGGGAGCTGCGCTCCACTATTCTCTCTGTGTGTGTGTTGTTGAGCTGAGTTTGCTGTTACAATAAAGCTGAAATCACTTTTGCTGAAATCAATCGTGTTAGTTGCATGCTTAACAAAATCAAAGTAGGTCTCCAGCTTACCGAGCGAATGTTTTAAGCATGTTTTTGTTTTAAGTAAAAAACAAATCCTTTGTGTTTGTGTCCTTTATAAAGTCTATATCTCCGCTACCTGGCATTACGTTTTATGACACACGTGGCCCGGCCCGACAAGGTCTCTTTTGTGTCAGATCCGGCCGCATAACAAATGAGTTCGACACCCCCGCTCTAGAGTCACCATTACCACCACACCTGAGACTTCACTCTGCTTCCGTCCCATCTTTTCTGGTTGTTCCCACCAACTGTTGATCATGCTGCTGGGCAAGAGCATTACCTCAGGACTTTACCTCAGGAAAGCTAGGAATGGGGCTGTGGCCCAGAGGAAGCATTTTGTCTCCCAGAGGCAGGAAATCTTCGTTTTAACATCAGGAAACTTCAGTAAAAGGATCTCTGGAAAAGGCCTTTCTCTGTCTGAGAGCTGCTGATGAGTAGAAGACCTACGGATGCCGGGCAGTGCCTGGCAACCAGAGGGAGAGCTGTGGGTGGGGATGTGGGGGGACTGCAATTCTGGCTGTGGCGTCTTGTCACTTCTGGTAAAACAACAACAAAAGTGACATGGATAGCTCTAGGAATCACCAGAAACTCTATGGTAAACCAAAGAGTTTCTGGTGATTCCTAGAGCTACCCCATGTCACTTCCTTTTTTAAACAGAAGTGATGTGATGTGTCACAGGCAGTGTCACATATTTTTAAAATCTTCTCAGTGAGAGTAGGAGCTGGGGGATCCTCACTCAAACTGGGTGGGCTTGGTAACCCTAGGAAAACTGACCTAGATAGACCAATAGAGTGAATCAATATAAAGTGGATTCATATGGTCTACCTACATGGGAGATTATCATCACTATATCTGAAGCTGAGTTCTGCTGCCCTTTTATTCTTCAACAAATAGCTTTGCTGATGAAATGAAGGCTACTAAGTTTAGAGCCAGTTTGGTGTAGTGGTTAAGTGCATGGACTCTAATTTGGGAGAACCGGGTTTGATTTCCCACTCCTCTACATGCAGCTGCTGGTGTGACCTTGGGTCAGTTACAAGTTCTTTTAGAGTAGTTCTCTCAGGAGCAGTTCTCAAAAGCGCTCTCTCAGGCCCACCTACCTCACAGGGTCTGTTGTGGGGAGGGGAAGGGAAAGGAGTTTGTAAGCCACTCTGGGACTCCGAGTGAAGGGCAGGGTATAAATCCAATCTCTTCTCTTCTCTTCTTCTTCTACTTGGTATTTTTGGCCACTGTGTGACAGAGAGTGTTGGACTGGATGGGCCATTGGCCTGATCCAGCATTGGCTTCTCTTATGTTCTTATGGTTCAATGGATGTTCAGTAAAATGACTTTCTCTCCAGGACCTGTTTTTACCCAAGGCAACTTCAGGATCCTCTCTGGGTCATCTATGATGTTTTTCCTAGTCTACTTTTCACACTAGGGTACCAATATCATTCCCCCTGCAGGGGACAATCAGCAGCTTCCCCCATTCTGCTCTGGAATGAACCTCCCAGAATAAATACCATGCACATTTATACCATGGCAAGCTTGGTGTCTTTGAAAAGGCACCAGGATCTTCTCCTGGTTGCTGTTGGAAACGTATGAGTTGTAAGGTCTAATCCAGTCATTATAGGGTTAACTTGTTTACCTTTCTATGCCATTGTTTAGACTGACCTGGAAGGGAAACTTGGTTCAGAGCCAATGGGGAGAAAGCCTGGGAAATCTGAGTGTGTTTTGTAACACTGATTGATTAGTGGTTTCAGGTGACTTCCTTCTAGGGGTCAAGAAGAAGGAGGATTCTCCATTATTGCTTTGTTAGTGTGACCATGCTTTTGTAGCAGTAAGATGTAAAGATGTAGGTCTTAGATACGTTTCATATTTTTGTAGGTTTCCTGTGTACCTTTACCCCTTAGAAATAAAGCTTTTTAAATTTAAAGAAACATCTCCTCTCCAGTGAAACAAAGATCCATTTCAAATTTTGAGTATTTAAGTAATTTTGACTATTTTCCCCAACAGTTGCAATCCTGCCTCATCCCCAATTTTTTTTTGCTATCAAGTCACAGCTGTAGGATTTCCAAGGCAAGAGACTTTCAGAAGTGGTTTGCCATGGCCTGACTCTGCACAGCAACCCCAGTATTCCCTGGTGGTCTCCCATCCAAATACTCACCAGGGTCGATCCTGCTTAGCTTCCCAGATCTGATGGGATTGGTTTAGCCTGGGCTATCCAGAACAGGTCTAGGTAAAGGTAAAGGTTCCCTTGCTTGAAAGCCAGCCAAATCCGACTCTAGGATTGCGGTGCTCGTTTCCGTTTCCAAGCCAAAGAACCAGCGCTGTCCGAAGACTTCTCCATAGTCATGTGGCTAGTATGACTAAACACCGGGGTGCACGGAACGCTGTTACCTTCCCACCAAAGCGGAACCCATTTATCTACTTTCAATTTCTTGCTTTCGGACTGCTAGGCTGGCAGGAGCTGGGACCAGAGATGGGAGCTCACTCCGTCATGCGGCACTCGGGTCTCGAACTGCTGAACTACCGACCTTCCGGTTCTGCAGTTCAGCATCTTAACCACTTGAGCCACCACAGCCCCTCCAGAACAGGTCTAGTTTACTGCAGAAATCATTGTGAGAATTATCTCTGCACCTGCAGCTGGAAAGCAGGGCATGGTTAGTATTGATTTTAACAGAAATCTGGGGGCAGGGGGGCGGGAGAGGGAGAGAGGGGGGCAGGACTAGAAGAGACGATCAGTCGTGAGAACGTGCATTAAAAAACCAACACCCTGCGCAGAGTCACTATTTGCCTCCTCCGTTTTGGTCGTTCTCCTCTAGCGAAAAAGAAGTGGTTTTTCATTTGAACAAGTGCTATTTGCATGTCAGTAAGAGAGGCAGAGCAGGAAGCCGTACAGGGGGGACGCGGGATAATTTTACTCGTTGTGACAGCCACGCTTCGGGGAGAAGGAGAGGGACTTTAATCACGGTGCGGCTTCTGCGAGCTTAATGAGAAGGACAAGAGATCAGCGACAGGGGAGTCCCCGGGGCAAATGGCGTCTTGAGGGGGGAGGAAAGCTTCCAACTTTGCCAATAAGACAAGCCACACCTGGGCTGGGACTCGGCAGAAAATTTCCACTGCGAGGATGAAGAGCTGTCTATGCTACCTTGAGTTGCTTAGAAGAAAGACAGCATAAAACTGCAAGCCAGGGTCCTTGACTTACCTTGAGCCTGTTTGCGGGCCCATGGGGGTGAGGGGGAGGCGATGTGCACCAGGGAGGCCCAGTGGTGAGGCTGACCATGAAGCTTGGGGGCCTCTACAGCTGTGTGGGGTCTCTAGCCCCTTCAGGTGACTTCCTTCTAGGGGTCAAGAAGAAGGAGTTTATTGAGTTTAACATTTGTACAGATAGGGAGTTGCCCAAAAAGACTGATGCAACCACTTTTAACTTTAAAAGGGGTAACTTCTCTGGTATGAGGAGACATGTGAGGAAGAAATTGAAAGGAAGAGTGGAGAAGGTCAAAACCATTGGGGAAGCTTGGAGACTATTTAAAAAGACAATCCTAGAAGCTCAGAAAAAATATATACCGCAGGTTAGGAAAGGTACAAATAGGTATAGAAAAAAGCCTGCATGGTTAACAAATAAAGTAATGGAAGCTGTAAAAGGTAAGAAGGATTCCTTTAAGCGGTGGAAAGCTAGTCTTAGTGAGGTTGATAAAGGGAACACAGACTATGGCAAATAAAATGCAAGTCTGTGATCAGGCAAGCAAAAAGGGAATATGAGGAGCATATCGCAAAAACATAAAGACCAACAATAAAACTTTCTTCAAATACATTAGAAGTAGGAAGCCAGCCAGGGAGGCAGTGGGGCCCTTGGATGACCAAGGGGTAAAAGGAGTAGTGAAGGATGATAGGGAAATGGCTGAGAAGCTGAATGCATTTTTTGCCTCTGTCTTCACTGTGGAAGAGAAGTGTTTGCCCACTCCAGAAGCACCGATTTCGGGAGGGGGTTTGAAAGACCTGAATCAGATTGCGGTGACAAGAGAGGAAGTCCTCCGACTGATGGACAATTTAAAAACTAATAAATCACCAGGCCCGGATGGCATTCATCCGAGAGTTCTGAAAGAACTCAAATGTGAACTTGTGGATCTCCTGACAAAAATATGTAATCTTTCTTTAAAATCTGCCTCCATTCCTGAGGACTGGAAGGTAGCTAACGTCACTCCAATCTTTAAAAAGGGCTCCAGGGGAGATCCAGGAAATTACAGGCCAGTCAGTCTGACATCGATACCGGGTAAATTGGTGGAAACTGTTATTAAGGAAAGAATTAGTAGGCACATTGATGAACAAAAACTATTGAGGCAGACTCAGCATGGGTTCTGTAAAGGAAGATCTTGTCTCACTAACCTGTTAGTGTTTTTTGAGGGAGTGAACAAACATGTGGACAAGGGGGACCCAATAGATATTATTTACCTTGACTTCCGGAAAGCTTTTGATACAGTTCCTCATCAAAGGCTCCTAAGTAAGCTCAATAGTCATGGGATAAAAGGACAAGTCCTCTTGTGGATCAAAAACTGGCTTATAAATAGGAAACAGAGAGTGAGTATAAATGGGAAACTTTCTCAGTGGAGGGTGGTAAGCAGTGGGGTACCACAGGGATCAGTACTCGGTCCGATGCTTTTTAACTTGTTTATTAACGATTTGGAATTGGGAGTAAGCAGTGATGTGGCTAAATTTGCAGATGACACGAAGTTGTTCAGGGTGGTGAAAACCAGGGAGGATTGTGAGGCACTCCAAAGGGATCTGTTGAGGATGGGTGAGTGGGCGTCAACGTGGCAAATGGGGTTCAATGTGGCCAAGTGCAAAGTGATGCACATTGGAGCCAAAAATCCTAAATATAAATACACATTGATGGGGTCTGATCTGGCAGAGACTGACCAAGAGAGAGATCTTGGAGTCGTAGTGGATAACTCGCTGAAAATGTCTACACAATGTGTAGCTGCAATAAAGAAGGCCAACGCTATGCTGGGGATTATTAGGAAGGGAATTGATAACAAATCAGCCAGTATCATCATGCCCCTGTATAAATCATTGGTGCGACCTCATTTGGAATACTGTGTACAGTTCTGGTCACCACATCTCAAAAAGGATATTATAGCATTGGAAAAAGTGCAGAGAAGGGCAACTAGAATGATAAAAGGGTTGGAACACCTTCCCTATGAAGAAAGGTTAAAATGCTTGGGGCTCTTTAGCTTGGAGAAACGACGGCTGAGGGGTGACATGATCGAGGTTTATAAGATTATGAATGGGATTGAGCAGGTTGAGAAAGAAGTACTTTTCTCCCTTTCTCACAATACAAGAACTCGTGGGCACTCTATGAAATTGCTGAGCAGTCGGGTTAAAACAGATAAAAGGAAATACTTCTTCACCCAAAGAGTGATTAACATATGGAATTCACTGCCACAGGAGGTTGTGGCAGCTGCAAGTATGGACAGTTTCAAGAGGAAATTAGATAAACATATGGAGCAGAAGTCCACCAGTGGCTATTAGCCACAGGGTATGGATGGGAACTCTCAGTCTGGGGCAGGTGATGCACTCTATTCTTGGTGCTGGAGGGGGCAGCAGTGGGAGGGCTTCTGGTGCCCTGGCCCCACTGCTGGACCTCCGGATGGCACCTGGTATATTTTGGCCGCTGTGTGACAGAGTGTTGGACTAGATGGGCCATTGGCCTGATTCAACATTGGCTTCTCTTATGTTCTTATGTTCTTCCCCTTCTGGCCAATCAGACTCTTCCTGGCTGGCGGGGAGGGGTGGGAGTCACCTTGCCTTTTCCCTCACCACTTGGCACTGGGCCTGCAATGAATGTTTTGTTTTGAAGAAGAAGAAGAAGAAGAAGAAGAAGAAGAAGAAGAAGAAGAAGAAGAAGAAGAAAAAGAAGAAGAAGAGATTGGATTTATACCCCACCCTTCACTACCCAAAGGAGTCTCAGAGCGGCTTACAAACTCCTTTCCCTTCCCCTCCCCACAACAGACACCCTGTGAGGTAGGTGGGGCTGAGAGAACTCTGACAGAAACTGCTCTTTTTCAAGAACAGCTGTGCCAGAGCTTGTGACTGACCCAAGGTCACATCAGCAGGTGCAAGTGGAGGAGTGGGGAATCAAACCCGGTTCTCCCAGATTAGAGTCCACGCACTTAACCACTACACCAAACTGAGGTTGCCAGCATGGTACACTGTCTAAGAGCGGTGGGCTCCAGTTTGGAGAATCGGGTTTGAGTCTTCAGTCCTCCACATGAAGCCTGCTGCATGACCTTGGACCAGTCCCAGTTCTCTCAGCGCTCTCTCAGCCCCACCTACTCCGCAAGGTGCCTTTTGTGGGGAAAGGAAGGGAAGGAGATTGTAAGCCGCTTTAAGCCTCCTTAAGGCAAGGAAAAGCGGGATATGAAAAGCAACGCATCTTATACTGACTCAGACCTTTGATCCATCAAGGCCAGTCTTGTCTACTCAGGCTGGCAGCTTCTCTCCAAAGTCTCAGGCACAGGTCTTTCACAACACCTACTGCCTGGTCCTCTTAACTGGAAATGCGTGGGATTGAACCTGGGACCTTCTGCATGCCAAGCAGAGCCTCTTCCACTGAGCTGCAGCCCCCTTCCATATAAGCAGAGTGGAATTCAAATTCAGAACGCTAACAGCAGGTGAGTGAGGGGCACATACATAAAGATAGCCTGGGAAAGGGCATCTCTTCACTGCCAATTCCATCTGTTTTATACTAGTTTGTTATTGCTTCTCCCAAGGCATCCTGGGAAATTCTGAACACAGCATGCGTGTCTCACCAAGCTACAGTTTCTCGATCCGAGTCCCGTGGAGACCAACTAGATTTTATGGGGTTTCCTGTTGCTGAATCATGGCCCACTAGTGGTAAACGGCTGCATCATATCGTATTCATGCGACCAATTTCCATGAAGTCTGATGTGCATTCTAAATTCTTCAGGGAAGGAGTCCGGTGGATGTTTTCGCTGTCAACCGAGTGTGCTTTCAGCACTTCATAAATGTGAACGATAAAGAATAGCACGTACTTCGAGTTAGCCTCCAAAAGGACGCAGTGGAAAAAAGAACTACCCTTTGCTGGAGAGGCTTGTATCCAGAGTAAATGGAAAATGTACTGAAGGGAACAATTGCAGGCTGTCATCGGGAACCAAGTGCCCGCATGCTAAATTTGGCTCCGCTGGCTTACAAAATCTATGGGGATGTCTGAGGGAGAAGAACGCCGTTTTGTGGCGGTTGCCCCGTATCCTTTTTTTCTTTCTCTTCTGGAGACCAGGAGACAGGCCGACCTAACAGGGACAACGACCATCTGTCACCGTGGCTAAGTGGAATCTCCACATCCAGAACCTCTGAAAACCAGCATGTTTAGTATGATGCTTAACTCGATTTCAGCAAAGCGATTCAGCTTTATTCAGCAACAGCTCAAAGTCAACCGGAACCGCAAAATCGCAGATCAATAGATAACAGAGAAAACAGTGGCGCTATGCTCCCTTTTAAACGCTCCCGGCTAATGTAGCCATGCCTATTTACAAATAAGTAACCAATGAGATTACAGAGATAAGAACCAATCAGGTTCGTTCCCCCCAAGAGTTTGAGGTTCGTCCTTGTACAAGGTTCTCTCTTACTTGCACCCTCTCACTTCCAGTCCAGGAGATAAGAAAGGGCCAAGCCCTTGCTACTATGCCAGCACGTGGAAAATCTCACGTCTATCCCACGCCCCTCCAGGAGTGAGAGATGCCAAAGACCCACGTGCTTCAGGAACACTGAAATCAGTATTCTGCCAACAGGACCTATTTAAGGACGTTCCCAACTCAGACAGGAGAATAGGTCCCACCTCCTGCCAGGTTTCTGGGAATTAACAACTTATCAGCTCTGGGCTAGAGCTGCAGATAATTAACACACAGTAGTAGCTTTCTAGGCGAGCAGTCTAGGCTCTAGATCTAGTCTTGGAGTTCCCATTTACAACACATAAACAACTCACAATCAGATGAGATTAATCTATCTGTCTGTCTGTCTGTCTGTCTATCTATCTATCTATCTATCCATCCATCTATCTATCTATCATCTATCTATCTATCTGTAATTTATTAAGCAAAGCAGTTACATGACAAGAGACTTGCAAAGATTAGAAAATAAAGAACAAGCCTATAGCTTTGTACAGCTCTTACTAAACATAGAGATAAGATATTCCACAATTACCAATCCTTGGTAGACCAGGTAGAATAAAGTCCATTCTCCAGGGAATCTTAAAGAGGAACCACATGCTTGCAGTGGGCAATTAAGGTCAGCTTGTTGCCCCCTTGCAAAATTCAGTGTTGCAGGTTTGTAATCCAAACAGAGACTAACTCTTAGAAAGAAGCTAACTTTTCAGGAAAACTCTGTCTCCGTTCTCATAGGTGATCCCCACTCCCTCCCTCTTCCGTTACAACTGGATATGGCCATTTATCCAATCGCAAGGGACTTAAGAGGTGTGGTTAGCCACCATGCCTATGCTGAGGAAGGCACGTACGCTGGGCTTTGAAGTTTGGGAAGAGCCTCAATGTCTGGCTTTCCCCTCAGAGGTGCCAAAGTGGCTTTCGAAATGGATATCTAGGCCTGGCATCTGGGCATGCCATTTGGTGCAGGTGACAATTCACAAGGACATGTTATCAGCTAAGCCGTTTGGGCCTAGTGTGACTGAACCAGGAAAGTATTTTTTCTATACAGTCCTGATAGGATGGTGCTTCTTAGACAACCAATCAGATGTTGAGGATTAGGATCCTTGTCTAGGCATGAATCTTAACATGAGTTTCTAATGGAGACATTTCACTTCATAGCATGCATTACACAGCAGCTTTTGGACACTGGGGAGGGGCTGTGTTTCAGTGGTAGAACATGTACTTGGCATACAGAAGGACCTTGGTTCAATCCCGCAGTATCTCCAGTTAAAAGGATCAGGTAGCAGGTGATGTGAAAGACCTCCGCCTAAGACCCTGGAGAGCCACTGCCAGTCTGAAGAGACAATACTGACCTTGATGGAACAAGGATCTGATTCAATAGAAGACAGCATCATGTTTTCATGTAACAACAGAGGAGGAGAAGAAGACAAAGAAGAAGAGGAAGAGGAAAGGGAACAACAAGAAGAGGCAGTGGCAGCTACAAGCATGGATGGCTTCAAGAGGGAATTAGATAAACATCTGGAGCAGAAGTCCATCAGTGGCTATTAGCCACAAGGTATAGACAGGAACTCTCAGTCTGGGGCAGGTGAGGCATTCTATTCTTGGTGCTGGGGGGGCAGCATTGGGACGGCTTCTAGTGTCCTGGCCCCACTGCTGGACACTTCAAGCGGAGGCTGGATGACCATCTTTCGGGTATGTTGTAGGGCTATCTTTCGGCTGTGTTCCTGCAGAGTGCAGGGGTTGGACTAGATGACCTGAAAGGTCCCTTCCAACTCTAACATTCTATGTTTCTATGAATGTGAGCTTCATATACGTCTCCTGAAGCCTCCTCCTCTCTTCCACATGCTCCCCTGGAGAAAGCAAACCAGCAAGGATTACTGGAAACATTACAGGCCATCATTTTAATAAACGTCGGCTCCTGTCATTGTGTTCTCCAGTATTTACAGTTTTATTTTCTGCCGACAGAGCCGATGATTTTTGTCTCTTTGACAAACATTTCATGCGGTCATAAATTAGCTCATTTTTTTTTCAAGCTCACCCTGACACCAGCAGTTGAGCTGTCAGCGCATAGAAGGCCTGGGCTTGGCAGGTCTCCTGGAAGGGAAGAAAGGACTTCGAACAAACTAAAGTGATGTGTAAAAATATGACGAAACAAAGACAAACAGAATTGCAAGAGAAAATTCAATGTGAAGTGGTCACAAAGACTAAATATCTTGGAATTGAATTAACCATGAAAAATATTGACTTGTTTAAAAACAATTATGAAAAGGTGTGGCATAAGATTCAACAAGATATGAAGAAATGGGACACTTTGAATTTATCACTGATGGGAAGAATCGCAACTGTAAAAATGAATGTTTTACCACGTTTGATGTTCTTGTTTCAGACTATTCCAATATTAAAACAAAGGAAGGTATTGGATATGTGGCAGAAAGAACTATCTAAATTCGTATGGGCAGGAAGAAAGCCAAGGATTAAAATGAAAATTTTATGTGATTCAAAAGAGAGAGGAGGCTTACAATTACCGAATTTAAGACTGTATTATGATGCCGTCTGTTTAACATGGTTGCAACAGTGGATTAATTTGGACAATAAGAAGTTATTGGCCCTGGAAGGACATGATAACAAATTCGGATGGCATGCATATTTATGGTATGGAAAAGAAAAAGTGGATAAATTTTTTAAACACCACTTTGTAAGACAATCACTGTTCGAGACATGGACGAGATATAGAAAATTCTTCTCAGAAGAAAGACCACTTTGGATTGTACCAGCGGAAGTAATTAATCCATATTCAAGAAACCAAGGACTAGATTGGCTACCTTATAAAAATCTTTTAAAATCTGAAGGGAAAAATTTTGTGTTAAAAGATAGATTTGATGTTGAATTTGAATATGATTGGTTGAAGTATAGACAGATTTATGATCTATTTAGGACCGATAAAAGAGAACATGGTTTTAGAGCAAAGAACATTGAAATTGAAATTGTATGGCTTGAAAAAGATAAAAAAATGATTTCTAAACTGTACAAGGTGTTATTGAAATGGTATACTGAGGATGAAGTTGTAAAGGAGCAAATGATAAAATGGGCTGTAAATGTTAATAAGGAGATATTAATGACATCTTGGGAATATTTGTGGAAAAAATCAATGAAAATTTCAACGTGTGTAAATGTTAAAGAGAATTGTTATAAAATGATGTACAGATGGTATATGACGCCAAAAAAAATTGCTATTATAAATGAAAGTATGTCCAACAAATGTTGGAAATGTAAAAAGCATGAGGGGTCTTTTTACCATATGTGGTGGACATGCGATAAGGCAGTAAAGTATTGGACAGAGATCCACAATGAGATACAAAAAATTTTGAAATGTACTTTTAAGAAAGACCCACAGATGTTATTGTTAGGTCTTAAAATGGAAGAAATAAATGTAGCCAAGAGAACACTGCTATGGTACTTGACTACAGCAGCAAGACTGACTTTTGCTCAATGTTGGAAACAAGATAAAGTACCTGAAACATGGGAATGGATTAAAAAGACGTTGTTTTTAGCAGAAATGGACAAACTAACAAGAAAATTAAACAACGAAGAAGATGAAACTTTTTTGAAGACTGGAAAGACTTTCAAAAGTACTTGTTGAAAAACTGGGACATTAAACGCGGCTTGATCTGCTTTGATAGCTATTAAGTGGAAAATGAAATAGAATTAGATTTCTGAATTGTTACCGTTTGCTAGAGAACATAAGTCTAGGAATAATTGTAATAGAATAAGAGAGATATTAATGGGGTTGGAGGGGTGCGGGAAGTCTTGTTTGGGGGGGGAGAAGGGGAAATTAGAAAAAATGGGTATGTAGGTTGGTTGAAAATGTTTTAACATGTGATATATCCAGTAATAAATTGTGTTTACCAAAAAAAAAAAGAAAGGACTTCGAACAAGTCGGTCTGCAGGGTCCGGTGTTTGGGTTTGCAATCGCTGGGCAACGTAAGAAGTGGTGGATGGTGGAAAGTGTCATCAGGCCACAGCCGACTTATGGTGACCTGTTGGGTTTTCGAGGCAAGAGACATCCAGAGGTCTTTGGCCACTGTGCGGCAACCTTGGACTTCCTGGGCGGTCTGGTCTCCCATCTAATACTAACCGGGACCAACTTTGCTTAGTGTCAGGTTTAAAAGCAAGTAGATCCAAGCATTCTTTGATTAAGAAGGGCTTTATTGGAATACAGTGCTAAAACCCACAGTGAAGGGTCATTGTCAGGAATGGTGGGAGAAGCGGCTCAAGCAAGGTTATAGTGTGATGCAAAATGCAACTAGCGAATGAACTGTAAGCGCGCGCGCGGGAAACTTCCGGCGGGAGAGCTACTTAATGGGCGGGAGACGACTCCCTCCTCCCCTCGTCTTCACAGGACTGGAAAATTCTCATAAGCTCAAGAATAGCCCAAAGCCCACATTCAAGGCCACCGTGATAAGACTGAGCGGCAGAGAAGAAGCTCCCACGTTACTGCCAGCATACCTACGCAAGCGCAATGCAGGGACGAGATAGGGAACACAGAACAATGGACTCAGTGTAAAATAGCAAACAGATGTTTCTGACACTTAGCTTCTGAGATCTGACAAGATCATCGAATCATAGAGTTGGAAGGGACCTCCAGGTTCATCTAGTCCAGCCCCCTGCACAATGCGGGAAATTCACAAATACCTCCCTCCACACACCTCCAGTGACCCCCGTTCCTGCCCAGAAGATGACAGAAAACCTCCTGGATCCCCGGGCAAACTGGCCTGGAGAAAAATTGCTTCCTGACCCCAAATTGGTGATCAGCATGTCCCTGGGTGTGTATGAAAGGGCCATGAGAACTAAGCACTGATGAAACCCTTCCTGCCCTCCCTCCCCTGATCTGCCTGAGATGAAGCTAGCATCGTCCATCCTAGTAGTACCATAAGGCAAAGGGTTCAAGTCTTACTGCTAGAGCTGTGCCAAACCTGGGGGCATTTGATGATGGAATTTCCTTTCTTCAGATCTGTGCATTTTGAACGTGTGTTCTGAAGTTACAAATACATGGAGTGCCTTTTGGGGACTGAGCAAAAGGGCTAGGGTTGCCAACCTCCAGGCAGGGCCTGGGGATTCCCTGGAATTACAGATGATCTCCACATGACAGATCTCTTCCCCTGGAGAAAATGGCTACTTTGAAAAGTAACTTTGTGGCATTATACCCTGTGCTCCCCAGGCTCCTCCCCAAATCTCCAGGAATTTCTGAACCTGGAGCTGGCAACCATGATGTATTATAGCTTGGTGTAGTCATTAGGAGCATGGACTCTAATCTGGGAGAACTGGGTTTGATTCCCCACTCCTCCACATGCAGCTGTTGGGTGACTTTGGGCAAGCCACAGTACTCTCGGAGCTGTTCTTTCAAGAGCAATTCTCGAAAGAGTTCTGTCAGCCCCACCTACCTCACATGGTGTCTGATGTAAGGAGAGGAAGGGGAGGTGATTCTAAGCTGCTCTGAGACTCCAAGTGAAGGGCAGGGTGTAAATTAGGATTGCCAGCTCTGGTTTGGGAAATACCTGGAGATTTTGGAGGGCAGAGTTTGGGGCATAAGGCGATACAGTCTAACTTCCAAAGTGGCCATTTTCTCCAGGAGAACTGATCTCTGTCTCCTGGAGATCAGTTTAATAGTGGGAAATCTCCAGCCACCACCTGGAGGTTGGCAACCCAAATATAAATCAAATCTCTCCTCTAATTCCTCCTCCTCTTCCTCCTCTTCTTCTTCTTCGTCTCCTCCTCCTCCATTATTCCTCCTCCTCCTCCTCCTCCTCCTGCTCCATTATTCCTCCTCCTCCTCCATTATTTTTCATCTATCTTCCATAGTTGTGGATAGATCTTCACGAGTCTCTCAATGCCCTTTCACAGCGAATGAAATTTGCAGCTGTAACCACATCTTGGGATGGCGAAAGGCCTCTCCCTTCCTTCTCCTCAACCTGCTGCCCATTTCAGTGGAAGACCCGAGACCTTACCATTCTGACACTGTCACCCTCAGCAAACTGCTGCCAACCTCCAGTTGTGGCCTGGAAGTCTCCCAGAATTATGACGGATCTCCAGACCGCACAGATCAGTTCCTCTGGAGGAAACGGCCGCTTTGGAGGGTGGACTTCATGCCATTGTACCCCACCGAGGTCCCTCCTCTCCCCAAACTACTCTGCCACCAGGCTATATCCCCCAAATCTCCAGGAATGTCCCAGTCCAGAGATGGCAACCTTACTTAGCTGAATTACCTACCCCACTAGCCCTACATGGAATGAGACCAGGGCAGGGCTATTTTAGGGCAGGAACGTATAGGAACAGAGTTCTGGCTGGCTTCAGAGTTGGCCACGCCCACTGCAGCCAAAACCTCTGTGTGCATGGCTACAGAGGGAAGGCCTGGAGATTGATCCCCCCGGCAAATCCAAGGCAGGTGGGCCAAGGGGAACCTGGAAGGATTGGGGAGGCATTTAAATGCCTCCCCGTGCCTTCCCATAATGTAGCCAATCCTAATGAGTGCCTGCTGTTTGGTGTGGCCTGTTATGCTAATGAGTTCCTGCTGGGCGTGGCCAACATGGAATCCAGCTGGAACTCCGTTCCTGTGTGTTCCTGCCCAAAAATAGCCCTGGGGATTGAAAATGAAATGGCTGATATTATGTTGGACCTGGTCACTGTATCTCAAAAAGGACTTTGCAGAGCTGGAAAAGGGACTGAGGAGGGCGACCAAGATGATCAGGGCACCTTCCCTGTGAGAAAAGGCTGAAGAGTTGGGGACTTTTCGGTTTAGAAAAGGGACAACTAAGGGGGCACATGATAGAGGTTTATAAAATTATGCATGGAATGGAGAGAGCTGACAAAGCAGAACTTTTCTCCCTCTCCCATAATACTAGGGGGCATCCAATGAAGCTGCTGGGCAGCAGGTTTAGGACAGACAAAAGGAAATACTTCTTTATACAGAGAGTAATTAAAATACGGACTTTGCTGCCAGAGGATATAGTGATGGCCACAGGAATAAGCAGCTTTAAAAGGGGATTGGATAGATTCATGGAGGATAGGTCTATCAGTGGCTACTAGCCATGGTGTCGGAGGGGAACCTCCACATTCAGAAGCACTAATCGTCTGAATCCTAGAGCCAGGAGACAACATCAGGGGAAGGCCTCAGCCTCTGTGCCCTGTTGTCGGCCCTCCAGAGGGACTGGTTGGCCACTGTGTGAGACAGGATGCTGGACTTGATGGACTACTGGTTTGATCCAGCAGGGCTCTTCCTATGTTCTTATGAAGGCCTCGGCCTGTATGCCCTGTTGTTGGCCCTCCAGAGGGACTGATTGGCCACTGGGTGATACAGGATGCTGGACTCGATGGACTATTGGTTTGATCCAGCAGGGCTCTTCCTATGTTCTTATGAAGGCCTCAGCCTGTATGCCCTGTTGTCGGCCCTCCAGAGGGACTGGTTGGCCACTGTGTGAGACAGGATGCTGGACTTGATGGACTATTGGTTTGATCCAGCAGGGCTCTTCCTATGTTCTTATGAAGGCCTCGGCCTGTATGCCCTGTTGTTGGCCTCCAGAGGGACTGATTGGCCACTGGGTGATACAGGATGCTGGACTCGATGGCCTATTGGTTTGATCCAGCAGGGCTCTTCCTATGTTCTTATGAAGGCCTCAGCCTGTATGCCCTGTTGTCGGCCCTCCAGAGGGACTGGTTGGCCACTGTGTGAGACAGGATGCTGGACTTGATGGACTATTGGTTTGATCCAGCAGGGCTCTTCCTATGTTCTTATGAAGGCCTCGGCCTGTATGCCCTATTGTCGGCCCTCCAGAGGGATTGGTTGGCTATTGTGTGAGACAGGATGCTGGACTAGATGGACCACTGGTCTGATCCAGCAGGGCTTTTCTGATGTTCTCTCTTTCTCTCTCTCTCTTTCCCTCTTGATGTTTTTTGTTCACGTGCTCATGTGCACGTCCCATTCTATATCTCGAAAAATACAATACATGGTGTTTGTTCTGGTTTTGTGACTGTTATCCCATGTGGAGTCCCTACATTGAAATCAGTGGGTGCAGAACAGATCAACTGCGTAGGATTCCACTGTGAACCTGTTCCATTCAAATTTTGTCCTCTATTTGGGGAAGCTGGATAAACAGGATATGTTTTCTTTGAATTATGCAGGAGTCGAGAAATTGTCACATTTGCTCACGATTATCCATTTTAATAAACTGCCCCAGCATTTTAAATCCATTTCAGAACGTTATCTAAATCAACTTTCCTCAGAGTGGATGAATCAAAGATGCAGGGAATTTTGGCCAGAGAGAAGAATTTGTGCGAGTGACAATTTATTCTGACACAGCTTTCTCTCGTGGGACTGAGAGAGTCAAAAACAAAAGGCAGTTATTTAGCATGTAAATCCAAATGACAGCCTTTAAAAAAAATATACAGCGTTACTAGGAATATTTGCTGACACATTCAGAGATGCATGAAATTTAAGCTTTCAGAAGATGAGACATAAAAAGGAAATGTATATCTTACAATGTTCAATAGTTGGGCTATAACAATGCAAAATAATTCCTCAGTTCATAAATATCGCTTTGTAGCTTCTGTGTTTTTCCCCCTCAAAAGGCAACAACCGTTTAAAAAAGAAAAGAATCACAATCATAATGTTTATTTTGAACAGTATTTCCTTTAAAAAAAAATAAATACAGCCTTTCGTTCTGAAGGCAAATCACAATAGCTTGATGCTGCATTCTGCGTATTCAAGATATATCTGCATATCTACACATACACAGAAGATGGATAACCTGAAATGCAGTATTCTGAGAATCTCAGGCTTAACAAGAAAAAGCAGGTTTCTAGACCTCATGGATTAGAGATTGAAACGAACCATGGCACAATTGTGAACATTTCTCATTGATCCAGTAGAGTGGCCTTCCCATCTGCAGGGCTATTTTTGGGCAGGAATGCACAGGAAGGGAGTTCCAGCTGGCTCCCGAGTTGGCCAGCCCAGCAGGAACTCATTAGCCTAATAGGCCACACCCAACAGCAGAAACTCATTCGGATTGGCTACATTAGGGCTGTGTGACCTAACATGCAAAGGAGTTCCTGCTCCAAAAAAAGCCCTGGGTTTTGACAACAAACAAGGTAAACAGAATAAGAAGCACAAGGTGGGAGTGGCTGGATGACCACACTTCTGGTAACATGGGGGTGTGGCCTAATATGCCAATGAGCTGTGCTGTCAGGGTGTGTGGCCTAGTATGCTAATGAGTCTCTGCTGTTGGGTGTGGCCTATTATGCTAATGAGTTCCTGCTGGGCTTTTTCTACAAAAATAGCCCTGCCCGTCTGCATAAAAAGAAATCTCCTGATGAATTTGGAATGCTCTGCTTAAGAAAATACCTGAGGAATTTCAAAAGAAGGAAAAGAGATTTGATAAGATGAGTTCTGAGAGATGAAAGGCGATTTCGCTTGCGGAAGCTCATACCGTGGAAATCCTGTTGGTTTTCAAAGTGCTACTGAATGCAAAGCTCGCTCTTGATGAGTTTCTCAGAGTGCTGCTACGCAACTAGACTGCTCACTCACTTTAACTGCTGTGCTGTTCTCACTATGGAAGCATTCAGTTGATGAGGAATTAGGTCAGAGGTTTTCCAATGTGGTGCCATCAGAGCAATGGTGCCTATTAACACCTTTCCTGGTGCCTGCCGAGTGAGTTTAGAAAGTGGGCGGTGCTGGGTTAAGCTGGGTATGTAGTACGGCTTTCTATCGGCTGTGCTCCTGCAGAGTGCAGGGGGTTGGATTAGATGACCTGCAGGGTCCCTTCCAACTCTAACATTCTATGATTCTATGATTTCGGTGCCAGTTTGGTGTAGTGGTTAAGAGTGCAGACTCTATTCTGGGAGAACCGGGTTGGATTCCCCACTTCTCCACATGCAGCTGTTGGTGTGACCGTGGGTCAGTCACAGTTCTCTCAGAGCTGTTCTCTCAAGGACAGTTCACGAGAGAGCTCCCTCAGCCCTGCCTACCTCAGAGGGTGTCTGTTGTGGGGAGGGGAAGGGAAAGGAGATTGTAAGCCGCTCTGAGATTCCTTTGGGTAGTGAAGGGCAAGGTGTAAATCCAACCTCTCCTTCTCTCTTTGCCCAGCAAGCCTTATTTATTGATCGATTGATTCATTCGTTTATTTGACTTTCATCCCTCCCTCCCCTGCACTGCAGAGCTCAGGTTACGACGACGAGTTTGAAAAAATCAATTAAAACACCATTCCAATATTAAAACTGTAGCCACAATTACAGTGCCGTAATGGCAATCCATCACAGTTGGGTGCGCTCCCAGAGTTTCTGCATGGAGATGCGCCCACGACGGACCAATTTCTTGGCAGTGGGCAAAGACCATCAGCTCACCAGATGGAACGGTGTGTGGACAGCGCTGCGGCAGGGTAGAGCACGGGAGCCGCCCCACTATGACCATCAACGAGCCCAGCCCTCAACGTTAACATCCAGCTCACTGTACCGAGTCACTCAGGATGACGCTGAGCTGGGTCTCAGCCCCTGTAGATATTTTTAGCACGCCACCGCGAGCATCGAATGGTATGTTTGATAGCGCCTTACGATTCTATAAATTATTTATATTGTACTGTTTGATGATGCTTTATATGGTGTATCAGCAATCGCTGTCAAAGCTGTAAGCCGCCCTGAGGCCCACTTGCGGGGAGGGGAGGGGTATAAATGGAATAAATAAATAATTTAGACCCCCGCTGCCTCAACCAAAGGCCTGGTGGGACATCTCCCTGTTTTACAGGCCCTGTGGAACCGAAGCAAATCCTGCAGGGCCCCGATCATATATGGGAGAGTGTTCCACTAGGGGCCATGGTAGCTCAGAGGTTAAGATGCTGAGCTGCAGACTGGGAGGTCTGCAGTTCGTCAGTTCGAGACCCGAGTGCCGCATAACGGAGTGAGCTCCCGTCTCTCATCCCAGCTCCTGCCAACCTAGCAGTTCAAAAGCATGAAACTGCAAGGAGATAAATAGGTACCACTTTGGTGGGAAGGTAACACTGTTCCATGCACCTTGGCGTTTAGTCAGGCTGGCCACATGACCACGGAAACGTCTTTGGACAGCGCTGGCTCTTTGGCTTGGAAACAGAGATGAGCACTGCATCGGATTCGACAGACTTTTGAGCGCGGGAAACCTTTAACTTTACCTTCATCTATCTATCAAGGCTACCAGACCACCTCACCTGTCTCCTGAGAAACCTGTATAAGGATCAAGAAGCAACAGTTAGAACCGGATATGGAACAACTGATTGGTTTAGCATAGGAAAAGGAGTACGACAAGGATGTATATTGTCACCTTGCTTATTTAATTTATATGCCAAGTACATCATGCGAAATGCTGGCCTGGATGAATCACAAGCTGGAGTTAAGATTGCTGGGGAAAAGATCAATAACCTCAGATATGCAGACGATACCACTCTGATGGCAGAAAGTGAAGAGGACCTAAAGAGCTTCTTGCTCAGATGAAAGAGGAGAGAGCAAAAGTGGGCTTGAAGCTCAACATCAAAAAAACTAAGATCATGGCATCTGGCCCCATCACTCCTTGACAAATAGAAGGGGAAGTCGTAGAGGTAGTGACAGACTTCATGTTCCTGGGATCCCAGATCACTGCAGATGGTGACTGCAGCCATGAAATTAAAAGACGCCTGCTCCTTGGGAGGAAAGCGATGGCAAACCTAAACAGCATGATAAAAAGCAGAGACATCACCCTACCAACAAAGCATGGTCAAAGCAATGGTATTCCCCGTAATAATGTATGGCTGCGAGAGTTGGACTATAAGGAAGGCTGAGTGCCGAAGAATAGATTCTTTTGAAATATGGTGCTGGAGAAGACTCTTGAGAGTCCCTTGGACTGCAAGGAGATCAAACCATTCAATCCTAAAAGAAATCAACCCTGACTGTTCCCTGGAAGGCCAGATCCTGAAGTTGAAGCTCAAATACTTTGGCCACCAAATGAGAAGGGAGCATTCACTGGAGAAGACCTTGATGCTGGGAAAGATTGAAGGTCAAAGGGGACGGCAAAGGATGAGATGGTTAGACAGTGTCATCGATGCAACGAACATGAAATTGAGAAGACTTCAGTGGACAGCAGAAGACAGGAGGGCCTGGCGTAATCTGGTCCATGGGGTTGCGAAGATTCGGACTCGACTGTGCGACTGAACAACAAAAATCTATCAAGGCTAGGTAGATGTCTTTCGGGCCAGGGATCACCAGCAGCTTTGGTCTGTCAAGTGTAAAGCTCTTCGAGGGATGTATTGGGAGTGACAGTCCCGCAGATATGTTGGTCCCAGACCTTGCAGGGCTTTAAAAGTGAATGTCAAAACCTTGAATTTAATTCGGTACTCGACTGGAAGCCAATGCAGCTGATAGAGGACTGGTTGTATGTGAGCTCTTATGGGCGTCCCAGTCAGGACTAGGGTTGCCAGCCTCCAGGTGGGGCCTGGGGATCTCCCTCTTTCACAACTGATCTCCAGCTGGCAGAGATCAGCTCCCCTGGAGAAAATGACTGCTTTGAAGGGTGGACTCTATGGCATTGGACCATGCTGAGGCCTCTCCCACCCCAAACCCCGCCCCAAACCCCGCCCCAAACCCCACCCCAAACCCCACCCCAAACCCCGCCCTACCTGGCTCCACCCCCAAAGTCTCCAGGTATTTCCCAACCCAGACTTGGCAACACTAGTCAGGAAGCCGCCTTTTGAACCAGCTGAAGTTTCCAGATCAGTCTCAAGGGCAGCCCTGTGCTGAGCGAGTTACAGTAGTCCAGCCTGGGTGTGTGTGTGTGAGACCATTGTGTGGATCACTGTAGCTAGGTCGCAAGGGGTGCAGCAGGGAACTGGTTGCCTGACCAGACAAAGATGGTAAAAAGTTGATCTGGCGACATTTGTGATTTGGGCCTCCTTTGGGCTTCTGATTGGCCATTGGAGATTTGCTTGGCTGGGCAGAGTTTTTTAAAGGTTGCCTTGGCCGCAGCTGCCACCACAATGCCAAGATCTTCACAGCGCTATTGAAGATAAACCACGACAGTCATTTTGGGGCTGGCTCTGCTAGCGTTGCCATTCCCCCAATGGGGGTGGGGGGTTGCCCACTTTTGGGCCAGATCCAGCTGGTGGGTGAACCCTGCCCCCCCAATACCCCATTTGCGCCAATGTGCCTGGCCCAATGACATCACTGGAGGTAGGGTTGCCATGTCCGACGTACCCTTTAGCGGGGGAGTCCCAGGCCCCTTCCTGGAGATCTTCGGTGCATGCGCTTTGCGCACGTGCCACGATGATGTCACCCAGAAATGACATCATCACATTGGGGGCAGGACCACTATGATTCGAGGGAAAACCCTAGAGTTTTCCCTCAAATGATAGAGTGTCGCCCCGCAACATGCACAGCGTGTTACCTCCGGGTGATGTCATCACGCTGAGCACGTCGCCACGATCTCGGCATTTTGGGGGTGGGGTTCCCCCCAGCGGCCCGATCTGGGCCAGTGGATAATGGACCCATCGAGCAGGGTTTTCCCCACCCCCCGGGAGACCTGGCAACCCTACCCGGAGGTGACATCATTGCGCAGGGCATGTTGAGGGGGGATGCCGCCACTCTACCATTTGAGAAAAACCTCTGTGGTTATGATAGAGCCTTTCCTCAAACTATAGAGTGTCCTCCCGCAAAATGCCTTGTGCAATGGCATCACTTCCAGGTGCCGTCCTGCCGAAGAGGTCCCAGAGGAGTGAGAGAGAGAGAGAGAGAGAGAGAGAGAGAGAGAGAGAGAGAGAGGGAGGGAGGGAGAGAGAGAGAGAGAGAGAGAGAGAGAGAGAGAGAGAGAGAGAGAGAGAGAGAGAGAGAGAGAGAGACTTCCCACCAAACCGCCAGCAGCCAGGTAAGCTGTCAAGTTTAGGTTCTGCCTCCTGCAGCAGCCAATTTGTGGCAGCCATTTTGTGGCTGCGCCCACCACACTGTGCCAGGATTCCAAAAGTGCCCGCAAGCTTAGAAAGATTGGAGGGACCCCTAAACCATGCGATAATTGCTTCCCTGTAGCCATATAAGGAGGCAGATCTCTCTATCTTCCAACCATGATGGACCAAGCTTTATTGTCCCCAGATTTCCGAACATTGATTTCACAGGGATCAAGCTGGGCGAAGTTTTCTGGTTGCTGAAAGGCTCCTCCGAGAGCCATCTGGTGTAGTGGTTAAGTATGCAGAGTCTAATCTGGGAGAACCGGGTTTGATTCCCCACGCCTCCACTCGCAGCTGCTGGATGACCTTGGGCAAGCCATAGTTCTGTCAGAGCTGTCTTTGAAAGAGCAGTTCTGGAAAGAGCTCTCTCAGCCCCCCCCTACCACACAGGGTGTCTGTTATGGGGAGGGGAAGGGAAAGGAGTTCGTAAGCTGCTCTGAGACTCCGAGTGAAGGGCAGGGTGTATAAATCCAATCTCCTCCTCCTCCTCTTCTTCTATCAGACACTCAGTTGAGGTTGTGCCATTTGGCAGAGCGCGCTAGAAATGTCAGCGATTCAGACTTTCCCCTCCCTGTGCAATGCGGCCTTGTCAAAAAAATCAAAACGGGCCTAAGTTCATCTCCAGCGAGAACCATCCCTCAGTCTCCACCACAGCCTCCACGCATTGTGGGTGAACAGGCAATTACATTTACAAAACTGCCACTCGCTGAAATACTGGCAGAGTTTAGGAAGCCAGCCCCTGTGCCCAGCAGGTGGTGTGCCAGGACCCCTGCCGAGCTGGTGCTTTAGCCCCCAAGCCACGTCTGCAGACATATAGCCCCCGCCCAACCATGGCTGGGACCCAACTTTCCTCAATACCCAGTGTTGTCTGCAAACAAGAAAACTTGGTCCCGGTTCCCCGGTACATCTGTCTTCTCTTCTCCCCGGGGTTTTGGCTCCGTCATTAGACACAGTTGGCACCGGGTTGCTCGTGGAGTGTATTATTCATCCACACAATAAAATCTAGTATCAAACGGCCCTCTCCAGATTAGGTAGGGACAATGGACGGGCGTCCCGTCGGTTTCTGGTGCTTTCCTGGTTCAATGTGCTCTCGCTCCAGCTGATGTCGCTTCTCATTCATCACCGCTCCGCATTGCAAACTGGCTTGTCTCCCAGGCAGAAGGGTGAATAATGAAACAGGACGTAAGTGGAGCCAATTTTGGCTTAGTTGCGGCGGAGTAGGGACGGTCCCCAACTCTTTGACGGGCTAAGCCGCGGGTCATTTTTGCCAGCTAGAGTTCTCAAAAGTGTAGGGGATATAAATAGGTTCAACCCTGATTGTTATTTATAGGACCGTCAGTGTCCTTGATTACAGAGGCAGGTCCCTGCCTCCAGGGAACCTACAGACTAATGTTAGATGGGGAGGAGAAAATGATAATGGGAGGAGAGAGAGACATGGCGGCCTCTCCTCTTTGGGAGGTTTTCAGACAGAGGCTAGATGGCCATCTGACAGCAGTGCATATTCTGTGGACTTCGGCTGATCACGAGAGGGAGGGCAGGAAGGGTTGCGTCAGGGCTCAGTTCTCGTGGCCCTTTCTGACATGCTCTTTGGGGGTCAGGAAGCAATTTTTCTCCAGGCCAGATTGGCTGGAAATCCTGGAGGTTTTTTGTCATCTTCTGGGCATGGAACAGGGATCATTGGGGTTGGGGCGGGGGGAGGTATTTGTGAATTTCCTGCATTGGGCAGGGAGTTGGACTAGATGATCCTGGAGCTCCCTTCCAACTGTATTATTCTGTTATTCTGTGAGTATGTAGAAATGCAACTATGCATACTCAGGCTTTGTTTTGGTTGAGAAAGGCCTACGAAGCTGCCTTCCACCAGGTCACGCCCATGTGTCTCAGTATGGTCTGTTCTGACTGGTTGTAGCTCTCCAGAGTGTCAAGTCAAGAAAGATAAAAGAACATAAGAACATAAGAGAAGCTAATGTTGGATCAGGCCAATGGCCCATCGAGTCCACCACTCCATCACACAGTGGCCAAAAATACCAGGCGCTATCAAGAGGTCCACCAGTGGGGCACTAGAAGCCCTCCCACTGTTGCCCCCCCAGCACCAAGAATACAAAGCATCACTTGCCCCAGAGTCCCTATCTATAGGTTGCAGCTAATAACCACTGATGGACCTCTGTTCCATGTTTATCCAATCCCCACTTGAAGCTGTCCATGCTTGTAGCCACCACCACCTCCTGTGGCCGTGAATTCCATGTGTTAATCACACTTTGGGTGAAGAAGGACTTCCTTTTATCTGTTCAAACCTGACTGCTCAGCAATTTCATTGAGTGGCCAGCACCTAATGCTTTTCTCTGGAGATGCCAGGGATTGAACCTGGAACCTTCTGTAAGTGAAGCATTTGTTCTACCACTGGGCTAGAGCATCTTATAAATATGTGGTGACACAGAACTGCAATCTGCTGAGTCAGACTGTAGTTCCTGCCCCTAAAACCAATGTAGTTTTGCACTCTGGGATTCTCTGACCTTCTGGATTTAGAGAGATGGAATAATCCATCCCTTTTGATATCAAGGCAGGGACTCTTGATTAAGGCATGCATTTCTCTGAGCACTTTCAAGGGAACTTGCCTGGTGACCTGACGACTCCACAGGCGCTATGATCAATGTCTCCCAAAGCTCCTCACACCCCAGCCTTCAGTAGTGACCCAAGTTCAGAAGACAATAAGCAACAAAGTGATGTCAGTATCTGGTGAAGTGAGTGTTGACTCATGGAATTTGATACCTTCTAAAATTGCGTTGTTCTTCAAGGTGCTACTGGACTCAAATTTTGTTCTAGGACAATAACCAAGGTTCACAAAATCTAGGGTTGGCAGGTGCCCTCGCTGGTGGGGGGATTTAGGGGGCATTCCGGGACATCTCCAATGTGATGACATCACCAGGAAGTGATGTCATCACGTTGGGGATGTCACATGACAACGCTCTGGTTTGAGGGCAAAACTCTATGGTAAAACCAGCTTCAAACCGTAGAGTTTTGCCGTCAAATCAGAGCATTGCTGTGCAACATCCCCGATGTGATGATGTCCCCGATGGACCTGGGGACTGGCTACCCTAGCAGAATCTCCATCACAATGTAGTCTTCTTTTAGCAGAATGAAAGTTTGAGGTTGCATCCCCATTCGCATAGGCTCACGTGAAGCTGCATTACATACAGGGCTATTTTGGGGCAGGAATGCACAGGACCGGAGTTCTGGCTGGCTTCAGAGTTGGCCACGCCCACTACATCCAAAACCTCTCCATGCATGGCTACAGAGGGAAAGCCTAGAGAGCAACACCCCCCCCCCGCAGCGACTCTGATGTGGGCAGGCCAGGGGGGTGCCTGGAAGGATCGGGGAGGCATTTAAATGCCTCCCCGTGTCTTCCCTTCCCTTCCCTTCCCTTCATGGGGGAGGCTTGCCTGGGCTCCCCACAACTGCGGGGTGCCAGGGCAAGCCAAGGGAAGGTATGGGGTGTGGCCTAATATGCTAATGGGTCTCTGCTATTGGGTGTGGCCTATTATGCTAATGAGTTGCTGCTGGGCCTTTTCTACAAAAAAAGCCCTGCTTACATAGAATCAGACCCTTGATTCATTGAAGTCAGTATTGTCTTCTCAGACTGGCAGCAGCTCTCCAGAATTTCAGGTGGAGCTCTTTCACATCACCTACTGCCTGGTCCTTGTCACTAGAGATGCCGTGGATTGAACCTGAGGCTTCTGCATGCCAAGCAGATGCTAGGACTGCCAGATCCCCAAGTGAAGGTGGGGGTCCCCTGGTACGAGGCCCCACCTCCTTGCCACCAATCAGCTGGCGCAAAAGAGTGAAACATCCTCCCAGGTGCAGTGACATGTCTACATGCGTCCCATGTGATCTGGAAGTGACGCTATCTCTTCCAGGATATCAGGGGGTGATGCTCTGGTATTTAGGGAAAAACTCTATAGTAGAAGTCAAATTTACCATAGAGTTTTTACTCAAATACCAGAGCATCGCCCCCGGCATCCCAGAAGTGAAGAGTCGCTTCCAGGTCATGTGGCCAGTGACATAGGCATAAGAACATAAGAACACAAGAGAAGCCAATGTTGGATCAGGCCAATGGCCCATCCAGTCCAACACTCTGTCACACAGCGGCCAAAAATACCAGGTGCCATCAGGAGGTCCAGCAGTGGGGCCAGAACACTAGAAGCCCTCCCACTGTTGACCCCCCCCAAGCACCAAGAATACAGAGCATCAGTTGCCCCAGACTGAGAACTCCTATCTATCCCTTGTGGCCTAGGTTCCCTTTAGGCTGTACCAGGCTGCGCTGGTGCACCGATTTTCCCTGGCCAGTGCAGCAATTTTTACGACAGCGCAGGGGTGGGATCCATTTGCTCAGGCAGCACAGAAACACAGCAGTATGCTTTGTGTTTCCTAATCTGGGCTGGTCCCGCCTCCCCTCAGCTGAGGTTTGCTTGCCCTGTGAAAGGGGGCTCTGCTACCCTCCCCGGCAGTCCTCTGCCTCGTGCTCCTGGAGATACTCTGGCTCAGAAGGAGGACTGCTGTGTTGCCCAGCTTCTGCCCTTTCTGAGGTGAGTTGCCTGGGTGTTTGTTTGATCTTGGGGTGGGGAGTTGGCCTCAGTAGTGTGCTAGAGGCGATCTGGTGTGTTTTGGTGCTTTGCAAAGTGACTCTATGTGCCCTTAAGCCTGGGAGGTTAGTGGAGGAAGGAGGGGGAGCACTGGACTCAGCAGCATGCTAGAGGCGCTCTGGTATATTCTGGTGCTTTGCAAAGTGACTCTATGTGCCCTTAAGCCTGGGAGGTTAGTGGAGGAAGGAGGGGAGCACCGGACTCAGCAGCATGCTAGAGGTGATCTGGTATATTCTGGTGCTTTGCAAAGTGACTCTATGTGCCCTTAAGCCTGGGAGGTTAGTTGAAGAAGGGGGGGAGCACCGGCCTCAGCAGCATGCTAGATGTGATCTGGTATATTCTGGAGCTTTGCAAAGTGACTTTATGTGCCCTTAAGCCTGGGAGGTTAGTTGAAGAAGGTGTGTGTGGGGGAACATTGGCCTCAGCAGTGTGCTAGAGGCAGTTTGGTGTATTCTAGTGCTTTGCAAAGTGACTCTCTGTGCCCTTAAGCCTGGGAGATTAGTTGAAGAAGGGGGGGGGGAGCACTGGCCTCAGCAGCATGCTAGAGGCAATCTGGTGTATTCTGGTGCTTTGCAAAGTGACTCTATGTGCCCTTAAGCCTGGGAGGTTAGTTGAAGAAAGTGGGGGGAACGCTGGCCACAGCAGCGTGCTAGAGGCGATCTGGTGTATTCTGGTGCTTTGCAAAGTGACTCTCTGTGCCCTTAAGCCTGGGAGGTTAAGTAATACAAATATGTTCCATATAGATATAAATAAGTTTAATATAAATATATGGCTTGTAATACAAATGATAATAGTTTATATGTTGTTCACATGTTTGTACACTTAAATACATTTTTTTTAAAAAAATGTCGGCCCGCTCACAGTTTTAACGCTCACGAGACTGCACACCTTAGAGGGAACATTGCTTGTGGCTAATAGCCACTGATGGACTTCTGCTCCATATGCTTATCTAATTCCCTCTTGAAGCTGTCCATGCTTGTAGCCACCACCACCTTCTGTGGCAGTGAATTCCACGTGTTAATCACTCTTTGGGTGAAGAAGTACTTCCTTTTATTCTAACCCAACTGCTCAGCAATTTCATTGAGTGCCCACGAGCTCTTGTATTGTGAGAAATGGAGAAAAATACCTCATTCTCTACCTGCTGTATCCCACGCATAATCGTATAAACCTCGATCATGTCACCCCTCAAGCCGTCGTTTCCCTAAGCTAAAGAGCCCCAAGTATTTTAACCCTTCTTCATAGGGAAAGCGTTCCAACCCTTTTATCATTCTAGTTGCCCTTCTCTGCACTTTTTCCAATGCTATAATATCCTTTTTGAGGTGTGGTGACCAGAACTGTGTACAGTATTCCAAATGAGGTCGCACCAATGATTTATACAGGGGCATGATGATACTGGCTGACTTGTTCTCACTTCCCTTCCTAATAATCCCCAGCATAGTGTTGACCTTTTTATTGCAGTCGCACACCGTCTAGACATTTTCACTGAGTTATCTATAGCATGTCGCTATAGGTTGGATGGGCCTCCCTGCTGCTCCCGGTAGTTCCCTCCCCATCCCCATCCGGTTTCCAGGAGGGACTTGGGAACCCTAGCAGATGCTCTTCCGCTGAGCCACAGCCCTTCCTCATTATTTTTGAAGGACTTGTCTGGTAGGGAGGCTGAGCTGTGCCGCCTGTCAACCAGGCCACCTCACCGGTCCAATTTAGCCCCAATTGTCTCGGCACCTGAAATAAAGAAGAATCACGAGCTCTCTCTGACTGAGGCCCAGGAACGCATCCCTCTGCAGAGTGGCCCATCTACCTTGACAGCGCACATCCTTCTCGCCTGCGCGTTGCATAAGCCCTGCTTTTTGCTTAGCAGCTTCCATCTGTTCCCGGCTGCCACCTTGAGCGGGGAGCTGTCTCCCCGTTCTGCAACGGCCTCCGTAATAAATGCCTTCGCTTAATTCCGAAGTCACCGGGGCATAGATCTCCCGCCCGGCAGAGAGTGTGCCGAACAGGATAATGTCTCCTCCAGCAGTATTCAGGGCTGGAGCAAATTAAGTTACGGCCCCATTACATGCCACATCAACAGTGGCTCTTGGCAGTTGTACGCCCCCGGTCCTTTGTCATTGCCGGTTTACGTTTTACAGCTCACGCCAGTCATCAAGAGCTGTCCTGAAAACATGATGTGCAGTGCGCATTCCGTCCCGGGAAGAGGAAAGCAAGGAGAGGGGCAAAGGTAGACTCAAAATACCTAGCCCGGCAAGAGAAAGCCACTGAAGAGAGCGACGAGGATGATCAGGGGTCTGGAGACTGAGCCCTGTGAGGAAAGGCTTAAGGGCCTTGGGAATGTTTAGTTTGGAGAAGAGGAGACAGAGGGGGGACATGATTGCTCTCTTTAAATATTTGAAAGGCTGTCATTGGGAGGAGGGCAAGGAGCTGTTCCAGTCGGCAGCAGAGGAGAGGACCCAAAGCAACGGGTTTAAATTACATGCAAAAAGGTATTGGCTGGTTATCAGGAAAAACTTTTTCATGGTCAGAGTGGTTCAAAGGTGGATTCAGCTGCCTCAGATGGAATCAGAGCCAGGTAGAATCAGAGGTGGGATCAAAGGTGGAATCAGAGCCAGTTTGGCGTAGTGGTTAAGTGCGTGGACTCTAATCTGGGAGAACCGGGTTTGATTCTCCACTCCTCTACTTGCATCTGGCTGGATGACCTTGGGCAAGCTGTAGTTCTAATAAGAGTTGTTCTTGAAAAAAGAACAGTCTCTGTCAAGAGCTCTCTCAGCCCCACCTCCCTCACAGGGTGTCTGTTGTGGGGAGGGGAAGGGAAAGGAGTTTGTAACCCGCTCTGAGACTCCTTTGGGTAGTGAAGGATGGGGTATAAATCCAATCTCTTCTTCTTCTGCCTAGAGAGGTGGTGAGCTCCCCTTCACTGACAGCTTTCAAGAAGAGGCTGGACGAATATTTGTCAGAGATGCTTTAGGATGGTGTCGTAGGGTTGTTGGGGTCGACACTCTGGTTTTGGGGCAAAAACTCTATGGTAGAAGTGAATTTTGATACTGTCCAAAAAAAAGGTGTGTGTGTGTCAAGAAGTGACAGTTAGAACCGGATATGGAACAACTGATTGGTTTAGCATAGGAAAAGGAATACAACAAGGATGTATATTGTCACCCTGCTTATTTAATTTATATGCAGAGTACATCATGCGAAATGTTGGCCTGGATGAATCATAAGCCAGAATCAAGACTGCCGGGGAAAACATCAACAACCTCAGATATGCAGACAATACCACTCTAGTGGCAGAAAGTGAAGAGGACCTAAAGAGCCTCTTGCTCAGTATGAAAGAGGAGAGCGCAAAAGTGGGCTTGAAGCTCAACATCAAAAAACTAAGATCATGGCATCTGGCCCCATCACTCCTTGGTAAATAGAAGGGGAAGTTGTGGAAGCAGTGACAAACTTCATGTTCCTGGGTTCCAAGATCACTGCAACTTGCAGCCATGGAATTAAAAGATGCTTGCTCCTTGGGAGGAAAGCGATGGCAAACCTAGACACCTTAATAAAAAGTAGAGACATCATCCTGCCAACAAAAGTCCATATGGTCAAAGCAATGGTATTCCTAGTAGTAATGTATGGTTGCGAGAGTTGGACTATAAGGAAGGCCGAGTGCCAAAGAATAGATGCTTTCAAATTGTGGTGCTGGAGAAGACTCTTGAGAGTCCCCTGGACTGCAAGGAGATCAAATCAGTCAATCCTCAAAGAAATCAACCCTGACTGTTCCCTGGAAGGCCAGATACTGAAGCTGAAGCTCAAAGACTTTGGCAACCAAATGAGAAGGGAACACTCACTGGAGAAGACCCTGACGCTGGGAAAGATTGAAGGTCAAAGAAGAAGAGAAGAAGAGAAGACAAGAGATTGGATGGCAAAGGATGAGATGGTTAGACAGTGTTATCAATGCAATGAACATGAAATTATGCAGACTCTGGAGGATGGCGGAAGACAGGAAGGCCTAGTGCAATGTGGTCCATGGGGTCACGAACAGTTGGACTCGACTGTGCGACTGAACAACAAAAAGAAGCCAATTCTACAATAGAGTTCAGCCCCAAACCAGAGCATCGACCCCTGATGTCCCCGACATGCTTTCATCACTTCCAGGTCATGTAGGCATGTCACTGGAAAGCCAGGCGTTCCTCCCTGCCCCTGGTAAGTGCACTCCCCCATCCCCCGCCAGCTGCTCAAAATGACCTGGCAACCCTAACCTTCACATCTGACCCAAAAGTGGTCTTAGTAGGCAACCAGAGCAGCTGCTCTGGGCCTGAGTGCCCATTGTCCCACCTCTGGTGGTCCTGCCACTGCTCACTCTCACTCTGATCTGGGCTCAGGTTGCCTGCTTGTAGCAATGGCTTCTTGTGCCCTAATAGCTAGAGCCAGCTCCAGGTTTCCAGGGGGGCACAGGGCGACAGTTCTCAGGGCACTCCTACCTGCCTCTGACCACCACTAGGCACTCATGTGTGCCTCCCCCCAACTTCATGCCTCCAACCCAGGCCCATAGCTACAGTGGGGCATTTCGGGGCCTTGCCCCCCCACGTCCTCCCAAGCCCCCCAACTTCCATCCAGCCCTCACTCTCTTGGCTCTCTGGGCCACCCGGAGGACTACCAATTCTCTGAGCCACCCAGCGGTCTTCCCACCACCTACCCTTCCCCAAGTGTGGCTTGCTTCCCCATGTAGGCAGGCAGAGTGCGAATGCTGCCAAAGTGAGTTTTTTTAAAAAATATATATTTTATTTTATTTTGTGACGCCATTGCCCCCTGACTTATTTAAAGGCCCCCTGGATTATAAAATCCTGGCTACGGGCCTGCTCCCCCTGTCCTCCCCTTCCCTTGTCTACTCAAAAGTGCTCTCGCTGCCCGTGCTCCCAGCTATCTGGGCAGTGCATGAAACAGAGAGCGCAGGTGGTGCAACAATAGCAAGTGAGTGGGCAGGAGGTGCCAGAGGCAGGGGGCCCCTGGTGGATGCCTCACCTGTGTAGAGTTGCCAACCCCCCCCCAGTGGAGGCGGGGGTCCCCTGCTGTCAAGCCCCACCTCCCCACCGCCAATCAGCTGGCCGGTGGGCTGGAACTTACCCTGAAAAAGAGGGTGATGCAGCACTGCCTACATGACCTGGAAATGATGTCATCATGTCCTGGTCGCCGAGGCGACACTCTGGTATTTGGGCAACCGCTCTATGGTAGAAGCCAAATATAAACAGTACCATAAAGTCCATCCTCCAAAGCAGCCATGTTCTCCAGCGGAAATGACCTCTGGAGTCTGGAGATCAGGTGTAATTCCAGGAGATCTCCAGACCCCAGTGGGAGGTTGGCAACTATAGCCAGACCTTTTCCTATTTCTGTCTTAGGGGATTTGCTTTTGCATTCTGCATCTAGCAATCGCTCCATGTTTTCTCATCTGGGAGGGAAAAGTGCAGCTCAAAACCACATTCAAATATCTCAGGGCAATGCCATACTGACTGCAAAGTCACTCCTGAATGGCCATAAAACAGCCATATGCAGAAGGTACCATAAAATCCGATGATCAAAGGAAGCGAAAGCGGCATGCAGTGCAGAGGGTACCATAAAACCCAATGGTCAAAGGAAGTGGAAGCAGCATGCAACGCAGAGGGGAATTTCTGTTCCAAGGTGGGTTTCGTAAAACAATGGAGGGAAAAGCCAATGCAGAATTCATCCTTTCTCTACCCATCTCATCACTCTTTCACTTCCTTTCTGCCCTCCAAACTGTCATTCTCTCCCAGCCCCCTCTCCCCACAGCAGCAGAGCCGCCAGGGCACTCCGGAGCTGCTGTGTCAGGGGCTCAGGTAAGTAATGTCCATGCATGTTACCATTTTGGGGGGTTTTGAACACCCCAATAATTTTTACAACTTTTAGGGTTTTTCTGCAAACCTAGAATGTCCCCCAAATCTGGAGAAATATCTCCTTTCTCTTGGGAAATTTGTAAGGGTTCCAAGGAGGGGTTCAAATAGAGGTGGTGGACTTCAGCAGACACGAATTTATGTATTTAAGTTGTTCGAACTACAGAGAGAGATCCTATCCAGATACTGAAAATAAGTCTCCAAAGTTCTAACAGATGCACCATTTATCATGTAGTATCGTCTTTCATCTCCAGTTGCCCTGTGACCTATTCACTACGTATTCCCTATGCTTTCATTACCGTTTACTACGCTTACCAATTACATCTTTAATGCGTATCTCAGCACTTGGTTACAAAGGCACCCTAATCCTAAAGATAACAGGCATTTACTCAGCGGAAGGCAACGGTTTGTGGTTCATGTCTTCATCGTCTAACTTCTTATCTTATCTCTGAGGCTAGGCTCAGAAAAGACATCACCACGCACTGTTTATCTTTTTGAGTACAGCCCTACATCTACGAGAAAGCAGGGATGTACATTCTGAACGTAACGTCTTACGATGCTGGCAGCGTTTATGACATTAGCAGAATTCAGGCAAAGTTCAGGAATTTCGGACATGCCAAGATTTTAAGGAAGAAGAGGAGGAGAAGGAGGAAGAAGAGTTGGATTTACACCCTGCCTTTCACTACCTGAAGGAGTCTCAAAGCGACTTACAATCACCTTCCCTTCTTCTCCCCCCCAACAGACACCTTGTGAGCAGTGTTCCCTCTAAGCTGACTTAGTGTGAGCTAGCTCACAGTTTTTTAGCCTCCGGCTCACCCATTTTTGTCTTAGCTCAGGAAGGAGGGCTCCAGAGCAAACCAATTTATGGAGTAGCCAAATGGCTCACTCACAACTTTAATGCCTGCAGCTCAGAAAGTAAAATTTTTGCTCACAAGACTGCACAGCTTAAAGGGAGCATTGCTTGTGAGCAGGGCTCTTTTTGTAACAGGGACTCCTTTGCATATTAGGCGACACACCCCTGATGTAGCCAATCCTCCAAGAGCTTACAGTAGCCCCTGTGAGAAGAGCTCTGTAAGCTCTTGGAGGATTGGCTACATTAGGGGTGTGTCACCTAATATGCAAAGGAGTTCCCGCTACAAAAAGAGCCCTGCTTGTGATGTAGGTGGGGCCGAGAGAGCTCTGAGAGAGCTGTGACTGACCCAAGGTCACTCTGGCAGCTGCATGCGGAGAAGTGGGGAATCAAACCTGGCTCTCTAGATCAGAGTCTTGCTTTTGGTTAATTTCTCCATCATTCTCAGCGTAGGCCTGATCTGCTCACACTTGAGAAACATATAGATGTCTAGATCTAGATGAGTAAGAAGCATATACCACACTGATCATAGAGTACCTGGCTCACCACAACATGACACTCCCCCTGGCGCACTGATGCTTTATTTTTGGTACAGCAGGGTCTGCATTATTCAGTGGCTGCTAGCCCGGCCTCATCTTTACACAGGGTTTTGCTGAGATTATACATACCCAAAATAACAATTATACTATGCAGCAAGGGTTAAAAGGCCTGGATTAAAGAAATACACAGAGGCTGATTCTTACACCTACACGCTGAACGGTGTTTTTAATTGAATATAATTAGTTCTCTTTGCTTCTCTGAAAAATCCATTTTTGGGATAATGTTTAAGATAACCTTCTGCTTTACCGCCATAATCCCTCCGCCGTCCGTGCAGAATGGTGAAACCAATCTTTTGGAGGGCTCGCCTAGCTATTCTGTTAAGGATGAATGAATATCTCCGTTTTCATTTATTTTTATACTCTTTTCCTTGTCAGCGGTTTAATAGAATACTAGAATTTTAAGGGACCTTATAGGCCATCTGGTATAACCTGCTGCTCAGCGTAAGACGTCCGTCGCCGGAATATCCTTGATAAATGGTAGTCCAGGTTGTGCTTAAAGACCACCAGTGAGGGACACCCCGCTCGTAGATTTTATACTCAAGTCTATATCATGTTATGTTCTGTCAGGTTGCCTCCAAATTGCAAGAAGCCTATGGATTGATGACCTCCCAAATGTCCCGTCATTAACAGCTTTGCTCTCTGGAGGCCATGGCTTCATCGATTGAGTCAACCCATCCTTTCCCCCCCCCACCGTCTTCGACATCCTTTAGCATTATTGTCTTTTCCAGTGTGTTTTTGTCTTGAGACCAGAAGAGCAATGAGAGAACTTGTGACAGACCCAAGGTCACGCCAGCAGCTGCATGAGGAGGAGTGGGGAATCAAACATGGTTCTCCGAGATTAGAGTCCGCGCTCCTAACCACTACACCAAACTGGCTCCAGTCTCTCAGTTGTCTCAGTTGAGTCATAGAATCGCAGAGTTGGAAGGGGCCACCCAGGCCATCTAGTCCAACCTCCTGCTCAGTACACGATCACTCTGAAGCATCCCTGACAAGTGTTTATCCAGCCGCTGCTTGAAGACTTGTCAGTGAGGGGGAGCTCAGCACTTCCCTTGGCAGCTGATTCCACTGCTGAACTACTCTTACTGTAGAAAAAAAATCTATATATCTAATTCCCAACATGCCCCCCTCTGTGCGGATACCTAAATCCGCACATCAGGGAGGTTTTCCTGCACATTTGGGGCAATCCCTAGATGTGCAGAAAAATCTGAAAACTTGGAAAAAATATGTGGCAGATATTTAAATCCCCCCAAAAGTAAAAGAGCGTTCCTTGCGCAGGTGCGGGGAACGCTCTGAGAATGGCTTTGCTGCTGCCGCCGGGGAGGGGATGGGGGTGGGAGAACGCTTGACCAGCTGGCAGCTGTGAGCTGCTCAGCCCTCGCCGCCACCCAGGGGGGAGGGAGAAAGCTTGGCAGGCAGAGCTCAGGCCTCTCTGCTGCTGCTGCTGGGGGGAGGGAGAGAGAAAGTTTGGCAGTCTGGCCAGGCCTCGCTGCTGCTGCTGCCACCACTAGGGGAGGGGGAGGGAGAAAGCTTGGCAAGCCGAATTCAGGCCTCGCCGCCGTTGCTGGGGGGAGGAGGGAGAAGGCTTGGAGGGGTGCGGGCCTCACCGTGGGTGCCGGGGATGGAGGGGGCAGGGGAGAAGGCTCACCTGCGACTGCTTCCTTCTCCTCCTGTGGAGCTTCTCCTCCCACCCATGAGTATCATAGGTCCTCCTTCTTGTTCTTCCTAATATCCATCCGGTACCTTTCTGCCTGTAATTTAAGCCCATTATTGTGAGCCCTATCCACTGCTGCCAACAGGAGAGGAGCTCATTTCATTGATGTGCATCAAGATGTCTGCATGTGGATGAAGTTCTAGGAGCGCATCAATGGAAACTTGGAATAGACCACAATAGAACTTCGGAGCTGGGCAGCTCAGTTCTGGAAACAGGAGCAGGTACCTGATAAATGGGAGTGGATTAAAAAAAATGATTTTTATGGCTGAAATGGACAAGTTAACAAGAACATGGAGTAGAAGATGAAGAATTTTTAGCAGACTGGAAGGATTTTAAAGACTATATAGAGCTTAACTGGGATGTGAAAAATAGATTACTCTGTTTTGATAGCTATTAATAATAGAAGTGTTGCAACAAAAGAGACTGTAATAGAAAAGTTACCTAATAGTTAAAATAGAAAAAGGAAAATATTGAAATTTATGATTTGAATACTGAAAATGAATTGAATGTAAGAGAATATTGATTGAAATGTCAATGGGGGCGGAGCATCGTTGGAAGCCAGGGGGGGGGGGATAAAAATTTGTAGAAAAAGGATATGGCAAGAATTGTTAACCAAATTTGGAACATGTTATTATATCCGGTCAATAAATTTTCTTAAAAAAAAAAAAGAACTTCGGAGCTGGGCAAACTTAGCTGGGCTGCGGCTGGGTTATAGCACTGAATTCATTGTGAGGTGGCGAATTTGAATCTAACACCACGAAGCCAGCCACTCCACACTAAACCAGTGAGTTGCTTTGGAGCAAGTAGATTATAGATTATGGCCAAAGTAAATTCACAGACTGTTACGTTGTAGAAGAGACCACTGAGTCCAGCCCCTGTGCTTCAGGAATATTCATTTCATGTTTGGATCTTCAATAGCCAAAGGCAGCTTTTTGTTCTGTGTTACGCCTTTGCATTTGATGAAATTTGCTGGCTTCCCTAGTTTAGTTGTGTTCTGTTAAAAGCCCCTTTTGTTTGGCTGACCCAGTCATTGACTTTTGTCTGGCCGACCCAGTTTGGTGTAGTGGTTAAGTGTGCGGACTCTAATCTGGGAGAACCGGGTTTGATTCCCCCACTCCTCCACTTGTACCTGCTGATGTGACCTTGGGTCAGTCACAAGCTCTGGCACAGCTGTTCTTGAAAAAGAGCAGTTTCTGTCAGAGCTCTCTCAGCCCCACCTACCTCACAAGGTGTCTGTTGTAGGGAGGGGAGGGGAAAGAAGTTTGTAAGCCACTCTGAGACTCAAAAGTGAAAGGCAGGGTATAAATCCAATCTCCTCCTCCTCCTCCTCCTCCTCCTCCTCCTCCTCCTCCTCCTCCTCCTCCTCCTCCTCCTCCTCCTCTCTTCTTCTTCTTCTTCTTCTTCTTCTTCTTCTTCTTGCTTCCTGGAACTTAGGCAGCAAACATACGTGTTTTGTTGCCTTAGACTGTTTTTACTTCTTTTTTTTTGCATTATTTTTAGTTCTTCAATCCTAACTCTACTATATTGTTTATTCATCAGAGAGCTTTGCTATCTGGTTGAATTGTCTTTAGCATATTTTGTAATCCAACTGGGACTGTCAGTGAGAAAGGCAGGCTATAAATGAAGTCATCATCAACAACAACAAGCCCTTTGTCCACTTTGTCTACTTTTCTGTTCCTTCAACTGACTGACTTAGCATGTGTAGTGAGATAAGAAGCCAATATCTCTGTTAAGCCCCAGGGGATCCATTGTCCTGAGTGTTGTAATAACTTGCAATTCAGCAAACTCCCATTCCAGTCTGTTTCCTAAATTATTTTTCAATAAAACACTTACTATGAGGTCCCCCACTGAGCACCCCAGGAGCTTGAAATGAGGCAGCCTCAGCCAGAATGGGTGGGATAGAAATCAATAAAAATAAATAAATAAGTAAACTTGGTTAATTAGTTGGAGGGGAGTGATTAACACATAGAATTCACTGCCACAAGAGGTGGTGGCAGCTACAAGCATGGACGGCTTCAAGAGGGAGTTAGATAAGCATATGGAGCAGAAGTCCATCAGTGGCTATTAGCCACAAGGTATAGATAGGGACTCTTGGTCTGGGGCCAGGGATGCACTGTATTCTTGGTGCTTGGGGGTGGGGCAGCAGTGGGAGGGCTTCTCATGTCCTGGCCTCACTGCTGGACCTCCTGATGGCACCTGGTGTTTTTAGCCACTGTGTGACAGAGTGTTGAACTGGATGGGCCATTGGCCTGCTTCAACATTGGCTTCTCTTATGTTCTTATGATAGTTTGGTGTAGTGGTTAAGTGCGTGGACTCTTATCTGGGAGAACCGGGTTTGATTCCCCACTCCTCCACTTGCACCTGCTGATGTGACCTTGGCTCTGGCACAGCTGTTCTCTCAAGGACAGTTTGTGTTAGAGTTCTCTCAGCCCTGCCTACCTCACAGGGTGTCTGTTGTGGGGAGGGGAAGGGAAAGGAGTTTGTAAGCTGTTCTGAGATGCCTTTGGGCAGTGAAGGGCAGGGTATAAATCCAATCTCCTCCTTCTCCTCCTCCTCCTCCTTCTTCTCAGGCTGGGGCAAGTGATGCTCTGCATTCTTGGTGCTGGGGGGGGGCAACAGTGGGAGGGCTTCCAGTGCCCTGGCCCCACTGCTGGACCTCCTGATGGCACCTGGTGTTTTTGGCCACTGTGTGACAGAGTGTTGAACTGGATGAGCCATTGGCCTGATCCAATATTGGCTTCTCTTATGTTCTTATGAGAGCCTTACAGAGCTTTGCAGATACCACGGACCGGAAGAAAGACAAGTGGGTTCTAGATCGAATCAAGCCTGAACTCTCCCTACAAGCTAAAAAGACTAACCTGAGGCTATAGTACTTTGGTCACCTTATGAGAAGACGAGAGCCACTGGGAAAGACGATAGCGCTCGGACAAGAGGCAGAAGGAAAAGAGGAAGTCCCAACGCGAGATGGACAGACTCCATCAAGGAAGTCACAAGAGCCCTCAGTTTGCAAGGCTGTTGATGACAGGCCGTTTTGGAAAACATTGATTCATAGGCTTGCTGTAAGTTGGAAGTGGCTCGATGTCACTTAGCACACATAAGTAAAGGTAAAGGTTTCACTTGCTCGAAAGCCAGTCGGTGCTCATCTCTGTTTCCAAGCCGAAGAGCCAGCGCTGTCTGAAGATGTCTCCCATGGTCATGTGGCTGGCATGACTAGACGCTGAGGTGCATGGAATGCTGTTACCTTTCCACCAAAGCGGTACCTATTTATCTACTTGCAATTTCTCCCTTTCAAACAGCTAGTTTGGCAGGAGCTGGGGCCAGAGACGGGAGCTCACTCCGTCACATGGCACTCGGGTCTCGAACTGCTGAACTACTGACGTTCCGGTCTGCAGTTCAACGTCTTAACCTTGGAGCCACCACACCACACACACACAACCTTATATCGTGGTTTGGTGTAGTGGTTAAGTGCGCAGACTCTAATCTGGGAGAACTGGGTTTGATTCCCCACTCCTCCACTTGCACCCAGCTGGATGACCTTGGGCAAGCCATAGTTCTGTTAAGAGCTGTCCTTGAAAAAGAGCAGTTTCTGTCAAGAGCTCTCTTAGCCCCACCTGCCTCACAGGGTGTCTGTTGTGGGGAGGGGAAGGGAAGGGAGTTTGTAAGCCGCTCTGAGACGCCTTTGGGTAGTGAAGGGCGGGGTATAAATCCAAACTGTGTACAGTTCTGGTTGCCACATCTCAAGAAGGATATTATAGCATTGGAAAAAGTGCAGAGAAGGGCAACTAGAATGATGAAAGGGTTGGAACACCTTCCCTATGAAGAAAGGTTAAAACGCTTGGGGCTGTTTAGCTTGGAGAAACGATGGCTGAGGGGTGACATGATCGAGGTTTATAAGATTATGCATGGGATTGAGCAGGTTGAGAAAGAAGTAGTTTTCTCCCTTTCTCACAATACAAGAACTCGTGGGCAGTCCATGAAATTGCTGAGCAGTCGGGTTAGAACAGATGAAAGGAAATACTTCTTCACCCAAAGAGTGATTAACATATGGAATTCACTGCCACAGGAGGTGGTGGCAGCTACAAGCATGGAGAGTTTCAAGAGGGAATTAGATAAACATATGGAGCAGAAGAGCCACAGGGTATAGATGGGAACTCTCAGTCTGGGGCAGGTGATGCACTCTATTCTTGGTGCTGGAGGGGCAGCAGTGGGAGGGGCTTCTAGTGTCCTGGCCCCACTGCTGGACCTCCTGATGGCACCTGGTATATTTTGGCCGCTGTGTGACAGAGTGTTGGACTAGATGGGCCATTGGCTTGATTCAACATTGGCTTCTCTTATGTTCTTATGTTCAAACTCTTCTTCTTCTTAGGATGCCACACAAGATGCTGGCCGAGCACGGCGCCGTTTGTGTGTTTCGGATAAATTGGATTTAATTTTGCGATAGTGGAAAGTCCCCAAAGTTCTTTGGAATCCGTGAGTCATCCTTAATCACCAAGAAGAGAAAGGCCTATTATCCTCTATTACATGACTGACTTCAATCAATGATGCACCGGTGGGGGAGGGGGGGGCACAGAAGAGGCGCATAGGAGGCAATTTAAATTTTGCGTTTGACAAAGGCAAAAGATAAACAAGCACTGAAGGATGCGTGGAAGAGGACCGAGATGCTCTCTGATTGTGCAATGCACGGTAGAGTCTGGGCAAGAAGAAGGAAAGCTCCAGAACTCTCAACTTCCAAGCCAACTTGGTCTGCCAGGTCAATTTCGGACAACCTTCTCCTGACAGATAATCACCATATGTGGAGCTTCCTTCCTACCGAAAGCTCCTGCTTTTAGGGCAACAAAAGAGTTATCTGATGACAACTCGTCATGGGAGTAAAGCGTCAGGTGACTAAATAGTCATGTGACAAGCACAATTGTCATGAGGGTAACAGTGACCCACCATGAATCCGTCTCGGCTACCACACAACCACTCGTGGGATACTGGGCCTGCAATTCAGACAGGGTCAGAAGAAGAAGAGGAGGAGGAGGAGGAGGAGGAGATTGGATTTATATCCCACCCTTCACTTGAAGATTGCATATTGCCAGCAAAACAGGGTGATCTAGCCCCTTCTTGCATTCATCGCTGAGACTGTGCATATCATATTGATCAAATGACATCCAATATTCATAAACAAATACTGTAGGTTTCATTTTCCGCATTATTGGCTTCTTCAGCAAAGCGTCTTTTTCTCAACTCAAAGAGCCCATCCTGACTTTCCTCTACCTCCTTGGAGGAGGAGATGCTTCAGAACAACCCAAGAAGAAGGTCCAGTAGCTCAGCAGTAGAGCCTCTGCTTGCCGTGCAGAAGGTCCCAGGTTCAATCCCTGGCATCTCCAGTTAAAAGGACCAAGCAGGAGGTGATGTGAAAGACCTCAGCCTGAGACCCTGGACAGCGATGGGCAGGGCCAGTAGCTCAGCAGTAGAACCTCTGCATGCAGAAGGTCTCAGGTTCAAGCGATGGGCAGGGGCCAATACCTCAGCGGTAGAACCTCTGCATGCAGAAGGTCCTAGGTTCAATCCCTGGCATCTCCAGTTAAAAGGACCAAGCAGGAGGTGATGTGAAAGACCTCAGCCTGAGACAATGGACAGCGATGGGCAGGGGCCAGTGGCTCAGCGGTAGAACCTCTGCTTGGCATGCAGAAGGTCCCAGGTTCAATCCCCGGCATCTCCAGTTAAAAGGACCAAGCAGGAGGTGATGTGAAAGGCCTCAGTCTGAGACCCTGGACAGCGATGGGCAGGGGCCAATACCTCAGCGGTAGAACCTCTGCATGCAGAAGGTCCTAGGTTCAATCCCTGGCATCTCCAGTTAAAAGGACCAAGCAGGAGGTGATGTGAAAGACCTCAGCCTGAGACAATGGACAGCGATGGGCAGGGGCCAGTGGCTCAGCGGTAGAACCTCTGCTTGGCATGCAGAAGGTCCCAGGTTCAATCCCTGGCATCTCCAGTTAAAAGGACCAAGCAGGAGGTGATGTGAAAGACCTCAGCCTGAGACCCTGGACAGCGATGGGCAGGGGCCAATACCTCAGCGGTAGAACCTCTGCATGCAGAAAGTCCTAGGTTCAATCCCTGGCATCTCCAGTTAAAAGGACCAAAGCAGGAGGTGATGTGAAAGACCTCAGCCTGAGACAATGGACAGCGATGGGCAGGGGCCAGTGGCTCAGCGGTAGAACCTCTGCTTGGCATGCAGAAGGTCCCAGGTTCAATCCCTGGCATCTCCAGTTAAAAGGACCAAGCAGGAGGTGATGTGAAAGACCTCAGCCTGAGACCCTGGACAGCGATGGGCAGGGGCCAGTAGCTCAGCGGTAGAACCTCTGCTTGGCATGCAGAAGGTCCCAGGTTCAATCCCTGGCATCTCCAGTTAAAAGGACCAAGCAGGAGGTGATGTGAAAGACCTCAGCCTGAGACCCTGGACAGCGATGGGCAGGGGCCAATACCTCAGCGGTAGAACCTCTGCATGCAGAAGGTCCTAGGTTCAATCCCTGGCATCTCCAGTTAAAAGGACCAAGCAGGAGGTGATGTGAAAGACCTCAGCCTGAGACAATGGACAGCGATGGGCAGGGGCCAGTGGCTCAGCGGTAGAACCTCTGCTTGGCATGCAGAAGGTCCCAGGTTCAATCCCCGGCATCTCCAGTTAAAAGGACCAAGCAGGAGGTGATGTGAAAGGCCTCAGTCTGAGACCCTGGACAGCGATGGGCAGGGGCCAATACCTCAGCGGTAGAACCTCTGCATGCCGAAGGTCCTAGGTTCAATCCCTGGCATCTCCAGTTAAAAGGACCAAGCAGGAGGTGATGTGAAAGACCTCAGCCTGAGACAATGGACAGCGATGGGCAGGGGCCAGTGGCTCAGCGGTAGAACCTCTGCTTGGCATGCAGAAGGTCCCAGGTTCAATCCCTGGCATCTCCAGTTAAAAGGACCAAGCAGGAGGTGATGTGAAAGACCTCAGCCTGAGACCCTGGACAGCGATGGGCAGGGGCCAATACCTCAGCGGTAGAACCTCTGCATGCAGAAGGTCCTAGGTTCAATCCCTGGCATCTCCAGTTAAAAGGACCAAGCAGGAGGTGATGTGAAAGACCTCAGCCTGAGACAATGGACAGCGATGGGCAGGGGCCAGTAGCTCAGCGGTAGAACCTCTGCTTGCCATGCAGAAGGTCCCAGGTTCAATCCCTGGCATCTCCAGTTAAAAGGACCAAGCAGGAGGTGATGTGAAAGACCTCATCCTGAGACCCTGGACAGCGATGGGCTGGAGCCAGTAGCTCAGCGGTAGAACCTCTGCTCGGCATGCAGAAGGTCCCAGGTTCAATCCCCGGCATCGCCAGACAGACTAACATGGCCACCCATCAGGATCTGACTTGACTGAGCTAATCTTGGGCCATCCAGGTCAAAGCAAGTAGCCCATTCGCCAGAAGAAATCTGAGCAGGACTGTGGCATTTTCACCATGGAGAGCAACTGATATAGGAGGCGGAGGGTGGGGTTTTTTTGATACCGTCTGGCTTTATAACTTTCTCGTTACCTTCCCGAAGCCTTTGGGATATGGTGGGACCGACACACTAAAAGATATTAGTTGGCATCTGTGCACTGACAAGTACATGAATGATTGAAGCCCCTATTCCTTTCGAAACGGAGTTCATCAACTGAATCGAACATGGAACCAACATTCAAGTGCGTTGGCTCAACCACCTCCTTCCATGGATCGCAAGCATATTTCCCCATCTGCTCTTTCAGCCCCACTGCTTCAATTAATTACTGGAATGTTTCCAGACCATTAAGGAGGATTGATTTGCATGAACCAGTCTGGTTCTGTCGTAGTGGCTGTTGATCGCTTGTAGAATAAGGGGCTGGCTTGGGGCAGGGAACTGGTGAGCTGCAATCAGCCTAGAGAAGTTTGGACAAATTTCGTTTCTCGTCTGCCTCCAGTTAAAGGAGCCACGGCTGGGACATTTCCTGCTCTTTGGTGTTTGTGGTTTGTTGTAGTGGTTGAGTGCGTGGACTCTAATCTGGGGGAACTGGGTTTGATTCCCCACTCCCCCATTTGCAGCTGCTGGATGACCATGGGCAAGCCATAGTTCTGTCAGAGCTGTCCCTGAAAGAACACTTTCTCTTAGAGCTCTCTCAGCCCCACCTACCTCATAGGGTGTCTGTTGTGGGGAGGGGAAGGGAACGGAGTTTGTAAACCGCTCTGAGACTCCAAGTGAAGGGTGGGGTATAATCCAATCTCCTCCTCCTCCTCCTCCTCCTCCTCCTCCTCCTCCTCCTTCTCCTCCTCCTCCTCCTCCTCCTCCTCCTCTTCTTCTTCTTCTTCTTCTTCTTCTTCTTCTTCTTCTTCTTCTTCTTCTTCTTCTTCTTCTTCTTCTTCTTCTTCTTCTTCTTCTTCTTCTTCTTCTTCTTCTTCTTCTTCTTCTTCTTCTTCTGTTTTCAAATGAGGGAACCATTCATATGAACCAGTGTGGTGCAGTGGTTGGGTGCAGACTTGGAAGACCTGGATTCAGATCCCCACACTGTCATAAAATTTGATGGATTGTCTTGGGGCTAGTCATGTTCTCTCAGTTGCACCTGCCTCCTAGGCACCTTTTAAGGGGGAGGGGAGATTTAGGCATGCTCGTAGCTACCGTGGGGCTTTTGGGGGCTCTGCCCCCTTTCTTAAAGGCACAACCCCACAAGAATTTATCCTGTAAATGCTTTTATCAGCCATTTAAAAACATTTAAAGGGTGTGTGCTCCTTTAAGCATAGTGGGGTGCTGTAGTTGACTAATTCCTGCACTGAGCAAGGGGGTGGGAGTAGGTGACCTCTAGGATCCTTTCTAACTCTGTGTCAAGAAACTGGTCTCCTTTTGGAGAGTTTTCCTGCTGAAGTGTTAGAAGAAGAAGAAGAGATTGGATTTATACCCCACCTTTCACTACCCAAGGGAGTCTCAGAGCGGCTTATAAACTCCTTTCCCTTCCCCTCCCCACAACAGACTCTAATCTGAGAGAACCGGGTTTGATTCCCCACTCCTCCACTTGCACCTGCTGGATGACCTTGAGCAAGCCACAGTTCTGGCACAGCTGTTCTTGAAAAAGAGCAGTTTCTGTCAGAGCTCTCTCAGCCCCACCTACTTCACAGGGTGCCTGTTGTGAGGAGGGGAAGGGAAAGGAGATTGTAAGCCGCTCTGAGACTCCTTTGGGTAGTGATGTTGTTGTTCAGTCGCACAGTCGACTCCGACTCTCTGCGACCCCATGGACCAGATCACGCCAGGCCCTCCTGTCTTCCGCTGTCCGCTGAAGTTTGCTCAATTTCATGTTCGTTGCATCCGATGACATTGTCTAACCATCTTCATCCTTTGCCGTCCTCTTCTTCTTTGACCTTCAATCTTTCCCAGATTGGGTAGTGAAGGGCTGGGTATAAATCCAATCTCCTCCTCCTCCTCCTCCTCCTCCTCCTCCTCCTCCTTCTGTCATGGAGGAGGTGCTCAGTCCCTCCCCTCCAAGGTAAAATGGGGGGAACAAAGGTGGTCTACCACCTTCCACATTAGACAAAAGGAACCTTTTAAGTTCAAATGGAGCAGTTAAAAAAAGTTGAACTCAGAATCACTATGTCCGTATGCCAAAACGCTGGAGAGTGAGTCATGTGTAGTCTCCAAAAGAAGCGTCTTTCAAGAAATAGCAGACCCTTTACTTGTTCTGGAAGGCAGCATTAGCGAGCAGTTCCTCAGCATATTCAGCATGCAGAATCGACAAAACACTAGCCACTTAGTTCAGCTGAAAGGGAAACATTTATTCCTGTAACAGAAAGGGTAAAGGACCGGAGAAGCTAAACGGGAACATTGGATTAGAAGTCAAGGTAATTCTCATGCAAATTTCCACCAAAGGCAAAAGCTTTGCCAGTCATCCACCGAAAAAAAACATTTATCTACCTGAATAATGATCCCTTATTATTCTTTATTGTCTATTCTCTAAACAAACCTTTCTCGACCTGAACCTCTGGAGTCCCTCCCTGGGGTCCTGACTGCCGCAGTACGAGCCACGATTGAACTAGGCTGGCCCTCCAAGCAAAAGAAAAGGTTCTGGAACAGAAGAGGCACTTTGGTTTCAGTGTGTACCCATGTCGGTCTGCAACAGAACAGCAAGATTCAGGTCCCGTAGTCCAGGGGTGGGCCAACCTTGCTTTACATAAGAGCCAAATTGAATAAACGTCAGATGTTTGAGAGCCGCGAGACATGAACACAATTTTTTTTTTAATTGAAAAATGTGCACATTTACATATTAAATTAAAGAGACGAATGCCTTCTCTGAGCCGAGCCAGCCTGGTGGTGTGGCGGGGCTTGGGGGACACATTTAACTTTAGATGGGGAGGGAGGGGGAAAAGAAAGGTGGAAATAAAGGAAGAAGAAGAAGAAGAAGAAGAAGAAGAAGAAGAAGAAGAAGAAGAAGAAGAAGAAGAAGAAGAAGAAGAAGAAGAAGAAGAAGGAGATTGGATTTATACCCCACCCTTCACTACCCAAGGGAGTCTCAGAGCGGCTTACAACCTCCTTTCCCTTCCCCTCCCCACAACAGACACCCTGTGAGGGAGGTGGGGCTGAGAGAGTTCTTGGCAGGAACTGCTCTTTTTCAAGAAGAGCTCTTATCAGAACTACGGCTTGCCCAAGGTCATCCAGCCAGCTACATGTGGAGGAGTGGTTCTCCCAGATTAGAGTCCACGCACTTAACCACTACACCAAAGAAGAAGAAGAAGAAGAAGAAGAAGAAAAAGGAGAGGAGATTGGATTTATACCCTGCCCTTCACTCTGAGTCTCAGAGCGGTGTACAAACTCCTTCTCCTTCCCCTCCCTGCAACAGACACCCTGTGCAGTAGGCGGGCTGAGGGACCTCTTTCCAGAACTGCTTCTGAGAGAACAGCTCTGAGAGAACTTGTGACTGACCCGAGGTCACACCAGCAGCTGCATGTGGAAGAATGAAGAATCAAACCCGGTTCTCCCAGATTAGAGTCCGCACACTTAACCGCTGCACTACTACACCAAACGAATAGATGGGGGAGGGAAGGAGGGAGAGGTGGAGAGAAAGCAACTTTAACTTTAAATGCGCCCTCCCCCATGGCCCCCACACCGGCTGGCTTGGCTTGGAGAAGGGATTTAAAGAGACAAATGCTTTCTCCAAGCTAGCCAGTGGGGGAGGAGGGCTTTGAGAAAGCATTTAAAGGTTTCTCTCTCTTTCTCTGCTCCCCCCACCTCAAGCCTGCCCAGGGAGGGGAACACTGGCTGGGGAAGGGAAGACCAATCAGGGAGGCCTGCCTCCCCTTCACTTCCCCAGCCGCTCAGGCAAGAGCTGTACAATATGTGCGAAAGAGCGACATGTGGCTCCCATTTCGAGCCACAGTTTGGCCAGCCCTGCCGTAGTATCTTGCAGACCAAGAAGATTTTGGGGGTATAAGCTTTTGAGAGTGAAAGTCCTGGTCGTAATCTGAATCATAGAATCATAGAATCATAGAATGTTAGAGTTGGAAGGGACCTTGCAGGCCATCTAGTCCAACCCCCGCACTCTGCAGGAACACAGCTGAAACCCCTACATACCTACAACATACCCAAAAGATGGTTGTCCAGTCTCCTCTTGAAAACGTCCAGCGAAGGAGCATCCACCACCTCCCGAGGCAGTCTGTTCCACTGCTCAACCACTCTTACAGTCAGGAAGTTTCTCCTGATATTAAGCTGGTAACGACTCCCTTGTAATTTCCACCCATTAGATCTAGTCTTGCAATCTGGAGCAAGAGAGAATAGATCCACTCCATCTTCTACATGACAGCCCTTCAAATACTTGAAGACTGCAATCATGTCCCCTCTAAACCTTCTCTTTCCTAGGCTAAACATACCCAACTCCCTCAGCCTTTCCTCATAAGACTTGGACTCCAACCCTCTCACCATCCTGGTCGCCCTCCTCTAGACCCGCTCGAGTTTGTCAACATCCTTCCGAAAATGTGGTGCCCAAAACTGAAGGGAGCTTTGAGTCTCGAAAGCCCAGAACCTGGAAATCTTGTTGGTCTCTACGGTGCTACTGGACTCGAACCGAGGTGTTCTCTTGCATGTCATAATCTTTTCACGTCTTAAAATAACACTGGGGAACTGGCTGCCCTTCCCCACCTTTTAGTGTCCCGTTGGGGAGACTGACTACTTTGAATCCTTCAACTGTAAGAGCGGGCAGCTATTCTAAGAGTTAATCTCTTAAAGGAATGGTCAATCGATGTCAATCATTATCGATTCCGGGTCTGGGCTAAGCTGTCCATCCCCTGCTAGTTTGTTTAGCCAATTGGCCATATCATGGTATCACATGAGCCTTTTGGACAGGTCTGTAGCCAGGGTTTTTTTTTTAAATTGGGGGGTCTTTAAATAAGTCGGGGGCACCCCTACACACTCCTAAGGGAGTGCCACAAATAAAATAAAAACATTGGAAGTCAGGGGGCCTTGGCAGGAAGTCAGGGGGCCAGGCCCCGAGTTGCCTCACTGTAGCTATGGACCTGCTTTCAGACCACAATCTCATGGGCAGAGATGGGATTTTGAAGGAGGATCTTGAGAATGATTCACATGGAAACACAGAGCTGGAAGGGACCTGACGCATCATCTTCTTACTCTGTAGGGTGCTACTGGTCTTGAATCTAGCTATTTGCATAAGAACATAAGAGAAGCCCCACTGGTGGACCTCTTGATGGCACCTGGTTTTGGCCACAGTGCAACACAGTGTTGGACTGGATGGGCCGTTGGCCTGCTCCAACATGGCTTCTCTTATGTCCTTATGTTCATCTAGTCCAACTCCCTGCACAATGCGGGAAATTCGCAACTACCTCCCCCTGTTCTCTCCACTGACCCCTTCTCTATGTCTGGAGGAAGGCAAAAAACCTCCAGGATCCCTGGGCCAATCGGGCCTGGAGGGAAATTCCTTCCTGACTCCAAAGAGGTGATTGGCATAACCCTGGGCATGTAAGAAAGGGCCACAAGTAGGCTTGCTAGTCTCCAGGTGAGAGAAGGGGACCCCCTGCTTTTGCGGGCTTGTGCCTGCTGCTGGGGGAAAGCCCACCCCTAAAAAGACATCCCTTGGCAGCATCGTTGACGTGATGATATCACTTCCAGAAGTGATGCCATCGCGTTGGCAATGTCAGGGTGATACTCCACTTTTGGGGCAAAACTCTGTGGTTTGTAGCCGTTTTTACCATAGAGTTTTGCCCCAAAAGTAGAACATCACCCAACGTCACTAGCAAGATGACATCACTTCCGAAACCCCACCCCTAAAAAGATGTCCCTCGGCAATGTTGTTGACGTGATGATGTCACTTCCAGAAGTGATGTCATTGTGTTGTCAATCTCAGGGTGATACTCTGCTTTTGAGGGCAAAACTCTGTGGTCTGTAGTCATTTTTACCATAGAGTTTTGCCCCCAAAGTAGAACATCACCCAGTGTCGCCAGCAAGATGACATCACTTCCGAAACTCCACACCTAAAAGATGTCCCTCGGCAATGTCGTTGACGTGATGATGTCACTTCCAGAAGTGATGTCATTGTGTTGGCAATGTCAGGGTGATACTCCGCTTTTTGGGCAAAACTCTATGGTTTATAGCCATTTTTACCATAGTTTTGCCCAAAAGTAGAGCATCACCCGTCACCAGTACGATGACATCACTTCCAGAATTGACGTCATCATGTCAACAACATCCCCACCCATCCCCGGAACGCCCCCAAATGCCCCTTCCAGCAGCAGGTAAGGACCTGGCAACCCTAGCCACGAGAGCCGAGCACTGGCTCATCCCTTCCTGCCCTCCCTCTCATGATCTGCCTAAATCCACAGAATCAGCAGTGCCATCAGATGGCCGTCTCGCCTTCACTTAAAAACCTCCAAAGAAGGAGAGCCGCCGAGAGGAGAGGGAAATGGACCAAACAAGTCCCATTCTGACATTTGCTCCATCAGAAATGCTACTGGCCGGTTTTCGGTTTCGGCGTTTCGAATGGCGGCCGCCTCTCGGGACGCTCCTGGAGGTGGTTAGCCCACACGCAGTTAGGGGGTCTTCGCATGTGCGAAAGACCCTAGTGAGCCTTAGGCAAAGGCTCCGAACCGGGGCGCTTTGGGGAGTAGCCTCTTTGCCGGCAGACAGCTGGGAAATTGAGGCTTTTCTCCCCGCCCCAATCGGCCCCGCTGCGTTGTGCCCGTAATGGGACTTAGCAGCGCCACCAACTTCCAGGAGTGAAGACAGCGCTATGATTTAACATAAAAAGAAGAAGTGGCATCGAATCGTGAGTTGAAGATCTACTTTGAAGCGTAAATTTGAGCCCCCCTGCAAGCGTTTAACCGTATGGGAGGAGGGAGGAGTCCCCACCCCGTTTGAGAAGCAAGATCTAAAAAGGGAGCGCGAAGGGGGCAGAGAGAAAAAACAGTGTTGGTGAAAGTACCGTCGGGGTTGTATGGAAGATTACGATCCTTTTAGCTTCCTGGGGGATGCGGCACGAACTTTGTAAAAGTAAACAATAAAACAAAATGTCGACAACGGGAAAGTCCAGCAGAAACCGGAAGAGAAGAGAGGAGGGACTTCCGGTCCAGGTAGCCCCCCCCCGAGCTTGCTGTCAATCAACAAGAAAATGAGATACTGCGCCCTCTGCTGGAGCAAATGCAGAAAATCAACGAAACTTTGCTTAAAGTGGAAAGTGTCTTTATCAGTCGACAGAAACAAATATCAGAAACATCAAGGAAGGTGGCGGAAATTGAACAGAAAACGAACTTGATTTTAAGTCTTCAGGGCATAAAAGAAGAAGAGAAAGAAGATCTCGGATCTACCTTGACGAATGTTTTGGCACCCCTAACTGGCAGTGAAGCGAAAGAATTAAAAGAAGAGGTGGACATGGCTCCCAAAGCCTATTCCGCTTTTATAAAAGAAAACACTCTGCCAGTAGAAGGGGAGGCTGAGCATAGCAGGCAATGTATCAGAGATCCAATTTCATGTGAAGTGGCTATGGCGCCCTGGAAATTTGAAGGTCAGAAGTACAAGGAAAAAGAGAAAAGAAAGAAGATAGACTACATCCTTAAAACACAAAAACTTCTGAAGAGACATGCCAGCTGGGAGGAAGACGCAGCACTCAAAATTGGGATATGCAGTGAAGAAGACAGCAGCCCAGGGGAAGGAGGCGATGGAACGGAAGGCATCCAGGTTAAAAAGGACTCAATCCATAATTGGAAGAGACTTAAAAGAAGACACCTTGAGGATTGTTCGTGTTGCATCTGGAAGGAGCTGTTTAATTACTAACCCCAATGGACTTTACTAACTGTATTAACAGAGTGATTTTGGACTTTGTAAAGTTAAAAAAGAAGATCTTCTAACCATGGTAAAGGTAAAGGTTCCCTTGCTCGAAAGCCAGTCGAATCCGACTCTAGGGTTGCGGTGCTCATCTCCGTTTCAAAGCCGAAGAGCCAGCGCTGTCCAAAGACGTTTCCGTGGTCATGTGGCCGGCATGACTAAACACCAAGGTGCACGGAACGCTGTTACCTTCCCACTGAAGTGGTACCTATTTATCTACTTGCAATTTCTTGCTTTCGAACTGCTAGGTTGGCAGGAGCTGGAACTAGAGACAGGAGCTCACCCCGTCATGCGGCACCCGGGTCTCGAACTGCTGAACTACTGACCTTCCACAGCCTGCAGTTCAGTGTCTTAACCACTTGAACCACCGCAGCTCCTTTCTAACCATGATAGATGCCAAAAATGGTATTGATTATTAACTAAAACTAACCCTTTTTAACAGAGAAAACTTCACTCCATCTTTTTTCTTTCTCCATCTGTCTACCCTACCTTTTTTCTTATATAAAAAGAATAAAATTCTCTCCTCTTTAGGAGAGTTTTACTACAAAAAAAAAAAAGAAATGCTACTGGCCAAAGAGGTGATTTCGCCCACCTCTTCCTGCAGCCGCCAGTGTCGCAAAGCTTTTGGTCCACATTGGCTCCCCAGCTCCCTGCCATTGCCTTTTTGGGACTCCTGGGAAGTCTGGAGGGAAGGGGAAAGTGAGAAAGGCCCACCTCCAGTGTTCCCTCTAAGCTGAGTGAGTGCGAGCTAGCTCACAGTTTTTAGCCTTCGGCTCACAGATTTTCACCTTGGCTCAGGAAGGAGGGCTCCAGAGCAAACTGATTCACGCAGCAGCCAAATCGCTCGCTCACAACTTTGATGCCAGTAGCTCACAGAGTGGAATTTTTGCTCACAAGACGCCACCACTTAGAGGGAGCATTGCGCCACCTCTCTGCTCGTGCTTTACGCTCACGGTGCACGAGATCCAACAGTGTTTGCTAGCTCCATCCTGTGGCACGTTGTCAGATCCAGGGCTCTTTTTGTAGCAGGAACTCCTTTGCATATTAGGCAACACAGCCCTAATGTAGCTGTTATGTGCCCATGGTGACCGCGCACGCGGTCGGATACACACATGGCCAGGTGAAGGGCCAAAGTTTTGTTCCTAAAGACAATAGCCTGAATGGATCCTAGCCTGCACCTATCGGAAGGCTAGGATCCAAGAAGAGACCTATGGGACGAAAGTACACTTTAAATATCCTATCACGGGTATGGGTGTGTGTTTCGGTGTGGTGTGACTTAGGAATATAAGCTGGTCTGCGAGCCGGCTAAAGCATCTCGAGATCTGACTGTAAGCAATAAAGTATGAGCTGAAATCCCTCTCCAATGCATCAGCCTCAGTACTTTATAGTAGCCAATCCTCCAAGAGCTTACTGAGCTCTTCTTACGGGGGCTACTGCAAGCTCTGGGAGGATTGGCTACATTAGGGGGTGTGTCGCCTAATATGCAAAGGAGTTCCTGCTACAAAAAGAGCCCTGGGCGACACGCCCCCTAAATGTAGCCAATCCTCCAAGAGCTTACAGAGCTCTTCCTACAGGGGCTACTGCAAGCTCTGGGAGGATTGGCTACATTAGGGTGTATGTCGCCTAATATGCAAAGGAGTTCCTGCTACAAAAAGAGCCTTGGGCGACACGCCCCTAAATATAGCCAATCCTCCAAGAGCTTACAGAGCTCTTCCTACAGGGGCTACTGCAAGCTCTGGGAGGATTGGCTACATTAGGGGTGTGCCGCCTAATACGCAAAGGAGTTCCTGCTACAAAAAGAGCCCTGGAATGCTCCCTCTAAGATGTGGAGTCTTCTGAGTAAAAATTCTACTCTGCGAGCCACTGGCATTAGAGTTGTGAGCGAGCGATTTGACTACTGCATAAATTAGTATGTTCTGGAGCCATCCTTCCTGAGCTGAGACAAAACTGTGTCAGCTGGAGGCTAAAAAACTGTGAGCTAGCAATGGTATTCCCTGTAGTAATGTATGGCTGCGAGAGTTGGACTATAAGGAAGGCCAAGCGCAGAAGAATAGATTCTTTTGAACTATGGTGCTGGAGAAGACTCTTGAGAGTCCCTTGGACTGCAAGGAGATCAAATCAGTCAATCCTAAAGGAAATCAACTCTGAGTGTTCCCTGGAAGGCCAGATCCTGAAGCTGAAGCTCAAATACTTTGGCCACCAAATGAGAAGGGAGCATTCACTGGAGAAGACCCTGATGCTGGGAAAGATTGAAGGTCAAAGAAGAAGGGGATGGCAAAGGATGAGATGGTTAGACAGTGTCATCGTTGCAACGGACATGAAATTGAGCAAACTTCAGCGGACAGCGGAAGACAGGAGGGCCTGGCGTGATCTGGTCCATGGAGTCGCGAAGAGTCAGACTCGACTGTGCGACTGAACAACAAAGCTCACACTAAGTCAACCGAGAGGGAACACTGGCCGGACCCTCTAAAAAGACATTCAAGCGGCTGTCTGTCTTTAGGTAATTACGCATTCCAAGCAGATGTATCTTCTGCAGCTGAAGTCAGTCAGTTTTATCGGGGGACCTCGCACTGTCGCCTAATGAGAGGATGGTGACAAGATGCCCCTCCCCCTACCTGGCTGGTAATTTTATCACCCTGTATTACGTCCCCGCCCTAATCACGGTTGTAACAACTTGACAGGATGTCTTCCTTCCCCAGTTCTTCGGACTGCTCTCTGTAAGCACCGTTCCTCTCGCTGTAAGGAGCGCATCATGAACAATTTGTCCTGCCTCTTTTTTTATTTGCAAAGGGATCATGCATCCTTAAAACAAAGCCCTGCAAAAAAAATAAATAAAATAAATAGCGTCAAGCTATTTAGGCATAGAGGAGACGGGAAGTGCCTTATCCTTCACTTAATGTGGCATCTCCTGGGGAACCTTTGCTAATAGGATTTTAACAGTCTGTTGCACAAAGCAGCCCGCGGCGTTTGCAAAGTCTTCCTCCCTTTTCCTCTCTCTCTCTCTCTTTGTGCAAAGCTGACAAACCTGGGATGACTCTGTAAATGGGCAGGCAGGCGGCTGTGAATGAGTTCTCAATTAGCATGTGCGGAAATGTTTGGCGCCTTGTCCTTCCCTTCCCTTGCCGGTGAGCAATTGTACGAGAACATAAGAACATAAGAGAAGCCAATGCTGGATCAGGCCAGTGGCCCATCCAGTCCAACACTCGGTCACACAGTGGCCAAAAACACCAGGTACCATCAGGAGGTCCAGCAGTGGGGCCAGGACACTAGGCACCTGGTATATTTTGGCCGCTGTGTGACAGAGTGTTGGACTAGATGGGCCATTGGCCTGATTCAACATTGGCTTCTCTTATGTTCTTATGATACCCGGAATAGATCACAACCTTTTTTTTTTAACTGACGAATACCAGCAAATCAGAAAGCACCATCTTCAAAATAAAAAAAATAAATAAATCAAGGTCTACAAGAGGAATCCCAGCCAAGTCGAAGGAACTGAAATGAAGCGAAGGTTGAGGAAGACATCTGTGCAATGGATCAAGGTTGCAATAAATAGACTTCTTTAAAAGAAGTGTGTGAGGTAAATGAAAATATTGAGGCTGGCTGCATTCCAGATTGCGCCCCAGGAATGGCGTTGCGCACCCACAGCCTTCCTGCTTGGATTTGACATGGGGGAGGGTGTTATGTAGCTTGGGGGAAGCAAGGAGAAAACACAAGGCAGGATTCGTGACATGAGGTTTCCGTCTCCTTTCTGAAGAAGAAGAGATTGGATTTATACCCTGCCCTTCACTCCAAGTCTCAGAGCGGCATACAAACTCCTTTCTCTTCCCCTCCCCACAACAGACACCCTGTGAGGTAGGTGGGGCTGAGAGAGCTCTTGACAGAGACTGCTCTTTTTTCAAGAACAGCTCTTATTAGAACTACAGCTTGCCCAAGGTCATCCAGCAGCTGTAAGTGGAGGAGTGGGGAATCAAACCCGGTTCTCCCAGATTAGAGTCCGCACACTTAACCATTTATGTCAGATCTGGCCCTCGTAACAAATGAGCTTGACACCTCTGGTCTGGATACTGGGGTTCAAATCCCCAATGTCTTATGAAGCTCACAAGGTAAGCTTGGACTGGTAACTTATAACCTAACCTTAGGGTTATTGTGAGGATAAAACAGAGACGGGGAGAATCATCTCTACTGCCTGAGCTGCTTAGAGCAAGGACCGAATTATAAAAATTAATACACAGCAAAACTGTGCAAAATTGTGCAGCGGGAGATGAGCACAGTTTGGGAGTATAACGGGAAACAGATACTCAGTTTATTAATAGGAATGAGAACCATTTGCAATTCACGGAAAATCGCTTAAACAAATGTCAGAAAAGAAGACCGTTTTTTCAGGGAGCTGCAATCGATCCTCATGAGGGTGTGTGTGTTTTTTTACACCATAAAGATTATTTTTAGAGTTAGACCGAACGGCAATGAAATATTAAAATATCCTTATTCTCAGTATTGATTTCAGCCTTTTTTTAGGAAACAGATTGCCATAAATGTCTTTGCAAGCTATATGTTTGGGGGGATGAAGCTATCATAACCATTTTCCCCCCTGTGTGGAACAGGGTGCTTTTTAAAGACAGTCAGTCAAAATATTACTTTCTTTGACTTGACAGCCGTCCTCTTGGCAAGTCAGCCAAAGAGAAGGAAGAGAGGGGCTGTGGTAGAGCATCTGCATGGCATACAGAGGGTCCACAGTGAAATCTCGGGCATCTTGTTACCTAAACTGCCTGTCTCCATTTAATTGGGGGAATTTAGCAGGGAAACGGCGTTTAGCAAAATGGGTGTTACAGAAAGGATTACACATCTACATATACCAGGGTCAGTTTCAGGGAGAGAAACTCTCAAATAATAGGGACTAAGTCTCAAGAAAGGTTGTTTTTGTTGAAAAATACTGATTAAATGCAAAGCATACACACAAAGCAATCAAATGAAACACACATACAAGGCTATGGCAAAACGGAAGAGCTTAGAGAAATATAGGCAGCTGCGACAATATTTACCATCCAGATGTGCAGAAGTCCAGTGGAAGAAGTTCATGGAAGGCCAGCGTATCACGAACAAAGGGGAATCAAACTGTGAGTTTGGGGGTGCTACTGTATTAGGTGCCTGAGAGTGACACACAGAACTGTGGGTGGGCAGCCATTTTGTATAGATTATAGAAAGTATACTGAGGGGCAGGGCTATGGGTTTGAACAAAGGAACAAAGGAGCTTTGATTATGGGTTTCCCAAACATTAAACAAAAGGTGTGATGGCACCCTATTGGGTGTATCCTGGAGGATGCTTGGAGTGTTGATGGCTGATACTATTTGATACTTCACAGTTAATAGCTTTTGGTAAAATGGAAGAGGACCATAAATGTGCTCCCCAGAGAAATGCTTATATCTAAAAGGAAGTATTACCCGAGAAGGTGACCATAAAAAGACAGCTGTAGGTGTTTTTACAGAGAAGTGTATTTACACTTAAGAGAGACAAAGGAAGTTTTATGGAAGAGGATCTACATAGTGAGACATGCTGGAATGCAGAGAACATTGATGCTTACCTGGGGGAGGAGGTAAATTGCACATAGACAAGATACCTGTTCTGTTTCCACATCCTCCAGGGCCCATGTTTTTAGGCAAGCTCCTTATGTTCATAGGTGTGTGTGTGTGTGTGTGCCCTCTTAGGGCTGACCACAGTTTCAGGAGTAATGCCTTTTAAGAGACCCTGGACTAGTTCAGGGGTGAGGGTACCTATGACAGGTTGCCCTCCAATGCTGGGTATACAGGTGGGGTTACAATCTCCAGGTAAAAGGATCAGGTAATCAGTGTTGTAGAAGATCTCTGCCTAAGACTGTGAAGACTCCACTGCTGATCAGAGAAGACTGTACCGACTTGGTGGTCCAATGGTACCAGGTAGGGGTTCCTCACTTACCCTTGAATATACACCAGACTAAGAGAGGCTGCCCATGAACATCACCCTGTTAGACCAGCCAGGGTGGAGTTTTAGACCATGATGCCTTCCAGAGGCTTTTGGGACCATCAGCTGAGACTGTCCAGTTTGGTTAACTCTTCCCATCCATAGATGTCTCACGGTCTTTGCCTATCTAATTAATTTGAACATATGGATTAATTTGAATATATGGATAAACATATGGAATAGAGGTCCATCAGTGGCTATTAGCCACAAGGTATTGCTGAGCAGTCGGGTCAGAATGGATAAAAGGGATGGATAAAAGGATTCCTATGCAGAGGAAGGCAATGGCAAACCACCTCTAGTCATCTCTGGCCTTGTAAACCCTATGAGGTCAGCATAAGTCTCTGCAACCACTACATAATTATTGAACTGATGATCGGCCCTGCATTCTGGGGTCAGGTGGAATATGCTTAGTGGAGGTCCCGGTTTTGAAAGTTCAACTCTGCCTTTGGCCCAACCCCGCACACATGCTAAACAGAAGAATTCTCTGGGAAATGAACCTGGAGGTTTCCGCATGCAAAGTGGATACTCTGCTACTGAGCCATGGCTGCCTACAAATCAAATGCCATCCTAGTCAAATGTCTCAGATCAGGCAGATTTTTTTGGTTGGTTATGCCATTGGTTACCATTTTTATGCAATAACACAAAATTGACACAAAGTCATTTTTTTAAAAAAAACTCTAAATTTAAATGGCAGGAAAACATCCATCAGGCCTAAGCTTGCCCTTTGCTCACCTGCCATGGGTTAACCCATCCTCAGCCATGAGTCCTGCCCTCGAGAAATTGAGGAGCAGGAATTAAAATGGCCAGGTAATGGACTCCATAGTATGGATTTCCCCATGTCTCTGTGGTCTACCATAGAGACTAGAGATAATTCCTAGAGCAACCTCTGGAAATGATGTCACATTCTCCCCAAACGCCACATTACCCAGGCACCACCCTCAAAATCTTCTGCCGTTTGCCAAGGGAGGTCTGGCAATTAATAAGAACATAAGAGAAGCCTATGTTGAATCAGGCCAATGGCCCATCTAGTCCAACACTCTGTCACACAGCGGCCAAAAATATCAGGTGCCATCAGGAGGTCTAGCAGTGGAGCCAGGGGGGCCAGTTCCCTTTGTACAAATTCTAATCAGTTCCCTTTGTACAAAGGCAAAATGAAAATGGAGCACGGATTTCGTGGGACAAAACGGTGGGCTGTAAACTTGTGCTACGTCCCTGAAACAAGCAACGCTTCCTTGTGGGAGAAAAATCCAGGAATGGTTCCCAAACTCTGAAATGGTGTTGATCCATGTTGATGGGGTCCGAACTGGCAGAGACTGACCAAGAGAGAGATCTTGGAGTCGTAGTAGATAACTCACTGAAAATGTCGAGACAGTGTATGACTGCAATAAAAAAAAGGCCAATACTATGCTGGGGATTATTAGGAAGGGTACTGAAAACAGATCAGCCAATATCATAATGCCCCTATATAAATCAATGGTGTGACCTCATTTAGAATACTGTGTACAGTTCTGGTCACCACATCTTAAAAGGGTATTATAGCTTTGGGAAAAGTGCAGAAGAGGGCAACTAGAATGATAAAAGGGTTGGAACTCTTTCCCTATGAAGAAAGGTTAAAGCACTTGGGGCTCTTTAGCTCGGAGAAACGACAGCTAAGGGGTGACATGATCGAGGTTTATACGATTACTCATGGAACAGAGCAGGTAGAGAAAGGTACTTTTCTCCCTTTCTCACAATACAAAAATTCATGGGCACTCAATGAAGTTGCTGAGCGGTCGAGTTGGAACAGATAAAAGGAAGTCCTTCTTCACCCAAAGAGTGATTAACACATGGAATTCACTGCCACAGGAGGTGGTGGTGGCTACAAGCACGGATGGCTTCAAGAGGGAATTAGATAAACATATGGAGCAGAGGTCCAGCAATGGCTATTAGCCACAAGGTATAGACAGGAACTCTCAGTCTGGGGCAAGTGATGCTCTGTATTCTTGGTGCTTGGGGGGGCAGCAGTGGGAGGGCTTCTAGTGTCCTGGCCCCACTGATGGCCCTCCTGATGGCAGCTGGTATTTTTGGCCACTGGGTGACAGAGTGTTGGACTGGATGGGCCATTGGCCTGATCCAACATTGGCTTCTCTTATGTTCTTATGCTCAGCTGCTCAGAGGGACCCGGCGATCCTAAGGAAAACTGATCTCTGTCATATGGAGATGAGCTATAATTCCAGGAGAACTCCAGACCCCACCTGGAGGCTGGCAACTCTAATGGGGCAGATGAGGACAGGGTTCCGATGCATATATTTTAATTTTTTTTTATAGACAACACATAAAACAACAACAGCAACACACAAAACTCAACAAACATCGACAGGGAGTACATTCCCTTAGTTATGTTTAAGTGATCCTTTCTAAACAACAGTAATTTTCTGCAGCTATCATATCATTTTAAATTTTTGCACATATAATACCAGTAAGTTTTTCTTTCCATGTATGTTTTAGGTTGGTTATAGAAAGGTTCACTTAAGGTATTTCTCAAGCCATTTATAAAGTCTTGACCACGCACTTTCAAAAACGTCTCCTCTTTTTCCTTGTAGAAGCAAAGTTAATTTGTCCATTTCTGCTGCTTCCATTAATTTGAAAATTATTTCTTCTTTCAATGGGATCTCTTCTTTTCTCCAATATTTAGCACACAGAATTCTTGCAGTAGTAACAACATGTATAATCATATAAGAATCTGGGTGGGTTTTTTTGTACTTTTCTGGTAATATGTTCAATAAAAATAATTCTGGTACACAAGGTATATTTGTTTCTAACATTCTTTGCAATATCCTGTGTATCCAAGTCCAATACTTTTTACTTTTATCGCAAGTCCACCACCTATGAAAGATGGAGTCGAGGACAGGGCTCCCAGCCGGTCTGGAATGGAGGCCTTTCAAGTGTGGAGAACCTTCCCCGAAGCTGGTGACAAGAACGAATGATTCATCAGATATTCATTCGTCGTCGTCGCCCCCCTCCCCGGTTGATGCATCATCTTTCCATTTGTCACTGTGTGCCAATTCAATTACCGTGCTGTTTACTTCCTCATCTGGATCATTAATGGAGGTGTGACATCTGCTTGCCATCGCTTCAAAGTGACCTTGGCGTGGGGGTGTAGTTTGGAGCCCAGAATAAGGATGGGACCGGCAAAGGGGCAGCAAAGAAGGGCCCGGATGACAAAAAAAGAACACTGCCTCTTTCCACCTGTCCTGGTGCAAATGGCTGTTTTGTTTTTTTTAAAATATAAAAACAGCAACATGGTAGGCTTGCCAACCTCTAGGCGTAGCCTGGAGATCTCCAGGAATTATAACTGATCTCCAGACCACAGAAGGTCAGTTCCCTTGGAGAAAAAGGATGCTTTAAAGGGTGGACTGTATGATGTTATTCTAGCCTGCTGAAGTCCTCATTCTCTCCAGGTAGAGTTGCCAGTTTCCAGGTAGTTGGAAAGGAGCTGAACAACCGTGATGTATTACGCCAAGGAAATTATCCACAGACTATTAAGTTCTTATCCAACATTCAGTTTACTTGGAGAAGAAGAAGAAGAAGAAGAAGAAGAAGAGAAGAGATTGGATTTATACCCTGCCCTTCATTACCCAAAGGTGTCTCAGAGTGGCTTACAAAATCCTTTCCCTTCCCCTCCCCACAGCAGACACCCTGTGAGGTAGGTGGGGCTGAGAGAGCCCTGACAGAAACAGCTCTTTTTCAAGAACAGCTCTTATCAGAACTATGGCTTGCCCAAGGTCATCCAGCCAAGTGCAAGTGGAGGAGTGGGGGAATCAAACCCGGTTCTCCCAGATTAGAGTCTGCTCACTTAACCACAACACCAAACTGGCTCTCACCGCTACACCAAACTGGAGTAATTCAATCTCTCAAAAATCATTCATAATAACGCCATCAACACTAACGGACTAGGCATATCAGGTTTCATTTCGTCTACAACTTTGTCAGAGTGTATAGCGTTGAAATTCCGATATGATTCATTCATTTAACAAACAGCGTGGCCATTTTTCATAGTGACTTTCAACAGATCCATTGACGTCACGTCAGTGAGGAAAGTCACGATGAAAAAGGCATCACGTCAGCCCCGCCTCCCTCACAGGGTGTCTGTTGTGGGGAGGGGAGGGGAGGGGAAGGAGTGTGTAAGCTGCTCTGAGACGCCTTTGGGTAGTGAAGGGCGGGGCATAAATCCAATCTCTTCTTCTTCTAAAAAAAGAAACATCTGGCCCTTCCCTGAGAAGCCCTTGCTAAGTCTGGCAATCAGGAAAATTCCAGCCTTGGGGTTTTTAGCCTAGCACAGAGAGCACGTGGCCTGTTCACAATGGAGGCCAGAATCCATTTTGTTTGCTTATTTTCCCACAAGCAGGAGACCTCCCTTCCCACCCACTGGGTTGTCCACTGCTGCTCAGCTGTGTGGTGGGGAGAAATTCTAGGGGAAATGGTGGCAGGGGACAACTAGGATACTTATTGAATAACAGCGAGCCCCATTTATTTAAGACCGATAAAAGAGAACATGGTTTTAGAGAAAAGAATATTGAAATTGAAACTGTATGGCTTGAGAAAGATAAAAAAATGATTTCTAAACTGTATAAGGTGCTATTGAAATGGTATACTGAGGATGAAGTTGTAAAAGAGCAAATGATAAAATGGGCTGTAAATGTTAATAATGAGATATTAATGACATCTTGGGAATACTTGTGGAAAAAGTCGATGAAAATTTCAACTTGCGTAAATGTTAAAGAGAATTGTTATAAAATGATGTACAGATGGTATATGACGCCTAAAAAAATTGCTATCATAAATGAAAGTATGTCTAACAAATGCTGGAAATGTAAGAAACATGAAGGGTCTTTTTACCATATGTGGTGGACATGTGATAAAGCAGTAAAGTATTGGACAGAGATCCACAATGAGATACAAAAAATTTTGAATTGTACTTTTAAGAAAGACCCACAGATGTTATTGTTAGGTCTTAAAATGGAAGAAATAAATGTAGCCAAGAGAACATTACTATGGTACTTGACTACAGCAGCAAGACTGACTTTTGCTCAATGTTGGAAACAAGATAAAGTACCTGAAACATGGGAATGGATTAAAAAGACGTTGTTTTTGGCAGAAATGGACAAATTAACAAGAAAGTTAAACAACGAAGAAGATGAAACGTTCTTTGAAGACTGGAAAGACTTTCAAAAATACTTGTTGAAAAATTGGGACATTAAACGTGGTTTGATTTGCTTTGATAGTTATTAAGAGGAAAATGAAATAGAATTAGATTTTTGAATTGTTACCGTTAGTAAGAGAAAATAGGTTTAGAAGTAACTGTAACAGAACAAGAGAGATATTAATGGGGTTGGAGCAGTGCGGGAAGCCTTGTCTGGGGGGTAGAAGGGAAATTAGAAAAATGGATATATAGGTTGGTTGAAAATGTATGAGTATGTGATATATCCAATAATAAATTGTATTTACCAGAATAACAGCGAGCCTCCAGTATGTCCCAGAAATGACATCATTGCACTGGGTGATTCTCTGGCATTTACCCTGAACTGCCACCACATTGTAAGCCTCCCCCAGTTGCCAGTTTAAGAACATAAGAACATAAGAGAAACCAATGTTGGATCAGGCCAATGGCCCATCCAGTCCAACACTCTGTCACACAATGGCCAAAAATACCAGGGGCCATCAGGAGGTCCAGCAGTGGGGCCAGGACACTAGAAGCCCTCCCACTGTTGCCTCCCCATCCTCCAAGCACCAAGAATACAGAGCATCACTTGCCCCAGACTGAGAGTTCCTAAGAACATAAGAGAAGCCAATGCTGGATCAGATCAATGGCCCGTCCAGTCCAACACTCTGTCACACAGTGGTCAAAAGTACCAGGTGCCATCAGGAGGTCCAGCAGTGGGGCCAGGACACTAAAAGCCCTCCCACTGTTGCCTCCCCACCCTCCAAGCACCAAGAATACAGAGCATCACTTGCCCCAGACTGAGAGTTCCTAAGAACATAAGAGAAGCCAATGTTGGATCAGGCTAATGGCCCATCCAGTCCAACACTCTGTCACACAGTGGCCACAAATACCAGGTGCCATCAGGAGGTCCACCGGTGGGGCCAGGACACTAGAAGCTCTCCCACTGTTGCCTCCCCAAGCTTCAGGCTTGGACCCTATAGGAAGATAAGCTCCCTTGACAAGGAGGATGGAGTATAAATGAAGTAATGAAAGAAGTAAAATCTGTGTCCAGCTAGAAGAGGTCAGATTGAAAGGCCAGCAGGCTAACCCCAGCTAGAAGAGGTCTGATTGAAAGGCCAGCAGACTGGAGCTGTACCCTCCAAGGTCCAGCCTCACCCAACTAGCCTTATAACAAGCTGCCTTATACTGAAGCAAATCCTCGATCCATCAAGGTCAGTATTGTCTACTCAGACTGGTAGCGGCTCTCCAGAGTCTCAGGGAGAGGTCTTTCACATAATCTCCTGCTTGGTCCTTCTAGGTAGATATACTGGGGATCAAACCTGGGACCTTATGCGTGCAAAACAGAAGCTCTGCCACCAAGCCCCTTCCCTCCCTGAGTTACATGTTACAGATCAGGAAACCACTGTGAAAGGGTGAAGGAATTCTGTCTGTTATAACATGAAAATGTGGATCTTCTGCTTAGAAGCGCTATTGGAGAGAACTTCACTTCAAAATCTGGAAGGGCTACAGAACTGAGAATGTTGCCTAGATAGCCCCTGGGAACTACACCCCGGGATCCTGTTTACAGGAAGCTTGTTGGCCATCTAACATAGACAGAGTTACATGAACAAAATATTAGAGTTAAAGGACACTCGGAAGATGAGTTCGCTCGCCGTGAAATGCACAGTTCCTTCCAGTTCCTTCTAATTCTTGTGTACAGAAGCTACAGTGTGCTGAATTTTAACACAATATAGGAGTTTGAGACCATCTGTTCTGGCGTGACTGCCAAAATATAGTCTCCTTGCTGGATCTCACAAATTTGCTCATGTGTACTGCATTCTGTTATTTTGAATATTTCACGTTTTTTTTTAATATTCTGAATATTTTAGTCGTCAGCTGTTGCGCTGTGGCCAAACTAGCCACATTTAGGACGTGGAAGTGAGTAATGACCCTCTCTCTTCCTATTGTAAAGGTTTGGAGGGCATACCTAATTGCTTAAACCATATTCAGAAGCCTTTCAGTCACCTTTGACAAGCGAGATATCCGTCTCTGTGTGCTCCTCCTAATGTATTCCTGATCCTTTGCTTCCAAGACTGTTGAATGCTGCAGTCTTTTCCTCTTTCCAAAGTGTGAACAGTATTGGTTGCCAGGCATGCGGATAGATTTTAGTGGAGGGGGGCGAGACTGGCTTAATAGCTACTTTCGGGCAGGAACGCACAGGAACGGAGTTCCGGCTGGCTCCCAAGTTGGCCACGCCCAGCTGGAACTCATTAGCATAATAGGCCACACCCAGCAGCAGAAACTCTTTAGGACTGGCTACATTAGGGATGTGAGGCCTAACATGCAAAAGAGTTCCTGCTACATAAAAAGCCCTGGGTTTTGACAACAAACAAGGTAAACAGAATAACATGGCTGGATGACCACACTTTTGGTAACATGGGGATGTGGCTTAATATGCTAATGAGTTTCTGCTGTTGGGTGTGGCCTATTATGCTAATGAGTTCCTGCTGGGCTTTTTCTACAAAAAAATCCCTGAACTTCATAATACACTGATATTCTTTTGTGTAATTCAGGGGAGTCAAACATGCGGCCGGGGGGGGGCGGATTAAGTCCCTGGAGGGCTTCTCTCAGGCCTGCAGTGGAACTGGCTGTCTTCTGCTTCCTCTTCCAGTTCTGCTGCTGCTGCGTCATCGTCGGTTTGCAGCTTACAGATACACACCTGAACAGCATACTCAAGACTGCAACAGCAAGAATTCAGAGCAAGAGGTGTCGGTGATGCGACACTGTTAAATAAACAAAATATTTCAAGAGTGCTAATGTTTTTTTTTAAAAAAACAATTTATTATTGGATATATTTAACATGTTCCATATTATATAAAGAACAAAAGAAAATACATATCCTTTTCGTTATACCCCTCCCTCCCCAATACAAGGCTTCCCGCAATGCTCTTACCCCCTTATAATCTCTATTAAGCATTTACTTTACTAATCCTTTTTAACCTTCATTATCAAATAATGGTAACATTTTAACAATAAAGTCATTTTAAAATTTCTTCTTAATAACTGTCAAAACAAATCAAGTTATTCTTAACATCCCAGTTTTTCACCAAATAGTCTTGAAAGTCTTTCCAATCTTCAAAAAACTTTTCATCTCCTTCGTTGTTAAGCTTCCTTGTCAATTTGTCCATTTCAACCATAAACAACATCTTCTTAATCCATTCCCATGTTTCAGGTATCTTTTCTTGCTTCCAAAATTGTGCATAAGTCATTCTGGCTGTTGTAACCAAATACCACAACAATGTTCTCTTGGTTACATTTACTTCTTCTAATTTAAGACCTAACAATAACATTTGTGGATCTTTCTTGAAAGTACATTTCAAAATTTTCTGTATCTCACTATGTATCTGAGTCCAATAACTTATAGCTTTGTCACACTAATGTTTTAAGCATGTTTTTATTTTAAGTTAACAAAACCCTTTGTGTTTGTGTCCTTTATAAAGTTTATATCTCCGCTACCTGGCATTACACTTTATGACACGCATGGCCCGGCCCAACAAGGTCTCATTTATGTCAGATCTGGCCCTCATAACAAGTGAGTTTGACACCCCTGTTGAAGTTCTTAGGGCAAAGGTCATTTGGGGGCTATTCCACGAATCAGCAGTCTAAGTTAGGATACTTCTCAATACCATACATGGGGAACAAACCCATGGGAGAAAGTCCATCGCATCATTCATACCTGGACTGTCAGTATCTCAAGGTATCTGCTTGGTTGCCGTTGGGAACGGAAATTTTAAAAAATGTCGGTCTAGACAAACTTGGTCTGATCCAGCAGGGCTCTTCTCTTCCAGTTCGGTGTAGTGGTTAAGAGCAGCAGACTCTACTCCGGAGAAGTGGGTTTGATTCCCCACCTCTCCACATGCAGCCAGCTGGGTGACCTCGGGTTAGTCGCAGTTCTCTCAGAACTGTTCTCTCAAGAGCAGTTCTCTCAGAGCTCTCTCAGCCCCACCTACCTCACAGGGTGCTTGTTGTGGGGAGAGGAAGGGAAGAAGATTGTAAGCGGTACTGAGACTCCTAGTGAAGGGCGGGGTATAAATCCAACTCTTCTTCTTCTTCTTCTTCTTCTTCTTCTTCTTCTTCTTCTTCTTCTTCTTCTTCTTCTTCTTCTTCTTCTTCTTCTTTTTCTTCTTCTTCTTCCTCTTCTTCCTTTTCTTCTTCCTCCTCCTCCTCTCCTAGGGTCACCAACTCCAGATTAGGCAATTCCTGGAGATTTGGGGATAGAGCTGGGGGAGGGACCTCAGCAAGGTATGATGCAATAGGCTCCACCCTCTAAAGTAGCCATTTTCTCCAGGAAAACCAATTTCTGTAGTCTGGAGATCAGCTGTAACTCTGGGAGATCTCCAGGCACCATTGGGAGGTTGGCAGCATAATCTCTTCCCAATTGGGTACAAAATTCTCTGAGTCCTGGTTGCTTGGGAGCCCCAAGACAAGGCCACACATACAATTGGGCTTTCTGAAACAGCTAGAAGACTCTCTAGGAAGCCCTAACTGCTCACTTAAACCCTTTTCTGACCTGAAATCATCACAAGTACCCTCCGGCAGCACTGGGTTAAATCCTGTTTATTGCCCCTATGACCCGGAATGAGGAAGAAAGGTAGGTTCTCAATGTGAAATTCTAACAATTCTGTAGAGAAGAAGAAGAAGAAGAAGAGGAGGAGGAGATTAGATTTATACCCCGCCCTTCACTTGCAGTCTCAGAGCAGCTTACGGTCTCCTTCCTCTCTCCACAACAGACACCTTGTGAGGTAGGTGGGGCTGACAAAGTTCTGAGATAACGGCTCTTGAGAGAACAGCTCTGAGAGAACTGTGACTGACCCAAGGTCACCCAGCTGGCTGTGAAGGAGTGGGGAATCAAACCTGGTTCTCCAGATTAGAGTACACCGCTCTTAACCACTACAGCCAACTGGAGTGAACAAGAAATGCCAAGAGTAACAGAATACATTTTCAATGATTTATGGGCTGGAAGAAGAAAACTTGGTAGCCAGATGGATCCGCAGAACAGTGAGCTGGAGCTGATCTCTCCAGGCAACAAACTGCGTCAATCGACAGAGAACCTGCAGAAATTTCAAGCGGTGGATTGGAATGTTGAATTTAGAAAAAGAAAAGAGTCTGGCAGTTTAACTGCTGTCCAACTGACAGAGTTGGGGGGGCATTTCGGATTGTGGCGGAGAAACATGTGCCCGCCACTCACAGAGGGTAGGGAGGGTTTTCAAAAAATACTTTTAAGGAAGGTGTTCATTAAGCAGGTACAACTTTACAGTCAATTTACCAATATATTTAATTCTCAGTGTGGCTCCGTCTGTGGATACTTCAGCCTAGAGACTGGGACCATGAACGGGCAAGCCAGATCTTTCTACAGACCTGAGAAAAGTGGCAGGTTTGCAGAAAAATTGGAAATCTAACCCCCCCCCACGTTAGATGGTTATCTTCACCCCCAAAGACAGAAGCAAGTGTTGAAAGCGTCACAAAGCTTTAAGAAATGGATGCCCTCTGAGATCTCAGTTGCTTTTACAGGGGTTGCTAGGCAACCAGGGGTCATTTGGAGCAGGAGTGCGCAGGAGCGGAGCTCAGGCAGTTAGAAGCACAGGTGGCGGCAAGCCCCGGCCTCAGCTCCCAGCAGGAGTGCAAAGCAGCACACGTAGCATTCCTCCTGGGCCCAGGGTGGAAAGACAATCCCTAGGGATGGAGCCTGAGTGGTGGGTGTTGTCTTCTGACACACTTCCGGTGATGTCAGGGAGTGTGGCATATGCAAATAAGCTATGCTAATGAGCTCCTGCACCTCTTTTTCTACGAAATGACCCCTGTAGGCAACCATATTTCCAATCCTCAAACCTCTGTCAGGAAAAGACAGGGAGAAGGGCAGGGGCCTTCCCAGGGCTGTTTTGGCCTCACATCCCACCCTTCTTCTGTTTCCCCCTTTTTTGGAGGGAGGACTCATCAAGATCAGGCCAGAAAGCAACCCCTAGATAATCTCTCCCTATATATAATTGTGAAGTGGAGTGGCACTTTCCAGCTCTCACACTGGCTGAGCAATGTGCTCCCTCAGGCATTGGCCCATCAGCCACCACTAAAAAGTACTCACGTGACATTGGCTGGGTGCCGGGTCTGCTCCTCTTCCCCACCCACTCCCCCTTCAGCAACTGTGCCCTGTCAGAATTACTGGCAAATGGCTTTCTCTCTTGATGAAGACACTTCTCCTGCTTGCCTCCTGTGTAGGACTAACTTTCCACTCAGTGGCTGTTGTGAGGAACTCATTGGGGCCAGTCCTGAGTAGGGTTGCCAGCTCCATGTTGGAAAATTCCTGGCTATTCTGTGTCTAAGGAAGCCAGTGTAAGGAAGCCAGAGTTTGGGGAGGGGAGAAGAGAGGCCTCAGCTGAATAGAATGCCATAGAGGCCACCATCCAAAGCAGTTATTTTCTCCGGGGGGTGGGGGAGAGATCCCTTTCTAAAGCTCATTGTATTTATTTCCACAATGGACCTTATTCCTAGTAATTAATAATTATCATATGGCAGTGTGTAGTATAACCAGGAGATCCTAAGATTGTATGACAGCCTGAGCTTCTAGTTCTTTTAGCGTTATGAACCACTAGGTGGTGAGTTAGACTTGTTTTTAAGGCAGGGAACATTTCAGAGGTGATTTGCCATTGCCTGCCTTTGCTTCATGACCCTGGCATTCCTTGGAAGCTGCCCATCCAAATACTAGCCAGGATCGACCCTGCTTAGCTTTCGAGATCTGACAGGATCAGGCTAGCCTGGGCTATCCAGGTCAGGGCAACCACCAGATGACTCATTACAACACGACTTGCTTGACTTCCCTGGGCCCAGCAGTGACCACCTGATGATTCACTACTCCCTGCCACCTCAGGAAAAACCAGAGTGGTGTAGTGGTAAGAGCAGCAGACTATGATCTGGAAGACTTAGGTCTGAATCCCTCACTCTGCCATGAATTAGTGAATTTAGTCCAGTCGCTTGCACTCAGCATAACCTACCTCACTGGGTTATTGTGATGATAAAGTGGAGGAGAATGATCCAAGGTGTTTGGGGTCCCCCCCGGAGAGAAACACATAGTACAAATGAATGAAATACAGCTGAAGAATAGGGAGGTGGGGAAGTGCGATGGGTTGGAAGGAGAGGAAGGTAGCATGGAAATGGGAGAGGATATGGGGCTGCCAGGAGGAGGGAAAGAGGAAATAGCTTGGGGAGGGGGAGACAGGGAAAACACGGTGCCCCCAACAGATCCTTGTGGCTTCCCTGCTTGCATGTTTCTGATTCAAGACGGGTCATGGGGTTTGTCTGTAGAAGCAAAATAAAACAGAAGTCCAGCGGCATCTTGATGACTAGCAACATTTATTCCCGCTTAAGCTTTCATGAGTTGGAGCTCTCATCATAACGCACACTGAAGTGTAAATCCGATTAGGTTGTTGCTTTTAGATTCACAACAGGAAGCTGGGAGCAGGGAGATGTTACAGTGTTGTTCTTGTTGTTGTCAGCTTGCTCAGATTGGTGAGAAGAGTCTCATGCTAGGATCGGTGAGACCCAGGTTCAAATCCCCACTCCACCATGGAAGCTAGGATCGGCGAGACCCAGGTTCGAATCCCCACTCCACCATGGAAGCTAGGATCGGCGAGACCCAGGTTCGAATCCCCACTCCACCATGGAAGCTAGGATTGGCGAGACCCAGATCCGAATCCCCACTCCACCATGGAAGCTTTCTGGAGGACCTGAGGCCAGCCACATACCTACCCATTTAACTTCAAGGCTGAGTGGGGATTAGAACTAAGACTCTCCATCCTGAGTCTTGGCACTTTAACCACTACACCATACATATTTCTGCATCCTCAGTAAGAAAGTATAGACTGTAAGTTCTGTTCATAGCACTGGGCATTGGCAGAACACACCATAGCCAAGCTCACACATGAACAGATGATGATAATGATAATGATTGCATAGAAGTGTGTGTAGTATAGCCAGGAGATCCTAAGATTGTCTGGCAGCTGGAAGTTCTATCTCTTTTAGCTTTATGCACCACTAGGTGGGAGCTAGGCTTGTTTTTAAGGCAAGAGACATTTCAGAGGTTGTTTGCAATTGCCAGCCTCTGCATCACACCCCTGGTATTCCTTGGAGGTTGCCCATTCAAATACTAGCCAGAGCTGAACATCCTTAGAAGAGAGATAAAGTGATTAAAATATGGAATTCACTGCCAGAGGATGCAGTGACGGCCACAGGCACAGATAGCTTTAAAAGGGGATTAGAGAGATTCATGGAGGATAGATCTTATCACTGGCTACTAGCCATGGTGACTGAGGGGAACCTCCACATTCAGAGGCAGTCAATCTCTGAATCCCGGTTCCAGGAGGCAATGTCAGGGGAAGGCCTTGACCTCTACACCTGAAGGAACTAGTTGGCCACTGTGTGAGACAGGAAGCTAGACTGTTTTTAATTTTTTTTTTGTATCTTGTGTGTGCATGTGCCTGCACCTGGAAGTCATTTCGACCTCTGGTGACCAATGCTCCCTGTAAGCTGTGGAGCCTTGAGAGCAAAAACTGTGGCATTAAAATTGTGAGTGAGCGATTCGGCTGCTGCCTAAATTAGTTTGCTCTGCAGCCATCCTTCCTGAGCGAAGACAAAAATCTGCGAGCTGGAGGCTCAAGAACTGTGAGCTAGCTGACACGAACTCAGCTTAGAGGGAGCATGGCTGGTGACTGACCTGTACTGGGGGCCTGGAGGATATTGAGAGAGATGGCTGAGTAAAGCCTGCCCCAGTCCTCCCGACTTGGTATTCCAAGGAAGTCTCCCATCCAAGTACAAACCACAGTCGACCCTGCTTAGCTTCCTAGGTCTGACGGATCGGGTCTTGCCTGGGCTATCCAGATAAGAGAAGGATGCTGGACTAGATGAATCACTGGACTGATCCACTCGGGCTCTTCTTAGGCCCATATATTCCTCTGAACGCTCATCAAAACTGTCCCTGTCTCCAGACGGTTTGCAGTCTAAAATCTAAGCGCAAAGAGAGAACGGCGGCATAGTTTCAGGACCTTTCGCAAGGAGAATTGTTTCCCTAACTCGGTAGCACAGGCAAATCTGTTAGCGTTTGCAAAAACCGCTTTAAAAGAACATCGCCCGGAGCAAAAGATGAGCCATGAATTATTTACAGGAATACAATCTGCCGCGGGAGCCTTTGTCCGGGGCTTCGCTCCCAGCAAAAGACCACCGTTCCAATCTGGGTTTGCTCGGGAAACTGGTTAGTCGTGCCGATTAATTGACGAGTGTGTTTCGCCTTAACGAAAACAGCAAAGGTGAGGCGTTGGGATCACCGAGACGAGAAGAGAACGGGAAGAAATAGCTTGGGAATGCCGGTTGGAGAAAGTGAAGACTGAAGAAACATGAGTCCACAGCCGAAGCAAGACGGATTTCGCATTCGCGTCAGTGGGTCTGTCAGATCCGAGAATCATTATAGCACTGCCAACCTCCAGGTGGTGGCCGAAGATCTCCTGAGATTACAACAGATCTCAGGTGACAGAGAACAGTTTCCCTGGAGAAAATGGCTGCTTTGGAAGGTAGACTCTCTGGCGTTATACCCCAATGACGTCCCTCCATCTACACCCTCCTTAGGCTGCCCCTCAAACCTCCAGGTTTGGTGTAGTGGTTAAGTGTGTGAACTCTAATCTGGGAGAACCGGGTTTGATTCCCCACTCCTGCACTTGCAGCTGCTGGATGACCCTGGGCAAGCCATAGTTCTCTCAGAGCTGTTCTCACAAGAGCAGTTCTCTCAGAGCTCTCTCAGCCCCACCTATCTCACAGGGAGTCTGTTGTGGGGTGGGGAAGGGAAAGGAGTTTGTAAGCTGCTCTGAGACTCCAAGTGAACGGCAGTGTATAAATCCAATCTCCTCATCCTCGTTGTCCTCCTCATCCTCCTCCTCTCCTCCTCTGTTGTTACATGAAAACATGATGCTGCCTTCTATTGAATCAGATCCTCAGCCCCACCTACCTCACAGGGTGTCTGTTGTGGGGAGGGGAAGGGAAAGGAGTTTGTAAACTGCTCTGAGACTCCGAGTGAACAGCAGTGTATAAATCCAGTCTCCTCATCCTCATTGTCCTCCTCCTCCTCCTTCTTCTCCAACCCTACCTGGAGATCTCCTAGAATTCCAACTGATGTCCAGATGACAGGGATCACTTCCCCTGGAGAAAATGGCTATGTTGGAGGGTGGACTGTATGGCATTATACCCCATGGAGGTTCCTGCCATCCTCAAGCCTTGCCCTCTCCACGCTCTATCCCCAAATATCATAAAATCATAGAGATGGAAGGGACCTCCAGGGTAATCTAATCCGAACCCCTGCACAACGCAGGGAATTCACAATTACCCCCCCCACACACACATACACCCAGTGATCACTGTTCCTTGCCCAGAAGGAATAGGGTTGCCAGGTCTGGGTTGGGAAATACATAGAAACTTTGGGGGTGGATCCAGGAATGGGTGGGGTTTGGGGAGGGGCGGGGTCTCAGTACAGTACAGGCCATACAGTCCACCCTTCAGAGCAGCCATTTTCTCCAGGAGGACTGATCTCTGTCAGCCGGAGATCAGTTGCAAAAGCCGGAGATGCCCAGGCCTCACCTGGAGGCTGGCAACCCTGAGAAGGCACCCTATCCAGGAATTTCCCAACCTGGAGCTGGCAACCTTAGTTCGGGATAGGCGCATAGCCACAGATTCCATTCCAAGTTGTTATTTTGTAAACACCATTGAAGTCTTCCTCTCACTGATTTCCCTAACTGTAGGAGTCAGAGAGGGAAGGAGAAATATATAGTAAGAAATGGAATGTATTCAAAATGTTACCTGAGAGGGAGAAATAGAAAAGGAAAATGTTTAAAATGAAGATTTGATTATTGAATATGAGATGAATGTAAGAGAATATTGATTGAAATTGTAATGGGGTGGAGCATTGTTGGGAGCCGGGGTGGGGTGGGGTGGAAATTGTAGAAAAGGGTATGTTAAGAACTGGTTATCATTTATGGAACATGTTATTATATCCTTGGAGCTGCGGTGGCTCAAGTGGTTAAGACACTGAACTGCAGGCTGTGGAAGGTCAGTAGTTCAGCAGTTCAAGACCCAAGAAGTGCCACATGATGGGGTGAGCTCCGTCTCTAAGCCCAGCTCCTGCCAACCTAGCAGTTGGAAAGCAAGAAATTGCAAGTAGATAAATAGGGTACCACTTTGGTGGGTAACAGAGAGCCTTTCTTTTGGCAGGTACTTTGGGAAGGTAACAGCGTTCTGCGCACCTTGGTGTTATGGTCATGCCGGCCACATAACCACGGAAACGTCTTCGGACAGCGCTGGCTCTTCGGCTTTGAAACGGAGATGAGCACCGCAACCCTAGAGTCGGATTCGACTGGCTTTCAAGCAAGGGAACCTTTACCTTTACCTTTATTATATCCGGATAATAAAAAATTTTTTTGGGGGGGAAAAAAAAAAAGAGAGGGAAGGACTAGGAGCCAGGCCCCGTAGCGCCCTGGTGGCCATGGAGGGATTCGCTCCTGGGCCTCCTACCTGCGAGCGAAACACTTTGGAAAACATCCCCCTGCAGAAGGTTTTCTCGGCGCTCCACCTTTCACCGCCACCGTTTGCTCGAAACAGCCGCTCCCGGCTCCAAAACATGCCTCTCCTAGGTCCGGCTCGAAGCCTAGCGCTGCGGGAGAACTGAGCATCCGCAACGAACTTTCTTTTTTTCCACACACACCCCCCAGCGCCTGGAGCGACGCTGAGGGCTTGTTTTTGTCTCCTGGCCTCGTGCTAACCGTGGTGGAGAGCTGACTCACCGGAGGCTGAGCGCCGCGCTTCGCGGCGGAGCCAGAACTGCAAAGCTGAGCAGTCTGTCGTTTCCAGCTCGGCTCTCGTTTTGATAGACGACACACTGCCTACGTTAGAACTTCATCGGGCGAGGGGGAGAAAAGAAAGGCTCTCTGGAGTGAAGCGGGAACCGAGGCCAGGGAAAGAAAGCAGCTACCCGAGTAAGATATAATAAGACAGATAGTGGTGAGAAAGTAGGGCGAGGATTAGGGTTGCCAAACTTCAGGTGGAACCTGGAGATCTCCCCAGAATTATGACGGATCTCCAGATAGGGTTGCCGGGTCTGGGTGGAAAATACTTGGAGGATTTGGGGGTGGATCCAGAATAGGGTGGGTTTTAGGGAAGGGAGGGGCCTCAGCATGGTACAATGCTATAGAGAGCCAGTTTAGTGTAGTGGTTAAGTGCCCGGACTCTAATCTGGGAGAAGGGGTTTGATTCCCCCACTCCTCCACTTGCACCTGGCTGGATGACCTTGGGCAAGCCACAGTTCTAATAAGAGCTGTTCTTGAAAAAGAGCAGTTTCTGCCAGAGCTCTCTCAGCCCCACCTACCTGAAGCAGTGTTCCCTCTAAGCGATGGAGTCCTGTGAGCAAAAATTCTACTTTGTGAGCTACTGGCATTAAAGTTGTGAGCAGGTAGTTTGGCTGCTGCATAAATTAGTTTGCTCTGGAGCCCTCCTTCCTGAGCTGAGACGAAAATGTGTGAGCCAAAGGCTAAAAAACTGTGAGCTAGCTCCCACTAACTCAGTTTAGAGGGAACACTGCTGACAGGGTGTCTATTGTGGGGAGGGGGACGGAGTTTGTAAGCCTCTGAGACACCTTTGGGTAATGAAGGGCGGCGTATAAATCCAATCTTCTCCTCCTCCTCCTTCCTTCCTTCCTTCCTTCCTTCCTTCCTTCCTTCCTTCCTTCCTTCCTTCCTTCCTTCCTTCCTTCCTTCCTTCCTTCCTTCCTTCCTTCCTTCCTTCCTTCCTTCCTTCCTATAGAGTCCACTCTCCAAAGCAGCCATTTTCTCCAGGGAAGTTGGTCTCTGTCAGCTGGAAAAAAGTTGTAAAAGTGGGAGATCCCCAGGCCTCACCTGGAGGCTGGCAGTCCTAGGGTGGACCTGGGAGACCCTGGGGTTTGGGGAGGGGAGGGGCCTCAGCATGGTACAATACCACAGAGTCCCCCCTTCAAGGCAGCCTTTTCTCCAGAGGAGGAAGAAGAGAAGAGGAAGAGATTGGATTTATACCCCGCCCTTCACTTGGAGTCTCAAAGTGGCTTACAAGCTCCTTTCCCTTCCCCTCCCCACAACAGACACCCTGAGAGAGCTCTGACAGAAATGGCTCTTTTCCAAGAACAGCTCTGACAGAATGATGGCACACCCAAGGTTATCCAGCAGCTCCGAGGGGAGGAGTGGGGAATCAAACCTGGTTTCCCCAGATCGGAGTCCACACGCGTAACCACTACACCAGACTGGGGAGCTGATCTCTGTCAGCTGGAGATCAGTTGTAAAAGCGGGAGATCTCCAGACCCCACCTGGAGGCTGGCAACCATATTTCCAGACAACAGAGATCACTTCCCCTGGAGAAAATGACAGCTTTGGAGGGCGGTCTCTGTGGGATCACATTCCTCCTGTGCTGCCTCCTCTGCCCAAACCCCACCATACCCAGGCTCCTCCTCTAGGAAAGGAGTTTGTAAGCCGCTCTGAGACTCTGAGTGAAGGGCAGGGTATAAATCCAATCTCTTCTTCTTCTGCTTCTTCTCTTCTCAATTCACCCGGAGAAAAATGGCTGTTTTCGAGGGTGGGCTTTATGGCATCAGAAGAGAAGAAGAGATTGGATTTATACCCCGCCCTTCACAGAGTGGCTTACAAACTCCTTTCCCTTCCCCTCCCCACAACAGACACCCTGTGAGGGGGGTGGGGCTGAGAGAGCTCTTAAGAGGACTGCTCTTTTTCAAGAACAGCTATGTCAGAACTGTGGCTTGCCCAAGGTCATCCAACAGCTGCAAGTGGAGGAGTGGGGAACCAAACCCGGCTCTCCCAGATTAGAGTCAGTGCATTTAACCACTACACGAAACTGGCTGCTGAGGTCCAGTCACTCTAGGGTTGATACCTCTAGGTTGGGAAATGTCTGGAGATTTTGTTGTTGGAAGCTGGGGAGGCTGGGGTTTCGGGAGGGGAGAGACCTCAACAGGGTAGAATGCAACACAGCCCACCCTCCAAAGCTGCCATTTTCTTCAGGAGGATTGAGCTTGGTCATCCGGAGATCACTCGTAATAGTGGGAGGTCTCCAGGTGCCACCTGGAGGTTGGAAACCCTGCTTCAGTCCCCACACACTGCCTTCATCAGACTCCACCACCAAATCTCCAGGAATTTCTTAACCCAGAACTGGCAACCCTGGTGAGTTTAGGGCTAATACTGTCTGGGCAAATGCTGGGAGGTCTGGTGAATGGTGAACATAAGAACATAAGAGAAGCTACTAATGTTGAATCAGGCCAATGGCCCATCTAGTCCAACACTCTGTCACACAGTGGCCAAAATATACCAGGTGTCATCGGGAGGTCCAGCAGTGGGGCCAGGACACTAGAAGTCCTCCCACTGCTGCCCCCTCCAGCACCAAGAATAGAGTGCATCACCTGCCCCAGACTGAGAGTTCCCATCTAAAATATACCAAAATGTACCACGTGCCATCAGGAGGTCCAGCAGTGGGGCCAGGGAAGGATGGAGTCTGGGGAGGATGTGATGTCACTTCTGCATGTCATTGTAGGTATTTTCCCCAATCTCTATGGCAAAGTGTCAGACCCTTGAGTTATCCACTCTCAGTCCAATAGTCTTTTATAAAAAGCTTTGGATGTGCGCAAGAGTGATCTCTTGTTCAAACTAAAGAACAGATCAGGGGTTAGGTATTGTATAGGCAATAGGTCAGTATCCCACAATGCAATGGTCATGCAGTGGGCATTCACACACTTCTCCTCTTTCACTCCCCCCCTTCATACTACCCAGCACTAGAAAAGTTTATTATCCAACAACCGATGTTTCTCCGAGGACGAAAGGCTTCTACTGGCCACACATCTTGGCGCTCGTTCTCATGGGAAAGTTGTTGCAAGCAAAGCTAACCTACCCCTTCACACATACACACAGATATTTTCACATTCACACCTGCTCCTCCCATCCCCCAGAATTTTATGGCAGAGAGGGCTAGATAGGGACGAGACCAAATGGCTGTGATGGCTTGGAAGTGAAAGGGAACTACAAAGAAAATAAATGGAAACCTGTGTCACCATGGCAATTAGCAGATTCTGACACAAAGACAGCTGAGACAGGGTGAAATTCCTAGAGTGTCACTATGGAGGGAATCTTTTCCCCTTATGCTCCTCAGTTGTCAAGGGGAGGATACTGGGGCTGGAGGTAGGGATTTCCCTACCAGGCCTGGGATACTGGGAAGCCTAGAACAGGACCTTGGAAGACCTTTCGGGACTCATGAAAGCTCATATTCCCCGAAAATGTTCTTGGTCCCTAAGGTGCTACTGGACATGAATCCAACATACAATGCAGCAGAACAAGGCTTACAAAAGTATTAAACCAATGCACAAGAAAAAAGTTATCGGATACGAGCCTATCCTAAACAATGCAAAAAAAACAAAACCAATTTAAAAAGAAGACAATGGAGGAAGGGCAGGATAAAACATACAATAAACATTGCGTTTAACTACAATACTGTTCCTTTTACAGAGAGGCCAGTTTGGTGTAGTGGTTAAGAGTGCGGACTTGAATCTGGGAGAACCGGGTTTGATTCCCCACTCCTCCACATGCAGCTGCCGGTGTGACCTTGGGTCAGTCGCAAGTTCTTTCTGAGCTGTTCTCTCACGGGCAGTCCTTGAGAGAGCTCGCTCAGCCCCACCTACCTCACAGGGTGTCTGCTGTGGGGAGGGGAAGGGAAAGGAGATTGTAAGCCGCTCTGAGACTCCTTCGGGTAGTGAAGGGCAGGGTATAAATCCAATCTTTTCTTCTTCATCATCTCCCCTTCTAGGGTGCTATAAAAAGAAGCTTTGTTCAGCCACCTTCTCTGTCTCCTCCATTTTCTTTTTCATTTTCTGCTGTCACTGTTCCAAGGGTAACAAGTATACTTCAAGCTGCTTACTGAATCAGACCACTGGTCCATCAGTTGGTCCATCAATTGAGTACCCCCCCCCAATTGTCAGACGGGCAGTGAGTCTCCAGGGTCTCAGGTGCAGGTCTTTCACATCACCTACTGCTTGGTCCTTTTTAAGTGGGGATGCCGGGGACTGAACCTGGGACCTTCTGCCTGCAAAGCAGAGGCTCTTCCACTGAGCCACACCACCTACTTAGTCTTCATCAGGTTTTGTGGTTTTTGGGATTTTTTTGGTTTGGTTTTGGTGATGGGTTGTGTGTCATTTTAAATTTCCGAACGCAATGTTTTCCTACATTATCAAGACATTCGGGAGCTAGTCTTTGGATGGGAGACTTCTAAGAAATACCAGGTTCGTGACACTAAAGCAAGCAGTGACAAACCACCTCTAAAGGTCTCTTGCCTTGAAAAGCCCACAGAGTCACCATAAGTCAGCTGTGACTTGATAGCACCTTCCACCACCAGCACCAGACAGAGTGGACAGAAGGAACCCCTTCTCCCTCTCCCAAAACACTAGAACTCAAGGACGTCCAATGATGATAATGGGCAGTAGATTCCGGAGAGATGGGAGGACATAACTGTTTACACGCCGAGTGATGGGAAATGTGAAATTCACTGTCAGAGGATGCAGTGATGGCCATGCATGGAGGTTAAGTGTATCAGTGTCTACAAGGCATGGTGATTAAAAGAAAACTCCACATTCAGAGGCACTGATCTTCTGAATTCTAGAGCCAGGAGGCAACATCAGGGGAAGACCTCGGCCTCTATGCCCCGTTGTTGGCTGTCCAGAGGAAGTGGTTGGCCACTGTGTGAGACAGGATGCTGGACTGGATGGACCACTGGTCTGATCCAACAGGGCTCTTACATTCTTATCTGGGGAAGGTCTCGGCCTCTATGCCCTGTTGTTGGCCCTCCAGAAGAACTGGTTGGCCACTGTGTGAGATGGGAGGCTGGACTAAATGGACCACTGGCCTGATCCAGCAGGGCTCTTTTTATGTTCTTATAAAGGCCTTGGCCTCTATGCCCTGTTGTTGGCCCTCCAGAAGAACTGGTTGGCCACTGTATGAGACAGGATGCTGGACTAGATGGACCACTAGCCTGATCCTGCAGGGCTCTTCTTATGTTGATAAATGCATTCTCCTTAATATGACAAATTGCAGCATTATGAAAGAATATCTGTTTGAAAAACAAGTACATTTCTTAAAGGGAGCACTGAAACTGATATAACAGAGAATGTTGACATAGCACCATCCATAGAGAGGATGGATGACAGATGATAGATAGATAGCTAGATGATTGATTACTCCATGGGCACTCCATGAAATTGCTGAGCAGTCGGATTAGAACAGATAAAAGGAAGTCCTTCTTCACCCAAAGAGTGATTAACATATGGAATTCACTGCCACAGGAGGTGGTGGCAGCTACAAGCATGGACAGTTTCAAGAGGGAATTAGATGAACATATGGAGCAGAAGTTCATCGGTGGCTATTAGCCACAGGGTATAGATGGGAACTCTCAGTCTGGGGCAGGTGATGCGCTCTATTCTTGGTGCTGGAGGGGGCAGCAGTGGGGGGGCTTCTAGTGTCCTGGCCCCACTGCTGGACCTCCTGATGGCACCTGGTATATTTTGGCCGCTGTGTGACAGAGTGTTGGACTAGATGGGCCATTGGCCTGATTCAACATTGGCTTCTCTTATGTTCTTATGTTCTTATGACATTCATTCTGACCTCTAATTGGATGGCTTTGATTGCTGTTTATAAATGGATCATATCATTATTAGCTTCTATTTGCTAGTTGCCCTGGACATTCTCAGAACTGAAAAAAGAGAGATATAAAGACTTCAAATAAATCCATGAATAAATAATATTCCAAGGACTTTGCCCATAGCTTGAAGAAAAAACTTTGTTGTGTGCCGAGTTTCTTTCATATTTTGGGGAAGGCAGCATTGCAAACCTGAGTGTACCTGCTTGGTAGGAGGCACACAGCGGGGAATTGTTTCTGCCTTCGAACCTGGCTGGTGGGCATCCCAGAGGCCTGTGACTGGTCAAATCTTGGAAGTGGGAAGCAGAACTACACTGCTCTTTGGTCCGATCCAGCGGGGTTTTTTACTTTTGTTCTTACATTAATCATGCCTTCAGTTTCAGAACAAGGTGTTTGCCGGAGAAAGATGTCCGGAGGCAGAAATGGCAAGCGGCGCTGTCGAAGAAAAGAAGAGATGAGGGTTGCATTTTGTCGAAAAGCACGGCATCTTGTTACTCTGTCATATGTGCCTTGTAAAAATCTCACGCCGATGCCTAAGGTAAGATGTAGGCGGGCTGACCCATAGGCTGTCTGGCGTAGGGGTTTGACAAAGACTCAGAGCAGGGGTGTCAAACGTAGGGGCCGGAACTGGCTCATCTGGGGCTGTTATGCGGCCCATGAGCAACTGGTGCAAGGGAGGGAACAGGAGGCTGCTGGGAGGGTGAGTGGGCGGAGCCACTCCAATTGTGGCTTCCGCACAGCAGAACCACCTCATCTGTGGCAGTACATAAGAACATAAGAACATAAGAGAAGCCAATGTTGAATCAGGCTAACGGCCCATCTAGTCCAACACTCTGCCACACAGCGGCCAAAATATACACAGGGTCCAGCAGTGGGGCCAGGACACTAGCAGCCCTCCCACTGCTGCCCCCTCCAGCACCAAGAATAGAGTGCATCACCTGCCCCAGACTAAGAGTTCCCATCTATACCCTGTGGCTAATAGCCACTGATGGACTTCTGCTCCATATGTTTATCTAATTCCTTCTTGAAACTGTCCATGCTTATAGCTGCCACCACCTCCTGTGGCAGTGAATTCCATATGTTAATCACTCTTTGGGTGAAGAAGTATTTCCTTTTATCTGTTCTAACCCGACTGCTCAGCATTTTCATGGAGTGCCCACAAGTTCTTGTATTGTGGGAAAGGGAGAAAAGTACTTCTTTCTCAACCTGCTCAATCCCATGCATAATCTTATAAACCTCGATCATGTCACCCCTCAGCCGTCGTTTCTCCAAGCTAAAGAGCCCCAAGCATTTTAACCTTTCTTCATAGGGAAGGTGTCCCAACCCTTTTATCATTCTAGTTGCCCTTCTCTGCACTTTTTCCAATGCTATAATATCCTTCTTGAGATGTGGTGACCGGAACTGTACACAGTATTCCAAATGAGATCACACCAATGATTTATACAGGGGCATGATGATACTGGCTGATTTGTTTTCAATTCCCTTCCTAATAATCCCCAGCATAGCGTTGGCCTTCTTTATTGCAGTTACACACTGTCTAGACATTTTCATTAAGTTATATACTACAACTCCAAGATCTCTCTCTTGGTCAGTCTCTGCCAGTTCAGACCCCATCAACGTGTATTTATATTTAGGATTTTGGGCTCCAATGTGCATCACTTTGTACTTGGCCACACTGAACCCCATTTGCCACATTGACGCCCACTCATCCATCCTCGACAGATCCCTTTGGAGTGCCTCACACTCCTTCCTGGTTTTCACCACCCTGAACAACTTCGTGTCATCTGTAAATTTAGCCACTTCACTGTTGGGGCCTGGGAGCATCTGCCCAGGACTGCACTGCTGGGTCTCCAGTCCACCCATGTGGGTTTTCCTCTGCACTCCTCTCCCAGCCCATGGGACCTTGCAGTGAGGATACACCAACTCGGAGCTTACCAGCTGCTGTCCTTTATAATGTTTACATCTCCAGTGCCCAGCATTACATTTTATGGTACACACAGGGCTCTTTTGATAGCAGGAACTCTTTTGCATATTAGGCGACACACCCCTAATGTAGCCAATCCTCTAAGAGCTTACAGCAGCCCCTGTAAGAAGAGCTTTGTAAGCTCTTGCAGGACTGGCTACATTAGGGGTGTGTGTCGTCACCTAATATGCAAAGGAGTTCCTGCTACAAAAAGAGCCCTGGGTACACATGGCCTGATTTGACAAAGTGACATTTATGTTAGATCTTGCCCTAATAACAAATCAGTTCGACACCTCTGACTTAGAGGGTCTTGGAAGAGACTGATTTTCCGGACCCATTTCAATATGGCTTCCCACCAGGATTTGGAACAGAGACTGCTTTGGTCGTCTTGGTTGATGACCTCTGTCGGGAATGAGACAGAAGGAATGTGACCCTGTGAGTTCTGCTGGATTCCTCAATGAAGAAGAAGAAGAAGAAGAAGAAGAAGAAGAAGAAGAAGAAGAAGAGTTGGGTTTTGTATCCCACCCTTCACTACTCGAAGGAGTCTCGGAGTGGCTTACAATTGTCTTTCCTTCCTCCCCCCGTAACAGACACCCTGTAAGGTAGGTGGGGCTGAGAGAGTTCCGAGAGAGCTGTGACTGACCCATGGTCACCCAACTGGCTTCTTGTGGAGGAGTGGGGAATCAAACCCGGTTCTCCAGACTAGAGTCCTGCCGCTCTTAACCACTACAGCAAACAGTGGTCTTCAGTACTGTTGTAGTATCCTACTGAGTCACCTGTCAGCACTGGGACTAAGGGGCACCGTATTACAGTGGTTCAAGTCCTATCTGGCGGATATCTATCTCAGAAGATAGTGTTGTGTGATTCCTGCTCTGCCCCATAGCCATTGACCTGTTGGGTGCTGCAAGGTTCTATCTGGTCCCCCCCATGCTAATTAATACATCTACAAAGCCACTGGGAAAGGTCATCAGGAGGTACTACAGACTGCGATGTCACCAATCTGTGGGTGATACCCTGCTCTACCTTTCTTTTCCACTAAATTTTGAGGATGAAGTTGATGTTCTGAACTGGTACTTGAAGGCAGTAATAGGCTGGAGGAGAGCTGAAACTTAGTCCTGACAAGACAGAGGTTCTCTGGTGAGCAGAAAAGCAGACCTGGGGCTTCATCTCCCCTGACTTGGGATAGGGTTGTATTCCCGTTGAAAAGACAGGTTCACAACTGGGGAGTGCCGCTGGACACAGCAGTCCCCTTAGACAACCAGGTGGCTACTGTGGCTTGGAGTGCATTTGCACAACACCAGCGGGTGTGTCAGCTGTTCCCATTCCTGGTTTAGTCACTGGTCCATGCCTTAGTTACATCTAAACTTTACTTGGGGCAACCCTTGAAGAGTGGAAGCTGCAGCTAGAGCAGAATGCTGCGACTAGACTGCTGGTTGGGGCCAGTTGCCACGAGCAGATGTCCCTGATACTACAGCAATTACACTGGCCACCAATCCACTCCAGAGCCCAATTCAAGGTGTTGTCCTTTAAAGCCCTACTCGGCTTAAGATCTCCTAACTGTAAGAGTGGTTGAGCAGTGGAACAGACTGCCTTGGGAGGTGGTGGATGCTCCTACCCTGGACATTTTCAAGCGGAGGCTGGACAACCATCTTTCGGGTATGCCGTAGGGCTATCTTTCGGCTGTTCTCCTGCAGAGTGCGGGGGGTTGGACTAGATGACCTGCAAGGTCCCTTCCGGCTCTAACATTCTATGATTCTGTGAAGTCTTCAGGTGGGCAAGGTGTCAAAAGTCCCAAAGGGAAGAATGAAAGAGATAAACCGAGCTCACCGAAAGCACGGGTCTTTTTTCCAACACGCTGGGAAGAGAAAACTTGTCAAATACAGCTGCAGCCTTTATTTGATAATTGGCAGGAACTGGGAAAGGGGTAAATCAGTCCTAATCCGGAGGGGTCGGGAGAGCGAACGTTTCAGCTGTCGGGAAGATGATGCAAAGGGGAACTGCAAGCCGAGCCGACTTGACTGAGCATATCACATTTTCCGTCGGTTCAGTGAGCCAAAAGGAAGGCTTCCCACCCGCCGGTTGGAGCGAGAGCCGTTCATTTTGATCTCGGGGCCAGGAGATTGTCCCGCCGTCAGCATGTTTTGGCCCCCTCTCGCTCCCTTCCGCCAGCCTAAATCAAAGCAGAGATGAGTCGGCAAACTGCGGCAATTTCCCCTCCCGACCAGGTCTTGCAGTTTGGATCCCATAAACCTACATAACAAAGTTAGAGTCCGGCGGCACCTTTAAGACCAACAAAGTTTTATTCGAGGTATAAGCATTTGTGTGCAGGCAGACTTCTTCAGCTACGGTGAAATGGAAGTCACCAGTCCATACATATAGGCAGCAAATTGGAGATGGATGGGCAGATGTAGCCTTCTTAATCGTGGACGCACCTGCCCATCGATTTCTAATTCTGATACGTTTATTTCCTTCACTGTGTTTCCCCCCGGAATTAAACCCGAACAAATGGCAACCATATTTAGAGCTCAGTGGCACCTTTAAGACCAGCAAAGTTTTATCCAAGGTATGAGCTTTCGTGTGCAGGAACACTTTATCAAAGACATCGGAATGGAAGGTAAGGTTCAGACAGGGGCTGAACAGCAAATTAGCATGTAGGATGATGAAGATGGTGACTATATGGAGAGCCAGTTTGGTGTCGTGGTTAAGCGCGCGGACTCTAATCTGGGAGAACCGGGTTTGATTCCCCACTCCTCCACTTGCACCTGCTGGATGACCTTGGGGAAGCCATAGTTCTGTCGGAGCTGTTCTCGAAAAAGAGCAGTTTCTGTCAGAGCTCTCTCAGCCTCACCTCCGTCAAAGGGTGTCTGTTGTGGGGAGGGGAAGGGAAAGGAGTTTGTAAATCGCTCTGAGACTCCTTTGGGTAGTGAAGGGTGGGGTATAAATCCAATCTCTTCTTCTTCTTCTACCTCACAGGGTGTCTGTTGTGGGGAGAGGAAGGGAAAGGAGTTTGTAAGCCGCTCTGAGACTCCTTTGAGTAGTGAAGGGTGGGTATAAATCCAATCTCTTCTTCTTCTTCTTCTACCTCACAGGGTGTCTGTTGTGGGGAGGGGAAGGGAAGGGAGTTCATAAGCCGCTCTGAGACTCCTTTGGGTAGTGAAGGGAGGGGTATAAATCCAATCTCTTCTTCTTCTTCTTCTATCTCACAGGGTGTCTGTTGTGGGGAGAGGAAGGGAAAGGAGTTTGTAAGCCGCTCTGAGACTCCTTTGGGTAGTGAAGGGCAGGGTATAAATCCAATCTCTTCTTCTTCTTCTTCATATAAACTAAGCTTGTCGTTCCTGTTCAGTTCTTGAGCCTGTTGAACATCTTCATTATGCCATATGCTAATTAGCTTCTTCCGTAGAGTTTTGCCCCCAAACCAGAGCATCACCCCCCCCCCATGTCAGTCACCGATGTGCCTGCATCACTTCCGGGTCACTTGGGCAAATGGCATTTATTTCCGGCTTGTTGCCTGTTTGGGGTGGGGTAATGGGGGGGGGGAGGAGCAACCAAACGTGGAGGAACCCGGCCCATGCTGGGGGGGGGGTCTGGCATCCATATCTGGGGGTGGCACTTTCCAGCACCAGTAGCACAGGGGGCTCATTTCAATCAGTGAAATTGCAGGGTGGGGATGAGCTACAGCCCTCTATTTCTACACTATGGCCTTCCCTCTAATAAAGTTGGTATCCAGATAGGACTCCCCCACCCCCTTTATTGCCTTTCTTTCATCCGTCCCGTAAATGGTGGGTGGGGAATCACAATGAGACCACCTCTATCTGTCCAGGCTATGACTGGAGGCGGGCTACAAATAACTCCCCTTACTCAATTTGACCTTTTTTGGACCACCTTTTTTCATCCCGACTTCCCTCCAAGGAGCTCAGATACGATTCTCCTCTCCCCCATGGCAACTTCGCGATAACCCTGCGGAGCAGGTTTAAGGTGAGGGAGAGTGACTGGCCCCAGGTTATCCAGCAAACATCATGGGCCGAGCAGTGATTGGAACACAGCTCTCCAGACCCGTGTTGCCTCTAAGCTGAGTTAGTGTGAGCTATCTCAAAGTGCTTTAGCCTCTGGCACACACATTTTTGCTTTAGTTCAGGAAGGATGGCTTCACTGAGAAGTCCATCAGTGGCTATTAGCCACAGGGTATAGATGGGAACTCTCAGTCTGGGGCAGGTGATGCACTCTATTCTTGGTGCTGGAGGGGGCAGCAGTGGGAGGGCTTCTGGTGTCCTGGCCCCACTGCTGGACCTCCTGATGGCACCTGGTATATTTTGGCCGCTGTGTGACAGAGTGTTGGACTAGATGGGCCATTGGCCTGATTCAACATTGGCTTCTCTTATGTTCTTATGTTCACAGCAAACTAATTTCTGCAGCAGCCCAATCGCTCGCTCACAACTTGGATGCCAGCAGCTCACAAAGTAGAATTTTTGCTCACAAGACACCACAGCTTAGAGGGAGCATTGCTCCAGACCTATTCCAGCACTCAAACTATGGCACCGGCTATCCATTAAGCATGTTGAACCAGTCTTGTGGCTACCATGACATGTTTCTATTGGGTTAAATGCAAAAAAGAAATATCATCTGCCTTGGAAGCACAGAAGCTTCACACAGTGTCCCTGATATTCCACATTTCCCGGTTAAGTGGAAAATGCCATTTCAAACAAATTACAAAGACGACCTGGCTCCAATGGGAACAAGAGAAAGTAATTTTACTTACAAAAATAGAAGCACATCTTGCATGACATATTCATGGAGGTGCCTTTAACCTACTGTGACTGGATGAACTTGAAAAAAGGTTCATTTGCTACAGCTCCAAGCCCAGGTAAGAGAGGGAGGAAAAGAGAGATCCCATATAAGATGAAACACAGAAGGCAATTAAGAAACAATGAGCCAGTTAGGTGTAGCGGTTAAGAGCATGGATCTGGGAGAACTGGGTTTGATTCCTCACTTCTCCACATGCAGCTGCTGGTGTGACCTTGGGTCAGTCACAAGTTCTGTCAGAGCTGTTCTCTCAAGGGCAGTCCTTGAAAGAGCTCTCTCAGCCCCACCTACCTCACAGGGTATCTGTTGTGCGGAGGGGAAGGGAAAGGAGATTGTAAGGTACTCAGACTCCTTTGGGTAGTGAAGGGCGGGGTATATATCCAATCTCCTCCTCCTCCTCCTCTTCCTCTTCCTGATGAGAGGGTGGGGCCAACTGCCAAGTGTCCCCCAGTAAGAGATTTATCTTAACCCTTTCCCTCCCTGATCCTCTTGCATGCAGCAGAGTTATAAAGTTGCCACTGGACTCAAACTTTGTTAAAATATCCAAGTTTCTCCATCCCGGATTCAAACAGTGATGGGTCACAGTTGACATCCATCTCTCAAAGCAAACGGAAGAAGAGTTCGGCGGGTGAAAATGTCAATGGGAGTCATAATGGAGGGTACTAAAAAGAAGCCAACTTGAGCCTCTTTAGCGGACGCTTTCATCATTCAGGACCGGCTGCCTCTGTCTAGCATTTACAACAGAAACCTTTCTCTTTCGGAGCCAGACACTGTAAAAAAAAAAAAAAAAAGCAGGAAGCGGCTCTTTGGATTTGTTCTGCTTTGTAGACTTTGGTGAAGCGAAGGACACTGTCGGCACCATTAAAAGGACATCGTTTCCCTGTCCTGCGCTCTTTGCTTTCTTTAGAGGCAATAAATATAGAAAGCAAAAGGGAAAAAAAAAGCAGAAAGGCAGAGGTTTCAAGGAAGAGGGTGACGCTTGGGAGCTTTTAAAGGCTTGGATGAGAACCCAGATTCTGGCGGCGGTGCAAAGCTCCGTCAAGGCATAGCCGACTTGCAGCGGCCCCCGTAGGATTTTAAAGGCAAGAGTCATTCAGAGGTGCTTTGCCGTTATCTGCCTTGGTGTGGCAATCCTGCACTTTCCAGGTGGTTTCCCATCCACCTCTGATCAGTGTTCCCTCTAAGGTGAGTTAGTGTGAGCTAAAGGTAAAGGTAAAGGTTCCCTTGCTTGAAAGCCAGTCGAATCCGACTAGGGTTGCGGTGCTCATCTCCGTTTCAAAGCTGAAGAGCTAGCGCTGTCCAAAGACGTTTCCGTGGTCATGTGGCCGGCATGACTAAACACCAAGGCGCACGAAACGCTGTTACCTTCTCACCGAAGTGGTACCTATTTATCTACTTGCAATTTCTTGCTTTCAAACTGCTAGGTTGGCAGGAGCTGGAACTAGAGACGGGCACTCGCTCCGTCATGCGGCACTCTCGGGTCTCAAACTGCTGAACTACTGACCTTCCACAGCCTGCAGTTCAGCGTCTTAACCACTTGAGCCATCGCAGCTCTTCCTATGAGCTAGCTCATAGTTTTTTAGCCTCAGGCTCACACATTTTTGTCTTCGCTCAGGAAGGATGGCTCCAGAGCAAATTAATTTAGGCAGTCGCCAAACCACCTGCTCACAACTTTAATGCCAGTAGCTCAGAAAGTAGAATTTTTGCTTAGAGGGAGCATTGCCCCTGATTAGCTTCCAAAATGGGGAGAAGAAGAAGAAGAAGAAGAAGAAGAAGAAGAAGAGGAAGAGGAAGAGGAAGAGGAAGAGGAAGAGGAAGAAGAAGAAGAAGAAGAAGAAGAAGAAGAAGAAGAAGAAGAAGAAGAAGAAGAAGAAGAAGAGGAGGAGGAGATTGGATTTCTACCCTGCCCTTCACTACCCGAAGGGGTCTCAGAGCAGCTTACAAACTCCTTTCCCTTCCCCTCCCCACAACAGACACCCTGTGAGGTAGGTGGGGCTGAGAGACCTCTTGACAGAAACTGCTCTTTTTCAAGAACAGCTCTTATCAGAACTATGGCTTGCCCAAGGTCATCCAGCAGGTGCAAGTGGAGGAGCGGGGAATCAAACCTGGTTCTCCCAGATTAGAGTCCGCGCACTTAATCCTGACACCAAACTCACTGGTAGAGCGCCTGTTTGGCATGCAGAAGGTCCCAGGTTCAGTCCCCGGCATCTCCAGTTAAAAGGATCCGATAGGAAGAGATGTGACAGATCTCAGCCAATGACCTTGGAGAGCCACTGCCAGTCTGAGTAGACAACACTGACTTCGACAGACCAAGGGTCTGATTCCATATAAGGCAAACCAAAGATCTGCCTTGTCCGTAACCGTCACGAAAGGCATGATGGCAATCATTGCCCCCGGTTGCTTGCCTCACAAGCATCCCGCCTCTGAATCTGGGGACCAGTGTTCCCACTAAGCTGAGTCAGTGTGAGCTGGCTCACAGATCTTTAGCCTCCGGCTCGCACATTTTCATCTTCGCCCGGGAAGGAGGGCTCCAGAGCAAACGAAATTTCTGCAGCAGCCAAATCGCTCACTCGCAACTTGAAGGCCAGTAGCTCACAAAGTAGGATTTTTGCTCACAGGACCCCACAGCTCAGAGGCAGTTTTGCCGGGGACTGTGTTTTGCTCGTCCAGCCGGCGGCATGGATCTCCATGCTTCACCAGAAACGCCACCCTTTCCCCCCCCTGCCCTCGCGTAGGATTCTGGAATGAGCCCCAATGGTGTTGAAGTACTTAACTGGGGCCGCCTTCTGCCACGGTGGGCTTGGCGGCCCACCCTTTTAGAGGTGCTGTAGGTGGACAGCACCCCTACTTTAGCCGGATGCACCTGCTTCCCCTTCAGCATCTCCAGGTGGGTTCCCTCCCCTTTCTTTGTTCAATACGCTGGTACCAAAAAAAGAAAAAAGAAAAAAGGATATTATTATGCCTTGCTTGATTACAAAAATAGCCTCAGCCTTGTTTTACCAGGCGGCATTCGGCGAGGATGAAATCCAAATTCTCCCTTGCATTAGGGTGACTCAGAGGGAAAGGCGCGTGGCTTTTTCCATAATTGCCTGGCAGAAAGAGAGCTTGAAAGGGCTGCGGGATTCTACATTGCTTGCTTGTTTTCGCCGTGTCCCACGGGCGCCAAATGCAGAAGAAATATGGGAGGATCAGAAGAAGAAGAGGAGGAGAAGGAGGAGGAGATTGGTTTTATACCCCACCCTTCACTTAGAGTCTCAGAGCAGCTTACATTCTCCTTCCCTTCCCCTCCCCACAACAGATACCCTGTGAGGTAGGTGGGGCTGAGAGAGCTCTTTCGAGGGCTGCACATGAGAGAACAGCTCTGAGAGAACTTGTGACTGACCCAAGGTCACACCGGCAGCTGCATGTGGAGGAGTGGGGAATCAAACCCAGTTCTTCTCGATTAGCATCCATGCACTTAACCGCTACACCAAACTGGCTTTCTTTGGGTAGGGCATGAAATGGGATGGCCCACATGAGATACAGACATAGCAGTGTGCACTCCCATCCCTTCCACGTTCAGGACCAAGGATAGTTCCCCTTCTCTAAATGGAGCCCAAAGCTTATGTTCGTTTTATATTGACTTCATTTACACCCACACCCTTTTCTCCCCCGTGGGGACCAAAAGCAGCGTACAACATTGTCCTCATCTCCCCTGTTCTATCCTCACAACAACCCTGTGAAGTAGATTAAACTCAGAGTATGTGACTGGCCCATAGTCACCCAGCAGGCTTCCATGGCAGGGTGGGGATTCAATTTTTGGTCTTCCACATCCTAGTCTGGTACTCTAGGTAAAGGTAAAGGTTTCCCTTGTTCGAAAGCCAGTTGAATCCAACTCTAGGGATATGGTGCTCATCTCCATTTCCGAGCCGAAGAGCCAGCGCTGTCCAAAGACATTTCTGTGGTCATGTGGCTGGCATGACTAGATGCTGAGGTGCACGAAATGCTGTTACCTTCCCACCAAAGTGGTACCTATTTATCTACTTGCAATTTCTTGCTTTCGAACTGCTAGGTCGACAGGAGCTGGGGCCGGAGACAGGAGCTCACTCTGTCATGCAGCACTTGGGTCTCGAACTGCTGAACTACTGACTTCCCAGCCTGCAGTTCAGCGTCTTAACCACTTGAGCTACCGCAGCCCATTGTCTGATACCGTTGGGCCACTCACCCTTTCCCAATTTGGTCTGAGGATAAAAATGAGGAAGGAAGAACCATGTATGTCGCTTTAAGCTCCTTGGAAGACGAGCAATTTTTTTTTTAAAAAAAAAAATGTCAAGCAACAGAAACCTTTTGGTGAGATTCAGGAAACTTTACTCGTGAGAGCGAGGAATCAGGCTTCTCATGAGGGGCACCTCTGGAATTCTTTCCCCTCCGACACAGTTGTTTTTCAGTCCAGCCTGATTGACTACAGGGAATCAGCCAAATTTCACAGCAAAGCTGTTCAGCAACCAAATGCACCACACCCTGGCCGCGATCACACGAGTCGTTTGGCCTGACACAGCCACTCCTCCCCTCTGGATCAAATGGGCGCAGTCAGACAGCCACGTCTGTCAGGCGTTCCCCAGCCATACTTAGAAAAGAAGAAGAGATTGGATTTATACCCCATCCTTCACTACCCAAAGATGTCTCAGAGCAGCTTACAAACCCCTTTCCCTTCCCCTCCCCACAGCAGACACCCTGTGAGGTAGAAGAAGAAGAAGAAGAGATTGGTGGTGGCATCGCCCTGACCTGGATAGCCCAGGCAAACCAGATCTTATCAGATCTTGGAAGCTAAGCAGGGTCAACTCTGGCAAGAAGAAGAAGAAGAAGAAGAAGAAGAAGAAGAAGAAGAAGAAGAAGAAGAAGAAGAAGAAGAAGAAGAAGAAGAAGGAGGAGGAGGAGGAGGAGGAGGAGGAGGAGGAGGAGGAGGAGGAGGAGGAGGAGGAGGAGGAGATTGGATTTATACCCCCTTCACTACCCAAAGGTGTCTCAGAGCCCCTCCCCACAACTCGGAAGATCTCAGAAGCTAAGCAGGGTCAACTCTGGCAAGTAGAAGAAGAAGAAGAGATTGGATTTATATCCCCCCTTCACTACCCAAGGGAGTCTCAGAGCAGCTTACAAACTCCTTTCCCTTCCCCTCTCCACAACAGACACCCTGTGAGGTAGGTGGGGCTGAGAGAACTCTTGACAGAAACTGCTCTTTTTCAAGAACAGCTCTTATTAGAACTATGGCTTGCCCAAGGTCATCCAGCAGGTGCAAGTGGAGGAGTGGGGAATCAAACCAGGTTCTCCCCGATTAGTGTCTACACACTTACCACTACGCCAAACTTATCCCATCACAGGACGACTGGGAGCTGGGTTAAAAAGGCACCACATCACAACTGGTTTTTTTTGGTTGCCTGTGCAGTCAGTGTGCATGGTCAGATGTTTGAACATGGGGGAGCATGTGAAGAGTGGATTTGGCAGTCTGAACTGTATTCACGCACATGGATTTTAAACTTTTTGAAAGCCCCTTGCTGAGGTCCCCATAAGTCTTGGATGGGAGACCACCAAGGAACACTCTGCAGAGGAAGGGAATGGAAAATCACCTCTGCTGCTCACTTGCCTCAAAAGCCCCTTGCTGGGGTCACCGTTTGTTGGAAACTAAGCAGGGTCACTACTTGGATGGGAGACCACCAAGGAAGACTCTGCAGAGGAAGGGAATTCCAAGGTACCTCTGCTTCCCACTTGCCTTGAAAGCCTCTTGCTGGGTTTGCCGTAATCTGGCTGTGACTTGACGGCACTTTACACATGCAAATCTATGCCCTGGGGGGAAGGCAGTATGGCATAGCCTGATCTTGTCAGATCTTGGAAGTTAAGCAAGGACAATACTGGGATGGGAGACCACCAAGAAAGGTGCTTCAGAGGAAGGCAATGGCAAACCACCTCTCCTTTTCTCTTGCCTTGGGTGCCCCTTGCTGGGGTTGCCAGAAGTCTTGGATGGGAGACCACCAATGAAGACTGCAGAGGCAGGCAATTGTAAACCACCTCTACTCCTCACTTGCCTTGAAAGTCCCTTGCTGGGTTCACCATATGTCTTGGATGGGAGACCATGGCAAACCACCTCTGCTCCTCACTTGCCTTGAAAGTCCCTTGCTGGGTTCACCATAAGTCTTGGATGGGAGACCATCAACAAAGACTGCAGAGGAAGGCAATGGCAAACCACCTCTGCTGCTCACTTGCCTTGAAAGTCCCTTGCTGGGTTCACCATATGTCTTGGATGGGAGACCACCAAGGAAGGCTCTGCAGAGGAAGGCAAGGGCAAACCACCTCTGCTGCTCACTTGCCTTGAAAGTCCCTTGCTGGGTTCACCCATAAGTCTTGGAGGGGAGACCACCAAGGAAGGCTCTGCAGAGGAAGGCAAGGGAAAACCACCTCTGCTGCTCACTTGCTGGGGTCACCATAAGTTGGAAGCTAAGCAGGGTCAGTGCTTGGAAGGGAGACCACCAAGGAAGACTCTGCAGAGGAAGGCAATGGCAAAACCCACCTCTACTTCTCGCTTGCCTCAAAAGCCCCTTGCTGGGGTTGCCAGATGTCGCCTGCAACTTGACGGCACTTTAAACACTTTAAATATGGGAAGGAAGGCTGTACGGTATAGCCCAATCTTGTCAGATCTCAGAAGCTAAGCAGGGTCAGTACTTGAAAGGGGGACCCCAAGGAAAGCTCTGCACGGGAAGGCAACAGCAAACCCCCTCTGCTTCTCACTTGCCTTGAAAGTCCCTTGTTGGGATTGCTATAAGTCAGTGGTGGCTGGACAGCACATATGGGCATAAACCAAGGACTCTTCTCTCTGTTCCAAACACACAGGAAGGATAGAGTAGGTTGGACCTGGGAGGAGCCTGAGTATAAAGCAGGCTTGTTCCCATCAAGCACCAACTGATCAAGCTCCAACCAATCCAGGATGTGGCAGCATGAGTCCTCACTGGGACTCTGCATACGGCACATATCCAACGTGTTCTCTGTGAGCTGCACTGGTTTCTGGTGGAATGCCAGATCAGGTTCAAGGTTATAGTATTAACATTTAAGGTCCTTAATGGTCAGGGACCCCTGTATCTTCAGGACCGCCTGTCCTGGTATACCCCCCGGAGAGCGCTACTGTACACTTGGTCAATGAGAACATGGTGGAAGTCCATGGCCTGAGAGACATCTGGCTGTCCTCAACCAGGGCCAGGGTGTTCTCAGCCCTGGCCCCAACCTGGTGGAACTCTCTGCCGAAAAAAAACATCCACGCCCTGCAGGACTTAATACAGTTCCACAGGGCATGTGAGGCAGGGATGTTTTGCCAGTTGTTTGTTTGAGGACAGTGATGGTTTTCCATCTGGCTGGCGCTCCAGTTTCTCCTGCATCCCCACCACCACAATGTGGCAGTGGCATATTTTTGGCAGTGCCATCGCCATCTTACTTTTTATGGGTTATTACTATTGTAGAAGTCACTATCAAAAATAATAACGGCACTATTGTAGAAGTCACTATCAAAAATAATAACAGCACACAAATAAATGCAATATAAATATATTATTAACAAATCACGTACAATACAAGTACAAGGATCAATATGCTCAAATACTGATACAATAATCTTCCAAAATTCTATGCAATCTTCCACAATGTTCAAAATTCTCAAAATTCTTACGAAGACTCCGGATTAAACTTCGTTTTGTGGATGAAACTTCATCAGAAGTAATCATAAACAGCGTGAGCAGTGTGTCTTATTCTTTAATTTCAGCAGGGCTATTTTTGGGCAGGAACACACAGGAACGGAGTTGCGGCTGGCTCCCGAGTTGGCCACGCCCAGCAGGAACTCATTAGCATAACAGACCACACCCAACAGCAGAAACTCATTAGGACTGGCTACATTAAGGGTGTGTGGGGCCTAACATGCAAAGGAGTTCCTGCTACCAAAAAGCCCTGGGTTTTGACAACAAACAAGGTAAACAGAATAAGAAGCAAAAGGTGGGTGTGGCTGGATGATTGCACTTCTGGTAACATGGGGGTGTGGCCTAATAATGCTGTCAGGGGTGTGGCCTGTTATGCTAATGAGTTCCTGCTGGGCTTTTTCTACAAAAAGAGCCCTGAATTTCAGTCTTTATTCTTTAATTTCAGTCTTTAATTAAAGAATAAGACACACTGCACATGCTGTTTATTATTACTATTGTATTCATAATATAAACCATGGACTGCAAGGAGATCAAATCATTCAATCCTAAAAGAAATCAACCCTGACTGTTCCCTGGAAGGCCGGATACTGAAGCTGAAACTCAAATCCTTTGGCCACCAAATGAGAAGGGAGCACTCACTGGAGAAGACCCCGATGGTGGGAAAGATTGAAGGTTGAAGAAGAAGGGGGCAGCAGAGGATGAGATGGTTAGACGGTGTTATCGATGCAACGAACATGAAAATGAGCAAACTCCGGAGGGATGGAAGACAGGAGGGCCTGGTGTGATGTGGTCCATGGGGTTGTGAAGAGTTGGACTCGACTGTCAACTGAACAACAACATTTAAGGTATGGATGTTAAATACGATTTTACTCTGTGTAGGTTTTATACTGATGTACACTGCCTGGAGCCCTGTCTTACAGGGAAGGGTGGCTTAAAAATCGAACTAAATAAATAAATAAATAAATAACGGACAAATCAGGATTTGCATGGGAGAACGGAATTCAGTCTTCCTATGGTCACATTTCCAGCCCAGTTTTCATAGACAGACTCTCTGAAACTCTCCGCCTTCTCATGGATTGCCTGGAGAGAGTTTCTATCTTAGCAGTGTCCTCTTGTGACATCCCAAATGTATTCCAAAAGACACTTAAGAAGCAATTAGCATTGCCTTAATAAGTGGGGGCAGAGAGAAAGAATGGCAGATTATGTGAATGAACTGTTTTAAACTGAGGGGAATTGAGGCGGAACGGAAAAAAAGCCAGATCAATAGAGATCACAGAAAAGGGCAAACATTATTTCCTTCCCTCTAATGGTTTAAAAGAAAAAAAAAATTTCGATATTATATTGTTCCTGCTGGGTAGGTCAAGGTAAATCTATTCATTTTATTTGCACTGGATTTTTTTTTAAAAAATGAATGATGCAAAGTTATTCTCAGTATTGAGATGAATAATATGCTGTTGACTCACAACTGACTCATGGTAACCCCATGCACAGGTCATTTAAGGCAAGAGGTGGTTTGCCATTGCCTTCCTCTGCATAGCAGACTGGGATTATGGGTATTATCTCAGCTGAAAAGTTAGCGAAATCCAGGAAATGAATATTGGAAATTTAAGTTCAGGTCTCTCAGGAGACCTGCTTTACCCTAGCAGAGGCCTCAGAGAACACAGCCAGTACCTGCTGAATACCCAATCCTCAAGAAAGCCAGCTTGGTGTAGTGGTTAAGAGCAGCAGGAGAACTGGGTTCGATTCTCCACTCCTCCATTTGAAACCAGCTGGGTGACCTTGGGCAAGTCACAGTTTTCTCTCAGTTTAAGAATAAGCATAGCTTGCCACCTAGTGGTGCCAAAAAGGAGCTACAATTTCAGGCCACCAGACAGTCCTTAGGGATCTCCTGGCTATTCGACACACAATGCCATCAGTGTTCCCTCTAAGATGAGTTAGCGTGAGCTAGCTCACAGTTTTTTAGCCTCCAGCTCACACATTTTTGTCTTAGCTCAGGAAGGGTGACCCTAGGGCAAACTAATTTATGCAGCAGCCAAATCACTTGCTCACAACTTTAATGCCAGTAGCTCACAAAGCAGAAGTTTTGCTCACAAGCCTCCACAGCTTGGAGGGAGTATTAAATGCCATACACTAATTTTTAATTTAATTTTAACCTGAGCACCCAGAGACTGGGTGAAAAGACATGTTTTGCTCTGGTGCCTAAAGGACAGTAAGACAGACAGCTGATGAGCCTGAAGCGGAAGAACATTCCAAAGGTGAGGTGCCACCACTATAAAAGCCCTGTCTCTGGTTGACACTTGCCTCACCCATGTAGGCAGGGGTACAGAAAGCAGGGAGGAGAATCTTTTTTTTTGTGAATAAACTCTCCTAAAAAGGAGAGAATTTTATTACTTTTTATAAAAAGAAAAGGGGAAGGTATATAGAAGGATTAAGAAAAAGAGTGGAGTGAATTTTTCCTGTTAGAAGATTAGTTTTGGTTAATATAATTACAAATTTTGGCAACCATCATGGTTGGAAGATCTTCTTTTCATCTTACAAAAGTCCAAAATAACTCTGTTAGTAAAGTTAGTAAAGTCCATTGGGGTTAGTTATTAATCAGCTCCTTTCTGACGTTCCACGAACTACTTCTTTGGATATCTTCCTTTTACATCTCTCAAGTTGTACGATGGGCCCTCTTTAGGCTTCTTGTCTCCCACTCCAGCTCCTCCCTCTTCCGGATCGCTGTCTTCCTTGCTGCTTGAATCGGTCCAAATTGCGAGTGCTGCATCTTCCTCTGTACTGGCATGTCTCTTCAGAAATTCTTGTGTTTTGAAGACGGAGTCTATCTTCTCTCTTTTGTCGTTATATTTAAAAATTAGTCCTTAGGGAATGCACCATCTGTAAATTGTCTGATGTCTTTGTAAGAACGTGGTCAATCCTTTATATGCTTTTCTTTTCATACGGATTTCATAGGGAACATCTTTCAAAGTTCTAATGGTCTGCTCCCCAATTTTCAATGGCACCGCTGAAACTGAACGCAGAATTTGATCTCTGGTACGCTGCTTTGTAAACTTGACAACCACTTCTGCTGGCAGATTATTTTTCTTTGTAAAGGTTGAATAGGCTCTGTAGGCCATATCCATCTCTTCTTTCAATTCCAACGCTTCTCTGACAGTTAGAGGTGCCAAGGCATTCGCCAATATAGTTCTGAGATCCTCTTTTTCCTCTTCTTTGATGCCCTGAAAGCGGAGAGTCCGATTTGATTTTTCCATCTGTAACATTAAAATTCTTTTTTCTTGCATATCCTGATGTTTTTCTAATTTATTGACCTTTTTCTTTATTTTCTTGGTGTCTTCCGTTGAGACCAAACATTTTTGCGCAATCTCCTCCATCTTCTTTGATGTTTCTGTTAATTGTTTTTGTTGACTGTTGAGAACACTTTCCATGTTACACAGAGTTTCGCTGATTTTCTGCATTTGATCCAGCAGAGGGCGCAGTGACTCGCTTTTCTGTTGATTGACAGCTAACTCCGGTAGGGGGGTGCTCAGACCAGAAGTCCCTCCCCCCTTCTTTTCCGGCTTCTGCGGGACCTTTTTCAATGCGGACATCTTTTTAATTGTTTACGCTACCAAAGTTCGTGCCGCGCCACTCAGGAGACTAACAAACTCTTAATCTTCAGTGTTTCCCCAAAGGTATCTTCACCAACTCTTTTTCCCCTTTACCCCCCTCCGCTTTTCTTTTATAAGTCCCGTTTCTCAAGGGGGTGGGGATTCCTCCCTCCTCCCATCCGCTTATACGCTTGCGGGAGGGTTCGGATTTTCGCTTCAAAATAGATCTCCAACTCACGGTTCGATGCCAAGTCTTTCCATTTGACTTTAACTCGATCGCTTTGTTCACTCCTGGAAGTCGGTGGCGTTGCTAAGTCCCATTACAGGCACGATGCAGCGGGGCCGATTGGGGCGGGGAGAAAGCCTCAATTTCCCGGCTGTTTGCCGGCAAAGAGGCTACTCCCCAAGCGCCCCCGGTTCGGAGCCTTTGCCTAAGGCTCACTAGGGTCTTTCGCATAAGCGAAGACCCCCCCAAACTGCGCGTGGGCTAACCATCTCCGGGAGCGTCCCGAGAGGTGGCCGCCATTTGCTCCGCCGAAACCGAAAGTCCGCAGGGAGGAGAATCTCAACTGGTGGGCTGGATAGTATAGGAAGTGGTGGTCCTTCAAGTACCACAGCCTCAAGACTAATAATATACCTGATTGAAATAAATCCTTGCAAGGGCCATTTCATAGAAAAAGAGCTGCAGGAGCTCATTAGCATACCTAATAGGCTATTAGAATAATGGCTCATTAGCATATGCCATGCCCCCTGACATCACTGGAAGTGATGTCAGAAGCAGAAGCAAAAAGGGGGAGGCATCTTCAAAAGCCTCCCTCCCCTTCCCCAGCTGGCCTGCCAAGACGGGCTGGGGGGTGGGGGAAGCAAGAGAGACGGGGTTTAAAGTTTAAACCCCTTCTTTCTGGAATCGCACCACAGCAGTGGCACGATTTTCCCATTATATTCTATGAGGCCAGACTTTAAACCCCTTCTCTCTTCGCTTCCCCCACCCAGCCCGCCTTGGCAGGCCGGCTGGGGAAGGGAAGGGGAGTCTTTTGAAGATGTCTTTCCCCCTTTTTGGCTTCCCCAGCCAGCCTGCCAAGGTGTGGGGGTGAAGCGAAGAGAGATGCAGTTTAAACTTTAAACCCCTTCTCTCTGGAGTCGCACTGCATTCTAGAGAAAAGGAGCTTGGGGGCGGGGGCAGGGAGCTGGGGGTAGGGCTTGCCACCACCACCATTTGTGCCCGCTCCTGGGCTGCCGGAGCAGCACTCTGGTGTGCTCCAGCTCCAAATGACCACCAAGGAAGACTCCGCAGAGGAAGGCCATGGAAAAGCACCTCTTTTTCTCACTTGCCTAGTGGTGGTCACCATAAGTTGGCTGAGACCTGATGGCATTTCACACACACACACACACACACCACACCACACCACATACAGAGTAACCTTTCCAGACAGTTGCTGGAAAAAGGAGTTCTAAAAGGGAGGGTCTGCTTAGATTTGGAAAAGTCCATTCTCAGTAGCAGCTGGTTCCTCAAAAAAGTGGAGAAGTCAGAACACCCTGCTAGTTGTTCCCATATGAAGCTCTTCTTAGTTAAATTCCATTCATTCATTCATTCATTCATTCATTAATTCATTCATTCATTCATTCATTCAATTTATAAACTGCCCTCCCCTGTTTTGCACAGGGCTCAGGGCAGTGAACAACAATTCCAACAGACATGATTTCAGATCAGATCAAAACCGTCAAAACAATGAATTATGCCAGTACTGGCCATGGAAGCTGTTCCATCAGATTTTATTGCCCAATAGGACCTCCATAAGAACATAAGAGAAGCCAATGTTGAATAAGGCCAATGGCCCATCTAGTCTAACACTCTGTCACACAGTGGCCAAAAATACCAGGTGCCATCAGGAGGTCCAGCAGTGGGGCCAGGATGCTAGAAGCCCTCCCACTGCTGCCCCCCCCAAGCACCAAGAATAGAGTGCATCACCTGCCCCAGACTGAGAGTTCCTATCTATACCTTGTGGCTAATAGCCACTGATGGACTTCTGCTCCATATGTTCATCCAATTCCCTCTTGAAACTGTCCATGCCTGTAGCCGCCACCACCTCCTGTGGCAGTGAATTCCATGTTCAAAGGACCTCCAGATGTTGGACACAAACAACAGGGCAATAGCCCGCATAGTCTTAGTGTAATTTTTTTCCCCAGTGGCATTTGGCTGATTGCTGTGAGAAATCAAAATTTTGGACAAGGTGTGGAGCAGGAGTCCTCCAGCTCATTGAGCCTGTGGGAACTTTTTAGATTCTGAGAACAGGTGCGGGTCTGAGCACAAAATGGTGGCCATTGGGACCGAGGCCAGGCACAAAATGTTGGGAGTTTCCAAGCCAGGCATCCATCAAGCATCTGAATGGATGCTCTCTGTACATACAATAGTGGTGCCTCTTAGGATTTCCTCAACATCTGCTCCTCTAGTGAAGTCTCTGTGCTTTGAGGGAGAGATGCTTTTGAGGAGAAAGGAATGGGTGCTGGAAAACACAGGGCTATTTTTGGGCAGGAATGCACAGGAACTGAGTTGGCCACGCCCAGCAGGAACTCATTAGTATAATAGGCCACACCCAACAGCAGAAACTCATTAGGATTGGCTGCATTAGGGGTGTGTGGCCTAACATGCAAAGGAGTTCCTGCTACAAAGAAAGCCCTGGGTTTTGACAACAAACAAGGTCAACAGAATAAGAAGCAAAAGGTGGGTGTGTCTGGTAACATGGGGTGTGTAGCCTAATATGCTAATGACCTATGCTGTCAGGGGTGTGGCCTGTTATGCTAATGAGTTCCTGCTGGACTTTTTCTACAAAAAAAGCCCTGAGAAAACATATTGACCATGAAGGAGGTAGGAAAGATTCTTAAGTGTAAGGATGTATCACTGGTGACCGAAATCAAGATCATTCATGCCATAGCATTCTCCATTAAGATATGTAGATCCAGTTGGTCAGCCATGTTGGTCTGAAGCAGTAGAACAAATGTAGAGTCCAATGGCACCCTTTACCTTGGATAAACCTTTGTTGGTCTTAAAGGTGCCCCTGGACTCTACATTTGTTCATATGTGTGGGTTGTGAGAGCTGAACGATGAAAAAAGCTAACCGGAAGAAAGTTGATTCCTTTGAAATGGGGTGCTGGAGAGTTTTATGGCTACCATCAGGGCTATTTTTGGTCAGGAACACACAGGAACGGAGTTCCGGCTGGCTCCCAAGTTGGCCACGCCCAGCATGAACTCATTAACATAATAGGCCACACCAAACAGCAGAAACTCACTAGGATTGGCTACATTGGGGGGTGTGGCCTAACATGCAAAGGAGTTCCTGCTCCAAAAAAAGCCCTGGGTTTTGACAACAAACAAGGTCAACAGAATAAGAAGCAAAAGGTGGGTGTGGCTGGATGGCCACACTTCTGGTAACATGGGGGTGTGGCCTAATATGCTAATATGCTGTGCTGTCAGGGGTGTGGCCTATTATGCTAATGAGTTCCTGCTGGGCATTTTCTACAAAAAAAGCCTTGGCTACCATGGACCACCAAAAAGACAGATAAGCTGGTTCTAGAGCAAATCATGCCTGAATTCTCCCTAGAAGCAAAAATGACTAAACTGAGGCTACGGTACTTTGGCCACATCATGAGAAGAGAAGAGTCACTGGAGAAGACAATAATGCTAGGAAAAGTTGAAGGTAGCAGGAAAAGAGGAAGACCCAACATGAGATGCAAGGCCTGTGCAAGGCTGTTAATGACAGGATGTTTGGGAGGTAATTAATTCATAAGGTCGCCATAAGGCAGGAAAGACATGATGACGCATGCCCCCACACTAAGACCCATGTCTTTTTGCACCCCCAGATCCTCTGGCCTGTGGAAGTCAGACGGGTTGGATGAATCCATTCTTCTGATGTTAAGTCTCGGTCTTTTGATTAAAGCAGGTATTTGCTCGCGTGCTTTCAAGAAGTAGTTCGGCTGCCCTGAGAACTCTTGGGGCACATTAATAAAGGCCCTTTTTGGTGATTCTCCAACAGTTTCTTCATACCTTGAAAATGAGTCATGATCCATGCTTGCAGGACGACACCCGACCCTCTCAGAACCCCCTTCTCAGGATAGACTCCATAGGAAATCCAATGAAGCACCCTGGGTGGGCCGTCAACCCATCTCCTGAACATTGTCGATAAGTCTATGTCATGCATGCTTTCCAAATTAATTCAATCATTGGCAACAGGACACATTTCTCCTTCCCGTCACGTCATCTAGGTTTCCCTTAGCAGGACCCCCTTATAACAGAAGGTCTGGATAATCCAATGACAGCTCAGAGTCTAACCCTTTCACCATTGGGGCTTGGATTTTAATGTTCTACCAATTACAGTATAAGCCAGACTTCACCAATGAGAAGTCAGATCCTCAGTTTTGGCTCCAGGCCATTGAGGATTATAGGTCCATACCAGTTTCAGCAAATAGCTCTGTTTCATCATCTGAGCCCAAGTCAGTCCAGGTACATAAAACGTGCTTGCAAAGACCTCCATTCCTGAGGTTGGTTCTGCTCCCAAACCATCTTCCATCATGATTGACCCTGGAATAACTGGACTTCCCCTTCAAGACAGGAAGAGTATGCCTTATCCAGCTCCCATTCTGCACCCTTTCCCAAAATGACCTTCCACATCTTTCTGTCTGCTCCCCCATCTCTTAGTCTCTCCCTCCTCTGCCATCAACCGGTCATCAGCTGGCCAACTACAGCCATCTGGTCTTCTCCCATGTCCTCCTCACCTGGAGAGGGACTCCTCCCTTTCTACCCCAACAATCCTTCCCCATTCGTCCCTTTGCATTTTTGGTGGCTCTGTGGTGAACCCTCACACCTGTCTCTTCTCTCTGGCTTGGTTTCTCTGGGCTAATCATGTGGGAAGGACACCGTTTCGAGATTCCCCTTACAACAGGGACGACAGCTTCATATCTATCCTCTCTGCTGGTCCCCCAACAGCGTGGAGCATTTACCTTGGCCAGATGTAACGCCATGCCGTCTGCCATTCTATCGGGGCAGATGCAATAAGGTTCCCCATTTGGCCAGATTCTGCCCATGCAGAAAGAATTGTGTGGAATCCATCACTCATGTGCTTCTACACTGCAATTTATATGCGGACCTAAGGATCAGATTCTTATATCCTTTTGTAACCAAAATGGGGGCTTGTTCTGATGCACCCAAGGTGCACAGGCTCTTAAGTGATTTTAGTCCAGACATCACAGAGAAGGTGGCTAAGTTTCTCTGCCTGGCCTCACAGCTGCGTCAAAGGATTGCTTAGAGGGGATATGACTGCAGTCTTCAAGTATTTGAAGGGCTGTCATGTAGAAGATGGAGTGGATCTATTCTCTCTTGCTCCGGATTGCAAGACTAGATCTGATGGGTGGAAATGACAAGGGAGTCGTTACCGGCTTAATATCAGGAGAAACTTCCTGACTGTCAGAGTGGTTGAGCAGTGGAACAGACTGCCTCGGGAGGTGGTGGATGCTCCTTCGCTGGACGTTTTCAAGAGGAGACTGGACAACCATCTTTTGGGTATGTTGTAGGTATGTAGGGGTTTCAGCTGTGTTCCTGCAGAGTGCAGGGGGTTGGACTAGATGGCCTGCAAGGTCCCTTCCACCTCTAACATTCTATGATTCTATGAGAATTTTATATGTAGGTTTCAACTAGTTTATACTGGTTTTTAATCCTAGTAATTGTACTGATGGTTTTATGCCAATAAAGGCTGGCTTGAACTTGAACTTGAGTCAGAAGTCCCAGTTTTCATTCCCATTTTAATACATGTGCCGTCAAGCAGAAGGGACTACAATAGGTGATTAGCTCGAAACAACGGAACGAAACACGAGGGCTGTGCTGAAGTGAATTGATCTTACTGAACGGCAGCAAGCAGATCGTTTCTGTACTGTTCCCATGGAAGAGTTCAGCCTCATCGTATTGGACTGCTATTGTTTTTTACTTCCTCCTTTGTCTATTTGGTAGTTCGCTTAGGTCAACTTTCCGATTAAATATCCATTTCCCCTCTTCCTCTTTTCTTCCCTGTGAGATTAAGGCAGACTGGGAACTGTGTATACACTAGATTAAAAAATAGCCCAGGCTCAGAATCGATGCCTATTTATCTATTTATCCCCAAAGTGGCTCACATAGTTCTTCATGCCTCCATTGTATCCCAACAATAACCCTGTGAGGTAGGTTAGGCTGAGAGTGTGCATGACTGACCCAAGATCACTCAGAAAAATATGTGGGTTAGAGTGGATAAGATTTAGGGTTAGTAGAAGGATATATTGGTTGATTTATGTATGTATTTATAAGTATATAATGTTTACTGTTATTTTCTTGTTTTTTTTTCTCTTCCTTTTTTCTATTATCCTCTGTTGATGTAAATAAGAGAGAATTGGAGGTATAATTTAAGAGTGATTTTGACACGAGTTAGCGGGTGTGGGCTAATTGTAAGTAGGTTTGATGTAATCTGTGGTAATAAGTATGGTGAATATAGGTCTATTTTAGGTTAAATTAAGATGGGTCCGGATTTGATAATTTATAAATGAAAGATTAAAGGGGAAACTATGTTCAAAAGAGGAAGTAGAGATAAATGTTCCAAATAAAATATTAATAGAATAATGAAGCTCCAAATGTATTTGAACCCCTGTATCAAATGCACAGAATTGACAAGACATGGGAGAAGGGATAAGAGGAAGAATAGTACATATTGATAGAGATATAGATATAAACACTAGGCTAAGTTCAGATTAGATAGTTAATAAATTTCAAAAGCTATAGAAACATGAACTTTTAATCAATACAGATTAGATATGATAGGATGGATATGTTTCTCTGTGTTGTTTAGAAAGAGAAGTGGGATTCAAAACGTTGATATGTATGTAACTTTGTTAATGATCTTGTGCTTGTGTATGATATAGGCCAATAAAACCCAATAAATATGATTATATATATAAAAAAGAAAACGTCAATGGGAGTGTAGAGATTCGAACTGTGGCAGAATTATAAGCGAGACGAGGCAGTCCTGTACAGCAGCCCGAATTGGTTTAGGCCTCTCTGTTTGGTTCTCTCCCATAAGGCTTTGCGGGACGCTCTTTGGCCTGACAATGCATCCTGCGCTCTGCTCTAAAAGAACTGTTGACATTTCTGAGTTCCAGCCTTGAGGCCAAAACATCTAGATATGAGGACCTGTGGCTCTAAGCTCCTGCCTTGACAGGGAGGCTGTTCTTAACCTAGTAATACAATGACTCTGGTCCGAGTCTTCTGGTCAGAAAAGGGAAGGGTCTAGGTATCATCAGGACCATCTGATTTCTGGATTGACGGCTAATCTGGATTCTAAAGGTATTTAACACCAGTGTTTGAGATGCTAAGGGCTCTCTGCCAACAACAGGGTTAGGTCTTGCCAGAATGCATTCCTAAATAGATAAGGTAAAGGTTTCCCTTGCTCAAAAGCTAGTTGAATCCGACTCTACGGGGCGGTGTTCATCTCCATTTCCAAGCTGAAGAGCCAGCGCTGTCCAAAGACATTTCCATGGTCATGTGGCTGGCATGACTAAACACTGAAGCACATGGAACACTGTTACCTACCCACTGAAGCAGTACCTATTTATCTACTTGCAATGTCTTGCTTTCAAACTGCTAGGTTGGCAGGAAAATAGATAAAAATCTCTTCTATTATATAAAAGCAATTTGGAGTGGCAAGATTCCATGCGCTCCCTCAGCCATTGGCCCGTCAGCTGCCACTCAAGACTACTTGTGTCTCATTGGCTGGGTACTGGGTCTGCTCCTCTTCCCCACCCACTCCCCCTTCAGCTACCATGCCAGAATTAGCTTCAAGGCTCACCCAGATTTCCTCCCCTGTGGCCGCGGGGACCTAGCAAGCCAAGGGAAGGAGAGGCTGTTTACACCACCTCCCCTTCCCTCTCAGAGCTGGCTTGCTTGGCCTCCCTGCGCAACGGGTGGGGGGAAACGACACCAGCCATCTTGCCCTGCTGGGGACTCAAGCAAGGGGAGGAAGGAGATGGGGGCCCGCAGCTGCCTGGCCAAGCTAGAGCCCATTGTATTTATTGCTGCAACGGGCCTTCTTCCTAATTCCTAAATAAATAATAAGTGCACTATCAGTCGGTCTGTTCCCTTCTGTAAGAGGAATACTGAAATTGATATTTGCTTGAAAATTTGTGCAGTATGGTTTTCTTTCAATGGATACTTTGGAACAATTCTCTCTCTCTCTCTCTCTCTCTCTCTCTCTCTCCTCTCAAACTATGGGGTTCCTGCCAGTTTCATCCGTCCCCCTTTGTTGAGCTGGGTGGGGGTGGGATTCCTAGGAAAAGCTTCTGGACTCTTAATTCCCCTAACACAAACCTGGGCCTCCCACACCCTAGTCTGACACTCTAACCACAATGCCACGTCTTTCTGTCCTCCTTGGGGCCACCAAGGCAACTAACAGATTAAAACATGCATAGTGAAAACGCAGCACAAAAACCATTAAAAACCAAACCCACATCATTAAAACAAAACCAAGCTTAAATGCACCTGCAAAAACATCTAACCCCCCAAAAAAAAACAACAACAGGAAGGAAGGATCACTGAGGAGATGACAGATGAAACAAAGTAAGTCTTCATCCACAGCCAAAAGATGGCAACAGAAGGGGGGCAGGCCAGTCTCTCTGGGGAGAGGGTTCCAGACATTTGGTTCTGCAACAGAGAAGGCACTTTCCTAGATAAACCCTGTGAGGCATTTAGTCCAGTCCCAGCCTCTGAACATCTCTGAACAGAAAACATCCTTAATAGGCACTTTTCTGGAAACCCACCAAGAAAGCAAATGGCAGAACACCAGAGGAGGGCCAGAGGTAAATGTAGAACACTCCAGTTGAGATGACGGAGCCCACGTGAGAAATCTGTTGCTGTTTGATGTCTCCGACTGCTGCCCTTGGGGAGGAAATGGGCCATCTTGCTTCCTGAGCACATCTGCCTACAATGCTGCCATTCAAAGGGGATCTGAGCTCGGGGGATGTGATTAGCACAACCTCGATGAAGTTGGCCTGGAGGGCTTTGTTTGCTGGCGAGGGCTCCTCCTGTAGGGGGTAGAGATTTGTTTTAATCTCTTCGAAGTGTTTACTGTGCGCAGATAGTCATGGAACATTTACTTGTAAGGGAAGCACACTCGGGAGCCGGTTTGTACAAAACGTAAAAGACTTGGCCGGCATCCTTCTTTACCCTGATGGGACCAGAATAGGCCGTTGGCATCTATCTTCTGTGTCCTCAGCTTCCATACTATTCTTAGTCATGGCGCTCTTCATGCTGGCTTCCTCAGAGATACAGAGAAGAAGAAGGAGAAGAAGAAGAGGAAGAGGAAGAGGAAGAAGAAGAAAAAAAGAAGAAGAGGAAGAGGAAGAAGAAGAAGATGAAGAAGAGGAGGAGGAGGAGGAGGAATTAGTTTTATACCCCAACCTTCACTACCCAAAGTAGTCTCGAAGTGGTTTACAATCACCTTCCTTCCTCTCAAGAACCAGTTTGGTGTAGTGGTTAGGAATGCAGACTCTAATCCGGGAGAACCGGGTTTGATTCCCCACTCCTCCACATGCAGCTGCTGTTGTGCCTTTCAGTCAGCTGTTCTCTCAAGAGCAGTTCTCTCAGAGCTCTCTCAGCCCCACCTACCTCACAAGGTGTTGTGGGGAGGGGAGAAGGGAAAGGAGATTGTAAGCTGCTCTGAGATGCCTCTGGGCAGTGAAGGGCAGGGCATATATCCAATCACTTCCTCTTCTTCTCTCGCCACAGCGGACGCCCTGTGAGGTAGGTGGGGCTGAGAGACCTCTGAGAGAACTGTGACTTACTCAAGGTCAGCCAGCTGGCTTCATGTGGAGGAGTGGGGAATCAAACCCAGTTCTCCAGTTTAGAGTCTACTGCTCTTAACCACTACACCAAGCTTGGTCCATTGCTATTGTCTACTCAGACTGGCAGTGGGTCACCAGGGTCTCAGGCAGAGGCCTTTTACATGATTAGCCACAAGGTATAGACAGGAACTCTTGGTCTGGGGCAAGTGATGCACTCTGTTCTTGGTGCTGGGGGGGGCAGCAGTGGGAGGGCTTCTAGTGTCCTGGCCCCACTGCTGGACCTCCTGATGGCACCTGGTATTTTTGGCCACTGTGTGACAGAGTGTTGGACTGGATGGGCCATTGGCCTGAGTCAACATTGGCTTCTCTTATGTTCTTACGATGTATAGCCTGATCCTTTTAACTGGAGGTGCCGAGGATTGAACCTGGGACCTTCGGCATGTCAAGCTGATGCTCTACCACGGGGGTCATTCTCTTTGTACTCCAGTCGGCAAGGGTATCATGATCTAATACTCATGGTAGATATAATGGTCACGTTCACCCTCTCCGCCGATAATTGGGGCCGCTGCCTTCTCAGAGGAGAAGTCTGAGGCTTACAGACCAATCGGATCTACAGAGCAACTTGCCAGTCGAGGCTTGCTCAGCTGTCTGCCTCTCTTATCCCGCCTCCTGTTCAAGGGACGCAGGGTAGTGTGCGGGCTTGTAGCCAGGATTTTGTGGCTTGTGTGGGGCAATTTTTTTTTCCTCCTGGTGGGGCTGAAGTTCTCAGTGCAGAAAGAAAAGCCGGAATTCTGAGGAGGAGGACCCAGCTCCTCTTCTCTCTCTGAGTCTTCTCCAGCTGTCTGTTCTACATAGGTGTTCTCATGCTAGCAATCACCCTATTAACCATTTAGCCAATAAGAAAGCTGCCACCAGGATAGATCTCTGAACTGCAAGCTGTCAGCCTCTTTGGACGACAGTCCTCAGCCGCTGCAAGTTAATCACCTCTGCCAGCCTAAGCAACAGTCCTGATAACAAGCCGGGCCAGCGGGGAGTGATGACTTCTATAGTCAAGTAAGCTAACATGTAGGCAGAAAAACTCTCTTAAAGGAGACCAGTTTCTTGACACAGAGTGAGAAGGGATCCCGGAGGTCACCTACTCCAACCCCCGTGGTCAGTACGGGAATAAGTCAACTACAGCACCCTACTCTGCTTAAAGGAGAGCAGGCCGTTAAAAAATGTTTTTAAATGATTGGGAAAAAAAGCATTCACAGGAGAAATTCACAGGAGAAAAAAATGCCTTTAAGAAAGCTGTGCCCCCAAAGCCCCACTGTAGCTATGGGCCTGGTAGTGTGCATGGTTCTTCCATCCCCATAGCATCCTCGCAACAACCCTGTGAGGTGGAATAGCCTGAGATAGAGGGGCTGGTCCAAGATCAAGTGGTGAATGCCATGGCAGTATGGGAATCTGAATCCAGATCCCGGCCCAGCACTCGCCACTACGCTGCACTGCCTATTGTACCCAGGCTGTGGAATCCCCTCCCTACTGAAGCTCCCCCTGGTCTTGTTGGGAAAAAGAAATTTTAATTCCAGAAGGCATTTAGGGAGGATAAAGACCAAGCTGGAGATGCTAGAAAAATTTTTGAGGGAATCGCAGGTTTTTTGAAATGGAAATAGCTGTCCATGGTCTTGAATCAGAACAGGTACATGGAGGACTGGTGGAAAGGGACGTCAAGTCACAGCCGACTTGTGGTGACCCTGTAGGGTTTTCAAGGCAAGAGGTATTCAAAGGTGGTCTGCCATAGCTTGCCTCTGCATAGCAGCCCTGCACTTCCTTGGTGGTCTCCTGCCCAGACACTAGCCAGAGCTTACCTTGCTTAGCTTCTGAGACCTGACAAGATGAGGCCCAAACACTAGCCAGAGCTTACCTTGCGTAGCTTCTGAGACCTGACAAGATGAGGCCCAAACACTAGCCAGAGCTTACCTTGCGTAGCTTCTGAGACCTGACAAGATGAGGCCCAAACACTAGCCAGAGCTTACCTTGCGTAGCTTCTGAGACCTGACAAGATGAGGCCCAAACACTAGCCAGAGCTTACCTTGCGTAGCTTCTGAGACCTGACAAGATGAGGCCCAAACACTAGCCAGAGCTTACCTTGCGTAGCTTCTGAGACCTGACAAGATGAGGCCCAAACACTAGCCAGAGCTTACCTTGCGTAGCTTCAGAGATCTGACAAGATGAGGCCATCCAGGTCAGGACTGGTGCAGATTAAAGATAAAGGTAAAGGTTTCCCTTGCCTGAAACCCAATCGAATCCGGCTCTAGGGATGCGGGGCTCATCTGCGTTTCCAAGCCGAAGAGCCAGCGCTGTCCAAAGACGTTTCTGTGGTCATGTGGCCGGCATGACTAGACGCCGAGGCGCACAGAACGCTGTTACCTTCCCACTGAAGTGGTACCTATTTATCTACTTGCAATTTCTTGCTTTCGAACTGCTAGGTCGGCAGGAGCTGGGGCCAGAGACGGGAGCTCACTCCGTCATGTGGCACTCCCCTCCAGCATGGTTCTCACAACTGAAGGTGAGCCCATCCATTCTATTATTCAATCTGGAAGGGGGGGAAGACAAATGTGTGCCAGTCTTTTTTCCTTCCATAACAGCAGTGTTTGTGTGTGGGGTGGAAGAGGGGTCAGATTTGTTAAATCGGTCCTACCTGCTACACTATGCCCTTGATCCAATCATGGGCCTTCATGGTTCTTCTTTCTTTTCAACTAGTTATCTAGTTACTTCAGACACCTGGGGCCGGCCCTGGCCAGGATACTAGAAGCCCTCCCACTGTTGACCCCCCCAAGCACCAAGAATACAGAGCATCACTTGCCCCAGCCTGAGAGTTCCTATCTATACCTTGTGTCTAACAGCCACTGATGGACTTCTGCTCCATATACTTATCTAATTCCCTCTTGAAGCTGTCCATGCTTGTAGCAGCCACCACCTCCTGTGGCAGTGAATTCCACGTGTTAATCACTCTTTGGGTGAAGAAGTACTTGCTTTTATCCGTCCTAACCCAACTGCTCAGCAATTTCATTGAGTGCCCAAGAGTTCTTGTATTGTGAGAAAGGGAGAAAAGTACCTCTTTCTCTACCTGCTCTATCCCATGCATAATCTTGTAAACCTCGATCATGTCACCCCTCAGCCGTCATTTCTCCAAGCTAAAGAGCCCCAAGAGCTTTAACCTTTCTTCATAGGGAAAGTGTTCCAACCCTTTCATCATTCTAGTTGCCCTTTTCTGCACTTTTTCCAATGCTGTAATATCCTTTTTGAGATGTGGTGACCAGAACTGTACACAGTACTCCAAATGAGGTTGCACCATTGATTTATACATGGGCATGATGATACTGGCTGATTTGTTTTCAATTCCCTTCTTAGTAATCCCCAGCATAGCGTTGGCCTTTTTTATTGCAGTTGCACACTGTCTCGACATTTTCATTGAGTTATCTACTACAACTCCAAGATCTCTCTCTTGGTCAGTCTCTGCCAGTTCGGACTCCATCAATGTGTATTTGGACCCCATCAAAGTGTACTCTTTCTTTCAGTCTAACCTACCTCAGAGGGTTGTTGTGAGAATTAAATGACAGATAACCTCTTCCCTGTGCTTTTGGAAGGATGGGCAGAATTAAACATGTGATAGCTGGATGGCAAGAGGGCTAACATTTGGCAGGTCTTTTCAGGGGTGTTTCAGACTCACCTTTCGTTGGCCCCTTGGCCTTTGATCAGTTTCTGCTATTTTTATTGTTCTTCAGAGCTGGCTTTTTAAAACAAACCGGTCTTTTATTTCCTTTGTGTTAGGGAGGCGTTATGAAAAAGACAACAATTGTTCTACATTGGCCATCTTGTGTGCTGCATATGCAGTAGGATGAAGTTGGTATTTTAGACAAAGGAATGTCGCAACAAATAAATTTGCTTCAAGTGGGTCATTCCCACTGCAAAAAAAGGACTCATTAGCCTACTCAACTGTACAGTGTGACAGAATGCAATAAGGATTTCCTTGAAGATGCACTCAACACAGCAGGAGGGACCCAGACTTAAAGTAAATTTGACTCCTGCTGTTTAAATCAACACCACAGACGTATAACCAGGGAAGCTGATTGTTTGTGAGGGCTTTCTCTCTCTCTTTCTCACCCTGCTCACAAGCAATGGTGAAAGCACGTACAATCAATGTGTGTACAGTGTACTCTTGATTTTTCTATGTATGTATAGTTGAGCAATAATAATGTATGACGGACAGGGCAGGTTCTGCCACTCCGTAAGAGTGACCTGTGAAAACTGATGGAATGCTGGGGACAGACACTTGGAAAAAAGCAGTTAAGAGAGTCATTGGGAGTTGGCAGCTGGGGGACTGAGAGGGAAAAGAGTATGTCTGATTGTGGGAAACTGTGGAGAAGAGTTGTTTGCAGCTGGCTGAAAAGAGTCGATTTGTAACAAAGGATGTCTGTTGTGGGAATAGGGAAACAGTTCAAAACTGGGAATGAAACACTGTAACATCTACTTTACTTCCTTTGGTGTTATGTTCAAACTATAAATAAAAATTAACTTGTTTGGTTAAATCTGTGGGCTGTGTGTCTCTGGGAAAGAAATAAACACATACACGAGTTAATATCCTGGTATAGACATCTCTCTCTCTCTCTCTCTCTCTCTCTCTCTCTCTCTCTCTCTCTCTCTCTCTCTCTCTCCACACATATATGTATATATAATGACATGACTAAATGGTGGCACTGTGTGAACAGAATGGTGTGTGAATGGAACAGTATGTGAATGAAGAAGGGCATCACATAAACTTACATTCAATGCTTGTGCAACTGAACATGTGTGTTAAGCCCCACCATTTGTCCAGGAACAGGTCTCTAGTTTCATTTGCAAAGTGAGCCTTTGTTGGTTCTTTCCAACAAACAGGTCACTGCATGGAAGTGGAAACAGAAGCAGAAACAGAAGAAGAAGATATTGGATTTATACCCCACCCTTCACCTGGAGTCTCAGGGCAGTTTACAATATCCTTTCCCTTCTTCTCTGCACAACAGACACCCTGTGAGGTAGGTGAGGCTGAGAGAGTTCTTCAAGAGAACAGCTCTGAGAGAACTTGTGACTGACCCAAGGTCAGCAGCTGGACGTGGAGGCCTGGGGAATCAAACCCGATTCTCCTAGATTGCAGTCCGCACTCTTAACCACTGCACCAAACTGTAGCTGAAGGTTTTATAGCATTCAATGTAACATGCGAACAGGGCACAAATGCATCTGTCTGTGGATCCATGTATGGTCAACATGAGGACTTCAGGATATATATGGAGAAACACGGATTTAAGTCCATGGGTACAGCTTTGTCCCCGTAGAAGATTCCAGAAGGTATTGCTTTTGCACCTGCAGGAGACTGCCCAATTGGAGGCAGCCACCTTAGCCATAGGAGATGGCTTAGCTTGGAATTGCTCAACATTTTGTGCTTCCACCCAACGTTCTTTGATAGACACAGCTTTGTGGTGGCCATGTTTCTTATCAGCAGGTGGCAACTATTTTGTAGTAGCACCCAGTAATTTTTCCAAATTCTTGTACTGAGGCTGTGGAGAAAAGCTGTACCGGCTGTCTACTTTGGAGATGAGGTGTTGTTTGGGGAAGACTGGGCCTTGAGCAACCAAAGGAAGAAATCGCCAAGCCCAGAGATGCTAAGAAACCCTGCCTATGGTGAAGCCAAGGTGCATAGCTGAGATGTTCCTGCTATGGAAGAGTTTGGCACTTAAGTAGTGAGTTGGCTGGTGGCAACCCAAAGCCAGTTTGGTGTAATGGTTAAGAGCACAGATTCTAATCTGGGAGAACTGAGTTTGATTCCCCACTCCTCCACATGCAGCTGCTGGTGTGACCTTGGGTCAGTCATATGTTTTTTCAGAGTTGTTCTCTCAAGGGCAGTTCTCAAAAGAGCTCTCTCAGCCCCACCTACCTCACAGGCTGTCCTCTTCAGCCTTTCCTCACTGGGAAGGTGCTCCTAACCCCCTAATCATCTGGGTTGCCCTCCTCTGTACTTTTTCCAGTTCTGCCCTGTTCTTTTTGAGATATGGTGACCAGAACTGTACACAGGATTCCCAACAAGGCTGCAACACAAATCTATATGGGGCATTACAATATTGGCCATTTAATTCTCGGTCCCTTTCCTAATAATCCCTAACATACAGTTTGCCTTTTTCACCGCTGCAGCACACTGCTGGGAGAACCATGTGCGGCATGTGTGTCAACTACAGTTGTCACGATGGGCTGTGCCTCAGTGGTAAATAATCTGCTCAGCATGAGGGAAGTCCCAGGTTCAAACCCCAGCATCTCCAGTCAAAAGGACCATATAGCAGGTGATATAGAAGACCTCTGCCTGAGACCCTGGAGAACCGCTGCCAGTCTGAGTAGACAATACTGACTCTATGTTGTCGAAGGCTTTCACAGCCGGAGTTCATTATTTGCTGTAGATTTTCCAGGTTGTGTGGCCATGGTCTTGGCACTGTAGGACTTGACATTTTGCCAGTAGCTGTGACTGGCATCCTCAGACGTATAACACAGAAAGACGTACGACTCTCTGTGTCAAGGTGAGCAGGAAAATGGTAGAAAAATGACATCTTTCTGTGTTATACCTCTGAGGACGCCAGTCACAGCTACTGGCAGAACGTCAGGTCCTACAATGCCAAGACCACGGCCGCACAACCCAGGAAAATCTACAGCAACTAATACTGACTCTGATACCAATGGTTTGATGCAGTATAAGGCAGCTTCATGAGCTGTTGGTTAGCTACCCCACCCCCTTGGGTGGCCCATCTGGCACTGACCAGAGCCTGGGCCTTTTCCATCATGGCTCCAGCTCTGTGGGAGGAGCTCCCTGAAGAGGTGGAGGAGAGTCCTTCCTCGGAGACCTTCAGGAGGTGCTGCAAGGCCTGCCCATTCGCCGGGGCTTTCGAAGAAGTTTGAATGGCAGGTATGTATTTTTTTTAAGGTGGGGAGAGGAGGGAGAGATACGGGGTTTGCTTTTTGTTTTGTTTTAGCTAAAATTTTCAAAACTGTTTATTGGAAAAGCCGCTTTGAACCACAAAGAAAGGTGGGATATAAATGTTTGAATAAGCAAATTAATAAAACCTTCGAGGAAAGGTAATATAAAAATGTACTAGACGGAGAGGTAGTTTGAAGATGTGTCTATGCCCACTATGGATACTTGATTTAGGGCCCATCTGCATTTAGCATTTGCTCAGTTGTTTTACCAAACCCACCCTGGAACAGGAAAAGATGCAGTTCAAAACCACATTCAACTATCCCGGGCCAACACTGTACTGACTGCAGAGTTACCCCCGAATGGCCATAAAAGAGCCATAAATCTATGAAGACAGCCCCCATTAAACCGGAGATCAAACAAAGTGAAAGCTGCATGCAGTCTGGACACTGCCATAAAATGTGACACTCAATCAAAGTGAAAGTGGCATGCAATGTAGACGGGGATTTCTGTTCCAGTGTGGGTTTGGTAAGACAGCGGAGCAAATGCTAGATGCTGATTGGGCCTAAGGTCCTCATTCAGTTCAGAAGATATCAGTCTAGATGCACTTTGAGATTTCTTCTGATCCTTTCTGGACCGGCATTCAATGGCTGCGCATATCTTCCCATAGCCTCTGGCACTTGTTACAATAACATTCCTCCCCCTCACTTGGCAAAAGAGCCAAAGCGGCTGATCACATATTTCCTCCCCTTCCGAGTCTGAGTCACCCTTAGATTTCCCCTGCCCCCCCAGCAGGAAGGCCAGATATCTCTAGAGCAGACTGGTAATTAGAAATGTCACTTTGGTCACTGCTAACAAGGAGCAGTTTGTTGCTAGTGTAGCGGGTAAAACAGGGAAGGTCAGCTGGGAGGCTGACTGGTTGTTCTCATGAGGGTTAGCAGGGTTTTTTTTTGTAGAAAAAGCCCAGCAGGAAGTCATTAGCATAATAGGCCACACCCAACAGCAGGAACTCATTAGCATACTTGGCCATACCCTGACTGCACAGCTCATTAGCATATTAAGCCACACCCCCATGTTACCAGAAGTGTGGTCATCCAGCCACACCCACCCTTTGCTTCTTATTCTGTTTACCTTGTTTGTTGTCAAAACCCAGGGCTTTTTTTTGTAGCAGGAACTCCTTTGCATGTTAGGCCACACACACCTAATGTAGCCAATCCTAATGAGTTTCTGCTGTTGGGTGTGGCCTATTATGCTAATTAGTTCCTGCTGGGCGTGGCCAACTGGGAGCCAGCCGGGACTTCGTTCCTGCCCAAAAAGAGCCCTGAGGGTTAGGTAATAAAATGCCAAGGAATGAAATCCTATGCTGATCGGGTTCCTGACCCCACATGGTGGTCCCTGTTGCCACTCAGCTGGCCAGAGGGGGTGAGGGGAGTTTGTGCCAGAACATGGGGGACATCAGCAGCATCCTGATGCATGGATAGCACTCCCTGTCTGCCTGGGAAGGACCTCAGCAATGCGCTGGGGGGACCCCCTCTGGGGAATGCTGTGGTATTTGGGTAAAATATGGTTCCACCGTAGAGTTTTGCTTAAATACCAGAGAATCATCGGATTTGCTATTAAGGCACTGATGTCAGTTCTGCTGCACTTGTAGGGTTGTCCCTCCTGGCAACTGGCGGGGGATGGGAGGGACTTAACGAGGAGCAGGAGGGAAGCCTAACTGATGTGCAGCGATGTGCCTATAGGGGTCTGCGGTGGCTCAAGTGGTTAAGATGTTGAACTGCAGAATGGAAGGTTGGTAGTTCAGCAGTTCGAGACCCGAGTGCCACATGACGGAGTGAGCTCCCATCTCTGGCTCCAGCTCCTGCCAAACCAGCAGTTCGAAATCTAGAAATTGCAAGTAGATAAATAGGTACTGCCTTAGTGGGAAGGTAACCGCATTCCATGCACCTCGGCATCTAGTCATGCTGGACACATGACCACAGAAACATCTTTGGACAGCGCTGGCTCTTTGGCTTAAAAACAGAGATGAGCACCACATCCCTAGAGTTGGATTTGACTGGCTTTCGAGCAAGGGAAACCTTTACCTTTACCTAATGTGCCTATGTCGCTGCCCATGTGACCCAGAAGGGATGTCATGACGTAGGCGATGTTGGGGCGACGTTCTGGTACCTGGGCAAAAACTCTATAGTAAATTTGGCTCCTACTATAGAGTTTTTGCCCAAATACCAGAGCGTCGCCTTGACATGATGATGTCACTTCCAGGTCACGTAGGCACTGATGTAGACATGTCACTGGATGCTGGCTGGATCTCCCTCTTTCTTGGGGTAAGTTACCCCCTACTGGCCAACTGATCGGCAGCATGGCAGTACAGCCTGGCAATGGGGGACCCCTGCCTCAACCTAGGGGTTCATATGGGAGGAGGTTGTGATGGACAGAAGGCAGTCCCACTCCTGAAGGGGAAAACGAACCTATGGGAGTGCTGCTTCAGTATCCAACCACCTTTGAGAAGGGGGATGGATTGTTGGAGGGAAACACAGCAGGAGCTGAGTTCAGATCTGCCTCAGGTAGAGAGCAGGGAGAGATCAGGTCTGGCTCAGGAAAGGAGCACACACAGTGAAAGGTAGCCTTGCTTGGTAGTGTCGCAGAGTGGTTTGGCTTTATTTCTGACAGAGACTTGTTAGGCCTGTCTCTGGAAATGAGTAGATCTGACTCTTGGGACAGGGCAGGCTGATGTGGGTGAAATTCTGTGTGGGTGTTAGATCCAACCTAGTGGCTTATCACTGAAAGCCTGTTTATGCACAGAAGTATTAAAGGAAATTGAAATTACTCTCTACATTAACATGCCTCAGACAGGTTTCTTTTTTATCTATCTGGAGACTTGTGCCAAGTTCCTTGAAACTCACTTGCGAATAACTAAATCTTCTTTGTTGTTAATACGCAATTCCTGCTTCACTGGCCTCCATATTTTACTTGTGCCCCAAGTGGAATACTTACCTCATAGCAGCGAACAAAACTTACCTTGCAGCAGTGAAAACTTACCTCACAGCAGCAAACCCAAAGCCTAGACCCTCAATACCTTTGGAACACCTGGTATTTGAGGGGAAGGTTTATAGTTTGGTTCCACCAAAATCATAGGAGGCCATGTGGATCGCCTCAGTCGATAGAAGTGGCCTATCACGGAGGTCATTATAACACAGTTCCCTGTCTGTCTGTGCATACTTCATGCTCCATGGATCAGGGGGAGAGATTTTGTCTGCATCACAAAAAGATCCCCCGAGCACCTCACTGTCACTATCTCATAGGAGTACATTACTCCTACCCCCCCTTTGGAGGAGAAATATAAAATAACAAATGTCCAGATTTTTCTAATAGTTGAGATACTGTTGCATCATTGGCAGTCTTCTTGTTGATAGTGGGAAGAGGTGAGCTCCTAATTGGACAGCCTCACAGTTCTATGGCAGCGTCTGCAACGAACCTAATGTTTTGTGGATGTGCTTTGTGCCTGCCTCACAGCTGCTTGGTTTAGAACATAAGAGAAGCTGTGTTGGATCAGGCCAATGGCCCATCCAGTCCAACACTCTGTCAAACAGTGGCCAAAACCCAGGGTGTTCAGCTGGAGGCTATTTCTGTGTGGTTCACAAACTGCATTTTATAATTTTCTGGAAAAGAGACAAGTATTCCTTGAAGTCAGGGATGTTCAGAGGTCATTAAAATGACTGGCTTGTATAACCCATGGGATTGTTTGTGGTCCCTCCTGTGTTTGTGCCTGTACTGACATAGGATAGATTGTATTGCCTGCTTTTTATCCCTGCACAGACAGTGGCTTCACCTCAAGAAGTGGCTGCAAGAGCTGACTGCAAGATTAGCTGGGATCAGGAGAAGACACCCAAAACAATAAGTAGTAAGTTTCCAGGAGCAGGCATCTGCAACTATAAGTAGTAAGTCTCAATTTTAAAAAACTCAAATTGTTTTTTTTTTCTATTTTACTCTATGACCTTTTAAGAATTGGCATCATACCTATCCAAAACAGGTTGCCAAATAATCGGCTGCCTGCTCATGACCCACAAACAGAATCAATAGTGGGCTGAGCATGCCAAACCAGAATCTATTTTGCTTGCCTACCTGGTTCTGTGAAGATGCTTTGGGAAATGGCTTCCTGCAGGACATTACCCCATCTGCTGGTGCTGGGAGGAGATACAAAGCCTGGAAGAATCCATAAATTGCATTAACAGGTAGTATCTATGAAATATTCTGCCACATTTGTAGCTCCCTCTTCTTCCAAGGACCTTACAGTGAAGTACACAATTCTCCTAATTTTATCTTCATAACAGACCAGTGAGGGAGATTAGAATGAGAGAGTGACTGCTGCCAGGTCACCGGATGGCTGAATAAAGGTTTGAGACCACAGCTCTCTAGTCCTAGTCTGTGTGTGTCATCAAGTCATAGTCAATGTATAGGGACTCCATAGGGTTTGTCATCTTCTGGGCATGGAACAGTGGTCACTGGGGGTTATGGGGGGAAGTATTTGTGAATTTCCTGCATTGTGCAGGGGTTGGACTAGATGACCCTGGAGGTCCCTTCCAACTCTATGATTCTAGGAGGTCTGCCATTCCCTGCCTCTGTGTAGCAACCCTGGAGTACCTTGGTGGTCTCCCATCCAAGAACTTACCAGAGCTAACCCTGCTTTAACTTCCAAGATCTGCAGAGGTCAGGCTAGCCTGGGACATCCAGATTAGAGCCACTAGTCTCAGTATGGCCAGGGGTCATTTCCTGCAGGAGCATGGCGGAGCGGCGCTCTGGCAGTAAGGAGCCCGTGGCACCATCCCCACCATTCCTGGCCCGCCTGCACAGGCGGATGGGCCAGGGAAAGCTTGCAGAGCCCCCTGCTGCCTGGGGGGATTTAAATGCCTTTCTTTCCCTTCCCCAGATGGGAAGGCAGAGAAAGGCATTCTAAACATGCCTGGGTTCCCTGCCCAATCTCCTCCAGGTGCCCCACAGCCGTGGGGCACCTGGAGAAGATCAGGCAGGGAACCCAGGCATACTTGCATGCCTGCCCTTTGTCAGGGTGGGTGGTATATGCAAATGAGTTATGCAAATGACCTCCTGCACCTCTTTTTCTATGAAATAACCCCTGAGTATGGCACATTGAACATTGCATTGATAAATTCAGCTGGGGACGGAAACCGTGGCCCGGGCTAGCCTGAACTTGTCAGGTCTCAAAAGCTAAGCAGGTTCTGCCCTGGTTAACACTTGGGTAGGATGCCGCTGAGTAAGTCCAGGGTTGCTACAAGCAGAGACAGGCAGTGGCAAACACTTTCATTGGTCTCTTGCCTTGAAAACCCTACATGATCACCAATTCAGTGCTTCCTCTAAGCTGTGGAGTCTTGAGAGCAAAAAATTGTACTTTGTGAGCTACTGGCATTAAAGTTGTGAGCGAGCAATTTGGCTACTGCATAAATCAGTTTGCTCTCTGAATCCATCCTTCCTGAGCGGAGACAAAAAACAGTGAGCTGGAGGCTGAAAAAACTGCGAGCTAGCTCACGCTAACTCAGCTTAGAGGGAACACATGAGATGGCTCCGGCTTGACAGCGTTTTCCCGCCACCAACACGCCTGCTGTGCACCAGCCGTGGTCTTCTGCCTGCCGCCTTCTAGCTGTCCCCCCTGCTTCAAGACGCTTGCTTGGCAGCTCCTATTTTGCCCCGGGGAACTGATCCTGCAACGCAAACAATAGCTGAGCCAAGACTCTGCCAAGTGCTTGACCAGTTTAGGGTAATTCCTATTATGCATGAGATTTTACATTCTCTCGGCCTTGGGAAGCTCAGCACAAATTGAATTTCACGCTAATCTGCCCAGGGCAATACATGCCCTATTTCGATGAACTGTTACTGTCGCAAGATAACAATTAAAAGAGATTCAGACTTCGAAGCGCATGGAAATAGCAGCTGTTTCATTCTCGTGCAAATACTGTTAAGGAACGGACTGGCTCGCTGGAAATCTGCGCCCAACTGTTGCAACCGGCCCCTTCTTGTACGGATAATAGATACGTGTTCTTCACTAATCAGTGCAAATGGTCTGGTTTGTGAGGCGATGCTCAGTCGGGGGCCGTTTGAATGGCGACGCAGCTTTTCAAAGGCACGGATGTGGAGTCCGGACCAAGGTGATGTGTACTTGGTTCTTTTTTTAAAAAAAATAGATTTATTTATCATTTTTCCATTACAAAGAAAATAAATACAGAAGAAGGTAAAACAATGCTATCAGAAGTACATCTGGGAGTTCATTTGGTCATTTTTTCAATCCATTTATACACTCTTTTGCCATCTTTTCTGAAACATTTTCTCATCTTTTCCTGAAAGAATCATATTTAATTTGTCCATTTCTGCTGTCTCAGCTATTTTCATAATTAATTCTTCCCTACTTGGTATCGTATCCGTTTTCCGACATTTAGCTACGAGGATTCTTGACATGGTAAGTATATACAAAATAATGCATGAATCGTGGTACTTAATCCCTTCCGGTATAATATTGAGTAGACAGATTTCTGGCTTTAATTGTAATCCTATATTTAATATTTCTTCTATTACTTTTTTAATACTTTTCCAAAATGTGCACTTGGTTCTTAACGTCTTTGTGGCAATGTCTCTAGGATGACACAATGTCTCTAGGATGTCCCTAAGAAGACAAAGGTGATGTCTACTTCGTTCTTATGAGAGCCAGTTTGGTCTAGTGGTTAAGAGCGACGGACTGTAATCTGGAGAAGCGGGTTTGATTCCCCACTCCTCCACATGCAGCTGCTGGTGTGACCTTGGGTCAAGAACCAAAAGGGTGAGAAGAAAGTCTAATGAAGGGCCAATATTAAAAACCTGGTTAAAACTTATAATGTACAAAAATACCTGTATTTATTAGAAAGACAGTTAAAAGCATACGTAAGGGCCCAATAAAAGCCTCGTGAAAAAAGTAAAGCCTAAACACAAGGGCCAGTCCACATGACCTGATGCGTTTCTGCCCCATTGGGGCCTTCTTCAGAGGTCAAACAATATTGAGGTACACATAACTTAAATACATATTGCAATAAGATAACCAATAAGTGGATATTGGACCAGGAAAAGGAAGGTTAAGCAGCAAGATCTAAAGACACATGACAAAGACGTTTGTGAGGCCTCAAAAGGTGAAAGTCATTTACGTGACCTTGGGTCAGACACAGTTCTCTCAGAGCTGTTCTCTCAAGAGAAGTTCTCTCAGAGCTCTCTAAGCCCCACCTACCTCACAGGATGCCTGTTGCGGGGAGAGAGAGAGAAGGAGATGGTAAGCCACTCGGAGACTCCTTCGGGTAGCGGAGGTCAAGGTATAAATCCAATTTCTTCTTTTTCTTCTCCTCCTCCTCTAAGGTGACACAAAAAGATTTCCCTTTGTAGACCAACAGTGTGGGGAGGGGCTGTGCCTCAAGGACAGAGCATCTGCTTGCCATGCAGAAGGTCCCTGGGAAACTCCTGGAGATTTGGAGGTGGGGCCTGAGGAAGGCGGGGTTTAGGGAGGGACCTCAGCTTGCTACATTCCCTTAGAGTCCACCCTTCAAAGCAGCCATTTCCTCCAGAGGAACTGATCTCTGTCATTTGGAGATCAATGGTAACTGCCCTTGAGAGAACAGCTCAATGGTAACCTGGAGATTGGGAACCCTGTGGGACACAGCAAAAAAAGATCCTTTTGTTCATACTAGCTCCTCTAACATTACAAGGCAGACTGGCAGGCAGAAAGAGGAGGAGCAGAAATCCCACCTGAGCACCTGAAGAGGGGCAGATGGGAGACCAGGGCTCTGAAGCGGTCTGAGCAGCAGCAAGATAAAGTTTATCTATCTATCTATCTATCTATCTATCTATCTATCTATCTATCTATCTATCTATCTATCTATCTATCTATCTATCTATCTATCATCTATCTATCTATCTATCTATCTATCTATCTATCTATCTATCTATCTATCTCATCTATCTATCTATCTATCTATCTATCTATCTATCTATCTATCTATCTATCTATCTATCTATCATCTATCTATCTATCTATCATCTCCATCCATCCATCCATCCATCCATCCATCCATCCATCCATCCATCCATCCATCCATATCCATATCCATATCCATATCCATATCCATATCCATATCCATATCCATATCCATATCCATATCCATATCCATATCCATATCTATATCTATATCCAGGGGTCTTTTCGGGGGGGAGCCCACCGGAGCGCAGCTCCGGGAGCTCAGAGCCAAGCCCCGCCACCAGCCGGCGTCCCGGAGAGTCTTTCAGGCCGCCGAATGTCAATTTCAGCTCCATTATATCCTATGGGCCATTGAAGTCAATGGTGAAAACATAGGGTATATTCTAGGGGCTGGAGGGGAGGGTTTGAGAGAGAGGCTCGAAACTCACAGGATAGCTGTTGGAGCCTCTCCCCAAGATACCCACCAAGTTTCAAGAACATTGGACCAAGGGGTCCAATTCTATAGCCCCCTAAACAGGTTGCCCCTATTCCCTCCATTGTTCTCTATAGTGGGAAAAAAATAACTTATTTTCTCACCATAGAGAACAATGGAGGAAATGGGGCAACCTGTTTGGGGCCCATAGAATTGGACCCCTGGTCCAATGTTCTTGAAATTTGGTGGGTATCTTGGGGAGAGGCTCCATCAGCTATCCTGTGATCTTGGAGCCTCTCCTCCAAACCCTCCCCTCCAGCCCCAGAATATACCCTATGTTTTCACCATTGACTTCAATGGCCCATAAGTATAATGGGGCTGAATTGCCACTGAATTTCTTTCATTCCCTCCTTTCCTTCTTTCTTTTTCCTCTTTCCCTCATTCTTCTCTTCTCTTCTCTTCTCTTCTCTTCTCTTCTCTTCTCTTCTCTTCTCTTCTCTTCTCTTCTCTTCTCTTCTCTTCTCTTCTCTTCTCTTCTCTTCTCTTCTCTTCTCTTCTCTTCTCTCTTTCTTTCTTTCCCACCTTCTTCTCTTCTCTTTTTCCTCCTTTCCCTGTTTCCCTCCCTCTTCCCTCTCTTTCTTTCTCTCTTTCCTTCCTTCTTTCCTTCTCTCTACTCTCTCTCTTTCCTTCCCTCTTTCCTCCTTCTGTGGCCCAACTCTAGTGAGAAGGAGTTTAAACTTTAAACCCCTTCTCTCTTAGCTCCCCCACCCAGACCAGCTGGGGAAGGGAAGGGGAGGCTTTTGAAGATGCTTCCCCCCCTTTTGCTTCCCCTTCTGACATCACTTCCGGTGATGTCAGGGGGTGTGGCATATGCTAATAGCCTAATAGCTCATTAGCATACCATATGCTAATGAGCTCCTGCAGCTGTTCTTCTACGAAAAGACCCCTGTCTATATCTATATCTATATCTATATCTATATCTATATCTATATCTATATCTATATCTATATCTATATCCCCATCAGCATCCTCTGCATCACTACATCACTTCCAGGAGGAATCTGGAAGTGACGTAGGGTAGCTCTAGGAATCCTGAGATGTACAGTAGCTCTGGGAATCACCAAGTTTCTGTTGCTTCCTAGAGCTACCTCACGTCACTTCCGGGTTTCCTCTAGAAGGTGCGTAAGGGCACAGAGGACGTCACGGGCCCCTTCATTTCCCCACCCACAACCCTCCCACCAGTTGCCAGGCACCGTCTGAACCAATTGGAGAAGCCCGTGCCCTGTCCAAACTGTTGCCGGGAGCCACGATGGGCAAGGACACAGAGGCTCCAAGCAGTCTGTCTGTGTCCTTCGAGCTCTCTCCTGAAAGTCACCCAAGCAGGTGGCAATAAGAGCGGGCTCTGATATCATCCCGAGATTCAGCTGCTCTAACTGGGAATCTAAGTCACTGTGGAGGCGAGCAATTTTGTCTGCAAGATGCCCTGCAAACACGACCGATATGAAAATGCACACCTTTTCCCGATACGACTGGCATCCGCTTCACTTTCGGCAAGGTGACTCTTTCTGGGCTGTGAGAAAACACAGGCAGGCTGAGGGTGGGAAGAGACACCTGGTCTGAAAAGACATTTTTCAAGGAGGGAAGCGTGTTTGTTTTCCTCCACTGACACTCCCAAACAAGGGCCATTTATCAGGATGTGAAAGAGATTTATTGGGACAAATATTTCTTTCCCTAAGGAGGAAGGGCCACAATGAGATATGGAAGCTTTCCAAGCCTGGCCTGGCTAAGTTCATGGTGTAGTCAGAGCTACTGGCTGGGTTAAGAGAAGAGAAGAAGAGAAGAGATTGGATTTATACCCCACCCTTCACTACCCAAAGGAGTCTCAGAGCGGCTAACAAACTCCGTTCCCTTCCCCTCCCCACAACAGACACCCTGTGAGGTAGGTGGGGCTGAGAGAGCTCGGACAGAAACTGCTCTTTTTCAAGGACAGCTCTGACAGAACTATGGCTTGCCCAGGGTCATCCAGCAGCTGCAAGTAGAGGAGTGAGGAATCAAACCCGGTTCTCCCAGATTAGAGTCTGTGCACTTAACCACTACACCAAACCGGCTCTCACACCAAACTGGCTTTTAGTAAAGCCAAAATTCATAGCCGTTGTTGTTCATTGATAAAGGGTCCTCTGAGAGTATACAAAGCAATTTTATAAAGCCCTAGGAATGAAGAAAGGGGGGGGAGTTGGGTTCATATCTCCTGACTAGCGTTGGCAGACCCCACTTTTCAGGGCTTCTGCCCGCTACTGGCCAGCTGGCTAGAGGGGAAACCCCACCCCCAAACAGCCAACCACACCCCTAAACAGCCACATCTGGGCATAATGACCCCGATGCAATGATGTCCCCCAGAAGTGATGTCATCATGTTGGGGACGTTGCACATGATGCTCTGGTTTGAGGGCAAAACTCTACAGTAAATTGGGCCTAAAGCCACAGAGTTTTGCCCTTAAACCAGAGCGTCGCTGTGTGAAGTCGCCAATGCGATAACTTCACTTCTGGGTGATGCCACCACGTCGGTGACATCCCGGAACACCCCACAAATCCCCTATCGGCGCAGAGAGTGGACTTGGCAACCCTACTGCTGGCACAACCTCATAACCAGTTTGGTGTAGTTGGTTAAGTGTGTGGACTCTAATCTGGGAGAACTGAATTTGATTCCCCACTCCTCCACTTGCAGCTGCTGGATGACCTTGGGCAAGCCATAGTTCTGACAAGAGCTGTCCTTGAAAGGGCAGTTCTCTCAGATCTCTCTCAGCCCCAACTACCTCACAGGGTGTCTGTTGTGGGGAGGGGAAGGGAAGGGAAAGGAAATTGTAAGCTGCTTTGAGACTCCAAGTGAAGGGCAGGGTATAAGTCCAATCTCCTCCTCCTCCTCCTCCTCCTCCTCCTCCTCTTCTTCTTCTTCTTCTTCTTCTTCTTCTTCTTCCCTCCATGAGATGATCGGGGGGGGGGGGCTGCCTTCCTCTGGGCATAGAACAAGGTTCACTAGAGGAGTGAGGGAACACGTGAACTCATGGAACTGCCATATACTGAATCAGAACCTTGGGTCCATCATCGTCAGTAGTGTCTACTCAGACCAGCAGTGGCTTTTCAAGGTCTCCAGTGGAGGTCTTTCACATCACCTGCTGCCAGATCTATTAACTGGAGATACCAGGGATTGAACCTGGGACCTTCTACATGCCCAGCAGATGCTCTGCCATTGAGCCAATTCCCTGCATTGTGCAGGGGGTTGGACTAGATGACCTTTGGGGTCCCTCCCAACTCTGTGTTAATATATGCACCCTCCGAGCATTACTTGGGGAAGGAAAGCAACATGCTTTGGCTCGATCTCATCAGAACTCATAAGCTAAGCAGGGTCGGCATTTGGATAGGAGACCACCAAGGAAGGCTCTGCAGAGGAAGGGAATGGCAAACCCACCTCTGCTTCTCACATGCTTTGAAAGCCTCTTGCTGGGATTGCCATAAATTCGCTGCGTCTTGACGGCACTTTACACATGAGTCAGAAAATTACAGAAATGACATCCTATGAGGAGGCAAGCACAGGAAAGTGGACTGGCAGCCATGGCTTAGCAATATGGAAGTGACACAGGGGAGCAGCCATCAATGATGGTGAGACTTTTCTTCTGTGGAAAACCCATAAGTAATGCCGTGCCTCTCCAGGAATCACCAGAAACTCTATGGTAAAACCATAGAGTTTCCAGTAATTCCTAGAGCAGATAGATGCCACTGCCAGGTTATCCCAGGAGGATATGATGTCAGTTCTCTTTGGGAATCATCAGAAACTATGGTTTTGCCATAGCTCCTGGCAAGGCCTTGAAAGGGATGATATCACTTCCAGGTTTCCCTGGAACTGATGCCATGCCGTTGGCCTGATGGCCATTCTTTTAATTTTTTCTTTCACTGCCACTCTGAGTATCGGCAGGAAACAGGAGCTGGGGGTGGGGGAATCAACTGGGAGGAACATTTGAGGTACTGTCCAATCAAATTCAGACCTCCTCTGACCTTGCAACTAAATTAAATGGGGGAACCCACTCTGGCTTAGGAAATACCTGGAGATTTGGGGATGGAACCGGGGGAGGGCAGGGTTTGGAGAGGGGAGGGGCCTCTGCAGGGTTTAATGTCATAGAGCCCACCCTCCCGAGCAGCCATTTTCTCCAGGGGAACTGACCTCTGTCACCTGGAGATCAGTTGTTATTCCATAAGAACACAAGAGAAGCCATGTTGGATCAGGCCAATGGCCCATCCAGTGGGACCAGAACTCCAGAAGCCCTCCCACTGTGCCCCCCCAGCACCAAGAATACAGAGCGTCACTGCCCCAGACAGAGTGCTCCATCTATACATAGTGGCTAACGGCCACTGATGGAACTCTGCTCCATCTATTTATCCAAGCCCCTTGTGAAGCTGACTATGCATGTCGCTGCCACCACCTCCTGCGGCAGTGAATTCCATGTGTTCATCACTCTATGGGTGAAGAAGGACTTCCTTTTATCCGTCCTAAGCCTGCTGCTCATCAATTTCATGGAGTGCTCACGAGTTCTTGTATCGTGAGAAAGGGAGAAGAGTACTTCTTTCTCTGCCTTCTCCGTCTCATGCATAATTTTGCAAACCTCGATCATGTCACCCCTCAGTTCGGACCCCACTGATGTGTATTTATAGTGTGGAAAGGACCCCTGTGTCATCTGCAGACTTAGCCACTTCACTGCTTACTCCCGGCTCCGAACCATTAAGGAACAAGTTAATAAGCACCGGACCTCGTACTGAGCCCCACTGCTTATCACCTTCCATGGTGATTTGAGGCCAGTCTCTGTTTCCTGTTAATTAAGAGAAGAAGAAGAAGAGGAAGAAGAAGAAGAAGAAAAGGAAGAAGAAGAAGAAGAAGAAGAAGAAGAAGAAGAAGAAGAAGAAGAAGAAGAAGAAGAAGAAGAAGACGACGACTTGGTTTTGTACCCCACCCTTCACTACTCGAAGGAGTCTCGGAGTGGCTTACAATTGTCTTTCCTTCCTCCCCCAGAGGAAGAGGAGGAGGAGGAGGAGGAGAAGAAGAAGAAGAAGGAGGAGGAGGAGAAGAAGAAGAGGGAGAAGAAGAGGAGGAGATTGGATTTATACCCCACCCTTCACTCAGAGTCTCAGAGCAGCTTACAAACTCCTTTCTGTTAAGTATGCAACTCAACACAATTGATTTCAGCAAAAGTGATTTCAGCTTTATTGTTAACAGCAAACTCAACTCAACAACACACACACCGAATAGCGGAGCGCAGCTCCCTTTTTAAATGATCCAGGCTGTCAAAGCCCCACCCATAAATAAGTTAACATCCAACAACAATGCTGGGATAAAGACCAATGTGGTCTGTTCCCTCCAGAAAGCTACGTACAGTTCTGATTGGATATTTACACAGTTTCATGGAAACCAACCCATGAGAATGCGACAATTTACAATCCCATTTTATGCCTGAAGCTTAACATGGGAATAGATATGACAGATTCCAGCTTCAGTACATAACACTTTCCCTTCCCCTCCCCACAACAGACACCCTGAGAGAGCTCTTTCCAGAACTGCCCTTGAGAGAACAGCTCTGACAGAACTATGGCTTGCCCAGGGTCATCCATCAGCTGCAAGTGGAGGAGTGGGGAATCAAACCCAATTCTCCCTGATTAGAGTCGGCGCACTTAACCACTACACCAAACTAGTGTTTCATCCACAAGAGGACTTGCCCTCTTATCCCAGGGGATCTCCGCCCCCCCAGAGGTCGGCAACTGTATCTCACCCCCCCACTCATGTTTCCTTTGCAGGCCCCAAACGGCGGCCCACCTTTTACGGCTTCTTCTAAAAGTTGGTACAAGAGAGAAGCAGGGAAATTATTATCTTTGCCTTTCAGGAACGGTGTTTTTTTTCCCCCAGCTGCTGTTCCGAGCCAGCGTTTAGTAAGTGGGAGGCGACAGGGAGCAAAGCCCTTTATCCTTCTGATTTCCCCCATAATTAAACTGTCAGCCGGGGACCTCAAGGACTGTCGAGGGGGGCAACGGAGGGGGAGAGAAGTCAAGCCGCATCCCAGAGTGGTGCGACTCTTTCCAGGATTAAGCCTATAATTTCTTTTATCTTAATCATCGTGTTTACATAAGACTTTGCTTGGAACACACGGCTTTTTTTTTTTTAAAGGTGTTTTTAAAAACAGTTTCAGGGAACGTGGTTTAAAATAACCCGCGTGGTTTTAACTGTTTTTTGGTCCCTGTGGTTCCTCAGAAGCATTTCTGTCAGGGATTCTCTTTTCTGTCCCCCTCTCCCATTATTTTTTTTTTAAAATCATCTTGCAAAAGTGAATTTAGTAGGCTGCTCAGGTTATGCTCGGATCGGATCGGAGAGTAGTATTTAGCTTAGTAATACTTAGCTCTTACAAAGCTCTCTGATGATATTCGAAATAACAAGAAGAGAGCTGGTTTGGTGTGGTGGTTAGGAGCGTGGACTCTAATCTGGGAGAACTGGGTATGATTCCCCTCTCCTCCACATGCAGCTGCTGGGGTAACCTTGGGTCAGCCACACGTTCTCTCAGAGCTGTACCCTCCAGAGCAGTTCTTGAAAGAGCTCTCTCAGGCCCACCTACCTCACAGAGTGCCTGTTGTTGGGAGGGGAAGGGCGAGGAGTTTATAATCCGCTCTGAGACTCCTTTGGGTAGTGAAAGGTAGGGAATAAATTCTATCTCTTCTTCTTCTCTTCCTCTTGTAGCACTTTGTGAGGTATGGAGATCTGTGTCAAGGATGCCTTGTAGCCATTTGGGTGGGTCATTATTGAGAAGAAGAGAAGAAGAAGAAGAAGAAGAAGAAGAAGAAGAAGAAGAAGAAGAAGAAGAGGAGGAGGAGGAGGAGGAGGAGGAGGAGGAGGAGAAGTAGATTGGATTTATACCCTGCCCTTCACTCGGAGTCTCAGAGTGGCTAACATTCTCCTTTCCCTCCCCCTCCCCACAACAGACACCCTGTGAGGTAGGTGGGGCTGAGAGAACTCTGACAGAAACTCCTCTCTTTCAAGGACAACTGTGCCAGACCTTTCAGCAGGTGCAAGTGGAGGAGGGGGGAATCAAACCCGATTCTCCCAGATTAGAGTCTGTGCACTTAAGTGCTACACCAAACTGGCTGTCTTAAAGAGTGGGCGTGGGGGGACCATTAAACCAAAAGTAGAACTTAAGCCAGCAGCTCTTTGAGCATAGGAGTGAGAAGGAGTGGGAAGAGGATTTTCTTCCTTGCTCTCCAGCTGCTCTGGAGCGGATTGGAGCCAAAATGGAAAGTGGGCCTCGCTCACCTGCCTAGGGTGCATGCGTCTTCCTTGACCATACCCAGTAATAGTAGAATACAATGCTTCTATTTCACCTGCGGGTGGAAGAGGGTGCTATTTTTGAATATTCCCTAATGCAAAAGCAAATCCCGGTTAGGACTGCCAATTCCAGGTGGGTCAAGTAAAGAATAAATATGCACTGCAAGAAAGTTTTGTAAATTAATGTGTTCTGTTTATAACTATCGTTGAAAGTGACAGGAGCGCTCCGTCCACGAATCTTAACTGCACAATGTGTCTTTTGTAGGACCGGCAATAAGCATCAACACAACTATAAATGAAAGCTTCCCCACACCTCTTTTGGAAGACATCGTGTCAGTAGAAGCGGGCTTGTAATTCTGGAAACTCCCATTGGGGCTGGTCTTTTAAAATACTTATGCAAAATTGACAGGTAGTTGTTAAATTGAATGAACTGAATGTTATTGTTATGTTGACTGTACTGTATATATATACACAGGGCTTTTTTTTGTAGAAAAAGCCCAGCAGGAACTCATTAGCATAATAGGCCACACCCAGCAGCAGAAACTCATTAGCATATTAGGCCACACCCCCATCTTTATCAGAAGTGTGATCATCCAGCCACACCCACCTTTTGCTTCTTATTCTGTTTACCTTGTTTGTTGTCAAAACCCAGGGCCCTTTTTTGTAGCAGGAACTCCTTTGCATGTTAGGCCACACCCCTAATATAGCCAATCCTAACGAGTTTCTGCTGTTGGGTGTGGCCTGTCATGCTAATGAGTTCTTGCTGGGCGTGGCCGACTCCGGAGCCAGCCGGAACTCCGTTCCTGTGCGTTCCTGCCCCAAAATAGCCCTATATATACCTGACTAGGATGTCATAATAGCACACAGTGCACTTTGTAGAATGACAGTTATCAACAGAGCACATTAACTTACAAAAGTTTCGTACAGTGTATATTTTATTCATGACTTGACTCTCCTAACACTGCAGCTCTAGTTACTACAGCTGCTTTTTTTCGAGCAAACCTCCAGGTGGGGCCTGGAGATCTCCTGGAATGACACCCGATCTCCGGACTCCAGAGATCATTTCCACCGGAGAACATGGCTGCTTTGGAGGATGGACCTTACGGTATTATATTAAGGCTGCCGGCTCCGGGTTGGGAACTACCTGGAGATTTGGGGGTTGGAGCCTGAGGAGGGTGTGGTTTGGGAAGGGAAGCGATTTCAGTGGGGCACCATGCCAGAGAGTCCACCTTCCAAAGTGGCCATTTCCTCCAGGAGAACTGATCTCTGTCGCCTAGAGACGGGTTGTAATCCCAGGAAAGTCTCCTGCCACCACCTGAAAGGCTGTGCATACAACAACACGGTCAAAACTGAACACTGGACCCCCAAAACACTTGACCCTTGATCCAAAATATTCTTCTGTTAACAGTGTAGTACTCTGAATAACCACGCAGATCCATTCCAAAGACACCAACATAAATAGTCCAACACAGTTCAACGAATCCCTAACACTTGATAAGTGTCCACAAAACTAAGAGGCGTAACAGTCGATGGATGCCTGCAAGACACAGTCACTAAGAGGTGTGTCTTCAATGGGCCGTCTATATCTCTTCCAGCCAGCTTGGGTACAGCGTTACAGTTTTTGACTGGGTGTCAATGTTCCCTCTAAGCTGAGTTAGTGTGAGCTAGCTCATGGTTTTTTAGCCTCCTGCTCACACATTTTTGTCTCAGCTCAGGAAGGATGACTCCAGGGCAAAGTAATTTATGCAGTAGCCAGATCACTCGCTCACAGCTTTAATGCCAGTAGCTCACAAGGTAGAGTTTTTGCTCACGAGACTCCACAGCTCAGAGGGAACATTGGTTGTCATATGCACAACCCTCTTTGCTGTACTTCCATTTATTTATTCTAGACCACCTGGAAGTTGGCAGCCCCAGTTCAAAGTGCTTCTCTGGTTGCATTCCTGATAACCAACTGGTTAAGAGCACTGATAACGTGGCCACGTCTGGAATGCTGTTGGCAGTTCTACTCGCGCCACTTTCAGAAGTTCATCTTCAATGATGGTAGGATTGAACTAGGGTCCTTTCCGCATTTGCCTGCCACTCCGGGTTTTCTCAGTGTTCGAGTCAAGGCAATTTAAGTCCATGGCAAGACAGCATCCAAATAACCCAGGGCAATAGCAGGCTGAAACTGGGGCTGACCACTAAAGGGGGGAATGTAGTGCAGAATGGGGGAGAAAACCTGGAATAAAAAGGTTGGTCTCGATTTTAGTGCAGAAAGGGGGGGGGGAACCTGGATTAAAAAGAATGTGATTTTACTGCAGAGTTGATTGGAGGACACCACGGTGAATTAGGAGGAGAGCGCAGGAAGGGCCAAGGGAACAAAAACGCACCAGAAATTATCAGTAGGTTGGAAAAACCAAGCCTAAAAGGGAAGACTAAAGTGTTTGAGGCATTCTAGTTTACAGGAACAAAGATAAATTAGAAGAGAGTTCTTTTAGAATCGGCAGAAAATGCCTGATCCTTGTCTGGCTAGAGAGTCGGCACAGAATAGAGCAGGGGTGTCGAACTCATTTCTTATGAGGGCTGGATCTGACATAAATGAGACCTTGTTGGGCCGGGCCATGTGGGTCATAAAATGTGATGCCAGGTAGCGGAGATATAAACTTTATAAAGGACACAAACGCAAAGGAGTTTTTTTTTAACTTAAAAATGTGCTTAAAACATTCACACTCTTGCAATATTTTGTTTATTTAACAGTGTCTGATAACTGGCACCTCTTGCTCTGAATTACTGCATCAAAGTGTCTGTGCTGTTGCAATCTTGAGTATGCCGTTCAGGTGTCTATCTGTAAGTTGCAAACCGACGATGACACCGTAGCAGCAGAACTGGAAGAAGAAGCAGAAGACAGCCAGTTCCACTGTGGGCCTGCAGTTCCCCCGGCCTGCATGTTTGACACCCCTGGAATAGAGTGTTGGACTAGGCTCCTGGGAGACCCAGATTTGAATCCCCATTCTGCTGGGTGACCTTGAGTCCATCACAGTCTTTCAGCCTCACCTACCCAACAGGGTTGTTGTTGTAAGAGGACAGAGGAGAGGAGAAGAATGTTCTAAGCTGCATTGAGTTCCCGCTGAGGAGAAGATTGGGATAAAAATAAATAAATAAGTGCATTGTGAATTCCCCAGGACATTTAATAATAATAAAAAAATACTGGGGATTTTGCTTTCCTGCAGGGTACTGGGTGACGCTCTGCGAGTTAACGCACAGCACTTGTGCATGAGTAGTCTTCATACAAAAGGGCATAGTCAGGTTGGAGAGGAAGGGAGCCGTGGAACTGACCGCCTTCGTCCTCGTGAGCTCAACGAACACTTTCACACCCGCTAAATAATGCAACGTTCAATCCACTTTCAACACGCTTTGCAACTGGATCACGCTGTGTGAGGCTGAGTTCAGACTGGCAGTTTGCCCCGCTATAGCCACGTTTCAGCCATGTTTCCCAAGCGGATTAAAGGGGGTGTTCACACAGGCACATCTGCCTGGCGTTCCCCACCCATAGGCAACCCGTGCTGTTCCGCTTCGCTCCCGGGATTAAAAGATACCTGTTGAAAGCGGTAGCAAATCCTGGAGAGTGCCTTTATCCCGCTGCATTCCGCTTCCCGGAAGTGTGAACGTTCAGCCGAAAAGCCGGGAGCAACCCGCATTGTGCAGAAGGCAGCAGTAATATGATTGGGTGTGCTCCGCTCTAGAATGGGATCCAAATGGTGCAATGGGATCCAAATTGGCTATGTGTATATGTGTGTACACACAGGAGGTGGTGGCAGCTACAAGCATGGACAGTTTCAAGAGGGAATTAGATAAACATATGGAGCGGAAGTCCATCAGTGGCTATGAGCCACAGGGTATAGATGGGAACTCTCAGTCTGGGGCAGGTGATGCACTCTATTCTTGGTGCTGGAGGGGGCAGCAGTGGGAGGGCTTCTAGTGTCCTGGCCCCACTGGTGGACCTCCTGATGGCACGTGGTATATTTTGGCCACTGTGTGACAGAGTGTTGGACTAGATGAGCCATTGACCTGATTCAACATTGGCTTCTCTTATGTTCTTATGTGTATGAGCGCATGAGCGCATATGCGCTCATACACTCATACACACATAGCCGATTTGCCAGGAAAAAGCTGTTTACAGCCGCGCCTCTGGAACAGAAGTCTGAATGCTCCCGCGTACCTCCTCCTGGTGTGCTCCCGTGTCAGTCTGCGCAGTGTGACCGGGAAAACCCAGAACAGTTTGTTCCGGGGCTTTTTTTTGCCACGACTGGCTCCCGCTTCAAACTGCCAGTCTGAACTCAGCCTGAAACGGTGAAATCCACTTGCAGACGGTCGCTGAGATCAGCAGTTCCGCAGGGCCGTGAAAACGGAGCTTTTTCACCAGGCATTCCAGTAGGAGCGGCACTACACGTCGCGCTGCCAGTTACACTCTGCATTTTGTCACCGACACACATAACTGGTTTTGAACTGTATTTATATGAACTGTATTTATGTCTCTGATTGTATTTTATGTGAATTTTATGGTTTCGTGTAAGTCGCCGTGAGCCACTTCGGCGGGAGGGCGGGGTATAGAATCATAGAATCATAGAATGTTGGAGTAGAAGTCAAATAAATAAATAAATAAATAAATAAATAAATAAATAAATAAATAAATTTTAGCATGTGTGGAAGCACCCTACAAATGGCTTGCATTTTGGCATGCATGCCTCTCCGACACCCCAAAATGGCTGGTGGGCATTGGTTGCTTTTGAAACGGTGCATTGTGTTTGCCTGCCCCTCCCTACCGCTTTCCCCCAAATCACAGATCTTGCCTGTCTAAATTGCGGGGAGGGCATAAAAAGGCCATTGCAGACATCTCATCGAGCTGGATCAGGTTTGCCAGCCTCTAGGTGGGACCTGGAGATATCCGCTTTTACAGTTGGTCTCCAGACTAGGTAAAGGCTAAAGGCTTCCCTTGCTCGAAAACCAGTTGAATCCAACTCGAGGGGTGCGGTGCTCATCTCCATTTCCAAGCCGAAGAGCCAGCACTGTCCGAAGATGTTTCCGTGGTCATGTGGCCGGCATGACTAGACGCCGAGGTGCATGGGATGCTGTTACCTTCCCACCGAAGCGACACCTATTTATCGACTTGCAATTTCTTGCTTCCGAACTGCTAGGTTGGCAGGAGCTGGGACCAGAGATGGGAGCTCACTCTGTCATGTGGCACTCGGGTCCTGAACTGCTGAACTACGGACCTTCCGGTCTGCAGTTCAGCATCTTAACCACTGAGCCACCACAGCCCAGACTGCAGATGTTAAATACTGGGTTCCACGGATGGTCTGACACCAAGCTCAGCTTTATTAGTGATTCAGCAAGAACAATACAAAGACCCAGGGCAATGGCCCTGTTTAAATAGCATGCAAACACCACCCACTCCCCAAACAGCTCCCAACGATAGGCTATTGTCAGAACCATTAATTCCTCATCGGCCACCTCCGGCTACCTCCTGGTGGGCTATTGTTCTAGAGCTCCAAGCTCAGCCAGTCTCTGGTAGATAGTCCTGGAATATTCCAGTCCCAATATGTAACATCAGATGCCCTGGAGAAAACAGCTGCTTTGGAGATTGGACACTGTGGCACTGTACTCTGCCGAGGTCCCTCCCCTCCCCAAACCCAGCCCTCTGCAGCCTCCACCCCCCAAAATCTCCAGGTAGTTCCCCACCCAGAGCTCGCACTAGGGTTTGCCAGGTCCCCTCTAGCCACTGGAAGGGAATGGTAGGGTAGGGTTGCCAGATCCAGACTGGGAAACTCTTGGAGATTTGGGGATGGAGCCTGGGGAGGACAGGGACCTTGGTGGGGTACAAGGCCACAGAGTCCACCCTCCAAAGCATCCACTTTCTCCAGGGGAAGGGGAAAGTGATCTCTGTATTCCGGAGATGAGCTGTAATTCCGGGGGGTCCCCAGGTCCCACCTGGAGGCTGGCATCCCTACTGGCAACCCTAAACCAGGAAGAGCCTGGCTAAGTCGTTATCTTTTTTGTAAACTGAGGTCACCGCCAGCACTTTACTATGTTTTATTATGTCTGAGTTTCAGCATTGTATGTATATTAATTTATATGATTTTATGCACTGTATTGCCTGATTTTACTCTGTTGTAAGCCGCCCTGAGCCGGCTTAGGCCAGGAAGGCGGGGTAAAAAATCTAATCAAATAAATAAATAAATGGTTCATCCCAGTCACTTCCTGCTGGGGCTAATGGGAATTGTAGTTTTTGCAGACCAGGAATCGTAGTTTTGCAGACCAGGAATTGTAGAGAGCCAGTTTGGTGTAGTAGTTAAGTGGGCGGACTCTAATCTGTGAGAACCGGGTTTGATTCCCCACTCCTCCACTTGCAGCTGCTGGATGACCTTGGGCAAGCCGTAGTTCTGACAAGAGCTGTCCTTGAGAAAGAGCAGTTTCTGTCAAGAGCTCTCTCAGGCCCACCTACCTCACAGGGTGTCTGTTGTGGGGAGGGGAGGGACATGAAAGGAGTTTGTAAGCCACTCTGAGACACCTTTGGGTAGTGAAGGGTGGGGGATAAATCCAATCTCCTCCTCCTCTTCTTCTTCTTCTTCAAGATCATCATCATCTTTGGAGACTCTTGAATCAAATCAGAAAGCTGAGACCATTCCAGTTCCCATCAGCCTCTGAAATCCAGTACGTTCTGAGCGTGTCCCAGCAGAACTCTTGGATGGCTGCCCTTTGATGATGAGGGCTGCCAAATGCATGTTCTACTGTATGGGACGTGAAAGAAAAAAACTGAATCCAACGGCACCTTTAAGACCAAATAAGCTTTTGTGTCCTTGCACGCTTCTTCAGAAGAGGTATCCGAAGAAGCGTGCGTGCACACAAAAGCGTATACCCAGAATGAAACCTTGTCGGTTTTAGGTGCCACTGGACTCAAACTCTGTTCTGTTGCTTTAGACCAACACGGCTACCCACCTGTATGAAAGAATTGTGAGCTGAAAAGGCTAGATTGTTTTTTTTTTTTACATGTTACATGTCAAAAGCACAGCATCGCCATTTCTCTTCCCGGGAAATTATAGTTGGCTGTTCGCATGACATCGGCTATTAGTAGGTTACCGGAGAACATAAGAACATAAGAGAAGCCAATGTTGGATCAGGCCAATGGCCCATCCACTCCAACATTCTGTGTCACGCAGTGGCCAAAAATACCAGGTGCCACCATCAGGAGGTCCAGCAGTGGGGCCAGGACACTAGAAGGCCTCCCACTGTTCCCACCCCAAGCACCAAGAATACAGAGCACCACTGCCCCAGACATAAGAATATAAGAGAAGCCAATGTTGGATCAGGCCAATGGCCCATCCAGCCCACACAGTGGCCAAAAATACCAGGTGCCATCAGGAGGTCCAGCAGTGGGGCCAGAACTCCAGAAGCCCTCCCACTGTTGACCCACCCCCCCAAGCACCAAGAATACAGAGCCTCACTTGCCCCAGACATAGGAACATAAGAGAAGCCAACGTTGGATCAGGCCAATGGCCCATCCAGTCCAACACTCGATGTCACACAGTGGCCAAGAATACCAGGTCCCATCAGGAGGTCCAGCAGTGGGGCCAGGACACTAAAACCCCTTCCACTGTTGACCCCCCCCAAGCACCAAGAATACAGAGCGTCGGAGATATGGGGATGGAACCTTGGAGAGCATGAAGTTTGGGAAAGAGCAGGGCTGCCAACCTCCAGGTGGGGCCTGGAGATCTCCCAGAATTACAACTGACCTCCAGACTAAAGAGACCAGTTCCCCTGGAGAAAAGGGCTGCTTTGGAGGGTGGACTCTATGGCATTATACCCTGCTGAGGCCCCTCCCTTCCTCAAATCCCGCCCTCCCCAGGCTCCACCCCCAAACTCTCCAGGTATTTCCCAATCCAGAGTTGGCAACCCTAGGAAAGAGAGGCACCTTGGTGGGGTAGAAAGAATGCCATTCACTCCACTTTCCACAGCAGCCATTTCCTCCAGCGGAACTAATCTGTGTTGCCTGCAGATCAGTTGTAATTAAAAATGCCAACTTCCAGGTAGTGGCTGGAGATCTCTTGGGCTTACAACTGAAGTCCAGGTGACAGAGATCAGTTCCCCTGGAGAAAATTGAAGGTGGACTCTATAGCATCATATCCCCATTGAACGCCCTCCCCTCCTTGAATCCCACCCTCCTCAGGACCCATCCCCCAAATCTTCAAGTATTTCTCAACTCGGAGATGGCACCCCTAGATGTCCAGGCCCCACCAGGAGACTGGCAACCCTAGCAGTTGGGTGAGGCCGACTCCTTTCCTGCAGGGATCTTAGGCTGAGATCTGTTCTCCAGAGCTTGCCTCAGAAGGACATCTACTAGCCTTCCTAAGAGTGAATGAGACGAAAACCATTTCCTTTCTTAATTCTCCATTCCTTTCCCCAAACCTCCCCAGAAAGTACACTCTATAATAATGTGCTTGAGTCTTTGTTTTGTTGAGTTTTAATATACAGAGAGTTTTAATATACAGAGAGCCAGTTTGGTGTAGTGGTTAAGTGCACGGACTCTAATCTGGGAGAACCAGGTTTGATTCCCCACTCCTCCACTTGCACCTGCTGGATGACCTTGGGCAAGCCATAGTGCTGTCAGAGCTGTGCTTGAAAAAGAGCAGTTTCTGTCAAAGCTCTCTCTCAGCCCTTCCTACCTCACAGGGTGTCAGTTGTGGGGAGGGGAAGGAAAAGAGTTTGTAAGCTGCTTTGAGACTCCTTTAGGTAGTGAAGGGTGGGGTATAAATCCAATCTCCTCCTCCTCCTCCTCTTCTTCTTCTTTCATCTGGAGAAAAGTCCCAAGGTGGTTTACAGCACAACAAAAATGAATCAAAACAGCAAGATGCAATAAAATCACCAGAAAATATACAATAAAATATGGCAGAAACCAGTTTCTTAATAGCGCTATGTTTTGATTTGGACATGTAAAAACAGTGTGTGTTCTTTTTAATCTCTCTGCAAAAACTAGTAGATGGGTACAGCATGGAGTTTTGAGGGAGAGAAGAAAATAGCAAGGCAGAATAATTAAGGCATATTGTGCAGTGTCTGATTGACGATCCCAACCTAAGAACATCAGAAGAGCCCTGCTGGATCAGACCAGAAGAATTCTTTGCCACTTAAGAACATAAGAGAAGCTAATGTTGGATCAGGCCAATGGCCCATCCAGTCCAACACTGTGACACAGTGGCCAAAAATACCAGGTGCCATCAGGAGGTCCAGCAGTGAGGCCAGGATACTAGAAGCCCTCCCACTGTTGACCCCCCCCAAGCACCAAGAATACAGAGTCTCACTTGCCCCAGCCTGAGAGTTCCTATTCTAAGAACATAAGAGAAGCCAATGTTGGATTAGGCCAATGGCCCATCCAGTCCAACACCCTCTGTCACACAGTGACCAAAAATACCAGGTGCCATCAGGAGGTCTAGCAGTGGGGCCAGGACACTAGAAGCCCTCCCACTGTTACCCCCCACACAAGCACCAAGAATACAGAGCCTCACTTGCCCCAGACTGAGAGTCCCTATCTATACCTTGTGGCTAATAGCCACTGATGGACTTCTGCTCCATATGTTTATCTAATCCCCTCTTGAAGCCGTCCATGCTTGTAACCGCCACCACCTCCTGTGGCAGGCACTTAAATTCGGTTGCAGCCGGGGATCGTGCATTCTTCAATATTTGGCAGATGGATAGGAGTAAATAAACAGAGCTGGAATGGGGGGGGGGGGAGAGAGAGCAAAACCCAGAAGGACAAAAAGTAAACAAAGAAGGATCCAAGCATTAAGTGTAAGTGTTGGTGGTGCCAACGGGGAACATCGTGTCCTCCTTTTCCGATCAAGGAGAAATCGAGTGCCGGGAGAGTGGCCGCTCCAACGCATTCTTGGCTGCCTTCGCTTGGCTGTTAGTAATGAGAGTCTTTTTTTAGTTCAGGCTCCAGCAGAGAAGCGGGGCAGGGGGAGCAGGGTGGTGGGTTTTGCAACCCATACGTTTGGACCGGAAATGTTCGAGCATGGTTCTTTATGGATTGAAAAAAAATATGTTACCAAGGATTCAAGGGGATTGTGATCAAAGGGGCCGGATGTGACATGGGCATGTTGGGAACGTGGGGGGGGGAGGGGCGATGCTCTGGTTTTTTTGGGGGAAATTCTAAGCTAGAATTAGCTTCAAACCATAGAGTTTGGCTCAAAAAACAGAGTGTTACCCCACGATGTGCCTACATCATTTCCAGGTGACGTAGACACATTGCCCCCCACTCCAGTGTCCCCGACATGCCTACTTCGCCCAGAGGTGATGTTGGCATGATGTGCATAGAATCATAGAATGTTAGAGTCGGAAGGGACCTTGCAGGTCATCTAGTCCAACCCCCTTGTCACGGCTCAGGTGGGGTGTCACCTGACGCTGCCACCACTCTGGATTTAGGATCCCTTGAGAAGGCCCAGACCACCTCCCCCCACAAAGACCTTCAGACCTCCCTTTTGGCTGAATAATAGGCTTGAGGACCAGGCAGAGTGAACGGCAAGGAAAAGGTTTACTTTATAGGAGGTCAAACAAACAAGGTGCAGAATAATAACAGTAAGTGGGTGAAAAGGAAAGAAATCAAATGCCCTAATGCATCTAAATATATACTGTCCCTAGCTCACTATCTCCAGTGGCCTTAGACTATTCACCCTTCCCTCAGGATGAGGGTTCTTCCCCACAGCAGCCCTGCTTCTGGCTCTGTTCCCTGGGAAGAAGAACAGCTTTCCCTCTCGTACCTGTTCTTATATTCCGCAGCCTTCTTCTTCCCTATTGGTCAAAATCGGCACCAAAACTTCCCAAGGCCTTCTGGGGTTTGTAGGCCCAGCCACCCCTACTGCTAGCCAGGCTCCCTGGGCCTAGTAGGCCTCTGTTGGCACAGCCCAGATCATGACATCTGTGCACTCTGCAGGAGCACAGCCGAAACATATTGCCTCTCCCGGAGCATCTTGGTAAGTCCCCTACCAGCTTGTGTTTCGGACCTGTCTACCCTAATACAGGAGATTGGTTGTCAACCCAAATAAGATAGTAATAATTAAGGCTACCGAACTCCAGATGGTAAGGATAACCAAAGCAACATCACGGGATAAGTGAGTAAAAAATTGTTAATGGCAACTGTGATATATTATCGAAGGGAATATCACTCTTTTATAGATTTTCAAAAAAAATAGACCAACATTCATACTAATACCAATATATTTCTGTGCACTCATGCAAGAATAAACATCAAAAAATGATTCCACAATGTCGACAAGCACAGTCCATGGTATGAATATTGATCTACGGCAGCTGTACACATCTGGAGGAATGCAGGCAGCACTTGATCCTGCAACATGCAGCTGGATGTCAACAAACAGAACATCTGGACAGAAGAAAAAGAAGAGATTGGATTTATACCCCGCCCTTCACTACCCAAGGGAGACTCAGAGCGGCTTACAAACTCCTTTCCCTCCCCCTCCCCACAACAGACACCCTTTGAGGTAGGCGGGGCTGAGAGAGCTCTTGACAGAAACTGCTCCTTTTCAAGAACAGCTCTTAGCAGAACTACAGCTTGCCCAAGATCATCCAGCCAGGTGCAAGTGGAGGAGTGGGGAATCAGACCTGGTTCTCCCAGATTAGAGTCCGCGCACTTAACCACTACACCAAACAGGACTTTAATTACTCATTCAGAGGTGTCGAACTCATGTGTTACAAGAGCTGGATTTGACATAAATGCTATTTTATCAGGCAGGGCCATGTGTGCCATAAAATGTAAATGCCAGGCACGGGAAATATAAAGTTTATAAAGGACGCAGGAAAACCCAATTAACAATATTGGGTTTTTTACTCAAAATACAAACGTGCTTAACAACATTAACCCTCTCGCAGTATTTCCTTACAGTATCTCTCTGATGCCCACCCTCCAACTTCCATTGCCCATTACTCATTAGCACCGGGACAGTATACAGGGACATAATGTACAGCCCCTATCCTCTGCCAATAAAGGTAATGATCAGTTACTCGCAGGTCAGATAACAGCCCTGGACAGGCCGGTTCTGGCCTACGGGCCGTACGTTTGCCACCCCGTGACGATATTAGAACACAGTCAACTTCATAGTCAGGACTCCATTGTCTATCCTGTCATCAGATGCTGAAATTAGTCCATCTTCATTTCATCGTGCTTTGACAACCCCCATGGATGGGATATGTCCCCCCCCCATTTCCAGTTTGGTGTAGTGGTTAAGAGCGCAGGCTCTAATCTGGGAGAGCTGGGTTTGATTCCCCACTGTTGTGGGGAGGGGAAGGGAAAGGAGTTTGTAAGCCGCTCTGAGACGCCTTTGGGCAGTGAAGGGCGGGGTATAAATCCAAACTCCTCTTCTTCTTCTACTCCTCCACACGCAGCTGCTGGTGTGACCTTGGGTCAGTCACAAGTCCTTTCAGAGCTGTTCTCTCAAAGGCAGTTCTCGAGAGAGCTCCCTCAGCCCCACCCACCTCACCGGGTGTCTGCTGTGGGGAGGGGAAGGGAAAGGAGATTGTAAGCTGCTCTGAGACTCCTTCGGGTAGTGAAGGGCAGGGTATAAATCCAATCTCCTCCTCCTCTTCCTCCTCCTCCTCCATGTTGTTAGTAAACCTAACCTTTCCCACAAACTCATGACTGTCAGGAGAAACCCTGAGGGAACATTTCTTTCCCTGATCACAGAGATATTAGGCGATGAGACGCAGAACGACACTTGGTCAGTGGGTAAACGGAGGGTCCATTCTGGGCCGAAGCTGCTGGGAGATTCCAATAAGGAGAGTGACAGAGCAGAGGAGAGGGGCAGTTGAGTCAGTGGACTTATTGGAGAGCAGTCTTCATGAGGCACTGCCCCTCCATCGGCTGGGCCTTGCAAGAATGGAGCCGGAGCCTGAAGACCGCATGTTGTCACTTGTGAGAAATCCGTCCTCCTTCGTTTGCGGTGGCGGTCTCCGAATTGTGCTCCTCCGGTGGCCAAAACACAACATGTATCACCTCTTGCAGGACTGTGTTGAGTTTACGGTGCAGTCCCAAGTAGGGCCGATGGTATCAGAAGGATACAACTCTGTGGTGCTGTAATGTCTTAACTGTAACTAAGCCTATTCTTTACCATGAAAAGCTTGATTCTATGCAGAGGACCGTAAGCTGTAACATTTCTGTTGCTCATTCCTATGGAATGGTTCGAAGCAACCAATCACAATTGTAAATACGTTTATGGAGGAAACAGACCTGATTGGCCTTTATCTCTGTTATGCCATTGGGTGTTAACTTATCTGTGGGCGTGGCTTAGACAGCCCGAATTATTTAAAAAGGGAGCTGTGCTCCACTTGTGGTGGTGTGTTGTCGTTGTTACCTGAGCGTTGAGTTGCTGTTACAATAAAGCTGAATCACTTTGCTGAAATCACTGCCTTTTGTTGAGTTGCATACTTGCCCTCCAAGTATTTTCAGAAAGTAGGCGGAGTCAGGTGGGGCTTTTGCTCAACAAGGATTCTGATTCGCCGTGGGAGATTTGATTGGCTCTGCAGATTGTTAAACACACTACTTTGGCAACAGCTGCCGCCACAGCACAAGAATCGTCATTGTGTGACTGAAGGGAAGCTAGGGCGGCCATTTTGTGGCAGGCTTTGCCTTCCGTGGCAGGCATTTTCTGGCAGTCATTTTGTGCCTGTGCCCAGTACACTGTATCAGAATTCCCAAGGTTCCTGCAAGCTCAAGAATGTTGGGGACACTTGGGAGAGAAAATAATTTTAGCCCTGAGTTTGTCTGATCTGTAAATGACTACTCAGGCTAATTAAAGCTCCCATTTCTAATGATCCAGGTGAGCGGTCAAACTGTTTCTTCACTGAGCTTTACTATATTGGACTATGTATTTGGAAACCACCTTGCCGTCGTAAGTCAAGCTTCAAGGAAGGATGAGTGATTGTCCCCTTCTTTGCATCTTTTGGAGGCATTTATATTTCTGTCACCGACGTCTCAGTCTTCCATTTTATAGATTCATGGAGCGTACATCATTCGATGCAGTTTCTATGAGGTTTATACGACTAATGTGCATAATTTTTTTTTAATTCACATGCAAATAATACCTTCCATGAAGAAGGGGGCGGGGAGTCCCAGATGCTGTGATGTCATTTCTGGGTGATCATCCCAAAGTGACTCCATAGCTTCCTCCCGATGTTGCTCTAGGAATTTCTCCAATCTCTATGGTAAAGGCCATTGAGTGACACCACAGACCGATTCCCCACAAAAAGCTATGCCGCCCTCGTTCTTCTGTTTCCCCCACTTGCATTGGTCAATTTCACACTATTCGTTACGTGGCCACATTTTGACCCGCAGCTTTCCCCAATTCCCCCCCGCGTCTTCTCGATCCCAAAAAACAAGGTTGTGACTTGATGGTACATACATAATACCTTTAACAATTCCTGTTTTCACCGGGGTAACTACGGGGATAACTACTGATGTAACTACCTCTTTAGGCAAATGAAATACTGAAGATAGATTCAGGTGGTAACTGTTGGCATATTGTAACATATAGCTGACAAGATGACAGCTCCAGATGCTCCAGATGATGTAACTAGATCAGTCTAATCTATTTTGACAGGTACCGTATCACATGACCTAAGTTGCGTCAGCTAAGTCCAGAGTCACTGTGAGTCAGCAAATAGGTGATTGGCTGGCCACAATATATATTGACAGAGTGTGGACTGCACTTCATCACTCTGATGTTGGAATATGCTGGCGAAGCACTTGGTTGTACAGGAGAAGATTTTGATTCACACAAGTGCTTGTTTGGACTGTGTAAATACTGTAAAATAAACCACTGTAAGTATTTGAGCACTACTTTACTGAGTCACTGGTATTATTCTTCCTCTGCGTTTTTCCACTCTGCCAACAGTAACTGTGTTGGTTTGAAGCAACAGAACAAAGTTTGAGTCCAAGTGACACCTTTAAGACCAACAAGGTTTAATTCTGGGTACAAGCTTTCCTGTGCATGCAACACTTCTTTAGGTATCTTGCTTGGTTGGTCTTAAAGGTGCCACTGGACTCAACTTTGTTAAAATACTGAAGAAGTAAAGCTCAATATTGATGTCATTATGTTTTATCTGTGAATTGTTTTTATCCGTGAATTTTCTTGTTACAGATAAATATATGATGTATTTTTTAAAAAAAGTAGTAGTCAAGTTTGCTTGTCCAACATGTTGCAGAGAATATTTGTTACCCCACCAAAGAGGGTGATCTCCAGAAATAATGAGACATATACAATGTTTATGGGTGGTGATCGGTGTTGAGCAAGGTGCTGGGAGAGCCGGGTTCAAATTCCTGCTCTGCCATGATGCTTGCTGGGTGACCGTGGGCCAGTCACTGAGCTGTTTCACAGAGGGTGATTCTGCACTGGATTTCCCTCTGTTGTTTCACCAAACCCACCTTGGAACAGAAATTCCCCTCTGCACGGCATGCTGCTTCTACTTTCTTTGATCATCGGGTTTTATGGTACCCTCTACACTGCATGCCGCTTTCACTTTCTTTGATCATTGGGTTTTATGGTACCCTCTACACTGCAGTGGCTCAAGTGGTTAAGACACTGAACTGCAGGCTGTGGAAGGTCAGTAGTTCAGCAGTTCAAGACCCGAGAGTGCCGCATGACGGGGTGAGCTCCTGTCTCTAGTTCCAGCTCCTGCCAACCTAGCAGTTCGAAAGCAAGAAATTGCAAGTAGATAAATAGGGACCACTTCGGTGGGAAGGTAACAGCATTCTGTATACCTTGGTGTTTAGTCATGCCGGCCACATGACTACATAAACGTCTTCGGACAGCGCTGGCTCTTCGGCTTTGAAACGGAGATGAGCACCGCAACCCTAGAGTCGGATTCGACTGGCTTTCGAGCAAGGGAACCTTTACCTACGCTGCATGCCGCTTTCACTTTCTTTGATCATTGGGTTTTATGGCACCCTCTACATTGCATGCTGCTTCCACTTTCTTTGATCATTGGGTTTTATGGCACCTTCTGCATAGATTCATGGCCGTTAAGGGTAACTTTGCAGTCAGTACGGCGTTGCCCCGGGGTATTTGAATCCAGTTTCGAGCTGCACCTTTTCTTCAGTGCTGAGAAAATGTGGAGTGAATGCCAGATGCAGGACTGTCCAGAGAGGTCACCAAAGATAGGGAGAATCAGAGAATCATCCCAAACCCTCCCCCCCGCCCAAATGGTGGGATAAAAATGTACAAGACGGTTAAATAGAACCTTTCCCCTTCTCTCTCTCTCTCTCTCTCTCTCTCTCTCTCTCTCTCTCTCTCTCTCAAGAGATTACTAACCATTCCACCTCTAAATGTCCCTCCTCCTTGACCTCCTCTTTGGAAAAATAAAGCAGGTCTATTTTCAGGAAGTGCAACTTCTGTGTAAAGGGTGAGAGATGCCATCAGCCCCGAGGACTTTAAAATAAATGTGGGGTTTACGAGGAGTTCATCTGTTCCTGTTTACTCAAAGGGCTGCCGGAGTCACTGTGGGTTGGGAGAAGAAAAAAGGAAAACCACGCCTGTGATTAAATGCGCTTGGCAGAAGGAGGGAGCTTCGCCCCAGTCCCATAAGGAAATTATGTCTTGATTTTTGTGCCACCTCAGTTCTGTATTTATCTTCCAGATTCCCTGAGCTGGGGCTGACGGAAGAGGTAAACCCCCATAAGACAAGTGGCCAGGAGTTACGAGGCGTCCAGACAATCAGAGGCTCTGGCGGTCGCTCTTAATTAACTAATGGCCTGTAGAGAGCCATAATGGGATTTGCAAAGAGGAAAAACTCCAAAGCCCACAGCATCCATAATAGCAAAGCATCCCACCCCTAGTTTAGTTCTCCCTCCCCCCTTGGCATTTCTTGAGGCAGCTTTGGAAGTCTGTCCTGGCTGGTAAGGAACAGGTAAGTGCTCCCCCTGCTGTTTCTCAAGTGCAACTACATTCAGTTGCACACTGAATCCCTGAAAAGAAGCTATGGTGGTGATCGTTTCCCACGGCCCATTCTGCATCTAGCATCTGCTCCATCGATTTACCAAACCCACACCAGAACAGAAAAAGATGCAGCTCAAAACCGCATTCAAATGTCCCAGGCCAACGTTGTACTGACTGCAGAGTCACCCCTGAATGGCCATAGGTAAAGGTAAAGGTAAAGGTTTCCCTTGCTCGAGAGCCAGTCGAATCTGACTCTAGGATTGCGGTGCCCATCTCCGTTTCCAAGCCAAAGAGGAGAAGCTTGGCAGAAGGAAAACACAGGGCTTTTTTGGTAGCAGGAACTCCTTTGCACGTTAGGCCACACACCCCTAATGTAGCCAATCCGAATGAGTTTCTGCTGTTGGGTGTGGCCTATTATGCCAAAGACTTCCTGCTGGGCGTGGCCAACTTGGGAGCCAGACGGAACTCCGTTCCTGTGCGTTCCTGCCCCAAAATAGCCCTGAATACATGTATTTTTGTATATTATAAGTTTTAACTAGGTTTTTAATATTGGCCCTTCATTAGATTTTCTCCTCACCCTTTTGGTTCCTGAGGGCCAACCCATACCCACAGATGTTGGTGGTAGTGGTGTGGCAGCTCCTAATTGAAAGCCTGGTGGAAGAGCTCCGTCTTGCAGGCCCTGCAGAACTGTAAAGGATCCCGCAGGGCCCTGATCTCTTCCAGGAGCTCATTCCACCAGTATGGAGCCACCGCTGAAAAGGCCCTGGCCCTGGTGGCAGCAAGCCTGGCGTCCTTAGGGCCTGGGATAGTCAGTTGGCCGTAGTGCTCTCTGGGGTATGTATGGGGAAAGGCGGTCCCTCAGGTATGTCGGACCCTGGCCATACAGGGCTTTAAAGGTGAGAATTTGGTATGATTTGAGCAAGACTGTTAGTACTAGGACATTTGGTGGGTCATTAATTCAGAAGGCTGCCAAAATTTGGAAGCGACTTAACATTCGTGCACAGATGCAGAGATCTGTCCCTTGAAGAGAAGAAGAAGAGATTGGATTTATACTCCGCCCTTCACTACCCAAAGGAGTCTCAGAGCGGCTTACAAACTCTTTTCCCTTCCCCTCCCCACAACAGACACCCTGTGAGGTAGGTGGGGCTGAGAGAGCTCTTTCCAGAACTGCTCATGAGAGAACAGCTCTGAAAGAACTTGTAACTGACCCAAGGTCACACCGCCAGCTGTATGTGGAGGAGTGGGGAATCAAACAGTTCTCCCAGATTAGAGTCCGCGCACTTAACCACGACGCCAAAATGGCTTGCAGCCTGAAATGATAGTGGTGGTGGAAAATGTCATTCAAGTTGCATCCAACTTATGGTCAGTGCTCCCTCTAAGCTGAGTTAGTGTGAGCTAGCTCACCGTTTTTTAGCCTCCGGCTCACACATTTTGTCTTCACTCAGGAAGGGATGGCTCCAGAGCAAGCTCATTTATGCGGTATCCAAATTGCTCGCTCACAGCTTTAATGCCAGTAGCTCACAAAGTAGAATTTTTGCTCACAAGGCTCCACAGCTTAGAGGGAACATTGCTTATGGTGTAGGGTTTTCAAGGCAAGAGACCTGTAAAAGGCAAGAAGCCAGAGACCTGAAAACCCTGCAGGGCTTTCAAGGCAAGAGACATCCTGAGGTGGCTGGCCACTGCCTGCCTCTATGTAGTAACCCTGGTGGTCTCCCATCTTTTGAGGTCCTCCATCCAAGATCTGATGACATTGGGTTAGCCTGGGCCATCCAGGTCAAGGTCCTGAAATGGTCAAGTCCAAGAAGATCTCGACAACTTGATTTCCCTCGATTGCAGAATGGAATCCTGTCTATAACAGCAGCCGGACTCCCTGCCCCCTTCCACGAGAAGACCGTTGTTACCACAACAAACAAGAGTTCCAGACTGTCAAGCCTCCACTGGGTTCCACGATGCTACTGCTGAGAATTCTCAAACCTGCTCGGAGTGCCACATGAATGACCGAGCAGGGGCCATGAACCTGTCAGGCTCAAAAGAGAGTTCCAGATCCAAAAAAGGCATCCCGCTCCAGGTGCATCCCCGCGGAGATGCTATCCGCTCCAAGCTGATCTACACTTTCTACCTGATCGACCACCTGAAGGGGCTGAGCCATGCCGTCCCACGGCACAACATTCGTGACTTCCTGGATCACAGGAAGTTAAAGAAGCTGATGCTCACGGACCATAACCAGCTGGTCCGTTTCAACGTGGTGCCCACCCGGAACATTTTAATCACCCAAGAGAAACGCTGGCGCAACCGTATCCGGGTGCGCTGCAGTCGCTTCCCCCCCTTCCCCATGTGGGCTTACTGGCTTCTGTCTAGAAAGCTGTTCAAAGGCTTCATCATCTTCCTCATCTGCTTGAACATGGTGGTCCTCATGGTGCTCACGGAGATCGCACGGAACACAGAGGAGCACTTTATGATCATGAAGGTAGTCCTAGAGGTGACTGTCTGGGTGATTCTCCTCATCTTTATCATCGAGATTTGGCTGAACTGGATGGTTGACTTTTGGAAGTACTGGAAAAATCCCTGGAATGTCTATGACTTTACTATCACCCTGGTTTCCTTCATCCCCGAATTTGCTATCTTCACAGATCTGGCCTACAGGGTGGCAACCAAACGGATCATCCTGATTTTCCGTGTCCTGCGCTGCTTAAAGCTGTTCTCCAGAGTCCGTCAGGTCCGGGTCATTATCATGGCCATCGCTAAAGCACTGAGGGCCATGGCGTTCATCCTGCTTCTCCTTGTCTTCTTCTTTTATGTCTTTGCTGTATCGGGTATTTTCTTCTTTGAGAGCTACACCCGCTCGGACAGGAATGACCTTGAGTACAGCAATTACTTCAGAGACATGCCCAACGCTTTGGTGACCATCTTCATTCTCTTCACCATGGACCATTGGTACGCTCTGCTGCAAGACGTGTGGAAGATCCCGGCGATCAACAAATTAGTCACCGGCATGTTTATCATCCTGTGGCTCCTTATTGGAGCGTTCATCTTCAGGAACCTCTTTGTGGCCATCATGGTAGCTAACTTCCAGAACATTCGGAATGACCTGATCGAGGAAATGAAGCAGATCGAGGCTCAGAAGCAAGCCGACAAGTTTAAGATGGAGATTATAGAGAACAGGTACACCTCGTCCCAGTTGCTTGGAGATACGAATCAGGGGGAAACAGGCTTAGGAAAAGCGTCCACCCACATTGAGCATCCAGAATTTTCTGCCCATGAATTCACCACAGGGGGCTTAGACTGGGAGAGTTATATCTACAAGAACCTGCCCGGTCTTTATCAGGCGGACGACGACGAGCAAGTGGCGTGGCCTCGCGACACCCTCTTCCGCTACTTTGAGCTAATGGAGAAGCTTCAGTACAACCTCGAGGAGCGTCAAGAGCTACAGCATTATGCCACACTGGCTCTGACCAACCTGGAGGACAAATAGGGAGTTCTCCCGGAGGACCAAGCCAGCCCCAAGAGAGAAGGCTGGACGACTGACATGACTTTTCGCCAAGTCCCTTGCCTCCACGTGTGGTCCTGTCCCACTGCTCTCCTCCTAAATAAGGCAAAAATGCTGCTATTAAACTAGAGTTGTTACGGAAACTGTAAAGCGTGAATGCAAAGAACCATGTGTTTGCAAGCATGCATTTCGTACTGGGACATGATACGTGATTTATAACATTATGCAAGGGGATGGAGAGAGTTGACAAAAGAGAATTTTTTTCTCCCTCTCCCAAAATACTTGAATTCGAGGGCATCCTATGAAGCTGATGAGCAGTAGGTTCAGGACAGACAAAAAGGAAATGCTACTTTACACAGAGAGAGTATCAAATGTGGAATTCACTGCCAGAGGATGTTGTGATGGCCACAGGAATAAACAGCTATAAAAGGGGGTTAGATAGATAGATGAGTTTATCAATGGCTACTAGCCATGGTGACTGAGGGGAACTTCCACATTCAGAGGCCCTAAGCCTCTGAATCCCACAGCCAGGAGGCAGCGTCAGGGGAGGCGTTGGCTATCTAGAGGAACTGGTTGGCCACTGTGTGAGACCGGATACTGGACTAGATGGACTGCTGGTCTGATAGAATCATAGAGTTGGAAGGGGCCATACAGACCATCTAGTTCAACCCCCTGCCCAATGCAGGGCTCTTCTGATCTTCTTATCAGGGGAAGTCCTCGGCCTCTATGTCCTGTTGTTGGCCCTCCAGAGGAACTGGCTGGCCACTGTGTGAGATAGGAGGCTAGACTAGATGAACTATTGGTCTGATCCAACAGGGCTCTTCTGATGTTCTTATCAGGGGGAGGCCTCAACCTCTATGCCTTGTTGTTGGCCCCCCAGAGGAACTGGTTGGCCATTGTGTGAGACAGGATGCTGGACGAGATGGACCACTGGTCTGATCCAGCAGGGCTTTTCTGATGTTCTTATGGGATGTTCATCCAGGAGCCATGTTTAGCCAGTCACTTAGTTCCCAGTTAAATGTGCATTTAATGCTAAATCCAACATCTGTATAATGTGTGGTACACCTTGACGTGGATGACCCAGTCTAGCCCAATCTTGTCAGATTTCAGAAGCTTAAGCAGGGTCATCCCTGGTTAGTAGTTGGATGGGAGACCACCAAGGAAGTCCAGGGTTTCTACTCAGAGGCAGGCAATGGCAAACCACCTCTGTTCATCTCTTGCCTTGAAAGCCCTACGGGGCCACCATAAATTGGCTGGGTGACTTTGAGTCACTAACTCACAGCCTGACCCACTTCATGGGGCAATTATGAGGAGAAACTAAGGGAAGGGAGAACCATATACATTGGCCTGGTCTCCTTAGAGAAGGAGAAGAGTAAAAGCTTAGCCGATAAATACATACAAACTGGAAAGTATTTGAACCAGAAAATTGCAGTTTCTATTCAACACAGAATCATAGAGTTGGAAGGGACCAGTGTTCCCTCTAAGCTGAGTGAGTGTGAGCTAGCTCACAGTTTTTCAGCCTCCGGCTCACACATTGTTGTCTCAGCTCAGGAAGGATGGCTCCAGAGCAAACTAATTTATGTAGTAGCCAAATCGTTTGCTCACTTTAATGACAGGAGCTCACAAAGTAGAATTTTTGCTCACAAGACTCCACAGCTTAGAGGGAACATTGGAAGGGACCTCCAGGGTCACCTCGTCCAACTCCCTGCACAATGCAGGAAATTCACAAAATCCTTTCCCCACCCCCCACCCCAGTGACCCTTGCTCCATGCTCAGGAGATGGCAAAAAAACACCCCAACAACCCTCCAAGGTCCCTGTCCAAACTGGCCTGGAGAAAACAGCTTCAGGAAGCAATTTTTCTCCAGGCCAGTTTGGCTGGGGATCCTGGCGCAGGCTCGTAGAGAAGAAGAGAAGAGATTGGATTTATACCCCTCCCTTCATTTCAAGTCTCAGAGCGGTTAACAGATCTCCTTTCCCCTCCCCTCCCCACAACAGACACCCTGTGAGGTAGGTGGGGCTGAGAGAGCTCTGACAGAAGCTGCTCTTTTTTCAAGAACAGCTCTGACAGAACTATGGCTTGCCCAAGGTCATCCAGCAGGTGTAAGTGGAGGCGTGGGGAATCAAGCCTGGTTCTCCCAGATTGCAGTCCTTGCACTTAACCACTACACCAAGCTGGCTCTCAATGGCTACAATGGGACATTTCGGGGCCCGCCCCCCGACTTCCTACCAAGGCCCCCCCTGACTTCCTTTCAGCCCAGACCCCCTGACTTTCTGGTAAGATGCAGCGGCCACCATGAACTCCCCCATGCTGCTGTGGCCGCCGCTTCTCCTTGCCCTCCCCCTTGCACCGCACCTTTCTCCCTTGCGCCACACCAATCAAGTTAATTAAATTACATTGAATTGAATTAGCCAGTGCCTGCCGAGGAATTTAAATGCCCCCCTGACTTAGAAATTCCTGGCTACGGGTCTCTCCTGGCAGGTTTTTTTTGTTATCTTGTGGGCATGGAGCAGGGGTCACTGGGGCTTTATGGTGGGGGGGAGGTATTTGTGAATTTCCTGCATTGTGCAGGGGGTCAGACTAGATGACCCTGGAGGTCCCTTCCAACTCTATGGCTGAGGTCAGACTGGCAGTTTGAAGCGCGAGGGAGTCGTGGGAAAAGGACCCGGCACAACCTGTTCTGGGATTTTCCCGATCACACTGCACCGACTGATGCGGAAGCATACCAGGAAGGACACGCAAGGGAGTGTTCACACTGCTGACCCGCCCCTGGTGGAGGCATGGCTGTAAGGTGCGGCTTTCTTTTTGTAATCCGGCGATATGCTCTTATGTGCATATGCATATAGGAGCATCAGCAATTGTGGCAGGATCCTGCGGCTTTCAGCGTTCACCCTTCTGGGAAGCGGGATCAACGTCCTTTCCAGGGTTTGCTACCACTTTCACCTGGTATTTTTTAAACTCGGGAGGGAAGCGTCCCAAGACGGGTCGAGTACGGCTGGGGAACACCTGACAGATGTGCCCGTGTGAACCGTCCCCTTTCATCCGCTTGTGAAACGTTGCTGAAACGTGCCTCTCTCGGGCCAAACTGCCAGTCTGCCCTCAGCCTATGTATCTATCATTCTACTGAAAAACAAACTCCAAAGCATGGATTATTATTATTTCCTGAGCTCCGCCAACAAATCCTACTTGCTACCCTCGTTAAATGTACACTTCAGACACGCCAGTGATCAGTTCTTTCAAGGCACAATGACCTGCTTTGCCCCGTGATCACCGGTGCTTGTACCTGTCTCAAGTATGACAATCCTTTGCTTGCTTTCGGTCCGCGGGGTAGCCCAACGCTGCGGGCATCAACAAAGGGACGCATGCTCTGATTATTTAGCACAGGCCCATTAATCGCAGCCTGTTGATCCTGGCATGATCATTCCACCACACTTCCCACGCATAGAGTGGCTCTCCACACACTTCGGGCACTACAGTGGAGCCGAGCCCCATTCAGCAAGGAATTATCGCTGAGCAAAAGGGATGCCTCATAAAACCCATCTGAAACGAATGGGAGCGACTTAAAAGCAAAGATGCTCCACGTGTGGGCCCGCCGTCTCCCCCGCACCGAACGAAAATGCCTCTGTTTATAAGGGGTACAGCAGTTACAGAGCTTATAAAGTGGAATTCGGTGTTCCTGAGTGCGTCGTGTTTCAAAGCAATGCTGTAAAATAAGGAATGGACAGGACAAGCGGTGGGCATGTTCCCTGGCCTCTCAGGAAAACAGTCAGAATTTGGATTTTCCATGACGAGGATCTAAATCAGGGCTGGCCAAACTGTGGCTCGGGAGCCACATGAGGCTCTTTCACATGTATGGGTGGCTCCCGGCAAGCTCCCCATCTATTTGCATGCTCTCTCTCTCCTTCCCTCCCTCCCTCCCTCCCTTCCTTCCCTTCCCTCCCGCATCTATTTGCTTTCTTTGGCTGAGTTCAGACTGGCAGTTTGCAGCGGGAGCCAGCCATGGCAAAAAAGACCCGGAACAAACTGTTCTGAGTTTTCCTGGTCACACGGGGCCGACTGATGTGGGAGCATACCGGGAGGAGGTGCGCGGGAGCGTTCAGACTGCTGGCCCGGAAGTGTGGCTGTAAACGGCTTTTCCCTGGTAAATGGGCTGGATGCCTATGTGTGTATGAGTGCATGAGCACATATGCACTCATGTGCTCATAAACACATAGGCATCCAGCCGATTTGGGGAGGATCCCATTGCGCCGGAACCACATTGGGCGGTAGAGCAGAGCACAGCCAATCATATATGCCAATTATATGTGCCGGGAGCAACACGAGTTGCTCCCAGCTTTTCAGCTGAGCATTCACACTTCCGGGAAGCGGACTGATGCAGGATAAAGACACTCTCCAGGATTCGCTACCACTTGCAACAGGTCTCTTTTAAATGCGGGAGTGAAGCAGAACAGCACGGGCTGCTTACAGGTGGGGAACGCCAGGCAGATGTGCCTGTGTGAACACCCCCTTTAATCCGCTTGGGGAACGCAGCTGGAACGTGGCTATAGTGGGGCAAACTGCCAGTCTGAACTCAGCCTTTGTTTCTCTCTCTCCCACCCCCTTCCTCCGTCCCTCCCCCATCTATTTGCTTTCTTTCCACCTTTCTTTTTCTCTCTTCCTTCCTTCCCCCTCCCCCGCCATCTATTTGCTTTCTTTGTCTCTTTCTCTCTCTCTCTCTTTCCACCTCTTTCATTCTCTCTTTCCACCTCTCTCTCTCAGACAAATAAATATCATTAGCAAACAAATATCATTGGAGAAATAAATATCATTAGCAATATTTGTTTTTACCCCCTTTTTTATTTTTATTTTTATTGCCAACCTAGCATTTCGAAAGCAAGAAATTGCAAGTAGATAAATAGGTACCACTCCGGTGGGAAGGTGACAGCATTCCGTGCACCTTAGTGTTTAGTCATGCCGGCCACATGACCACGGAAATGTCTTTGGACAGCGCTGGCTCTTCGGCTTTGAAATGGAGATGAGCACCGCAACCCTAGAGTCGGATTCGACTGGCTTTCGAGCAAGGGAGCCTTTACCTTTTTACTTATTTTTGGCAGTCTCGTTCAATGTTAATAAAAAGCTAGTTTGCATATTTCCCAATTAAAAAAACCATGTGTGCGATATTTGTCCACCTCTTGCAGCTCTCAGACATCTGACATTGATTCTATGTGGCTCTTCCGGCGAACAAGTTTGGCCACCTCTGATCTAAATGAATACATGCATAAATGTTTATACAGAATTGTTGGCCGCCCCACCCCTTAACATTTCACAGATGTGAACTATATCACTGCATATTGTATGCATGATCCAGGGCTTCCAACGTCCAGGTGACGGCTGGGGACCTCCAGCTATTACGACTGATCTCCAGGTGACGGCAGTCAGTTCCCCTGGAGAAAATGGCTGCTTTGGAAGGTGGATTCTATGGCTTTGTACCCCCATTGAAGCCCCTCTCCTCCCACCCTCCTTAGGCTCCGCCCCCAAATCCCAGGTATCCCCCAATCTGGGGCTGGCAACCCCAGCATGATCTGCTTGCTGTGCAGGTCAACCACAAAAGGTACTGAGAAGCAGAGGCCACACAAAAGGGGTGGAAAGGCCTATATACAGTTCATTGAAGTATGACACTAGAGGTATAACAATTCAGTGCATGATACAGTAGGGAGAGGCTGTGGCTCAGTGACAGAGCATCTGCTCGGCGTGCAGAAGGTCCCAAGTTCAATCCCTGGCATCGCCTGTTTAAAAGAACCAGGAAGTTGGTGATGTGAAAGAAGGACCTCTGTCAGAAACCCTGGAGAGCTGCTGCCAGTCTGAGTAGGCAATACTGACCTTGACGAACCAAGGCTGTGATCACACACACTAGATAATCCACTTTCAATCCACTTTCAGTGCACTTTTGAATTGGATTTTGCCAGTCCACACAGTAAAAATCCAGTTGGAAAGTGCATTCAAAGTGGATTATTTAGTGTGTGTGAATGCAGCTCAAGAGTCTGATTCAGTATCAGGCAGTTTCATGTGTTCACAATTGCTTCTGTTACCGTCCTGTTGGAGAATGGCCTTGTGCAGTTGTGGTCGACTCTCTATCAGAGGCTGCAGTCACACGTACGAAATAATCCACTGCTGCTGGCGTGACCTTGGGTCAATTATAACTTTTTTTCAGAGCTGTTCTTTCGTGAGCAGTTCTCGAAAGAGCTCTCTCAGCCCCACCTACCTCACAGGGTGTCTTTTGTTGTGGGGAGGGGAAGGGAAAGGAGATTGGAAGACGCTCTGAGTCTCCTTTGGGTAGTGATGGGCAGGGTATAAATCCAATCTCCTCCCTGCCCTCCTCCTTCTTGTCTCTTTCCAAACCCGGGTATAAATCCAATCTCCTCCTCCTCCACTTTCAATGCACTTCCCAAGTGGATTTGGCCAGTCCACACAGTAAAATCCAGTTGGAAAGAGCACTGAAAGTGGATTGAAAGCGTAGCCTCAATTTAGTGTGTGAAGCCTAAATCTTCTTGAATCAAATCTTGGCAAGGTCTCCGCTCACCACCCCTGGCTGCAATCACACACACTAAAGAATCCACTTTCAGTCCACTTTCAATGCGCTTCCCAACTGGATTTTACTGTGTGGACTGGCAAAATCCAGTAGGAAAGTGAACTGAAAGTGGATTATTTAGTGTGTGTGATCACAGTTGGTCCATCTTCCTCTCTTTGGCACACTCCTCCTCTTCATTCTAGTGTCAAAGTCTTAACTCCCAAAGCCTTCTGGAGAGCCAGTTTGGGTAGGGGTTAAGTGCGTGGACTCTAATCTGGGAGAACCAGGTTTGATTCCCCACTCTTCCACTTGCAGCTGCTGGATGACCTTGGGCAAGCCATAGTTCTGGCACAGCTGTTCTTGAAAAAGAGCAGTTTCTGTCAGAGCTCTCTCAGCCCCAACCTACCTCACAGGGTGTCTGTTGTGGGGAGGGGAAGGGAAGGGAGTTTGTAAGCCACTCTGAAACTCCAAGGGAAGGGCAGGGTATAAATCCAATTTCTTCTCTCTTCTCTTCTTATCTAGTTTCCCTTGCTCAAAAGGCAGTCGAATCTGACTCTAGGGTTGCAGTGCTCATCTCTGTTTCCAAACCAAAGAGCCAGTGTTGTCCGAAGACATTTCTGTGGTCATGTGGTTGGCATGACTAGATGCTGAGGCGCACGGAACGCTGTTACCTTCCCACCGAAGCATTACCTAGTTATCTACTTGGAATTTCTTGCTTTCGAACTGCTATGTTGGCAGGAGCTGGGGCCAGAGACAGGAGCTCACTCCGTCATGTGGCACTCGGGTCTCGAACTCCTGAACTCCTGACCTTCCAGCCTTCAGTTCAGTGTCTTAACCACTTCAGCCACCGCAGCTCCACTCTTCTTATCTAGACAGTACTTAATACACTGATATTTATTGTTCCCCTCAACTCGTGTGGAGTGATCTAAAGTAAGTCTATGCAGTAATGTTTGGGTGTGGCTCAGCGGAAGAGCCTCTGCTTGTCATGCAGAAGTTCCCAGGTTCGATCCCCAGCATCTCCAATTAAAAGGACCAGGTGGGAGGTGATGAGAAAGGCCTCAATCTGAGACCTCTGAGACCTGCTGCAGTCTGAGTAGGTAATATTGAACCTGATGGACCAAGGATCAGATACGTCATATGGCAGCTTGACGTGTGTTTTCCAAAGTAAAGCTTTTGTCAAAAGTTTATTTTAGTAATTGGTATGAAAAGTAGGGTTTTTTCATAGTGAGTTGCCTTGGTTACTAATTAGATTTTTTAAAACACGGTGTTTAATCATAGTTATTGTTTTTTCCGAAAAAAAATTGCTAGCGCTAGAGGCAACTGTCTACCTGTGCATATAATTAAGATTAAAATCAAGGCCTCAATAAGTATTCTCCCCTCCCCTTTTATGGTAATGTTGATCAAAATGGTGGAATATCATTGTTCCTATGAATATACTTTGTAGAAGAGGCTTATTTATTCCACGCTTAAAATTTCTCGTGGTTAGAGGGCAATCGCTCACATTGGGACGAAAAATCGGTCTTCCTGAGCTTCGCCTCTGGTGTCTTCAAAACTGGAGAGAGAAGAGATGCTCTTGCAGAAGATCCTGAGACTTGCTCTTCACCTCTAATGGAGAAATAGCTAGCTCTTCAGTGCTCCAACCCAGATGGCCCAGGCTAGCCCAATCTTGTCAGAAGTTGGCAGGCCGGCTGGGGAAGGGAAGGGGAGGCTTTTGAAGATGCCTCCCCCCTTTTTTGCTTCCCCAGCTGGCCTGCCAAGGTGGGCTGGGGGGGAAGCGAAGACAGAAGGGGTTTAAAGTTTAAACTCCTTCTTCCAAGAGTCGTGCTGCCCCTGCGGGGCCATACAATACAATGGGAAGATCATGCCGCCCCTGCGGCGTGACTCTAGAGAGAAGGGGTTTAAACTTTAAACCCCTTCTCTCTTTTTCGGGGGAAAAGAGGGCATGTCTGCCTGCCTCCCCTTCCCCTCTCCAGCCAATCCACCATGGCAGGGTGGCTGGAGAGGGGAAGGGGAGGTGGGCAGGCATGCCTGGCTTCCCTGCCTGATTTTCTCCAGATGCCCCGTGGCTGAGGGACTCCTAGAGAAGATTGGGCTGGAAAGCCAGGCATTTAAATCCTCCCCCTCAGGAGGGCGGGTCCTGGGCACCTTACTGCCAGAGCACTGCTCTGGGGTGTTCCGGCAGGAAATGACCCCTGGATGGGAGACCACCAATGCCCCCTCGAAGCTGTGGAGTCTTGTGAGCAAAAAATTCTACTTTGTGAGCGACTGGCATTAAAGTTTTGAGCGAGCGATTGGGCCACTGCATAAATTAGTTTGCTCTGGAGCCATCCTTCCTGAGCAAAGACAAAAATGTGTGAGCTGGAGGCTAAAAAAATCTGTGAGCTAGCTCACACTAACTCAGCTTAGAGGGAACAATGGAGACCACCATGGCAGTCTAGGCTTGCTATTGCAGAGGCAGGCAGTGGCAGAGCACTTCTGTTCATCTCTTGTCTTGAGAACCCTATTGGGTTGCTGTAAGTTGGTTGTGAGTTGACGGCACTGTGTCCACCAGATCTCTGGCCCACATCTCATTGTATACTCTGGTTCCTTTCAGATGTTTTGAAGCCCGGGACAGTGCAGAAATTACACAGTAGGAGAAATATGTCAAATATACAGTGTTTTAAATAATACAGGTTTGCTTTTTTAAGTGGTATAAAGCAATACAATCAGTTTAGGTCTCCTCCAATCCTCCACATGCAGCCGCTGGTGTGACCTTGGTTCAGTCACAAGTTCTCTGGGAGTTGTCCTCTCAAGAACACTCCTCTCAAGAGCTCCCTCAGCCCCACCTGCCTCACGGGGTGTCTGTTGTGGGGAGGGGAAGGGAAAGATTGTAAGCTGCCCTGAAACTCTGAGTAAAGGGCGGGGTATAAATCCAATCTCCTCCTCCTCTTCCACCTCTTCCTCTTCTTTTTTCTCTTCCCCATAAGGAAAGAATTATTGCGTATACTTCAATTTTCCAGAACATTTTTGATCTCCTCCCCAAAACGAGGAAATAAAATGTTCTCCTGCCACGGCTTCCGAATTTTGAAAAATGTCATATCACCAGTTTCACGAGCGGATTATTAAAGAACGGGAAAGACACAGGTTGAACTAATGAATATTTGGAGTCCTCTTGCATTGTAAGCTTGCAAGCAGAGGATGGAATCCACCAGCTGCTTTGATTGAATTTCTCACATTTCTGTCCCATCTTTTGGATGTTTTATCCTCACTACACCCTGGTGAGACTGATTAGGCCAAAAGAAAGTGACGGGTCCAAAGGGCTTCCAGCAAACTTCACAGCTGAAGCAGAATTGGAACCTGGGTCTCCTCCCCAGTCAAAGTCTAATGCTGGCTTGCAATTATTTATGGTGGGATCATTGATTAACTAGAATGGGGGCGGCCACACTGTGGCTTGGGAGCCACATGTGGCTCTTCAAATGTATTGTGCGGTCCCCAGCAGGGTGGCTGGGGAAGTGAAGGGGAGGCATGCCTCTTCAATCGGTCTTCGCTTCCCCAGCCAGTGTTCCCCTCCCTGGGTAGGCTTGAGGTTGGGGGGGGGGGCAGAGAAAGAATGCAACTTTAACTTTAAATTCTTTATTTTCATCTTTCTTTTTCTCTCTTCTTCCTCTTCCTTCCCCCATCTATTTCCTTTCTTTGTTTCTGTTTCTTTCTTTCTCCCCATCTCTCTCTCTCTCTCTCCTTTGGTGTAGTGGTTAAGTGCGTGGACGCTAATCTGGGAGAACAGGATTCGATTCCCCACTTGCACCTGCTGATGTGACCTTGGGTCAGTAACAAGTTCTGGCACAGCTGTTCATGAAAAAGAGCATTTTCTGTCAGAGCTCTCCCAGCCTCACCTACCCCATCTCCTCCACATGCAGCTGCTGGCGTGACTTTGGGTCAGTCACAACTTCTCTTGGAGCTGTCCTCTCAAGAGCAGTCCTCTCAAGAGCTCTCTCAGCCCCACCTACCTCACAGGGTGTCTGTTGTGGGGAGGGGAAGGAAAGGAGTTTGTAAGCTGCTCTGAGACTCTTCCTCCTCCTCCTCCTCCTCTTCTTCTTCATCTCCAAGGACTCAAATCTTGCTCTTTCAGAAATATATGTCCTTTCCGATGTTTCTGTTTCCCCCCACACCAAGCACCAATAGCAATGACCACTCATAAAAAGATGCTATAATAATAAAGGTATTTACATATACACCAGAGGGAGAAAAGATGGATAATAAATCAGTGTCAAACTACCAGGCAGTTAATGCAATAAAGAAGAGTCAGTTAAAAATACTTTGCGCTCCGAAGAAGCCATTGAGGTGCCATCTTCCTGCCCTCTCTGTTATTAACATTGACAGGAACAACGGTTTAAGTACCATCCACTGCCACGATCAGTCCGTCTCTCCTGCTTTATTATGCACGCCAAGGTAAGTACATAAAAATTCAGTGCACTGGATTACATCTTATTTAGAACAGGGAATGCAGAATGGAGGGGATGCTTATTAAATTTGCAGATGATACCAAGTTGGGAGGGGTAGAAAATATGGTCAAAGGCAGAGGCAGGATACAGGATGATCTTGACAGGCTCGGAAAACTGGGCTAAAACAAATAAAATGAATTTCAGTGGGGATAAATGTAAAGTTTTGCATTTAGGTAGGAAAAAGCAAATGCATAATTATAGGATGGGGGGGAGACTTGTCTTGGCAGCAGCATGTGTGAAAAGGATTTAGAGGTTTCAGTAGACCATACACTGAACATGAGTCAGCAGTGTGATGTGGTAGCTAAAATGGCAAATGTGATTTTGGGCTGTATCAACAGAAGTATAGTGCCCAGATCTCATGAAGTGATGGTATCACCTAACTCTGCTCTGGTTAGACCTCACCTAGAGTCTGGAAGGTCAGATCCTGGAGCTGAAGCTCCAATACTTTGGCCACCAAATGAGAAGGGAGGACCCTGATGCTGGGAAAGACTGAAGGTCAAAGAAGAAGGGGATGGCAAAGGATGAGATGGTTAGATAGTGCCATCGATGCAACGAACATGAAATTGAGCAAACTTCAGCGGACAGCGGAAGACAGGAGGGCCTGGCGTAATCTGGTCCATGGGGTCGCAAAGAGTTGGACTCGACTGTGCAACTGAACAACAACAACAGAGACTTGTGTTCACTTTTGGGCATGACAAAGTAAGAAGGATATAGACAAGCTGGAACATGTCCAGAGGAGGGCAACAAAGATGGTGAGGGGTCTGGAGACCAAGTCCTAGGAGGAAAGGTTGAAGGAGCTGGGTATGATTAGCCTGGAGAGAAGACGACTGAGATAACCATGGCGTGATATGATAACCATGATATGATAACCAGCTGTCATAGGGTTCAGTAAAGCTTTTGACAGGGCCCTCCATGACGTTCTGATGGGTAAAAGGACTAGAGGACTGTGGACTGGACTCTAGGAGAGTTAGGCGGATAGGGAGCTGGTTGGAGAACCGCACTCAGAGAGTAGTTGTCAACGGCATTTCATCTGAATGGAGGGAGGCGTCCAGTGAGGTGCCACAGGGCTCGGTTCTGGGCCCAGTACTCTTCAACATTTTTAAAAATGATCTGGATGAGGGTGTGGAGGGGCCGCTCATTAAATTTGCTGATGACACCAGATTGGGAGGAGCGGCGAACGCACCGGAAGATAGAGATAGAATCCAACGAGATCTGAACACACTGGAAAAGTGGGCGGATGTGAACAAGATGCAATTTTACAAAGATAAGCGCCGAGTTCTGCATCGGAGTGACAAAAATGAGGAACACACATACCGGATTGGGGGGGAGTACACTTCTGAGTAACAGTGTGTGTGAACAAGATCTTGGGGTATGGGTGGACCGAAAGTTAAATATGAGCAATCAATGTGATGTGGCGACGACGACAGAGGCATAACATCCAAACCGCGAGATGTCCTAGTCCCGCCGTACACTGCATTGGTCAGACCACGCCTGGAGTCTTGTGTGCAGTTCTGGAGGCCTCCCTTCAAAAAGGATGTGGACAGAATGGAGCGGGTGCAGAGGAGAGCGGCGAGGAGGATCGGCGGCTGGATATTAGGAAAAGCTTTTTTCCAGGAAGAGTAGTTCAACAGTGTAACCAGCTAGTTGCTGTAGGTTTTCCAGGTTGTGCGGCCGGAAAATCTACAGCAACTAATGAACTCCGGCCGTGAAAGCCTTCGGCAACATAGTGTAATCAGCTGCCTGAAGAATAGGCAGCTTCAAGAGGGGACTGAAAAAACATATGGAGCAGAGACTCATGAGTGGCTGCTGTGGAAGGTCAGTAGTTCAGCAGTTCGAGACCCGAGACTGCCGCATGACGGAGTGAGCTCCCGTCTCTAGTTCCAGCTCCTGCCAACCTAGCATTTCGAAAGCAAGAAATTGCAAGTAGATAAATAGGTACCACTTCGGTGGGAAGGTAACAGCGTTCCGTGCGCCTTGGTGTTTAGTCATGCCGGCCACATGACCACGGAAAGGTCTTCGGACAGCGCTGGCTCTTCGGCTTTGAAACGGAGATGAGCACCGCCACCCTAGAGTCGGATTCGACTGGCTTTCGAGCAAGGGAACCTTTACCTTTACCTTTACAGGTGGAATACTATGTGGGGGGCAGTCATGCTCTGTATTTTTGGTGGTTGGGGGGATAACACTGGGAGGGAATTCTGGAGTTCTGGCCCTGCTGGTGGACTTCCTGATGGCACCTGGGTTTTGGCCTCTGTGTGACACAGACTGTTGGACTAGATGGGCCATTGGCCTGATCCAGCATGACTTTGTTTATGTTCGTATAAACACCAAAATACCCATATATGTTCATATAGACACCAAAAATACCTATAGATATTTGGCCTCTGCAAGAGTTTTCTAGCATTTTTGTTGTTCATGGGGACATAGCTTATTTTCTGTTAATGTTTCTGAAGACCCTTCTGGAAAGACCCCAGCCACTGCTAGGCTAAGACTTCAAAAGTGTCCTGGGAATGAATCGGACCAACTGGTCCATCTAGCTGGTCGAACCAGTGTGTTAAGTGCCGTCAAGTTGCTTCTGATGACGGCATCCCTAGATAGTCTATTGCTGACTGTCAACAGCTTTTGAGTACCTCAGGCAAAAAAGGGCTCATTTCTCAAGACCAGAGGCCCTTCAGCTGGAGACACCAAGGATCGGACCTGGGGCCTTCCACATGAAAAGCAGACATCCTACCCAGGGCTCTTTTTGTAGAAAAAGCCCAGCATGAACTCATTAGCATAATAGGCCACACCCAACAGTAGAAACTCATTAGCATATTAGGCCACACCCCTGACAGCACAGCTCATTAGCATATTAGGCCACACCCTCATGTTATCAGAAGTGTGGTCACCTTTACCTTGTTGTCAAAACCCAGGGCTTTTTTTTGTAGCAGGAACTCCTTTGCATGTTAGGCCACACACCCCTCATGTAGCCAGTCCTAATGAGTTTCTGCTGTTGGGTGTGACCTAGTATGCTAATAAGTTCCTGCTGGGCGTGGCCAACTCAGGAGCCAGCCGGAACTCCATTCCTGTGCGTTCCTGCCCAAAAATAGCCCCGGTCCTACCACAAAGCTCTGGCAGAGAGATGAGGCACCTGTGACTAGGAACTGTGGTGCTGAGGCAACCGAAAGTTTCTGTACAGGTCTGGAATTTTTACAAACACATTCTGGGCTACGAGCCCCTTGCGTGCCTATAAATAGCCTCAGATTAATTAGCAGTGCCATGAAGACAAGCTTTACAAAAAACAACCACCACCACCACAAAACCTCTCTCAGTCAATTACAAACAAATGAAGTAATGAGAAGATCCCAATTAACATTGTAGAAAATCAGATGAAGTATATCCTTTCATCTTTCCGTCTCCCTTGGACATTCTGCATTCAGTCATTCCTACCACGTGACTTCAGTCCCAGAGATACGGTTATAGAAAAGAAACCCTTTTTGAGAAAGGCAGGGGGTGTCATTCGGTGCTCCCGCTAAGCTGCGGAGTCTTGTGAGCAAAAAAAAAAAAAAAATTCTACTTTGTGAGCGACTGGCATGAAAGCTGCGAGCGAGCGATTTGGCTGCTGCATAAATTAGTTTGCTCCAGAGCCCTCCTTCCTGAGCTAAGACAAAAAAATGTGTGAGCCGGAGGCTAAGAAACTGTGAGCTAGCTCACACTAACTCAGCTTAGAGGGAACATTGCTGTAATTTTTTTTTTTAAATGAACACATGAAAGGACCAGGTATGTTTATCCCTAGATAAGATTTCAGTCAATTTAGAGTGGTATTTCTTGAGGAAAACATTTTCTATAATAAGTATTTTATGATCATACTGTAGCAAGACTCTATTTTATTGTACTTCCAAATACAAATCATGGACTATACACTGTTGCAAGTATTCACTTTAATCTGTATGTTTCTAAAAACTAGTATAAACACATTCCTTTTCTTAGAGGGTGGCATGTCTACATCATATGTATTAAGCTGTTTCAGAATTATGATAGGGTTGTTTGGAAACACAATCTCATCTCTCCCAGCAAGTAATGTGTAACATGGAGATATAAATTGTATTAACACTCAAGGGAGGTGCGCAGCACTGGCAAGAAAAGTTCTGGCAACTACTACTGTCTTGGAAACCTGGGACTGACGGCCCACGCTTAATTGGATGAATCTTTGAAGCTTGTATTTGTGAGTGTCTCGATGAAATAAGTACAGAGACGAGTCTGCAGTTTGGATTAATACATTTATTTAACAATGTTTAATGATGTTTTTGGCTCTCAAAGGTTTTATTCATCAGAATGATTTCCCACAAAGAAGCCTGTGTGAAACAGGCATTATAGCTGGCTTGCTGGAGTCATGCTTGTGAGCCTTGTGGAAGCACAGAACGGAAGATAAGTCGGCTGACAACCCCGGTCGCTTCCAGTTTTCAACAAGGTCACATCACAGCAAGGGCACTTGATGGCTGAAATATATGGAGTTCACTTGTTGAACGGATGAATCATGGGATAAAAGGACAAGTCCTTTTGTGGATCAAAAAGTGGCTAATTAATAAGAAACAGAGAGTGAGTATAAATGGGCAATTTTCTCAGTGGAGGAGTACGGCAGGGATCAGTACTCAGTCTGATGATTTGGAGTTGGGAGTAAGCAGTGAAGTGGCTAAATTTGCAGATGACACAAAGTTGTTCAGGGTGCTGAAAACCAGGAAGGATTGTGAGGCACTCCAAAGGGATCTGTCGAGGATGAGCGAGTGGGCGTCAATGTGGCAAATGGGGTTCAATGTGGCCAAGTGCAAGGTGATGCACATTGGAGCCAAAAATCCTAACTATAAATACACGTTGATGGGGTCCGAACTGGCAGAGACTGACCAAGAGTGAGGTCTTAGAGTCATAATAGATAACTCACTGAAAATGTCGAGTGTGTGACTGCAATAAAAAAGGCCAATGCTATGCTGGGGATTATTAGGAAGGGTATTGAAAACAGATCAGCCAATATCATAATGCCCCTATATAATCAATGGTGCGACCTCATTTGGAGTACTGTGTACAGTTCTGGTCACCACACCTTAAAAAGGATATTATAGCTTTGGGATAAGTGCAGAAAAGGGCAACTAGAATGATAAAAGGGTTGGAACACTTTCCCTATGAAGAAAGGTTAAAGTGCTTGGGGCTCTTTAGCTTGGAGAAACGACAGCTGAGGGGTGACATGATCGAGGTCACAAGGTTTAGATAAGGACACTGCCGGCTCGCCCACTAGGCGAGCTAGGCGCTCGCCTAGGGCGCTGGGGCCCACAGGGGCGCCAAAGCGCCCCCGGCCCCACCCCCGTTGAAGCCGGCGCTCCACCCCCTGTCTCCAGCCGGTGCTGGGACTGGGAGGGAAGGGGCGGCCGGCGCTCCACCCGCGGCTCCCCCCCCAAGCCCTTGGGGGGGTGGAGAGGTGGGGCGGTATGGCGGCGGCTGGCCAGCGGGGACTCTCCCCGCTGCCGCCGCCCCCGCCAGTCTGAGCGCCCTTCCGGGGCGCTTCAGAAGCCCTTGGGGGGGTGGAGAGGTGGGGCGGCATGGCGGCGGCCGGCCAGCGGGGACAGACCCCGCTCGCTGGCCGCCGCCAGTCTGAGCGCCCGTCCGCTGGGAGGGAAGGGGCGGGCGTTCCAAGGCTGCCCCTTCCCCGGCTCTCCCCGGTGCCCCGCAGCTGCGAGGGGGCCGGGAGAGCCGCCCGCCCGTTCCCCGGCTCTCCCCGGCGCCCCGGGGCTGCGAGGGGCCCGGGAGAGCCGCCCGCCCGTTCCCCGGCTCTCACCGGCGCCCCGTGGCTGCGAGGGGGCCGGGAGAGCAGCCCGCCCGTTCCCCGGCTCTCCCCGGCGCCCCGCGGCTGCGAGGGGGCCGGGAGAGCCGCCCGCCCGTTCCCCGGCTCTCCCCGGCGCCCCGTGGCTGCAAGGGGGCCGGGAGAGCCGCCCGCCCGTTCCCCGGCTCTCCCCGGCGCCCCGCGGCTGCGAGGGGGCCGGGAGAGCCACCCGCCCGTTCCCCGGCTCTCCCCGGTGCCCCGCGGCTGCGAGGGGGCCGGGAGAGCCGCCCGCCCGTTCCCCGGCTCTCCCCGGTGCCCCACGGCTGCGAGGGGCCCGGGAGAGCCGCGCCGCCCCTTCCCCGGTTCTCCAGGCCCCACCGGGAGGTTGGCATCTCCGGTGGGGTGGGCGCCCCAGGCTCTCCTGCCTAGGGTGCCCAGACACCTGGGGCCGGCCCTGGATAAGGACTCTGGGTCAAGTGATGCTCTGTATTCTTGGTGCTTGGTGGGGCAGCAGTGGGAGGGCTTCTAGTGTCCTGGCCCCATTGCTGGACCTCCTGATGGCACCTGGTATTTTTGGCCACTGTGTGACACAGTGTTGGACTGGATGGGCCATTGGCCTGATCCAACATTGACTTCTCGTATGTTCTCATGTGACTGTTGCAGCAGTTTACAACTATCTATCTATTGCATTACATACATTTAGTTGTTTTTTTATAAATTGTAATTTTTGTTATTTTTCACGCTGTGTACACTTAGTTTGACAACCTCCAGGTGGTGAACTGGAGACGTCTTGCTATTACAGTTGATCTCCAGGTGTCCGAAATCCATTCACCTGGAGAAAATGGCTGCTTTGGAAAGTGAACTCTGTGGCATTAGACATCATTGAAGTCTCTCCCCAAGCCCCACCCTCCTCAGCCTCCACCACACAGATCTCCAGGTATTTTCCAATCCTGAGCTGGGACCCCTACCTTCTGAGCATCACCCCTCACTGGCTCTCACGCCATCCCCCCACCCCTCCCGATTCACCACATTGAAGTTTTCTCACCAAAATGCATGGATTTTCTAAAACTCTTCACACATTTTCAGTCGCGTAAAGGTAAAGGTTCCCTTGCTCGAAAGCCAGTCGAATCCGACTCTAGGGTTCCGGTGCTCATCTCCATTTCCAAGCCGAAGAGCCAGCGCTGTCCGAAGACGTTTCTGTGGTCATGTGGCTGGCATGACTAAACACCAAGGTGCACGGAACGCTGTTACCTTCCCACCGGAGTGGTACCTATTTATCTACTTGCAATTTCTTGCTTTCGAACTGCTAGGTTGGCAGAAGCTGGAACTAGAGACGGGAGCTCACTCCGTCTTGCGGCACCCTGGGTCTTGAACTGTAAATGGTGTTAAAATGCCATAAAAGAAACAGAAGACAATCATCAGTAACAGCACTGAGACTGAAGTTAATGAGAATGAAAACACACAGAGGTCCTTTCTGCACTAGACCTTAAATCCTGGTTCGACCCTGTCCCTGACCTTACATTCTACACTATATGGGAGTTCACCCCTGTAATTATCTCGGAGTATTTTTTTGATTCCACATTACATGGAGGTCACCCCAGTTTCACCCCACACTTGTCCTGGGATAAACGGATGCTGTTATCACCAGGGATAAATGCAAGGTATCGTGTCGCAAGTTGAACTCTGATAAAACCAGGGATGAGATCCAAGTGCGGAAAGGGCCAGCATCACAAAGCAGCAAGAAAGGCCAGATTGACTCATCTTGATTTGCGACATGCTCTGATTCCGGAACACACTTCCTTGTATAATCCATCTCTGGTCATAAGAGAAAAAGACAAGCCCTGTTGGATCAGGCCAATGGCCCATCTAATCAAACACTCAGTGTCACACAGTGGGCCAAAACCCAGCTGCCATCAGGTGGGCCACCAGCAGGGCCAGAACTCCAGGATCCCTGACACTGTTGCCCTCCCCCCCCAAGCACCAAGAATACAGAGCATCACTGCCCAAGACAGAGTGTTCCCTCTATACCTCGCAGATAATAGCCACTCATGGAATCATAGAACCAGAGAATGTTAGAGTTGGAAGGCATCGTGGAGGTCATCTAGTCCAACCCCCTGCACTCTACGGGAGCACAGCTGAAAGACAGCCCCACAACATACCCGAAAGATGGTCGTCCAGCCTCCGCTTGAAAACGTCCAGCGAAGGAGCATCCACCACTTCCTGAGGCAGTCTGACCCACTGCTCAACCACTCTTATAGTCAGGAAGTTTCTCCTGATATCTAGCCGGTAATGACTCCCTTGTAATTTCCACCCATTCAATCTAGCCTTGCAATCCGGAGCAAGAGAGAATAGATCTGCTCCATCTTCTACATGACAGCCCTTCAAATATTTGAAGACTGCAATCATGTACCCTCTAAGCCTTCTCTTTCCCAGACTAAACATACTCAACTCTTTCAGCCTTTCCTCATAAGACTTGGATTCCAACCCTCTCACCATCCTGGTCGCCCTCTTCTGGACACGCCCAAGCTTGTCAACATCCCTCCTAAAATGTGGTGCCCAAATCTGGACACAGGACTCCAGGTGAGGCCTGACCATAGCAGAATAGAGCAGACCTTTGCTCCGTGTGTTTATCTTATCACAACCATTTGCTTCTGCTGGGACGATCCTTGTGGCCATTCCCCATAGCCGTGACTGAAACATTTATTGTCCTGTCTTTGCGTTGAATGAACTACACTGTGCACTGTTCGATTTATGCTTATTTGGATAGGTGCGTGCTGCAGTAACCCCTTCAACCTTTAATTGTGTTATTTCCAAAGGCTAAACAGCTTCCCCGCTGCCGTTGTGTAATACCGTGTGCTTTCGACAATCCGTGACCTTCTGTGACCTCAGATAGCTAACTGCTTTTGTTTGTGGAGATTTGCTAAGGAAAGCTCACTTTCAGGTTTTTGGGGACAGAGAACGCCCTGTCTAGTGTGTGTACGGGGTGGCGACTGTTCTTGCAACAGAGACAGTACATTCTTGCTGTGTGGTCAGGGCTATCAACCTGTTGCTGTCTCGCATTCCTCTTAGGGTTTGCACCTGAAGCTTTGGAAGGCAGACAGGATGAAATCACCCCCTCCCAGAATCCCCTTCCCTAGGCAGTACCCTAACTTGCTAGGAATTTCTCAGGCTGCCATTGGCAACCCTGAATGGCACTTAGTTCCAGCTGCTATTTTGCAGTGGCACTTTATCTCCAGGAATTTCCCAAGCTGGTGTCGGCAACCCCAAGTGGCACTCAGACGTTTTCCGCAGTGTCAGGTTATACAATATACGTATGCATATACATATAGCCAGTTCGGTGTAGTGGTTAAGTGCGTGGACTCTAATCTGGTAGAACCGGGTTTGATTCCCCACTCCTCCACTTGCACCTGCTGGATGACCTTGGGCAAAATCATAGTTCTGATAAGAGCTGTTCTTGAAAAAGAGCAGTTTCTGTCGGAGCTCTCTCAGCCCCACCTACCTCACAGGGTGTCTGTTGTGGGGAGGAGAAGGGAAAGGAGTTTGTCAGCCGCTCTGAGACTCCCTTGGGTAGTGAAGGGCAGGGTATAAATCCAATCCCCCCCTTCTCCTCCTCCTTCTTCAAAAGAACCTCCTCAGGAAAGCACCTCCATCAGCATGTTCGTAGCCTGGGGAACTCCTACAAGATAATCTCAGCCCTACCCCCCACTTTCCGGAGTAGATATAAATTACCTGCCTACCACTTTTACTTCTCACCTTGGCACAGAGAGTACTCCGTCTTTCTGTGTTATACCTCTGAGGATGCCAGTCAGAGCTGCTGGCAAAACGTCAGGTCCGACAATGCCAAGACCATGGCCCTGCAGCCCGGAAAAACTACAGCAACTAGTGTCAAGTTTCCCTGAACCTGCATTTGTATTCCTCTGCTGCTTTCCCTTGTTTCCGCAGATGTTTCCGCAGTCCCAGGCACAAAAACGCAGTTTGTTCCCTGTTGTTCCACAGCATCAGACTTCCCTGTTTCCAGGAATTCCCATGCTGCATTGCAACAGGGGCCAAGCTGCGTTTTTGCTCCTGGGAGGGAGAAATCATCTGTGGAAATGAAGGAAAGCTGTGGATGAAAAGAAGAGCAGGCAGGGGGAAACCTGACACCGTGGGAAACATCCTAGAGCCTCTGGTAATTTGCAGCCAATTTCCCCCCTTCCCAATCAGCACATGCAAGATAACATAACTCCATTCAGCCTATGCACACCACATCACAGAAGCTTTATGCAGTATCCCCAATCCTCCACGTTTCCCAGTGAAGGGGGAAATAATGTTCAAACAACTTACAAAGATGATCTGACTCCAATGGTAGCAAGAGAAAGAATTTTTTTAACTTACAAAAATAGAAGCACATTTTACATGACGTGTTCATGTAAGGATATTTAAACTTATTCTGAACAGATTAACTTCATAATGGTTAACTTGCTACAGCTCCAAGTCCAGGTAAAAGAGAGAAGAAGAAAGGCCCTATGTAAGATGAAACAGAAGGCAAGCGGGGGCCAAAGAGGCTCGACATCTAATCCATGAGAGGGTGAGGCCAATTGGCAAGTATACATGAGAGAATTCTCTTAACCCTTCCCCTCCCAGATCCTCTTGCAAGCAGTGTTACAATATCCAATAACACCCCCCGCCCATTGGCACATGCAAGATAACACAACTGCATTCAGCCTATGCACACTACATTACTGAAGATTTATTGCAATATCCCTGATCCTCCACTTTTCCCAGTTAAGGGGAAAATGCTGTTCAAATTACAAAGACGGTCTAACTCCAATGGTAGCAAGAGAAATAATTTTTACTTATAAAAATAGAAGCACTTCTTACATGACGTGTTCATGTAGGGACATTTAAATTTATTCTGTAGAGATTAACTTCAGAATGGTTAACTTGTTACAGCTCCGAGCTGATGTAAGATAGAGGAGAAGAAGAAAGGCCCTATGTGATATGAAAGAAGGCAAGCAAGGGTCAAAGAGGCTCGATTTATAATCCATGAGAGGGTGGGGCAAACTGCCAATTATACCAAGAGAATTATCTTAACCCTTTCCCTCCCAGATCCTCTTGCAAGCAGAGTTACAATATCCAATGATTTCCCTCCCTCTCGATTGGCACATGCAGGATCACACAACTGCATTCAGCTTATGCAACACCTCATCTCAGTTGTGGATGCCTTCCACCCCATGGTTGAAAACAAAACCCCGATGTTCCCAAAAAAGAACTTGATGGGAATCACAAAAGGGCTTAAAAAAGAAAACAAGACAACATATAGTAATGTCTCTTTAGAGGAGAAGGAGGTATCGATCAGGCAAGCATCTGGGGTGCCACGGATTTTACTTCTAGAAAGATCTGTGGCAACGGCTGGTCAATGAAACAACTCGCCTCAAGAAGTTTTGGAAATGTGGATACCGGAGGCTTTTTTTAAAAAAAGAGGCTAACGTGAACATCAGTCTGAGAGCCCGATCTCATACGCAGCCTTCTGGTTGCTGCAAAAAAATCTAATTGCATCTAAATGGAAATCTCTTAATGCCCCAATTTGTAACAACTGGATTAATAAAATCTGGGACCACTACATTATGGAGAAGATCACTGACCGATTGCAACAACCTGAAATATATCCTAGACAGTCAAGTTTTAATGAGAAATGGCACCCATTCTTGGAATATATCCTAAAAACAGAATGCCAACCATCCAATCCAATCCATCTCACTTTTTTACACTCATAAAGCATACTTTGTATAAGCAATACTGTTAAGTATGAGTCTCAACAAAGGATTCAGCTTCAAGTGATTTCAACTTTATTAAACAGTAACTGTAATTCAGGAACACACAACTGAACACACACAACAAGGGAAGCACAGCTCCTTCTTTTAAACTCTTCCAGGCTGTCAAAGCCACACCCATAATCAGATAAGAACCAATAGTAACGCTGGGATAAAAGCCAATCAGGATACAGGGATAAAGGCCAGTCAGGACCGTTCCCTCTTTGCAACAATATCACTCAGTGATTGGGTAATTACACAGGTTTCGCAGAAACCGACCAATAGCAATGGGACATCTGAAGAGCCACGTTCAGACTCAAGCTTAATATGTGAATAGATAGGAGCGATTCACATTCAATACATAACAGATACCTCTATAGTTTAAACACCTCACTAATTAGTTGTGAATTCTTGCATCAATTCTTAGACACCACACAAATCAGTTAAAAGTGTATTACATACACTTTTCATGCTGCATCTAGTTTAAAGTTTGGTAAAAGGTATTTGTTGTTCTTATATATTGTAACAAATCTACAAGGGTACAATGTGTTTAGTGATTTTGATATTATGATTCATTGTTGATGTATATCATTATATATACCTATGTTTCTTTTTATATTGGTGAAAAACAATAAAATTATTTTTTTTGAAAAAGAGAGAGAGCCTGTTCCCATACCTACCTTGCACAAAACTGTGAGCAGCTGATGTCATTTTTGTTGTTCAGCCGCACAGTCGAGTCCGACTCTTCGCGACCCCATGGACCAGATTACGCCAGGCCCTCCTGTCTTCCGCTGTCCGCTGAAGTTTGCTCAATTTCATGTTCGTTGCATCGATGACACTGTCTAACCATCTCATCCTTTGCCGTCCCCTTCTTCTTTGACCTTCAGTCTTTCCCAGCATCAGGGGCTTCTCCAGTGAATGCTCCCTTCTCATTTGGTGGCCAAAGTATTTGAGCTTCAGCTTCAGGATCTGGCCTTCCAGGGAACAATCAGGGTTGATTTCTTTTAGGACTGACTGATTTGATCTCCTTGCAGTCCAAGGGACTCTCAAGAGTCTTCTCCAGCACCATAGTTCAAAAGAATCTATTCTTCGGCGCTCGGCCTTCCTTATAGTCCAACTCTCGCAGCCATACATTACTATGGGGAATACCATTGCTTTGACCATGCGGACTTTTGTTGGCAAGGTGATGTCTCTGCTTTTTATCATGCTGTTTAGGTTTGTCATTTACTTCAATGTCATTTACATAAGAACATAAGAAGAGCCCTGCTGGATCAGACCAATAGCCTTGACATATTAAAGGACGTAGACTATAGTGTTCCATATGAAGAGAATATTGATGGGGTGGATCAGGCTAGTAATATCTCATCAGATCTCAAAAGCTCAGCAGTGTTGGCCTGGGTTAGTATTTAGATGGGAGACCACCAAGGAAGTCCAGGGTCATTATGTAGAAGTAGGCAAAATACTTTTGAAGCTGATGGGCAGTAGGTTCAGGAGGAGGGGAAGGAAATGCTACTTTACACAGAGAGTGATTAAAGTGTGGAATTCGCTGCCAGAGGATGTCGTGATGGCAATAGGAATAAATGGCTTTAAAAAGGGGATTAGGTAGCTTCATGGAGGATAAGTCTATCAATGGCTATTAGGCAATGGTGACTGAGGGGAACCTCCACATTCAGAGGCACTAGTCCTCTGGATCCTAGAGCCAGGGGGCAATATCAGGGGAATGCCTTGGCCTCTATGCACTGTTGTTGGCCCTCCAGAGGAACTGGTTGGCCACTGTGTGAGACAGGATGCTGGACTAGATGGACCATTGGTCTGATCCAACTGGGCTCTTCTGATGTTCTTGTCAGGGGAAGGCCTCGGCCTCTCTGCCCTGTTGTTGGCCCTCCAGAGGAAGTGGTTGGCCACTGTGTGAGACAGGATGCTGGACTAGATTAACCACTGGTCTGATCCAGCAGGGCTTTTCTGATGTTCTTATCAGGGGAAGTCCTCGGCCTCTATGCTCTGTTGTTGGCCTTCCAGAAGAACTCTTTGGCCACTGTGTGAGACGGGATGCTGGACTAGAATGACCACTGGTCTGATCCAGCAGGGTTCTTCTGATGTTCTTATAAGGGGAAGGCCTCGGCCTCTATGCTCTGTTGTTGGCCTTCCAGAGGAACTGGTTGGCCACTATGTGAGACAGGATGCTGGACTAGATGGACCACTGATCTGATCCAGCAGGGCTCTTCTGATGTTCTTATCAGGGAAAAGCCTCAGCCTATATGCTCTGTTGTTGGCCTTCCAGAAGAACTCTTTGGCCACTGTGTGAGACAGGATACTGGACTAAACGAACCACTGGTCTGATCCAAGAGGACTGTTCTTAGGTTCTTATCAGGGGAAGGCTTTGGCCTCTATGCTCTGTTGTTGGCCTTCCAGAGGAACTGGTTGGCCACTGTGTGAGACAGGATGTTGGACTAGATGGACCATTGGTCTGATTCAGCAGGGCTCTTCTGATGTCCTTTGGATGTCTCTTGCCTTGAAAACTTCATGAGGGGTCACCATAGGTCAGCTGCGACTTGATGGCCCTTTCCACATTGTGAATGGAACTGGGGAAATATACTTGGGTGACTCTGTGTCTCTGTGAACATCAAAGGGGTTTTTTATGCTGCAAAGCCTTTCGCTAATTTATCCTGGGAAAGAGTTTTTAAGAAAACATGAAGAGCTTATCTCCGCCTCCACATTTGCTATTATAAGCCCCAAGCAGCTGGGAAGTGGGGGTGAGAGTGGGTACCTAACATCTGGAATGTTCACCCACCCTCTTCTCTACCAGCCACCAGGATCGGAAGTCCCGATCCCGAGCTACAGTGTGAAATCCATGGATAACGTACACTTCTTTATTTTCAAAATGTTATTATAATATTGTTAAAGTACATATATGAATGGCAGTGGTGTAACTAAATGAAATCATAGAGGTGTTAGCCACAACACCGGGTCTCTGTCTAAGTTATGATGGGGGAATTAGCTAAGGGACCGTTTGCCTAACAGGAGCGTAAGCTAGGGATTGCCCTCCAACTGTACCAGAGTTAGAACCCTCTTGGAGCGGCACAGACGAGACAGGAAATGTCTTTTATGAGTTTTATTAAGAGAATAACCCTAATACATTCAGCTAATTAATAAAATATCACGTGCACACACATACACACACACACTAGAGAGCTAGGAAATAAAGAGGTGCAGCGATCGTAGAGAGATGATCAGTGACAAAAGATGTTAAGTATGAGACTCAACAAAGGATTCAGCTTCAAGTGATTTCAGCTTTATTAAACAGCAACTGTAAGTCAGGAACACACGACAACAAGGGGAGCACAGCTCCTTCTTTTAAACTCTCCCGGGCTGTTAAAGCCACACCCATAACAAGTTAAAGACCAATGGCATTGCAGGGATAAAGGCCAACCAGGACCATTCCCTCTTTGCAACAATATCACTCAGTGATTGGGTAATTACACAGGTTTCGCAGAAACCGACCAATAGCAATGCGACATCTGAAGAGCCACATTCAGACTCAAGCTTAACATGTGAATAGGTAGGAGCGATTCACATTCAGTACATAACAAAAGATGGTGAAGCGTTGATGAGGAGGGGGGTTAAAGCCAGTGTTCCCTCTAAGCTGAGTTAGGTTGAGCTAGCTCACAGGTTTTTTTAGCCTCCAGCTAACACATTTTTGTCTAAGCTCCGGAAGGATGGCTCCAGAGCAAGCTAATGTATGCCGTAGCCAAATCACTCACCCACAACTTTCATGCCAGTAGCTCACAAAGTAGAATTTTTGCTCACAAGACTCCACAGCTTAGAGTTTGCAAGCTTTCACAGTCCCAGAGCTACGTGCCCGCCCGCCCGCCCGCCCTTATAACTTCATTTTCCTTTTGTTCAGGCCGCTTGGCTGGGCTCTTTGCTGACTGGAAACGAAAGCTGATCAGAGAGGTCGGTCTGTAATGTTGTAACTTAACAAAAATTGGGAAGAGAAAGGCTGGTTTCTAGTCCTCAGCGTTCCTGGCATGGAGGAAAGAATAAGGTATCCGAGGAAGTCAGCTTTTTTGTTCGTTGCATCACGCCTGATTGGGATGCAGAGAGACAGTGTGGTGTAGCGATAAATTATTATTGTTGTTGTTGTTAGGCAGCGTGGGTGGTATAGCCAGGAGAGCCTAAGATTGTCTGGCAGCCAGAAGTTCTAGCTCTTTAAGTGTAATGCACCACTAGGTGGCGAACTAGACTTGTTTTTAAAGGCAAGAGACATTTGGTGTAGTGGTTAAGTGCCTGGACTCTAATCTGGGAGAACCGAATTTGATTCCCCACTCCTCCACTTGCACTTGCTGATGTGACTTTGGGCAAGCCATAATTCTGGCCCAGCTGTTCTTGAAAAAGAGCAGTTCCTGTCAGAGCTCTCTCAGCCCCACCGACCTTACAGGGTGTCTGTTGTGGGGAGGGGAAGGGAAAGGAGTTTGTAAGCCGCTTTGAGACTCCTTTGGGTATATAATCTCCTCTCCCTTCCCCTCCCTGTGAGGTAGGTGGGGCTGAGAAAGCTCTTTCGAGGACTGCCCTTGAGAGAACAGCCCTGAGAGAACTGTGGCTGGCCCAAAGTCACACCAGCAGCCGCATGTGGAGGAGTGGGGAATCGAACCCAGTTTCCCCAGATTAGAGTCCGCACTCCTGACCACTACTTCAAACTGTAGCGCCCTCCAGTGTTCAGGCACGCCGAGTCACTCACTCCAACCCCAGTAGCGTCTCCAGCTAAAAGGACCAGGTGGAAAGCGGCTGACTTTGATGGACCGATGGTCCGATTCAGTAGAAGGCAGAGGGACCATTGGTCAGAGCTACCTTCTAGAGAGAGTAGTCCGTGTACAGTTCCCTCTAAGCCGCGGAGTCTTGTGAGCAAAGATTCTACTTTGGGAGCTACTGGCATTAAAGGAGGAGATTGGATTTATACCCTGTCCTTCAGTTGGAAACTCAGAGTGATTTACAATCTCCTTTCCCTTCCTCTCCCCACAACAGACGCCCTGTGAGGTAGGTGGGGCTGAGAGAGCACCCTCAAGGACCGCTCGTGAGAGAACAGCTCTGAGAGAACTTGTGATTGACCCAAGGCCACACCAACAGCTGCTTGTGAAGGAGTCAGGAATCAAACACAGTTCTCCCAGATTAGAGTCTGTGCTCCTAGCCACTACACCAAACTGGCTCGGAAATGGACTGGCTCGATCAAGGAAGCCACGGGGGCCCTCAGTTTACAAGACCTGAGCAATGACTATCAGGATTTTTCTGCAAGTTATTAGGGTTTCAGGTTTTCAGGGTAAACAGAGCAGCAAAACAGACAACACACCATTGTTGCCAAACTCTAGGTGGGGCCTGGAGATCCCCTGGTATCACACCTGATCTCCGAACCACGGAGAACAGTTAGCCTGGAGAAAATGGCTGCTTTGGGGGGGGGCTTTATGGTATTGTCCCCTGCTGAGAAGGAGGAGGAGAAGGAGAAGGAGAAGGAGAAGGAGAAGAAGGAGAAGAGATTGGATTTATACCCCGCCCTTCACTGCCCAAAGGCATCTCAGAGTGGCTTACAAGCTCCTTCCCCTTCCCCTCCCCACAACAGACACCCCACAACAGACAAACTCTAGGTGGGGCTGAGAGAACTTCTGACAGAAACTGTCCTTGAGAGAACAGCTGTGCCAGAGCTTGTGACTGACCCAAGGTCACATCAGCAGGTGCAAGTGGAGGAGTGGGGAATCAAACCCAGCTCTCCCAGATAAGAGCCGGCCCAATTAACCACTACACCAAACTGGCTCTCCCCTTCCCAAATCTCACCCTGCCCCCACAACCACACTCAAAATCACTAGGAATCCCCCACCTTTGCGATACTCACAGAAGGGGCCTAATGGCGGAGCAAGTGTTGCTTTCCTGCGTAACCAGTTGCTCAGAATGACAATTCAGAGCCACCGTGTCCGATTGCATTTATCAGCAGTATCTTCTATGGCACCATTCTCGCCGGTTCCCCAGCACCGTGAATCAGCAAGATACCGGTTGCTTCCAGAAGGAGCTAGTTTCACTTTTCGTTTAAAGTGCTAGCCAGGTTCATTTGTCTTGAAAGCAATGGAGATCAACCTCAGCCAAAAGATCCATAATCTTGGGAAAAACGGCTTCCAAATTGGACGGAAGTCAAAGACGTTGCACCCGGCACTGCTTCAAATCGCCTACGGGACTGAGATGCTCTCTGTCTGGCGTCGTGGTTTAGGAGCGCGGACTCTAAACTGGGAGAACCGGGTTTGATTTCCTGTTCCTCCACACGCAGCCGCTGGTGTGACCTTGGGTCAATCATGGTTCTCTCAGAGCTGTTCTCTCAAGGGCAGTTCTCAAGAGAGCTCTCTCAGCCCCACCTGCCTCATAGGGTGTCTGTTGTGGGGAGGGGAAGGGAGAGGAGATTATTTGTCAGAGATGCTTTAGGCTGGTCCTGCATTGGGCAGGGGGCTGGACTAGATGGTCTGTATGGCCCCTTCCAACTCTATGATTCTATGATTTATTTATTTGTTTATTTGATTTGTAGCCCGCCCTCCCCACCCAAGCAGGCTCAGGGCGGCCTACGAAGGGAACAATAGAGAAAAACAACAATATGAGAATCAATATAAAATACACAATACAATTATTTAAGCCATTAGCATAACGATGGTGTGATGGCTGTGGTGAAGTGCACACACAACAATGCATCCACTATTGGTGGGCTCAGGCTGGAAATGAAATTTACACCGGGCAAAGGTGAGGGAACGCAGCTCCTTACCTAAATGCCCGATGGAAAAGCTCCATTTTCATGGCCCTGCGGAACTGTGAAAGGTGAGATTGTAAACCCATCTAAGACTCCTTCGGGTAGCGAAGGGCAGGGTATAAATCCAACCTCCTCCTCCTCCTCTTCTTCGTCTTCTTCTTCGTCTTCTTTGTCTTCGTCTTCTGCTGCTGTTGCTGCTGCCTGTCTATCTAAAATATGACACTGAGCATCCCTTCTTTAAGGTAGCTGTGTGTTAAAGAAAGGCATACAGATGGTGGACAGTCACATCTACTGCTCTCCGTGCTACCTGGTAAAGTTCTTTCACATCACCTGCTACCTGGTCCTTTGAAGGGTGATGCCCTGAGACTTTCTGCATGCAAAGCAGATGTTCTTCCTCTGAGATAAGGACGCCCTTACTATAGTCTATACTTGAACACATGCTTATGTTAGAGTAACCTATGCCTGGGCGCTATATTTCCCTTTCCTCTAGATCGAAATTGTGCATGTGTGTGATGCCTCTCTTTATGCTAGAAGCTTCTCTTTGAGTCTTCCTTCTCTTTCTGTGCCTTTGTTCTCTCTCCTCCTGGTCTTGAATGAGGGGGGATGCTTCAGTAGCTTTCTCCTGTACAACAAGCAGTGCCTAGCAACCTATGGGAAGGTTGTGGGGGACAGCGTCCTGGGAGACAAATTACAAAGAAAAATAAGGCCTAATCGACTTACAGGAAGTTCTTACAACAGAATTTTTGGTGGTTCCTAGAGAGACACTTGTCACTTCCAGGTACTTCTAGGAACCTCCAGAACTCAGTGGTAAGAACTTCCTGTAAATAGACAAGGCCTAATTTTTCTCTTTGTAATTTTTCTTCCCAGGATGATTGTGTGTCCCCCCCCCACCTCCGCAGTTTGGCCACAGTTTCTGCCCACCAATCAGGTGAGCATTGGTGGGCAAGGCTGACAGTTGCATGGAGGAGTCCCTCCCACCATATTACACAACTTTAAGGTTGTCAATGAAGAACTTGAAATTGTTCAAGATTTTCTATTCCTTGGCTCCATCAAGCCTGAACTCTCTCTAGAGGCTATCATGATGAAACCAAGACTTTTGTACTTTTGTCATGTTCTGAGAAGACACGAGTCATTGGAAAAGACAATCATGCTAGGGAAAGTTGAAGATATTGTACAACCCCTTTATTAATACCAGTCCTCCTTGATTGTACAAAAGTTTTAAGAAGGAGGACTCCTTTAAGTCTATTTTGAATTAGTACTCATTCTTCCTCCAACAGAGGTCCAGATATCCTCTTGTTTCAGGGTCTTCCTCAGGGAGCTCAACAGATATTTCCAAGCACGAGGTTGCCAAATACCAAAATATGTATCCAAATTTCACCAATGAACATAAGAGCATAAGAGAAGCCAATGTTGGATCAGGCCATTGGCCCATCCAGCCCAACACTCTGTGACACAGAGTGGCCAAAAATACCAGGTGCCATCAGGAGGTCCACCAGTGGGGCCAGGACACTAGAAGCCCTCCCACTATTGATCCCCTCCAGCACCAAGAATACAGAGCATCCCTTGCCCCAGAGTTCCTATCTATACCTTGTGGCTAATAGCAACTGATGGACTTCTGCTCCATATGCTTATCCAATTCCCTCTTGAAGCCGTCCATGCTTGTAGCTGCCACCACCTCCTGTGACAGTGAATTCCATGCGTTAATCACTCTTAATCAGTGAATTCCATGTGTTAATCACTCCCAACGCCGCAAAAAGTCTCTCTTAGTGAGCTCAAGGCGTCCTCCAAAGGGAAAGGTGCATTCTTTCTACGTGTTAACGTTTATGTGATAATTAATATAACGGTGAATAATTTATAAGAAATATAGAAAAAAATAAAAAAAATATAAAAAAGAAAAAAGATATAAAGATTACTTGAGATACTTTGTAATTGTCTGTAGCGTGGTCTTTGCTGGGTTTTGGTATTTCCTACGTACCGTGGGTCCTGTTTTGGTTTTGGGGAAAGCGGAAGGCAGCAGGAAAAGAGGAAGGCCCGACAAGAGATGGACGGACTCCGTCAGGGAAGCCACAAAGGACCTCAGTCTTGCAAGACCTGAACTGGGCTATGAAATGACAGGATGTTTTGGAGAATTTTATTTCATCGATCACCGTAAGTCAGAAGCGATTTGACGGCGCTTAACACACGTGCAGCTCCCACCACCAGAGAGGAAGTGGGAACCCCCTCGCCCCAAATCTGTGCTCTCATTCTTGCAAGCACATGCTGCTGGGTTAGCTAGCCCTTTGTAACAGGTACTAGTATTATCGTTAGTATTCCGTGTCTTCTACCACAAAAAGGCATATGAATGAGAATAAGCTTCAGTCAAAGGAAGTTCTTTAATTGTTGCAATACACTGACTCTTGAGAGTGTACAATAAAAGGTAAAGGTTTCCCCCCAAAAAGCCATTCAAATCCGACTCTAGGAATGTGGTGCTCATCTCCGTTTCCAAGTCAAAGACCCAGCGCTGTCCGAAGACATTTCTGCAGTCATGTGGCCGGCTTGACTAGACGCCGAGGCACACGGAATGCTGTTCCCTTCCCATTGAAGCGGTATCTATTTATCTACTTGCAGTTTCTTGCTTTCGAACTACTAGGTTGGCAGGAGCTGGGACCAGAGACGGGAGCTCACTCCATCCCGCGGCACTCGGGTCTCGAACTGCTGAACTACGGACCTTCCAGTCTGCAGTTCAGTGTCTTAACCACTTGAGCCACCGCAGCCACTTGAACCACTGCACACAATTCCAGGCTTTCTTGACTTTGTGAGTTTCCCGTATTAACCAATACCTAGTATTTTACTTTATACTGTCAGACTACCGGCCAATCAAGGTTAGTCTATCTATTTTGAGTGGTAGCAGATCTCCAGGGTCTCAGCTAAAGGTCTTCTACATAGCCTTCTATCTGATAATTAAAACAAAAAAAAAGTAATTAAAATGGGATAGAAAACAAAGATGTTACAGGCAGAACTGCCTTTTGCTTTCGATTGCCTATTAAACTGGGATACTTCCACCTGTCTGTCTAAAAGATGGTGGACTCTTGAGTCAGAGGTACAATCCCTGCAAATGTAATTAAAATTGGATGGAAAGGAAATGCCAAAGACATTATAGCTCCAAATGCCTTCCTCTAGAAACCAGGGGAAACAATCATGAAGATAAAAACCAAACCAAACACATATAATGAGATGTTGAAAAAGAAACCTTTTTTTGGAGGTAAATAGTCTCTGAATAAGCCCAGCAACTCAGCTTGCCATCCTCCAGGTAGGGTTGCCAGGTGCCCACCCTCTCCTGGCAGGGGACTCCTTCTTGCTGCCTGGGGGTCTTCTGGCACACGCACAAAGCATGTGCACCACAATGACATCACACAGAGGTGTGGGGGATGTCCATAGAGTTTTTAGCCAAATGCTAGAGTGTTCCCTGCGTGATGTGCCAGGTGTGATGATGTCACCTCCGGGTGATGTCATTGCACTGAGCAAGGTGGGGCTCTTTGGGGCGGGGCTCCCCCCACCAGCCAGCTGACCAGCAGTGGATGGATTGGGACCCCCCAAATCAGGGAAAAACCCACCTCCATCAGGGGATGGCAACACTACCTCCACATGGGGCCTGAAGTTCTTCTGGAATCACAACTGTTCTCCAGATTAAAGTTTTCCCAGAATCACAACTGGTCTCCAGACTGAAATTCTCCTGGAATCACAACTGTTCTCAAGACTGAAGTTCTCCCAGAATCATGACTGCTCTCCAGACTGAAGTTCTCCCAGAATTGTGACTGTTCTCCAGATTGCAGATGGCTGTTTTGGAGGTTGGGTTCTAGGGCATTATACCCCACTGAGTTCCCTCCCCTCTCCAAGACCTGCCTTTCCCAGGGTCCACCTCCAAATCTCCAGGGACTTCCCAATCCAGGTCTGGCAACTCTACCAGTAACATTGCAAATTGTTCTCAAACCAAAGCAACCACAGCCACTGAGATATATATAGGAGAAAGATGGAAGGGATTGGTTGTTCCTAATCACCTGACTACTTGGCTGGAAGAGAGCGGTAGACTAAAGGTCTCCTTGCTTCAAGAGTCTTCAGTTTCCTTGCTGTCTGGATGCTCTAGTGGTCCAGTAAGTCAGAATCAGGTTTCTGGAAACTGAAAAGAAAAATAGAAAGGGTCAAAACCATCGGGGAAGCTTGGAAACCATTTAAAACTATGATCCTAGAAGCTCAGAAAAAAAACATATACCACAGTTTAGGAAAGGCACAAATAGGTATAGAAAAAAGCCTACATGGTTAACAAACAAAGTAATGGAATTAGTTGCTGTAGATTTTCCGGGTTGTGTAGCCGTGGTCTTGGCATTGTAGGACCTGACGTTTCGCCAGTAGCTGTGACTGGCATCCTCAGAGGTATAACACAAAAAGATGGAGTATTCTCTGTGTCAAGTTGAGCAGAAAAATGGTAGGCAGGTAATTTATATCTACCCTGGAAGGTGGGGTAGGGCTGAGTCATTATCTGTAGTAGTTCTCCAGGCTATGAACATGCTAATGAAGGAGCTTTCCTGAGGAGGTTCTTTTGTCTACAGATTGTTTCCTGAGGAGGTTTCCTGTTTCCTGAGGAGGTTCTTTTGTGTGTGGAACGGATATTGAAACTCTAATCTTATCTGTAGTGCTATTGTCAGCTGTAGAGCATTTTGTGTTTTTCAGGACAGGAAACCATGCCCTAGTTATTTTTAAACTCTCTTCTTTCCTGTTGAAATTGTGTTTATGTTTATGAATTTTAATGGCTTCCCTGTGTAATCTGACATGGTAAGTGGAAGTGTTGTCCAGTCTTTCAGTGTTTTGGAACCAAATGCTATGTCCTGCTTGGGTTAGGCTATGTTCAGCCACTGCTGATTTTTCAGGTTGGACAAGTCTGCAGTGTCTTTCATGTTCTTTTATTCTTGTCTGAATGCTACGCTGTATGGTCCCGATGTAAACTTGTCCACAACTGCATGGTATGTGGTATACCATGTAATGGAAATAATGTAAAGTAATGGAAGCTCTAAAAGGTGAGAAGGATTCCTTTAAGCGGCGGAAAGCTAGTCTCAGTGAGGTTGATAAAAGGGAACACAGGCTGTGGCAAATAAAATTCAAGTCTGTGATCAGGCAGGGAATAAGAGGAGCATATAGCAAAAAACATAAAGACCAACAATAAAACTTTCTTCAAATACATTAGAAGCAGGAAAACAGCCAGGGAGGCAGTGGGGATCTTGGATGACCAAGGAGTCAAAGGAGTAGTGAAGGATGATGGGGAAATGGCTGAGAAGCTGAATGCATTTTTTGCCTCTATCTTCACTGTGGAGGATGAGAAGTGCTTGCCCACTCCAGAACTGCTGATTTCGGGAGGGATGTTGAAAGACCTGAGTCAGATTGAGGTGATGAGAGAGGAGGTCCTACGACTGATAGACAACTTAAAAACTGATAAATCACCAGGCCTGGATGGCGTACATCTGAGAGTTCTGAAGGATCTCAAATGTGAATTTGTGGATCTCCTGACAAAAATATGTAATCTTTCATTAAAATCTGCCTGCATTCCTGAGGACTGGAAGGTAGCTAACGTCACTCCCATCTTTAAAAAGGGTTCCAGAGGAGATCCGGGAAACTACAGGTCAGTCAGTCTGACGTCAATACTGGATAAGTTGGTGGAAACTTTTTTAAGGAAAGAATTAGTAGGCACATTGATGAACAAAAACTATTGAGGCAGACTCAGCATGGGTTCTGTAAGGGAAGATCTTGTCTCACTAACCTGTTAGTGTTCTTTGAGGGGGCGAACAAACATGTGGACAAGGGGGACCCAATAGATAGTGTTTACCTTGACTTCCAGAAAGCTTTTGATAAAGTTTCTCATCAAAGGCTCCTAAGTAAGCTCAAAAATCATGGGATAAAAGGACAAGTCCTTTTATGGATCAAAAACTGGCTAATTAATAGGAAAGAGAGAGTGAGTATAAATGGGCAATCTTCTCAGTGGAGGGTGGTATGCAGTGGGGTACCACAGGGATCAGTACTCGATCCAATGTTTTTTAACTTGTTCATTAATGATTTGGAGTTGGGAGTAAGCAGTGAAGTGGCTAAATTTGCGGATGACATGAAGTTGTTCAGGGTGGTGAATACCAGGGAGGATTGTGAGGCACTCCAAAGGGATCTGTCAAGGATGGGTGAGTGGGCCTCAACATGGGAAATGGGGTTCAATGTGGCCAAGTGCAAAGTGATGCACATTGGAGCCAAAAATCCTAACTATAAATACATGTTGATGGGGTCCGAACTGGCAGAGACTGACCAAGAGAGAGATCTTGGAGTCATAGTAGATAACTCACTGAAAATGTCGAGACATTGTGCAACTGCAATAAGAAAGTCCAATGCTATGCTGGGGATTATTAGGAAGGGTATTGAAAACAGATCAGCCAATATCCTAATGCCCCTAATGCCACAATGGTGTGACCTCATTTGGAGTACTGTGTACAGTTCTGGTCACCACACCTTAAAAAAGCTATTATAGCTTTGGAAAAAGTGCAGAAGAGGGCAACTAGAATGATAAAAGGGTTAGAACACTTTCCCTATGAAGAAAGGTTGAGGCACTTAGGGCTCTTTCGCTTGGAGAAATGATGGCTGAGGAGTGACATGATCAAAGTTTATGAGATTATTCATGGGACAGAACAGGTAGAGAAAGAAGTACTTTTCTCCCTTTCTCACAATACAAGAACTTGTAGGCACTCAATGAAGTTGTTGAGCAGTCGGATTAGAACAGATAAAAGGAAGTCCTTCTTCACTCAAAGAGTGATTAACGTATGGAATTCACTGCCACAGGAGGTGGTGGTGGCTACAAACATGGATGGCTTCAAAAGGGAATTAGATAAACATTTGGAGCAGAGGTCCATCAGTGGCTATTAGCCACAAGATATAGATAGAAACTCTGGGGCAAGTGAGGCTCTGTATTCTTGGTGCTTGGGGGGGGGGGTCAACAGTGGGAGGGCTTCTAGTGTCCTGGCCCCACTGGTGGACCTCCTGATGGCACCTGGTATTTCTGGCCACTGTGTGACACAGTGTTGGACTAGATGGGCCATTGGCCTGATCCAACATTGGCTTTTTCTTATGTTCTTATTTTCCTGGTTCTATCCCACATTCCCCTGAGTACCTTCTGATTGGATGGTTTTACATTCTTCCCGAGTCCCACTCTATGCCTTTAAGAGATAAGAAGACTCCCAACTCCACTGAGATGAGATGAAAACAGCCTCCAGTGCAATGATTCAGGGAAACTTTCCTCCAGTGGATCTAGGCCGATAGAGAAATGGCTCTCAGAGCCTCCTCCACTGCACGCGGCTCTCTAGCCATCCCACAGTATTTAGGCTATGTCTTCATTAAGATGATCCTAGATGTAGTTCCATTCATAATCGATACTGGGGGTGGCAAGTGAACTTCAGCTCTCAAACAAATTGATACTCAGGCAATAATCCCAGAGCAATGGGTTATTATCTCCCTACTTAATCATCATGAGAGAGACCAATGGGTGTAGCCGTCTCTTTAATAAATCAGTTACTCCTCGAGAGAAGCAGTGGAGTAATTTTTAGAGGACTGCGGTGCTCATAAATGATAATCCATCATCCTCTCCATTATGAAAAGGCAGAATTCTCTGCTGTGAATATGGAGGGACTCAGATTATTGTAACTAATGAATCTCTGTGGGTTGGTGGCTAGAGGGATGGACTAGGATCTGAGAGACTTGGGCTAAAACCCCCCACTTGGAAATGATTCTCAGCAGTTGACTTTCTTAGGCCAGTCACTCTTTCTTCACCTAACTCAGAGGCTCCCAAGAGCACCATGACAGTTGCCAACATCTTTCCTGGATGACTGTCAAGCGGCCCCGCTGTTGGGCCTCCTGATGGCACCTGGGTTTTGGCCAGTGTGTGACACAGAGTGTTAGACTGGATGGGCCATTGGCCTGATCCGGCATGGCTTCTCTTATGTTCTGGCCCTGCTGGTGGACCTCCTGATGGCACCTGGGTTTTGGCCACTGTGTGATACCAAGTGTTGGACTGGATGGACCATTGACCTGATCCAGCATGGTTTATCTTATGCTCTTATGTCTGGGGCAGGGATGCTCTGTATTCTTGGTGCTTGGTGGGCAACAGTGAGAGGGCTTCTGGAGTTCTGGCCCTGCTAAAAAAATGTGATGAATATGTTTAAAGATTTTTCAGAATACATTCACATTCATGAACAACAAAGAGCCTCCTTATGAACATGAATATTGGCTATTTGGATATATTTACAGTTCAATCAGGCTTGAATACATTATCTTTTATCTGCACAAATGGCATGATTAGTTCTAAGTATTAGTCATAATAACAAAACAGAACATCAGAACATAAAGGAAGCCATGTTGGATCAGGCCAACGGCCCATCCAGTCCCACACTCGGTGTCACACATTGGCCAAAACCCAGGCACCATCAGCAGAACTCCAAACTCCCTCCCACAGTTGCTCCCTCGAGCACCAAAAATACAGAGCATCACTGCCTCAGACGTAGTGTTCAATGTATACATTGTGGCTAATAGCCATTGATGGATCTCTGCTCCATACATTTTAGCCATTCCCCTCTGGCAGCTCTCTATACTTGTAGCTGCCACCACTTCCCGTGCCACTGAATTCCACCCAGTTATTATTCTTTATTTGAAGAAATACTTCCTTTCATTTGTTCTAAACCTGCTGATCATTAATCTCATTGAGTGCCCACGAGTTCTTGCATCTTGAGAAAGGGAGAAAAGGACTTCTTTCTCTACCTTCTCTATCCCATGCATAATTTTGTAAACCTCGTCGTCATCTGCTACTCTATGAACTCTATGAATATCATAGAGGGGGAAAAAAAACCCTCTCTATATTTAATGAACTCCCCAGCATAATTCAATGTCAACCCCTGACTGAATAGCCTGTGTTCATTCATTAGTCACCCTGCACTTCAGTTAATGGGCAAAGCATTAGCGAATGCATGATAAATCCAGCCGATAAACGCAACATAATTTTGCTGGTATTCTTGGCCGCTGCAGTCGTAGCTGAAATTATTTCTTTGTTTAAATGGGGGAGGAAGGTGTTTTAAAGGAAAATCCTTTACGAATCCACCGATTGCTTGGAACTTTTGCCTTGTTCATTGGGGAAGACGCCGGGGGCTGTCTTCTAGAGAGAATAAGGCAAAGGTTCAAGAGGAGATTAGAAATGTAACCCAAGTATTTCTTCCAATTTGTGCCTTAAAGGCAGAGGCCCAATCTCACAGAGTGAGACTCTGTGAACTGATGGTCTTTGGTGCAGAAGAAATAATGAGGGTTTCCTTTTTCTCCCCTGTGATATTCACCCCTCTGACATTGCAGATATGCTTGTGTTGAAAAAAGAAAAAAAATCAATGGGAATGGAGCTGCGAACTCCTCTGGGATCCAGATAAGGAGTCTTTTAGCGGTTTAGCAAGCTTCATGTGAAACCTTCCCAAGGACAAGTTAGGCATAATTTACGACACCGGCAAGGTATTATAGTAGAGACCTGCTCCGCAGAACGGAAACCAACTTCCTGCAGAATTTCAGTGCAAACATTTCTGCTGACGGCGCGGATTCTGAATAGACCCCATAAATCTGTACTGGGTAGTCACTGGATATTTGATATTACCATCCACACTCTGTTAGGTTGCAAGCAGATATTTGATAACAGTCCTGCTCAGAGGAAAAGAGCCAGGAGTCCAGGAGCGCCTGAAAGACTAACAAAATACGTGGCAGGATATGAACTTTTATGAGTCACGGCTCAGTTGGGCAGATAGCTGAAGAAGTAAGCAGTGACTCACGGAAGCTCCTGCCACATATATTGTTAGTCTTTAAGGAGCTACTGGACTCTTGCTCTTTTCCACTGCAACAGACAGACAGACAGAGCTACCCAGAGGGTCTTTGCAAATACATATTGTTAAGTATGAGACTCAACAAAGGATTCAGCTTCAAGTGATTTCAGCTTTATTAAACAGCAACTGTAAAGGGAATTTCACATTACCGAGACTCTGTCGGTTTGAAGCCGTTTCTGATTCGTCTTGAAGTAAACCGGTACAGGGCTGCCATTTCACACATGGCTTTCCCTGACCGGAAAAGAGCCGAATCAGAAGTGGTTGCACCGCTTTGTTTTCCCACCGGTTCCTGCCACGCTTTTTTTTAAAAAAAATGTTCGCTTTAGAGCACTATAGTGCTATAAAACAACACTGTAGGCATTCCAATGGGGTCGCTATGATGCTATTGTGCTATATCGCTATAGCGCTATAGCGCTCTAAAACAAATGTAAAAAAAAAAAAGCCGGAGATCGCCCGCGCGGGCGAAAAAAGGCGGGAAAAAAGCATATCGGATCTGGGAGAAGAAACTGACGACTACTTGAAAGCGGTTGACAGGTAAAACGCTTCAGCCCCATTTCCTGAACGGGACAGAAGTGATTCTGTGTGAAATTACAAATATATTCCGGTAGGGAACCGGTTCTAAAACAGTTCTGTCTGAAATGCCAGACCAGAAACCGTTTGGGAACCGTTCCTCTTCCGGATTATATCATCTGTCTGAAATTCCCCTAAGTCAGGAACACACAACAACAAGGGAAGCACAGCTCCTTCTTTTAAACTCTCCCGGGCTGTCCAAGCAACACCCATAACAAGTTAAAGACCAATGGCATTGCAGGGATAAAGGCCAATCAGGACCGTTCCCTCTTTGCAACGATATCACTCAGTGATTGGGTAATTACACAGGTTTCGCAGAAACCGACCAATAGCAATGCGACATCTGAAGAGCCCCATTCAGACTCAAGCTTAACATGTGAATAGATAGGAGCGATTCACATTCAGTACATAACGCATATTATATGCGGAGGAACATAAGAACATAAGAGAAGCCAGTATTGAATCAGGCCAATCTAGTCCAACACTGTGTCATACAGTGGACAAAAATACCAGGTGCCATCAGGAGGTCCAGCAGTGGGGCCAGGCAAGGCTTTTTTTGTAGAAAAAATCCAGCAGGAACTCATTAGCATAATAGGTCACACCCAACAGCATTAGCATATTAGGCCACACCACTGACTGCACAGCTCATTAGCCTATTAGGCCACACCTTCACATTACCAGAAGTGTGGTCATCCAGCCACACCCAACCTTTGCTTCTTATTCTGTTTACCTTGTTTGTTGTCGAAACCCATTTTTCTTTTTTTTTTTTGGAGCAGGAATTCCTTTGCATGCTAGGCCACACACCCCTAATGTAGCCAATCCTAATGAGTTTCTGCTGCTGGGTGTGGCCTATGTGTGATGATTCGTATTGGAGAAGTTGTATGGAGAAAGTCAGGTAGATAAATTGGTACCACTTGCAAATAGAGAAATATGTACCACGCCGGTGGGAAGGTAACAGCATTCCGTGTGCCTTGGTAAGAACATAAGAGAAGCCAATGTTGAATCAGGCCAATGGCCCATCTAGTCCAACACTCTGTCACACAGCGGCCAAAATATACTACGTGCCATCAGGATGTCCAGCAGTGGGGCCAGGACCCTAGAAGCCCTCCCACTGCTGCCCCCTCCAGCATCAAGAATAGAGTACATCACCTGCCCCAGACTGAGAGTTCCCATCTATACCCTGTGGCTAATAGCCACTGATGGACTTCTGCTCCATATGTATATCTAATTCCCTCTTGAAACTGTCCATGCTTGTAGCTGCCACCACCTCCTGTGGCAGTGAATTCCATATGTTAATCACTCTTTGGGTGAAGTACTTCCTTTTATCTGTTCTAACTCAGCAATTTCATGGAGTGTCCATGAGTTCTTGTATTGTGAGAAAGGGAGAAAAGTACTTCTTTCTCAGCCTGCTCAATCCAATTCATAATCTTATAAACCTCGATCATGTCAACCCTCAGCCGTCGTTTCTTGTGGGGGCAAACTGCCCGTGACCCCGTGACCCCAAGCACCGCACTGGCGACCACCACGGAGGCCAAGAACTTCCCGCCACGCACTGCTCCCTCCAGCGAACCGCAGACCACAGCCACCGCGTCATCGCACCCAGCTCCTGCACCGCCGCTACCGCAATGAGTCATGGCTTCTGCTCCGGGACAACATCTCTCGGCATTCGACCCTACCCATCCCGAGTACTGGGAAGCCTGGGTTGCCCAGCTGAAACACTTCTGGAATATCCAGGGAGTAATCAATGCTGACTGAACTCATGAGGTCATGGTGGCTGAGTACATCTGGCGTCACCACCATCCGGCTGGCACAGAACCTCATCAGACATTTTGAACGAGGAAGCCCATCAGGTGAAGCCTCACGCATGGACCGGCATGCACAAAAGCCACTCGTCAGCCATCCATTCCACGACAAGGGATGTTGCCAAATATTGTCTTATGTTCTTATGCATACCTACCAGATGAAATTTCTGCATCAAGAAGAAATTACTCAATGGGTGAAATCAGACAATATGTATTTTTAACATCGGTTTTCGATATATTTCAAGCCCATTTTGTACTAGGCGTGCTGAGAACTTCAAGATGAACATAATTGTCACGTGACCCTACAGTCTCCCTTGATTGTATGTGAAGCAAAGGCCTGATCGGGTTGTCTCAGTGTTCCTTAGACGTGTGCTACATGGCTGGATCATTGTAGCTTTGGATGCTTTTGCCCAGTTTGAGACCTAAATCATTACATTTACTGATGTCATGGTCAATCATTAAATTTACAGATTTATTTGGTAAAGCACCAATTACTTGCATTTTCTTCCCATTCTTTGCATCTACATAGTTGCATGCTTACTCTAATGACTGCCATTGGATAGATTACATAGCCTGTTTTCTTTGCCTGCACAGTTAGTGGCATCTATTCAAGAAGGGAATGCAAGAGGTGGCAACAAGGTTAATTGGGTTCATGGGCAATCACCAAAGGCACACGGAGACAGGTAAGTAGTTGGTCTCAACTCAAAAATCTCAAACTGACTTTTTTCTTTTGAATATGTGCCTTTTAAAAATGGAGGCAACAGTGTGGATTGAGAAGTGGCTGCTGTAAGAAATTGTATAACTGTGCAAGATGACACCGTGATTGTATAAACTGAATGCTTGTGAATATGCTTAGTTGCATTGCTCAGTGAAAAACTGGTTCTCTCCTTATGAGGAGGAAATGGGATGTGGGGCCAAACTGGTGGGTGACTGAACAGAATTCTTTTGTACCCTTGTATCTTTGTTGCGATACAAAAGATTGGAGACAGCAAGCAGTAGGAACTGTTTCCATCTCCTGTTAATTTAATCTCTGTACACCTGTGGTGTGAAACTTCTTTGCAATATGTGCACCTCATTAGTTTAACCACGGCACCACAGAGGCCTGTTAGGGTATGAAACAAATGCAAACTGTAAGTGCATTTGTCAGGTAAGTCTTTCCCCCCAACACATACAAACACTGTCAGCGGAACCAAAGTTACTCAATACAGCAAAATTGTTGCATCGCTAGCAGGTGTTATCTCTTGCATAAAACTCCGGCAGATGTTAATTACGTTGTACGCAGCAATATAATAGCATGCAAACATTGATTAAACAGACCATTCATGTTAATGAGCCTCTTAATAATGAGATAACAGAGCCGATCTGATGTTACCCATATGTCTGCTTCTGAAGCCCTGTGGCAAATGAGGATCAATATGCATGGGGAGTAGAGAAGAGATTCAAGCTTGGATTGTGTTGGGTGTATACATAGTGCCACCCCAGACCTCAACCACTCCATTGCCAACCCAGCGGGAGGTTGGGCTGGAGGACTGAGAGGCAGGGCATTCTGACTAAGGTTAACAAAATCAGGAGTCAAGTTCTTATTGTTCCTTACCCACGATCAGCTGCTACCAGACCTGCTTCTTCCCAGATTGCAAGGCACAGGTCAACCCTGCTTCCGTTAGGACCTTCAGTAGAAAGCCCAACCCTCTCCAGGGTCAGGCGTTCCACTCCTATAGTATTGGTAGGGCCACAAAGGCAACTAGAAAAAGGCTTCTGCAAACCCCCAGACAAACACACCAAACCGGCATGTAAGAAAATACTTCATTTTAAGGTGCAAAGTAGTACCCGTATACTGTGCACAGAAAACAAAAAAAGTTTTTAATCTCTAGCTAGTTACCTTGGATCTTATCGCACCGGGGTCCGCAGCATTTCTTGCAGCATAAACAAGCAATCGGCTTTCAGCAGTCTAGCAAGGCAGATCACAATCTCAATCCGTCTAACAGAGGTTCAGGGTTTCCGCCCAATGGAAAAACATTAGCACCCGGCAGCATACCCAGCTCCAAGCCTAACATTTGAGAAAGAAGGTAAGAAAAATCTTCATTTTTAACCTCCTCTCAGAAGGCCCAGTCACAGGCACTAATTAGACCCTGCAACCAGATTCACCTGAGCCCCATCCTGGTCAGGGAGTTGAACAGGTAAGTGAATATTGGGCAGAGGTAATTGAAGGTGAAGCTGATTGAGATCCACCTGCTCGGCCATTGCATGGGGAGCCCAACCAGCCTCAGCTGTCCAAGGTTACTCCTAAACCCACAAGTATTCATGGAGTCAGTGCAAGGCAACCACGAGCTAATGGTCTACAGGTGGCCTTATTAGCACTGCTCCAGCTCAAGAATGTAAGCTAAGCACTGGCTTCTGCAAGGAACTACAGATAAATAAACAGTTAAAAAATACCCCCCCCCCCGCCGGTTACTACCCTTTCTGGATTGAAGTGGGTCTTGTTCTACTGGCAGCGTTCAACACGGTTGACTATAACCTGTTGACCCACCGTCTCGCCGATGTTGGGACATGGGGGACTGCTTCACAATGGCTTTCCTCCTTCCTTTATGGTCAGGGACAGAGGGTGATGCTCGGGGAGGAACTGTCCCAGCAACACTCGCTCAAATGTGGGGTGCCACAGGGGGGCTATCCTCTCCCGAATGTTGTCTAACATCTATATGTACCCCCTTGCTCAGTTGGTCCAGAGGTACGGACTGGGCTGCCATCAGTATGCTCATGACACCCAGCTCTATCTGTTGATGGATGGCCAGCTGGACTACACCCCAGAGATGCTAGACAGGGCACTATATGCCATGACTGGTTGGCTTCAACAGAACCTATTGGAATTAAATCCAGCAGCAATGGAGGTCCTTTACCTGAGCTGTGGGGATCAAGGACTGGGAATCCAGCTCCCAACCCTCAGTGGCATACCACTGAGTCCGGCACTGAGGGTGAAGAGCTTGGGGGTGCCCTGGGATGCCTCCCTCTTGATGGAGGCCCAGGTTGCCACCATTGCTCACTCGTGCTTCTATCATCCATGGCTGGTCACGCAACCGCTCCCCTCAGTTCCCAGGGCTTAGCCACAGTGATCCATACAACAGCCACTTCCAGACTGGATTGTAATTTGCTCTACGTGGGGCTGCCCTTGAACTTGACCCAGAAACTGCAGCTAGTGCAGAACGCAGCAGCACGTGTGCTGATGGCGACGCCTGTGTGGGCTCAGGTTTGGCTGGAGCTGCACCAACTGCACTGGCTGCCAATAGAGTACCAGATCCAGGTCAACTTTCAAACCCCTATATAGCCAGGGACCTGCATATCTTCAAAACCGTCTTTCCCCATATGTGCCTCGCAGAGTGTTACACTCAACTGACCAACATCTTCTGGTTATCTCCTCCCCCAAGTATGTCCATCTGGCCTCAACTAGGGCCAGGGCCTTTTCTGCCCTGGCTCCAGCCTGGTGGAACAAGCTCCCACTTGAGAACAGAGCCCTGCAGGATTTATTACAATTCTACAGGGCCTGCAAAACAGAGCTGTTCTGCTGGGCCTTCGGATGAGGCTGCAGACATCCAAATCCATCTCTGGCCTCTCCTGCTGATCGTGCTGGCCTCTGACCAGCCCAAACTGAGCATCATTGTTGAGGCGTAGCCACTCTGACTGCTGGTTTTGTTGACTGAATAGTGATATGATTTTAATTACCTAAATTATACTGTTATTTGTGTGACTTGTAGCTTGCAAGGAGGGGGAGATAAAAATTGAATTAAATAAATAAAATAAATATAAGGAAGATGGGCATTAGGAAAAAGGAAGTGACATGCGATGCCTTTCATTCATTTAAATTGCCATAGAGGTATAATCACTGGGATTCAGAGAAGCTCTGCACATTTCAATGACTGTGAGAAACGTTGGTATTACATCTGTGTTTCCCATAGCTAGTTTCCCATAGTTCCCATAGGATGAGCACAAACTGTCTCACAAACTAAAGTTTGTGATGAATTTTGGCCGGTTTGTGGTTCGCAAACTGAAGTTTCTGGCACGAACTTTCCATTAACTTTCAAGCAATTCATAGCATTTCGTGAATGGATACATTTGCAGACAGACTGTCTCTGCTCAATCAAAATGTTTACCAAACTTCAAAGCACCGGGAGGGGGAAGAAGTTGGAGGACATGTAGAGGAGCATCCAGTGGAAGTTCCATATGAGTTTGATGTCTCTAACTTGCACAGGATCCATTCTATACATTCCTAATTTTCCTGAACCTGTCATTTCCCCAGAAAGCACTTTCCTGGAGGAACCTTCTATGGAAGTGTGTAACTCAGAGTCTGTAAATCCTCACCAAATTTGGAGCGCAGGTAGAGGAGAGTCAGTTGGAGATCCCCTGTGAGTTTGGTGTCTCTAGTATAGCTATTCTAGGCCCCAGGCCATGAGCGAAGGGCTCCAAGCTGAGGACCAAGAGCCCTTGGGCTTGCATCCAATGGTTTCCAATGCTGGCCAGGCTTTGGTGATGCAACCCTTGAGGGTTTGCCATAAGTTGGCTGTGGTTTGATGGTGAAATCTATCTATCTATCTATCTGTCTGTCTGTCTGTCTGTCTGTCTGTCTGTCTGTCTTCTTCCTCTTTATCATCATCACCACCACCACCACCACCACCATCATCATCAATCTACCTATCTATCATCTATCTATCTAGATTTTTTATTCCTAGTGTTCCATATACATGCAGCAAGAAAAGAATTTGGGATTAGTCCTCTAGTGTTAAACCTCAAGGAAGAATCATAGAATCATAGAGTTGGAAGGGACCTCCAGATTCATCTAGTCCAACCCCCTGCACACTGCAGGGAATTCACAAATACCTCCCCCTCCACAACCATAGTGACCACCGTTCCACACCCAAAAGATGACAAAAAAACCCTCCAGGATCTCCAGCCAAACCGGCCTGGAGAAAAATTGCTTCCTGACCCCAAAGTGGCAATCAGCATTTCCCTGAGCATGTAAGAAAGGGTCCCAAGAACTAAGCACTGAAGGGAATGTATAAAGAGAAAGAAAACTGGAGGGAATATACAAAGAGAGCTCTAATAGTAGGGATTAGTGTGTCTCATTGAAAGGGCTTATTTCTTTACATGGGAAATAATGTGATGCCCTGTAGATACTCTCATCAGCGGCACAAAACCCATCTTTGTGCTCCAGAAGGGTCTCTATTGGTTAATAACCACATCCCATTCCTTCTAACCACAGGAAGGCTTTCATTAGACAGGGAGAGAATTCCCCGGGAGATCTCTGGGGCTCAAGTTTCATGGTGTGTGTGTTTTGCCTGGTGGCAGCGGGGGAGGAAACGCTTCGCAAATGGCATGCCTACGGCTGGAACGGCCAGCTTTCCCGAGCCAGTGGAGGTGCAGATTATGCGTTTTGACTCACCCAGAAGAACAAGAGCAGCAGAGATGCCAAGAAGATCCCAAATGTTTGTGACAAAGGTCACATCTATTAGGGTTGCCAACCCTGGGTTGGGAAAGTCCCAGAGATCTGGGGGTGGATCGGGGGGGAGGGCCAGTTTTGGGGAAGAGTGGGACCTCGGGGGGGACATCACCACCACCACTGTCATTGTCATCATCGTCATATTATTATTATTATTTTTGTTGCTGTTATTGTTGCTGTTATTGTTGTTATTATTGTTGTTGTTGTTATTATTATTATCTCACCCATCCTGCGAGCGGGCTCAGGGTGGGTAACATCATAAGACATACAAAAATGCAATTAAAATTAAACAATGTAACAATTTAAAATAACAGACATTACAACACGGCCACACTTCTAACAAATCAGCTGGCTGTGGGGGTTTGCTGGCATATTATTCGGGTTGATAGGTGGATGGGTGACAACCACCTCCGGGAGGCCGTCTAGAGACGTCTGCTGCCTCAACCGAAGGCCTGGCAGAACAGCTCCATCTTACAGGCCCTGCGGAATGGAAGGAGATCCCGCATACATAATGCCGTACAGTCCACACTCCAAATTGGTCTGAAGTATTTTGGCAGTAAGAGATGGTCAGCTGTGGGATCAGCTGCCTAGGGAGGTGGTGAGCTCCCCCTCACTGGCAGTCTCCCCCCCCCCCAATTTAATACACTATATTGGTATATAACAACATCACATAAAAAAGATTGACAGCGTACGAGAGCCGTAATAGTTACACACCAGAGAAAAATATATATAAAATAATTACTGTGGAAACAGAAAGCGATATAGTAAATATACAGTAAAAAAGAAATGACACGTCATAGAAGAATTAGATCAGCGTTCAAGTCTAATTAAAGATTATCAACTGCTTTATGGCTCTCTTTATGAGAGCCAGTTTGGTGTAGGTGGTTAAGTGTGCAGACTCTTATCTGGGAGAACCGGGTTTGATTCCCCACTCCTCCACTTGCAGCTGGCTGGATGACCTTGGGTCAGTCACAAGCTCTGGCACAGCTGTCCTTGAAAAAGAGCGGTTTCGGTCAGAGCTCTCTCAGCCCCACCTACCTCACAGGGTGTCTCTGTTGTGGGGAGAGGAAGGGAAAGGAGTTTGTAAGCCACTCTGAGACTCCAAGTGAAGGGCAGGGTATAAATCCAGTCTCCTCCTCCTCCTCTTCTTCCTCTTCCTCCTCTTCCTCTTCTTCCACTTCTTCTTCTTCTTTTCGTACTGGCAGTCTTCAAGCCGCAGTTGGACAAACCCTTGTCAGGGATACGCTAGGCTGAACCTGCATTGAGCAGGGGGTTGGACTAAATGACCTGTGTGGCCCCTTCCAACTCTATGATTCTCCAATTCTCCGATTTCACTCACTGGATAGGATTGCTTCCACTTGGACCATTTGCAGACATGGATGTTTCGCAATAACTTAATTCCAGTCTATTTCCGTATATGAATATACTGTAATAGAATAGTTGTTTGGGCAATTTATTAATGTAATAACAAGACTATTCAGTTTATTCATGAAAATACTTTGATGAAATAACTCATAATTTGCAACATTATTGTTCATGATCTTTTGTGCTTTACACCACAGTTTCTCGTTCTCAGCTGGCAGGCTCTGTAGCAGGAACTCCTTTGCATATTAGACGACACCTAATGTGGCCAGTCCTCCAAGAGCTTACAGAGCTCTTCTGGCAGGGGCTACTGTAAGCTCTTAGAGGATTGGCTACATTAGGGGGTGTGTCGCCTGATATGCAAAGGAGTTCCTGCTACAAAAAGAGCCCTGGTCGCTGGTGTTCTGTTGGCTGTGATTCCTCTAATTTTGGACACTCCAAATCAGCCATTTTCTTTGGGGGAACTGATCTCTGCCCCCTGGAAATCAGCTCTGATTCCAGGAGACCTCCAGGGCCCACCTGGAGGAAGGCAACATAGGGTCGGCAACTCTGAGTTGGAAAATTCCTGGAAGGAGGACAGGGTTTTGGACGGGAGGGACCTCAGTGGGGTACAATATCATACAGCCCACCCTCCAAAGCAGCCCTTTCCTCCAGGGGGACCTGATTTCTGTAGTCTGGAAATTGGATGTAATGCTGGGCGATCTCCAGGCTTCACCTGGAGGATGGCAACCCTACTTAGCCTATTTCAAAATACCTGACGATCCCCTAGAATAACGGCGCATCTCCATGCTACAGAGATCATCTCCCCCAGGCCGGTAGCCAGGATTTTTAAAGTTGGGAGGTGGGCATATAAATTTCTTAGTGGGCACTGGCTAATGAAATTAAAGGCATACCTGGCTCCTTTCCCGTACCTGCTGCCACTCGGGGACGCTGGGGTGGATGAGAAATCAGGGGGCCTGGATTCTAAGTCAGGGGGCCTAGCCCCGAGATGCCCCACTGTAGCTGATCTCCCCTGGAGGAAATGGATGTTTTGGAGGATGGACTCTATGGCATTGTACCCCATCGAGGTCCCTGCCCTCCCCAGGCTCCATCCCCAAATCTTCAGGAGTTTCCCAACTCGGATCTGGTATCCCTACGCTCTCCCATCCCTCCCCTAACTGGCTGGGGGGACCCAGCAACCTTAATTGGCTGCCTGGTAATCACATTATGGGGGGGAGTTAAGAGGACCCATCATGAAATCCTCAATCTCCACTGCATAACTCCTCCTGCTTTAACCTTGGGTCCTCTTAAGCCCCCCTCTCTGTTCCGACATGAGGTTCTTTGAACTCTTTATGTGATTCTGTGGTCAAGGTAAACGTTGATGAGGCCGTACGAGACGCAGCAATCAGGAACATGCCTGGAAATCCTACGCCCTCTGGTGGTCAGATCACAAACTTTTGCCTTGACCAGTGATCTCGTACTTCTGCCGAACTGTGCCGAGCGAAAGATTCAGGTGGGGCAGCCGTGTTGGCTTGAAGCAGCAGAACAGAGTTCGAGTCCAGTGGCACCGCTAAGACCAACAAAGTTGTATTCAAGGTATAAGCTTTCGTGTGAGGCTCTTCCACTGAGCCACAGGTTAACTGGGAGGATTATTACGTTCTCGAATCCCGCTCCCATCGGTCAGCGAAATTTCTGCGCCAGTCCATCTCCTATCAACACCGTGCCAAAACAGTGTTAGAGGTGGGAATCCAGTGGCACCATTAAGACCAACAAAGTTGTATTCACCGTATGAGCATTCATTTGAGGCTCTTCCACTGAGTCAGAGGTTATCTGGGAGGATTATTACGTTCTCGAATCCCGCTCCCTTCGGTCAGCGAAATTTCTGCACCAGTCCATCTCCTATCAACGCCGTGCCGAAATAGTGTTAGAGGTGGGAATCCAATGGCACCATTACGACCAACAAAGTTGTATTCACCTTATGAGCTTCCATTTGAGGCTCTTCCACTGAGCCACAGGTTAACTGGGAGGATTATTACGTTCTCGAATCCCGCTCCCTTTGGTCAGCGAAATTTCTGCGCCAGTCCACCTCCTATCAACACCGTGCCGAAACAGTGTTAGAGGTGGGAATCCAGTGGCACCATTAAGACCAACAAAGTTGTATTCACCGTATGAGCTTCCATTTGAGGCTCTTCCACTGAGTCACAGGTTAACCGGGAGGATTATTACGTTCTCGAATCCCGCTCCCTTTGGTCAGCGAAATTTCTGCGCCAGTCCATCTCCTATCAACACCGTGCCGAAACAGTGTTAGAGGTGGGAATCCAGTGGCACCATTAAGACCAACAAAGTTGTATTCACCGTATGAGCTTCCATTTGAGGCTCTTCCACTGAGTCACAGGTTAACCGGAAGGATTATTATGTTCTCGAATCCCGCTCCCTTTGGTCAGTGAAATTTCTGCACCAGTACATCTCCTATAAACACCGTGACGAAACAGTGTTAGAGGTGGGAGATGCACTAGTCTGAACAGATTGTCTGGAGGGAACTGAGCACTGCAGACCTAAGGACGTTTGCTTTATGTAAAACTGCACCTGTAGGTGTAGCTGTTGGTCTGTTCAGAGCTTGATGTGACTCCAGCCTGCCAGCCTCCACGCATTGATCTTTGCTCATGTTTTGTCAGGGGGGTAATTGTGGCGGGTGAAGCCTGACCTCTCAGTGTCCTTTCTTTGGAAGGGCTTCGTCCTTTCTGCAAACTCCCCAAGCGTGGGGATTCTGAGACAGAGAAAGAAGAACACCCACTTCCTGGAGGCATGGTCTCACCCAATTCTTGTCACCTCTGTAGCACCGACCAATAGGCTGGGGTGACTGAAGGATTAGGGTAGCCAACCTCCAGGTAACTCTCAAAAGCAGTTCTCAAAAGAGCTCTCTCAGCCCCACCTACCTCACAGGTTGTCTGTTGTGGGGAGTGGAAGGGAAAAGAGTTTGTGAGCCGCTCTGAGACTCCTTCAGGTAGTGAAGGGTGGGGCAGAAATCCAATCTCTTCTTCTTCTTTTCTTGATCCCCCACATGCAACATTTAACTTTTTAAAAAAAGAACTGTGGGACATCCAGCCACAGCTCTCTTGCTGTCTTGTCTAGTTTGTTCCTCTCCCCCCCAAACACACAAGAAGCAGTGGTATAATGATTCAAACCATTGAGATGAGTATTGCCTACTCAGACTGGCAGCAGCTCTCCAGGGTCTCAGGCAGAGGTCTTTCACACCACCTACTCCTTGGTCCTTTCATCTGGAGATGCTGGGGATTGAACCTGGGACCTTCCACTAGCCGAGGAGACCATCGGTCCATCAAGGAGAGCATTGTCTACTCAGCCTGGCAGCAGGTCTCCAGGGTCTCAGGCATATGTCTTTCATACCACCTAGTCCTTTCAACTGGAGATGCTGGGGACTGAACCTGTGACCTTCTGCATGCCAAGGAAAAGCTCTTCCACAAAGCCACAGCCCCTCTCTAATAATGTATGCATGGTGCTTTGTGCCCAGACAATCAGACAACACTCTTGTGTTTCATTCTTGGCCCTGAATTTCCTTTGTAGTGGTGAAGAGCTCAGACTCTAGTCTGGGAGAAGAAACAGGTTTGAATCCCCACTCCTCCACAAGCAGCTGGTGGTGTGACCTTGGGTCAGTCACAAGTTCTTTCAGAGCTGTTCTCTCATGCATAGTTCTCTCAGTGCTCTCTCAGCCCCACCTACCTCACAGGGTGTCTGTTGTGGGGAGGGGAAGGGAAAGGAGATGCTAAGCCGCTCTGAGGCTCCTTTGGGTAGCGAAGGGTGGGGTATAAATCCAATCTCCTCCTCCTCCTCCTTGTCTCTTTCCAGACCCAAATACTCTTTGCCAACTCCAGCGTTTGGCTCCAAGTACAGTCACTCATCTGCCAACAACCCCCCTAGTCCACTGCCTCCTTGACAAAGCCCAGTTTGGTTTCTGTTCTGCTGCAGCTGGGACCACTACCGTAAAACAATCCAACTGGTGCCAACTCGGTTCCCTTTGCCAATGACCAGCCTATAAATATACACCTGCCCCATCAAAACATTGCCAGAGAGACGGCAGCTTACTATTAGTCTCTCCGGGCCGGGCTGGTAATGCTGTAGCAATTGGCAGCCTTCCACAGTACACCCACCAAGCCAACCGCTCAGCTGGGTAGATATACTCAGCACGCCCACAGAGAAGTAAATTGTAGGACCACTGTTACGAATGTGTCTGGAAATTTAGCGAGCCATTTAATCGAGGCTGTCACAGCTCAGGTGGGGTGTCACCTGACGCTGCCACCACTCTGGATTTAGGGTCCCTTGAGAAGGCCCAGAGCACCCTCCCAAGACCTTCAGACCTCCCTTATTTGGCCGAATAATAGGCATGAGGACCAGGCAGAGTGAACAATGAAAACAGTTTATTTTATAGGAGGTCAAACAAACAAGGTGCAGAATAATAACAGTAAGTGGGTGAAAAGAAAAGAAATCAAATACCCGAACGCGTCTAAATATATATTGTCCCTAGCTTACTATCTCAAGTGGCCTTAGAATACCCACCCTTCCCTCAGGATGAGGGTTTCTTCCCCACAGCAGCCTCCCTTCTGGCCCTGTTCCCTGGGAAGAACAGCTTTCCCTCTTGCAACAATTCTTTTATTCTCCAGTCCTCTTCTTCCCTATTGGTCAAAATCGGTACCAGAACATCCGAAGGCCTTCTGGGGTTTGTAGGCCCAGCCTCCCCTACTGCTAGCCAGGCTCCCTGGGCCCAGTAGGCCTCTGGTGGCACAGCCCAAATCATAACAGAGGCAATAAAAGAATACATCTGAACGCCTGACTGAATAATTTGTCTCATTTTTCTATGATTTGCAAAAAGAAGGTTTCAAACACCACTTAAAAGATCATGATTTCTTTAGGGCCAATCTGCATTTAGCATTTGCTCAGTTGTTTTACCAAACCCACACTGGAACAGAAAAAGATGCCGTTCAAAACCACATTCAACTACCCCGGGGCCAACACTGTACTGACTGATACCCTGAATGGCCGTAAAACAGCCATAAATCTATGCAGACAGCCACCATAAAACCAAGCGATCAAATGAAGTGAAAGCAACATGCAGTCTGGACACTGCCATAAAATGCGACACTCAATCAAAGTGAAAGCGGCATGCAATGTAGATGGGAATTTCTGTTCCAGTGTGGGTTTGGTAGGACAGCGGAGCAAATGCTAGATGCAGAGCGGGCCTTAGACTTTGTGAAGAGGAAGGAGGAGGAGGAGGGGAGGGGGAGGAAGTTGGATTTATAGCCCCCACTTCCCTAGGAGTCTCAGAGTGGCTTACAAACTCCTTTCCCTCCCCCCCACAACAGCCACCCTGTAATTTAGGTGGGACTGAGAGAGCACTCTCGAGAACTGCTCCAGAGAGAACAGCTCTGAAAGAACTTATGACTGACTCAAGGTCCCACCAGCAGCTGCTTGTGGAGGAGCAGGGAATCAAACCTGGTTCTCCCAGATTAGAGTCCGTGCTCTCTACCACTACACCAAACTGGCTCTCTTTATGAAAACTTCTTACATTTTTCTAGAGTCGGCACCTCTGTGTTGGGAAATTCCTGGAAATTTGGGAAGATGGAACCTGGGGAGGGAACTTGGTGGGTTATAGTGCCATAGGTATGGTGCCAACCCCCAGGTGGTGCCTGGAGATGTCCTGGAATGAAACTGACCTCCAGACTACAGGGATCACTTCCTTTGGAGAAAATGACTGTTTTGGAGGGCGTTATACCTGGCTGAGGTCCCTCCTTACCCCAAACCTCACCATCTCCAGGCTCCAGCCCCCAAATCTCTGGGAATTTTCCAACCTGGTGCTGGCAACCCCTTTTCCATACGATCCTTTTGAGCAAGTGATACGCCGTATTCCCCTTTCAATTTACCCCACACAAAGTTCTCGTGGCCCTTTCTTAGTTCTCATGGCCCTTTCTTACATGCCCAGGGAAATGCTGATCGCCACTTTGAGGTCAGGAAGCAATTTTTCTCCAGGCCAGTTTGGCCAGGGAACCTGGAGGTGTTTTTCATCATCTTCTGGGCATGGAACAGCAGTCACTGCGGGTGTGGAGGTGGAGAACATAAGAGAAGCCAATGTTGAAACAGGCCAATGGCCCATCCAGTCCAACCCTCTGTCACACAGTGGCCAAAATATACCACGTGCCATCAGGAGGTCCAGCAGTGGGGCCAGGACACTAGAAGCCCTCCCACTGCTGCCCCCTCCAGCACCAAGAACAGAGTGCATCACCTGCCCCAGACTGTAGGAGGTATTTGTGAATTTCCTGCCTTGTACAGGGGGTTGGACTAGATGATCCTGGAGGTCCCTTCCAGCTCTATGATTCTAAAGGTCAGAGAGGTGAAAGCAGCACAGCTGGTCGGCAAAGAAGGGGACTGAAGTGTGAATGAACAGAAATCCATCAATACCCCATTTTCCTCGAGGCCAAAAGGCTTTTTTCCCTCCAGTGCGCTCTGTGCCGAAAAGATTAGAGGGAAGCGCAAAGGCAGAAAGTCGTCCGGTTTGAGAGGTGACCCTTCTGCTTTGAACAGCCAATCGCCTGTAAGCGGCTCCCGGCTCAGCTCATTAGGCCGGGGAAAGAACCCCACAAAGGACATTTTAAAAACCACATCCTGGAACATTCATTTCCTGTTCCAGTGATTCCATAACAGTCACACGAGGAATGATTGATACTCCTCATCCAAGGCATTCCCTGGCGATTCAGTTCCTGGCTTTGTATTTAGACACCTTGATCCGAAATGCACTGTATGGAAACTAGGCTTCCCGGTTACGTGTTAAGGACTAGAATGTATACCCAATTTCTGCTCGTTGACTCACATGACATGAACATACCTGAAACTGCCTTACGCTGAATCAGAGCTTTGGTCCATGAAGGTCTGTATTGTCTACACAGACTGGTAGCAGGTTTCCGGCAGTGTTCCCTCTAAGCTGAGTTAGTGTGAGCTAGCTCAAAGTTCTTTAGCCTCCGGCTCACACATTTTTGCCTTAGCTCAGGAAGGATGGCTCCGGAGCAAACTTATTTAAGCAGCAGACAAATCGCTTGCTCACAACTTTAATGCCAGTAGCTCACAAAACAGAATTTTTGCTCACAGGAATCCACAGCTTAGAGGGAACATTAGTCTCTGGGGTCTCAGGCGGAAGTCTTTCACATCACTTACTGCTTGGTGAGAGCCAGTTCAGTGTAGTGGTTGAGAGCATGGACTCTAATCTGGGAGAACTGGGTTTGATTCCCCACTCCTCCACATACAGCTGCTGGTGTGACCCTGGGTCAGCCATAAGTTCTTTCAGAACAAGGGCAGTCCTCAAAAGAGCTCTCTCAGCCCCGCCCACCTCACAGGGACTGATTTCACACAAGAGCTGCGCCACCATCATGCCTCCATTTGCCCCATTTCTATTGGTCAATTTCCCACTCGAAGCTGCGTGGCCGCATTTTGAACCTCAGCTTTGTCCAGTTTTCCCCGCGGTTTCGTGATCCTCTAAAAACAGGATCACGAAACCGTGGAGGAAATTGAGTAAAGCTGTTAGTCAAAATGCAGCCACGCGGCTTCGAGTGGGAAATTGACCAATAAAAATGGGGCAAAGGGAGGCGTGATGGCGGCGCAGCTCTTGTGTGAAATCAGTCCCGGTGTCAGTTGTGGGGAGAGCAGGGCTCTTTTTGTAGCAGGAACTCCTTTGCATATTAGGCAACACACCCCCTAATGTAGCCAATCCTCCAGGAGCTTACAGTAGAAGAGCTCTGTAAGCTCTGGGAGGATTGGCTACATTAGGCAAAGGAGTTCCTGCTACAAAAAGAGCCCTGGGGGAGAGGATGGGAATGGGATTCTAAGCCGCTCTGAGATTCCTTCAGGTAGTGAAGGGCAGGGTATAAATCTAATCTCTTTTCTTCTTCCTTTTAAACTAGAGATGCCAGGGTCTTAAATTGGGACCTGTGAATCAGGGGCAGAGAGTGATTAAAATGTGGAATTTGCTGCCAGAGGATGTTGTGATGGCCACAGGGATAAATAGCTTTAAAAAGGGATCAGATCGATTCATGGAGGAGAAGTCTATCAAATGGCTACTAGCCGCGGTGACTGAGGGGAACCTTCACTTTCAGAGGCACTGATCCTCCGAATCCCAGAGCCAGGAGGTAACATTAGGGGAAGGCCTCGGCCTCTATGCCCTGTTGTTGGCCCTCCAGAGGAACTGGTTGGCCACTGCATGAGACAGGATGCTGGACGAGATGGACCATTGGTCTGAACCAGCAGGGCTCTTCTGATGTTCTTATGACCTTCTGCATGCAAAGCAGAGGGTCCTCCACTGAGCCTCAACCCCTTCCCGACCCCATTCCAAAAAATACGAACCATGGATCGCTACAGAACAGCAGAAAATATTAGATCCAAGTCCAGTAGCACCATAAGAGACCAACAAGAATTCCTTGGTATAAACTTTCAAGTGTCAAAGTCTCCTGTGAGTCTTTTAATCCTACTCAGAGACGGTGGGATGGGTGTTGTAAAAGAATGCTTCTGTTTTGGGGAGGGGAAGGGAAACGAGTTTGTAAGCCACTCTGAGACTCCAAGGGAAGGGCAGGATATAAATCCAGTCTCCTTCACCACCACCTCCTCCTCCTCCTCCTCCTTCTTCTCTGCCTCCTGCCAAAAAGTGTTACAGCCGTATTGGATGAAACAACAGCAGCAGAGGTCAAACTGTAACCAAAATTAAATTTACATCAGACATCAAAATCCAACTTCCTCCCTGATGGGGACTCAAAGCAGTTGACGTCGTTCTCCCCTCCTCTGTTTTATCCTCACAACAACCCTCTGAGATAAGTGAGGCTGAGAGCAGGCATGTCTGACTGGCCCAGGGTCAGCCAGCAAGCTTCTGTGGTAGAGTGGGGATTCGAACCTGGATCTCCAAGATCCTAGTCAGATACTCTAACCACTACACCATATTTGTTTTGATGGCTCGGGGAGGTTCTCCACCGTCCCTGTCTCTGCTGCTTTTCTTGCCTCTGATGGGGCTTGGCTCTGCTGACTCCTGCCCACCAGTGGGCAATTCTGCACCTGGCATTCGCTCCACATTTTATCAACACTGAGGGAAAGGTGCCGCTCCAAACCACATTCAGATACCCCAGGGCAATGCTGTACTGACTGCAAAGTCACCTCCAAACAGCCATAAATCTATGCAGAAGGTCCCGTAAAACCCGACCATCAAAGAAAGTGACAGCGACATGCAATGCAGAGGGGAATTTCTGTTCCAAGGCAGGTTTGGTAGAACAATGGAAGGAAAAGCCAATGGAGAATCGCCCAGTGTCTCTAAAGCAGGGGTGTCAAAGATGTGGTCCAGGGGCTGGATCAGGCCCCCAGAGGGCTTCTCTCAGGCCCGCAGTGGAACTGGCTGTCTTCTGCTTCTCCTTCCAGTTCTGTTGCTGCCGCGTCATCGTAGGTTTGCAGCTTACAGATACACACCTGAACAGCATACTCAGGATTGCAATGGCACAGAAATTTTGATGCAATAATTCAGAGCAAGAAGTGTCAGTGATCAGACACTGTTAAATAAACAATATATTGCAAGAGCGCTAATGTTCTAAGCATGTTTTTATTTTAAGTAAAAAAACAAACAAACACCTTTGTGTTTGTGTCCTTTATAAAGTTGATATTTCCACTACCTGGCATTACATTTTATGACACACACATGGCCCGGCCCAACAAGGTCTCATTTATCTCAGATCCAGACCTCATAACAATTGAGTTTGACACCCCTGCTCCAAGGCAATAGCCCACCAGGAAATTTCTCAGTAAGTTAAATGCCCAGTCCGCTCCTGTTATTCTGTTCAGTATGCAAGTGTCGTCTGCTGTTAGCAGACAAAAACCAAGCGAAGGTGATCTCTTAGCATTGCCAGGTCCTCCCAGCCATGGGTTGAGGTGGGGGATATGGTTTCCAGCTCCAGATTGGAGAATTCCTGGAGATTTGGGGGTGGAGCCTTAGGATGACAGGGACCTCAGTGGGGTACAATGCCACACAGCCCCCTCCAAATCATCCATTTTCTCAAGGGCAATTGGTCTCTGTAGTCTGGAGATGAACTGTAGTTCCAAGGGATCCCCAGGCCCAATCTAGAGGCTGGTATCTCTACGATCTCTTCATGGCACCCCTTTTCCAATCAATGGTTCGGAGTAGTTTTCTGTTGCCCCAGAAGGTCGGAGAAGAAACAAATCAAAAGAGTTCCTGGCTACACATTAGGAAGAACTTCCTGATGGTTAGAGCAGTTCCTCAGTGGAACAGGCTTCCTCGGGAGGTGGTGGGCTCTCCTTCTTTGGATGTTTTCAGTCAGAAGAAGAAGAAGAAGAGATTGGATTTATACCCTGCCCTTCACTACCCAAAGGTGTCTCAGTGTGGCTTACAAACTCCTTCCCCTTCCCCTTCCCACAACAGACACCCTGTGAGGCAGGTGGAGCTGAGAGAGTTCTCGACAGAAATGGCTCTTTTTCAAGAAAAGCTCTTATCAGAACTACGGCTTGCCCAAGGTCATCCAGCCAGGTGCAAGTGAAGGAGTGGGGAATCAAACCCGGTTCTCCCAGATTAGAGTCTGCAAACTTAACCACTACACCAAACTGGCAGGAGGGCAGAAAGGGTTGCATCAGTGCTTAGTTCTTGTGGCCCTTTCTCACATGCCCAGGGAAATGCTGATCACCGCTTTGATTTCAGGAAATGTTTTCTCCAGGCCAGTTTGGCTGGAGATCCTGGAGGTTTTTTGCCATCTTCTGGGTGTGAAACTGGGGGTTATGGGGGGGGGATATGGGGAGAGGTGTTTGTGAATTTCCTGCCTTGTGCAGGGGGTTGGACTAGATAACCCCGGAGGCCCCTTTCCAACTCTATGGTTCTATGATTCTCATAACACAGAGTCAGAACAAGCGGAGGCTGGAAAAGGAGAGCAATCCCTCCAGGAAATGTCATTCTGACATTTGGAACCCCTGCTGGGCTGATTTCCTATTTAAGAGCTGACCCTAATCCTCCATTACCATGTCTTTAAACCCTCTCCCTTAAGTCCCCCGCTGATCCCATTTATCTGCCACTCCAGACTCGGCACACATTCTAAGAACAGCTGCGGGAGCTGCCCGGGCAGGGCAACCCCATTGGGAAGGCCCTCCGCCGGGCATGATAAAACAACGTGGAAAACAAGAAGTACCTGGCTGACCAGTGAGTACATGAGAGGGCCAGAGGCGGGTGTGGGGTGGTGACGGGGATTTCCTTTCCACAGCCAAAAGAGAAGACAGTCAGGGGCAAACGACAGACCACACGCAAATAGGCAAGCAGACATTTGTAAAGTGCAAAAGCTTTAGCAGACAGTAACACCCCCAAAGGAGCTACGGTGGCTCAAGTGGTTAAGACGCTGAACTGCAGGCAGTGGAAGGTCAGTAGTTCAGCAGTTCGAGACCCGAGACTGCTGCATGACGGAGTGAGCTCCCGTCTCTAGTTCCAGCTCCTGCCAACCTAGCACTTTGAAAGCAAGAAATTGCAAGTAGATAAATAGGTACCACTTTGGTGGGAAGGTAACAGCATTCCGTACGCCTTGGTGTTTAGTCATGCCGGCCACATGACCACGGAAACGTCTTCGGACAGTGCTGGCTCTTCGGCTTTGAAACGGAGATGAGCACCGCAACCCTCGAGTCAGATTCGACTGGCTTTCAAGCAAGGGAGCCTTTACCTTTACTTTACCTTTAACACCCCAAAGTGTGGTTGCCAACACAGGCTTATTGAATTCCTGGAGATTCAGGGGTGGAGCCTGAGGGTTTGGGGAGGGGGTGGGACCTCAGGGACCCCAACCCTCCAAAGCTGCCATTTTCTCCAGGGGGGATTGATATCTGGAGATCAGTTAGTGCTCTGGGAAATCCTCAGTTCCCGCCTGGAGGTTAGCAGCCGCATCCCAAAGTATCTTTTCAAAAGTGGCTTTGCTTTTCAGGGGAAACTAGAGGGTGCGGGTTCGAGCAGGCAAAACACTGCTCTTTGCTCTCCTCCATGATCAATTTGCCTCTCAGAATCCCCTTGCCTGATACTGTTTTTCTCCTTAAAAATGGTGCAAGGGTTCCTTTCTTTGCACATGAGAGAATCCCGTGGTTTTCTTGTGAGGAGAAAGAGAGAACAAAAGAAGTCCTTTTATATGATAGACTGCGTAAATGATAGACTGCATCTCAGCCTCCCTGTGAGAGACAGATTAGGTTCAGCCTCTTCGTAAGGGTGACCAACAGAAGCTGACAGCATGTTAGTGAGAGGGACAGTCGAAAACGGCGGTGAAGAGAGCTGAAGACAGCACGTGGGGAGTTGGGAGCAGTGTTCCCTCTAAGCTGAGTTAGTGTGAGCTGGCTCACAGTTTTTCAGCCTCTGGCTCGCGCATTTCTGCCTCGGCTCAGGAAGGAGGGCTCCAGAGCAAACTACTTTATGCAGGAGCCAAATCGCTCGCTCACAACTTTGATGCCAGTAGCTCACAAAGCAGGATTTTTGCTCACAAGACTCCACAGCTTAGAGGGAACATTGGTTGGGAGAGAGTCTGATTGAGTGGGGCTGTGGAGAAGAGCAGCTTAAAGCTGACTGGAAAAGGGTCAGGAGTCGGACAGAATTTGACTCCAGTGGCACCTTTAAGACCAACAATGTTTAATTCTGGGTATAAGCTTTCAAGTGTGCTTGCACACAAAAGCTTATACCCAGAATTAAATTCTGTTGGTCTTAAAAGTACCGCTGGAGTCAAACTTTGTTCTATTGCTTCAGAGCAACACAGCTTCCCACCTGGAAAAGGGTCGGTTTGTAACAAAGGATTCCAGAAGCTGGAATCGGGAAACAAGTCAAAAATTCAACTGAAAACAAACTTTCTTACCTCTACATGATCTCCCTCACTGTTATGTTCAAACAGGAAATAAAAGTTAACTCTTTGTTCAACCCTGTGGGCTGGTTGTCTTGGGGAAAGAAGTGCCCACACATGCACACACACACACATGCTGGTCTTGATCTATATATATTTTACAATATGAATAAACGGTAGCGGCCTGCAAGTGAGTGTTTGAGTCCCCAACCCCAGTAGCTCTGAGTGGGGGGCAATCATTAAATGGGGTCCCTGCCTGTTGATGACTCTATGAGGAAGAGGGAGGCCTTGTTATGTGAAATGAGCATCTCTCTCTATATATTTTAAAAGAGGCAAGAGGGGTATTTGTTGCCCTCGCAAGAGCCTTATGAAGCATCTATAAGGCTATGGACTATAACTGAAAGCTGGACTGTACAATAAGTATGCCAGGGTATTGGACTGCGGTAGACAGAAGCTGGTGCTAACCTCCTGGACTGTAGGCATGTGCCCAGCCCAGGGAAGCCTCGCCCTGAAGCAATGTGCCAAAGCCAGATGATGGACCCATGGAATACCCCATGCCTCTCACCCCTGCACCCCTGCAGGAGACAAACCAACCTTCCGGACACCAGAAGTACGCAGAAATAGCAGCAGTTCACTACAAAGAAGCCATGCTCTGTGAAGGGAGCCTGAGCATTCCTGCAAAGACGCCGTAGAAAGACTTCTTCTCCATCACGCGGAGACTCCCCCCCTCCCCTGCACCAGATGCTGCACGTACTCTTCACTGTACAACAAAAGGACTTACAACATGAGAGGATTAAGCTGCTGTCACATCCACCTGCCACCCATTCCGATAACGCAGCTGCTGATCATTGGGCCGTTACGACTAATAGCCGTCCACGGAGCTGGGACATCACTTCTCTTTTCTTTCTTTTGTCTTTCTAAAGGTGTCACCATTAGTTGAATATCATTGCAATTGCCTGGCCATTAATCCTATTCTCCCGGTCATCTCCTGATTATTAGTAACTGGATTTTTCTAGATTTCCTGGGGACTACGTGACTGGTGAAGCATCACCCCTTCCAGTCATCTTAGGGTCTAAAAAGAAAGCATCTCCCCATTGCTCTCTCTCTCACTCCCTACCTACCTGACCCCCACCCTACCTTGCTGGCTCCATTCCTAGCGCTGTTTGGAGTCTCCCAAGTGCGTTGCTGGCCAACACATGACTCCTTTTCCTAGTATTTTCCCCTGTCTTCACTGCGGGATCACCTCGTCTCGTTGGACAGGTGAAGTATCGCCCCCATCAACGATACCTTCCTGCTAATGCAACTGTCACTGTACCTTTCTGTCCAGTTTCTTCATTCTGTATCGTTTGAGTGTGTGATTGTTTTATTTTATATTGTATGTGTGTGAGAATTATCAGTAAAGAAATCACTATATGTTAAGATCTAGCCTCTGCGTCTATTTCTGGGAATCTGGATAACTGGGACTCCAGTATACACTGGTTATTGTTCCCTTAATGAAAGCCATTGCCATTTATTATTCAAATTCCCCCATTTATTAATAGATTAAGGCAATTTGGCTAACATAGTGACATGGGACTGCCTGACCTGCCTGGAACTCTGAACCTGTGGGAGAGAGGCTGTGGAGGGTGCTTGGCATTCTGCATGAGTGAGAATGTTCATCACACTCTCCGAAACCACCTGGGCTAGAAGGGAAAAAATAGCTGGTAGGAGGAATTAGGAGGGGTAAAGAGTTTCTATACCAGCCTCATGCCCAAGGCTCTTCTACTTCAAATCATGCCATCTCTCCACACTTATTTGTGTAGTAGTAGCAGTAGAAGAAGAAGAAGAAGAAGAAGAAGAAGAAGAAGAAGAAGAAGAAGAGATTGGATTTATACCCTGCCCTTCACACGGAGTTTCAGAGTGGCTTACAAACTCCTTTCCCTTCCCCTCCACACAACAGACACCCTGTGAGGTAGGTGGGGCTAAGAGAGCTCTTTCCAGAGCTGTCCTTGAGAGAACAGCTCTGACAGAACTATGGCTTGCCCAAGGTGATCCAGCAGCTGCAAATGGAAGAGTGGGGAATCAAACCCAGTTCTCCCAGATTAGAGTGCACACACTTAACCACTACACCGAACTAGAAGAAGCAGCTGGCAGGAGTTATAACCACAGCAGTCATGTAACCATTCAGAAGAACGCAGTGCCATGACATGTTTTACTATGCAGTAATTTTGGATCTTGTTAGGTTGTTACAGTTCCATCTTGGATAAAGCTTTTGGTGAAGCGAGGTGCTACACCGGTTTGCCCCCGTCAGCTGGAACTAAACTTGTTGAGCTGCTGTATGTACAGAACTTTAAGTCTTCAAGTACAGAGGATTCTACTCACCTGAAGTACCATTGGCATATGGAGCAGACATTTGGAACTGGCGATACTGAGTCCTTTGTTCTGTGACTCGTGAACGTTGGTCTTTCCCTATTGCACGGTCCGTTCATGATAATTTTGAGATTTGTATTGCTTTTGTTTCGTATGATTGTTATTATGTATATAGTTTGTGAGTATGATATTTAGTGCTTTGAGTGCTTTGGGAAGTTCATTTATGCAGGGGATTTTTTCCCTTTCTTTTTGCACCCACCTGGAGGTCGGCAGCCCTATTTTGGAGGCTTGCCATACGTAACAGGCCTAATCCTCATGGGTATACTTGACTCGTGTCGGGGCTATACAACTTCAAACAGCAGGTGGGGGCTCACGTGGTTGAATGCACTTCCATGGGAAGGGCCTGTGGTGCGTTTTTAGATGTGGGTTCAAATTAGCATAATTATTTCTTTGCGAGAGTCCAGTAGCACCTTAAGAGAGACAGTTTGGTGTAGTGGTTAGGTGTGTGGACTCTAATCCGGGAGAACCGGGTGTGATTCCCCACTCCTCCATTTGCAGCCGCTGGATGACCTTGGGCAAGCCATAGTTCTGACAAGAGCTGTCCTTGAAAGGGCAGTTCTAGAAAGAGCTCTCTCAGCCCCACCTACCTCACAGGGTGTCTGTTGTGGGGAAGGGAAGGGAAAGGTGTTTGTAAGCCGCTCTGAGACCCCGAGTGAAGGGTGGTGCATAATTCCAATCTCTTAAGAACATAAGAACATAAGAACATAAGAGAAGCCAATGTTGAATCAGGCCAATGGCCCATCTAGTCCAACACTCTGTCACACAGCGGCCAAAATATACCAGGTGCCATCCGGAGGTCCAGCAGTGGGGCCAGGGCACCAGAAGCCCTCCCACTGCTGCCCCCTCCAGCACCAAGAATACAGTGCATCACCTGCCCCAGACTGAGAGTTCCCATCCATACCCTGTGGCTAATAGCCACTGGTGGACTTCTGCTCCATATGTTTATCTAATTTCCTCTTGAAACTGTCCATGCTTGCAGCTGCCACGACCTCCTGTGGCAGTGAATTCCATATGTTAATCACTCTTTGGGTGAAGAAGTATTTCCTTTTATCTGTTTTAACCCGACTGCTCAGCAATTTCATAGAGTGCCCGCGAGTTCTTGTATTGTGAGAAAGGGAGAAAAGTACTTCTTTCTCAACCTGCTCAATCCCATTCATAATCTTATAAACCTCGATCATGTCACCCCTCAGCCGTCGTTTCTCTAAGCTAAAGAGCCCCAAGCATTTTAACCTTTCTACATAGGGAAGGTGTTCCAACCCTTTTATCATTCTAGTTGCCCTTCTCTGCACTTTTTCCAATGCTATAATATCCTTTTTGAGATGTGGTGACCAGAACTGTACACAGTATTCCAAATGAGGTCGCACCAATGATTTATACAGGGGCATGATGATACTGGCTGATTTGTTATCAATTCCCTTCCTAATAATCCCCAGCATAGCGTTGGCCTTCTTTATTGCAGCTACACATTGTGTAGACATTTTCAACGAGTTATCCACTACGACTCCAAGATCTCTCTCTTGGTCAGTCTCTGCCAGATCAGACCCCATCAATGTGTATTTATATTTATGATTTTTGGCTCCAATGTGCATCACTTTGCACTTGGCCACATTGAACCCCATTTGCCACGTTGACGCCCACTCACCCATCCTCAACAGATCCCTTTGGAGTGCCTCACAATCCTCCCTGGTTTTCACCACCCTGAACAACTTCGTGTCACCTGCAAATTTAGCCACATCACTGCTTACTCCCAATTCCAAATCGTTAATAAACAAGTTAAAAAGCATCGGACCGAGTACTGATCCCTGTGGTACCCCACTGCTTACCACCCTCCACTGAGAAAGTTTCCCATTTATACTCACTCTCTGTTTCCTATTTATAAGCCAGTTTTTGATCCACAAGAGGACTTGTCCTTTTATCCCATGACTATTGAGCTTACTTAGGAGCCTTTGATGAGGAACTGTATCAAAAGCTTTCCGGAAGTCAAGGTAAATAATATCTATTGGGTCCCCCTTGTCTCTTCTTCTTCTTCAAATATGACTCAAGGTTAATTTAAGCATATATTGAAAGAACATTTTGAATTGTTCTCTTAAACTTGGAACACATCATTTAAACCTTTTATATATTTATGAGGAGAAAGATCAAGAAAACTAAGAAGCATGAACTTGCAGTGGGCCTTTTCAGATGCTTCCCAATTCAACTTAAAAGGTAGCGTCTGTAGATATTTGACCAGCTTATACTCTGGAAATGTTTGGAGCAGGGCAAGCTGTTATGTCCTAGGACCAGGAGCCAGAGTAGGCAATATACAGTCGAGCTCCATTCCTGAAAACAATAGGGACTAGGCTCCTGGGCTCACCAAAAGGGAACCAATGGAAGCATTGGCGGGAGATTCAAACCCGCCAATGGGAATGTAGGGCGTCCCCCCCCCTTGCTGTATATAGTTGGCCTCCGGCCGTTACTGTTTGTCTTTGTTGTGAAGTACGAATAAACGCGTCTTCTCTTACGTCATCGTCCGAGTCATGAGGCACGAAACCCAGTACTTTACACAAGCCATAGTTCTGTCAGAGCTGTCCTTGAAAGGGCAGTTCTCTCAGAGCTCTCTCAGCCCCGCCTACCTCACAGGGTGTCTGTTGTGGGGAGGGGAAGGGAACGGAGTTTGTAAGCTGCTCTGAGACTCCAAGTGAAGGGCAGAGTATAAATCCAATCTCTCCTCCTCCTCCTCTTCTTCTTCGCCAACAAAATTAGTCACGGGATGAGCATTCATGAGTCCCTGGCTCACTTCTTCAGATAGATCAAGATGGGTCGCCACACTTGTCTGTAGCAGTAGAAAAGAGCAAGACTTCAGGGGCACCTCAAAAACTAACAAAATTTGTGGCAGGGGATGAGCTTTCATGAGTCACTGCTGACTTCTTCAGATACAGCCATCCGAAGAAGTGAGCAGTGACTCCCGAAAGCTCGCACCTAACCTCAAATTTTGTTAGTCTTGCAGATGCTATCGGACTCTTGCTCTTTCTACTGCTACATGCAGACTACACAGCGACCCAGCCTGATTGAGAGATCCAGTTTGGTGTAGTGGTTAAGAGTGGCGGACTCTAATCTGGAGGACCAGGTTCGATTCCCCACTCCTCCACACAGCCCCGTAGCCAGGAATTTTTCTGGAGGGTGCCACTAATTAAACTAAATTTCAATTAAATGGAGATGCCTCCAGGCCTGGTCCAGGCTGACCCAGAAATAAGCTTTCCATGCTTATTATTTTTTTCTGTAAGATTTTTTTTCCGTATCAACAAACAAAAACAAAGCCAGACATAACACAGAAACATAAAAAGCGGGTTATAGATACTTCTCTATAGTATCTCACTGTCACCTCCTGGGATGTTTACTACAATTATTATCACCAAATAGTTTCGTATTTCACGTATTAATATGAAAATGAAATCAATGTTATCTCCTAAAAGGTTCATGCTTATTGTTTTTAAATCGATACCATTTGTACTCAGCACTCAGCTAGTGTCAGCATTGAAGCTCTGCTCTGAATAAGAGAATCGGGGCTCAGAATAAGTCAAGGGACGTTACACCTTGGGCAATATAGAGCACCTTGTGCCCACCAGCCCACAATCTGGCCCCATCTAACTGCTTGAGAATAAGGCCCAATCTGCATCTAGAATTTCTCTGTTGTTTCACCAAACCCACACTGGAACAGAAAAAAGATGCAGCTCAAAACCCAGGCCCGTAGGAAGGATTTTTTTAGTTCAGGGGTCCTTTAAATAAGTCAGGAAGCACCCTGCACACACCCCTGTACCCACACCCAAGGGAGCACCTGGGCTGGATGGGAAGTTGGGGGGCCTTGGCAATAAGTCAGGGGGCCATGCCCCGAGATGCCCCACTGTGGCTACAGGCCTGTCAAAACCACATTCAAATACCCCAGTCCAATGCCCTTATTGACTGCAGAGTCACCCCTGAATGGCCATAGGTAAAGATAAAGGTTCCCTTGCTCGAAAGCCAGTCGAATCCGACTCTAGGGTTGCGGTGCTCATCTCCGTTTCAAAGCCGAAGAGCCAGCGCTGTCCGAAGACATTTCCGTGGTCATGTGGCCGGCATGACTAAACACCAAGGCGCGCGGACCGCTGTTACCTTCCCACTGAAGTGGTACCTATTTATCTACTTGCAATTTCTTGCTTTCGAACTGCTAGGTTGGCAGGAGCTGGAACTAGAGACGGGAGCTCACCCCGTCATGCGGCACTTACGGGTCTCGAACTGCTGAACTACTGACCTTCCACAGCCTGCAGTTCAGCGTCTTAACCACTTGAGCCACCGCAGCTCCGAATGGCCATAAAGTTGGCCATAAATCTATGCAGACGGCCACCATAAAACCAGAGATCAAACGAAGTGAAAGCAGCGTGCAGTCTGGACACCGCCATAAAATCCAACAATTAAAGTGAAAGTGGCATGCAATGTAGACGGGAATTTCCATTCCAATGTGGGTTTGGTAAGACAGCGGAGCAAATGCTAGCTACAGATTCAGCCTAAGAAAGAGGGCTTTGTTAGCAGTAAACACAGATGACTTTCTGGTAAGCGTAAGCTGCAGAGCCTCCCTGTTTATAAACTGTCATGAACTGCACACAGGGAAGGGGGAGAAAATTTTGGTCCCAGAATTGGTGGCTGCATTTAAACATTCTGCATGCTGCTCTGACTGCTCGATCTGGAAGCAGAGGTGGCTGGCTTGGAAAATAGAGATTTTTTTTTCCTTTAAAAAGGGAAATAGAGATTTTTATTTAAAAAAAAACCCTTTCAACAAACAAACTAAGAAAACATTTTCAACGTTTCAACATTCAGAATTGACAATACATAATATAAATTAAAGGTAAAGGTTTCCCTCGCTCGAAAGCCAGTCGAATTCGACTCTAAGGGTGCGGCGCTCATCTCCGTGTCCAAGCCGAAGAGCCAGCGCTGTCCGAAGACGTTTCTATGGTCATGTGGCCAACATGACTAGATGTCAAGGCACAAGGAACACTGTTACCTTCCCAACGAAGCGGTACCTATTTATCGACTTGCAATTTCTTGCTTTCGAACTGCTAGGTTGGCAGGGGCTAGGGCCAGAGACGAGAGCTCACTCGGTCATTCAGCACGCGGGTCTCAAATGGATGAACTAAGAACATAAGAACATAAGAACATAAGAGAAGCCAATGTTGAATCAGGCCAATGGCCCATCCAGTCCAACACTCTGTCACACAGCGGCCAAAATATACCAGGTGCCATCAGGAGGTCCAGCAGTGGGGCCAGGGCACCAGAAGCCCTCCCACTGCTGCCCCTCCAGCACCAAGAATAGAGTGCATCACCTGCCCCAGACTGAGAGTTCTCATTCTATACCCTGTGGCTAATAGCCACTGGTGGACTTCTGCTCCATATGTTTATCTAATTTCCTCTTGAAACTGTCCATGCTTGCAGCTGCCACGACCTCCTGTGGCAGTGAATTCCATATGTTAATCACTCTTTGGGTGAAGAAGTATTTCCTTTTATCTGTTCTAACCCGACTGCTCAGCAATTTCATAGAGTGCCCACGAGTTCTTGTATTGTGAGAAAGGGAGAAAAGTACTTCTTTCTCAACCTGCTCAATCCCATTCATAATCTTATAAACCTCGATCATGTCACCCCTCAGCCGTCGTTTCTCCAAGCTAAAGAGCCCCAAGCATTTTAACCTTTCTTCATAGGGAAGGTGTTCCAACCCTTTTATCATTCTAGTTGCCCTTCTCTGCACTTTTTCCAATGCTATAATATCCTTTTTGAGATGTGGTGACCAGAACTGTACACAGTATTCCAAATGAAGTCGCACCAATGATTTATACAGGGGCATGATGATACTGGCTGATTTGTTATCAATTCCCTTCCTAATAATCCCCAGCATAGCGTTGGCCTTCTTTATTGCAGCTACACATTGTGTAGACATTTTCAGCGAGTTATCCACTACGACTCCAAGATCTCTCTCTTGGTCAGTCTCTGCCAGATCAGACCCCATCAACGTGTATTTATATTTAGGATTTTTGGCTCCAATGTGCATCACTTTGCACTTGGCCACATTGAACCCCATTTGCCACGTTGACGCCCACTCACCCATCCTCAACAGATCCCTTTGGAGTGCCTCACAATCCTCCTGGTTTTCACCACCCTGAACAACTTCGTGTCATCTGCAAATTTAGCCACATCACTGCTTACTCCCAATTCCAAATCGTTAATAAACAAGTTAAAAAGCATGGGACCGAGTACTGATCCCTGTGGTACCCCACTGCTTACCACCCTCCACTGAGAGAGTTTCCCATTTATACTCACTCTCTGTTTCCTATTTATAAGCCAGTTTTTGATCCACAAGAGGACTTGTCCTTTTATCCCATGACTATTGAGCTTACTTAGGAGCCTTTGATGAGGAACTGTATCAAAAGCTTTCCGGAAGTCAAGGTAAATAATATCTATTGGGTCCCCCTTGTCCACATGTTTGTTCACTCCCTCAAAAAACACTAACAGGTTAGTGAGACAAGATCTTCCCTTACAGAACCCATGCTGAGTCTGCCTCAATAGTTTTTGTTCATCAATGTGCCTACTAATTCTTTCCTTAATAACAGTTTCCACCAACTTACCCGGTATCGATGTCAGACTGACTGGCCTGTAATTTCCTGGATCTCCCCTGGAGCCCTTTTTAAAGATGGGAGTGACATTAGCTACCTTCCAGTCATCAGGAATGGAGGCAGATTTTAAAGAAAGATTACATATTTTTGTCAGGAGATCCACAAGTTCACATTTGAGTTCTTTCAGAACTCTCGGATGAATGCCATCCGGGCCTGGTGATTTATTAGTTTTTAAATTGTCCATCAGTCGGAGGACTTCCTCTCTTGTCACCGCAATCTGATTCAGGTCTTTCAAACCCCCTCCCGAAATCAGTGCTTCTGGAGTGGGCAAACACTTCTCCTCTTCCACAGTGAAGACAGAGGCAAAAAATGCATTCAGCTTCTCAGCCATTTCCCTATCATCATTCACTACTCCTTTTACCCCTTGGTCATCCAAGGGCCCCACTGCCTCCCTGGCTGGCTTCCTACTTCTAATGTATTTGAAGAAAGTTTTATTGTTGGTCTTTATGTTTTTTGCGATATGCTCCTCATATTCCCTTTTTGCTTGCCTGATCAGACTTGCATTTTATTTGCCATAGTCTGTGTTCCCTTTTATCAACCTCACTAAGACTAGCTTTCCACCGCTTAAAGGAATCCTTCTTACCTTTTACAGCTTCCATTACTTTATTTGTTAACCATGCAGGCTTTTTTCTATACCTATTTGTACCTTTCCTAACCTGCGGTATATATTTTTTCTGAGCTTCTAGGATTGTCTTTTTAAATAGTCTCCAAGCTTCCCCAATGGTTTTGACCTTCTCCACTCTTCCTTTCAATTTCTTCCTCACATGTCCCCTCATACCAGAGAAGTTACCCCTTTTAAAGTTAAAAGTGGTTGCGTCAGTCTTTTTGGGCAACTCCCTATCTGTACAAATGTTAAACTCAATGACATTATGGTCACTGTTTCCAAGTGGTGCAGTCACTTTTACATCTCTCACCAGGTCTTGGGTGTTACTTAGGACCAAATCCAGGATCGCCTCTCCCCTGGTAGGATCTGTGACCATCTGTTCCACAGCACAGTCATTGAGAGTGTCTAAGAACGCAATCTCTTTTTCCCGACTAGAACTCATATTGACCCAATCAATGTGTGGGTAGTTAAAGTCGCCTATTATAACACAGTTATTTCGTCTAGCCGCTATCTTTTCTTTAACTACTTGACCTTCCGGTCTGCAGTTCAGCGTCTTAACCACTGAGCCACCGCAGCCCCCCATAATATAAATTACAACACAACTGATTACAAATCCAATATCAAAGTCTTACGATGCACCAGTTCACTAATTCCATAATTCAATATTAACAAGGTAAACCACTTGAACAACATCAATTATATTAATAACATTAATGAAAATATTGATAACATTGATTACATCAACACCGTTAATAGCTTTTACAACACTGATGACATTAAGAGCATCAGCAACGTTAATAGGCTAATCTAACCTGTCCTTTCCGACAAGGAAAGAAAGTAAGGAATGTAAGGAAAGATGACCTACAGAGCCAGGGGATTAACCTCTTCAAACCACTGCTGCCTTTTCCACCATACTTCCCTTTTCATGCAACTGTTGCATCGTGCATCCACCATACTTCCCAGGTGGATCTGTTGTCAGCTCACCATCCCCAATCAGACAGGCAGACGGAATGCACCAACGCCATGTTGGAACACCTGAAATGTTATGTGATCCATCAACAGGATGTCTGCCTTATGACCCATGGCCAAATTTGCATATAACAATGCCATGCATTCCTCAACCTGTTAGACACCCTTCATGGCAAACTATGGTTACCATCCCTGGTACCTTACCCAGGTCACACCAGCTTCTATGGTCCCCTCTGCTAACAACCTTGTAGAAGAGGTCCAGGCCTCCACAAAGTTCACCAGGGGCAATTACAGGAGGCAAAGTGAATGTACAAAGCAGGTGGGGACTGAAGATGGCGACCTGGTGAGGACCTCAAGGTGGGGGACCAGGTATGGCTTTCTACTCAGTATCTCTGAAACCAAAGTCCATCCCGAAAATGGGATGTGCATTACATTGGACCTTCCAAGTCATGGAACAGGCGAACCCCATGGCTTGCCGACTAGCTGTCCACATACGTCCAATATTCCATTGATCCCTCCTGGTTCCCACCACGCCTCCACATCCATTCCAACCCCGAGCCCAGGCTCCACCATCCATCCTGGTGAAGGGGCATGAAGAATTCAAGGTGACACAAATCTTGGACTTCCAGCAATGATGTGGCCAACTCCAGTACCTGGTTAACTGTAAGGGTTATGAACCAGAGGACCAATCCTGGGAACTTGCTGACAATATCCATGCATCCGCTTTAGTGTGCTGGCTCCATAAGACATATCCACAGAAGTCTGGCCCACTCACACTTCCAGGGGGACTCTGAGGGGGGTGGATCGTGTTGTGGACCAGCCAGAGATGACTGAAAGCGAAGACTCCTCAGAGGAGGAAGGGCCCAGCGTGGCTAGCCTGCAGCCAAATGCAGTGGAGCAACGGGGGGGTGAGATTCAGTTGTTCCCTGTCTTGAAACCAAGAGTGGATGCAGAGCTGCCTCAGCCCCCCAGCTCTAATCCAGCAGCCAAAGGCCAGCCAGCTGTTTCTACTTCTCCAGAGTCTCCAGAGCCCTTGGAGCATCACAGGAAAAGGTCCAGGATTGACTTACAGGCTAGGTGTAAAAGTGCATGCTTGCAGCCCAGCACCAACTGTCCACTGACACTGACAATGAGGATGAGCTATAGCAGGAATTGGCCACATACAATGCTGGCGGCTACAAAGATTCATGAGGGGAACTCTTGGGTGTGGACACAAAGTCTTCGTAAACGCCGAAGTGCTACTACTGACCAGATGCTTCCTTGGTAATTCGACCTGCTTTCCGAACTTTCCGTTTCAGGCTTTGTTCTTTCGGACACTGTTTTCCTGTGACTTCTGGACTGTTGCCTGACATTGGGCGATTTGGCATTGGCTCTTCCCTCCGTTGTTTTACAAAACCCACATTGGAACAGAAATTCCTCTCTGCATTGCATGCCGCTTTCACTTTCTTTGAACATCGGTTTTTATGGTACCCTCTACACTGCACATGCCGCTTTCACTTTCTTTGATCACTGGGTTTTATGGTACCCTCTACACTGCACATGCCGCTTTCACTTTCTTTGATCACTGGGTTTTATGGTACCCTCTACACTGCACATGCCGCTTTCACTTTCTTTGATCATCGGGTTTTATGGTACCCTCTACACTGCACATGCTGCTTTCACTTTCTTTGATCACTGGGTTTTATGGTACCCTCTACTCTGCACATGAACATAAGAACATAAGAACATAAGAGAAGCCAATGTTGAATCAGGCCAATGGCCCATCTAGTCCAACACTCTGTCACACAGCGGCCAAAATATACCAGGTGCCATCAGGAGGTCCAGCAGTGGGGCCAGGACACTAGAAGCCCTCCCACTGCTGCCCCCTCCAGCACCAAGAATAGAGTGCATCACCTGCCCCAGACTGAGAGTTCCCATCTATACCCTGTGGCTAATAGCCACTGGTGGACTTCTGCTCCATATGTTTATCTAATTTCCTCTTGAAACTGTCCATGCTTGCAGCTGCCACGACCTCCTGTGGCAGTGAATTCCATATGTTAATCACTCTTTGGGTGAAGAAGTATTTCCTTTTATCTGTTCTAACCCGACTGCTCAGCAATTTCATAGAGTGCCCACGAGTTCTTGTATTGTGAGAAAGGGAGAAAAGTACTTCTTTCTCAACCTGCTCAATCCCATTCATAATCTTATAAACCTCGATCATGTCACCTCTCAGCCGTCGTTTCTCCAAGCTAAAGAGCCCCAAGCATTTTAACCTTTCTTCATAGGGAAGGTGTTCCAACCCTTTTATCATTCTAGTTGCCCTTCTCTGCACTTTTTCCAATGCTATAATATCCTTTTTGAGATGTGGTGACCAGAACTGTACACAGTATTCCAAATGAGGTCGCACCAATGATTTATACAGGGGCATGATGATATTGGCTGATTTGTTATCAATTCCCTTCCTAATAATCCCCAGCATAGCGTTGGCCTTCTTTATTGCAGCTACACATTGTGTAGACATTTTCGGCGAGTTATCCACTACGACTCCAAGATCTCTCTCTTGGTCCGTCTCTGCCAGATGCTGCCAGATGCTGCTTTCACTTTCTTTGATCATCGGGTTTTATGGTACCCTCTACACTGCACATGCCACTTTCACTTTCTTTGATCACTGGGTTTTATGGTACCCTCTACACTGCACATGCCGCTTTCACTTTCTTTGATTATCGGGTTTTATGGTACCTTCTGCATAGATTCATGGCCGTTCAGGGGTGATTTTGCAGTCAGTATGGTATTGCCCCAGAGTATCTGAATGTGGTTTTGAGCCATAGCTTTCCCTCAGTGTTGAGAAAAATGTGGAGCAAATGCTAGATGCAGAATCGCCCATTGAATTCTCTGTACCTACCCTCCCTGGCTTAGCCCCCCGGTCAGCTGCAGGCGCTGAAACCCGACACCGGAGACCTGCAGCCCGACTCAGGACAAATGTACAGTTTCATGGAGAATGGATGCATGAATGCTTCAGAGCTTTTTCATAATGTAACCCTGCCTGTAGTAATTTCATAATTGGAGGAGTCTAAGCAGGAAGCCCGGGGAAAGCGGGATTTGGTATGCCTTGACATCTGCGAAATCATTTTCCTTGGCAGCTTGTCAGTGTATAATTTTGGACAGGGCTTGCATCATCAATTTCCAATTTAGACACCTCTCCCCCCACCCCGTCCCAACCGCGGGCAAGTCCTATGTGCCAAACATATGCTGCATCTTATTTGAATGAACCCAGCAAAATGAGCTCTTATAGATGGACGAGAAGGTTGAGAATGGACCGCGTGCAGCCTAATTGCCCACTGAGAACCCGGAGTTTATTTGGATTTCAACTTGGGATTCTTTGCTCTTGGAGGGCAGCTTAATGTGGATAAGCAAAAGGATCTACCAGCAGAGCTGCTCGTCCTCCAGTTTGGTATCGTGGTTAGGTCAGGAGGGTGGACTCTAATCTGGGAGAACTGGCTAGGAGCACAGATTCTTATCTGGGAGAACCGGGCTTGATACCCCACTCCTCCACCTGCAGCTGCTGGTGAGACCTTGGGCCAGTTACAAGTTCTTTCAGAGCTGTTCTCTCAAGGGCAGTTCTCGAAAGAGCTCTCTCAGCCTCACCTACCTCACACAGGGTGTCTGTTGTGGGGAGGGGAAGGGAAAGGAGTTTGTAAGCCACTCTGAGACTCCTTTGGGTAGTGAAGGGCGGGGTATAAATCCTCCTCCTTGCCAAGGGGAGGATTTCCATGAAGTAATTCACATGGTAGAGGAAACAAACAAGTTCTTGGAGTGTGGAATGAACTTCTCAGAGCAAACCCAATGTAATACCCATTTACAAATGCACACTGGAAAGAAGACCCATCAATGCCTGGAGTGTGGAAAGACCATGATTTGCAGACCATGATTTGCCCACAGCTGAGCTCCATGGCTCAGGGTTTATGTCAAGAGGAGCGGAAAAGTGTTCCATCTATGGGCAGTTTCAGAGATGCATACGGAACACTCGCTCTCTCATTAAGATATACAGGACATACGGCACATGCTGGCTAACAAGTGGATGTATGGACTGGGGGGGGGGTTGGAGGGGGGAGGAGAACCCACTGTGTTGGAAGTGATACTAACTTTTGCCTGTGGTTGCAGATCTGTGCTTACGTATTCATGCAGCCCATTACTGTCCCATAATTAAAGGAAGAACATGTATGGGTGAAGGTCTATGCACTGTGTTTGTGTGTGTGTGTGTTTTTTTTAACTACAGTCGCTTAATAAAATAATTGACTCGATAAAGGAAGCCACAGCCAGAAGAAGAATAGTAGTAGTAGTAGTAGTAGTGGTTTGGATTTATACCCCGCTCTTCACTACCCAAAGGAGTCTCAGAGCAGCTGACAAACTCCTTTTCCCATCCCCTCCCCACAACAGACACTCTGTGAGGTAGAAGAAGAAGAGATTGGATTTATACCCTGCCCTTCACTACCCAAAGGAGTCTCACAGCGGCTCACAAACTCCTTTTCCCCTCCCCTCCCCACAACAGACACCCTGTGAGGTAGGCGGGGCTGAGAGAGCTCTGACAGAAACTGCTCTTTTTCAAGGACAGCTCTGACAGAACTATGGCTTGCCCAAGGTCATCCCCACATGGAAGAGTGGGGAATCAAACCCAGTTCTCCCAGATCAGAGTCCGTGCTCCTAACCACGACACCAAGCTGGCTCAGTTTTGCCAGACCTGGGCAAGGCAGTTAAAGATAGGACATTCTGGGGGTCATTCATTCATAGGGTCAACATAATCTGGAAGCGACTTGATAGCACTCAAAACAAGCCATTTCTGATCTGTGCCACGACAGAGGCTTCCACAAATGGTGTTCGTGTAGGCTTACGTCTCAGGTGAGCCATCAAATCATCTTGCAAGCGTAATCTCCATGAAGTTTCAAGCATATCTAGAAATATCCAAAATGGAGTCTCGGGGATGCAGAGTGTAAAAAAGAGAAAAAAAACACACCATCCTCTTACTTTGCACTCGGTATTTATCCAAAATGATCTTTAACTGGGATAGGCTTGTAATTCTGAAGTTCCACCTTCTAAAATTCCATCGCTACCTTAGTTCTCAGTGTTGGGGCATCTCCCCTTTGGACCTTGTCACGTGAACAAGATGGATTCCTTAGGTAGAGAGTTCTTCATGGCTTGAACTTGCTGAGCAGTCGGGTTAGAACAGATAAAAGGAAATACTTCTTCACCCAAAGAGTGATTAACACATGGAATTCACTGCCACAGGAGGTGGTGGCAGCTACAAGCATGGACAGTTTCAAGAGGGAATTAGATAAACATATGGAACAGAAGTCCATCAGTGGCTATTAGCCACAGGGTATAGATGGGAATTCTCAGTCTGGGGCAGGTGATGCACTCTATTCTTGGTGCTGGAGGGGGCAGCAGTGGGAGGACTTCTAGTGTCCTGGCCCCACTGCTGGACCTCCTGATGGCACCTGGTATATTTTGGCCGCTATGTGACAGAGTGTTGGACTAGATGGGCCGTTGGCCTGATTCAACATTGGCTTCTCTTATGTTCTTATGTTCTTATGAACCCCCGTGACTCCATGCCACAAGATGAGAGAGAGATTCTTCATAAGAGAACATAAGAGAAGCCAATGTTGGATCAGGCCAATGGCCCATCCAGTCCAACACTCCGTCACACAGTGGCCAAAAATACCAGAGGCCATCAGGAGGTCCAGCAGTGGGGCCAGGACACTAGAAGCCCTCCCACTGTTGCCCCCCCAGCACCAAGAATACAGAGCATCACTTGCCCCAGACTGAGAGTTCCTACCTATACCTTGTGGCTAATAGCCACTGATGGACCTCTGCTTCCTTGTGTCCTGAGGATTTATAATTTCACCTTGGGACTCCATCCTCTTGACGCCATGCCTATGAATGTCTCCTCAGCTGACAGTAATATATGTATGGATATAGAAGAAAATAATGTGAATCCAGAGGTCAAAGGAAATGAAATAGAATCATAGAGCTGGGAGGGATCTCCAGGGTCATCTAGTCCAACCCTCAGGAAATTCACAACTACCTCCCCCCACACCCCCGATGGACGCTGTTCCATGCCCAGAAGAGGACAAAAACCTCCAGGATCCCCAGGCAAACTGGCCTGGAGAAAAAAATGCTTCCTGACCCCAAAATGGCAATCAGCATTTCCCTGGGTGTGTAAGATGCAAGAGGGATATTTCTATGTCACTCCTGTGCAGGGTTCAACTGTATAGGATGGGCGGGATCCTACCAGCATTGTTGTGTGAACAGGTTGCATTCTGTAAATCCTGTCTCCCCTCCTGACTAAAGGTAAAGGTAAAGGTTCCCTTGCTCGAAAGCCAGTCGAATCCGACTCTAGGGTTGCGGTGCTCATCTCCGTTTCAAAGCCGAAGAGCCAGCGCTGTCCGAAGACATTTCCGTGGTCATGTGGCCGGCATGATTAAACACCAAGGCGCACGGAACGCTGTTACCTTCCCACCGAAGCAGTACCTATTTATCTACTTGCAATTTCTTGCTTTCGAATTGCTAGATTGGCAAGAGCTGGAACTAGAGACGGGAGCTCACCCCGTCATGCGGCACTCACGGGTCTTGAACTGCTGAACTACTGACCTTCCACAGCCTGCAGTTCAGCATCTTAACCACTTGAGCCACCGCAGCTCCTCCCCTCCTGACTACACAGGGCAAAAACAGTGCAATAAAGACTTTGCACACTGGTAGATTTCAAGTCCAAATAGCACCTTAGAAACTAACAAGATTTTGGAGGTATAAGCTATTGAGAATCAAAGCTCTGTTCATCAATGCTAATAGGAACGGAGATCCCTGAATCTTTATATCCCAGTCTGAAGGTGGGAGAGATGTTATAAAGAAGAAGAAGAAGAGCAGAGATTGGATTTATACCCCACCCTTCACTACCCAAAGGAGTCTCAGAGCAGCTTACAAACTCCTTTCCCTTCCCCTCCCCGCAACAGACACCCTGTGAGGTAGGCGGGGCTGAGAGAGCTCTGACAGAAACTGCTCATTTTTGAGAACAGCTCTTGTCAGAACTATGGCTTGCCCAAGGTCATCCAGCAGGTGCAAGTGGAGGGGCAGGGAAATCAAACCTAGTTCTCCCAGATTAGAGTCCGCGCACTTAACCACAAAACCAAACTGGATGCAGGATGCAGAGGTACAATGTAAAACGTTATCAGCTTGATTAAAGCAGGGGAGAAATGCTTAGGGGCATAAAATAAGCATCTGTAGTGAGATAAGAATTCGGGGTCCTTATTCGGGTCCTGGGGGGCCCATTGTTCTGAATCTGTGAATGAACTCAAGATCACCAGTCTCACACTGCAATCTCCCCTTGAGGCGTCTCTGAATGATGACTGCGACTCCTACGTCAGCAGTGGAATATCCTGGAAGATTAAAACGTTCTCCTGCTGTTTTTTTTTAGCGTAGTGATTTTCGATGTCAGATTTATACCCATTTCTTCTTTTGTGTTTGTCAGATGTAGAGAGCGGAGGGGCGTTGCCGACATCTGATGGCATGAATAATGTCGGAAGACGAACACGTGAATGAAGCTGAGACGGTATGGATGGTGTGGTAAGGTCCAGTTGTTTTGTTTATTTGCATGTCCCTTTATCAGCGACCTGCTAATCAACATCTACTGGTAGTCCCTGGCGGTGTTCCCTCTAAGCTGCATCAGTGTGAGCTAGCTCACAGTTTTTTAGCCTCCGGCTTACACGTTTTTGTCTTCGCTCAGGAAGGACGGCTCCAGAATAAACTAATTTATGCAGTAGCCAAATTGCTTGCTCACCATTTTAATGCCAGTAGCTCACAAAGTAGAATTTTTGCTCACAAGACTCCACAGCTTACTATTGGTCCCAGGGGTGCCTGTCTTGCTTCAGCTAGGACAAAAAGAGGGGGTGGGGAACTGAACCTAGAAACCTGGGATCCAGAACCTGAAAAGGTTAGTCAAGTAGAAGAAGAAGAGAAGAGATTGGATTTATACCCTGCCCTTCACTTTTGAGTCTCAGAGCGGCTTACAAACTCCTTTTCCCCTCCCCTCCCCACAACAGACACCCTGTGAGGTAGGCGGGGCTGAGAGAGCTCTGACAGAAACTGCTCTTTCAGGAACAGCTGTGCCAGAGCTTGTGACTGACCCAAGGTCACATCAGCAGATGCAAGTGGAGGAGTGGGGAATCAAACCCGGTTCTCCCAGATTAGAGTCCGCACATGCTCAAGTGGTTAAGACACTGAATTGCAGGCTGTGGAAGGTCAGTAGTTCAGCAGTTCGAGACCCGGGTGCTGCAAGACGGAGTGAGCTCCCGTCTCTAGTTCCAGCTCCTGCCAACCTAGCAGTTCGAAAGCAAGAAATTGCAAGTAGATAAATAGGTACCACTTAGGTGGGAAGGTAACAGCGTTCCGTGCACCTTGGTGTTTAGTCATGCCAGCCACATGACCATGGAAACATCTTCGGACAGCACTGGCTCTTCGGCTTGGAAACAGAGATGAGCACCGCAACCCCAGAGTCGGATTCGACTGGCTTTCGAGCGAGGGAAACCTTTACCTTTACTTTATCTGATGTACTTTAAACTGTTTTTGATTATTGTATATGACATTTGATGGAACCCGCTCTGAGCCCACTTTGCAGGGAGGACGGGATACAAATCCAATAAAATAAAATAAATGTATATCCTGCTCCCTTTCCCCTGAACAGGACTCGAGGCGACTAACAACATATAGTAAAAAGTAAAAGTAAAGGTTCCCTTGCTCAAAAGCCAGTCAAATCCAACTCTAGGGGGCGGTGCTCATCACTGTTTCCAAGCCGAAGAGCCAGCGCTGTCCGGAGACATTTCCGTGGTCATGTGGCCGGCATGACTAAACACCAAGGTGCACGGAACGCTGTTGCCTTCCCACCGAAGCGGTACCTATTTATCTACTTGCAATTTCTTGCTTTCGAACTGCTAGGTTGGCAGGAGCCGGGGCCAGAGGCGGGAGCTCACTCCGTCATGCGGCACTCAGGTCTCAAACTGCCGAACCACAGACATCTAAAATACACTAAATACAGGGGTCTTTTCGTAGAAGAACAGCTGCAGGAGCTCATTAGCATATGGTATGCTAATAAGCTATTAGGCTATTAGCATATGCCACGCCCCCTGACATCACCGGAAGTGATGTCAGAAGGGGAAGCAAAAGGGGGGGAAGCATCTTCAAAAGCCTCCCCTTCCCTTCCCCAGCTGGTCTGGGTGGGGGAGCTAAGAGAGAAGGGGTTTAAAGTTTAAACTCCTCATGAGAGTTGGGCCACAGAAGGAGGAAAGAGGGAAGGAAAGAGAGAGAGTAGAGAGAAGGAAAGAAGGAAGGAAAGAGGGAAAGAAAGAAAGAAAGAGAGAAGAGAAGAGAAGAATGAGGGAAAGAGGAAAAAGAAGGAAAGGAGGGAATGAAAGAAATTCAGTGGCAATTTAGCCCCATTATACCCTATGGGCCATTGAAGTCAATGGTGAAAACATAGGGTATATTCTGGGTGCTGGAGGGGAGGGTTTGAGGGAGAGGCTCCAAGGTCACAGGATAGCTGATGGATCCTCTCCCCAAGATACCCACCAAGTTTCAAGAACATTGGACCAGGGGGTCCAATTCTATGGGCCCCCAAACAGGTTGCCCCATTTCCTCTATTGTTCTCTATGGTGGGAAAAAAAGTTATTTTTTTCCCACTATAGAGAACAATGGAGGGAATAGGGGCAACCTGTTTAGGGGCCCATAGAATTGGACCCCTGGTCCAATGTTCTTGAAACTTGGTGGGTATCTTGGGGAGAGGATCCATCAGCTATCCTGTGAGTTTCGAGCCTCTCCCTCAAACCCCTCCTCCAGCCCCCAGAATATACCCTATGTTTTCACCATTGACTTCAATGGCCCATAGGATATAATGGAGCTGAAATTGACATTCAGCTGCCTGAAAGACTCTCCGGGACGCCGGCTGGGGGCGGGGCTTGGCTCCTGAGCTCCCGGAGCTGTGCTCCGGTGCGCTCCCCCCCGAAAAGACCCCTGACTAAATAAAACATATAAAATACACTAAATAAAATGCACTAAACAAAACAATACATAAAATATAGTAAGTAAACTTCCCAAATTATAAAATGATTTAAGAAAATCTCTGACAGTTAGAATGTATCAACGCACAAGCAGGGTAGGATGCATCGATTCTGGAGGCACCGCTGGAGCATAATTCACTAGCTGGTTGGTGGATCAAAGTCACCCAAGCCCCCCCCCCCATGGCCTCGCATGCCCTGTGGAACCTAAGGAGGTCATTGTCGGAGTGGATATGGGGACAGTGGGAGCATTGTGGCCGTGCTTAATGTGTCACAGGGGTTAAGTTAATTCATGGAAAGCTTAAGGAAGATTTAAGTGGTCTGTGAGCAGGATGAGTGTCCGGTGCCCAGAGGTAAATTTCAGTCCTGCTGAAGTAAATCCCATCCTTAAATCTATTTGTTCACACGCCTTTGGGATCAAGGCCAAGGTAAGGGGGGCAGCAGCAATCACGGCCTGTCAGATCAAATGGATGGCATTAGCCAAAGGCCAGGGCAAAATCCAACCGCATCCAAATGTATAGTTGCACAAGAAGAAGAAGAAGAAGAAGAAGAAGAAGAAGAAGAAGAAGAAGAAGAAGAAGAAGAAGAAGAAGACAAGGAGGAGGAGGAGGAGGAGGAGATTGAATTTATACCTCACCCTTCACTGCCCAGAGGCGTCTCAGAGCGGTTTACAACAGACACCCTGTGAGGTAGGTGGGGCTGAGAGAGCTCTGACAGAAACTGCTCTTTTTCAAGAACAGCCGTGCCAGAGCTTGTGACTGACCCAAGGTCACTTCAGCAGGTGCAAGTGAAGGAGTGGGGAATCAAACCCGGTTCTCCCAGATTAGAGTCCGCGCACTTAACCACTACACCAAACTGGTTCTAATCATGGCCTGTCAAATCAAATGGATTGCTTTAGCCAAAGGCCAGGGCAAAATCCAACCGCATCCAAAACGTACAGTTGCACAAAAGTCATTTGCACTGTGCCCACGTGAAAAGGAGTCCTGCTCTTTTCCACACTCTTCTGCCAGTGAGAGGACCCGGATCCGGCACATGCAATGGAAGTCTGCTTCTGAGTAGGTCTGTGATCTCTCCCCTCCGGTCTTCCAGATGCACCATTCGTGGTACTCCATTGTAAGGAGGGTTGCTGGACCCCCAGTGGAGTTGGGGGCCCCCCACCTCCATACCCCACACCATTCTGCCACCAATCAGCTGGCTCTTATGGGGGGACTTACACGGGAAAAAAGGGAGGCCCAGTCGACATTGCAGCAATGTGTCTATGTCGCCTCTAACGGGACCCAGAAGTGATGTCATCAGGTTGGTGACGTCGGGCCGATGCTGTGGTATTTGGGCAACAACTCTATGGTAGAAGCCATATTTAGTGTAGAATTTTTGCCCAAGTACCCCCCAAAAAATCCAAAAGCATTTTTGCCCTGATGCTGCTGTGTGATGACACCACTTCCTGGTCATGTCGGAAGTGACAAGACACGTTGGGCCTTCCTCCCACCTCTGGTAAGTCCCTCCCATCCCCGGCCAGTTGCCGAGAAGGACCAACACGTAAGTGTTAATTTTGTACGGTAAATGTAGGAAGGACCAGAGGAAGCTATGAGAACTCATCATGGTCTTTTTGTTCCCTTCGAAGGCCCTTTGAGCTGCCCTCATGTTTATCTCTCCACTCATGTCGGGAGGTTCTGTTGATCAGGTCTGAGCTCAGAGAAGGGAAGTAGATTCACCTAACAGGCATCACCCTTTCTTACAGCCCAGGGAAATCTCAATCATCACGTTGGGGTCAGGAAGCAATTTTCTCCAGGCTGGTTTGGCTGGGGATCTTGGAGGGTTTTTTGCCATCTTTTGGGCATGGAACAGGGGTCATTGGAGGTAGGGGGGAGGAATTTGTGAATTCCCTGCATTGTGCAGGGGGTTGGACTAGATGGCCCTGGAGGTCCCTTCCTACTCTATGGTACTGTGATCTGGATTAGAGCTGTGAAGGCCTGGGGAATTTTTTATTTTTGTTTTTTGCGGGGGAGGGAAGTCTTTCCCCAATGTCTTTTTTCATTTTTTCCCCAGTGGAAAAATTGGAAAACTTAGAGGACCACTGAAAAACTCCTATGAAATAGAAGAAGAAGAAGAAATTGGATTTGTACCCCACCCTTCACTACCCGAAGCAGTCTCAGAGCATCTTATAAGTCTCCTTCCCTTCCTCTCCCCACAACAGACAGCCTGTTTGTGGGGAGATAGGTGGGCTGAGAGAACTCTTTCCAGAACTGCTTGTGAGAGAACAGCTCTGAGAGAACTTGCAACTGACCCAAGGTCACACCAGCAGCTGCATGTGGAGGAGTGGGGAATGAAACCCGGTTCTCCCAGGTTAGAGCCCGCGCTCTTAGCCACTACACCAAACTGGCTCTCGGCAGATAATTAGGCTGTGTGGCAGAATGGTCCTGCCTGCTGCCACCTGGAGGCCCTATTCCTCCATGTCCTCTAAGGTTTTCCCAGCACCAGGAAGGGCTTTTTTCTCTCTCTGATAAACTACTGCCACCGCCTGACCTTTGTAGGAATTGCCCACTGGGAGAGCCAGGACTGTACCACTGAAGCAGGAGGGGAGACGCATGTCACGTTTCACAGAAAGCAATGTTTTTCATTAAATGCGACTTCCACCATTTCTGCTCAACTTCTGTCCTAAGTTGATATTTCTACATTTATGCTGATTAATGAACAAGGTTAGAGTCTGACAGAACTGATTTTTCAGGAAACTATATACATGTAATGGGAGAGACCATGGCTCAGTGGTAGAGCATCTGCTCGGCACGCAGAAGGTCCCAGGTTCAATCCCCAGCATCTCCAATTAAAAGATCAGGTTGTAGGTGAAAATGGAAGACTTCTGCTTGAGACCTCAGTGGGCCACTGCCAGTCTGAGTAGACAGTACAGACCTTGATGGACCAATGGTCTGATTCAGTATAAGGCAGATTCATGCATCCATGTAATAAAGGCTTTGGTACTGACCTGTAAGGCCTTGAGCAGTCAGGGGCTGAGATACCTACATGATCGCCTCTTCCATTATATCCCCAGGAAAGCATTATGTTCCTTAGACAGCAATCTGCTGGTGGTCCCTGGCCCTAAAGAAATCTGGCTGTCCTCGATGTCAAGTACCATTGGGGCCCTGCAGATTCTGATGCAATTCTGCAGAGCCTGCAAGGCAGAGATTTTCCACCAGGCTTTTGGTTGAGGACAGTGACAGTTCCATCTTGGCTGGCACTCTTCTATGTTCCCTGCTGTTTACATCTACCTCACCCTCTTTCCCCCGTCTGCAAAGTAGCTGGCAGTTGGAACTGGGATTGGGTTAATCATTTGCCATCTGATTCTTGAAATGTTTTATTAATGTTCTAAGTGACTTTATCTTGTTTTGTTTGAAGGCTTCTGTACATCGCCCAGAGCCCTGCTATGGCAGGGGTTGGGCGATTCGATGATGATAGTGGTGGTGGTGATGGTGATAATGATGATGGTGGTGGTGATGATGGTGGTGGTGATGATGATGGTGGTGGTAGTGATGGTGATGATGATGATGGTGGTACATGTTGATGCTCGTAGATGGTGTTAAATGATGGCGGTGATGATGGTGGCGGTTGGTGGTGATGATGGTGGTGGTGGTGATGATGATGACGGTGGTGGTGATGATGATGGCGATGATGGTGGTGATGATGATGTGTGGTGGTGATGATGGTGGTGATGATGATGATGGTGGTGATGGTGGTGGTAGTGATGGTAATGATGATGATGGGTACGTTTGAGCTCCTAAATGGTGTTAAATGGTGAACAAATAATTTGTTTTGTTTTTTCAGAGTTTTCTCGTGGCAGATAAAAGGTTGCCTAAGTTCAGCCGCATGGTGAGTGAATTTACGGTGATGAACCTACTACCTGATAAGAAAGCCACCCTAATTCTGACAGTGGAGAAAACTGGGAAAGGTCTCAGGTCCCCCAGTTTCCATCATTCGGCTCCCAACCTTTCAGAGATGACCAAGGAAGAGGCCCCGATCTGTGCTGAGAAGGTCCTCAGAGAAGGAGCTCCCTCTCCCAAAGCTTTTTATGCCACAGAGGCACAAAGCATGGAGAATCTTACGCCGAATAGACCAGGGAAACTGGCTCCTCTAGGGAGTTGCTTGGAAGCTAAAGAAGCCCAGCTCCAGAAGATAATGAGCTTCAAGAGAGATGCCCAACTGGCGGCCTCCAAACTGCCCAGTGTTGGCTCTATCAGCAGTGAGCCCCATGTGAAAAGGGTGAAGAACCTGCCTCAAGTAGAGGTGGAAAACCGCCACAAAATCAAGACGGCTGAGAAAGCCACGTTGGAGCACCAGGATCAGAATTGTTCATCCAAGGTTCCTAAGCCCACCTGTGAGGTTCAGATCATCTTGCCTACAGAGGGAGAGCCCAAACCTCCAAAGAATCCCACAGCCATTGGTTCCCCCATCCCGTGTCATAAACCTATAATCTCTCAGAACTTCCCAGCTCCTGATTCCCAAGAGCCTGCAAAGATGGTAGACAGCAGTTCTCCGGGAAATGGCAGACACCGCTTTAGACTGAAGCAGATGAGAGAACAGGAGAGCCTAGGCCAAACGAAACCCGTGAAGACCATGGGATATGGTGCAGAGGAAGGGAAGCAGAAGTTGGTGCATCAGCGAGCCCAAAAGACTCTCGATGATGCCAGCAAGTTACTTGAAAACATAGCCCAAAAGCATAGGGGGCGGGAGGAGGAGTTAGATGAGATAGACAAAGAGCTTCTCATGAGGATCCAGTCTTCACGAAGGATGGCGCTAGGTGATATCACCCAGGTGGATGAAGACTGAAGCTGGACCTTACCTTCTGCCCCGACTATAATCTTTTCGGGCGCAGTACCGAATATTCGTGGGAGGAAGGCAGGATGGTATATAGCCAATCTCGTCATATCTTGTCAGACGAGAGCCAGCCTGGTGTAGTGGTGAGGAATGGTGGACTCCAATCTGGAGCACTGGGTTTGATTCCCCACCCCTCCCCATGAAGCCTGCTGGGTGGCCTAGGGCCAGTCACAGTTCTCTCTCAGCCCCACCTACCTCACAAGGTGCTTGTTGTGGGGAGAGTGATTGTAAGCCACTTTCTCTACTTGACTCCTCCAAGCAGAGAAAACTGGGGTGTAAAAACCTACTCTTCTTCTTCATGTTGGAAGCTAAGTGAGGTCAGTGCTTGGATGGGAGACCAACAAGGAGAAGTCTGCAGAGGAAGATCATGGTGAACCCCCGCAGCATCCCACTTGCTATTGGAAGCCCCTTGCTCGTTGCGACCTGATGGCTCTCAGAAATGTCTACCAAAACATTAAGACCCAGTTACCATAATGTACACAGTAAGGGGCATTATCGCCTCTGTTCCCCATAGTCATTTTGCTCATCAGTAGCAGAACAATATACAATAAATAGATTTTGTCCACTGTGTTATGAATTCTGTTGATGGTATTTTGATGTCCTCCATGCCTTTTGGCAACCTGCCTGCTCATCTTGTTCTGGGGTCAGTTCTCTGCCCAAGTGACCAAACAATTGCATGAGGGACCGAATTACTAGCAGGCACTAGATGGGGTAAAGCATGTCATCACCTCCCAAACTGGGTCCAGGGGGGCTGCAGAGTCTGTCTTAAATCAGAATGGAGAAGGGGGCAAGGTCCCTTTCTTCTGCTGCTGATGCTCCTGGGGGTCCCTCACTTTGGAATCACTGGACGGCCGGGGAGAAGAAAACCTAAGGATTCCATTTCCCAGTTGGAGACAGGGGCTCTCCCGATTTTTGGGCCTCTTCCATGCCACCGGCCAGCTGGCTGGTGGGGAAATCCCACCCCAAACGTGACATCATCACATTGGTGATGCTCTGGGTTTTTTTGTGTGCAAAACTCTATGGTAACCATAGAGTTTTGCCCCAAACACCAGAGTGTCACTACACGGCATCACCGTGATGACATCACTTCTGTGTGACATCACTATTTCACACCTGTCGCATGCTCCCCCCCCCCACTCCCAGAAAATCCCTCCTTCACTGCTGGGTCGATCCGATTTGGCAACTCTAAGAAAACCCCACCCACTTTCTAAAAACACTTGGTGGGCACCAGGAAAAGTATTTGTGGGTGGCATGGTTCCCACGGGCACCATATTGGAGGCCCCTGTTCTAGATGTAGCTTTCCTGATCTCCATCCAGTTGAGATGGAATTCTCAGGCATTGTTTCACTCCCATAAGGGACAGTCCCTCCTAGACTTCTGGCAAAGTATTCCCACTCTGCGGACAATTATACGAGAGCCTGTTTGGTGTAGTGGTTAAGTGTGCAGACTCTAATCTGGGAGAACTGGGTTTGATTCCCCACTCCTCCACTTGCAGCTGCTGGATAACCTTGGGCAAGCCCATAGTTCTGTCAGAGCTGTTCTCTCAAGGACAGTTCTGGAAAGAGCTCTCTCAGCCCCACCTACCTCACAGGGTGTTTGTTGTGGGGAGGGGAAGGGAAAGGAGTTTGGAAACCTCTCTGAGACTCCGAGCGAAGAGCGGGGTATAAATCCAATCTCCTCCTCCTTCTTACTCATTTGTTATGGGCTCTCTCCAAGGAGTTCAGCTCAGGTGAACACATGACACTTCCTTCTATGGAATCGGATCAGCACTCCATACAAGTCAGTATTACCTACTCAGACCAGCAGTGGCTCTCCAGGGTCCCAGCAGAGGTCTTTCACATCACCTAGTGCCTGGTCCTTTTTAACTGGAAGTGCTGGGGATTGAACCTGGGACCTTCTGCATTGCCAAGCAGAGGCTCCACCACTAAGCCACAGCCCCATCCCTGACAGATTTCCCTTGCCTCCCCTGGCTTCTTCCATGCCCTCCCCAAAGCTGCTGTTGAAAGTCCCAGGGCCTGTTGGAACATCATGGAAGGCGCCATGGGTAGGGGAGTAGCAGATTCAGGGGGACATCCATCAGAAGGAAAGTGAATGCAATCTTGAGGTGTATCGACAGAGGCACAATGTCCAGATCATATGTCATATGGACACTTATGTCATATGATGTCATATGGACACAGTGTCCCCTTCGACACTGCATTGGTCAGGCCGCCCCTGGAGTATGGTGTGCAGTTCTGGAGGCCTCACTTCACAAAGGGTGTGGACAGAATGGAGCGCGTGCAGAGGAGAGCGATGAGGATGAGGCTTACATCAAGCCCTGTGAGGAAAGGGTGAGGGACTTGGGAATGTTCAGTCTGGAGAAGAGGAGGTTGAGGGGGGACGTGATTGCTCTCTTGAAGTCTTCAAAGGGCTGTCACTTAAGAGGAGGGCAGGGAGCTGTTCCTGTTGGCGGCAGAGGAGAGGACTCGAAACAATGGGTTTAAATTAAGGGCGGGAAGGTACTGGATGGATATTAGGAAAAAACTTTTTTCCAGTCAGAGTTGTTCAGCACTAGAATCAGCTGCCTGAGGAGGTGGTGAGCTCCCCCTCCCCGTCAGTCTTCAAGCAGTGGCTGGACAAACCCTTGTTAGGGACTCTCTAGGCTGAAGAGGACCTAAAGAGCCTCTTGCTCAGGGTGAAAGAGGAGAGTGCAAAAGTGGGCTTGAAGCTCAACATCAAAAAAACTAAGATCATGGCATCTGGCCCCATCACTCCTTGGCAAATAGAAGGGGAAGTCGTAGAAGTAGTGACAGACTTCACGTTCCTAAGATCCCAGATCACTGCAGATGGTGACTGCAGCCATGAAATTAAAAGACGCCTGCTCCTTGGGAGGAAAGCGATGGCAAACCTAAACAGCATGATAAAAAGCAGAGACGTCACCTTGCCAACAAAAGTCCGCATGGTCAAACGCAATGGTATTCCCCGTAGTAATGTATGGCTGCAAGAGTTGGACTATAAGGAAGGCCGAGCGCCGAAGAATAGATTCTTTTGAACTATGGTGCTGGAGAAGACTCTTGAGAGTCCCTTGGACTGCAAGGAGATCAAATCAGTCAATCCTCAAATAAATCAACCCTGACTGTTCCCTGGAAGGCCAGATCCTGAAGCTGAAGCTCAAATACTTTGGCCATCAAACGAGAAGGGAGCATTCACTGGAGAAGACCCTGATGCTGGGAAAGATTGAAGGTCAAAGAAGAAGGGGATGGCAAAGGATGAGATGGTTAGACAGTGTCATCGATGCAACGAACATGAAATTGAGCAAACTTCAGCGGACAGCGGAAGACAGGAGGGCCTGTCGTGATCTGGTCCACGGGGTCGCGAAGAGTCGGACTCGACTGTGCGACTGAACAACAACAACAGGCTGATCCTATATTAAGCAGGGGGTTGGACTAGATGGCCTCCATGGCCCCTTCCAACTCTGTGTTTTTAATTATTCTATTCTATGGTTCTCTTCCCCCCCATGCAAGAGTACTTTGGAATCTAACCCCTTCCCTTCTGTGATTTTCCATTTTCCCCAATGAAGAAGTTGTCCTGAAAACGGATTGAAAACCAAGTGAGCATTAAATCCTGGTCGGCCTCCATCATCATTTCTTTGTGTCTCAGGAGAGTTGATCTTTCCTCCCCTGCCTCCTGCAGGCAATACAACTCACTTCCCCCAATTTGGGATGCCCTCTGGAAGCCATCAGCCCAGCCGGCTCAGCCATTTGCCTCAGCCAACCTAACAGACCCGGAGTCTCCACCAACGACTTTCAACTGAACAGCCCGCTCAGATTTACAGATCCGTGAAACTCTTCCCAGCTGAAGCAAAAAAAGGAGAGAGGCACTTTCCACTCACAGCGGCACAATCCAGGCACAATCCCCCCACAACATCACTGAAAGGCTGGCTAAAAATAGCTCCCAAAGAACAGTAAACAATGTCTTCAGGTTAGAAAAGGGGGCCAGTTGATGTTCATTACTCATTTTGCCAGCTGATCTATCATAGAAAAATGGCTTTTTTCCTGCCCAAAGTAAACCACTCTTTGGAACAATATCTCCAAGGACAAGCTCCGCAGCTGATGTCACTTAGCAGCCAAATTGTAATCGGCTGCGGCGGCTGCAGAGGGAGGTTTGGAATGCTCCGAGGGTTGCCAGCTCTGGGTTGGGAAATTCCTGGAGATTTGGGGCTAGAGCCTGGGGAGGGGGCAGGGTTTGGGTAGAGGAAGAGACCTCAGCTGGGCATGATGCCACAGAATCCTAGAATCGCAGAGCTGGAAGGGACCACAGAGGCCATCTAGTCCAACCCCCTGCTCAATGCAGGACCAGCCTAGAGCATCCCTGACAAGGGTTTGTCCAGCTGCTGCTCAATGGCTGTGTTCAGACTGGCAATTTGCCCTGAGAGAGGGGCATTTCAGCAATGTTTCACAAGTGGATTAAAGGGGGCGTTCACACAGGCACATCTGTCCGGCGTTCCCCAGCCGTACTCAACCCGTCTTGTAACGCTTCGTTCCCGAGTTTAAAAGATACCTGCTAAAAGTGGTATCAAACCCCAGAAAGTGTGTCTATCCCGCGTATATCCTGCACCAACACAGTGTGAACGCTAAAATCCGCAATTTTGATTGTGTGCTCATGCGCATATGCGCTCACGCACATAAGTGCTCATGCGCATAAGCACATATCTCCAGATTAGCAAAACAGAAAGCCGCACCTTACAGCCGTGCCTTTGGGCCAACAGTGTGAATGCTCCCTCATGCCTCCTCCTTGGTGTGCTCCCACACCAGTCAGTGCAGTGTGACTGGGAAAAACCGGAACAGTTTGTTCTAGGGCTTTTTTTTGCCACGACTCCCTCCCGCTTCAAACTGCCAGTCTGAACTCGGCCAAAGACTGCCAGGGAGGGGGGCTCACCCACCTCCCCAGGCAGCTGATTCCACTGAAGCTACCTTTCAAAGCATCCGTTGTCTCCGGGGGGAACTGATCTCCGTTGTCTGGAGCCCAGTTGTAATTCTGGGAGGTCTTTAGTCCTCACCTGGAGGTTGCACAACCAAAAGCTGCCGAAATCAATGAGGTGAGACGCCGAAAAGGGGCTGCCTGCCCAAGACTCCCACCAAATGTTCAAGTGTGCAACCATCCATAACACCAGGAACCCTATCATGGCTGTTATAACATAGTTATCAATTGTAATGACACTATCATACAAAACTGACAAGATACAAATTTGTCAATAGACCAAGTAGTGCATGCAAAACAGAGTAATCGTGATAAGGAGCAGTCACAGTAACAATGTGGAAACTAGGGCCTGCTCTGCATCCAGCATTTGCTCTGCTGTCTTACCAAACCCACACTGGAACAGAAATCCCCGTCTACATTGCACACCACTTTCGCCTTGACTGAGTGTCACATTTTATCGCAGTGTCCAGACTGCATGCCGCTTTCACTTCGTTTGATCTCCGGTTTAATGGGGGCGGTCTGCATAGATTTATGGCTGTTTTATGGCCATTCAGGGGTGACTCTGCAGTCAGTACAGTGTTCGCCCGGGATAGGCGAATGTGGTTTTGAAGTGCATCTTTTTCTGTTCCAGTGTGGGTTTGGTAAAACAACTGAGCAAATGCGAAATGCAGATTGGCCCAAAGATTCATAGTAGCCGGTAACAGCAATAATTGCCCATAACAGCAAAACAAGGTCCCGGTACAACTCCCTTGTTTCTTAAGTTCTCTTCCTCGGCTGCTGTAAACCTCTATTATAGAACAAAAGTTCTGTATTGCATGCAATAATGCAAGGGCTTTTACAATCTCCCTCAGGAGTGACCTTGTTGTAAGCCTCCTGGTCTTCCGTCTGGGATGATACAATCAGTAAGGAACAAATACCCCACAGTCACTGCGGCACAGCCTGCTACCAGTTCAACAGTGGAATGTTCTCCTGCATCCTGAGGGAGACTGTAAAAGCCTTTGCACCATTGCATTCAATACAGCACTGGGAGCAAGCATAGCGCAGGGAAAATCGGTCTGAAGAAGAAAATTTTCACATGAGGTTTCAGCAAGTATGGGAAAGGGGTTAAAACTCTAGTACTGGGTTGGAGACATACTTTTTCTGGAGTAACCTGTGATTCCATCTAATGTGCATACCTATATTCAGGGCTCTTTTTGTAGCAGGAACTCCTTTGCGTATTAGGCGACACACCCCTGATGTAGCCAATCCTCCAAGAGCTTACAGAGCTCTTCTTACAGGGGCTACTGTAAGCTCTTGGAGGATTGGCTACATTAGGGGTGTGTCGCCTAATATGCAAAGGAGTTCCTGCTACAAAAAGAGGCCTGCCTATATTATATACTTTCCCCAGTCACTTCCTTCACGTATTGCATTTTCAGTGGACACTTTTGAAATGCTAGGTATGCACAGGAGGTTCTGCAATTATGGGAAAGTGGTTAAAACTCCAGTTCTGGGTTGAAGACATACTTTTTCTGGTGTCACCTGTGATCTAGTGTGCATACCTATAGAATACAGTCTCCCCAGTCACTTCCTTCACATATTGCATTTTTTGGTGAACACTAGTTGTGAGCTTCCCCCAAACATAATGTATGAAGTGGGTTTTACTTCTGTATTTTTCTGACCCTCTTTACAACTGTATTTTTCTACCTTTTGAACCTGGCCCTTAACACGGCAAATCAGGTCGGACTTCCCACACCACATCAGTTTGAAATAAGTTTCCCCCAAAGGTGCCGATTATGTTTCTAACCAGTAGAAAATATGGCTAGAAAACAGCTGCAGGAACGGTGAACTTCAAAGTGTTATTGGGAGACTTTGCCACCAGATGGCCCATGAGCGTCATGAATAAAATTGCAGACGGGAGGTATCGGGTAGATTTGTCGGCTGTCTTTCCCAGGTTTCCAGAACAGCTCTTGCGTCTTCTACATTTACCAGTTCAGGTAGAGATGCAAAGAGCTGGCTGAGGAATAATGGAAATACTAATGATATGTCATTGAGATCAACAGTCTCCTTAAAAAAAACCCAAACCATTCATACCACACAAAAAACAACACTGAAAACTCACCGTTTGCTTTCCGACAAGTCACGGTTTCTCAGTCCAGCTTCCTAACGAAATAGCTATCGACATCAAAACGAGGTGGTGAGCCCTGAACTTGTTGGAAGAAGGGGAGCAGATGAATTTAATGAATACTGAGTGGATAATAAGGCACAGAATTAAGTTGTGAGTGATTGCACTCATGACTGTCCCCATCTTATGGTCAAGCAGCACTGAAAGAGCCAAGAGGTGTGTGGGGAAAGGTTGCCAACTTTGGACTGAGAGATTTCTGGAGGTTTGGGGGTTTGGAGAGAGAGAAGAAGAAGGGATTGGATTTATACCCCGCCCTTCACTACCCAAAGGAGTCTCAGAGCGGCTTACAAACTCCTTTCCCTTCCCCTCCCCACAACAGAGGCCCTGTGAGGTAGGTGGGGCTGAGAGAACTCTGACAGAAACTGCTCTTTTCCAAGGACAGCTGTGCCAGAACTATGGTTTGCTCAAGGTCATCCAGCTGGTGCAATTGGAGCAGTGGGGAATCAAACCTGGTTCTCCCAGATTAGAGTCCGCGCACTTCACCACTACACCAAACTGGCTCTCCTCAGCTGGATAGAATTCGATAAGAGTGCACCCTCCAAAGCAGTCATTCCCCCAGACTCCCCAGAGAACTGATCTCTGTAGTCTTGTAATTCCAGGTGATCTCCAGGCCCTGTCTGGAGGCTGGCAACCCCAGTGTGGGAGATGCTTTCCACCTGCAATGTTAAACAAGTTGTTCAGTTGGAGTACCACCAGGATCCCAGCAGCAGTCCAGCAAACGTTTTGGGTATCAAAGCAAATGTTTCTCAAAGAGGTGGCGAGCTCCCCCCTCCCCGGCAGTCTTGAAGCAGCGGCTGGATGAACACTTCTGGGGGACGCTCTAGGCTGACCTTGTCTTGAGCAGGGGGTTGGACTAGATGACCTACAGGGCCCCTTCTGACTCCGTGATTCTATTAGAGATGCCCCATGTTGTATACTAAGATGTAAAAGATGGCCACGGCCGGCTAGCTGGGCCATGCTGTCAGGCAGACCCTCAGACCTTCGGTCCTAAAGACGATAGCCACCCCAGATCCTAGGGCACGCCAGTGGGCTCGCCCGGATCCAACAGGCAACTGATTGGAACTAAGACGTAAATAGAGCCAATTACGGGTGATGGGTGTGCATATAAACTGGGCCCGGCCCGGCTAAAAGCGTGCTTCGTTCTGCTATGTAATCAATAAAACGTTTGCTGATTTCACCATGCTGAGTCTCCGACCTCAGTACTTTTCACCCCATTTGCCTCTTATAGTTTTCAGACTAAAGATCTGACTGTTTTCGTCACCCTCGGGTTTAGGATTAACAACTCTGCGTTAGGAAATTTTTTTGGAGATTTGGGGATGGAGCCTGGGGAAGGTGAGGTCTGTGGAGGGGAGGGGAAAACCTCAGTGGGTATGAAGTAGGGATACCAGACCCCCCCCCACCACTGGCCAGCAGACCAGCGGGGGGAATTACCCTCCCCGAAAATGGAGGAACACAGAAAATTAATCCGACATGCTTAAATGACCTGGAAGTAATATAGGCATGTTGAGGAAGTCAGTGGGTGACACTCTGGTTTTTAGACAAAACAATATGGTAGAAGCTAATTCTACGAATAGAGGTTTTGCCCCAAAGTGTCACCCCCTGATGCTCTTGACGTGCCTATGACCCTTCCAGGTCACGTAGGCATGTTGCATTAAATTCTGGTGTTCCTCCACGCTCCTAATAAGTGTATCCCTCATCCCGCACTGGTTGCTCTGAGGGACCTGGCAACACTCGGATGATACTACACAGCAGGGCTTTTTTTTGTAGAAATAATACACCCAACAGCAGAAACCCATTAGCATATTAGGTCACACCCTGATAGCACAGCTCAGCCTATTAGGCCACACCCCATGCTGCCAGAAGTGTGGTCATCCAGCCACACCCACCTTTTGCTTCTTATTCTGTTTACCTTGTTCGTTGTCAAAACCCAGGGCTTTTTTTGTAGCCGGAACTCCTTTGCATGTTAGGCCACACACCCCTCATGTAGCCAATCCTCATGAGTTTCTGTTGTTGGGTGTGGCCTATTATGCTAATGAGTTCCTGCTGGACGTGGCCAACTCGGGAGCCAACCGGAACTCCGTTCCTGTGCGTTCCTGCCCAAAAATAGCCCTGCTATAGAGTCCACCCTTCAAAGAAGCCATTTTCCCCAAGGGGAACTTATCTCTGTAAACATTCACAAATCAGCCAGTGATGTCATCTTGCCGATGATGTTGCATGGTGTCATTCTAGTTTTTTGGAAAAAACTCTATGGGTCGAGCCTGAATTCACAATAGAGTTTTGCCCACAGACTAAAGCACAGCTGCGCAATGATGTCACTTCTGAGTGGTGTCATCGTGCCACGTTTCAGAGCATTTGCAGGCGGGGTTTCCCACCGCCCGGACTGGGATCTGGCAACCTTAGTGCATATGGAACAGAAAAATTGGTGAAATAACACTCTCAGTGCAGTTGGAAGGGGCCATACAAGCCATCTAGTCCAACCCCCTGCTCAGTGCCGGATCAGCCGAGAGCATCCCTGCCAAGTGTCTGTCCAGCCGCTGCTTAAAGATTGCCAGGGAGGGGGAGCTCACACCACCTCCCTAGGCAGCTGATATCACCGTTGCACAACTCTTACTGTATTTTTCCCCCTCTAAGATCCAGCCAGTACCTTCCTGCCCTTAATTTAAACCCATGAGTCCTCTCCTCTGCTGCCAATAGGAACAGCTCCCTGCCCGCCTCTAAGTGACAGCCTGTCAGGCACTTCAGAAAGTCAGTCAAACACCAGGCTTCAGAAGAAGATAGCGTTTATTCGAGCAGCAATTCTAAAGGCACACTAACATTCTATTGTCAGGAATAAAGCACACAAAGGAACATCTACGGATATACCCCACTGAGCTAACCCTCCCCCCCTTAGCATCTACCAATGGCTACAAAGCCCGCGCGCGGGAACTAGGTGCAAAAGTTGTTTAAGCCCTAAAGGGGCCCAGCTGTCCACACCGGAGAAATCGAAACCGTAGGACAAGGCCCCTTGGTTCAGATAGGAGATAGCCCAGGCTGGGAATCACACTGTAACCTAGGCAACCTACCCACCTCCCACATTCCAAGCATGAGAAGTTACAGACCTTCTCACCCTCCTTCCCTCCCTCATAACTTATGGCAGGATCACCTGAAACAGCCCTTCAAAGACTTCAAGAGAGCCATCTCGCCCCTCAGCCTCCTCTTCTCCAGACTGAACATTCCCAGGTTCCTCGGCCTTTCCTCACAGGGCTTCTTGGTCTCCAGGCCCCTGATCATCCTCGTCGCTCTCCTCTGCACCCTCTCGATATTGTCCACATCCTGTTTGAAGTGAGGCCTCCAGAACTGCACACAAGACTCCAGGGGTGGCCTGACCAATGCAGTGTACGGCGGGACTATGACATCTTGCGATTTGGATGCTGTGCCTCTGTTGATGCACATTAGCCTTTTTTTGTCAGCTGACCGTTCTCCTCGCTTTCATAAGAAGAGCCCTGCTGGATCAGACCAATAGTCCTTCTAGTCCAGCATCCTATCTCACATATGTGAGAAATGAAAATGAAGATTTTTATTGATTAAAATGTTAAGCTTGTATCTTGGAAACTTAATACATTTGCTTCATGAATCTATAAGACTAAAAGCCAGATAACCTAAGATTAGAACTGACCATTGGGATAAGGAAGATAGGTCATGTCTAGTCCATCTGGATAGTACCTATTCAGAAACACAATGGTCAGCATAGAGACATGTTTGCTATTCTTGATTTGCTTGCAGAGCATAATCAACAGAAAAATGGAAAGTTGGTTCTGTCGAGCAAACATTTCGAAAGAAGACAGACCTAAGGATAGAATATCCCGTCGTCTGACAGGCCAATAACAGGAAGACATGACACAAGAATGACCAGGCTCATCCGAGAGTGACATTTGCAGTAGATGGTGGGAAAATGTCAGGGAAAGACTGGGAAGATTAATAACTTTTTTTAGGAGAAAGTAAACAGATTTTAGCATATTTAGAGGAGTGGACTAATTAGGAAAAGAGGAAGAGTAATCAGAGGCGTGTTGTCACGGGGTCCTAAAGGCGAGACGTGATTTGAGAATGTGAGCCACGTACTCCAGCCTATGGGGACTGGCCAGGGCGTTTCTTATTTTCCAAAGCGTCGGGGAAGGAAGTATAAAACTGCCTGCTTTCAAATACAAGGTGTGGTCAGTTCATCTGGATTGATCACCCACGCTTGCAAGAGTGTATTATTCCAATAAAATATTCTGCTTCACTGAAAGAGATCTATCTTCAGACGTTCTTTTTTTGGGGTAAAGAACAAACTACATTTCTGACACATAGTAGCCAACCGATTCCTCTGGATGGCCCACAACAGGGCATAGTAGCTGAGGTCTTCCCCTGATGTTGCCTCCTCCTGGCTCTAGGATTCAAAGGCTTAGTGGAGGTTCAATGGCAGGTAGCCATTGATACTTATCCTCCATGAATCTATCGAATCCCATTTTAGAGCCATTCATTCCTGTGGCCATCATGACATCCTCTGGCAGCGAATCCTAATCACTGTGTAAAGTAGTACTTCCTTTTTACCCATTCTGAACCTACTGCCCACCAGCTTCATTGGATGCCCTTGAGTTCTAGTTTTGGAAAGGGAGAAAAAAATTCTCTTTTGTCAGCTCTCTCCACCCCGTGAATAATTTTATAAACTTCTGTCTTGTCCCCCTCTTAGTTGCCCCTTTTTCCTCACAGGGAAAGTGCTCCAATGTCCTGCCCTCGGCAGCTGCTCCATTATGGCATTCTGATGTGACTTGTCCCTGCCACTTCTATGCCACATATGTTATTTTACGCACCATTTGCAAACACATCTGACATAAAAGTGTTTAAATTACATTGATTGTAATGGGGTGTCATGATCTGGGCTGTGCCACCGGAGGCCTAGTAGGCCCAGGGAGCCTGGCTAGCAGTAGGGGAGGCTGGGCCTACAAACCCCAGAAGGCCTTGGGAAGTTTTGGTGGCAATTTTGGCCAATAGGGAAGAAGAGGGCTGAGGAATAAAAGAACTGGTGCAAGAGGAGAAGCTGTTCTTGTTCCCAGGGAACAGGAGGACCAGAAGGGAGGCTGCTGTGGGGAAGAAGCCCTCATCCTGAGGGAAGTGAGTAGTCTAAGGGACCGTATATTTAGACCTGTTATTATTCCTGCACCTTGTTTGTTTGACCTCCTATAAAATAAACCATTCACTCTGCTTGGTCCTCAATGCTCATTTCGGCTAAAGGGGAGGTCTAAAGGCTTGGGACGGTGCTCTGGGCCTTTTCAGAGATGCCTCGAACCAGAGTGGTGGCAGCATCAGGTGACATCCCACTTGAGCCGTGATATGGGGAAAAAATGCGGTGTGGGGAAACAGAAAGTGGCATGAAAATTGTGGGTTCATTTCATCCGCATCCCCAACAGATTTTTCTTCTAAAAGTTTACATTTGGGGAAAATTCCCAATGAATCTCCAAAGAAGAAGAAGAAGAAGAAGAAGAAGAAGAAGAAGAAGAAGAAGAAGAAGAAGAAGAAGAAGAAGAAGAAGAAGAAGAAGAAGAAGAAGAGACTGGATTTATACTCCACCCTTCACTGCCCAAAGGCATCTCAGAACAGCTTACACTCTCCTTTCCCTTCCCCTCCCCACAACAGACACCCCGTGAGGTAGATGGGGCTGAGAGAGCTCTGACAGAAACTGCTCTTTTTCAAGAACAGCTGTGCCAGAGCTTGTGACTGACCCAAGGTCACATCAGCAGGTGCAAGTGGAGAAGTGGGGAATCAAACCCGGTTCTCCCAGATTAGAGTCCATGTACTTAACCACTATACCAAACTGGCCCTGGGAACAGCCCAACAGTACAGTGTTAACAGTTTTGTAGGTGGAAAATAGTTGGACATGAGAAGAGTACAATAACAAATCCGTACGATAATACCGTAATCACAAAATACTACATGTTGGATCCTACATGTTTTGAGAAGATGAAGCTGAATGGATCTTCATTCTACAGAAATACAGAGTCAATGTTTACCTTCATGGGTCTGGCATAGGTGAGAGAAATGCAGAAATCTTGGGCAAACAGATAGCTGCAGAAATGTAAAGATTACCAAGAGGTATTTCCTACCCCAGGCTATAAAAATAATTTTGTGGGAAATTGGTATCCTTTTATAGATTAGGTAAATAACAATCCCTCTGCGGAATGTAAAATATCCTCAAAATATCTGGAATGTATCTTGTGTTAGGTCTGTTCCTAAAATACATAATGTAAAACTAGGTTTTAGTCTGTGTATGTATACATCTACATAATGTAATTAGGTTATGTTGTTGGTGATATATGATGGTCGAATCAGTTAATAAACATTTTAATTTAAAAAAAATAGGTATTTCATGAGTATCAGGGTGTGAAAGGATTTGGGATGGGAAACATAACAACATATTCCATTCATGATGGAGACACAGTGGCCAGTGGCTTATCGTCTCTGTCTGCCTGCACATTTGACAAACAAAAGACCTGGCATCTGGTCAGAAGATGCTTGAGGCAAGAGCTTAGGTCTGTCCATCCTTTGTCTTTGTGGACTGAGTTTCATTTGGCCTGAGTTTGCTGGTGAGCTTCATTTGATCTGAGTTTTCCCATCCAAAAGGTGGTCCTCCTAGCCTCCCAGGAAGAGCCACTGTTTGAGCCAAGCCTGGCTTTATGAGGGCACTGCTTGTGGAGGTTCAGAGTTTGTTTTGGGGAGTCTCTCTCTTGGGAACAACCACCCCAGGTACTGGGTCTGTGCCATAGAATCCACCCTCCAAAGCAGCCATTTTCCCAAGAGGAACTGATCTCTGTCACCTGGAGATCAACTGTAATTGGTGGGGACCCTAACTCCCAATCCAAACGCAATCAGTATTATAGTAAAGCAGCTGAAACAAGTCAGAGTGTCAACACTAAGAGGTGATAAGAGGCCACCTTTAGGATTGCCAGCCTCCAGGTGTGGCCTGGGGATCTCCTGGAATTACGGCTCATCTCCAGGCTACAGAGGTCAGTCCTCTTGGAGGATGATGAAGAGGAGATTGGATTTATACCCCATCCTTCAGTACCCAAAGGGGTCTCAGAGCGGCTTACAAACTCCCTTCCCTTCCCCACAACAGACACTCTGTGAAGTAGGTGGGGCTGAAAGAGCTCCTTCCAGAACTATCCTTGAGAGAACAGCTGTGACAGAACTATGGTTTGCCCAAGGTCACACCAGCAGCTGTGAGTGGAGGCGTGGGGAATCAAACCCGGTTCTCCCAGATTAGAGTCCGCGCACTTCACCACTACACCAAACTGGCTCTCAATGGCTCCTTTGGAAATGGCTTCTTTGGAGGGTGGAATCTACGGCCTTGTACCCCACTGAGGTCGCTGTCCTCCCCAAGCTCCAGCCCAAATCTCCAGAAGTTTCCCAACCTGGAGTTGGCAACTCTACCCCCATTCCTGACCAGAAGCCAGGCAGACTTGGTAATGCAAGGCCTAGCAGGAAAAATCACAGGTGTAGGAGGCCTAGATTAGAACATAAGAACATAAGAGAAGCCAATGTTGAATCAGGCCAATGCCCCATCTAGTCCAACACTCTGTCACACAGTGGCCAAAAATATACCAGGTGCCATCAGGAGGTCCAGCAGTGGGGCCAGGACATCAGAAGCCCTCCCACTGCTGCCCCCTCCAGCACCAAGAATAGAGGGCATCACCTGCCCCAGACGGAGAGTTCCCATCTATACCCTGTGGCTAATAGCCACTGATGGACTTCTGCTCCATATGTTTATCTAATTCCCTCTTGAAACTCTCCATGCTTGTAGCTGCCACCACCTCCTGTGGCAGTGAATTCCATACGTTAATCACTCTTTGGGTGAAGAAGTACTTCCTTTAATCTGTTCTAACCCGACTGCTCAGCAATTTCATGGAGTGCCCACGAGTTCTTGTATTGTGAGAAAGGGAGAAAAGTACTTCTTTCTCAACCTGCTCAATCCCATTCATAATCTTATAAACCTCAATCATGTCACCCCTCAGCCGTCGTTTCTCCAAGCTAAAGAGCTCCAAGCGTTTTAACCTTTCTTCATAGGGAAAGTGTTCCAACCCTTTTATCATTCTAGTTGCCCTTCTCTGCACTTTTTCCAATGCTATAATATCCTTTTTGAGATGTGGTGCCCAGAACTGTACAGTTTTCCAAATGGGGTCGCATCAATGATTTATACAGGGGCATTAAGATACTGGCTGATTTGTTTTCAATTCCCTTCCTAATAATCCCCAGCATAGTGTTTGCCTTCTTTATTGCAGTTACACACTGTCTAGACATTTTCATTGAGTTATCCACTATGACTCCAAGGTCTTTCTTGGTCAGTCTCAGCCAGTCTCAGTTCAACGTGTATTTATATTTAGGATTTTTGGCTCCAATGTGCATCACTTTGCACTTGGCCACATTGAACCTCATTTGCCACGTTGACACCCACTCACCCATCCTCGACAGATCCCTTTGGAGTGCCTCACAATCCTCCCTGGTTTTCACCACCCTGAACAACTTTGTGTCATCTGCAAATTTAGCCACTTCACTGCTTACTCTCAACTCCAAATCGTTAATAAACAAGTTAAAAAGCATCGGACCGAGTACTGATCCCTGTATTACCCCACTGCTTACCACCCTCACTGAGAAAGTTTCCCATTTATACTCACTCTCTGTTTCCTATTTATAAGCCAGTTTTTGATCCACAAGAGGACTTGTCCTTTTATCCCATGACTATTGAGTTTACTTAGGAGCCTTTGATGAGGAACTGTATCCATGTTGAGTCTGCCTCAATAGTTTCTGTTCATCAATGTGCCTACTAATTCTTTCCTTAATAACAGTTTCCACCAACTTACCTGGTATTGATGTCAGACTGACTAGCCTGTAATTTCCTGGATCTCCCTTGGAGTCCTTTTTAAAGATGGGAGTGACATTAGCTACCTTCCAGTCCTCAAGAATGGAGGCAGATTTTAAAGAAAGATTACATATTTTTGTCAGGAGATCCACAAGTTCACATTTGAGTTCTTTCAGAACTCTTGGATGAATGCCATCCAGGCCTGGTGATTTATTAGTTTTAAAATTGTCCATCAGTCGGAGGACTTCCCCTCTTGTCACCACAATCTGATTCAGGTCTTTCAAACCCCCTCCTGAAATTGGTGATTCTGGAGTGGGCAAGCACTTCTCTTCCACAGTGAAGACAGAGGCAAAAAATGCATTCAGCTTCTCAGCCATTTCCCTATCATCCTTCACTACTCCTTTTACCCCTTGGTCATCCAAGGGCCCCACTGCCTCCCTGGCTGGCTTCCTACTTCTAATGTATTTGAAGAAAGTTTTATTGTTGGCCTTTATGTTTTTTGCCATATGCTCTTCATATTCCCTTTTTGCTTGCCCGATCACAGACTTGCATTTTATTTGCCACAGTCTGTGTTCCCTTTTATCAACCTCACTAAGACTAGCTTTTCACCGCTTAAAGGAATCCTTCTTAAGAACATAAGAACATAAGAGAAGCCAATGTTGAATCAGTCCAATGGCCCATCTAGTCCAACACTCTGTCACACAACGGCCAAAATATACTTCCAGGTGCCATCAGGAGGTCCAGGAGTGGGGCCAGGACACTAGAAGCCCTCCCACTGCTGCTCCCTCCAGCACCAAGAATAGAGTGCATCACCTGCCCCAGACTGAGAGTTCCCATCTATACCCTGTGGCTAATAGCCACTGATGGACTTCTGCTCCATATGTTTATCTAATTCCCTCTTGAAACTTCTTACCTTTTACAGCTTCCATTGCTTTATTTGTTAACAATGCAGTCTTTTTTCTATACCTATTTGTGCCTTTCCTAACCTGCAGTATATATTTTTTCTGAGCTTCTAGGATTGTCTTTTTAAATAGTCTCCAAGCTTCCCCAATGGTTTTGACCTTCTCCACTCTTCCTTTCAATTTATTCCTCACATGTCCCCTCATACCAGAGAAGTTGCCCCTTTCAAAGTTAAAAGTGGTTGCGTCAGTCTTTTTGGGCAACTCCCTATCTGTACAAATGTTAAACTCAATGACATTATGGTCACTGTTTCCAAGCAGTGCAATCACTTTTACATCTCTCACCAGGTCTTGGGTGTTACTTAGGACCAAATCCAGGATCGCCTCTCCCCTGGTAGGATCTGTGACCATCTGTTCCATAGCATAATCATTGAGAGTATCTAAAAACTCAATCTCTTTTTCCCGACTAGAACTCATATTGACCCAATCAATGTATGGGTAGTCATTTTATAATCCTCCTCTGTCTTTTGATCCGGTGGGCGATAACAAACTCCCACTGTTAAGCCTCCTTTTGGACCCACTATTTCAACCCATAGCATTTCCAGAAGCGAATCCAATTTTTTTGCCTTCTCAATCTTACTGGACTGTATACCCTCTCTGACATACAGAGCCACCCCACTTCCAACCCTTCCCCCATCCTTCCGATATAATATATAACCAGGAATCACCGTATCCCACTGATTTTCCTCATCCCACCAAGTTTCTGAAATACCCACAATGTCTATTTCCCCCCTCAACACCAAGCATTCCAACTCCCCGATTTTACCTCAGAGACTATTTGTGTATAAACACTTATAGTTTCCCACGCTTGTTAAGCCTTCCTCTTGCTGCCTCGAGACCTTGCCAGGCAGTTCCTATCATTAGCCACAGTCTCAGTGGACAATTGTAATCCATTTCCTTGTACAAAAGTAATAGCTACCCCTTCATCTCTTTGAGAAGAGCCATCCCGGACCAGAGACTTTTCCTCTCCTGTCGGCTTTCCCCCATTATTCAGTTTAAAAACTGCTCTGCCACCTTTTTGATTTTGAGCGCCAGCAGCCTGGTTCCTTCTCGGGATAAGTGGAGACCGTCCCTTTTGTACAGCTCCCTCTTGTCCCAAAAAGCATCCCCGTGCCTAACAAATTTGAACCCTTCCCCCCTACACCATCGTCTCATCCATGCAAAGATTCAGGCCTATACTCCTGCTGGTTGGCTCAGAGACAAAACCACACTGAAGCACAGCTGCTCTGTTTGAGTGAGATTTACAAGCACGGCTATCATGTGTGTCATGCTTCAGAGAAGGAGATTGGATTTATACCCCATCCTTCACTACCTGAAGGAGTCTTCAGAGCGGCTACAATCCCCTTTCCCTTCCTCTCCCCACGGCAGACACCCTGTGAGGTAGGTGGGACTGAGAGAGCTCTTTCGAGAACTGCTTGTGAGAAAACAGCTCTGAAAGAACTTGTCACCGACCCAAGGTCACGCCAGCAGCTACATGTGGAGAAGTAGGGGATCAAACCCAGTTCTCCCAGATTAGAGTCCACACTCCTAACCACTATACCAAAATGAGCTTTTATTTCCGGGGGTCACGTGTCTGAATTAGAAAATAGCATTACCTTAGATTTTCAAGGGTATAGGCTCCATCAGGCACCTGATGATGGAAAGTATGCTTTGCCTCACAGAAATTTATATCTTGGGACTGACTGCCACTGGAGTATGGGATGCCAACCTCCAGGGGGTAGAAAAGAGTCAACAACAACTGAGATATTTACAAAGAGAAAATCTTTAAAAAAGATAAGATACATAAATTTGAATACTAATACAAATATATTTCTCCACATTCACAGAAGAATAAACATCAAAACACGATTCCACAACGTTGACAAGCACAGCCCAAGAGTCCAGATTTTCAACTGCTCTCCAGCCAACAGCTATCAGTTCCCTTGGAGGAAAATGGCCACTTTGGAGAGGAGAGGAGGAGATTGGATTTATACCCCGCCCTTCACCTGGGAGTCTCAGAGCGGCTTACACTCTCCTTTCCCTCCCCCTCCCCACAACGGACACCCTGTGAGGCAGGTGGGGCTGAGAGAGCTCTGACAGAAACTGCTCTTTTTCAAGAACAGCTCTGACAGAACTGTGGCTTGCCCAAGGTCATCCAGCAGGTGCGAGTGGAGGAGTGGGGAATCAAACCCGGTTCTCCCAGATTAGAGTCCGCGCACTTAGCCACCACACCAAACTGGCTCCCTATGGCATAATGCCTGATGGAAATCCCTCCCCTCGCCAAACCCCACCCTCCTCAGACTTCCCCCCCCTCAAAAAAAAAATCTCCAGGTATTTCCCATCCCAGAGTTGGCAACCTTATACTCCAGGTGGGACCTGGGGATCCCCTAGAATGACAGCTCATCTCCAGACTACAGAGATCAGTCCCCCGGTGAAAATGGGTGCTTTGGAGGGTGGAGACTATGGTGTTGTCCCCCACTGGGGCCCCTGTCCTCCCCAGGCTCCATCCCCAAATCCCCAGGAGTTTCCCCACCTGGATGTGGCAACCCCACCCCCTGCCAGTGGCCAGGGGGGCCCAGCAACCCTAACCCCACCTGAAACTCTTTTTGTGCTTGCAACTGTGGTGATGAGCATGAAGAGGTGACAAAAGCCATGTAAACATCTATGTATGCATCTTCGATTTTCCCACGTGAATGGCTAGCAACACCACAACGGGGAAGAAAAAAAAAATTACCGAATCATGAGTCACGAACAGCAGATCAGCAGTTTCTACAGTAGATCTATCTTTGGGTACCCGTCGCCTTTGAAAAACAACAACAATGGTTCAAGTTAAGTCATCCCACAAGGATTGGTTGTTTTTTTTATACCACATGGGCACTGCAAGTCCCTTTGGCGGTTAAGTTCACCCCCGTCGGATCCCTGCCATCTGTCACATTTCCTTCATCCTGGGAAACCCTCTGGAGTTGGATTATCAGGGGTTCCAGGGAGCGACCCTTCCACTGGCTTCCTACTAAGGCATAAAACATTGGCTTGATGCTGCTATTTACAGAAAAGAAGAGATGGGTATATTCAAAGGCAAGAAGAGAGACAATGAAGACCTGCTTGGAGTTTATGACAATGCACGGACCGCCAAAGATGAGGAAGAAAAGGAGCATCAAAATAACGACAGTATTTGGCCTCCCGGGAGGATGTCCCCGATATCGGCAACAAAGCCCAGTAAGCAAGACGGCAGTGCAGACAGCCAGGAGCGAAGGCAAGATCCAGAAGTTCATGATAAACATTATCCTGGAGGTGAGATTCAGTGGCACACCATAGACGAAGTAAAAAGAAATCTCCATGGCACAGAACATGCCCACCAGGGTCCAAATCGAGAAGGCCAACCTGGTCGAGAGGCATCTGGGCTGACAGCACTGGTACCGGCGTGGAAACAGGACTGACACACACCTGTTCACGCTGACGGCAACCAGGAAGCACAAACTGGCCATACACATTGCAAAGTAGATGGCATACGGGAAAACATAGGAGGGTCTCTGGGAGGCATGAAGAATCAGGGCCATGGCCAGGAATGCCACCGTCCCCAAATCGGCCGCAGCAAGATTCACAACGTACGTGCGGAAAGTGGTTTTTTCCATATAGAAGCGAAACAGCCAGATAATGTACAGGTTCGCCACACAGCCAAATATGCAGGTCAAGATGGAAATGACGTAGAAGCTATAATAAAAGGCTACACCATCCATGGTCCCCTGTGCCGCTTGTAACGAGACAGCAGCTGTCCGGGTAAGCTTTTCCGTACTGGTGTCTGTCTGGAAAGAGGAGATGGGAGGGAATTAGGTCATTCTTTTGGAAGGAGAAAGAGCTGCGGTGGCTCAAGTGGTTAAGACGCTGAACTGCAGGCTGTGGAAGGTCAGTAGTTCAGCAGTTCGAGACCCGAGACTGCCGCATGACGGAGTGAGCTCCCGTCTCTAGTTCCAGCTCCTGCCAACCTAGCTGTTCGAAAGCAAGAAATTGCAAGTAGATAAATAGGTACCACTTCGGTGGGAAGGTAACAGCGCTCCGTGCGCCTTGGTGTTTAGTCATGCCGGCTACATGACCACGGAAACGTCTTCGGACAGCGCTGGCTCTTCGGCTTTGAAACAGAGATGAGCACCGCAACCCTAGAGTCGGATTCGACTGGCTTTTGAACAAGGGAAACCTTTACCTTTACCTTTGGAAGGAGACTCGGAGAACGGTTGACAGTTCCCACTTTACCCTCCTACTTTGTGAGCTCAAACAGTCTAACAAAACATGTACTATATTAGCTGTAAGAACATAAGAGAAGCCAGTGTTGGATCAGGCCAATGGCCCATCCAGTCCAACACTCTGTCACACAGTGGCCAAAAATACCAGGTGCCATCAGGAGGTCCAGCAGTGGGGCCAGGACACTAGAAGCCCTCCCACTGTTGACCCCCTCAAGCACCAAGAACAGAGTGCATCACTTGCCCCAGACTGAGAGTTCCCATCTATACCCTGTGGCTAATAGCCACTGATGGACTTCTGCTCCATATGTTTATCTAATTCCCTCTTGAAGCTGTCTATGCTTGTAGCTGCCACCACCTCCTGTGGCAGTGAATTCCACGTGTTAATCACTCCTTGGGTGAAGGACTTCCTTTTAACCGTTCTAACCCGGCTGCTCAGCAGTTTCATGGAGTGCCCACGAGTTCTTGTATTGTCAATTAAATCCTTTCCAACTCTGTGAATGGGGGGAGGTATTCGTGGATTTCCTGCATTGTGCAGGGGGTTGGACTAGATGACCCTGAAGAAGAGGAAGGAAAAGGAGAAGGAGGAAGAGGAGAAGGAGACGAGGAGGAGGAGATTGGATTTAGACCCCCACCCTTCATTACCTGAAAGAGTCTCAGAGCGGCTTACAATCTCCTTTCCCTTCCGCTCCCCACAACAGACACCTTGTGAGGTTGGTGGGGCTGAGAGAGCTCTTTTGAGAACAGCGCTGAAAGAACTTGTGACTGACCCAAGGTCATACCAGCAGCTGCCTTTGGAGGTGTGAGGAATCAAACCCACTTCCCCCAGATCAGGGTCCACACTCCTAACCACTACGCCAAACTGGAGGTCCCTTCCGACTCTATGAATGGCCCTAGTCCCAGTAAAAGGGAAACCGGAGTGCAGTGCCATTGTCCACTTAGGAGTGATCAGTGCCCTCGGTCTGAACTCCAAAAAATGGAAATGAATCACCTCCGTTTGGGCTATTCTTGTTTGCCTAAAGACGATGTCGATAATAAAGTTGGGCATTAATGAGGCGCTTCCGTGTTCAAACGCTTCACATACATTATCGCAATAATCCTTTACGACAGATCAGACCGCTGTGGTTAGGATTGCAATTTGCCTACTGCGGATGGCGGGTTGAGTGGAGATTGGCTTAATGAACACCCCCTTCCCTAATTTCACAGCACCCTGACCTGGGTAGCGCCAGGCTACGCCAATCTTGTCAGATCCCAGAAGCTAAACAGGGCCAGTCCTGGCTAGCCTTGGGATGAGAGACCTCCAAGGAATACCAGGGTCATGATGGAGAAGCAGGCAATGGCAACCCCCCCCCAGCATCCCTTGCCTTAACACCTTACAGGGTTAACATAAGTCAGCTGTGATCTGGCAGCAAAGATTAAAATAAAAAGGGAATTTCGGGACTTTAAGGGGTGTAATTTTACATTGCTATCTTTGGTCCCGGTCACACGAGCAGGATACTGCACCACTGAAGGGAGGCAAATTAGAGCCGGAGCAAAAAGATGCACGGTAGCACGATGAGACGGGTCCCCGAGATGCTACGCAGACAACGGTAGCCGGCGATCACACGGTGATGTTGAAGCGCATCAAAGCGCATCTTGCGCATGCGCATCTTGCGCATGCACACTCTTACATTTCTTCACATACTGTGGCGGCTTGGAAAAAATACATCCAGTGTGACGGGACGCATGTGCGTGCTGGATTAACTCTGCTTCCGCGATCCGACGCTCGCCTGCAACCCACGTTTTCCAGTCGCTACTACCCCTTGCTGGTACTTTTAAAATCCGCTTCTTCAAGCCGACGGTACAGGTTGGTGACGGGCGTGCTACGCTTCCCAGATGTTGCCGTATGATCACACCCGTTTGATGCGCCCTCAACCCGTCCGTTTCGCGGGGCAAATCCTCCCGTGTGACCGGGGCCTTTGATTTCCATTCTAAGATTGTTTCGTTCTTCAGAGTTCTCCAGTTTCGGAGGCTGAACACACACACACCCTGGCCTGAAACCTCTTCAGGGTTGCCGGCCCCCAGCCCTGCACAGCTGCTACTCCTGGAAACACAGAACATTTGTTCTCCCGAAGCTGTTTATACTTAGGATTTGTGGACGTCATTTAGAATTTCCCCTTTGCATCAAGTCCTTTCTGATCCTAGCTCTTTTAAGAAAATATAACGGTTTGCTGAACTTTAACAAAGACTTAAAACTGGTTGAATTGTTTTGCACAATATAATCTTTCTACTTTTGTTTGTAATTTGTCCACGGAGTGTCTTTGCTATTGATACAACCTCTAGGAGAGGTCTGGAGGTCTGGCAGGATTGCACCTGACAAATATCGATTCCCCTGGAGAAAATGGCTGCTTTGGAGGGTGGACTCTTATGGCATCACGTCCTCTCTGAGCTCTCTCTCTCTTCCCCACCCCAAATCTCTAATCCCAAATCTCTAGAAATTTCCCAGCCTAGATCTGGCAGTCCTAAACCTGTCACTGATGTGCAGGGAATGGAGAATTCCCTTTGATAGCTGGTTTGGTGTAGTGGTTAGGCGCGCGGACTCTAATCTAGGAGAAGAGAAGAGATTGGATTTGTACCCCGCCCTTCACTCGGAGTCTCAGAGAGACTTACAAGCTCCTTTCCCTTCCCTTCCCCTCCCCACAACAGACACCCTGTGAGGTAGGTGGGGCTGAGGCGGCTCTTTCCAGAACTGCCCTTGAGAGAACAGCTCTGACAGAACTATGGCTTGCCCAAGGTCATCCAGCAGCTGCAAGTGGAGACGCGGGGAATCAAACCCAGTTCCAGATTAGAGTCCGTGCACTTAGCCACTACACCAAACCGGATTTGATTCCCCACTCTTCCGCATGCAGCTGCCGGCATGACCTTGGGTCAGTCGTAAGTTCTCTCAGTGCTGTTCTTTCAAAGGGCAGTTCTCGAAAGAGCTCTCTCAGCCCCCCCCCTCACAGGGCGTCTGTTGTGGGGAGGGGAAGGGAAAGGAGCCGCTCTGAGACTCCTTTGAGTAGTGAAGGGTGGGGAATAAATCCAGTCTCTCCTTCTTGATGTGTGGCACTCTCCAGCTGTGAGTGATGACCCTAACACAACACCCAACAATGTGTGATGTAGCCCAGGGGTCCAAAATGAGGAGGAGGAGAAGAAGGAGGAGGAGTTGGTATTTAAAACCTGCTTTTCTTTACCCGAAGGATTCTCAAAGTGGCTTACAATTGCCTTACCTTCCTCTGCCCACAACAGGCACCTTGTGAGGCTGATGGGGCTGAGAGAGCTCTGAGAGAACTGTGACTGGCTCAAGGTCGCCCAGCAGGCTTCCTGTGGAAGATGAAGAAGAGCAACAGTAGGTTTTTAATACCCTGATTTCCTCTTCCATAAGGAGTCTCAGAGCGGCTTGCAATCGTCTTCCCTTCCTCTTCCCACAACAGGCACCTTGTGAGGTAGGAGGGACCGAGAGAGAACTGGCCCAAGGTTACCCAGCTGGCTTCATGTGGAGGAGTGGGGGATCAAACCTGGTTCTCCAGATTAGAGTCTGCTGCTCTTAACCACAACACCTCACTGGCTACAGGTGCCATCACACCTGCTATCTTTATCAACTCTGTCTCTCTGTTGGTGTTCATCACCAATCTCTTGGTGGAGCACTGCAGGAATGACAATAATGTGGATCAACGCAACGTCTCTGTAATGTCTTCCCAAAGCTCTTGATAGAGAGAGTTGATAAAGATATTCGGAACTGCTTGTTAATCCCAGGATTCCTTGGATCCACACATCTTTAAAGGAAGGAGTGATAAACGCTATTCAGGAGCTTGAAAATCAAAGACTTTTTTGTCTACTTTCCCACTTCAAAGCTCTATCAAGATGCCTTGAAGAGAAGACATTCCAGGAACGTAGCCTAAACAGTGTCAAGAACATTCGCATCAAGCTTTTGTATTGTACTCACACCTTTACCTACTGGCTTTGTCTATGTTTATGGCATGTACTTTACATAAGGATGACTGTTAAGAAACCTGCACTATGAAGAAGAAGGAGAAGAAGAAGAAGAAAAAGAGAAGGAGAAGAAGAGGAGGATGAGTAGGACGATGAGGAGGAGATTGGATTTATACCCCGCCCTTCACTACCCAAAGGAGTCTCAGAGCGGCTTACAAACCCCTTTCCCTTCCCCTCCCCACAACAGACACCCTGTGAGGTAAGCAGGGCTGAGAGAGCTCTGACAGAGACTGCTCTTTTTCAAGGACAGCTCTTGTCAGAACTACGGCTTGCCCAACGTCATCCAGCCAGGTGCAAGTGGAGGAGTGGGGAATCAAACCTGGTTCTCCCAGATTAGAGTCCACACACTTAACCACTACACCAAACTGGCAAACCACTACACCAAACGTTATAAAGAGTACAACCGAGTGTGTTAAAGTCATAGAACAGTATTTTTCTTTGGTGAGCTTATTTCGTTTTTCCCATCGGCTTCCAGACAGGGGCTGAAGATCTCCTGGGATCCCGGATGACCGAGATCAGGCTCCCTGACAAACATGACGGCTTTGGAAGAGGGTGTCTGGGGATCAGGCTTGGTTAGGGTCTCTCCCCTCCCCAAACTCCACCCTTTCCTAGGCTCCACCCCCAAAATCTCCAGGAATTTCCCAACCTGGAGATGGCAACCTTATTTTAAGCAGGTCTTCTGCCTGAAATGTTGAAGAGTTACTGTTAAAGAGTTTATTTATTTCATTTATACCCTTCCTCTTCTCCCCGACAGGGACCCAAAGTGACCTATGTTGTTCTCTTATTTTATCCTAATCAACAGCCCTGGGATTGACTGGCCTGAGGTCAAGCTTCCTTGGGAGAGGGGGGATTCAAGCCAGTGTGGTGTAGTGGTTACGAGAGGCAGACTCCAATCTGGAGAACCAAGTTTGATTCCCCACTTCTCCATGTGCAGCCGGCTGCGTGACCTTGGGTCAGTCACAAGTTCTCTCAGAGCTGTTCCTTCAAGAACAGTTCTCTCAAGAGCTCTCTCAGCCCCACCTACCTCACAGGGTATCTGTTGTGGGGGGAGGAAGGGAAGGCAATTACCCAAAGGCTCTGAGACTCCTTTGGGTAATGAAAGCCAGGGTATAAAACCTCCTCCTCCTCCTGTTTTTCCAGATCCTCTTACCCCTACACGGCACTGGCTTATACACAGCCTCACTCCCTGGCATTTCGTGGTTGGCTCTGCTTCCTCTGGCAGCCATTTTGTGCTTCCCACCCTGCCTCAGAATTCCAAATGGGCCTGCAACATCAGGGAGGTTGGGGACGCCTGGTGTGGCCTATCTCCAGAAAGACCTGGGTTCCAAACAATGCTCCCTCTAAGCTGGGGAGTCTTGTGAGCAAAAAAATTCTACTTTTGTGAGCTACTGGCATTAAAGCTGTGAGTGAGCGAGCCGTTTGGCTACTGCATTGATTTACATAGAACATAAGAACATAAGAGAAGCCAATGTTGAATCAGGCCAATGACCCATCTAGTCCAACACTCTGTCACACAGCAGCCAAAATATACCAGGTGCCATCAGGAGGTCCAGCAGTGGGGCCAGGGCACCAGAAGCCCTCCCACTGCTGCCCCCTCCAGCACCAAGAATAGAGTGCATCACCTGCCCCAGACTGAGAGTTCCCATCTATACCCTGTGACTAATAGCCACTGATGGACCTCTGCTCCATATGTTTATCCAATTCCCTCTTAAAACTCTCCATGCTTGCAGCTGCCACCACCTCCTGTGGCAGTGAATTCCAGGTGTTAATCACTCTTTGGGTGAAGAAGTATTTCCTTTTATCTGTTCTAACCCAACTGCTCAGCAATTTCATGGAGTGCCCACGAGTTCTTGTACTGTGAGAAAGGGAGAAAAGTACTTCTTTCTCAACCTGCTCAATCCCATTCATAATCTTATAAACCTCGATCATGTCACCCCTCAGCCGTCGTTTCTCCAAGCTAAAGAGCCCCAAGCATTTTAACCTTTCTTCATAGGGAAGGTGTTCCACCCCTTTTATCATTCTAGTTGCCCTTCTCTGCACTTTTCTCAATGCTATAGTATCCTTTTTGAGATGTGGTGACCAGAACTGTACACAGTATTCCAAATGAGGTCGCACCAAAGATTTATACAGGGGCATGATGATACTGGCTGATTTGTTTTCAATTCCCTTCCTAATAATCCCCAGCATAGCGTTGGCCTTCTTTTGTTTGCTCTGGGGCCGTCCTTCCTGAGCCAAGACAAAAAGGTGTGAGCCGGAGGCTAAAAAAACCTGTGAGCTTGCTCACCCTAACTCAGCTGAGAGGGAACACTGGAGACTTTATTTGTTTAAATTTTTTGTATTCCTTTAATTAGTTTATATTCTGCCTTTCTCCCTGATGGGTACCTAAATAGCTTACATATTTTTCTTCTCCGCCATTTTCACCTCACAACAAGCTTTGTGAGGTAAGTTAGGCTGAGAGAGTGTGACTGGCCCAGTGCCACCCAGCAAGTTTCCATGGCAAAAGTGGGGATTTGAACCCGGGTCTGCCAGGCAATAGTCCAGCCCTCTTAATCACTACACCGCACTGGCCCTCACACTTGGCCACAAAACTCACTAGGGGCTGCGGTCGCACACACGAAATAATCCACTTCCAATGCACATTCCAACTGGATTTTGCCAGTTCACACAATAAAAATCCAGTTGGAAAGGGCCCTGAATGTGGATTGAAAGCAACGCTCCCTCTAAACTGTGGAGTCTTGTGAGCAGAAATTCTACTTTGTGAGCTCCTGGCATGAAAGTTGTGGGTGAGCGATTGGGCTGCTGCATAAATTCACTTGCTCTGGAGCCATCCTTCCGGAGCGGAGACAAAAAATGTGTGAGCCGGAGACCAAAACTCGTGGGCACTCAATGAAATTGCTGAGCAGTCAGGTTAGAACAGATAAAAGGAAGTACTTCTTCACCCAAAGAGTGATTAACACATGGAATTCACTGCCACAGGAAGTGGTGGCAGCAGCTACAAGCATGGACAGTTTCAAGAGGGAATTAGATAAGCATATGGAGCAGAAGTCCATCAGTGGCTATAAGCCACAAGGTATAGGCAGGAACTCTCAGTCTGGGGCAGGTGATGCACTCTATTCTTGGTGCTGGAGGGGGCAGCAGTGGGAGGGCTTCTAGTGTCCTGGCCCCACTGCGGGACCTCCTGACGGCACCTGGTATTTTTGGCCACTGTGTGACAGAGTGTTAGACTGGATGGGCCATTGGCCTGACTCAACATTGGCTTCTCTTATGTTCAAAAAACTGTGAGCTAGCTCACACTCACTCAGCCGAGAGGGAATACTTGACTGAAAGTCGATTATTTCGCATGTGACCACCGCCTAGGTGACCTTAGGCCAGTCATTTTATCTCTGCCCAACTTACTTCAAAGGGCTGTTGTGAGTATAAAATGGGAGGAGAAAGAACCATGTATGTTGTTTGAACAAAGGGTAGGGTAACAATCAGATAGGAACGCAGACAAGGTTATCCTTGAAAGTAATGCAAGGTATGTTGAAACATATGTAAATATCTTCTCATCTTACCGTCCCTGCCAGGAAGCCGCGGCCAAACAAGTAAAAGAACAAAATTAAAAAGGACAACACGAAACTTTTCCACTCGGCCACTGAGTTACTTGAGGTCAGAAAATCTCCCTCGCCTAACCTACCTCACTGGGCTGTTGTGAGCATGTTGCAGACAAAGGAGGGGGGAAAAAACCCCTTTGGATGTTACCTGCAGTTTGGTGTAGTGGTTAGGTGTGCGGACTTTAATCTGGGAGAACCGGGTTTGATTCCCCCACCGCTCCACTCGCATTTGCTGACGTGACCTTGGGTCAGTCACAAGCTCTGGCACGGCTGTCCTCAAAAAACAGCAGTTTCTGTCAGAGCTCTCTCAGCCCCACCTACCTCACAGGGTGTCTGTTGTGGGGAGGGGAAGGGAAAGGAGTTTGTAAGCCGCTCTGGGACAGCTTTGGGCAGTGAAGGGCGGGGTATAAATCCAATCTCCTCCTCCTCCTCCTCCTCCTCCTCCCTGAATTCCTTGGAGGTAGGGAGACATTTAAAATTTTTTAAATAAAATATTTAAAAATATCTAAAAATATTAAAAATAATAATAAATAAATAAAATAATAAAATATTAAACAAAATAATAAAAATATTTAAAATTAAAAAATTAAAAATGGGTATGAAACAACGTTAAAGCGCCTGATTTGGGTGTCACGTGGTGATAGACCTCAGGAAGTCTTCAGTCTAGGCATGGCCCACGAGGAGAGCACAGAGGGGGTGAGCAAACCCACTAGGGATGCCAGCCTCCAGGTGGGACCTGGGCAGTGCTCCCTCTAAGCTGTGGGAGTCTTGTGAGCAAAAATTCTACCTTGTGAGCGACTGGCATTAATGCTGTGAGCGAGCGATTTGGCTACCACATGAATTAGCTTGCTCTAGAAGAAGAAGAAGAAGAGAGTTTGGATTTATACCCCACCCTTCACTGCCCAAAGGTGTCTCAGAGCGGCTTACAAACTCCTCTCCCTTCCCCTCCCCACAACAGACACCCTGTGAGGTAGGTGGGGCTGAGAGAACTACTGACACAAACTGTCCTTGAGAGAACAGCGGTGCCAGAGCTTGTGACTGACCCAAGGTCACATCAGCAGGTGCAAGTGGAGGAGTGGGGAATCAAACCCGGTTCTCCCAGATAAGAGTCCGCGCACTTAACCACTACACCAAGCTGGCCATCCTTCCTGAGCCAAGACAAAAAATGTGTGCGCCGGAGGCTAAAAAACTGTGAGCTAGCTCATACTAACTCAGCTTAGAGGGAACACTGGACCTGTGGACCTGGGGATCCCCTGCACTTATAGCTTATCTCCAGACTACAGAGATCAGTTCCCATGGAGACAGGATGCTTTAGAAAGTGGCATCTTTGGCACTGTACCCCATTTAGGTCCCTGTCCTTTCCCCAGTTCCACAAACAAATCTCCAGGATTCCCCCAACCCGGAGCTGGCAACCCTAACCCCCCCATTCCCCACCGGTGGCCAGGAAGCACATGGCGACCCTAGAAACCCACCAAAACCGAAGGCTCATTCTCCAGTTGAGAAGCCATCGCAGTTTGGGCAGCCTGGAGGCAACCATTAACGTCTTTTCAAGGCTTGCCATCTCTGGGCTGGGGAATTCCTGGAGCATTGGGGGTTGCAGCCTGGGAAAGATGGAATCTGGGAAGGCAGCACAGCAGGGATGTGATGCCATAGGATCCACCCCCTGAAGCTAAAACTGACGGGCAGTAGGTTCAGGGCAGACAAAAAGAAATACTACTTTACACAGAGAGGGATTCAAATGTGGAATTCGCTGCCAGAGGATGTAGTGATGGCCACAGGGATAAAACAATTTTAAAAGGGGATTAGATAGATTCATGGAGGATCAGTCTATTGATGGCTACTAGCCGTGGTGACTGAGGGGAACCTCCATATTCAGAGACACCAAGCCTCTGAATCCCAGAGCCAGGAGGCAACAGCAGGGGAAGGTCTCGGCCTCTGTGCCATATTGTTGGCCCTCCAGAGGAACTGACTGGCCCCTGTGTGAGACAGGATGCTGGACTAGATGGGCCACAGGTCTGATCCCGCAGGGCTCTTATTATGTTCTTATGCTGTCTCCCCCCCCCCCCAGCCCCAGGAGATCCAATGTCTGTTTTCTGGAGATCAGCTGTAATTCTGAGAAATCTCCAGGGCCCACTTGGAGGTTGGCACCCCTGGGATCTAGACACTGCTGTAAAGCAGAGACTCTCTGGCTCTTATCTAATCCAACCTAACTATTCCCTTTTCTCAAGGGGGTTGGGGGGAGGAAGCACAGTGTTCCCTCCGAGCTGAGGTAGTGTGAGCTAGCTCACAGCTTTTGAGCCTATGAGGGCCAATTTTTACCAAACCCACACTGGACCAGAAAAAGATGCAGTTCAAATCAAAACCACATCCAACTACCCCGGGCCAACACTGTAGTGACTGCAGAGTCACCCCCGAATGGCCATAAAACGGCCATAAATCTATACAGACAACCACAATAAAACCAGAGATCAAACGAAGTGAAAGCTGGCATGCAGTCTGGAGGCTGCCATAAAATGCGACACTCAATCAAAGTGAAAGCGGCCTGCAATGTAGATGGGGATATCTGTTCCAGTTTGGGATCGGTAAAACAGCGGAGCAAATGCTAGATGCAGTATTAAGCTCACACGCTTTCCTCTTCGCTCCGGAAGGACGGCTCCAGGGGCCAACTAATTTCTGCCACAGCGAAATCGCCCGCTTCCAGTAGCTCACACAGCAGAATTCTTGCTCACAAGACGCCATTGCTTAGAGGGAGCATTGGGCGGGGGGGAGCCAGAAGTTCCCCGAAGCGGCCCAGCCTTTCTCCAGAAATCTCGTCTCCCAAGAACCCTCTCACTTCACAGTTCTTTGGAAAAGAAGGGAGAAGAAAGCCGCTTGTAGGGAAAGGGGGCGGGGGGGTGGATGGTGGAAGCAAAGAGGAGCTCTTTTTCAAAAAGCGAAACTTACCGAAGATTTCCGCCGGCTTTCCCCTTGTCCCCAGAGAGAACTGGCACTTCCAAAGCAACGCTGATAGTCTGATAACTCGACGTCGCTTTTCCAGGCACTTCTGTCTGCCGGGATTCTCCTCCGGTTCTTTACACCCCCTGGGCGTGGCCGCTGGGAGCCCGGCCCCCTCCCTTTCCCAAGTCCTTATCCCTCGATCTGGCTTCTCCCGGGCTTTGGCAGCCCCACCCCCCTCCGCCTTGTCTCCGCGCAGACCCCACCCATCTTTCTCAGATTCCCGGATCTCTTGCTGGAGGCTGTTTGGTCTTGAGAAACAACACCCCTCTTTCCTAAGCACGGCTTCGCGAAGGGAGGTGCCTTGAGTCCGAGCCGCAACTCCTGTTTGGAGAGAGAGTGTGTGTGAGAGAGAGGGTTGGTCTCTGGGGCCCTGGCCGCTGACGGATCCCCGAGTCTTTGATGTGCATCCCCGGGCAGCCGGCCTCTGAGCCGCGACTTTGATGTGCATCATTTGGCAGGCAGCCTCTGCCGGCAGAAGTGCTGTTCTTTGGGCATCCGCTCTTGTCTCTCGGGCGGAGCTCAAGGGGAGGGGAGGACAGGTGGGCGTGTTTCTAGGAAAGAGAAGTCAGCCGTGCACCGCCCAGGGTGGCTGGAAAACAGTGAGGGAGGAGAGAGAGAGAGAGAGAGAGAGAGAGAGAGTTTCCAGGAAATGTTCAACTCGGGATGGAAATGCGGCTCTGTTCAGCGGCAGACCTACATTTTTGGGACCCTGGAGCTTGGACTGTTATGGGGGCACCTTCTCAACCGGCAACAGCAGGGCAACATCCAACAACGTCCAAAGGGCCTGGATTGAGAATTCTGATGTCTGTTTGATGGGTCTGATTGGCTAAGGGCTGGGCTGAAGAACTATTAAGCCACGCACCAACAAAGGATTCTGGTGAGCTCGGTGAGCCCATACAGTTGGACCTGCTGGATGACCTTGGGCAAACCACAGTTCTGTCAGAGCTGTGTTTGAAAAAGAGCCGTTTCTGTCAGAGCTCTCTCAGCCCCACCTGCCTCACAGGGTGTCTGTTGTGGGGAGGGGGAGGGAGGGGAGTTTGTAAGCCGCTCTGAGACTCCTTCGGATAGTGAAGGGCGGGGTATAGATCCAATTTCCTCCTCCTCCTCCTCTTCTTCTTCCTCTTCCTCTTCTTGGAGGTTCGGGTGCTGCAAGCCCCTGAGAAAATTTTGAAACCTGACCAATGAAAGGGACATTTTGAGGCTGTATGAAACGGGTATTAGAGCATATCCTAAGGTCAATATTAAGTACTTCAACCCAATGGCTTATGATTCCGTCACTAAAATAGCCTTATTTTAAGAACAAACACTTCAAAAAAACCCTCCATCAATTTTATTGAAAAATCCACTCTTTTTTTTTTTTTAAGTTGCTTTGGGGGCCCTTGTCCAGGTTAAGTCTCCTTTAGTTTCACAGTAGCGCCTCCCCTGGCGATATTTCAGCCTTTGCTGTGATGTGGGATTAGGTCTTGCACAGAAAAGCTTTGCAAGATCTCTCACCTGACTTTTGGCCCTGCAGAGGAGTTCACCCTCTCACAGCTTAACCAACAAAAAACAACAGGGAGTTTCCTTCATCTCTGGAATCTAGTAAAGGAAGGACAGTTCTGAAAGCAGAAGCCAAACTGGCTTTGAGGGAAATCAGAAAAGGTGGCCCCGGTCACACGAGAGGATTTGCCCCGCGAAACGAATGGGTTGAGGGCGCATCAAATGGGTGGGATCATACGGCAACATCTGGGAAGCGTAGCGCACCCAGCACCAACCCGTACCATTGGCCAGAAGAAGCGGATTTAAAAAGTAGCAGCAAAAGAGTAGTAGCAACCAGAAAACGCGGGTCACAGGCGAGCGTGGAAGCAGAGGTAATCTGGCACATCCGGCACCCTCATGTGTCCCGTCGCACCAGATGTGTTTTTTCCAAGCCTCCACAGTATGCGAAGAAACGTCAGAGTGCGCATGCGTGAGACCCTTTGATGCGCTTCAACATCGCCAGTGTGATCACCGGCTATTGGCATCTGTGCAGCATCTCAGGGACTGTCTGACCTCACTACCACGCATCTTTTTGCCCCAGCTCTACTTTGTCTCCCTTCAGCCGCGCAGTATCCCGCTCGTGTGACCGGGGCTGGGGAGTGCATTTGAGTATGCGGGGGGAATTAGATTGTTTCCTCTTTCTGTCAAGTTCTAAAAACCGAGGGGAGGAAGTTTGCTTTTTGGCCCACTGGCTGTGTCCATGAGATGCCGGATGTTATTCTATTGTGGTGCTACAGCAATACATCGCTACTGGATTTGCCTGTCATGCCCTGCTGAGAATAGCAGTGAACAGAATAATAATAATAGAAAGTTATGCTCCAAAATGTGGCACCCATCAGCTAAACTACATATTGTTATGTGGTGAAACACTTTTGCAAACAATGTGAGCAAGACACATAAGACCTATTTATAGGATAGTCTGTCTGATCTCTCTGTATCGATGTCTACCTACCTACCGACCTACCTTTCTTTAAAATATAACAGAAAATTTCGTTGCTCTCTTGGAAACCCTCAGAACTTGAAATCCAGGTAGCAGAAGCAATGTGGTATCGTAGCATCTATGGCTTTTTCTGAGCAAGCAATGGCACACGGAGTCCAGGCTTTGTTTCTCTTGGCCCAGTAAAAGTCCCCCATTGCCCAACGGCCCCACGTTCATAAGTTATGAAAGCAACAGAACATTAATTTAGAAATGATATCAGTAGACTCTGTGATGGTAATGGGCTTACAGCCCCAAAATGGATTCCTTTGGCCCCTCATGACGGTGCAACCATTTTCCCACTGGGGTTACCAACTCTCCCCAAATTACAACAAAAATACAGCTTACAATTTATCTCCCCAGATTACAATTTATCTCCCAACTGTAAAGATCAGCTCCACTGGTGGAGGAGGAGGAAGAGGAGGAGGAGATTGGATTTATAACCTGCCCTTCACTACCCGAAGGAATCTCAGAGCGGCTTACAATCTCCTTCTCTTCCTCTCCCCTGTGAAGTAGGTGGGGCTGAGAGAGCTCTCTCAAGAACGGCCCTTGAGAGAACAGCTCTGAGAGAACTGTGACCGACCCAAGGTCACACCAGCAGCTGCATGTGGAGGCATGGGGAAATCAAAGGGTATTGAAAACAGGATCAGCCAACATCATAATGCCCCTATATAAATCAATGGTGCGACCTCATTTGGAATACTGTGTACAGTTCTGGTCACCACACCTCAAAAAGGATATTATAGCATTGGAAAAAGTGCAGAGAAGGGCAACTAGAATGATAAAAGGTTTGGAACACTTTCCCTATGAAGAAAGCTTAAAGCGCTTGGGGCTCTTTAGCTTGGAGAAACGACAGCTGAGGGGTGACATGATCGAGGTTTACAAGATTATGCATGGGATAGAGCAGGTAGAGAAAGAGGTACTTTTCTCCCTTTCTCACAATACAAGAACTCGTGGGGGCTCTGTGAAATTGCTGAGCAGTCAGGTTAGAACAGATAAAAGGAAGTCCTTCTTCACCCAAAGAGTGATTAACACATGGAATTCACTGCCACAGGAGGTGGCGGCGGCTACAAGCATGGATGGCTTCAAGAGGGAATTAGATAAACATATGGAGCAGAAGTCCATCAGTGGCTATTAGCCACAAGGTATAGATAGGTACAGCGTTCTGTGCGCCTTGGTGTTTAGTCATGCCAGCCACATGACCACGAAAGCGTCTTCGGACAGCGCTGGCTCTTCGGCTTTGAAACGGAGATGAGCACCGCAACCCTAGAGTCGGATTCGACTGGCTTTCGAGCAAGGGAAACCTTTACCTTTACTATAGATAGGGACTCTGAGGCAAGTGATGCTCTTTATTCTTGGTGCTTTGGGGGGGGGGTCAACAGTGGGAGGGCTTCTAGTGTCCTGGCCCCACTGCTGGACCTCCTGATGGTATTTTTGGCCACTGTGTGACAGAGTGTTGGACTGGATGGGCCACTGGCCTGATCCAACTTTGGCTTCTCTTATGTTCTTATGTTCTTAAACCCAGTTCTCCCAGATTAGAGTCTGCTCTCCTAATCACTACTCTTAACAGGCTCCCACTGGAAAAAATGATTGCTTCAGAAGGTGGAGCCTATGACATTCTACCCTGCAGAGATCCCTTCCCAAATCTCTCCCTTCTCAAGCTCCACCCCCAAATTTCCACATATTCTCCACCCGTGCCCTCCCCAAGGGACCTGCCAGCATGTCAGTGGCTGTCCACTGTTGGAAGTAGGATATTGGGGTAGGTAGGCATCTGGACTGATCCAAAAGAGGCTTTCTCATGCCCCTGGTTTTTTATTATTATTATTATTATCACAACAGTAGATCTGACAACTTAGAGAACAAGTGAAGTCTAGAATATAATTGTAAATGACACAAATTTGGTCCGAGAATAATTCATAATCATGTGTAGTGTAGCCTGGAGATCCAAAGTTTGTCTAGCAGCCTTAAGTTTTACCTGTTTTGTGGTGAGCTAATTTTTTTTGGGGGGTGGGGGCTGAGAGAGCTCTAAAGGCTTCATGTGGAGGAGTAGGGAACTGAACCATGGTTTTCCAGATTAGAATCTGCCACTCTTAACCACTACACCAAACTGGCTCTGAACTAGATGAGGCACATAAGACCTATTTATGGGATATTCTGTCTAATCTATCAATGTGGATGTCTCTCTGTCTACCTACCTGCCTGCCTGTCTACCTGTAACTAAACAATTTTAAAAGGCTTTGCCTATGCAAACTGTTTAACGGCAGAGTTCTCTAGGATCTATCAAGCAAAAGATTGAGCATCAACCTTTAATTCTGATAATATGAATAAGTATGGGGAAGTTGGGATGTTTGAACTACAACTAGTAAAACCAGACTGAAAACCAGTAGAGACTCTTATCTTTTACTGAGAAAAGAAATTGTTTTCTTTATTATGCAAGATAGGAGGTAATACAACCATATAAAAATTAACCCTACAATTACTATACAAATAAGTGCTAAAATTATCAAAGTCCTATCATTGCTTAGTCATGCTATAGTGAGTAATAATTTAAAAAGCAAAACAGTTTTCAGGGTTTTGTCTTATTGCTTTAAGGGATTATCAAAAAGCCCAGGTGATACACTCAGCAATCTCATCTAGTCTTCTTCTGAGCCTTCCATCCAAGGAAATCTGACAAGATTAACATTCCTCAGAGAAGTGTCAGTTACTGATAACAAACTGAGCTTGCTACATTTGAATTCATTCACAAGTTCACAAGGATGGATCCCTCAGGGCTTGATGGATTCTTATCTTACCACAGATGCTAATGTTCCACACCCATGTCCCAGTCCAGCTGCTTAGTCCTGAAAGAGGAGGCTGAAGTTGGTGACTTATTCATGAATTCAACCTAAAACACTGAGGAAAGTTCGAAAGCTCTGAACCCCCAAATAAGGTCTGGACCACCACATGTCATATACCCCCAGATTCACAGGACACTCCCCCTTCAAGAGGATCTATCCTGTTTCCTGGTTAGGGTTGCTAGATCCAGGCTGAGAAACGCCTGGAGATTTGGAGATGGAGCCTGGGGAAGACTGGGGTACAATGCCAAAGCATTTTCTCCAGCGGAACTGATCTCTGTAGTCTGGCGAAAAGCTGTAATGCCCGGGGATCCCCAGGTCCCACCTGGAGGCTGGCATCCCTATTCCTGGTCCAAAGCACAGTTCTTGTGCCGGCTGCTCCAAAGTGTGGTGCCCCCAGGGCTATCACACAGGCATACACTGGGGCCAGGCTGCACCTCAAAACAATCTTTGGGCCACCCCAAATGACACATCACCATGCTCTGGAGACAGTCTCCTGAAGACGACATAAAGTGAAGCCCAGTCCAAACACTGGTTCTGATGCCACGGGCTTCTATTCGGAGTGCTTCCCAGAGGCCTGTATTTCAACTGAGATTTGAATAAGGAACATAAGAACATAAGAGAAGCCAATGTTAAATCAGGCCAATGGCCCATCTAGTCCAACACTCTGTCACACAGTGACCAAAAATACCAGGTGCCATCAGGAGGTCCAGCAGTGGGGCCAGGACACCAGAAGCCCTCCCACTGCTGCCCCCTCCAGCACCAAGAATAGAGTGCATCACCTGCCCCAGACTGACAGTTCCCATCTATAAAGGTAAAGGTAAAGGTTCCCTTGCTCGAAAGCCAGTCGAATTCAACTCTAGGGTTGCGGTGCTCATCTCTGTTTCAAAGCCGAAGAGCCAGCGCTGTCCGAAGACGTTTCCGTGGTCATGTGGCCGGCATGACTAAACACCAAGGCGCACGGAACGCTGTTACCTTCCCACCGAAGTGGTACCTATTTATCTACTTGCAATTCCCTGCTTTCGAACTGCTAGGTTGGCAGGAGCTGGAACTAAAGACGGGAGCTCACTCCATCATGCGGCACTCTTGGGTCTCGAACTGCTGAACTACTGTGGCTAATAGCCACTGATGGACTTCTGCTCCATATGTTTATCTAATTCCCTCTTGAAACTGTCCATGCTTGTAGCTGCCACCACCTCCTGTGGCAGTGAATTCCATGTGTTAATCACTCTTTGGGTGAAGAAGGACTTCCTTTTATCTGTTCTAACCCGACTGCTCAGCAATTTCATGGAGTGCCCACGAGTTCTTGTATTGTGAGAAGTGCCCTCTACACCCAAAATAAGGTTTGGACCACCACACTTCATGCACCCCCATGTTCAGTGGACTCGCCCCTTCGAGGGGACATGGTCCTGGTGCAAGGCATGGTTCTTGTGCCAGCTGTTCCAAAGTGCAGTGCCTCCGGGACAAGTGCAGTGCCTCCAACATAGCCTGGTCCAAGTACTGGTTCTGGCACCACAACATCCTATGTGGAGTTCCTCAAAGAGGCCTGTGTTTCAAAGGAGATTTGAGGAAGGAACTGCTCCCAGTTGAGGTTCCCGACAGGGCAGGTTTTAGGGCGAAGGCCATTCCCTTGCTGAAAGAGGATTAACACTCCGCAGAGAAGCTGCAAGTACTGATAACAAACTGAGATTGCAGAACTTGAATTCATTCCCAAATTCAGGGCTTGGTGATGCTAATGTCCCACACCCGTGTTCCAGTCAAGCGACTTAGAAAGTACACTGTAGCTTTGCATCCTGGCTTATTTCCTCCAAACATTCCTCGCTTCCTTTTACCTGGATATAACGACTCAAAAGATTTCCATTCAAATTCAGTCTGAAGGGATGAGCTTTGCCTGTTGAAAGCTCAGATTCCCCAAACCAAACTGATCTCAAAACTGCTACTGTGGGCTGTGTGTGTGCGTGCAATTGCTCAGTGATTGGGGACTAGGCCACATGGGATCGGTGCGTAGTGATGTGTCATTTGGGGTGGTCCAAAGATTGTTTTGGGGTGCAGCCTGGCCCAGGTTGCTGCCTGTGTGATTGTCCTGGGGCACCTCACTTTGGAGCGGCTGGCACAAGAACTGGGCATTGGACCAGAACATGTCCCCTTCAAGGGTGGGTCCCCTAAACCTGGGAGTTCATGACATCTGGTGTTCCTGACCTTATTTTGGGTGCAGAGGGAACTTCCTTATTCAAATCTTTGAAATGCAGGCCTCTTGGAGGCACTCTAAAAAGCAGCCTGTGGTGCCAGAACCAGTGTTTGGACCAGGCAGTGCTGCATGTCTCCTTGCAGGGGATAGTCCCCGGAGTTTGGGGATGTGTCAATGGAGGTGGTCCAAAGATTGTTTTAGGGCTGTAGCCTGGCCCCAGTGACTTCCTGTGTAATAGTCACCAACTCCATGAAATTGCTGAGCAGTCGGGTTAGAACAGATAAAAGGAAATACTTCTTCACCCAAAGAGTGATTAACATGTGGAATTCACTGCCACAGGAGGTGGTGGCAGCTACAAGCATGGACAGTTTCAAGAGGGAATTAGATAAACATCTGGAGCAGAGGTCCATCAGTGGCTATTAGCCACAGGGTATAGATGGGAACTCTCAGTCTGGGGCAGGTGATGCACTCTATTCTTGGTGCTGGGTGGGGCAGCAGTGGGAGGGCTTCTAGTGTCCTGGCCGCCCTACTGGACCTCCTGATGGCACCTGGTATATTTTGGCCACTGTGTGACAGAGTGATGGACTAGATGGGCCATTGGCCTGATTCAACATTGGTTTCTCTTATGTTCTTATGTCTGGGGCAAGTGATGCTCTGTATGAAGAAAGGTTAAAACGCTTGGGGCTCCTTAGCTTGGAGAAACGACGGCTGAGGGGTGACATGATTGAGGTTTATAAGATTATGCCTGGGATACAGCAGGTTGAGAAAGAAGTACTTTTCTCCCTTTCTCACAATACAAGAACTCGTGGGCACTTCATGACATTGCTGAGTAGTCGGGTTAGGACAGATAAAAGGAAGTCCTTCTTCACCCAAAGAGTGATTAACACATGGAACTCACTGCCACAGGAGGTGGTGGCAGCTACAAGCATGGACAGTTTCAAGAGGGAATTAGATAAACATATGGAGCAGAAGTGGGAGGGCTGCTAGTGTCCTGGCCCCACTGCTGGATCTCCTGATAGCACGTGGTGTTTTGGGCCGCTGTGTGAACAGAGTGTTGGACTAGATGGGCCATTGGCCTGGTTCAACCTTGGCTTCTCTTATGTTCTTATGTTCTTACGGGGCATCACACTTTGGAGTGTCTGGCACAAGAGCAGCTCTTTGGACCAGAAAACAGCAGCCGAACCAGTTTCTTGGTCAAATCTCTCTTTGAAACACAGGCCTCTTTGAGGAACTGCAAATAGACGCTTGTGGTGCTAGAACCAATTGTCAGGCTCCTTAGTCAGGTCAGGCAACCCAGGGCTTCATCAGAAGAGAACTGTTTATTGGTGAATCTAGACTCAAGACACGTGTACAGCTTGTGTCAGGAATGCCTGGGAACGGTAGGGCTATCTAAATTATACTACAATCAAACGCCCCCTGAATGAGCTGAAGCCAATGAGTATAGTTCACACACGCGGGCTAAGTGAGCGGGAGAAAGAAGCAAACAATCTAAAAGCCGTTATTTCCCAGCCTAGGAGTTCTGCAGCTGGAGCGTCTACAAGGTCAGGAAAATGATAACATACAGACAGCTAGAACAGTGATGTTCAGAGGCTGGAAGACTGAGAGTACCCCCCCCACATTCCATCCCCATGACAGGGCTACCTGACAGCAGTGCTGTATGTGTCCTTGCTGGGAAGGACATATACAGTATGGCAGAGGGAAGCTGGGAGTATCCGGAATGTTAGGTGTCCTGTATGAAGCTATTTTTTATTTATATTTAAATTTATATCCCGCACCTCCCCGCCGTAGTGGGCTCAGGGCGACTAAAAACATGTTTAGAAGAAGAGATTGGATTTATACCCCGCCCTTCACTACCCAAAGGTGTCTCCGCGTGGCTTACAAACTCCTTTCCCCTCCCCTCCCCACAACAGACACCCTGTGAGGCAGGCGGGGCCGAGAGAGCTCTTGACAGAAATGGCTCTTTTTCAAGAAAAGTTCTTATCAGAACTATGGCTTGCCCAAGGTCATCCAGCCAGGTGCAAGTGGAAGAGTGGGGAGTTCAAACCCGGTTCTCCAAGATTAGAGTCCGTGCACTTAACCACTACACCAAACTGGTGTATCAATATATACATTAAAATTCCAGTAAATATACTAAAGTAACATTCGATTAAGTTACAATATAAAACACATGATCATAGTTCAAGACGGCGTCGTTCTATCATCATTTGAGTGGCCGCCTCCAGGTTCCTGCCAGGCTATTAATCATCTGGCTGGCAATGATGTTGATGTTATGGCCAGGTTGGTGGTGATGTTAATATTAGGGCCAGAGCCATGATGTCAAGGCAGTACCCTACTTGAAGGTCTGGTGGAAGAGCTCCGTTTTAATGGCTGATGTGCATCTTCTTAAAAATGCTAGTTTAATTATATAGACACAGCTGGCACTCACTATGAGAAGAAGACACTATATAGTCTCCTCTGGACCCAGAGAAATAAAGCACAACTGTGGAAGAGACTCCAATGTATCTCCAGAAAAACTGCTTGCAGCAACGGCCCCTGTGTGAGATGGGATGCTAGACTAGACGGACTATTGGTCTGATCCAGCAGGGCTCTTCTTACATTCTTAAAAGTGTTCCCTTGCTAGCACAGAGCAAACAGGTATACTGCGGGATGCTAACGTCTTCGGACAGCGCTGGCTCTTTGGCTTTGAAACGGAGATGAGCACCGCAACCCTAGAGTCGGATTTGACTGGCTTTCGAGCAAGGGAACCTTTACCTTTACCTTAACAAAGGGACTGGGCAGCACTTGATGACCCTTAACAAAGTCCAAGAGCTGGCCCCTGGGCTAGTTCGAGAAGGAAGTCTTTGTCATCATCGCGGAGGATATCTGAAGAACCGTGTATGCACACCAAAGCTTATGCCCATAATTAAAACTTTTTGTTGGTCTTAAAGGTGCCACTGGACTCAAACTTTGTGCTGTTGTGGAGGGGGAAAGTCATAAAAAGCCCAGCGGCACCTTTCAGACTAACTAACTTCATCGTAGCTTAAGCTTTCCAGAAACACAGCTCTGTTCACGGAGGGGAGTTTCCCCTATTTGCAATACAATGTTGGAAATATTCTTCTGGGGAGATCAGGAAGTTAGCCGTTGCTCTTGTTAGTACTGATGGCTGGGTCGTTTACATAATTGACCCGGGGCGGAGACTTCCCTGCCCAAGCATTAAGATAAGGAGGAAAAAGCTGGGGATGGTTCATTGCCTATTGTTTTGGATATCTGGGTCATTCAGTAAGACCAAACTATCAGGGAGGAGGCTCCAGATGTCTTGGGGAGGGGAACAACTCTTTGGTGGACAACCACTGGAGATCGGCTTCTGGCGTAATGGATAGAGGAGCCGCCTTCACACTCCTTTCCCGCCCGCACAGTCATTTTGATATCAGTTTGATGCAGCTCCACTTTTCTTTGCTAGGCACAAGCTAAGATCTGCACGTGTGCAGGGACCAAAATGGGGTTCCCCGAGAGAGAGCTACTTGGAGCGTCAGCTCCTGGCAGCCCCCGTATCCTTACCATTCCCGGCTTCCTTTTCTCCTTCCCAGCCACCAACCAACTTTTCCTTTATCCATCCCCCATCTTCAGCTATGTTTATTATGTTGTGGAATCATAGAGTTGGAAGGGACTTCCAGGGTCATCTAGTCCAACCCCCTGCACAGTGCAGGAAATTCACAAATGCCTCCCCCTCCGCACCGGCAGTGACCCCTGTTCCACACCCAGAAGATGACAAAGAAGGCTCCGGGATCCCCGGCCACAATGGTCTGGAGAACTGTTGCTTCCTGTCCCTCAAAGTGGCAATTTGCATTTCCCTGGGCGTGTAAGAAAGGGCCACAAGAACTAAGCACTGAGGCAGCCCTTCCTGCCCACCCTCTCTTGAACTGCCTAAGTTCCCAGAATCCACAGGGCTGTCAGATGGCTGTCTAGCCTCTGTTTGAAAACCTCCAAAGAAGGAGAGCCCACCACCATTTATTCCTGTGGGGACCCAAAGCAGTTAGAATCATAGAATCATAGAATGTTAAGAGTTGGAAGGGACCTTGCAGGTCATCTAGTCCAGCCCTACATATCTACAACATACCCAAAAGATGGTCGTCCAGCCTCCACTTGAAAATGTCCAGGGAAGGAGCATCCACCACCTCCCAAGGAACACATGAACCTGCCTTATACTGGCTCAGACCATTGGTCCATCATAGGGTTGCCAGGTCTGGTTTGGAAAATACCTGGAGACTTTGGGGATGGAACCAGGAGAGGGCGGGGTTTGGGGAGGGGCCTCAGCATGGGACAGTGCCATTGAGTCCACCCTTCAGAGCAGCCATTTTCTCCAGGGAAGCTGATCTCTATCAGCTGGAGATCAGTTGTAAAAGCAGGAGGTCTCCAGGCCCCACCTGGAGGCTGGCAGCTCTGGTCCATCAAGGTCAGGACTGTCTACCCAGAGTGTCCAGGGCCCCCTCCAGCACCAAGAATAGAGTGCATCACCTGCCCCAGACTGAGATTTCTTATCTATACCTTGTGGCTAACAGTCACTGATGGACTTCTGCTCCATATGTTTCTCTAATTCCCTCTTGAAACTGTCCATGCTTGTAGCTGCCACCACCTCCTGTGGCAGTGAATTCCATAGGTTAATCACTCTTTTTTCCTATCTTTTTTGTAAAAGAACTGATGATAGGATCTTCTTCTTTTTATAAATTTCCACAAACACCCTTTACTTCTCACGAGGTCTCCATCCTTACTATGTATAGCTACTCTCAAAAATAGCAAGAGTCCAGGACTTTCGGTTTCGGCGGAGCGAATGGCGGCCACCTTTCGGGATGCTCCCAGAGGTGGTTAGCCCATGCACAGTTTGGGGGGTCTTCGCTTATGCGAAAGACCCTAGTGAGCCTTAGGCAAAGGCTCCGAACCGGGGGTGCTCGGGGAGTAGCCTCTTTGCCGGCAAACAGCCGGGAAGTGAGGCTTTCTCCCCGCCCCAATCGGCCCCGCTGCGTCGTGCCCGTAATGGGACTTAGCAACGCCACCGACTTCCAGGAGTGAATAAAGCGATCGAGTTGAAGTTAAATGGAAAGACTTGGCATCGAACCGTGAGTTGGAGATCTATTTTGAAGCGAAAAGTCGGAACCCCCCGCAAGCGTATAAGCGGATGGGAGGAGGGAGGAATCCCCACCCCCCTTGAGAAACGGGACTTATAAAAGAAAAGCGGAGGGGGTGAAGGGAAAAAAAGAATTGGTGAAGATACCTTTGGGGAAACACTGAAGATTAAGAGTTGGTTAGTCTCCTGAGTGGCGCAACACCGAACTTTGTTAAAGTAAACAATTAAAAAGATGTCCGCATTGAAAAAGGTCCCGCTGAAGCCGGAAAAGAAGGGGGAGGGACTTCCGGTCTGAGCACCCCCCACCGGAGCCAGCTGTCAATCAACAGAAAAGCGAGTCACTGCGCCCTCTGCTGGATCAAATGCAGAAAATCAGCGAAACTCTGTGTAACATGGAAAGTGTTCTCAGCAGTCAACAAAAATAACTAACAGAAACATCAAAGAAGATGGAGGAGATCGCACAGAAGTGTTTGGTCTCAACGGAAGACACCAAGAAAATAAAGAAAAAGGTCAATAAATTAGAAAAACATCAGGATGTGCAAGAAAAAAGAATTTTAATGTTACAGATGGAAAAATCAAATCGGACTCTCCGCTTTCAGGGCATCAAAGAAGAGGAAAAAGAAGATCTCAGAACTACATTGGCGAATGCCTTGGCACCTCTAACTGGCAGAGAAGCGTCGGAACTGAAAGAAGAGATGGATATGGCCTACAGAGCCTATTCAACCTTTACAAAGAAAAACAATCTGCCAGCAGAAGTGGTTGTCAAGTTCACAGAGCAGCGTACCAGAGATCAAATCCTGCGTTCAGTTTCAGCGGTGCCCTTGAAAATTGGGGAACAGACCATTAGAACTTTGAAAGATGTTCCCTATGAAATCCGAATGAAAAGAAAAGCATATAAAGGATTGACCACGTTCTTACAAAGAAATCAGATAATTTACAGATGGTGTATTCCCGAAGGACTAACTTTTAAATATAATGACAAAAGAGAGAAGATTGACTCTGTCTTCAAAGCACAAGAATTTCTGAAGAGACACGCCAGTACAGAGGAAGATGCAGCACTCGCAGTTTGGACAGATTCAAGCAGCGAGGAAGACAGCGACCCGGAAGAGGAGGAGCTGGAGCGGGAGACAAGAAGCCTAAAGAGGGCCCATCGTACAACTTGAGAGATGTAAAAGGAAGATATCCAAAGAAGTAGTTCGTGGAACGTCAGAAAGGAGCGGATTAATAATTAACCCCAATGGACTTTACTAACTTCACTAACAAAGTTTATTTTTGGACTTTTGTAAGATGAAAAGAAGATCTTCCAGCCACGGTGATTGCCAAAATTTGTAATTTTACTAATTAAAACTAATTTTTTTAACAGGGAAAATTCACTCCACCCTTTCTCTTAATCCTTCTATATACCTTCCCCCTTTCTTTTTATAAAAAGTAATAAAATTATCTCCTTTTTAGGAGAGTTTATTAAAAAAAAAAATACCTGAAGAAGTGGGCAGTGACTCACGGAAGCTCCTACCCTGTCACCTATTTTGTTAGTCTTTAGGGTGTAGTGGAGAGCCAGTTTGGTGTAGAGGTTAGGAGTGCAGCCTCTAATCTGAGAGAACCGGGTTTGATTCTCTACTTCTCCTCCACATGCAGCTGTTGGTGTGACTTTGGGTCAGTCACAAGTTCTCTCAGAGCTGTTCTCAAAAGGGCTGTTCTCGAAAGGGCTCTCTCAGCCCCACCTACCTCACAGGGTGTCTGTTGTGGGGAGGGGAAGGGAAAGGAGATTGTAGATCGCTCTGAGACTCCTTTGGGTAGTGAAGGGTGGGGGTATCAATCCAATCCCTTCTCCTTCTTCTTCTGAGGTGCTACTGGACTCTTGCTCTTTTCTACCACTGCAGACGGATTAACACGGCTGCCCATCTTGCACTGGCAAAAAGTAGATCAGAAATTAATATGGAGACCTAAGAAGCTGAATGCTAACTCAACTTCTTTCCTTGTTGCCGGTGTAAGTCCCATGATCTTTCTGAAGGCGGCTGCCAATTCCCCCCCCACAAGAATTATGCCTACCATAGATGGACAGATGAGTGGATAGATGGACAGGCAGACAGACACATCCTTTTATTAGTTGCTGTAGATTTCCCGGGCTGCGTGGCTGTGGTCTTGGCATTGTAGGACCTGACATTTTGTAAGTAGCTGTGACTGGCATCCTCAGAGGTATAACACAGAAAGATGGAGTACTCTCTGTGTCAAGGTGAGCAGAAAAATGGGAGGCAGGTAATTTATTTCTACCCTGGAAGGTGGGGTAGGGCTGAGTCATTATCTTGTAGGAGTTCTCCAGGCTATGAACATGCTAATGGAGGAGCTTTCCTGAGGAGGTTCTTTTGGCTATGGATTGCTTCCTGAGGAGGTTTCCTGTTTCCTGAGGAGGTTCTTTTGTGTGTGGAATGGCTATTGAGACTCGAATCTTATCTGTAGTGCCCTTGTCAGCAGTATTTTATTATTATAAAAGATGTAAAATTCCACGTTTGACACTCTCTTTAATGCTTAATCTTGTTCCCATAGGTTATAAACAGTTGGCATCTTTAAAAAAACAATAACCCACAAATCTTTCTTGAATGAACCATTTCCCTTCACACAACTCCTGAGTGCAGCAATTTGCTTTTTTTTGGGAGGGGGACTGTCAAGTCACAGCTGACTTATGGTGACCCCCCCCTTACAGGGTTTTCAAGGCAATTTGCCATTGCAGGCCTCTGCATGACAACCCTGGTATTCCTTGGAGGTCTCCCACTCAGATTTAGCCAGGGCCAACCCTGCTTAGCTTCTGAGATCTGACAAGATGACGATGAAGAGGAGACTGGGTTTACACCCTGCCCTTCGCTACCCTCCTTTCCCTTCCCCTCCCCACAACAGAGACCCTGTGAGGTAGGTGGGGCTGAGAGAGCTCTCCTGAGAACTGCCCTTGAGAGAACCTCTCTGAGAGAACTGTGACAGACCAGAAGCTGCATGTGGAGGGGTGGATTAGGGATGCCGGCCTCCAGGTGGGAGCCATGGATCCCCTGGAATTACAGCTCATCCCCAGACTACAGAGGAGGAGGAGGAGGAGGAGGAGGAGAAGAAGAAGAAGAAGGAGGAGAAGGAGGAGGAGGACATTGGATTTATACCCCGCCCTTCACTCAGAGTCCCAGAGCGGCTTACAAATTCCTTTCCCTTCCCCTCCCCACAACAGACACCCTGTGAGGTAGGTGGGGCTGAGAGAGCTCTAAGAGAACTGCTCTTTCAAGAACCTCTCTTGTCAGAACTATGGCTTGCCCAAGGTCATCCAGCACCTGTGAGTAGAGAAGTGGGGGATCAAACCCGGTTCTCCCAGATTATAGTCCACGCACTTAACCACTACACCAAACTGGCTCTCTATCAGTTCCCCTGGAGAAAATGGCTGCTATGGAGGGTGAACTCTATGGCATTGTACCCCACTGAGGTCCCTGTCGTCCCCAGGCGCCACCCCCAAATCTCCAGGAATTTCCCAACCTGGAACTAGCAATTCTACCCCTCATCCCCCACCAGTGGCCGGGGGGACCTGGAAACCCTAGACAAGATTGGATTAGCCTGAGCTACACAACTCAGTGCAATTTGCTTATTTTCACTAGTTATTTTGCTGCAAAGTGGCCACCCATGCTCATATGTACACTTATCTAGAATGCACATGAATTCTGAACAAACAGGAGCCGAAGATAACCGCATTAAAAACCAAGTAAAAGGTAAAGGTTCCCTTGCTTGAAAGCCAGTCGAATCCGACTCTAGGGTTGCGGTGCTCATCTCCGTTTCAAAGCCAAAGAGCCAGCGCTGTCCGAAGACGTTTCATTGGTCATGTGGCCGGCATGACTAAACACCAAGGCGCACAGAACGCTGTTACCTTCCCACTGAAGTGGTACCTATTTATCTACTTGCAATTTCTTGCTTTCGAACTGCTAGGTTGGCAGGAGCTGGAACTAGAGACGGGAGCTCACCCCGTCATGCTGCACTCTCGGGTCTTGAACTGCTGAACTACTGACCTTCCACAGCCTGCAGTTCAGCATCTTAACCACTTGAGCCACCGCAGCTCCTAAAACTGAGTAGTCAACCATTAAATGATATCCAGCTACCTGATAAAGCAGTCAAGGATCACAGTACTGGGAAGAGGCAGATGGACTCAAAACTGAAGTCCAGTATTCATAGCTTAGAAATAGTCCATACAAAGCAGCATCGTCCCTGGTTAGTATATGGATGGGAGACCTCCAAGGGAGTCCTGGGTCACTCTGCAGAGGCAGGCAATGGCAAACCACTGCCGTTTCTTGCCTTGAAAACCCTGCAGGGTTGCCATAAGTCGACTTCAACTTGACATTACTTTCTGCCGCCAGCAAACAGAAATGATCTTTTGCCTCAAATGCCTAACACAGTTTCTGTGAGGTGATATCTTTGCCCTGTACCAAAAAGGATATGTTATATGCCAACAGGCTTCCTTAGGAAGTGGTCCTTGGAGGTCTTCAAACAGAGGCTAGATGGCCATCTGACAGCAATGACGATTCTGTGGGCAGATCCTGAGAGGGAGGGCAGGAATGGTTACCTCAGTGCTTAGTTCTTGTGGCCCTTTCTTACAAGCCCAGGGAAATGCTGATTGTCACTTTGGGGTCAGGAGGTTTTTTGTCATCTTCTGGGTATGGAACAGCAGTCACTGGGGTTGTGGAGGGGGAGGTATTTCCTGCATTGTGCAGGGGGTTGGACTAGATGACCCTGGAGGTCCCTTTCAACTCAATGATTCTAGCAATGTGAGAGTGTTTTTGAGAGCAGCTTTCAGAGTCTCTGCTGTATTATCTTTGCCTAACTCTGCCTATTATCTTTAAGAACATAAGAGAAGCCAATGCTGAATCAGGCCAATGGCCCATCTAGTCCAACATTCTGTTACACAGTGGCCAAAATATACCAGGTGCCATCAGGAGGTCCAGCAGTGGGGCCAGGACACTAGAAGCCCTCCCACTGCTGCCCCCCTCAGCAGCAAGAATAGAGTGCATCACCTGCCCCAGACTGAGAGGTCCTATCTATACCTTGTGGCTAATAGCCACTGATGGACTTCTGCTCCATAGGTTTATCTAATTCCCCCTTGAAACTGTCCATGCTTGTAGCTGCCACCACCTCCTGTGGCAGTGAATTCCATCTGTTAATCACTCTTTGGGTGAAGAAGTACTTCCTTTTATCTGTTCTAACCTGACTGCTCAGCAATTTCATGGAGTGTCCACGAGTTCTTGTATTGTGAGAAAGGGAGAAAAGTACTTCTTTCTCAACCTGTTCTACCCTATGCATAATCTTATAAACCTCGATCATGTCACCCCTCAGCCATAATCTTTGCCTGTTATCTTTGCCTAACTCTTCTCCGCCTGTTACCTTTGCCCAACTCCTCTCTAACATCTGCTTCTTCCTTGAAAAGCCTACGCAACACGACCTTCCGGGACTCTTTGGACTGACATTTGCTGTCTCTTCCAACGAAGTTATAGATGAGGGGATAAACACTGCTGATGAAAGAGGCCACGAGGTCAGTGATTTCCATGGCTTCCAGAGGAAAATCCTCAGCATCGGGAAAAAAGAGATGCGAAACGCTCAGAGGAATGGCAAAGATGATGAAGACCAAGATGGTGATCAAGATGGTTATGTACAGCCTCGGTGGCCGACGCCTCTGAGCATTACAGCAGATGGCGATCCTCACAGTCAGACTGGAGGCAACCATAAACGGCGTGCAAATCAAGAAATTCACAGTGCAAATAAGATACACAATCATTCCACAGGATGCCCCCTGAAGGTGACATAACAGTAATATTCCAGAAAGCAGGCCGGAGAGGATCCAGAGCAGAAACGAGACGACAGCAGAAGACCACCCCGGTCGACGACGTTGGTACCAGACTGGAAACAGCATACAGAGAACCGTCTCCAGGCTGAGGACCGTCAGGAGATACAAGCTTGCACCGTACGTGAAGAAAACAAGGATATCCGCTAATGGAAAGATAATGTCAAATCCTCCATGGAATGCATCAGTAAAAAACACAAGGGCCGTGTTAACCTCGTAAGCAAGCCCGCTCAAAAGGGTGCCAACGTCCGCTACGGCCAGGTTCAAGAGGTATGTGGCGAAAGGGTTCCTCTCAATGCAGAAGCCAAGGATCCAGATTATCTTCACGTTCCCCACCAGTCCGCACAGGCAGAAAAGGAGAATTACGATATACAGAATCTGAATACCTACTGTGAAAGGAGAAAAAAAATCCATCGCTGTAGTCACTGACATTCAGGGTCATGTCCTTGCCTTGCTCAACCATAGGCGTTACAGTGGTCATCTTTGCAACGATCGCAAGGATGTCACAGTTGTTTAGATGGTGTCCGTCTGTGGTCTATCCTGTTGTGTGAAAGAGAAAGCAGCGTGGAATTAGACAGGGAGGCAAAGCTGTCCTTCGGAACGGCCTGCTGATTAAATTCTGACGTTCTGCCTCATGATATCCTGCCTCAGTAGGTTGAAATGCTGTTCTGCCTCAACAGGTTAGAATTAAATCAAAAGAGTTCTTGGCTAAACATTTGGAAGAACTTCCTGACAGAGCGGTTCCCCAGTGGGACAGGCTCCCTTGGGAGGTGGCAGGCTCTCCTTCTTTGGAGGTTTTCAGACAGAGGCTCGATGGCCATCGGACAGCAATGCAGATTCTGTTAACTTAGGCAGATCATGAGAAGGGAGGGCAGGAAGGGTTGCATCAGTGCTTAGTTCTTGTGGCCGTTTCTTACATGTTCCCAGGGAAACGCCAATTGCCACTTTGGGGTCAGGAAGTAACTGTTCTCCATGCCAGTTTGGCCAGGGATCCCGGGGGTTTTCTATCATCTTCTGGGCAGGAAAAGGGGTCACTGCAGGTGTGGGAGTAGATATTTGTGAATTTCCTGCATTGTGCAGTGGGCTGGACTAGATGGCCTTGGAGGTCCCTTCCAACTCTATGATTCTATGAAACCACCAGTCCCTGACAAGCTATAAGAAAAGAGGTGTGTCCCCTCCCCCGAAAAGTGTAGATATGTGTGCATATAAAGAGTAGGCTGTGAGGAAAGTGTGGCATGGTATAGCCCAATCTTGTCACAGTTTGGAAGCTAAGCAGGGTCAGTACTTGTATGAGAGACCACCAAGGAAGACTCACGGTGGCTCAGTGGTAGAGCATTTGCTTGATATGCAGAAGGTCCCAAGTTCAATCCCCGGCATCTCCATTTGAAAAAAAGGACCAAGTAGGAGGTGATGTGAAAGACCTCAGCCAGAGACCCAGGAGAGCTGCTGCCTGCCTGAGTAGACAATACTGACCTTCATGGACCAAGGGTCTGATCCGATACAAGGCGGCTTCATCTGTTCAGAACTCTGCAAAGGAAGGCAAAGAAAAGCCATCTCTGCTTCTCACTTGCCTAGAAAGCCACTTGCCGGGGTTGTTGTAAGTCGGCGGCAACTTGACTACTGTCCACACACACAAAAGACAGGAGGAAAATGGATTCACTTGAAATGTGGGGTTGGAGGAGAGTTTCACGGATGCCGTGGACTGCTGAAAAAGACAAATGCATGGGTTCTAGATTAAATCACACCTGAACTCTCCCTGAAAGCTGAAATGACTCATATTTGGTCACATTATGAGAAGACCACAGTCACTGGGAAAGACAAGAATGTTAGGAAAAGCAGAAGACAAGAGGAAAGGCAGGAAGACCCAGCATGAGATGGATAGACTCCGGCTGAGTTCAGGCTGGCAGTTTGCCCCACTATAGCCGCATGTGAGCAACATTTCACAAGTGGATTACAGGGTCCGTTCACACAGGCACATCTGTCTGGTGTTCCCCACCTGTAGTCAACCCATTGTGTACCGCTTCACTCCTGCGTTTTTAAAAAAACTAGTGAAAGTGGTAGCAAATCCTGGACAGCACCTTTATCCTGCTTCATTCCGCTTCCGGGAAGTGTGAACGCTGACCCGAAAAGCTGGGAACAACCCGTATTAATAATGTCCACCAGGTGTTTCCGCACATAAGGTGCATGTGATTGCCCTGGAGAGGCAGCAGTGATATGATTGGATGTGCTCCACTCTACTGCTCAATGTGGTGCCAGCACAATGGGAACCTCCCCAAATCGCCCTGATGCACTTATGCTCACATAGCCGAATTACCAGGAATTACCAGGAAAATTACAGCCGTGCCTCCGGGCCAGCAGTCTGAACCCTCCCGCACGCCTCCCGGTATGCTCCCACATCAGTCCGCGCAGTGTGACCAGGAAAACCCGGAACAGTTTGTTCCAGGGCTTTTTTGCAACGACTCCTTCCTGCTTCAAACTGCCAGTCTGAACTCAGCCTCCATCAAGGAAACCACAGCCCTCAGTTTGCAAGACCTGAGGATGGCTGTTAACGAGAGGACGTTTTGGAGGACATTGATTCATAGGGTTGTCATCAGTTGGAAGTGACCTGATGGCATGTGTGACGGACTTAAAGATCTGGGACCAGCAGAGAGTAAACACAGAACACTGCTGGGTCACATGACAGAGTGAGGAGGGGGCCAGTTAGCTCGGAACCCTCCGTGATTGGCAGATAACGGACAAAAGGTTCCGTTGGGAATGGGCAGTTGAGGGAAGCTGCGAAGGAGTTTGGGGTGTGTGACAGAGAGCGGAGAAGGAGTCTGTCAGAGAACTGGAGAAGCTCTCTGTGGAAGAACCTGGTTTACTGAGTTCCTCAGAAGGAAGGGGACAGTGACCAGACGGTTAAAAACTTAACACAGCATAGTCACACACAACTTTGAGACCTCTCTCCTTAAAAAGGGACTGGAGGTGGTTTAGAAAGGGCTAAAGGACGGTCTGGCAGGAGTCTGGAAAGCTGGCTTGGTGACCAGGGAGACCCAGAGGGACCTGTTTGAGAAAGCCCAAGGAAAACCACAAAGCAGTTGCGGGAGAGGAGGAGTGTAAGCGTGTTTAGAGAACTGATGAACATCTATGTATGAACCGAAAGTAGTAAACATACCGCCTAAGTGAGCGTAAGGGCAAACGTTTAGCCTGAAAGGAACCAAATTATCCTCTGTATATATCTTCCACCCCCCTGTTGAGTTTTCGGAAAATAAAGTACTATTCTGTTCTGAAGTGGACAAGCCTTGGCGCCTGGCTCTTAACAACAAAAAGCAAATATACCTAGCAGTGGTCCTCAACAGATATATAAAGTCAAAACAATTACCCCAAAGAGACATTTAAAAATTTGCTTTGAGAACTGGTCAGAAGAAATCAGCAGCGGCTCTGACCAGGTGCCACACACAGACCCTCACAGAATTGTCAATATAGAAGGGGCGTGTGTCATAACACAGAGGCTATGCTGGCAGCTATCAGGGTTGCCCGTGAATGCTAACCTGGACTCAAAAGTAAATGCTGGTTGATACACAAACTGGCCATTCTGGGAGCCAGCGTGATGTAATGGTTAAGTGTGGCAGGCTAGACTCTGGTCTGGAGAGCCGGGTTTTGTTCTTCACTCTTCCATGTGAAGCCTGCTGGGTGACCTTGGGCCAGTCACCGTTCTCTCGGAACTGTCTTAGCCCCTAACTCTCTTAGCCCCACCTCCTAACCACTACACCAAATGGAGAGCCAGTTTGGTGTTGTGGTTAGGAGCACAGAGTCTAATCTGGGAGAGCTGGGTTTGATTCCCTATGCCTCCACATGCAGCTGCTGGCATGACCTTGGGTCAGTCACTAGTTGTCTCAGAGCTGTTCTCTCAGGAGCAGTTCTCGAGAGAGCTCTCTCAGCCCCACCTCCCTCACAGGGTGTCTGTTGTGGGGAGGGGAAAAGAAAGGGGATTGTAAGCTGCTCTGAGACTCCTTCAGATAGTGAAGGGTGTGGTATAAATCCAACCTCTTCTACTTCTGCTTCACAAGGTGCCTGTTGTGGGGAGGGGAAGGGTATGTGTTTGTAAAACACTTGGGAGACCTCTTATGTCTCTCCTTAGCTATCTTTTTTTCTACTTAAATGTTCCTTGTCAAGTATAATGTAGTAGAATACCTAGTATATATATGCAATCAGGGCTTTCTTTGTAGAAAAAGCCCAGCAGGAACTCATTAGCATAGTAGGCCACACCCAACAGCAGAAACTCGTTAGCATATTAGGCCACATCCCTGACAGCCCAGCTCATTAGCATATTAGGCCAGACCCCCATGCCTTCCCTTGGCTTGCCTGGGCACCCCGTGGCTGTGGGGAGCCTGGACAAGCCCCCCCTTGAAGGGAAGGGAAGGCAGTTTAAACTGCCTTTCTTGGCTTGCTCAGGCGCCCCGTGGCTGTGGGGAGCCTGGGCAAGCTGGCCCTTGGACAGGCCAGGGAAGGCATGGGGAGGCATTTAAATGCCTCCCCGATCCTTCTAGGGGCCCCCCTGGGCCGCCCGTCTCGGAATCACTGGGGGGGGTCGCTCTCCAGGCCTCCCCTCTGTAGCCACGCACGCAGAGGTTTGGGCTGTAGTGGCCGTGGCCAACTCTGAAGCCAGCCGGAACTCCGTTCCTGTGCATTCCTGCCCCGAAATAGCCCTGTATGCAATGATGGTGATGAGAAAAATAAGAGCAGAGAGATCTCTTGTTTATCCAGAAACAGCGGGGATGGCATTAATGGTTAGGAATAACTTCTTATTCCTTTGAATTCCTTCTTCAGTCATCCGTGCCCACTCCGACTTCTGATAGTCAAAAGCTATATATATGGCAGAGGGGGGATGAGAGAAAGGAATGAGATAAGAGAAATATATCCAAACATTTTTCCCCAACTCAGTTGCCATAAAAGATTCTTACTTGTAGCTGCTAGATTCTTGTGAGAAAACTGATCAAAAGCTTTGTGCATACTTGTGGATAGCTAATCACATGCCGACCTTAACGGACCATGTTCCTCAGATGTAACAATAGATCAAAAGCCGATACAAATCAAACACAAGCAGCATGCAGGGCTGGCTTGCCCACTAGGCAAGCTAGGCACTCGCCTAGGGCGCCAGCCCTGCAGGGGCACCAAAATGCCCCCCACCCCCTGTGAAAAGCCCCCCCGGGCCGCCCAACGCCGGCAGCCCCAGCTTTCCTGGGTGCCTTGCGGCTGCGAGGCACCCGGGAGAGCCGCACCGCCGCCCCTGGGAGGGAAGGGGGGGCATTCTAAGCCCGCCCCTTCCCCAGCTCTCCCGGGTGCCTCACAGCTGCCAAAATGCCCCCCACCCCCCATGAAAAGCCCCCGTGGGCCACCCAACACCGGCAGCCCCAGCTTTCTTGGGTGCCTCGCAGCTGCGAGGCACCCAGGAGAGCCGCACCACCACCACTGGGAGGGAAGGGGTGGGCTTCTAAGCCCGCCCCTTCCTTGGCTCTCCCGGGCACTGGGCCATCTCCAGGCCCCACTGGGAGGTTGGCATCCCCAGTGGGGTGGGCGCCCCAGGCTGTCCTGCCTAGGGCGCCCAGACACCTGGGGCCGGCCCTGGCAGCATGAAGCAATAAGGTTTCCCCTCAATGCTTAAATGCATGTTAAGAAGCAAAATTCACGGGAGAGAGATTTTCACAAGCATGGTGCCCGCACTGGGAAAATCCTGTCCACAGGCACTACTTATACTTTTGACTCCATACCAACACAGATCCTAATTCTGGACCAAATTTGGTCCTCGTTCAGTTGGGGAGGGCATGGGGTGAAAAGGCATGACTCTTAGGCCCCTATGTTTCATTACTATGCCATAGATAGTCGCACAGGCACATCTAGCATCTGCAGTCCATCCTCATCCTGCACTTGTCTCTGCTGTCTTGTTAGAGGCCAACATGGGGGTAAAAGACCAGATAACAAGACAGCAGACAAGAGAAGTGAGGGTGAGGAATGGCAGGCCGTGGGTGGAAGCAGATGGCTCAGGGTGCAACTTTACCTGTGGCAGAGGTCTCATAGCAGCAGTAATAGAAACATAGGGCTAAAAGGGACCCCAAGGGTCATCTAGTCCAGCCACCTGCACAGTGCAGGAAATTCACAGCTTCTCCCCCCAGCTCTATGCCCAGAGGAAGGCAAAAAACCCCTCCAGGGTCCCTGGAGAAGATTCCTTCCTGACCCCATACTGGTGATCGGCATTAACCTGGGCATGGAAGAAAGGGGCTGGCTCATCCCTTCCTGAAACGAACGACCCAAGACTCTGTTCACAAAAGCCTCACACATACCAGGACCGGCAACCAACCGAGCTGTCGTCCAGCAGTTTCTTTGAGATCCAAGAATATTCCAGAAGTCAGATTTTCTTCTTTAATGACCGATGTGCCTCTTGCAAGAAAGAAGATGCGTTGAGGGCAAGCAGTGGACATTCAAGGAAGAAAAGCCTAAACTGTTTCGAATCCTCCTCTTAATCCAGAAGGACGAAACACGAGTGTTGTACTCTAGCAAATCTCTGGGAGAGTAGAGTAGATGCGACACGGGACCTCATATCCAGTAGGAGTGTGATAGCATCTGTCAGTACAGCCCAGACCCAAACCAACCTATCTCCTCCATCTCTGCGTCCCTTTGAAGCCACTGAGAAAAGCCCAGGAGGGACCACAGAAGGTGGCTTCTTGAAACTGAAGAGCCAATTAACTGTCGCACTGTGGGAGTGGCTTTCTAAAATCTGCATGTTGTGGATTCTGGCTCCTTTTTTGAGTTTGTCATCCATCAATGTTTTCATCTAAGAAAATACAGAGATTTTTTTTTTTTTATTTTCTGTCTTAGCAGGTCATGATTCTCGGTTAGGATGTGCAAATGTCTTGTCTAGTTTAGTATTCCGGGAGATGGTAAAGGTCTACCTTCTGTGCTCGTAACCCTTGGTTAGCTAGCTCTTAAAGGCATGCAGGGTTCACCTGATGTTAATGATGGAGAAGGCTGAAACCTTCCAATGCAAAATTTTTGAATTCAAAACCCAAACTAGCTCTCTGGATGTGAAACTGGATCTCAAAATTCCAAAATGAACATAAGAACATAAGAACATGAGAGAAGCCAATGTTGAATCAGGCCAACGGCCCATCCAGTCCAACATTCTGTCACACAGCGGCCAAAATATACCAGGTGCCATCAGGAGGTCCAGCAGTGGGGCCAGGACACCAGAAGCCCTCCCACTGCTGTCCCCTCCAGCACCAAGAATAGAGTGCATCACCTGCCCCAGACCGAGAACTCCCATCCATACCCCGTGGCTAATAGCCACTGATGGACTTCTGCTCCATATGTTTATCTAATTCCCTCTTGAAACTGTCCATGCTTGTAGCTGCCACCACCTCCTGTGGCAGTGAATTCCATATGTTAATCACTCTCTGGGTGAAGAAGTATTTCCTTTTATCTGTTCTAACCCGACTGCTCAGCAATTTCATGGAGTGCCCACGAGTTCTTGTATTGTGAGAAAGGGAGAAAAGTACTTCTTTCTCAACCTGCTCAATCCCATTCATAATCTTATAAACCTCGATCATGTCACCCCTCAGCCGTCGTTTCTCCAAGCTAAAGAGCCCCAAGCATTTTAACCTTTCTTCATAGGGAAGGTGTCCCAACCCTTTTATCATTCTAGTTGCCCTTCTCTGCACTTTTTCCAATGCTATAATATCCTTTTTGAGATGTGGTGACCAGAACTGTACACAGTATTCCAAATGAGGTCGCACCAATGATTTATACAGGGGCATGATGATACTGGCTGATTTGTTTTCAATTCCCTTCCTAATAACCCCCAGCATAGCGTTGGCCTTCTTTATTGCAGCTACACACTGTCTAGACATTTTCATTGAGTTATCCACTACGACTCCAAGATCTCTCTCTTGGTCCGTCTCTGCCAGTTCACACCCCATCAACGTGTATTTATATTTAGGATTTTTGGCTCCAATGTGCATCACTTTGCACTTGGCCACTTTGAACCCCATTTGCCACATTGACGCCCACTCACCCATCCTCGACAGATCCCTTTGGAGTGCCTCACACTCCTCCCTGGTTTTCACCACCCGGAACAACTTCGTGTCATCTGCAAATTTAGCCACTTCACTGCTTACTCATTTGCCTTGTTGAAATCTCTCTGCCTGGCTTATTTAGAAGAAGAGGAGGAGGAAGAGATTGGATTCATACTCTGCCCTTCACTACCCAAGTCTCAGAGCAGCTTACAAACTCCTTTTCCTTCCCTTCCCCATAATAGTATTTGACGATTACCTGCAGAACCAAGAGAAAACATTCTGTGATGTTGATGACTTTTATTGAAATAAGACATAATACTTTTTATTAGCCAACAATTCAAAAGGTAAACGTAAATCCTGATTGAGCCATTTAAAACACATGCGATAGAAATCAAGTCTCCTAACATTTCTCAAACGTAGCAAAATGCATAAGGTTTTAGGGCAAACCGGGATTTAGCTGACTTCCTTAGGAAGCTATGAAAGTTTAGAAGCCCCACCCACAGAGAAAGAAATATCTCACTTGACTCTTCTTCCTGACCGAGACACCAGAAGGGCCTGATTTTTTCCTTGACTTGACACTCTTGATAGTAAAAAGACAGTTAAAACCTGAGATAAATGTTTCTAAATTCAGTATGCGATTGTCCTCTAAATGAAACAATTGGATCCCTAAATGATTATGAAATAATTCTCCACTCGATTAGTGTCCAGTTGCTCCTTTGAGACCAACACAATTAAGAACGCAAGAGAAGCCAATGGCCCATCCAGTCCAACACTCTGTCACACAGTGGCCAAAATATACCAGGTGCCATCAGGAGGTCCAGCAGTGGGGCCAGGAGGACACTAGAAGCCCTCCCATTGTTGCTCCCCCTAGCACCAAGAATACAGTGCATCCCTTGCCCCAGACTGAGAGTTCCTATCTATACTTTGTGGTTAATAGCCACTGATGGACCTCTGCTGAGGGCATAAGCTTTGAGAACCAGTTTGGTGTAGTGGTTAAGTGCGCGGACTCTAATCTGGGAGAACTGGTTTTGATTCCTCACTCCTCCACTTGCAGCTGCTGGATGACCTTGGGCAAGCCATAGTTCTGTCAGAGCTGTTCTCTCAAGAGCAATTCTGGAAAGAGCTCTCTCAGCCCCACCTACCTCGCAGGGTGTCTGTTGTGGGGAGGGAAAGGGAAGGGAGCTTGTAAACCACTCTGAGACTCCTAGTGAAGGGTGGGGTATAAAACCAATCTCTTCTTCTTCTTTCAAGAGTCAGAGCTCCTTTTGGACTAGATGACCCTGGAGCTCCCTTCCAACTCTACAATTCTATGACTCTTGAGAGCTTATACATGAGGGTTGCCAGTCTCCAGCTGGTGGCTGGAGTTCTTTTGGGATTGCAACTGATCTCCAGGCGACAGAGATCAGTTCCCCTGTATAAAATCGCCACTTTGAAAGGTGGACTCTATGGCATTGACGTCCCTCCCCTTCTCCAAACCCTACCCTCCTCAGGCTCCACCCCGAAACTCTCCGGGTACTTTTCAACTTGGAGTTGGCAACCGTATTATACACCCAAAATCTTGTTGGTCTCTAAGGTGCTACGAGATCTTAATCTGCTTGTTTCTCTGCAGACCAACATGGCTACCCTATGAGATAATCCAAAGGTGCATTTCAGAACACATCTCGATAACACTGATTAATTTCTCAAGCAAGATTAAAGGGCCGAAACGTGACACCCTTTTGAGATTCAAAAGCAATACATCAGTCCCGATCACACGACAAATTAGCCGAGCAATATGCACGACTGCCGGATGGATTTTACGGGCGCGATCACACGGGAATGTCTGGCAAGTGTCCCGCAACCGCCACCAATCCGTTTCGTGCTGCCGAAGAAGCGGAGTTAAAAAATACCGGGGAAAGTGCAGTATCAAACGGGTTCGCAATGGGCCACAGACGGACTTCCCCATGTGATCGCTCCGGCGCGCTCCCATTGCAACAGTAATCCCTCGTTGCAGCATGCCGGAAACATGCGGGGAAGGAAAAAACCCAATTCACCTGCCGCCACATCTGATCACGCAGCGAACATAAGAACATGAGAGAAGCCAATGTTGAATCAGGCCAATGGCCCATCTAGTCCAACACTCTGTCACACAGCGGCCAAAATATACCAGGTGCCATCGGGAGGTCCAGCACTGGGGCCAGGACACTAGAAGCCCTCCCACTGCTGCCCCCTCCAGCACCAAGAATAGAGTGCATCACCTGCCCCAGACTGAGAGTTCCCATCTATACCCTGTGGCTAATAGCCACTGATGGACTTCTGCTCCATATGTTCATCTAATTCCCTCTTGAAGCTGTCCATGCTTGTAGCTGCCACCACTTCCTGTGGCAGTGGCGGGTCAAATTATGACGGCGCTAATAGCCTTGCTCCCCCCCTCCCCTGCATTATCTGGCATATGTGACCGCACTCATCAACTATTTAATTGACTGTCGGGAATACAAGCAGTCCTGTACTGTCATCCTATACTGTATGGCTGTGAGAGTTGGACTATAAGGAACGCCGAGCACCGAATAATAGATTCTTTTGAACTGTGGTGCTGGAGAAGACTCTTGAGAGTCCCTTGGACTGCAAGGAGATCAAATCAGTCAATCCTAAAAGAAATCAACCCTGACTGTTCCCTGGAAGGCCAGATCCTGAAGCTGAAGCTCAAATACTTTGGCCACCAAAGGAGAAGGGAGCACTCACTGGAGAAGACCCTGACGCTGGGAAAGATTGAAGGTCAGAGAAGAAGGGGACGGCAAAGGATGAGATGGTTAGACAGTGTCATCGATGCAATGAATATGAAATTGAGCAAACTTCAGTGGACAGCGGAAGACAGAAGGGCCTGGCGTAATCTGGTCCATGGGGTCGCAAAGAGTTGGACTCGACTGTGCGACTGAACAACAACATACTGTCATCCTGACCAGCGGGTGCACACGACAGAGGTCATAAGAATGACACGGGAACAGACGTGATTGGCATGGATACGTATGACTTAAATCAAGTGTACATGACAATCCCACGTTCAGTTCCGTTGCAAGAGGACAGATCTACAACACAGCTGTCCGCCTGAACAGAAAACGTATTTATTTCTCCCCTTGCTTTTGACAGTTGGATGTTATCGGTCGGAAGATACCCGATGAAGTGGCTGCACACGCATTTGCCGATAACGAATCATGCGGCTGCCGCTAACAGACAGGATCTGTAATTTCTCACTGGCTTGTCTCCCCCCTCACCCCACCCCAAATTCTTCCCTTCATCATGGATCTGGCTTTATGTGCCTGTGTCAATTTTGTAACTTTTCTTCCTGGCGCAGCTTGTCCAATTGTCTACACACACCTACAAGTATTTTTAATTACCATGGCTCAGAGGTTAAGATGCTGTGCTGCAGACCGGAAGGTCGGTAGTTCGGCAGTTCGAGACCCGGGTGCCGCGTGACGGAGTGAGCTCCCGTCTCTGGCCCCAGCTCCTGCCAACCTAGCAGTTCGAAAGCAAGAAATCTCAAGGAGATAAATAGGTACCGGTTTGGTGGGAAGGTAACAGCGTTCCGTGCACCTCGGCATTTAGTCACGCCAGCCACATGACCACAGAAATGTCTTCGGACAGCGCTGGCTCTTCAGCTTGGAAACGGAGACGAGCACCGCACCCCTAGAGTCGGATTTGACTGGCTTTTGAGCAAGGGAAACCTTTACCTTTACCTTACACAGCATAGTGACAGTTAACTGACTGGCTACAATCTTTTCTCTTAATTTTCACTTGCAAAGTACACCTCTTTGTTGGTTCCTCTACTTAAAAGCTCCTTCCGTGCCTTGGTGGGCTGGTGGAAACAGAAGGCTTTTTGATCAATGAATGTCACTTTTGTAGCCCGCTTACTATCAATCTCAATCTAAGCAGGGTCATCCCTGGTAAGTATGGGTGTGTTCAGACGGATCTTTTGATCTGCCATAGGAACGACTCCCTTGCGGATCAAAAATGCACGACCAGACAGAAACATCTGGGAAATATTCCGGTCCCGTAGGCATCCCGTTCTGCTGCGCCTCCAATCCTGATTTAAAAAGTAGCAGTTTCAATGTAGGGTTTTCGCTTACCCGCGCAACAACTGCAGACTTTCTTCCGTCTGGTCACTCCATTAGAGCGCGATGCTCCCGTCGGCTCGGTCTGACGTCAGACCGAGCCGACGGGGGCGCAATTTTTAAAAAATTGAAACCCCATGTGCGCTTTAACGAGGAAACGCATTCAGCGATAAGCGCTACGAGGAATGTAATATTCATGCTTATTTCTTTTAGGGACAAGATGTTACTGCGATGGGAGATGGAGGGGGAAGGACTGTTCTAACTTGCAAAATAGTCCCTCCATTGATCATGATGGCAATGGCAAGGGGAGGACCGGAACTTTGCTGAAAACCCTCCGCGATCGCCTCAGTCCTCCAAGGAGGCGCAGCCTTGCCTATGCGAATGTACAAAACTTTTTTAAAAAAAAAATCCTCGGTGGATGCCGTGTAGACAAATCACGGTGGGAACAACACGCGGTGAGGCTATTTCATGGGGGGGGGGGCGTCTGGTCGTGCTAGGCTGGATTTAAAAAATCGGGATAAAATTTTAGGAGGGCTCATGGCGTGATTGACTGGCCGTCTGAACGCAGCCTATGTGGAAGGGAGATGAACAAGGAAGTCCAGGGTCACTATGCAGAGGAAGGCAACGGCCAACCATCTCTATTAGCCTCCTGCTGCACACGGAACGCTGTTACCTTCCCACCAAAGTGGTACCTCTTTATCTACTGCTTTCCTGCTTTCGAACTGCTCATGCTGAATTCACCAAAGGACAGGTTTCAGTTGTTGTGTGAAAAGCTTCCCCTGACTAGCTGTATCTTGGGAGGTGTACCAGCATAGCCAAATGGCTTGCAAGATCGCAGCCAGTCATGCAGCCGGACTCTGTCGATCAGGGCAATCTAGTTTGACAGTTGAGTGGTCACATGGTCAGAAATCATGTTGTCTAGGACTGCGTCAGATCTTCCAGCGTCACTGTGACTCAGCACCGTTTCAGCACTGTTCACATCTGTGTTCTGATGTCTACCTGTGTATATATTGTAACCAGTTTTTGAGGAAGTGTGGGCCTGTCTGGTTCCTGTTGCTCTGCATAGCACTTTGTCGGTGGAAGTCCTGAAGTTGCTACTGTGCATATAGTCTCTGTAAATAAACTGCGCATACTCTGTAAGTATATCAGAGTCCTCTGCTATTTTACGGCGTCAAACACCGTCAGAAAACTCTTCCATGTGGTCACTGTAGATCAGCTGCGACTTGACGGCACTTCACACATTCCCCATCCAGGACCCTCCAGTCTCAAGTCACAGCTGATGTATGGCGACCCGCATAGGCAAGAGACATTCGGAGGTGGTTTCCCATTGTCTGCCTCTGCATAGCAACCCTGGCATTCCTTTGAGGTCTCCCGTCCAAATACTCGCCAGAGCCCGCCTTGCTTAGCTTTCAAGATCTGAAGGAATGGGGCTAGCCTCTGCCCACAAGTCCCCATGCACCAACTGTGGTCCTCAGGCAGCTCCATTATACCCTATGGGGACTGGTCTGATGGCGTGCCCAGCAGACGTTTCCTCCGCCCACTTTCTAATAACCTCCAAACCAGGGGATACCCTGCCCCCTATTGGGGACTGGCAAACCTACTTAACTTTCATGAATCTATCTAATCCACGTTTAAAGCTGTCTATTCCTGCAGCCATCACTACATCCTCTGGCAGCAAATTTCATATTTCGATTGTAAAGATTAGAAGTCTTAGCAATGTGTATTTTAACAAAAAAATTTACATAGTCCTTTCCAAGGCTACTGTTAATAGACCTTCAACCTTATTATTCTTTCCAGAGCATCTAGTAAGTCTACTCGCAAGGGCGTAGACTTTGCAATTTCCCGGGGGGGGCTGGGGCTGGGCCAGAGGCATTGACAAGTCATTAAAAGAACTGGGACCCAATGACATCATAGGGAGGAGCCAGTGACATCACAGGCCATTGTCACTATCTATGGAGGTGGAACTATGTGGCATTTAGGGTGGGGCTCCCCAGAAAATTAGGGTGGCCTGGGAACCCCCTAGCAATGCCCCTGGGCTGGGCTAACCCCAGGAAAAGATGCCTTCTTAGCACACTGCTTAGAAACTCCACCTTAAAATGCAGCACAGATTCTACTGCTAGGGACTGTTTTTCCACTCTGGGAACTGTCATTACAGTCCTAGAGTAGCCTATCTGGGCCCAAAAACCTTATTGGAAAAACCATTCTGCATTTTCTTTGCAACTTTTTTTGAGCTGCAGTGTATTTCAGCAAAGCCCATGGAAGTCAATTGGCATTCCTGGCTCCCATTATCTCCAGTGGGCCTTCAAGCCTCTCCCATTATTTCCAATGGGCAATCCTGTCATTCCTTTTAGTACATCCCAGTTGGTTGCCCCTTTGAAACTACCACACCATTTTAAGTAACAGCAAAACGAAGAGCATGAGCATAGAGTGCACATCCCTTACCAATGTTCTCTCTAGGCTGCACACAGATCAAAAGGAAATTTTAAAAGGCCTGTGATTGGCATGCCTCCCCCCCATCTCGTTCATGTAGATGGGCTTACAATTTAAAAATGAAACAAAGATTGAAAGAAAGGGTGATTCAGCAGATGCAAGCCGATGCCAGGGGTCTGCATTCACCATCTCAAACAGAAGAACCAGAGCTTCCCGTTTCAGCACTGGAGCTAGGGGTGCCAGCTCCAGGTGGGACCTGGGGATCCCCTGGAATTACAGCTCATTTTCAGACTACAAAAATTAGTTTCCCTGAGGAAAATGGATATTCTGGAGGGTGGACTCTATGGCATTGTACCCCACTGAGGTCCCAGTCCTCCCCAGACTCCATCCCCAAATCTCCAGGAGTTACCCAACCTGTATTGGGCCACCCCTCCCCCTCCATCCCCCAGAGGTGGACAGGGGGAACCTGGCAACCCTAACTAGGGATGTTTTCACAAGGGAGGGAGGGAGGGAGGGAGGTGAGAGGTGGAAAGAAAGCAAATAGATGGGAAGGAAGGAAGGAAAGAAGGGGGAGGGAGGGGAGAAATGAAAAGAAAGAAAATAGAAACTCCTCTCCATAATTTATCCAGGAGTTCAGGGGACAGTTGGTCTTGAATGTATGCATTTAAACTCTTCAAGGTTTCACCTGCCCTCCTCCCCCTCCCCCTCCCCTGCACGGCCTGAGTGTGCAATTTCAGTGATTGTAAACTGCTGATTCCTGGCTTTCCTAATATCCTCTCTCTGTCAAGGGAAGGGGTGGAGCTCAACAAAGAACTCAGAAGAGTCTCCTCTTGGAGAAAATAAAGGGCTCTGGTTAAGTAGCGAACTCAGGAGTGGGAAAACAACAGCAGCGGCACGAGGCTGCAGGAAAAGTGCCCGGGCACCCAGCCACCCAGAGATCCTCCATGGATGCCGGCCTCCCTGCATGGCTCTGCAAGGCAAGCCTTGTATGTGGGGGGAAACAGAAGAACAAGGGCGCAGGGCGCCCAGCCGTCCCTAGGCCAGCAATCCTCCATGGATGCCGGCCTCCCTCCCAACCTCCTCACATGGCTCTCTGCAAGGCAAGCCTTGCAGGGAGTGGGAAAACAACAGCAGTGGCATGAGGCTGCAGGAAAGGTGCCCAAGAGTCCAGCCACCCCAAGGCGGGCAATCCTCCATGGATGCCAGCCTCCCCCCCACTTCTCCCATCTACTGACCTCCCTGCATGGCTCTGCAAGGCAAGCCTTGCAGGGAGGGGGGGGGAACTAGAAGAACAAGGGCACAGGATGCCCAGCCTCCCTGAGGACGGCAATCCTCCAAGGATACTGGCCTTCCCCCCCAACCTCCTCACATGGCTCTCTGCAAGGCAAGCCTTGCAGGAAGCGGGGAAACAACAGCAGCGGCACAAGGCCACAGGAAAGGTGCTCGGGCATCCAGCCACCCCGAGGCTGGCCTCAGCCAGCCAGCCTGGGCACTCTAGGCCTAGTGCACACCACCCCACTCCTGAAAACATCCCCCCACCCTCGCTGGAGCCCCAGGACAGCACTGAAAATATGTGCAGCCCCCAGCTCCACCAGGCCCAACTGAGGGTTTCTGGGAGCTGGGGGTGGGGCTTAGCTTTCAGGAAGCAAGCCCTGAGTTTCCTGCCACCCCACCCGAAGTCTCAGAAAGCAGAGGGAAAAAACCCTCTGCTTTCAAAATGGGTCGGGGGTGGCATGGGGTGGTGGTTGCAAAGCTTGTGAGCCTGGTTGCCCGGGGGGGGCTCAGTCACCCCTGGAAAATTTCGGGGGTAGCCTCAGCCCTCAAGCCCCCCTGAAGTTGACACCTATGTCTACTCGTAGATAATCCACTTGATGAAAATGTCTTTTACAGTACAGAGTATTCAGTTCTTACGACAGTGAAAACATGCTTGAATTCTAGGGTCAGAGCCTCTAAAAATAATGAGAGTTTAATTATCTGGAAAAAAAAATCCAGATGATAATTAAAATATAAGATAGAGTTCAGCTAGTTTGGTGCAGTGGTTAAGTGTGCGGGCTCTAATCTGGGAGAACCGGGTTTGATTCTCCACGCCTCCACCTGCACCTGCTGGATGACCTTGAGCAAGCCATAGTTCTGTCAGAAGTTCTCTCAGCCCCACTGACCTCACAGGGTGTCTGTTGTGGGGAGGGGAAGGAGAGGAGTTTGTAAGCCGCTCTGAGACTCCGAGGGAAGGGCGGGGTATAAATCCAGTCTCCCCCTCCTCTTCCTCCTCCTCTGTCCGAGGCACCAGCCCAGTTCTCCAGGGGTTTTCCAGGCTGCAATTGGCAACCTTACCATCTCTAGATGTATTTAAGAATCCATTTTATTTACCAGGGTTTTGGATGGGTCGTAGGCTGCAGGCCTTCCTGGGGCGTTATTTGTGGTTGTATTGCATCTTGCATGTTTCAGATTTGAATGTGAAAGCCATTTTGAGCGGGGGTGGGGGGAAACGGGGTGTAACTACTTTAATTCAGTTTGAGTCCAGCGGGGCACCTTTGAGACCAACAAAGTTTAATGCAAGGGATAAGCTTTCATGTGCAAACGCACTTCTTCCCAAGAAGTGTAAGTAAAGGTAAAGGTTCCCTTGCTCGAAAGCCAGTCGAATCCGACTCTAGGGTTGAGGTGCTCATCTCCGTTTCAAAGCCGAAGAGCCAGCGCTGTCCGAAGACATTTCCGTGGTCATGTGGCCAGCATGACTAAACACCAAGGTGCACGGAACGCTGTTACCTTCCCACCAGAGTGGTACGTATTTATCTACTTGCAATCTCTTGCTTTCGAACTGCTAAGATTGGCAGGAGCTGGAACTAGAGACGGGAGCTCACTCCGTCATGCGGCGTTCTCGGGTCTTGAACTGCTGAACCTTCCACAGCCTGCAGTTCAGCGTCTTAACCACTTGAGCCACCTGCACACAAAAGCTTATACCCAGAATTAAACTTTGTTGGTCTTAAAGGTGCCCTACTGGACTCAAAGTTTGTTCCATTTAATTCAAGGGATAAGCTTTCGTGTGCAAGCACATTTCTTCTGAAGAAGTGTGCTTGCACACAAAATCTTATACCCAGAATTAAGAAGAAGAAGAGAAGAAGAGGTTGGATTTATATCCTGCCCTTCACTCGGAGTCTCAGAGTGGTTTACAAGCTCCTTTCCTTTCCTTTCCTTTCCTTTCCTTTCCTTTCCTTTCCTTTCCTTTCCTTTCCTTTCCTTTCCTTTCCTTTCCTTTCCTTTCCTTTCCTTTCCTTTCCTTTCCTTTCCTTTCCTTTCCCTTCCCCTCCCTATAACAGACACCCTGTGAGGTAGGTGGGGCTGAGAGAGCTCTTTCAAGAACTGTCCTTGAAAGAACAGCTCTGATAGAACTATGGCTTGCCCAAGGTCATCCAGCAGCTGCAAGTGAAGGAGTGGGGAATCAGACCCGGTTCTCCCAGATTAGCGTCCGCGCACTTAACCACCACACCAAACTGGCTCTCACCGTGTTTATTTGTAGCCAGTTTGGTGTAGTGGTTAAGTGTGTGGACTCTTATCTGGGAGAACCGGGTTTGATTCCCCACTCCTCCACTTGCACCTGCTGATGTGACTTTGGGTCAGTCACAAGCTCTGGCACAGCTGTTCTCTCAAGGACAGTTTCTGTCAGAAGTTCTCTCAGCCCCACCTACCTCACAGGGTGTCTGTGGTGGAGAGGGGAAGGGAAAGGAGTTTGTAAGCCGCTCTGAGATGTCTTTGGGCAGTGAAGGGCGGGGTATAAATCCAAACTCTTCTTCTTCTTCTTCTATTTCCGTTATGAAGGCTAGCTCTTTCTTTCTAGCTCTTCATAGCACTATTATCTAAACAGACATGGGACAGAAGACAAATAGGCCTTAGCTGTACAGTTACAATGTGTTTGCAGCTGCCATGGCCCATATGCACAGTAATTCGTCCGCATCATATTTCAATCCTGTTTGAGCTTTCTTCTTCTTCTTTTTTTTTAATAGGTTTATTTTTTGAATTTTCTATATATTACACAATATCTTTTGTCTCCTTACTTTACATAACTCAATAAGTTCCCCTCTCCCTCCCTCTACCCCTTGTTTGTTGATCCTTTATTCACAGTCACGGGCACAAAGTCTGAATCTTCCACCGAATGTCCTGTCTTCCTTCCACTGTTATCCACTTTAGATAGGTCTTCCATCTCGCTTTAATTTCTTTGGCTTTATCCTCCCATGTGGTCTTCTGGCGCAATTTCTCGATGATGTCCGACTGCACAAAATCAAACAAATAAGTGTGCCAGGTATCTAATGTCCATTAGCTCTTATCTTTCCAGCCCAGAGCTATCACTGCCTTGCCTGCTAACACCATAGCTTTGAGTATAGCCTGGGTTTCCTGATTGACAGCCTTATTTCCTAATATACCCATTAACATTAGTTTAAAGTCTACATTCAATGAGATTCTACATATTTTCTTTATAATTTGTATCATTTTTGACCAAAAGACTCTCACCTCTGGACATTCCCACCACATATGGGAGAACCAACCCTTAAATTGTTTACAGTGCCAACACATAGAACTCGATCCCGGAAACATGTTTGCTATCTGCGCTGGTGTTTTATACCACTTTGTGAAAAATTTATGTTCCAGTTCATTAATTTTAATAATTCCTGTTCGAGCTTTCATGAAGATTTTCTAGCTGAGACGCCTTCATAGATGTGAGTAAACTTTGTTGATCTGAAAGGTGCCACTGGGCTCACACTTTGCTCTGCCGCGTCAGACCAACAGGGCTACCCGTCTGAATCTATTTTAATTAACACAGAGATCTCACACCAGGGACCCTGTTGTCCTCGAATCTGTTTCATCCTTGAAAACCCTTTGGAGCACAGCCTTCAAGGACTCCTTACACCAGTGTTTCCCGTCTCTCCCGGTGTAGTAGTAAATCAGGGGGTTAATGCTGCTGTTGAAAGAGGCCGAAAGGACCGATATTTCTAAAGCCATCCGGGAGTAATGTTTACTGTAGATTAAGATGAGGTGGACAGCACTCAGTGGAACGGCAAAGATTATGAAGCACAGGAGCGTGACCAAGATAGCTGGGTATACCCGAGGCGGCTGATGTCCCCGTGAGTAACAGTAGATCTTCACGAACAGCATCAGAGTGGAACCCACCATGAGGGGAGTGAAGATCAGGACGTTCACGCTGCAGATCACGTTGACCGCCGTTTTATATGTTTCAAAGGACAAAACGTTGCAAAACAATAACAACCCTCCAGACAGAAGGCCCGAGAAGGCCCAGAGGAGGGACGAGACGGAAGTGGAAGCGTAACCTGTTAGGTGGCGCTGATACCAGATCGGAGACAGGACCGAGAGGCACCGCTCCATGCTGATGGCTGTGAGGAGATACAAGCTCGCGCTATGCGTGAAGAAAAAGAGCGAATACAGGAGGGAGAGGGTGAACTTTTGAGGTTTATGGAAGGGGAGGCTGGTCTCTCGAATCAACAAAACCAAAAGGGTGCCAAAGTCAGTGATGGCCAAATTCAAGATGTAGATCACAAAATATCTCCTCTGAGTGCAGAAACCCAGGATCCAGATGACCTTTCCGTTCCCCACCAGTCCACAAAGGCAGATGAAGGCAGTTAATGCATAGATAATCCACTCGTACACTTCGCCAGAAAACTCTTCTCCTCCAGTCGTGAACCCTCCGGAGGTTGTGTTCAACGTGGTCATGACGGTGCCACTGCTTTTTTCCCCCAGATAGTGCCTGTCGATTCCCAGCTCTGTCTTGAGAACAACAACAACAAAAAAAAGGAATGAGATGCTCAGGCAAAACTGTACTTGGGAAGTGACTGATGGTTTCAGGCTGATATTCCTGCTCCCCCAGAATTACAGCTCATCTCCAGACTTCAGAGATCAGGTTAAAACGCTTGGGGCTCTTTAGCTTGGAGAAACAACAGCTGAGGGGTGACATGATCAAGGTTTATAAGCTTATGCATGGGATAGAGCAGTTAGAGAAAGAAGTCCTTTTCTCCCTTTCTCACAATACAAGAACTCGTGGGCACTCCATGAAACTGCTGAGCAGTCGGGTTAGAACGGACAAAAGGAAGTCCTTCTTCACCCAAAGAGTGATTAACACATGGAATTCACTGCCACAGGAGGTGGTGGCAGCTACAAGCATGGACAGTTTCAAGGGGGATTAGATAAACATATGGAGCAGAAGTCCATCAGTGGCTATTATCCACAGGGTATAGATAGGGACTCTCAGTCTGGGGCAAGTGAGGGTCTGTATTCTTGGTGCTTGGGGGGGGGGCAACAGTGTCCTGGCTCCACTGCTGGACCTCCTGATGGCACCTGGTATTTTTGGTCACTGTGTGACAACACAGTGTTGGACTGGGTGGGCCATTGGTCTGATCCAACATTTCCCGGCCTGGAGCTTCCAACCCTAACCCTCCATCTCCTACCAGTGGCCAGGGGGACCTGGCAACCCTAAAGCAACCAAACCCTGGCAAGATGTAAGAGCACATTGTGATGGACGGCTTTTATTTTTGCCATCCTGCCATCCCAGGAAATCCTTGCCTGTAAGGGGAGTAGGCAGACACTCAGTGGCATCAGCCAATGAGAGGCTGTGGTACTATTGGGAGAGGGAGGAGGAGAGTAAAGTGGAGGGAAAATCTGTTATTGTCTCAGAGAGGCCTCGGAGAAATGGCAGAGAAACAGGGGAAACGAGGGCTATTTTTGTAGAAAAAGCCCAGCAGGAACTCATTAGCATATTAGGCCACACCCAACAGCAGAAAGGTATTAGCATATTGGGCCACACACCCTGACAGCACAGCTTGTTAACATATTAGGCCACACCCCCATGTTGCCAGAAGTGTGGTCATCCAGCCACACCCACCTTTTGCTTCTTATTCTGTTTACCTTGTTGGTTGTCAAAACCCAGGGGGTTTTTTGGAGCAGGAACTCCTTTGCATGTTAGGCCACACACCCCTGATGTAGCCAATCCTAATGCATTTCTGCTGTTGGGTGTGGCCTGTTATGCTAATGAGTTCAGGCTGGGCATGGCCAACTCGGGAGCCAGCCGGAACTCCGTTCCTGCGCGTTCCTGCCCAAAAATAGCCCTCGGGAAAACTACTGGGCAAATAGTTAGGTAGTCAGACTTTGCCCAGTGAAGGAAAAGAACTCAGATATCTACAGGGTGCGTACCGGAAGAAAATCATTTTCCCCCAGATTTGGGTCTATTGGTTTTTTTTTTTTTTTTTGGCATTTCCTGATATTCCCGAATCTCAATATCAGTATGGTATTTGGATTTGGGTAAATATTCAAGAAACCCAAATTTATTCGGCTCCATTATACCCTATGGGGTACCATCCCCATAGGGTATAATGGAGAATCGATCCATGTGTCTTTGGGGCTCTGGGGGGAGGGTTGGCTGTTGTTTGAGACAGAGGCACCAAATTTGCAGCATAACTACTGCAGCCTCTCCTCAACCCACACTCCAAGCTTTAAAAAGATTGGACCAGGGGTTGCTCCCATCCTCCAAAAGGACCATGACCTTTTCAAATGCCGTCTGAGTTCACTTGCTGTGGCATGACTTGGAGAAGGCATTAAACGAGATTGCAGTCGCTTTAAATGCCGTCTCCAAGCTGGCGGTAGCATGACTTGATGAATGAACTCAGAAGACATTTAAAGAGATCTTGTGCAACTTGGAGAGGCATCTAAAGAGGCAGAAAAAGAACAGGTATCTGGTGTTACCTTAGGGGGAGAATATGTTAGGGACTTGTGGGGGGGGGTGGTGAGGGAAATATCCCAAGAGACAAGCTTAACCCTGTTTCAACAGGTTGAGGTTATTAGATTTAAGGAGGAGCTGTGTGATGATTGGTATTGGAGAAGTTGTATGGAGAAAGTCAGGTAGATAAATTGGTACCACTTGCAAGTAGAGAAATACGTACCACTCTGGTGGGAAGGTAACAGCATTCCGTGTGCCTTGGTAAGAACATAAGAACATAAGAGAAGCCAATGCTGAATCAGGCCAATGGCCCATCTAGTCCAATACTCTGTCACACAGCAGCCAAAATATACTAGGTGTCATCAGGAGGTCCAGCAGCGGGGCCAGGACACTAGAAGCCCTCCCACTGCTGCCCCCTCCAGCACCATGATTAGAGTGCATCACCTGCCCCAGACTGAGAGTTCCCATCTATACCCTGTGGCTAATAGCCACTGATGGACTTCTGCTTCATATATTTATCTAATTCCCTCTTGATACTGTCCATGCTTGTAGCTGCCACCACCTCCTGTGGCAGTGAATTCCATATGTTAATCACTCTTTGGGTGAGAAGTACTTCCTTTTATCTGGTCTAACCTGACCTCTCAGCAATTTCATGGAGTGCCCACGAGTTCTTGTATTGTGAGAAAGGGAGAAAAGTACTTCTTTCTCAACCTGCTCAATCCCATGCATAATCTTAGAAACCTCGATCATCTCACCCCTCAGCCATCGTTTCTCCAAGCTAAAGAGCCCCAAGTGTTTTAACCCTTCTTCATAGGGAAGGTGTTCCAACCCTTTTATCATTCTAGTTGCCTTTCTCTGCACTTTTTCCAATGCTATAATATCCTTTTTGAGATGTGGCGACCAGAACTGTACACAGTATTCCAAATGAGGTCGCACCAATGATTTATACAGGGGCATGATGGTACTGGCTGATTTGTTTTCAATTCCCTTCCTAATAATCCACAGCATAGCGTTGGCCTTCTTTATTGCAGTTACACACTGTCTAGACATTTTCATGGTATTTAATCATGCTGGCCACATGACCATGGAGATGTCTTCGGACAGTGCTGGCTCTTCGGCTTGGAAACGGAGATGAGCACCGCAACCCTAGAGTCGGATTCGACTGGCTTTTGAGCAAGGGAAACTTTTATGGAGAAAGTCAGACTTTGGAAGCAATCCTGAGCAGTTTATACTCAGAAGTAAATCCCATTTCATTCAAAACTCCCTTAGACTGAACCTAAGAGTGCAATGCTAAGTAAGCACACTAAGAGATAAACACCAGTCAATGTACAACTGCAGCCTTATGGGCCAATGTTTATATGAAAGCAGGCAGGTTTAAAAATCTGTTAACTGAGTCATCAGAGAGGAGGCACGCATGCGCTAAACCAAGTCGGACGCTGAAACTCCGAGCTCCCCCGTAAACTAAGGAATTTACAGCTCAAAGGATTGTAAACAGCCAAATACTGGCATATAACCAGGTGGGAAGATAAGAAGGATCCAAACAGCAGCAGAGTCTGGAAACAGCAAGTAAAAAAACCCTTTATTTACAACCACTCAGTGAGATAACGCTCACACAGCAAGAGCCTAGCTCATTAAGCCTTAATTAAACAGCTAAGGATGGCAAAAAATATCAAGGAACTGTCAGAACAGATAGCAAACCTCCAGAAGATATTCCTAGCATCTCAGGAAAAAATTAGCGAAGAAATTAAGGCTGTACGAGTAGATATGGCTAAGATAGGGAAAGAAATTGCCGACATAAAGCAAACAGCAAATTTTGCCAGAGAAAAGGCTCTGGCTAATGAACAGAGGATTGGCTCCCTAACAAAGCAGATAAATGACCTCTCAGACAGGAATAGGAGAGCAAACTTGATTTTGACAGGAATCTCTGAAGAGGTTTCTAACAGGAACCTGGAATGCGTAGTGACAGAATGGCTGACAACTAATGGAATCAGGATTCAGTCAGAAGACGTCGAAAGAGCTCACCGCCTGCAAAGAAAAGGCAAGGGAGGAGCCCCTCGTGACGTTATTATCAAGTTCTCCAGAGAAAAAATACAACAACAAATATATAAGGAGCTAAAAAAGAGGAAGGACTTGAGCTTCAGGGGCAGGAAAGTTTGGGTGAGACAGGATTTTTGCCAGGAGACACTTAGGCAAAAGAACTTAATGCGCCCCTATGCCCAAAAACTATATGCAAACAATGTAAAATTTACCTGGGGCTATCCTGCTTCAATCATAATATTTCAAGAAGGGAAGAGGCTCATGGCACGGAACGCCCTTGAGGCCAAAGAACTCCTTAAACAACTCAGAATAAACGCTGAAGACATAAGGGAAGAGGGAATGGAAGAAGAGCCAGAGGGGGAAGCAGACCCAGAAGAAGGAACTGCAGAGAGAGGAGAAAAGCGCCTCAGGACAGACTCACTAGAAGAAGACACCTAAAGGGAAGTATCCAAGTATAAGTTGAGCTAATGTTAATATTACAAGTATAAGGGGGAGGAGGGGATGTGTGCACCTCATGAAGTGGAGAGGGGGGAAGGTTTCTTATCCCCACAAGTCTACTCTACCACAGGGATGGGAGGGAAGGGGGAGGGGTAGTTTAAGAATATGCTTAAAAATCCCAGGGCCACGGGAACTCAAAGTCCAGAATCATAAAGAATATGGATAGAACAATAAGATTACTTACACTGAATGTCAATGGATTAACGTCAAACCTTAAAAGGTACAGGATAGCTAAGCTGGCAAAAGATCAAAAGATTGATGTTTTATGCCTCCAGGAAACACATAAGAAAAAAAAGATAGCAAGCCGTTGCTAAACGATCCGACTTGGGAGATACTAGCAGAGGCCAGAGGGGATGCCAAGGGTAAAGGAGTAGCAGTACTGATTCATAAGAAATTTAAACTAGAGGTTATGGAAAAAAAAGAGGATAGGAATGGTAGATATCTGTTAGTAAAGTTTAAAATGGATGATAAGAAGTATACCATAGTAAATATATATGCCCCAAATAAAGGACAAAAGAAATTCCTGGGTAAAATATTTAAAAAAACAAAACAATTTTCCGAAGGAGAAGTGATTATAACAGGTGACCTAAATATAGACATAACAAAAGATAAATCATTCAAGTTAGGAAATTGGGGCCTGATAGAGGCACATGAGTCTGTGGGGAACCGGCCTAAACCCACACATATATCTAGTAGGCATAAAACAGTATCATGTATAGACTACATAATTTTAGAAAAGAATAGTAATATGATTATCAAAGGAATTACAACCCACCCAATATGGATATCTGACCATGCTCCAATAAGCGTTGAAATAGAATTCACTCAGCAACCAACAACCAGAACATGGAGATATAATAACTTAATAATGGCCACAGAAAGGGATAGACAATACATGTCTGAGCAGATAAAGCTATATTTTGAGGAAAATAGAGGAACAGTACCCACCAATATTCTATGGGATGCTGCAAAGGCAGTCATAAGGGGGCACTGTATAAAGAAAGAGAAGAATATAAAAAAGGAGTGGCATCTAGGAAGACAGGCCAAAATCCAAGAAATGGAGAGGCTACAAAGTAAACTAATGCAAAAATACAATCCTATGATACAGAACCAAATATTAACAATTAAAAAACAATTGGAGGCCTTAGACTCAGCAACAATATGGAAAAGGGAAGCCATGGTGAGAAATGAATTCCAAAGAAATAGCATAAATTCAGCAAAAAGACTAGCAAATTACCTGAAAAATAGGAAGGAAAGACAAAGGGTGAAAAGTATAAAGGTAAATGGTCAAAAATCTCAACATCCCATTGAAATAAGGGAGGCGTTCGAGTCTTTCTATAAAAAATTATATAAGAAAAGGGACACAATAGACTTTGTAGAGGAAGTTAACATAACACTGAAGGAGGATGAGCAAGCCAAATTACAAGAGGAAATTACAATACAAGAGATAAAGGATGTAATTAAAGAATTGAGAAAGGGAAAATCCCCTGGGCTAGATGGGTTCACAAGTGAATTTTACAAGGAAATGATAGACATTCTTGCCCCAGAACTCCAAATGATCTTCAACGAAATCTTGAGGGGGGGAAGGGCCCCAGATTCATGGAGACAAACAGAAATAATAGTAATTTTGAAACCAAATAAAGACCCTGAAGAGGTAGGTTCATACAGACCTATAAGCCTCCTTAACCAAGACTACAAGATCTTCGCAAAAATGCTGGCAAATAGATTAAAGAAGTTTAGTCCCAAAATAATAAAAGAAGACCAACATGGATTTGTAAAGGATAGGAACATAGCCCACCCTATTAGGAATATAATAAACGTATTACAACACGGTCAAAAAAAAAAGTTAGGTCTTTTGAAATTGGATGTCTATAAAGCCTTTGACACCCTATCTCAGGAATACTTGTGGCAGATTATGAAAAAGCATGAGATAGGAGATAATTATATAAGAGCAATTAAGGAGATATATAGAGAGGGAACAGCAGTGGTAAAGGTCAATAATGTCAAATCACAAACTTTTCAGATCCAGAGAGGGGTCCGACAGGGGTGCCCGCTCTCACCGGTCTTATTCATTATAGCAATAGAACAACTAGCTGAAAGGATAAGAAACTGTGTAAGGATAGAAGGTTATAAGGTAAAGAAGGAAGAAATAAAAATTAATTTATTTGCAGATGATATTATAGTAGTTATGACAAATCCCAAAGAAGCGGTAAAAGAAGTAAAAATTATCTTAGAGGACTTCGAATGCTGTTCAGGGTTAAAGGTTAATATGGCTAAATCAGAAATCATGTACCTCAATGTGAACAAAGAGGAAAGAAAAGAAATAAACAAAATTACAAATATTGGAATGGGCACCAAAAAGTTCAAATACTTAGGTATAGTGTTACAAAAGAAGATCGATAGAATATCGGAGGTGAATTATAGCACGATATGGAAGAAAATAAAGAATGAAATGAGAAAGTGGAAAAATAAAACTCTTGGTATATCTACTAGAATTAGGAGTGTTAAAATGTTCTGGTTACCTAAACTAACATACTTATTCCAGACGATACCATTAGAGGCCCATAACAAAAGGTTAGAACAATGGAATAGGGCAATTAGAGAGTGGATATTTGGCAGTAAAAAGTGTAGAATTCAAAAAAGGTTGATACACGGTCTCAAGGAGGAGTTGGGTTGGGGAGTCCCAGAGCTGAATAGATATTATGAAGCCTTTCAAATAAAGTCGCTATTAGAGATAGGTGAAGGAGAGGAGCAAAAATGGGTTAGATTTGAAAATGAGATAAACAACAATATAGGAAGATTCGGGATTTTCTCTAAAGCCACAAAAAAAGATCTCAAATTGATTAAAGGCCCCAGACATTCAGCATTAGAATCTTGGAGCAAGTGGCAAGCGAAATGGCTAAGAAGAAACTCAAGATGGACACCACTAGAATTAATATACAGCGAAATAAAAGAGAATAAATGGTGGGAATATCTTAAAACTAAAGGGTATTATAGGTTGGAAGACATGTTTAGAGGACGTAACTTAAAACCGGTGCACGAGATAGTGGAAGAGGTAGGTAACCAACACTGGTTAAAAATAACAGGCCTATATAGTATGGTTAATAAGATCAAGGAAAAAGAGAAAATATGGATAGAGGAACCGATAGAAGAACTATACAAAGGGATGCAAAAATCAAAACAAGGATTAGCAGGGAAAATCTATAGGAAAATGATATCAAATACAGACACGACAATATCTTACCTACAGAACACTTGGACCAAAGAAGGTCAGGTATCAGAAAACTTGGCAAGCAAAATAATGGAAGGAATAGAGGGAATTAAAGTGATCAAATTTAATGAAATGGAGCATAAATTCTTTACAAAATGGTACAAAACACCAGCGCAAATAGCAAACATGATCCCAGGAATGAGCCCCATGTGCTGGCATTGCAAACTGGCTAAAGGATGGTTTTCCCATATGTGGTGGGAATGCCCAGAGGTCAGTGTCTTTTGGACAAAAATATTGCAAATTATAAGGAGAACATGCAGAGTTTCACTGTCCATTAACTTTAATTTAATGTTAATGGGCATAATAGGGAACCCAGGAGTAAGTAAAGAGAACCAAGCTATATTCAAAGCAATGATACTAGCAGGAAAAGCAGTGATTGCTCTGGGTTGGAAGGACAAGAGTAAATGGACAGTAGAAATCTGGCATAATTATTTGTTTGATTTCATACAGTCAGACATAATAGAGAAACTGAACTGGAAGACCAAATGGGCAGACAGGACTACAGCAATCAGCACGAAATGGAAGACCTACCTGGAGTGGCTACCAACAGAAGGAAGAAAGGACATTCAGTGCAAGATTCGGACCTTGTGCCCGTGGCTGGGATCAAAGGACTAAAGCATTGGAAAAACAGAGGGGGGAGGAGGGAGGGAGAAGGGATAAAAAACCGTTACGAAATGTACGGGATAAAAGATAATATGTAATACTTACCAAAAACTATATAAAAACTATATTAAAAACAAAAAAACAAAAACTGAGTCATCAGAACTCAGAAGGAAGCCGTGAGCCTCCGCTTCCAGATATCAATCTCAGATCTGCCTTTTGCCATTCAAAGTCTGTAGCTGCACAGGAAAGAGTTCTTGTGCGCAGAAAGGGGAAGATCTGATCAAATCACTGTTTTAATTTTCATTGCACAAGTAGCGATGTGTATGGTATACGGATGGAAAATGAGGGGCATTTGACAACGTGACGGCCTCCTTGAAAACCACACCAACAACTGCAGAACATACTTAGCAAGCTCCACTAGAATTTGCGGGCCACTCAATGTCTGTCTTGACCCAGGCTGCGATCACACACACTAAATAATCCTCTTTCAGTCCCCTTTCAATGCACTTTCCAACTGGATTTTGCCAGTTCACACGGTAAAAATCCAGTTGGAAAGTGCACTGAAAGTGGATTATTTAGAAGAAGAGGAAGAAGAGATCGGATTTGTTCCCCACCCTTCACTACCCAAAGGAGTCTCAGAGCAGCTTACGATCTCCTTTCCCTCCCCCTCCCACAAAAGACACCCTGTGAGGTAGGTGGGGCTGAGAGAGCTCTTTTGGGAACTGCTCGTGAGAGAACAGCTCTGAGAGAACTTGTGACTGACCCAAGGTCACACCAGCAGCTGCATGTGAAGGCGTGGGAATCAAATCAGGTCCTCCAAGATTAGAATCTGTGGTGTTTATGCGAGACCACAGCCCTAGATGGCCCAGGCTAGACTGAGCTTCTCAGATCTTGGGAGCTAAGCAGGGGTTGGCCCTGGTTTGTACTTGGATGGGAGACCACCAAAGAAGTCCAGAGGCGGGCAACAGCAAGCCACCTCTGACCTTCTCTTGACTTGAAAACTCTAGCACTTTCCACTAAAAGTTAAATGCCTGTCGCGAACAGGCAGATACCCCACAGCCCTTGACCATCCTTTTCCATCTCCCATGGAGATGCCAAGCAGATGGTCTGCCACTGAGCCATGGCCTCTCCTAACAACCCTGTGAGGCTTGAGTGCTAGCAACCCTCCTCAAACTCCTGTGAAATCTGGATACTCCCAGTATGTTATGCTGGTGGTGTATAAGTATTTTGTCAGCACAAAGAGCATTCAACTGATGGAAGAACTTCCTTCACCATCATAAGACCCTCTTGTATTAGTGGAAGGCACCTTGTACCAGAGAATGGTGATGGCCCCGTTGGAGTGGACCGGAATAATGCAAACTACCAAAAGATAATCTCCTCACCCCAGATTTTCAAATATAGGCAATGAACTTAAAGTAAGTATGACAGCAAAGGCTATTTTGTAGAAGCAAGCAGAATATATAGGGTGCAAGGTTTACCTATGGGAAGGATCTTGTAGTGTTGGGTTTTTTTGCCAGGTGGAGTGTGATGGCGTAGGGTCAAGCTGATGGCAGTCAGAGATATGGTTGTGCGGTCTCCTTCAAGATCCAAGGATATCCAGAAAGACCACTTTAATGAGCCTCAACAAACAATAGAACGGTAGAAAGCCAATATCAGCATAAATAGAGAAGAAGGAGGAGGAGGAGACTGGATTTCTACCCCACCCTTCACTATCCAAAGGAGTCTTAGAACAGCTTACAATCCCTTTCCCTGTCCCTCCCCATAACGGATACCCTGTGAGGTAGCTGAGGCTGAGAGAGCCAGTTTGGTGTAGTGGTTAAGTGCGTGGACTCTAATCTGGGAGAACTGGGTTTGATTCCCCACTCCTCCACTTGGACCAGCTGGATGACCTCGGGCAAGTCATAGTTCTGGCACAGCTGTTCTTGAAAAAGAGCAGTTTCTGTCAGAAGTTCTCTCAGCCCCACCTCCCTCACAGGGTGTCTGTTGTGGGGAGGGGAAGGGGAAGGAAGTTTGTAAGCAGCTCTGAGACTCTTTTGGGTAGTGAAGGGCAGGGTATAAATCCAATCTCTTCTTCTTCTTTTGAGAACTGCCCTTGAGACAACAGCTCTGAAAGAACTTACGACTGCCCCAAGATCACCTAGCCGGTTGCCTGTGGAGGAGTGGGGAATCAAACCCGGTTCTCCCAGATTAGAGTCTGTGCTCTTAAGTGCTACACCGAACAACCTAGCACCTAGTTAAAGGATACAAAGAAAGAAGAAGAGCTAAAAACCAGCTGAGACCAACCTCAGTGGGGAAACAGGAAGCAGCAAAAGGAACTAAGCAACGGAGGCAATACATCACTTTAAAGCAGTCTGAAGCAAATTTCGCCCAGAGTAGCTACCGGGTGACATAAAACACCAAGCAAAAACATTGGAGGCAGAAGGGCAACCCAATAAGATGATCCCCTTCCCCCTCTGTCATGGCCACCCAGCTCCTTTTAGAAGGCAAGAAAGTCATTACTGGCTAAATTGCAAGGGAGTCGGTACAGGCTCAATATCAGGAGAAACTTCCTAACTGTAAGGGTGGTTGAGCAGTGGAACAGTCTGCCTCGGGAGGTGGTGGATGCTCCTTCACTGGACGTTTTCAAGCGGAGGCTGGACGACCATCTTTCGGGTATGTTGTAGGGCTCTCTCTTGGCTATGCTCCTGCAGAGTGCAGGGGGTTGGACTAGATGACCTGCAAGGTCCCTTCCATCTCTAACATTCTATGATTCTAAGGAGACACGAATAAGGACCTGTATGGGAATGGAAGGGGAGAGTCTTCAAATCCCCCCCCCATTGTTTGTGCTAATCTGTGCTTAGTAATTTGAAGAGAGGGGGAAAAAGAGAATAAGAGGAATGGATGGCTACATCTGAAAAAAACAACAACATAAGAGACGCCAATGCTGGATCAGGCCAATGGCCCGTCCAATCCAACACTCTGTCACACAGTGGCCAAAAATACCAGCTGCCATCAGGAGGTCCAGCAGTGGGGCCAGGACACTAGAAGCCCTCCCACTGTTGCCTCCCCCCCTGAAACTCCAAGAATACAGAGCATCACTTGTCCAGCCTGAGAGTTCCTATCTATACCTTGTGGCTAATAGCCACTGATGTGCCTCTGCTCCATACGTTTATCCAATTCCCTCTTGAAGCCGTCCATGCTTGTAGCCACCACCACCTACTATGGCAGTGAATTCTCTGTGTGAATCACTCTTTGGGTGAAGAAGGACTTTCTTTTATCCACTTTAACCCGACTGCACAGCAGTTTCATGGAGTGCCCATGAGTTCTTGTATTGTGAGAAATGGAGAAAAGGACTTCTTTCTCGACCTGCTCTATCCCACGCCTAATCAGCAGAGACCATTCCCCAGAGATTCTCTAAGAACATAAGAGAAGAAGAAGAAGAAGAAGAAGAAGGAGGAGGAGGAGGAGGAGGAGGAGGAGGAGGAGATTGGATTTATACCCCACTCTTCACTACCCCAGGGAGTCTCAGAGCGGCTTACAAACTCCTTTCCCTTCCCCTCCCCACAACAGACACCCTGTGAGGTAGGTGGGGCTGAGAGAGCTCTGACAGCAACTGCTCTTTTTCAAGAACAGCTCTGAGAGAACTTGTGACTGATCCAAGTTCACATCAGCATTTCCAAGTGGAGGAGTGGGGAATCAAACCTGGTTCTCCCAGTTTAGAGTCCGCACACTTAACCACTACACCAAACTGGCTCATCTGAAAAAAACACTGATTTTTTGGGGGGGAAGGAATGTCCATAAGAACATAAGAGAAGCCAATGTTGGATCAGGCCAATGGCCCATCCAGTCCAAGACTCTGTCACACAATGGTCAAAAATACCAGGTGCCATCAGGAGATCCAATCAGTGGGGCCAGGACACTAGAAGCCCTCCCACTGTTGCCCCCCCAAGCACCAAGAATACAGAGCATCCCTTGCCCCAGACTGAGTCCCTCTCCATAACAGACTGAGTCCCTCTCCATAACAACACTGCTCACAAGTTCAGAAGACAAAAGCCTGAAGAAGGTGATGAGATGAATGAGATGAGCGAGGAGAGCCTTGTGGGAGAAGCAAGATAAAGCCAATACATTTGATATTTCTTAGCAACGCACCAAGAAAAGCAGGAAGTAGCCCATCGCTCACATGACCAATGAAACGAGGTTGTAAAAAAAGTGTAGCCAAAGCAAAGGACATAGAAGTTGGGCTTTTGGGGGTAAAAAGGTTAAAGCTTCCTTAGAGAAGATACATTAGGCTGAGATTAGTATTAAGACCAGTTAACAACTGACATTTTCACCTACCTATAAATCACTGCAGATCAGCAGCAGGTCAATAAGGCAACTGAGGACCAATTTGCTGGAATAGCTGAAGACCAGAAGACTTGAATTCTTGAGTACTGAGGGAAAAAATGGAACCGACCTTGTTGCCCAATGTGCAGGATATATGACTGCTCAATCAGTAGGGCAGCCTCGATAAAAAAGAAGTGCTGCTTCAGTGGTTATCAAGATCAGTGAGCTCGATCTCTCTTGACATTTAAAGGCCTTCTTGATCTTCTACCAAGGCACCTGGAGAAGAGTGAACTTGTACCCCATGTGGGGTTTCCAGCTCTGGGTTGGGAAATCCCTGGAGATGTTGTCGGCGGAGCCTGAAAGGGTGGGGTTTGGGGAGGGGAGCAGGGTTGCCGACCTCCAGGTGGGGACTGATGGTCGCCTGGGATTACAACTGATCTCCAGATGACAGAGATCGGTTCCCCTGGAGAAAATGGTTGCCACTCCCCTCTCCAAACCCCAAATCTCAAGGTATTTCCCAACCTGGAGCTGGCACCCTAGAGGGGAGGAACCTCAGTCGGGTGTAATGCCATATAGGCAACCCTCCAAAGCAGTCATTTTCTCCAGGGCAACTGATCTTTGTTGCCTGGAGGCTGGTAACCCTACTGCCATTATTTCATTTCTATTAAGAGGTTTAAAATTTAGGACCTAGGGAGGAAAAGGTCACAGAGCATGGGCAGTTGGCAGGGCTATTTTGGGGCAGGAACGCACCGGAATGGCGTTCTGGCTGGCTTCAGAGTTGGCCACGCCCACTACAGCCAAAACCTCTGCATGCCTGAAGAGTGACCCCCTGGCGACTCTGAGGTGGGCGGGCCAGGGTAGGCCCTGGAAGGATCAGGAAGGTATTTAAATGTATCCCCATGCTTTCCCCGGCCTGTCAAAGGGCCAGCTTGCCCGGGCTCCTTACAGCCTCGGGGTGCCAGGGCAAGCCAAGGGAGGGGATAGGGGTGTGGCCTAATAGGCTAATGAGCTGTGCTGTCAGGGGTGTGGCCTAATAAGCTAATAAGTTTCTGCTGCTGCTGGGTGTGGCCTATTATGCTAATGAGTTCCTGCTGGGCTTTTTCTACAAACAATGCCCTGGCAGTTGGTAAAGTGGCTCCCAAGTTACCCACTACAAGAAGCCAGCTGCAGGAGAGAGGAGGCCTGGAGCCTGGCTCAGGGAACTGCTAATTTCTTTGCAAGTATGCAATGGGACCAAAGAGGGGCCCAGTCTGCATCTAGCATCTGCTCCATTGTTTTACCAAGCCCATGCTGGAACAGAAAAAGATGCAGCTCAAAACCACATTCAGATACCCCCAGGCCAACCCCATACTGACTGCAGAGTCACCCCTCAATGGCCATAAAATGGCCATCAATCTATGCAGACCGTTCCATAAAACCGAGAGAACAAATGAAGTGAAAGCTACATGCAGTCTGGGCAGTGCCATAAATTGCGGCTATCGATCAAAGTGAAAGTGACATGCAATGTGGAGGGGAATTTCTGTTCCAATGTAGGTTTGATAAAACAGGGGAGCAAAGGCTAGATTGCAGATTGGGCCAGGGTGACATCGCGTACTCGAATTCCCCCTTTCGGTGGTGGTATAAAGAGAGGGATTGTCAAGCTGTTAGTTGAGTTGTGGTTAAAGATATGGTTGCAAACTCTTTCCCCTGAATCGGCCCGGCCTGCAGCAGGAGAGAGGAGGTCTCCGTGGGAGGGGGAGTAGGGCTGCCATTCCCCAGGTCCGGGGAGGGGGATCCCCCAGTTTTGGGAGCTTCTGCTCACCCCCAGCCAGCTAGCCAGCAGGGGAAACCCTGCCCCAGAAACAGCAACATCCCTGCATGATGTCTCCAACATGATGATTGGTGCGACCTCATTTGGAATACTGTGTACAGTCCTGGTCGCCATATCTCAAAAATGATATTATAGCACTGGAAAAAGTGCAGAGAAGGGCAACTAGAATGATAAAAGGGTTGGAACACCTTCCCTATGAAGAAAGGTTAAAACGCTTGGGGCTCTTCAGCTTGGAGAAACAACGGCTGAGGGGTGACATGATCGAGGTTTATAAGATTATGAATGGGATTGAGCAGGTTGAGAAAGAAGTACTTTTCTCCCTTTCTCACAATACAAGAACTCATGGGCACTCCATGAAATTGCTGAGCAGTCGGGTTAGAACAGGTAAAAGGAAGTCCTTCTTTACCCAAAGAGTGATTAACATATGGAATTCACTGCCACGGGAGGTGGTGGCAGCTACAAGCATGGACAGTTTCAAGAGGGAATTAGATAAATATATGGAGCAGAAGTCCCTCAGTGGCTATTAGCCACAGGGTATAGATGGGAACTCTCAGTCTGGGGCAGGTGATGCACTCTATTCTTGGTGCTGGAGGGGGCAGCAGTGGGAGGGCTTCTAGTGTCCTGGCCCCACTGCTGGACCTCCTGGTGGCACCTGGTATATTTTGGCCGCTGTGTGACAGAGTGTTGGACTAGATGGGCCATTGGCCTGATTCAACATTGGCTTCTCTTATGTTCTTAGGTTCTTATGCTCTTATGATGCCACCTGGAAGCAATGTCATTGCATCAGGGACCTTGTATGGCAATGCTCTCCTTTTTGGGCAAAACTCTACGGTTTGACTCTGATTTTGCCGTAGAGTTTTGGCCAAAAAACAGAGCGTCGCCCCCGACATCACCAACACAATGATGTCACTTCCGGGTGATGTCAGCACATTGGGGACGTCTCTGCCCCCTCCTGGAACGCCTCCCAGATCCTCCCACCCCCGCCCTCGCCGTCAAGATGAGGGGGCCTGGCAACCCTAGGTGGAAGACAGATCAGCAGTGGGGGATGGGGGGTAGGGTTGCCAGATCCAGATTGGGAAACTCCTGGAGATTTGGGGATGGAGCCTGGGGAGGATAAGGGCCTCAGTGGGGTATAGGGCCATAGAGCCCATCCTCCAAAGCAGCCATTTTCTTCAGTGGAACTGATCTCTGGAGTCTGTAGAGGAGATGGAATTCTGGGGGACCTCCAGGTCCCACCTGGAGGCTGACATCCCTATCCATTGACAAAATGCTTGGGAACCAGCTCAGGTAGCCAGCAGTGTTCCCTCTAAGCTGAGTTGGTGTGAGCTAGCTCACACTTTTTTAGCCTTCGGCACACACATTTTTGTCTTCACTCAGGAAGGAGGGCTCCAGAGCAAACTAACTTATGTAGTAGCCAAATCACTCGCTCGTAGCTGCAGTGCCAGTAGCTCAAAAAGTAGAATTTTTGCTCACAAGACTCCACAACGTAGAGGGAGCGTTGGTTGCCAGATCCCCCCGGGGGGGGGGGGCGGGCTGCACACTTTTGGGGCCCTGATCCGCCAGCCCAGATCTGGGCGGTGGGGAACCCTGCCCCCAAAGTGCCTGGATCGGGCCAACCTCGACTCAAATTCCAAAAGACTGGGGCTTGGCTATAATTGTCCCTTTATTTAAAAAGGGTAACACCCATGATCCACCAGACTGCAGACCAATTAGTCTTCTGAATGTGATTTGTAAGCAATGTTCCCAGAGGAGCGGGTCCAGAGGAGGGTGACCAGGATGGTGAGAGGGTTGGAGTCCAAATCTTATGAGGAAAGGCTGAGGGAGTTGGGTATGTTTAGCCTGGGAAAGAGAAGGTTTAGAGGGGACATGATTGCAGTCTTAAAGTATTTGAAGGGCTGTCATGTAGAAGATGGAGCAGATCTATTCTCTCTTGCTCCGGATTGCAAGACTAGATCTAATGGGTGGAAATTACAAGGGAGTCGTTACCGGCTAAATATCAGGAGAAACTTCCTGACTGTAAGAGTGGTTGAGCAGTGGAACAGACTGCCTCGGGAGGTGGTGGATGCTCGTTTTCAAGAGGAGACTGGACAACCATCTTTTGGGTATGTTGTAGGTATGTAGGGGTTTCGGCTGTGTTCCTGCAGAGTGCAGGGGGTTGGACTAGATGGCCTGCAAGATCCCTTCCAACTCTAACATTCTATGATTCTATGATTCTATGATTCCCTCTAAGCTGTGGAGTCTTGTGAACAAAAATTCTACTTTTTTGAGCTGCTGGAATTGAAGTTGTGAGCGAGCGATTTGGCTACTGCATAAAGTAGTTTGCTCTGGAGCCATCTGACCTGAGCTCAGACAAAAACATGTGAGCCTGAGGCTAAAACACTGTGAGCCAGCTCACACTAACTCAGCTTAGAGGGAACATTGTTTGTAAATTATATACTAAACACCTCTGTCAGAAGCTGTGTGAATGGCTAGATCATAGCAACTTACTTGAAACTGAACAAGCTGGTTTCACACCTGGGCGCGCTACTATTGATCATTGCTTGGTCCTAGATCATTTTATTTTTAAATATGTGAAACATCGGAAGAATACGTTGTACGCGGCTTTTGTGGACCTCAAGGCGGCCTTTGATTCTGTTTCTAGGGGAAGGCTTTGGGCCAACTTGGCTGACATGGGTATTGATAGAAGGCTATTGCTTCTATTTATTAAACTGCATGAAAATAATAACATCCAAATAAGACTCACACAAGATGGGAAACTATCGAAAAGAATTCCAGGGCAAAAAGGAGTCGGACAAGGTTGCCTTTTCGCTCCCTTCATACTTAACATCTATGTTAACTCTTTAATCACATGCCTTCATTCAATTGATACTCACACTCCCTCATTCTCAGGTAGCAGAAAGGTTTCAATCTTAATGAATGCTGACAATGCTGTTCTTTTATCCCAGACAAGGACTGGCCTGAAGCGAGCCCTGATAAAATTTAAAGAGCAATGTGACACCAAATTATTATTAATAAAAACCTCCACTAAGCACATTTACTAATTAATTAGAAAAGTGTAGGATGAAATTAATTGTGCAGTTAATTTATGCCAAGCATTTGGCTTGGCATAAATTAGTTCCATAATCTATTTATTCCTAGGGTTTCCTTTAAAATATATATATATATATTAACAGGATATAATAATACGTTCCATAATTGATAACCAATTCTTAACATATCCTTTTCTACAATTTTCTATCCCCCCCTCCCCTGACTTCCAGCGATGCTCCACTCCCATTAATATTTCTGTCAATATTTCACAAATGGTGAAATGGGCTATAAATATAAATAGAGATATAGCAATGTCATCATGGGAATGTTTGTGGAAAAAATCGATTAAAATTTCAACATGTGTTAATGTGAAGGAAAATTGTTATAAAATGATGTATAGATGGTATATGACGCCAAGAAAATTGCTAACATGAATGAGAACATGTCTAACAAATGTTGGAAGTGTAAGAAAAAAGAGGGCTCGTTTTACTATATGTGGTGGACATGCGAAAAAGCGGCTGCTTTTTGGACTGAGATACATAATGAAATTCAGAAAATCCTGAAATGTACTTCGAAAAAAGAGCCAGAAATGTTACTTTTAGGGCTCAAACTGGAAGAAGTTAAAGTGACAAAGAGAACATTGTTATGGTATTCAATTACAACTGCAAGAATGACTTATGCTCAATTTTGGAAGCAGGAGCAGATATCTGACAAATGGGATTGGATAAGGAAAATGATTTTCATGATAGAAATGGACAAATTGACAAGAAAACAATGGAAAAGAAGACAAATTTTTTTTAGCAGACTGGAAAGACTTTAAAGACTATCTTGAACTCAATTGGGATGTGAAAAATAGGTTGCTTTGCTTTGACAATTACTAAGAATAGAAGTGTAGTAAGAAAATGGATTGTATTAGAAATGTTACCTAATAGTGAGAAATAGAAAAGGAAAATATTGAAAATGAAGATTCGAATATTGAGTAAGAATTGAATGTGACACCAAATTATTAACTAAAATTGTCCATTTTGGTAACTCATTCAGGAAGTTTAACTGGAATATTAAAGGAAATGCCATAGATCAAGTTAAGAATGTTCAGTATTTAGAAATTACCTTTTCTTATAATTCCAAATTCTCAGCACATCTGTCCTCATCAGCTAACTTGGCAGAGAGAAGAGCAAATGCCATTCTTAGATTATTTAAAAGGAAAGGTGCAGGTTTTCTTCCCATGGCCTTAAAAACCTTTCAGGCAAAATCATTGGCTCAACTCCTGTATGGCTCACAAATCGGACTTTCTGCCAATCTAAAGATCCTTGAAAGGGTTCAGTCTAAATTTCTTAGATCTCTATTTGGCATTCCTAGAAGCACTTCTAGTGTAACACTTAGGCAAGAGGCTGGGTGCAATTTCATTGGAATTGGTCCACATATCACTGCACAGCAAGGTGAACAGATACACCAGAGGACAAACCCTGATAATTATTCCTTACAAAATTAAATGTGGACAGTTGCCGTATCCTTCTGAGTAGCAATGCAGAACCCTTCCTATTCCCACCCTGTGAATATTTTTATTGTGACTTCAGGAAGGAGTTATCAACAGTTTTCATTGACTTCTTTTAGTTCCGTATGGTCTCTTTCTTCCATGAAAGTGGTTTTTTTGTATTCATACTCCTTTTGAGTCAAAGCTCCAAAGATTTCCAAGATTGCACATAATTGCACTTCAGTGAATGTGTTCATTTATTTAAAACATTACTGGAAGAGAAGAAGAGATTGGATTTATACCCCGCCCTTCACTACCCAAAGGAGTCTCAGAGCGGCTCAACAGACAGCTTGTGAGGTAGGTGGGGCTGAGAGAGCTCTGACAGAAACTGCTCTTTTTCAAGAACAGCTGTGCCAGGGCTTGTGACTGACCCAAGGTCACATCAGCAGGTGCAAGTGGAGGAGTGGGGGAATCAAACCCGGTTCTCCCAGATTAGAGTCTGCGCACGTAACCACTACACCAAACTGGCTTGACTAGAAATGTTCAAAGGGCCATACAAATGTTTAAAACAACACACCACTAGTAAAGTAGCAACAAAAAGGATCACGTTCAAACAGCAGAACAGATGGGAATACTTGGCAGGAAATTAAGGTAAAGGTAAAGGTTCCCTTGCTCGAAAGCCAGTTGGATCCGACTCTAGGGTTGCGGTGCTCATCTCCATTTCAAAGCCGAAGAGCCAGCGCTGTCCGAAGACGTTTCCGTGGTCATGTGGCCGGCATGACTAAACACCAAGGCGCACAGAACACTGTTACCTTCCCACCGAAGTGGTCCCTATTTATCTACTTGCAATGTCTTGCTTTCGAACTGCTAGGTTGGCAGGAGCTGGAACTAGAGACGGGAGCTCACCCCATCATGCGGCACTCTCAGGTCTCGAACTGCTGAACTACTGACCTTCCACAGCCTGCAGTTCAGCATCTTAACCACTTGAGCCACCGCAGCTCTTTAATCTTTAAAGCCGCCCAATAAAACCTGTGGCAATACACAGGACAGCACGAAAACAGCACTCAGTTATTAAATACAAAAGCAAGCCTAATACACAAACCAGAAATAATACAAAGAGCAAGATGGAGTAAAAAGCAAAGGCCAGAGTTCATACCACTCCCATCCACCCCAGCAAACAGAAACATCTCTGCCTGGAAAAGCAAGGATTGAAGAACAGAGCCCTGGCTAAAATGTACCAGCTTTGTTGAGTTATATGGGCTGAGTTCAGACTGGCAATTTGCCCCGCTATAGTGAAGTTTCAGCCACATTTCCTGAGTGGATTAAAGGGGGCGTTCCACACCCGTAGGCAACCCATCCTGTTCCGCTTTGCTCCCAGGATTAAAAGATACCTGTTGAAAGTGGTAGCAAATCCTGGAGAGTGCCTTCATCCCGCTGCATTCTGCTTCCTGGAAGTGTGAACGTTCAGCCGAAAAGCCGGGAGCAACTTGCGTTGCGCATAAGGCAGCAGCGATATGATTGGCTGTGCTCCGCTCTACTGCCCAGTGCGGTGCCGGCGCAATGGGATCCTCCCCAAATTGGCCAGATGCCTATGTGTATATGAGTGCATATGTGCTCATGCGCTCATACACACATAGGCATCTGGCTGATTTACCAGGGAAAAGCCGTTTACAGCTGTGCCTCCTGGCCAGCAGTCTGAACGCTCCCGCGCGCCTCCTCCCGTTATGCTCCCGCATCAGTTGGCGCAGTGTGACTGGGAAAACCCGGAACAGTTTGTTCTGGGGCTTTTTTTGCCACGACTGGCTCCCGCTTCAAACTGCCAGTCTGAACTCAGCCATGGTGAGGTTTCCTCATCATTATTCTCCAGCTAAGAAGAAGAAGAAGAGGAGGAGGAGACTGAATTTATACCCCGCCCTTCACTACCCAAAGGAGTCTCAGAGCAGTTTACAATCTCCTTTCCCTTTCCCTCCCCGCGACAGACACTCTGGTAGGTGGGGCTGAGAGAGCTCTTTCAAGAACTGCTTGTGAGAGAACAGCTCTGAGAGAACTTGGGACTGACCCGAAGTCACCCCAGCTGGTGCATGTGGAGGAATGGGGAATCTAACCAGATTTGAGTCCACGCTACTAACCATGACACCAAACTGGCTTTCTAAGTCCCATCTGGAGAAATCGCTTCATCCCTAAAGACTCTTTTGAACACAACCTTCAAGGACTCTCTGCCTTTCCCCCTGCTTCTCCCAACAAAATAGTAAACGAAGGGGTTAACACTGCTGTTGAAAGAGGCCAAGAGGAATGAACTTTCCAGGGCAGAAAAAGAGAAGTAATCAGTGTTGAGAAAGGTGAAACATGACGCAGTCAACGGAACGGCAAAGAGAATGAAGAACAGGAGCGTGACTAAAATGGCGGTGTAGAGCCTGGGCGGTTGGCGTCTCTGGGTGCCGCGGCAGAGCTTGACGGACATTATCAGAATGGAAGCAACCATGATGGGAGTGAAAACCAGGAGGTTGATAGCGAAAAGCGCTTTCAGCCCCTTCAAATAACTTTCAAAAATAAAACGATGAAAAAATACCAACAGCATTCCTGACAGCAAGCCAGAGATGATCCAGAGGAGGAGGGAGACCACAGCAGAAGACCTCTCTGGCCGATGGCATCGGTACCAGATCGGAAACAGGACAGAGAGACATCTCTCCAGGCTGATGACTGTCAGGAAATACAGGCTCGTGCTGTATGTGATGTAAGTGAGCACACAAACCAAGACATGCACAAGATCACATTCCCAAGGAGTAAGCGAGATAACCGCTCTAGCAGACAAACTCAAAAGGGTACCAAAGTCAGCGACGGCCAAGTTCAAGATATAGGTCGTGAAAGGATTCCTCTGACTGCAGAAACTGAGAATCCAGATGACCTTCCCGTTCCCCACCAGTCCAAACAGGCTACAAAGGATGGTTAATGGATAGATGATCTTTTCATGCTCTTCGAAAGAGTGAAGAAATCCAGTGCTGTTGTACACAGTGGTGTTCTCCTCTCTCACGATGCTTGTGTTCAGCATAGTCCAAATGATGTCACCGTTCTTCAGGTGTTGGCCGTCAACTCCTAGTTCTAGTTAGGACAAAAAAAAGATTTATAGAGCCCGGTTGGACACACTGGCAAAGGTGCACTTTGAAAAAAATGACTGACGATTTGAATGTGGCACTCACGAGCTCAAATAATTTCAGCCCGGCTAGCTATAAGAGAAGAGGGAAGGCGGCGTGGTACAGCTCGATCTCATCAGATCTCGGCTGCTAAGCAGGGTCATAGAATCGTCGAGTTGGAAGGGACCTCCAGGGTCATCTAGTCCAACCCCCTGCACAATGCAAGAAATTGACAAGTGCCACCCCACCACAACCCCAGTGCCCAGAAGATGAAAAATAATCTCCAGAATCCCTGACCAAACTGGCCTGGAGAAAAAATGGCTTCCTGACTCCAAGATGGTGATCAGCATTTCCCTGGGCATGTAAGAATGAGCCACAACTAAGCACTGAGGCAACCCTTCTTGCTCTCGCTCTCAAGTTCCACCTAAGTTCACAGAATCAGCACTGCTGTCAGGTGGCCATCTAGCCTCTAGTTAAAAATCTCCAGAGAAGGAGAGCCCTCCACCTCCCAAGGAAGCCTGTTCCACTGAGGAACTGCTCTAACTGTCAGGAAGTTCTTCCTAAAGTTTAGCCAAAAAGTCTTTTGATTTAATTTCAACCTGTTGGTTCTGGTCTGACCTTCTGGGTCAGCCCCAGTTAGTACTTGGATGGGAGACCTCCAAGGAAGACTCTGAAGAGGAAGGCAATGATCAACTATCTCTGCTTCTCACTTGCCTTGAGAGGCCCTTCCTGGGGTCACCATAAGCCTTGGATGGGAGACCTCCAAGGAAGACTCTGAAGAGGAAGGCAATGATCAACTACCTCTGCTTCTCACTTGCCTTGAGAGGCCCTTCCTGGGGTCACCATAAGCCTTGGATGGGAGACTTCCAAGGAAGACTCTGCAGAGGAAGGCAATGACCAACAACCTCTGCTTCTCACTTGCCTTGAAAGCCCCTTCCTGGGGTCACCATAAGCCTTGGATGGGAGACTTCCAAGGAAGACTCTGCAGAGGAAGGCAATGACCAACAACCTCTGCTTCTCACTTGCCTTGAAAGCCCCTTCCTGGGGTCACCATAAGTCAGCTATGACTTGACAGTACTTCAAACACACTTTGTTATAAGAGAAGAACAGTTTCATTGTGATGAGTTTTTAAAACAGAAATGTGTCCGTGCAGGAGGGCCAAGCTGGGTGACGTGTATGGGATGAGATGTTGGGGAAATCAATGTTCTGAAGTCAGCCATGGACTGAAACGGCTTGAGAGAGTGGCGCAGGAGGAGGGGGAGGGGAGCCAGTTTGGTGTAGTGGTTAGGAGCGCGGACTCTAAACTGGGAGAACTGGGTTTGATTCCCCACTCCTCCATTTGCACCTGCTGATGTGATCTTGGGTCACTCACAAGCTCTGGCACCGCTATTCTTGAAAAAGAGCAGTTTCTGGAAAGAGCTCTCTCAGCCCCGCCTACCTCACAGGGTGTCTGTTGTGGGGAGGGGAAGGGAAAGGAGTTTGTAAGCTGCTCTGAGACTCCTTTGGGTAGTGAAGGGCGGGGTATAAATCCAGTTATTCTTCTCTTCTTCGTCTTCACCCTTCCTTTCTGTGCAAGTTTATTATTGATTTATTTATTTCATATGAAACCTCCATTAGCCACCTTTCCCCCTTATGGAGCGCAGGGTGGCTTTCCACGTAAATAAAATTGCTTGAAATAGGCCACATTAAAAATACGTAAAACCAAAAAATTTTAAACCACAGTTTAGGAACTCTTTCGTCAAATGCTCATCAAAACGTTGTTATCTGTGCCTTTGTAACAGGCAAAATATGTGCTAAAATTGTTAGGCGGAGGCCGAGTGATGGACATCTCACAGTTTGAAAGTCTCTTGAAAGGAAGCGGATAAACCATCTTTGCTGGTAGCTAAGCATATGCTGATCATGGCTGGGGAGATTCTGCAGATAACCGTTCACTGAGAGGCAGTTTGGTATAGCGGTTATGAGTGAGGACTCTAATCTGGGAGAATCCAGTTTGATTCCCCACTCCTCCACATGCAACCGCTGGTGTGACCTTGGGTCAGTCACAGTTCTCCCAGCTGTTCTGGAAGGAGCAGTTCTCGAGAGAGCTCTCTCAGCCCTACCTACCTCACAGGGTGTCTGTTGTGGGGAGGAGAAGGGAAGGGAATTGTAAGCCACTCTGAGACGCCTTCGGGTAGTGGGGGCAGGGTATAAATCCAATCTCCTCCTTCTCCTCCTCCTCCTCCTCCTCCTCCTCCTCCTCCTCCTCCTCCTCCTCCTCTTCTCCTTCTCCTCCTCCTCCTCCACCTCCTCTACCTCCTCCACTTCTTCTTCTTTTTCCTCTTCCTCCTCCTCTTCTTCTTCTTCTCCTTCTCCTTCCCCTTCTTCTCCGCCTTCTCCTTCTCCTTCTCCTTCCCCTTCTCCTCCTTCTCCTCCTCCTTCTCCTTCTCCTTCTTCCTCTTCTTCTTCTCCTCTTTGTCGCCCTTCATGCCTGCCACCCTTGGCAAAGGCTATGACTACCATCATGGGATAACCGTTGCAGATTTGGTGGCTCCTCCCCCTCTTGCTGTAGCTTCTCCCTTGCAGCCGTGGCTGGACAAAGACTTTTCTGCTCTTGGCTCGGGTGGGTGGGAATCAAATTAAATCTGCTCCATCCCCACACAAACCCTTGCGGCTTACCACAAAAGCAAGAGCACAATAGTGTCGATATGGATATCCCCCCCCCCAATGGATTTTCCATTTTTTAAATGTCTGTTCTTTCTTTACCCCCTCCCATCAATTAGGGTTCTCAGCAGTGGGAAGTTCCTGGAAATTTGGGAGTGTAGCTTTAGAAGGGCGGAGTCTGGGAAAGGGCAGGATGTGATGTCATATAGTCCAGTGTCCAAAGCCACCATTTCCTTCAGGAGAAGTGACCTCTGTCACCTTGGAGATCAGTTGTAATTCCAGGAGAACTTGCAGGCTCACTTGGGGGAAGCAATCCGATCTCATTTAAGGTTATTTCTCTGCCCTGGGTGACAGGTGGAGAAGAGTCTTTGCCATGAAACCTGGAATTCGGGGGGGATGGTTGTCCCGGTCAATGAAGTTCTAGTGGGTTTCTATACACTTCATCCCAAAACCTGGACAGCAATGTTCCCTCTAAGCTGAATTAGCGTGAGCCAGCTCATAGCTTTTTAGCCTCCAGCTCTCACATTCTTGTCTCCGCTCAGGTAGGGATGGCTCCAGAGCAAACTAGTTTATGCAGTCACCAAATCGTTGGCTCACAGCTTTAATGCCAACAACTCACAAAGTAGATTTTTTGCTCACAGGACTCCATCGCTTAGTGGGAGCATTGCCGGACAGTAGGCCTCTCTTAAAGGTGCTTACGTGGATGACATCGATCCAATCCTGGACATTTAGGCAGCTGTCGAATTGGCCTCTGCCTGGCACTAACCTCAACTGCAGCATTGCGGAAGGTAATAGTACAACTCTGCTATTTTACTTGTAAGATATAACGGGGTCTGTAAATCTGGGATTAGGAAGTAGAGATGCTTTACTGTGAATCTAAAACGCCCAGAGGTGATTCTTATTATTAAGAGAGCCAGTTTGGTGTAGTGGTTAAATGCGCGGACTCTAATCTGGGAGAACCGGGTTTGATTCCCCACTCCTCCACTCGCACCTGGCTGGATGACCTTGGGCAAGCCGTAGTTCTGATAAGAGCTGTTCTCGAAAAAGAGCAGTTTCTGTCAAGAGCTCTCTCAGCCCCACCTACCTCACAGGATGTCTGTTGTGGGGAGGAAAGGGAAGGGAAAGGAGTTTGTAAGCTGCTCTGAGACTCCTTTGGGTAGTGAAGGGCGGGGTATAAATCCAGTCTCCTCCTCTTAAGAGGTACAGTACAATTCAGTGCAATTCAATGCTATGATAACAGCGTAAAATTAAAAGCAAACTTAAAAGGGAACACTCACCAATATATTCATGGTGGTTGTGAAAGCAGGCACAATGGTGTTAGGTCCTCACTCCAAATGATCTGGGTGAGGGGATTTGGAAATGACCCCCGGTACTGTAGAGAAAGGAGGAAGGGAAAGATGACTGGACAGCAGAAAGTGGAAATGGAGGGGAAGGAAAGGCAGAAGACGGGACCGGACGTAAGTCAGAGAAGATAAGTTTTATACAATCCCTTTTCCCAGCTAAGATATGAAGCTTCTTGCCTGATAGCTGTAAATGCACGGGACAGAGACGCTGGCAATCAGAGCTGCGTTTGACTAGTTTTTTCCCAAGGTCCAAGGTGATCCCAAATGGTCAGAGTTCCTTGAATCATCTACCACATTTCCTCATTCAGTGAGCGGTGCTTCTCCGGAGACGAAGCAGGCATTATTTTAAAGGTACCGCTGCCATTCAATTTTGTGAAGATGCAACACTTAGCTAGTCGCTTACTTCTGCATCCACAGATGAAGCGTGAAGTTGCTGTAGGAGACCTGACCGTACCCTCTGCAGAGTGGAGGCATCCAGTGCAAAACCCAGACTAATAATCTCTCTGAGTGGCAGAATTACTTCAAAGCCGTCGCCTGTGGAGGGCAGCGGCCAATTAAGTGTGGCTGCGTGGGCGTGGCTCAGCTGAAACGGGAAGCAAGATTGGCTTGTGTGCTTTGTCGAATCTTTGCTCTCCGCCCGCCTGTTTGAGCGGACACAGGATCAGTCACTTCTCTGTGACTGGGTACCATGTTTTTCCTTGGATGTTATAGGCTTCCCAACTCTGGGTTGGGACATTCCTGGAGACTCGGGGGTGAAACCAAGGGAGGGCGGGGTTGAGAAGGGGAGAGACCTCAGCAGGGTATAATGCCACAGAATCTAACCCCCAAAGCAGACTCCGCCTCTCCGGAGTTCCTAATGGTCTGTTTCTTCCATGGAGTGGATTTATCGTGTTTATATTCTATAAAGTACTGTGTTCACTGCATGGAGACTCAGACTACGACATGCGTTCAGATGCATTTATTGTACTTCACACAAGCAAGACTGGGAAACCGGCCCCACAAGGGCCAACTATATATATATCCCACCCAGTGCACCCCCAGTCCTATTGGAGGGTTTGAATTTCCCGCCAGAAGGCCTGTTGGTGGACACTAGGTGGTCTAGGATCTGGGATCCCATTGTGTTTGGAACCCAAGCTCCTTACTTTAGCTGCGGACCCCTGGCGGCGGTCTGCGTACATACCATATTCCTTTTGAATCACGGCGGCAAACATTTCCAACCAAAGATTGCATACAGTACCACTTCAGTGATTATTTATTTACTTATTTAGGACATTAGCAGGGCCAATTGGTGCCCCACTCCCCCCCCAAAAAAAGCGCCCCCCCCGCTGCCCTAACCGGGCGCTCGCCACCGGCCCGCAGCTAGACCCCCGACCCCTTCCCGGCTTTCCTGGGGACCCCACAGCCGCGGAGCCTTGGGAAAGCTGGCACTGGGAGGGAGGGGGGCGGCGGCTAGACCCCCCGCCCCCTTCCCGGCTTTCCCGGGAACCCCGCAGCCATGGAGACCTGGGAAAGCCGGCACTGGGAGGGAGGGAGGGGGCGGTGGCTAGACCCCCCGCCCCCTTCCCAGCTTTCCCGGGGACCCCACAGCCGCAGAGATCTGGGAAAGCCAGCGCTGGGAGGGAGGGGGCGGCGGCTAGACCCCCGCCCCTTCCCTGGCTTTCCTGGGGGCCCCGCAGCTGCAGAGCCTCCAGGAAAGCCAGCGCTCCGCCCCACCCCGGTCTCCAGGCCCCACCGGGAGGTTGGCATCCCCAGTGGGGGTGCCCCAGGCTGTCCTGCCTAGGGTGCCCAGACACCTGGAGCCAGCCCTGGACATTAGCAGTCTGTATCTGATGAGACATGTTCAAAGTGTCATACAAAAATTTACAACAGCATTCCACTCACAAAGTAGCATCAAAGCAATCAAATTTGAGCGGCAGAACAAAGAGGAACACATGGCAAGAAACCAAAGCAATAGAATAGAAATTCCAGCTCTACCAATTCCAGTGCTAAAACAGCATCAAAATTCAGTGTCCAACCATAAAATACACATACCAGAGATACTACAGAGAGCAGGATGGGTTAAACAGTGAAGGCCAGAATTCGTAACACCCTCCCCCTATCTCCCGAGCAAATAAAATCATAGAATTGTACAGTTCCTTTTATTTTCATTTTATTTTTTGAAGAATCCTATCAGCACAACCTTCAAGGGTTCCCTATTTCTTCCTCCCCGTCTCTGCCCACAAAATAGTTTGCGATGGGGTTAATGCTGCTTTTGAAAGAGGCAGAATGCTTCCATACTTCAGGTAAGAGATGGGGTCACTTTTGAGGACAGCAAAATATATAGCGCTTGATGGAACGTCAAAGACAGTGAAGAAAAGGAGGGTGACTAAAATGGTGATGCAGACGCTGGGTGCCTGATGTCACGGTGAGATACGGCAGAGCTTGATGGACATTATCAGAGTTGAAGCAACCGTTATGGGAGTGGAGATCCGGAGGCTGATCATGAAAATAGCTTTCAGCACTGTTAAGTATGAGACTCAACAACGATTTCAGCTTCAAAAGTGATTTCAGCTTTATTTGAACAGCAAACTGTAAGTCAGGAACACACAACAAACAAGTGGAGCACAGCTCCCTTTTTAAACTCTCCCGGGCTGTCAAAGCCACACCCATAGTTAGCTAAAGGCCAATCACAACACAGAGATAAAGGCCAATCATAACACAGGGATAAAGGCCAATCAGGACCGTTCCCTCTTTGCAACATTCTCACACAGTGATTGGGTATTTACAATGGTTTCGCCGAAACCAGCCAATGGTAATGTGACAGCTGAAGAGCCACATTCAAACTCAAGCTTAACATGGAAATGTATAGCAAGGATTCACATCCCAATACATAACAAGCACACTCAAATAACTGTCCAACGTCAAAGAATCAGAAAATGGCAACATTCCTGAAAGCAAGCCAGAGACAGCCCGGAGAAGGAAGGAGACCACAGCAGAAGACCTCCCTGGCCGATGGCATCAACAGCAGATTGGAAACAGGACAGAGAGACATCTCTTCAGGTGAATAAACATATCACAGTTGTCACTGGCTATTTCTACAGCCTCCAGGTGGTAGCTTGAGACGCCCCTCAATTAGAAGCAACGCTCCCTCTAAGCTGCGGAACCTTGTGAGCAAAAATTCTGCTTTGTGAGCTCCTGGCATTAAAGTTGTGAGCGAGTGATTTGGCTTACTGCAGAAATTAGTTGCTCTGGAGCCATCCTTCCTGAGCGAAGGCGAAAATGTGTGGGCCGGAGACTAAAAAACCGTGAGCTAGCTCACACTAACTCAGCTTAGAGGGAACACCGTTTAGAAGCCATCTCCAGATGAAAGAGATCAGCTCCCCCAGAGAAAATGGCCACTTTGGAAGAAGGCCTCTGTGGCACCGTACCCCCCTTGAAGTCCCTCCCCTCCCCAAACCCTGCCCTCCTCAGGCTCCACCCCCAAATTTCCAGGTATTTCTCAGCCTGGAGCTGGCAGCCTTATTCCTTGACCCTTAGAAAGGAAAACCTTTACAACAATTATTTACAAATATGCAGATACAAAAGACCTTAAAAACCTAAAATGTCCAGTACCCTTTCCCTGTTTTCGTTTCGAGCAGTTTGAGTAAGGCAGAAAATCAATGCCTCCTTAAACGTGATACAGTTACCCTTTCTCCAGATACCCCACATATTGCTTCTTGGGATTAAAAAAGAATAACTTCCCCAGATATTTGTATGTAGGGAAATTCCCTTCCCAGCCTTGACATTCCTCACCGACCACACCTGGGAATACCAAACAGTGCCAAGATAAAAAGAAACTGCATCCTTTAGGCAGCTAAATAAAATCCTAACAGTTCTTCCACCCTTAGACCAACCCTCCCTCAGGACCGGCTCACTCACTAGGCAAACTAGGCATTCGCCTAGAGCGTGCCGGCCCTTAGGGGTGCTAAAAGCCCCCTGCTCGTTCCCTGGCTTGCCGGCAGGCTCTGCAGCTGCGGGGCATGCAGGCAAGCCCGCGCTGGGACGGAAGGGGTGGGGGTTTAACCTCAGCCCCTTCCCTGGCTTGCCAGTGCGCCCTGCAGCTGTGGGGCGGGCAGGCAAGCCGGCACTGGGATGGAAGGGGTGGGGGTTTAAACCTCCACTCCTTCCCTGCCTTGCAGCTTACCCGCCCTTCCCCTCCCCCATGGGGGGGAGAGGAGGCGGGGGTGGCATAAGAACATAAGAACATAAGAGAAGCCAATGTTGAATCAGGCCAATGGCCCATCTAGTCCAACACTCTGTCACACAGCGGCCAAAATATACCAGGTGCCATCAGGAGGTCCAGCAGTGGGGCCAGGACACCAGAAGCCCTCCCACTGCTGCCCCCTCCAGCACCAAGAATAGAGTGCATCACCTGCCCCAGACTGAGAATTCCCATCGATACCCTGTGGCTAATAGCCACTGATGGACTTCTGCTCCATATGTTTATCTAATTCCCTCTTGAAACTGTCCATGCTTGCAGCTGCCACCACCTCCTGTGGCAGTGAATTCCATGTGTTAATCACTCTTTGGGTGGCATGGCGGGCCTCCAGGCCCCACCAGGGGGTTGGTACCTGCACCTGCCTAGGGCGCAGAAACACCTCCAGCCGGCCCTGCCCTCCCTCTTCCAAACCCACAAGTTCTGAACCTCCCAGTAAAATAAAATAAAATGAGCCAAGTCACCCTTCATTCAGTGGTGCATTCTGGGCTTTCTGTGTAGATTTTCCAGCTGGGAGAGCAAAGAAAGTCCCCCCTATAAAGCATATCTGTGTTGGAAACAGGTCAGGGGGTTCCCTCTGATAGACAGCATGTGGTTCTGTAGAGCTGGTGAGCAGGCAGCATCAATTCCCGCACTGCAGAAGTATCTGGTTGTTGGGGTTTTTCTTGCCAAGGAGGGCCTGTGGCTCAGTGGCAGAGCATCTGCTTGGCATGCAGAAGGTCCCAGGTTCAATCCCAGACATCTCCAGTTAAGGACCAGGCAGCAGGTGATGGGGATGACCTCTGTCTGGGACACTGCTGCCAGCCTAAGTAGGCAATACTAATCTTGATGGACCCGTTTCAGTGTCCGATTCAGTATCAGGCAGCTTCCTGTGTTCATGATCTGATAGCCAGGGACATCTAGCAGAGATACATACACAGGAACAGGGCTATTTTGGGGCAGGAACGCACAGGAACAGAGTTCCGGCTGGCTCCTGAGTTGGCCATGCCCAGCAGGAACTCATTAACATAATAGGCCACACCCAACAGCAGGAACTCATTAGGATTGGCTACATTAGGAGTGTGTGGCCTAACATGCAAAGGAGCTCCTGCTACAAAAAAAGCCCTGGGTTTTGACAACAAACAAGTTAAACAGAAGAAGAAGCAAAAGGTGGGTGTGGCTGGATAACCACACTTCTGGTAACATGGGGGTGTGGTCTAATAGGCTAATGAGCTGTGCTGTCAGGGGTGTGGCCTAATATGCTAATGAGTTCCTGCTGGGCTTTTTTTGTAGAAAAGGAAGTAGTACTAGTATATAGGAAGTAGTACTAGTGATCATTATGCCAGCATCCTTAATATGTTAGGCCTCTGGCTGTTCAACCACTTGGCATGATTGTGTTTGCCAAAATTATAACTTTGCTTGCAAGTCCCAGGTACTCAGTTTTGTCAAGCCTTTTCAGCATCGCATCATGTAATGCTGACAGTCTTATTCAGTTGTTCTTCTGTCGCTTCTCTCCTTCAGCCCGGTCAGGTTAGGTATTTACAAAGGCTTTCCCCAGATGAGATTTTTGTCCCTAAAACTCCTGTAGGGGACCCCAGAAGCAAGGGCTTGGGAACCAGGCATTTTGTTGACTGCTTAGCAGTTCAAACTGCTATCTTACACCAGTGTGGATAGCCGAGACAGTCCTTGTCGACTGACTAGCGTTGACATAAACAGTTTCTGACGCTGGGAACCTCAGCCTGGGAATGAAACCAATCATTTGAAAAGGCCATTTTGTTCAAAGATGGACTGAGTTCAGATTGGCAATTTGAAGCAGGAACGAGTCATGGCAAAAAAGCCCCGGAACAAACTGTTCTGGGTTTTCCTGGTCACACTGCGCGGACTGATGCGGGAGCATACCGGGAGGAGGCACGAGGGAGCGTTCAGACTGCTGGCCCGGAGGTGTGGCTGTAAACGGCTTTTCCCTGGTAATTCAGCTATGTGCACATGTGCACATGTGTGCTCATGCACATAAGTGCATCAGGGCAATTTGGGGAGGATCCCATTGTGCCGGCACCGCATTGGGCGGTAGAGCGGAGCACATCCAATCATATCGCTGCTGCCTCTCCAGGGCAATCAGGTGCACCTTATGCATCACCGCGGGTTGTTCCCGGCTTTTCGGGTTAGCGTTCACACTTCCCGGAAGTGGAATGAAGTGGGATAAAGGCGCTTTCCAGGATTTGCCACCACTTTCCCCAGGTATCTTTTAAACGTGGGAGCGAAGTGGTACATGACGGGTTGATTATGGGTGGGGAACGCCAGACAGATGTGCCTGCGTGAATGGCCCCTTTAATCCGGTTGTGAAACGTTGCTGAAACGTGCCTATCTTGGGGCAAACTGCCAGGCTGAACTCAGCCATGGAGACTGTAACTAAGCCAAAAAGGTACCTGCTGAGCACACGAATCAGAGATACTGCAAAAAGCCGGATGTGTTCCAAAGCGAAGGCCGTAATGCATAAGACACGCACGCCCAGCAAACAGAAATATTTTTGCCAGTCAATGAAAGGACAGAAAAGAAGGTTGTAGGCTTACTGGCTCTGTTGAATCATATGGTACAGTTTCCTCACCACGACCTTTCCATTACGTCCCACCTCGACACACTACTTCATTCCCTGAATGCTCTTTTCAGCACAACTTTCAGGGGCTCTCTCCTTTTCTTCCGGCCTCTCCCAACAAAATAGTATATGACGGGGTTAATGCTGCTGTTGACAGAGGCAAAGAGGAACGAACATTCGTACTGGAGGGAAGAAACGGGGCCATCGTTGAATACGGTAAAATACATAGCACTTAATGGAAGAGCAAAGATGATGAAGAACAGGAGAGTAACTAAAATGGTGATGTAGAGCCTGGGCGGCTGACGTTTCTGGGAGCTACAGCAGATCTTGATGGACATTATCAGAGTGGAAGCAACCATAATGGGAGAGAAAATCAGGAGGCTGACAGTGAAAATAGTTTTCTGCACATTAAGTTAACTTTCAAGGGACAAATAATACCTGGACACCCATAATGTTCCAGAAAAGAAGCCAGGGATGACCCAGAGGAGGCAGGAGACCACCGCAGAAGACCTCCTTGGTCGATGGCATTGGTACCAGATTGGAAACAGGACAGAGAGACATCTCTCCAGGCTGATGGCTGTCAGGAAATACAGGCTTGCACTATATGTGAAACGAATGAACACAAACACAAAGGGAAATGCAGAATATGCAACTGTATAAGTAATTATAATTCTCACAGACAAACCCAAAAGGGCACCAAAGTCAGCTATGGCCAAGTTCAAGAGGTATGTTGTGAAAGGGTTCCTCTTAATGCAGAAGCTGAGAAGCCAGATGACAATCCCATTCCCCACCAGTCCACACAAGCAGGTAAAGGTAAAGGTAAAGGTTCCCTTGCTCGAAAGCCAGTTGAATCCGACTCTAGGGTTGCGGTGCTCATCTCCATTTCAAAGCCAAAGAGCCAGCGCTGTCCGAAGACGTTTCCGTGGTCATGTGGCCGGCATGACTAAACACCAAGGCGCACGGAACGCTGTTACCTTCCCACCGAAGTGGTCCCTATTTATCTACTTGCAATTTCTTGCTTTCGAACTGCTAGGTTGGCAGGAGCTGGAACTAGAGACAGGAGCTCACCCCGTCATGCGGCATCCGGGTCTTGAACTGCTGAACTACTGACCTTCCACAGCCTGCAGTTCAGCGTCTTAACCACTTGAGCCACTTGAGTAGATGGGCCATCCGTACTCCTGAAAATCATAATAGCCGGTGTCGTTGTAGTCAACAATGTCCTCCTCTCCACTGAATGGAGGTGCGACAGAGCTTGCGTCCACCATGGCCTAAATGATTGCACTCCTCCACCCCAATGGAGTCATTCTATACATGGCCCTATGTCAAGAAAGAAAGAGAGAGAACCAGTTAGCAGAGCAGTGGGCTAGAAGTAACCTTAGGATAAGCAGACCTTTCAGTACAGTATTTGATCACAATCTACATACCTTTTGAGTCACTCTTTCCTCTTTCTTCCTCCGGAGTCACCTTCCTTACCAAGTGAGATTTCAGAGAAAAGAAGAAAAAACAAATTGGTGGAAACAAATGTCCTCTCAACCTACCACATTATGAGAAGGCAAGAGTCACTGGAAAAGGCCATAGGGATGGCCATAAACCTAAAAATCCTGGTTTGGGGCTTGGGGCCATCCCGAATCAAACCCCGAACCGAGCAAAAAATGGCTGAACCAAACTGAGTAGTTTGGATGGCTTCCGCTGTTTCCAAGGGTGAGGGATCGCCCAGGAAGGCTTAAATAACTGGGAGCCATTTAAACCTAACAGCTGGTGGGCTTGATTCAAACAAAACCATTCTGAAGAGATATGGGACTATAGCACGGTGGCATTAAGAACATAAGAGAAGCCATGTTGGATCAGGCCAATGGCCCATCTGGTCCAACACTCTGTGTCACACAGTGACCAAAATCCAGGTGCCATCTAGAGGTCCACCAGTGGGGCCAGAACTCCAGAAGCCCTCTCACTGTGCCCCCCCCCAAACACCAGTAATACAGAGCATCACTGCCCCAGGCATAGTGTTCCATCTAAACCTTGTGGCTAATAGCCACTCATGGACCTCTGCTCCCTATCTGTATCCCTATCTTGAAACTGTAAGAACATAAGAGAAGCCAATGCTGGATCAGGCCAATGGCCCATCTAGTCCAAAACCCTGTCACATGGTGGCCAAAAATACCAGGTGCCATCAGGAGGTCCACCAGGGGGGCCAGGACACAAGAAGCCCTCCCACTGTCTATGCTTGTGGCCATCACCACTTCCTGTGACAATAAATCCCACATGATAAAGGACGTATTTGTTATTTTTCCTTCTGTGAAGTTTCTTTCAAAGAGCCATAAGCAAGTGGCCTTTTATGAGCTGGTTGGGAGGGGGGAGTTAGTAGAACATCTAGATGTAGTCAGGGGTCTTTTCGTAGAAAAACAGCTGCAGGAGCTCATTAGCATATGGTATGCTAATGAGCTATTAGGCTATTAGCATATGCCACACCCCCTGACATCACCGGAAGTGATGTCAGAAGGGGAAGTGAAAGGGGGGGAGGCATCTTCAAAAGCCTCCCCTTCCCTTCCCCAGCTGGTCTGGGTGGGGGAGCTAAGAGAGAAGGGGTTTAAAGTTTAAAGTCCTTCTCACTAGAGTTGGGCCACAGAAGGAGGAAAGAGGGAAGGAAAGAGAGAGTAGAGAGAAGGAAAGAAGGAAGGAAAGAGGGAAAGAAAGAGAGGGAAGAAGGAGGGAAACATGGAAAGGAGGAAAAAAGAGAAGAGAAGAAGGTGGGAAAGAAAGAAAGAGAGAAGAGAAGAAGGAGGGAAAGAGGAAAAAGAGAGAAGGAAAGGAGGGAATGAAAGAAATTTGGCCCCATTATATCCTATGGGCTATTGAAGTCAATGGTGAAAACATAGGGTATATTCTGGGGACTGGAGGGGAGGGATATAATGGAGCTGAAATTGACATTCGGCTGCCTGAAAGACTCCCGGGGACGCCGGCTGGGGGCGGGGCTTGGCTCCTGAGCTCCCGAGCTGTGCTCCCATGCGCTCCCCCCAAAAAGACCCCTGGATGTAGTATAAGAAGAACTCTTACAATCACATTCCTGAGAAGAAGAGATAGGATGATCATTTATTGTTTTGTTTGATAGCTACAGCTTTCTAGTCTCATGTGACACAGCTACACACAGGTTAGGAAAAGGGAAGAAGTAAAATCTGTTAAAGGAAGGAGTTGAATCCTTCTAGGAATCAGAAAACGGGTAAAGTTGCTTTATCTCTGCATATTCTATCTGAGACTCAGCTTAAATGCAGGAAATTTTTGGTGTTTCCCAATAATTTTATCAATTTTCGGGCCTTAAATCCATCATTAAAAATAATTAGATAACCCTGAAACCATAGCCAGGTGAGCTGCAGTTATGTGGTCCTCTCCAGTTAGTGGGACACAATGCCCATTAACCCCTGAAGAGGAGAGGAGACGACTGGTTATAACTATAAGTAAATACCCATTGAGAATGAGATTGCCCCGGAGAGGAGACAACTAAGAGGTGATATCATAACCATCTTCAAGTCCTTGAAGGGCTGTCATATGGAGGATGGTACAGAGTTGTTTTCTGTTGCCCCAGGGGGTCGGACCACAACCAAGGGGTTGAAATTAAGTCAGAAGAGTTTTCAGCTAAACATTCGGAAGAACTTCCTGCCAGCTAGAGCGGTTCCTCGGTGGAACAGGCTTCCTCAGGAGGTGGGGGAGCTCTCCTTCTTTGGAGGTTTTTAAACAGAGGCTAGATGGCCATCTGACAGCAATGCAGATTCTGTAAACTTAGGCAGATCATGAGAAAGGAGGGCAGGAAGGGCTGCCTCAGTGCTTAGTTCTTGTGGCCCTTTCTTACACACCCAGGGAAATGCTGATCGCCACTTTGGGGTCAGGAAGCAATTTTTCTCCAGGCCACTTTGGCTGGAGATCCTGGAGGGTATTTTTTTTGTCATCTTCTGGGCATGGAGCAGGGGTCACCGGGGGTGTGGGGGGAGGTATTTGTGGATTTCCTGCATTGTGCAGGGGGCTGGACTAGATGACCCTGGAGATTCCTTCCAACTCTATGATTCTATAATTCTATGAATGTATTGATCCTTTGTAATGATCTGTATGTTTATTTGTGTTTGTGAGAGAGAGGGGGAGAGAGACTGAGTGGTACGCAGTCTTCCCCTCTCTCACACGCACAAGCAACCCTTCCTGCCCTCCCATCTCATGATCTGCCTAAGTTCACTGAAAGAAATCTCGGTTTTAATGACTGGCATCTCCATTGAAAGATGCTGCTGCTAATCAGATGACTCTCAGTCTCCAAAGAACATGCAATGGCCCTCTGGTGGACCTCCTGATGGCACCTGGGTTTGGGCCCCTGTGTGACACAGAGTGTTGGACTGGATGGACCACTGGCCTGATCCAAAAGGCCTTCTCTTATGTTCTGGCTCCGCTGGTGGATCTCCCAATGGCACCTGGGTTTTGGCCACTGTGTGACACTAAGTGTGGGACCAGATGGGCCATTGGCCTGATCCAGCACAGCTTCTCATGTGTCCTTAATGCCACTGTGCTATTGCCCCATATCTCTTCAGGATGGTCTTGTTCAAATCAAGTTGTGCACGTATCTGTGATGAAGCCACTGTCTTCAGATGTGGCAAGTGGATGGACTCGTGTCTAGTGCCGGAATGGCTGCTGAGTCACAGGAAGACTTTTCCATGGCCAGTAGCGAAGGGAAGAATTGTCCGTTGTGCACCAAACTCCGTTCAAGATGTACATCCCCCTGTTCTTAGCCTGACAACATCATGTGAGAAAATGTTCCTTTCTTGGCTGTCAAGATAGTCATCGGTGAAAGGAGGAGCAGATTTTTGCCATGTGAGTGTCATGCCCTAAAAAGGTGCTGCGGAGATCAGCTGTTTTGCATTGGGCCAGGAAAGCAAAGCCAGCACGTCACCCAGCAGCCTGCTCCCGTGAAATGTATCTTTTTTGACCTCCTGTTTGTGCCTTTCCACTTCCATTCTCAGAGCAGCCAGTCAATGATTATGTAACATTAAATTACATACTAAATTATAAGAACTATGAAGAATGATCAGATGGAAAATGTCTTGAGAGGCTGGAGAGGCTTTTGTGTTGCCCCCCTTCAGGTGGGACCTGGAGATCTCCTGGAATTATCACTGATCTCAAAACTACAGAGATTAGTTCCTCTGGAGAAAATGGCTGCTCTGGAAGGTGGCATCTAAGGCATTATACCCCACTGAGGTACTTCATCTCCCCAAACTCCACCCACCCCAGAATCCACTCCCCACATCTCCAGGAGTTTCCCAGGCTAGAGTTGGTAACCCTAGTTTGAACCCACTACATTTATCATATCAACAGAGATGAAGGAGAGAGAGAGAGAGAGAGAGAGAGAGAGAGAGAGGGGGGGAGGAGATTGGATTTATACCCCGCCCTTCACTACCCAAAGGTGTCTCAGAGCAGCTTACAAACTCCTTTCCCTTCCCCTCCCCACAACAGACACCCTGTGAGGTAGGTGGGGCTGAGAGAGCTCTTGACAGAAACTGCTCTTTTTTCAAGAACAGCTCATCAGAACTATGGCTTGCCCAAGGTCATCCAGCCAAGTGCAAGTGGAGGAGTGGGGAATCAAACCCGCGCATCTAACCACTGCACCAAACTGGCTCTCAAATAAGTGGGTGTTGGGGTTTTCTTTCTACAGCTGGAAGTGAAGAAATATGGGTTGATGGTAGGGAATTTTCTTGGTTCAAGAAGGTCGTACATGCCCCTTTGCACAATAAATTGTGTGGATACTGATGAGGAACTTAATGATATAATGATATGTTATGTATGATATTATATGTGTTATACACAACATACACGTACATGCACATAACAATACAAAACTACAATGACAACGACAAAAGGAAGAGCACGCAATACAATTGGGGGGATAGTGAGAATATCCACATCAACATTTATTGTGTTCTTCCTTGTGCACTATGCCACAAGGGTTGTGTGGGGATGGAGTGGATTTTATCCACCCCCACAGCAACAGGTTTAGGATTGCCAAGTCTTTTTTCAACTTATAGTGGGTGTTAGCCGAACTGCTTATCTACGCAGTTGGCAGACTAACTTGTTTGAGTTGCTGACCTGTGTATACAGAGAAAGCGAACTTCGTACTGAGAACCCCTTTCCCCAAAGAGATCACTTGACACGGTTTCTTAAGTTGAATCAAGATTCTCTTTACTGAATAATCTTTTTAGTATACAGGGATACAAAAACAGATTCACACACACATACACACAAGTTCCTTTAGTTACAGTAGCAATGGAAACACAATTTGGGGTTTTAAACTAAAAGTATTTAGGCAGGGGAAAAGCATATAATACTTATCTGGTCCTGAAGATCGACCTTCCAGTGAAGAATAAGGATAGTTTCTAACTAAGGAAAATTCTCACTACACACTGCTGGAACCTGCCAACAAATGTGGGCCTCTTGGCTGCAGTCCAAGAAAGCACGTGGAAGTTATCTTAAGTTACTTAGCTAGCTAGTGAAGAAAGATGGGCCAAGGTGAGCCTGCTGCTTCTTGGGGTGAACAAAAGATTGCACCCTGTTTTATCAGCTAGTATTGGGGGCTAGCTTGGGGTGTCTCTGGTCCATCCCATCCCTATACCTATTGGCTAGAGGATGTGGGGTACCCTCCTACTAAGGTGGGGCAATATTGAAAGTCTACACCTTTCTACAAGGGAACGTTTGGTCAAGGTGCAAAGATGGGTTGGCATGGAAACCTTTGAGAATGCAGATTACTCTGGCTTGGTCCAAGTGACAATCTTAACACATGCAAATGTCAAGCATCCTGTGGGTTATATGCGAGGTAGAGATTCCTCAATGGTGGAAAGGCTGTTGTTTTTACATCCTTCTGGAGAACCATAATGGAGATGCTAATGGAGATGCTTCTTGTTCCCAGTGCCTCATGGGTAGATGTCAAGCGAGGTGTGTGTGTCTGTGACTTCATTTGCATGAAAGTACAAGCTGTGTGGTACCTTTCTATGGCAGAGAGTCACTTTCAACAAAGCATACATTTCTCCCAATGCAAAGACACTTTCTAGCACCATTCTGTGTGTGTGCAAGTCAGAAAATAACAAATAAAAGCATTTTCAAAGTACATCTCCTAACAGTGGGGATTCCATGCTCCATTCCTGGAGATCCTTGGTGCACGTCATCGCATCGGGAACGTTGGGGGCGAGACCAGTGTTCCCTCTAAGCTGAGTTAGTGTGAGCTAGCTCACAGGTTTTTTTAGCCTCCGGCTCACAGATTTTTGATTTAGCTCAGGAAGGAGGGCTCCAGAGCAAACTAATTTATGCAGTAGCCAAATCACTCACTCACAACTTTAATGCCAGTAGCTCACAAGGTAGAATTTTTGCTCACAAGACTTCACTGCTTAGAGGGAGCATTGGGCGAGACCACTATGATTCGAGGGAAAACCATAGAGTTTCCCCTGGAATAATAGAGTGTCCCCCCGCAACATGCCTGACATGATGATGTCTCCTCCAGATGACGTCATCACACTGGGCACATTTCTGCAATGGCGGCATTTTGGAGGTGGGGTTCTCCCTGGCAGTCCGATCAGAGCTGGCGGGGAACGGACCCATCGAGCGGGGTTTTCCCCACCCCCCGGTGGGACCTGGCAACCCTAAACAGGTCTTTGTCCAGGAAGGGAGTTTTGACTCTTGAAACTTGTATCCCCCAGATTTTATTGGTCTGCAAGGTCCGTAAGGTGCCACTGGACTCAGATCTAGCCGTTGTCCAGCCACCCCCCAAACAAAACACAACAGAAGTGTGTCAGGTTCCTCAGTCAGCTCACGCAACACAGGGCTTCTTCAGAAGACAATGTTTAATGGTGAAACAGAACTAAAGACACATGTACAGCTTGTGTCTGTAATGGCCACATACAATAGAGCCCGCTAAGATATACTACATTCAAGCATCCCCCCATATAGCATAAGCCAATGAATACATTTCGCGTGCGGGGGCAAAAGCAGAAGGCAAGCAAGCAAAACAATCTAGAAACCGTTTGGTTCCCAGCCAAAACTCCAGCAGCTGGAGAGACAAGGTCAGAGACCTGATAAGAGACAGTGAATGGAAATTCAGAGGATGGGAGACCGGATTACTCCCTCTGCATACCACACACATGACAGGGCTACCTGACAAAGTGATGGGTCAAACTGGGAACTTTATTTACACACAAGTTGATCTGCACCACTTAGTTAACACATTAAAGCACGGGTTGTGTCAGGTATACAAGGCAAGCTCTACCTAACAGGGCAAAACCACCCCGGGCTCAGAGCCAGGTCCAAAATCCTTCCAAACCCTACTCCTCATGACCCGCATGCAAGTGCATAGAGTGGATGGAGGGGCACCGTCCTGCCCATGACTGCTACACCTTAGGGCTTGTCGTGTGTGTCCCCCCAATCCCGAAGGAGCCCCCCCGAGCCACCCAGACTGCCAAGCCGATAAGTAACCAGTTTGAGGGACCTGTAGGGGAATTTTAGGGGTCCCGGCGTCTTCCAGGGATCCCCAACCCTATTAGGGTTCTTTTCACGATGTGCCATCGTAAGAACTAACTTCAGCACTTTAAGTAACTGTATTCATGACAATGGAATTGTTTTTCGATGATCTTAGGGTGTTTTATTCCTATTTATGTATTGATTGTGAGCCGCCCTGAGCCTGCATTGTGGGGAGGCCGGGGTATAAATATAATAAATAAATAAATAAATAAATTCTATGAGTGGCTGGAGTCTGGCTAGGGAACTCAGGCCTCCAGAGGGAGAAATACACAGCAAGAACAGTTGCCTTAAACTGGAAGTACTTTCCCCCCAATTTTTTTATTGTTTTTTTTTTTAATAATATATACAAACATATATATTTCATATTTTACTACAATTCGAGTCTGTTATTTTCTTTTATCTCTCATCCATGTGTAGACCCTCGATTGTCTCTTCTGATATACTTCATCATCTTTGCCTTGCCTTAATACAAACTGAAAGTATTTATTAACTCTAAAATCGTACACAAGTAAAACTCAATAGCATATATTCAGTATCAATACCCAGCAGCATACAGAAAAATCCCAATACCCGATATAGTGTATACTTCAGAAAGAACAAGGAATTCCTGGACTGTGGACCATGACCTCACTCAAGCCAAGGTGGACTGTTGGCCAAACTGCCCCGAACCCAAAGCCTTCTGTTTAAACCCCTTTCAGCCAATAGAAGTCAAGGGGGGAGTTAATTCAGATATACCAAACTTGCCAAATACCAGCCCATCTCAAGACGAACTTTTGCTAGCATGAACATAAGAACATAAGAGAAGCCAATGCTAGATCAGGCCAATGGCCCATCCAGTCCAACACTCTGTCACACAGTGGCCGAAAATACCAGGTGCCATCAGGAAGTCCAGCAGTGGGGCCAGGACACTAGAAGCCCTCCCACTGTTGCCCCCCCCGCAAGCACCAAGAATACAGAGCATCACTTGCCCCAGAGTCCTTATCTATACCTTGTGGCTAATAGCCACCGATGGACCTCTGCTCCGTATGTTTATCCTTTTCCCTCTTGAAACTGTCCATGCTTGTAGCTGCCACCACCTCCTGTGGCAGTGAATTTTGCCTAGATATATTTTATTAACTGAGATGTCGATAAGACCTAGGCTGAGTTCAGACTAGCAGTTGGCCCCAATATAGGCGTGTTTAGCAAACAGATTAAAGGGGCCGGCTCGCACAGCACAGCTGTCAGGCATTCCCAGCCGTACTCAACCTTTTCTATGATGATTTCCCACAGCATTAAAAAAAATACCAGGTGAAAGCTGTAGCCAACCCTGGAGAGCGCGTTGATCCTGCTTCCCAGAAGTGTGAATGCTGAATGCGGCGGGATCCTGCCCCAATTGCTGATGCACCGGATTACAAAAAGAAACCCAGGCCTTACAGCTGGGCCTCTGCCAGGGTTGGGCCAACAGTGCGAATGCTCCCTGGCACCTCCTTCCCCATATGCTCCCTCATCAGTAGGTGCAGTGCGACCGGGAATCCCCTGAACAACTTGGTCCGGGTCTTTTTGCCCCGCCTCTCGCGCTTCATACTGCCAGTCTGTCCTCAGCCCTAGACAGATATGAGCAGAGCAGAATTTTATTACGGTCGCTGGATCAGCCGCATACATATAATTATAATAAAAAGTTTTAACAAGCGTACAGAATATGAAATATACAAAATGTACAAAGATAAAAATTTGAATTTAAAACCTATTTTAAACACAGTTTCCGTAAGCTTGGCATCAGTGCACAAAATCTAGCTACCTGATAGGTGATCTTAGAGTTCTTATCAGATAAAAGTAGTCAAGCTTGGCTTTGTTTGTGCAACCAGGAATCTTATCCAGCAATAGAGTAATAATCTCCAAGTGAGTCACCTTATATGGGCAGCTAAAGAACATGTGCTCGATGGATTCAACCTCCCTTAATGGGCATGTACATAATCTTTCTAGGTAGGGGATTTTCTTATACCTGCTTTCAAGCACTGCAGAGGGGAGTGCAGAAATCCTTGCCAAGGTGAACGCCCTTCTAAAACTGTTTATTTCCAAAGAAGCCAGATAAGTTGCTGGCTAGACAGCATATTTGACATTTGACAGTGCAATAAGGTTTGGCACACTAGAAATGTCAGTGTGGCGTTCTGTATCTTCAATTCTCTGCTTAGTTAGCCTTTTTAGACAGATATGTTTAGGGCATGGTTTCCAGTCCTGAAAAACACGAAATGCTCTACAGCTGACAATAGCACTACAGATAAGATTAGAGTTTCAATAGAGTTTCCACACACAAAAGAACCTCCTCAGGAAACAGGAAACCTCCTCAAGAAACAATCCATAGACAAAAGAACCTCCTCAGGAAAGCTCCTCCATTAGCATGTTCATTTGACATTTGACAGTGCAATAAGGTTTGGTGCACTAGAAATGTCAGTTTGGCATTCTATATCTTCAATTCTCTGCTTAGTTAGCCTTTTTAGACAGATATGTTTAGGGCATGGTTTCCTGTCCTGAAAAACACAAAATGCTTTACAGCTGACAATAGCACTACAGATAAGATTAGAGTTTCAATAGCCATTCCACACACAAAAGAACCTCCTCAGGAAACAGGAAACCTCCTCAGGAAACAATCCATAGACAAAAGAACCTCCTCAGGAGAGCTCCTCCATTAGCATGTTCATTTGACATTTGACAGTGCAATAAGGTTTGGTACTCTAGAAATGTCAATGTGGCATTCTATATCTTCAATTCTCTGCTTAGTTAGCCCTTTTTAGACAGATATGTTTAGGTCATGGTTTCCGGTCCTGAAAAACACAAAAAGCTCTACAGCTGACAATAGCACTACAGATAAGATTAGAGTTTCAATAGCCATTCCACACAGAAAAGAACCTCCTCAGGAAACAGGAAACCTCCTCAGGAAAGCTCCTCCATTAGCATATTCATAGCCTGGAGAACTACTACAAGATAATGACTCAGCCCTACCCCACCTTCCAGGGTAGATATAAATTACCTGCCTGCCATTTTTCTGCTCACCTTGACACAGAGAGTACTACATCTTTCCGTGCTCTGCCTCTGAGGATGCCTGTCACAGCTACTGGTGAAACGTCAGGTCCAATGCCAAGACCATAGCCACACAACCTGGAAAATGTACAGCAACTAATGAACTCCAGCTGTGAAAGCCTTCAACAACAGATATGTTTAGGCTTTGAAGGCCATGAAATGTGAATTCAGGCAAAGGTACATCTACAGGGCATGGCTTCAGTTTTTTATGCCTAGGCTGCCAGTAAAAGAGCAAAGACTTATGGGACCTCTGAACCAGGAAACCAGTTCTAAGAAAACCTACACAGCATACAAAAACAGAAGGGCCCAGGCTCATTGAAGACCAAATTCTGCCACAGGACCCTCCCTCGCTGATATCTCAGGGTGTTTACCAACTCTAAATCCCCTCAAACTGTGCTCTTCCTGCCTTCCCAGTTAGGACCTACCCTGCTTACCAGGCCTATTTATACCTCACCCCTTCTGACCATGTGAAGCAGGCAAAAAAGGCACACACACCCCGGCAATTTGAGTGAGGCCCCCAAAATTTCTCCTTGGCCCTGAAACCAGCAGCTAGCTAATCCCACATGGTCTCAGAAGAGGGAAGGAGGGTGGGGAGTTTGTGTGGTGCTGAACTGTGGAGGGAGGCAGCTTCCGCCAAGCCTGGCCAGTGTGCCAGCCTCTCCATTGGCCAGTGTTCCCACACAGAGCCTTAATTGGCTCTCCCTGCCCTCATGGTTCATCCTGAGGAGGTGGGGGCAGGAAAACCCCCTGCACCTGCTTCATTCATTGTGCACTAGTCTTCCGATAAAACTACAGCTATATCAAGGATCTCGCCTCACCAAAACTGATGAAAAAATGCTGTAATACCAAGGACTTCACTAAAGCAGCACACAAATTTAGAACTCAGTCATAAAACAAGGAGCCTAATGCGCAAACCAGGAAAACTACGAAGAGAATGATGTGTTCCAACGTGAGGTAACTTGAGGTAACCTGAGGTAAATAGAAACATCTTGGTCTTGAAGTGAAAGGGTAGAAGATTAGGTTCCGGGCCTAGCATAAAGGCTTTGTTGGAGTTACACGGTGGAGTTACATGAACTTTCAGCTAAGTCCCACCTTCACACATCACTTCATCCCTGAATGCTCTTTTCAGCACAACCTTCAAGGATCCCCTTGTTTTTTTCCTGTCTCTCCCAACAAAATAGTATATGATGGGGTTGATGCTGCTGTTGAAAGAGGTAAAGAGGAAGGAAGTGTCATATTGAATGTAAGAAAGAGAGCTACTGTAGAGATCGATAAAATGTGCTGCACTTAACGGAACGGCAAAGATGATAAAGAACAGGAGTGTGACTAAAATGGTGATGTAGAGCCTGGGCGGCTGACGTCGCTGGGAGCTATTACAGATCTTGATGGACATTATCAGAGTGGAAGCAACCATAATGGGAGTGAAAACCAGGAGGCTGACGGTGAAAATAGTTTTCTGCACATTAAGATACTTCTCATTAAGCAAATAATCATCAAACGCTAGCAACATTTCAGAAAGTAAGCCAGAGATGATCCAGAGGAGGAAGGAGACCACAGCAGAAGACCTCTTTGATCGATGGCATCAATACCAGATCGGAAACAGGACGGAGAGACATCTCTCCAGGCTGATGGCTGTCAGGAGATAAACGCTTGCACTATATGTGAAGAAAATGCATGGAAACAGCATGAAAAAGGCAAAATCTAAGACTGTATAATGGAGATCTATTAAATGAAATATAATTCTAAAGGACAAACCCAAAAGGGTGCCAAAGTCAGCTACGGCCAAGTTCAAGATGTATGTTGTGAAAGGGTTCCTCTTAATGCAGAAGCTGAGGAGCCAGATGACAATCCCATTCCCCACCAGTCCACACAAGCAGGAGAGGGCAGTTAATGAGGATATGGACCATTCATACACATGGAAAGAGTCAAAATAGCCTGTGCCATTGTAGTGGGTGGTGTTCTCCTCTCCACTGAATGGAGGTACAACAGAGCTTGCATTCACCATGGTTTAAATGATGTCACTTCCTCCCTAGATGTTGTCATTCCATACCCGGACCTATGTTGAGAAAGAGAGAGAGAGCCAGTTAGCAGAACCATGGGATAGAACTAATCAAGCAACCCTCTGGAAAATAGATTTTTTAGCACAATTCCATTTGATGACAATCTGCATACCTTCTGTGTCTCTGTTTCCTCTTTTCCCTTTGGAGTCACCTCCCTTGCCAGGCAAGACTTCGCGGAAAAGAACGAAAACCCACCGGTGGAAACAGATGCCCTCAAAACCAACGGAAACTTCCAGAACCATGTCTTGTAGTCTCTTAAATTCCAACAAGATGTCCGGGATACCTGACTGTTGCTTTTCTACCACAGACCAATGCAACTACCCCTGAGAGCCAGCTTGCTGTAGTGGTTAAATGCACGGACTCTAATCCGGGAGAACTGGGTTTGATTCCCCACTTCTCCAAACGCAGCTGCTGGTGTTACCTTGGGTCAGTCCCAAGTTATTCCAGAGCTTTTCTTTTAAGAGCAGTTCTTGAGAGAGCTCTCTCAGCCCCACCTACCTCACACGGGGAGGGGAAGGGAAAGGATATTGTAAGCTGTTATGAGACTCCTTTGAGTAGTGAAGGGTGGGGTATAAATCTGATCTCTTCTCTCTTTTACAGAGAGTTGCCGTGAGGCACCCAGGAGAGCCGGGGAAGGGGCAGGGTTAGAACGCCCGCCCCTTCCCTCCCAGCGGCAGCGCCGGTTCTAACCCCACACCTTCCCCAGCTCTCCTGGGTGCCTTGCAGCTGCGAGGTGCCCAGAAGAGCCGGCACCGCCGCTGGGCGGGAAGGGGCGAGGGTTCTAACCCCGCCCCTTCCCTGGCTCTCCTGGGTGCCTCGCAGCTGGGCCATCTCCAGGCCCCACTGGGAGGTTGGCATCCCTGGTGGGGTGGGCACCCCAGGCTGTCCTGCCTAGGGCACCCAGACACCTGGGGCCGGCCCTGGTGCCACACAAGCTCCTCAGCCTCCCTCCCTCTTCTGAGACCATGTGGGATTAGCTAGCTGCCAGTTTCAGGGCCGAGTGGGAATTTTTGGCGCCACACTCAAATTGGTCGAGAAGAAGAAGAGAAGAGATTGGATTTATAACCAGCCCTTCACTACCCAAAGGCGTCTCAGAGCAGCTTACAAACTCCTTTCCCTCCCCCTCCCCACAACAGACACCCTGTGAGGGAGGTGGGGCTGAGAGAGCTCTTGACAGAAACTACTCTTTTTTCAAGAACAGCTCTTATCAGAATTATGGCTTGCCCAAGGTCATCCAGCCAGGTGCAAGTGGAGGAGTGGGGAATCAAACCCGGTTCTCCCAGATTAGAGTCCACGCACTTAACCACTACACCAAACTGGATCAGAGACGTCAGCTGATCTGTAAATGTTGTTTATAGGTGATGGAGACTGTCAATAGCCAAGGAATATATGATTAATTCCTCTGCAGAATAAAACTGTATCCAACCGATAGAGAGGTTCTCTCTCTGCCCCATCTAGGGAGTAGCAAATCCTTTGACATACATATGAAGTTGCTTGATACTGAACCATCTAGAAGACCACCCTTCAGACCTGACTTGAGTCTCAGTGGTTTAAGTGGACAATAGATCAAGTAAATTAATAAACGATCCACCCAGGATAGCATCCTCTGACTGGCAGCAGCTTTTCAAGGCTACCTAACATTTTTGTCTATGTAGAAAAGTTTCTTTTTAATGTCTGGGATCTCCATTGAAAGCTGCCTCCGTTGAAAGCTTTGGAAGGCCACTGCCAGTCTATGTCTGGGGCGGTGATGCTCTGTCTTCTTGGTGCTAGAGGAGGGCAACAGTGGGAGGGCTTCTGGAGTTCTGGCCCCGCTGGTGGACCTCCTGATGGCCCCTGAGTTTTGGCCACTGTGTGACACAGAGTATTGGATTGGATGGGCCACTGGCCTGCTCCAAGACGGCTTCTCTTATGTCGGTATATTCTTAATTAGATGACTTTCAATAGGCAAATGCCATGCTCTGCCCCAGTTCTATTGCCTGATCTCTATTGAGAACGTTCTAGTTCAGATCAAGAAGTAGACATACCTGTGATGGATCTGTCTCCACCAAATCCAGATGTGTTGAGTGGATGAACTCGTATCTTATGCCGGAATGGCTGCTGGGTCTCAGGAAGGCTTTTCCATGTCCAGCAGTGAGGGGGAGGAATGTCAGCTGTGCACCAAACTCCGTTCAAGACGTACATCCCACTGTTCTTAGCCTGACAGCATCATGTGAGAAAATGTTTGTTTCTGGGCTGTCGAGATAGTCATCGGTGAAAGGAGGAGGAGATTTTTGCCATCTGAGTTCCATGTCCTAAAAAGGCACTGCGGAGATAAGACTTTTTTGCATTGGGCCAAGAAAGCAAAGCCAACATGCCACTCAGCACCCAGATCCAGTGACATGTATCTCTTTTTTTGGCCTCCTGGTGTGCCTTTCCACTTCCATGCTTAAAGATGCCAAGTCAATGATTATGTAACATTGAATTACATACTAAATTATAGGAACTATTAAGAATGATCAAATGGAAAATAAGTCATAAGAATATAAGAGAAGCCAATGTTGGATCAGGCCAGTGGCCCATCTAGTCCAACACTCTGTCACACAGTGGCCAAAATATACCAGGTGCCATCAGGAGGTCCAGCAGCGGGGCCAGGACACTAGAAGCCCTCCCACTGTTGATCCCCCCCAGCACCAAGAATAGAGTGCATCATCTGCCCCAGAGTGAGAGTTCCTATCTATACCTTGTGGCTAATAGCCACTGACGGACCTCTGCTCCATATGTTTATCTAATTCCCTCTTGAAACTGTCCATGCTTGCAGCTGCTACCACCTCCTGTGGCAGTGAATTCCATATGTTAATCACTCTTTGGGTGAAGAAGTGCTTCCTTTTATCTGTTCTAACCTGACTGCTCAGCAATTTCATCGAGTGCCCACAAGTTCTTGTATTGTAAGAAAGGGAGAAAAGTACTTCTTTCTCAACCTGCTCAATCCCATGCATAATCTTATAAACCTCGATCATGTCACCCCTCAGCCGTCGTTTCTCCAAGCTAAAGAGCCCCAAGCGCTTTAACCTTTCTTCATAGGGAAAGTGTTCCGACCCTTTTATCATTCTTGTTGCCCTTCTCTGCACTTTTTCCAATGCAAGACTTGAGAGGTTGGAGAGTCTTTTCTGTTGCCAACCTTCAGATCTCTTGAAACTGTAACTGACCTCCAGACTACAGAGATTAGTTCCCCTGGAGAAAATGGCTACTCTGGAAGGTAGAGTCTAAGACATCATACCCCACTGAGGTCTTCCATCTCCCCAAACTCCATCCGCCCCAGGATCCACTCCCCAAGTCACCAGGAGTTTCCCAGCCTCAAGTTTGCAACCCTAGCTTGATCCCACTAAATTTATCGTATCAACTAAGAGAAAGAACTAAGTGAGGGGCTTTCTTTCTACAGCTGGAGGTGAAGAACACAGGTTGATTATAGGGAATTTCCCTGGTTCAGTAAGGTCATATGTGCTCCTTTGCCCAATACATTGTGTAGATACTGATAAGGAGCTTAATTATATAATTACATTACATGTTTATATTATAGCATATGTATTGTATGTTATGTTAATGATATAACATGATAATATAATGCAATAGAAGGAGGAGGAGGAGGAGGAGAAGGAAGAAGAGAAGAAGAAGAGATTGGATTTATACCCCGCCCTTCACTACCCAAAGGAGTCTCAGAGCGGCTTACAAACTCCTTCTCCCTTCCCCGCTCCACAACAGACACCCTGTGAGGGAGGCGGGGCTGAGAGAACTCTTGACAGAAACTGCTCTTTTTTTTCAAGAACAGCTGTTATCAGAACTACAGCTTGCCCAAGGTCATCCAGCCAGGTGCGAGTGGAGGAGTGGGGAATCAAACCCGGTTCTCCTAGATTAGAGTCCGTGCACTTAACCACTACACCAAACTGGCTTTCCAGAAGAAGAAGAAGAACAACAACAACAACAACCAAGTTTCCCTATTTGGGCAACAGCTTCTGTTGCACTCTTTGGACTATCAAGGAGTAGTGAACCATTAATACGTTCCAGATGTGACACTCAGGCAAGGCTACGGTTGCTGGTCTCCTGTTGTAGCAGGACCCCTCCCACCAGCAACACAAAATGTTACATTCCAATCAGGGGTTGAGGAGCAATGGGATTGGAGTGAGGACTCAATGCCATTGTTGTAGGTGAGCCACGCCCACAATGCTGCCATTTAATTGGCTGCTCCTCTCCACCAGCACCGACTTTGAAGTAATTCTGCACTTGCCTGTGAGGTCCACTCCATGTCCTGCAAAGGTTGCAGAGCACCAGACAGATGTTAGTTTGGTTTTTACAGCAGATGCCTCCACTCTGCAGAGGACTCAGTCGGTTCTTTGGTAGCAACCTCGTGCTTCATCTCTGGATTCGGAAGTAAGAGTATAGCTGAGGGTTGTATTTTCACAAACTGAGTGGCACCAGAGATGGGTCGAGATGAGTCGCTGTGTTAGAACATAAGAACATAAGAGAAGCCAATGTTGGATCAGGCCAATGGACCATCTAGTCCAACACTCTGTCACATAGTGGCCAAAATATACCAGGTGCCATCAGGAGGTCCAGCAGTGGGGCCAGGACACTAGAAGCCCTCCCACTGCTGCCCCCTCCAGCACCAAGAATAGAGGGCATCACCTGCCCCAGACTGAAAGTTCCCATCTACACCCTATGCCTATTAGCTACTGATGGACCTCTGCTCCATATGTTTATCTAATTCCCTCTTGAAACCGTCCATGCTTGTAGCTGCCACCACCTCCTGTGGCAGTGAATTCCATATGTTAATCACTCTTTGGGTGAAGAAGTACTTCCTTTTATCCGTTCTAACCCGACTGCTCAGCAATTTCATGGAATGCCCACGAGTTCTTGTATTGTGAGAAAGGGAGAAAAGTACTTCTTTCTCAACCTTCTCAATCCCATGCATAATCTTATAAACCTCGATCATGTCACCCTTCAGCTGTCGTTTCTCCAAGCTAAAGAGCCCCAAGCGTTTTAACTTTTCTTCATAGGGAAGGTGTTAGTCTGTCCGCAGCAGTCAAAAAGAGCCAGAGTCCAGTAGCACCTTTTTTGTTGTTGTTCAGTCGCACAGTTGAGTCCGACTCTTCGAGCAGTGACTCACGAAAGCTCACCCCCTGCCACAGATTTTGTTAGCCTTTAAGATGCTACTGGACTTTGGCTCTTTTTTTTACTGAATGACAGTGCCGGTATCTTTACAATAATTCGTGCTTTCTCTCTGGGGATGCACTACTCGCTGGACAGGGAAATTCAGTTGATTCATCCAGAAATTCTAATGTTTGGAATCATCTTGGACCTTGAAAAAGACTACTCCTAAATGCCTCTGATCATCAGCATCTCTGCTTGGTGTGTTTGAGGCTTTTGGGCAAAGAACTGGAGCTTCATATTTTATCTGGCACAAAAGGTTTCATAAAGATTATATTTTCCGTCTTCCATCCAGTCCTGCCTTCCGCCCTTCCCTGTCTCCCATTCCCACTTGCTCTTGACTCAGCATAGAAACATGGAATTAGAAGGGACCTGCAGGCAGTGTTCCCTCTAAGCTGAGTTAGTATGAACTAGCTCACAGTTTTTTAGCCTCCGGCTCACACATCTTTGTCTTAGCTCAGGAAGGATGGCTCCAGAGCAAACTAATTTATGCAATGGCCAGATCGCTCGCTCACAACTTTAATGCCAGTAGCTCACAAAGCAGAATTTTTGCTCACAGGACTCCACAGTTTAGAGGAAGCACCCAGGGTCACCTAGTCCAACCCCCTTCACAATGCAGGAAATTCACAATTACCCCCCCATGACCCCTGTTCAAAGCCCAGAAGATGATCAAAAAACCCTCCAGGATCTCCAGCCAAACTGGCCTGGAGGAAAATTGCTTCCTGACCCCAAAGTGGCAATCAGCATTTCCCTGGGCACGTAAGAAAGGGCCACAGGAAGTAAGCACTGAGACAGAATCAGCATTGCTGTCAGGTGGCCATCTAGCCTCTGTCTGAAAACCTCCAAAGGAGGAGAGCCCGCCACCTCCCGAGGAAGCCTGTTCCACCGAGGAACCACTCTCAACTGTCAAGAAGTTCTTCCTCGTCTGTACTTCTCTTCTTTCTCTATTGTACCTGTTGTGTCCTGGGATCAGAAGGCAGAGCTGGCGAAATACAGCCAAGCTTCGCTCTCTGAGAACAATAGGGACTAGGTTCCTGAGCTCGCCAGTAGAGAACCAATGGCAGAATTGGCGGGCGATTCAAACCCGCCAATAGGAATACGGGGCCGTCCCCCTAACTGTATATAGTTGGCCTCCGGTCGTTACTGTTTGTTCTTGTCTTATGTGAAGTATGAATAAACGCGTCTTCTCTTATGTCGTCGTCCGAGTCATGAGGCCCGAAACCCAGTACTTTACAGTACCAGTGGGTATCTCTGCACCCCCTTGGGCAGAACATTTGAGGCAATGACCTAACTTCATTGTTCCTGATTTCACAGCTGTGAGGAAATTGGTGAGTGTTCCATTCTTACTTTGCATTTAATCTCTCCTGCAAAACTGTATTGCACTGACCATTTTGAAGAATGAGAGTCATCTTGTTGGATTTTAGAGTTACATTAAAGCATCTCCAGTTCATAATGCCAGATTTAGCACTTTATGGTAAATGCTTAGTTTTGGCTCTTGAAACTTATATCCCCTAGATTTTGTTGGTCTGTAAGATGCCGCTGGACTCAGATCTAGCTCTCGTCCGGCCACCCGTTGGATGAAACACAACACAAGTTATGGGTTAAACTGGGAACTTTATTCACACACGAGCTGATCTGCACAACTCAGTTAACACGTCGAAGCAGGGGTTGTATCAGGCTTGCAAGGCAAGTGCTTCCAAAGAGGACAAAACCACCTTGGCTCAGAGCCAGGTCCAAAATCCTGAGCCGGTTTGGTGTCATGGTCAAGCGAGCAGACTCTAATCTGGGAGAACCGGGTTTGATTCCTCCACTCCTCCACTTGCACCTGCTGGATGACCTTGGGCAATCCATAGTTCTGTCAGAGCTGTTCTTGAAAAAGAGCAGTTCCTGTCAGAGCTCTCTCAGCCCCACCTACCTCCCAGGGTGTCTGTTGTGGGGAGGGGAAGGGAAAGGAGTTTGTAAGCCGCTCTGAGACTCCTTTGGGTAGTGAAGGGCAGGGTATAAATCCAATCTCTTCAAAACCCTTCCAAACCTTTCTCCTTACAGCCCACACATGAGTGCGTAGAGGGGATGGAGGGGCAACAGTCCCACCCTTGACTGCTAAGCCTTAGGGCTCGTCATATGTCCCTCTGACCCCAAAGGGGCTCCCACTGAGCCACCAAGACTGCCAAGCTGATAGGTAACTCATTTGAGGGACCTCTCTCATCGCTGATATCTCGGGTGTTTACCAACTCTAAATCTCCTCAACTCGTGCTCCTCCCCCTTTCCCAATTTGCACCTAACCACCTTACTAGGCCTATTTATACTTCACCCCTTCTGACCATGTGGAGCAGGTGAAAAAAGTCCCCCTTAGATAGCCAGTTTGGTGTAAAGGTTTGTGCTTGGACTCTAATCTGGGAGAACCGGGTTTGATTCCCCACTCCTTCACTTGCACCTGGCTGGATGACCTTGGGCAAGCCGTAGTTCTGATAAAAGCTGTTCTTGAAAAAAGAGTAGTTTCTGTCAAGAGCTCTCTCAGCCCCACCTACCTCCCAGGGTGTCTGTTGTGAGGAGGGGAAGGGAAAGGAAGTAAGCCGCTCTGAGACACCTTTGGGTAGTGAAGGGCGGGGTATAAATCCAATCTCTTCTCTTCTTCTTCTTCTCAACCAATTCGAGTGTGGCCCCAAAAATTCCCACTCGGCCCTGAAACCGGCAGCTAGCTAATCCCACATGGTCTCAGAAGAGGGAGGGAGGCCGAGGAGCTTGTGTGGCACTGAGCTGCGGAGGGAGGTGGCTGCCACCAAGCCTGGCCAGTGTGCTAGCCTCCCCATTGGCTGGCATTCTCACACTGAGCCTTAATTGGCTCTCCCCACCCACATGGTTCATCCTGAGGAGGTGGGGGGGCAGGCAAACTCCAGTGCCTGCTTCACTCATTGGGCACCGGTCTTCCGATAAAACTGCAGCAATATGAAGGACCTCACCTGACTAAAACCGATAAAAAGTGTCACAATACCAAGGACCTCCGTAAAGCAGCATAAAAATTTAGAACTCAGTCATCAAATAAAACAAGAAGTCTAATGCACAAACCAGGAAACCTGCAAAGAGAATGATGTGTTCCAAAGTGAGGTAACCTGAGGTAACCTGAGGTAATCTGAGGTAACCAGAAACATCTTTGCCTTGAAGCGAAAGGGTAGAAGATTAGATTCCAGGCCTAGCATAGATTAGATTCCAGGCTTCATGGAGTTACATGGTAGAATTTACTCGCCACAATCTTTCAGCTAAGTCCCACCTTGACACATCGCTTCATCCCTGAATGCTCTTTTCAGCACAACTTTCAACGATTCCCTGTTTTTTCCCCTGTTTCTCCCAACAAAATAGTATATGATGGGGTTGATGCTGCTGTTGAAAGAGGTAAAGAGGAAGGAAGTGTCATATTGAATGTAAGAAAGAGAGCTACTGTTGAGACCAATAAAATGTGCTGCACTTAACGGAACGGCAAAGATGATAAAGAACAGGAGTGTGACTAAAATGGTGATGTAGAGCCTGGGCGGCTGATGTCGCTGGGAGCTATTACAGATCTTGATGGACATTATCAGAGTGGAAGCAACCATAATGGGAGTGAAAACCAGGAGGTTGACGGTGAAAATGGTGTTCAGCACATTAAGATACTTTTCATTAAGCAAATAATCATCAAGCGCTAGCAACATTCCAGAAAGTAAGCCAGAGATGATCCAGAGGAGGAAGGAGACCACAGCAGAAGACCTCCGTGGTCGACGGCATCGGTACCAGATTGGAAACAGGACGGAGAGACATCTCTCCAGGCTGATGGCTGTCAGGAAATACACGCTTGCACTATATGTGAAGAAAATGCACGGAAACAGTATGAAAGAGGCAACATCTGAATCTGTATCATGGATATCTATCAAACGAAGTATAACTTTAACAGACAAACCCAAAAGGGCGCCAAAGTCAGCTACGGCCAAGTTCAAGATGTATGTTGTGAAAGGGTTCCTCTTAATGCAGAAGCTGAGGAGCCAGATGACAATCCCATTCCCCACCAGTCCACACAAGCAGGAGAGGGTAGTTAATGAGCATATGGACCATTCATACACATGAAAAGAGTCAAAATAGCCTGTGCCATTGTAATGGATGGTGTTCTCCTCTCCACTGAACGGAGGTACGACAGAGCTTGCATTCACCATGGTTTAAATGATGTCACTTCCCCCCTAGATGTTGTCATTCCATACCCGGACCTATGCTGAGAAAGAAAGAGAGAGCCAGTTAGCAGAGCCATGGGACAGAAATAATCAAACAACCCTCTAGAAAATAAGAGTTTTTAGCACAGCCCTATTTGATGACGAACTGCATACCTTCTGAGTCTCCCTTTCCTCTTTCTCCCCCCTCCCCCCGGAGTCATTTCCCTTGCCAGGTGAGACTTCAGAGAAAAGAACAGAAACACACCGATGGAAACAGATGTCCTCACAACCAACGGAAACATCTAGAACCATGTCCAGTAGCCTCTTCAATTCCAACAAGATGCCTGGGATACAAGACGGTTTCTCTTCTACTGCAGACCAAAGCAACTGCCCACCTGAGAGCCAGTTTGGTGTAGTAGTTAGGAGGATGGACTCTGATCGGGGAGAACCGGGTTTGATTCCCTGCTCCTCCACATGCAGCTGCTGGTGTGACCTTGGGTCAGTGATAAGTTCTTTCAGAGCTGTTCTTTGACGAACAGTTCTCTCAGAGCTCTGTCAGCTCCACCTACCTCACATGGTGTCTGGTGTGAGAAAGGGAAGGGAAAGGGAATCGTAAGCCACTCCTTTGGGTAGTGGGAGGTGGGCTATAAAGCCAAACTCTTCTCTTTTTCTTCTGCAACCATGTTAACAAACCCATGTGCGTTAGAGTTGCCAGCATTTAGGTGGGACCTGCTGATTACCTGGACTCTCCTGGACTACAAAGGTCAATTCTTCTGGGTGGGGGGACTCCTCTGAAGGGTGGGCTTTGTAGCATTATATCCTGTTCAGGTCACTCCCCTCCCCAAATCTCCAGGAATTTCCCAGCCTGGAGCTGGCAACCATACTGTGTGTCTCTGTGCATTTTATAATAAACTATGCGCCCCAGGAAGTTGAATACAAGTTTTATTTAAAAGTTCAGAAAGCTTCATCTATATATATAAAAGAAAGTCCCCTCACCATAAAATCAACACCCGGGCCAAACCCCTGAACTTGGACAAACAAAATTTGGGGAGAGTGCTACTACCATGATGTAGGTGTTCACTAAGAGTTCTGAGGTATAACCTGCCTGCTTGCACCCACCTCCCTCGGATTGCTCAGCTGTGGATCTCAGTGTTCTGAGGTGAAAACAGCCCACAAGCTTCTCCTCAAAGTGGGGGCTCCAGTGATGCCGCTGTGGACCCTCAACCCACCCAAACTCTGCAATGGCACCAGATTACAAGTGAAGGCCCTGCACAGGCCACACTGCTTATTGGCAGTGCTCAGAGAGAGTCGGTGTTCAAACCATGCATCCCACTCATACCCTCAGAAAAACCTTTTAAGTTCAAGAGGCTGCAATTCCCCCTCAAGGTCTGCTTTGCTACGACCATCAACAAGTCCCAAGGCCAGACACTGAAGGTGGCAGGAATTCACTTAACAGACAACTGCTTCTCACATGGACAGTGTTTTTTTTTTTGGCCCGCCGAAGGGGATTTTTTTATTGTTTTTTGCGTATACTACTAAAACTACAAAGAAAAATCGGGAAAGGGAACTACATCTAGGGATAAAGAAAAGTAAACCCACACTATACTAAAACCCCAAGAGAAGGAGATCATATCCATGTTAAGGTAAATGTTAGTATTTTAGTGTTAATAAACAATGCATGTTGTGAGTTCCTGTCTATCTCAGCTAAATTATTAATTTGTTACTTGTTATGAGGAGATTCCAGAGCATCCCCTCCAGCTCGCTTCATAAAGGCAATTTTCAGAGTCCATCTGCCTTTATCTAGGCTTTCTATCTCTAAAGTCATAAGATGATCTGATGGTGGCAGCTCTCTCTTCCACGGCCAGGTCTTCATCTGTCTCTGAGGGGGAGGAGCCACTTGACCCAGTTTCTCCTTCTTCTTTAGATCCCAGATGGCATTTTAGAAATTCTTTGGCTTTAAAAATGGAGTCAATCTTCTCTCTCTTGTCGTTGAGTTTAAAAATGACACCTTCGGGCACCGCCCACCTGCATGGAATTTGATTGGTTTGGAGAAAAAGAATTAAGTCCTTATAGTTCTTTCTTTTTTGATGAATTTCAAATGGAATGTCTTTTAAGGTCTTGATAGTTGTATTTCCCAATTTCAGTGGAGTTGCTGATGTTTCTTTTAAGATTGCATCTCTGGTCTGTTTTCTTGAGAATCTGACCATTATTTCCCCAGGCAGGCTATTTTTTTTGTGTAGTTAGAATATATCCTATATGCTGTTTCCATATCATGTGTAATTTCTTCCACTTTCAAGCCTGTTACTGGTGTGATAACTTCACTGAATATTTTCTTCAGGTCCTCTTTAGCTGATTCAGGAACTCCCTGGAATCTAAGGACCATGTTAGCTTTTTCCATTTGTAATTGCAGCAAACAAGTTTCCTGGTAGTTCTGCTTATTCACTAACTCTCCCATCTTTTTCTTTATATTCTTGTTTGTGGCACACATCTCCTTCACAACTTCTACTGTTTGCTCTGTCTTTTTGGCCATTTCTGCCAACTGGAGTTGCTGTGATGCGAAGTTTTGATTTAGTGTGACCAATTGCTGGTTAATACCAGCGAGTTGTTCCATCATGGGCTTGATGGTATCCACTAGGAGTTTCATGACATCCACTCCCTCTTCCGGCCTTGGACTCTGGCTGCCTGTTGGTTTCGCTTTCGTTCCTTTTTTCACCATGCCCACCAACATGGCATATTGTTTACTTAAGCCACCCACTATTTCACCACCTCTGAAAATCGCTTCCAGACTAAATCCGCTCTGGTATGTCTCTCAAAACAAGCCAATTGCTTATTCTCCCCCCACAAACACTTTTCTGCTTATCTGTTCACGCAAGTTGGAGGCGTCCCTCCTCTCTCTCGCCTTGAAGATAGGAGGGGGAAGGGTTTTTTTCTGCTTGTTTCAAAGTTTGTTTACATCTGACTCACGTTCATTGTTGGTCCCATTCGACCTTGTTTACATCCTCACAATTCTGCTCAATCTCCAGCGCTTGTTCCTGTCAGCCCAGCTTGTGCCCGGAGGCCACACAGCAGCAGGACCGTCAGGGTGGAGGGGCGCCTCAATTCTCTGGCATTGCACCATCGAAGAGGCTACTCCTCAAAAGCCCTATGGCTTGGAGCCAATCCCTAAGGCTCCATGGGGAAACCACATCGGCGGCTTCCCTCCGTGCTGCTGGTGTGTGAATTGCTCCCCCGAGTGTCAGGGAGAGTATCCGCCATTGCAGCGCCAAAAACAGGAACTCTTATGGACAGTTCTATGTGCCCTGCTCCAGAGTGAGCTCACCAAGCAGCCTGGTGATCCTAGCACCTGAGGGCAGAACCACCAATGTGGTCTACACAAAGGCCCTTCAGTACAGAAAAACACAGTACGTATGTCTCACTTCCTTTTTTACACTACAGTCTTCTCCATTAGAATTCCTACAACAAATGTTAACATTTCAGACTTCACATCATCAGTCTTATAACTGGATTTACAGAACTGAAATACTGTAGCGAAGCACGGGTATCAGGCCAGTATATTTATAACCAGCACTTTCCTTCATTCAATAACAACTTCCTTATGTTACTTCTTACCTTCACTTTCAGGATCTTGCCAGACTTTTGCTTGCACTAGCTAAAGGAAGGTTCCCCCCCACCCATGATTGTTAAGTGTCGTCAAGTTGCTTCCAAGGCATGGCGACTCTAAATTAAATGATCTCCAAAATGTCATTAACAGTCCCACTCAGGTCTTGCAGACTGAAGCCCATGGCTTCCTTGATTGAGTCATAAGAACATAAGGGAAGCCATATTGGATCAGGCCAGTGGCCCATCCAGTCCAACACATTGTGTCACAGAGTGGCCAGAACCCAGGTGTCATCACAAGGTCCACCAGTCCATCAGATGCACGGATCTGACGAAGAGAGCTGTGTTTCTCAAAAGCTTATGCTACGATAAAGTTTGTTAGTCTTAAAGGTGCTACTGGGCTTTTTACTCTTTTCCAGTGCTTTTGAGACACCAGCTATCATAAATCCATTAAGAATGTGCTCCCCTTATTGCCTGCCCCTTCCTAATGACACTCCCTTTAAATTCAGGGACTTTTTGGTATTTCCCAATAACTTTATCAATTTTCAGCCTTTAAATCCATCTTTAAATATAGATAACAATAAAATCATAGCCAGGACTTTCCATCTGGGTGAGATGCAGTTATGTTATGTGACCCTCTCCAGTTCAGTGGAACACAGTGCCAATTAACCCTTGAGTGTATTGATCCTCTGAAATGACTTGTCCATTTATTTATGTGCATGTGTGTGAGAGAGAGAGACAGACACACACACACACAGAGAGAGAGAGAGAGAGAGAGAGAGAGAGAGAGAGAGAGAGAGAGAGAGAGAGAGAGAGAGAGAGAGAATATATGTCTCCATAAGTCGCAGAAAATGTCAGCAAGTCTATTTGTTTTACTATGCAGAACTATTATCATAGCTCTTGAGTCAAGGGTAGGTGGGTTTCTCCATATATTTAAACTCCAGAGAGGCTGAGATTAATATTGCCAGACCACCTTTCAACCTTCCCGGGCCCTTTCCTCCTTTAGCTTTCAACAAGTAAGTATTAAAACCTTATAGGGTAATTTCTTGGTCTGTCCATGTCTCTTGAATTGCTAAAATATCACATTTCTGATGAAGGAAAGGATTATCTGGCGAGTTAGTTAAACAACAAAACCACCCCGCAGCATTCTGTGAAATTATTCTAAATGGGTGTGTCGGTAATTGTCAATCCTCTACTTCAATATTGTCCAGAATTTTTCCACCATCATCAAATACACATCCATTTGCTCTTTGAAGAAGTCTATTGTTAGAGGCCAAGGGTGTTGATAAAAGTGGAGGTTCAGATGTTTGGTCATCAGGCATTTGCGTTTGAAGTCCCGATGGTGCTGTCAAGTGAGTAGGCTTAAAGATCTTGTCTTCCCATTGTTTGGTAAGACCAGTGGGTAGGAGAGGTCAGCAGCTGGTGAAGTCATCTCTTCCTCTCTTCCAGATGTACTCTGTTCCATAGCATTGGAGGAACAGGGTACATCTGGAGGAGAGGAAGAGATTGGATTGCAAGACTAGATCTAATGGGTGGAAATGACAAGAGAGCTAGATATCAGGAGAAACTTCCTGACTGTAAGAGTGGTTGAGCAGTGGAACAGAATGCCTTGGGAGGTGGTGGATACTCCTTCCCTGGGCGTTTTCAAGCGGAGGCTGGATGACCATCTTTCGGGTATGATGTAGGGCTATCTTTCAGCTATGCTCCTGCAGAGTGCAGGGGGTTGGACTAGATGACCTGCAAGGTCCCTTCCGACTCTAAGATTCTATGATTCTATGAGATGACTTTGCCAGCTGCTGACCTCCCTTACCCACTGGTCTTACCAAACGATGGGAAAGAAAATGATTTTGGAGCTACCCCCTGAAGGAAGTCCTATATGACTACATTTGTTCAACCACCTTGCACTGGTGATGGAACAGTGAAAAATCTAGATAGGAACATATAAATGTCAGCTGATCTGTAAATGTTGGTTATAGGTGATGGAGACTGTCAATAGCCAAGGCTTATATGATTAGTTCCTTTGCAGGATAAAACTGTATCCAACCAACAGAGAGCTTCTTTCCCCCTCCCCCCACCTCGGGAGTAGCAAATCCTTCGACATACATATGAAGCTGCATTGTACTGAATCATCGATAAGATCATCCATCAGACCTGGTTTGAGTCTCAATGATTAAAGTGGACGATAGACGATGTAAATTAATAAACAATCAGCCCAGGATATCGTCCTCTGACTGGCAGCAGCTTTTCAAGGCCACCTAACATTTTTGTCTATATGGAAAGGTTTGATTTGAATGCCTGAGATCTCCCTTGAAAGCTACCTCAGTCAGCCTTGGAATGCCACTGCCAATCTATGTCTGGGTAGGGTTGCCAGCCTCCAGGTGGGGCCTGGAGATCTCCTGCTTTTACAACTGATCTCCAGCTGACAAAGATCAGTTCCCTTGGAGAAAATGGCTGCTTTGGAGGGTGGACTCTATGGCATTGTACCGTGCTGAATCCCCTCCCCTTCCCTCCCCAAACCACACCCTCTCCCAGATCTACCTCCAAAGTCTCCAGGTATTTTTCAATCCAGACCTGACAACCCTATGTCTGGGGCAAGTGATGCTCTGTCTTCTTGGTGCTTGGGGAGGGCCACAATAGGAGGGCTTCTGGAGTTCTGGCCCCACTGGTGGACCTCCTGATGGCTCTTGGGTTTTAGCCACTGCGTGACACAGAATGTTGGACTGGATGGGCCATTGGTCTGATCTAACACAGCTTCTCTTATGTCGGTATATTCTTAATCAGATGACTTTCAATAGGCAAATGCCGTGCTCTACTCCAGTTCTATTGCCTGATCTCTCTTGTGAAAGGTCTAGTTCAGATCAAGAAGTAGACCTACCTGTGTTGGGATCTGTATCCACCAAATTCAGATGTGTCAAGTGGATGAACTCGTATCTTGTGCCGGAATGGCTGCTGGGTCTCAGGAAGACTTTTCCATGTCCAGCAGTGAGGGGGGGAATGTCAGTTGTGCACCAAACTCTGTTCAAGATGTCCACTTCATTGTTCTTAGCCTGACAGCATCATGTGAGAAAATGTTAGTTTCTCGGCTGTCAAGATAGTCATCAGTGAAAGGAGGAGGAGATTTTTGCCGTGTGAGTTTCATGTCCTAAAAAGGCACTGTGGAGATAAGACTCTTTTTGCATCAGGCCAGGAAAGCAAAGCCAGCACGTCACTCAGCACCCTGATCCAGTGAAATGTATCTCTCTTTTTTTTAATCTCCTGTTGTGCCTTTCCAATTCCATTCCCAGAGCAGCAAAATCGATGATGGTGTCAAATTCTAAATGATGGGAAATGTAAGAAAGATGAAATGGAAAAGAAATCTTGAGAAAACTTGGAGACTCATTGCTGTTGACAAGCCCTGGAGGCAGCATCAGCAATGCATGGTGGGGAAAGAGGGTCTGACTCACCTGTGGCTGCCAACCTCCAGGTGGGGGCTGGAGAGCTCATGGAATCACGACTGGTCTCCAGGTTCCTGAGATCCATTCCACCATAGAAAATGGCTGCTTTGGAGAGTTAACTCTATGGTGTTATACCCCGCTGAGGTCCCCCCCATACCCAAACCTCACCCTCCCCAGGATCCACCCCCAAAACCTCCAGGAATTTCACCAGTTGGAGTTGGCAATCCTACAACTAGCTTCTTATCAGGGTTAGCCATTGGGGAAGAACCTGGATAAAATTTAGCTCAAGTATCCATATTTATTGAATTTTGAAAAATTCTGTTTTTCAACAGGGGGTGCCAGTGAAGATTCAGGTCTGGCTTGTCTCCTCCTCTTCCAGTTACAGTACGTATAAATCAGCTGCGGAACATAAGAGAAGCCATGTTGGATCAGGCCAGTGGCCCATCCAGCCCAACACTCTGTCACACAGTGGCCAAAAATACCAGGTGCCATCAGGAGGTTCACATCTCAAAAAGGATATTATAGCATTCGAAAAAGTGCAGAGAAGGGCAACTAGAATGATAAAAGGGTTGGAACACCTTCCCTATGAAGAAAGGTTAAAATGCTTGGGGCTCTTTAGCTTGGAGAAACGACAGCTGAGATGTGACATGATCAAGGTTTATAAGATTATGAATGGGATTGAGCAGGTTGAGAAAGAAGTACTTTTCTCCCTTTCTCACAATACAAGAACTCGTGGGCACTCTATGAAATTGCTGAGCAGTCGGGTTAGAACAGATAATAGGAAATACTTCTTCACCCAAAGAGTGATTAACATATGGAATTCACTGCCACAGGAGGTCGTGGCAGCTGCAAGCATGGACAGTTTCAAGAGGAAATTAGATAAACATATGGAGCAGAAGTCCACCAGTGGCTATTAGCCACAGGGTATAGATGGGAACTCTCAGTCTGGGGCAGGTGATGCACTCTATTCTTGGTGCTCTGGCCCCACTGCTTGTGCCCTGGCCCCACTGCTGGACCTCCTGATGGCACCTGGTATATTTTGGCCGCTGTGTGACAGAGTGTTGGACTAGATGGGCCATTGGCCTGATTCAACATTGGCTTCTCTTATGTTCTTATGTTCTTATGAAGGGGCAGAATATAAGAGAAGCCATGTTGCATCAGGCTTGTGACCCATCCAGCCCAATGATTTATGTCACACAGTGGCCAAAACCCAGGTGCCATCAGGAGATCCACCAGCAAGGCCAGAACATAAGAGAAGCCATGTTGGATCAGGCCAGTGGCCCATCCAGCCCAACACTCTGTCACACAGTGGCCAAAAATACCAGGTGCCATCAGGAGGTTCATGGGGGGGGCAGAATACGAGAGAAGCCATGTTGCATCAGGCTTGTGGCCCATCCAGTCCAATGATTTATGTCACACAGTGGCCAAAACCCAGGTGCCATCAGGAGATCCACCAGCGGGGCCAGAACATAAGAGAAGCCATGTTGGATCAGGCCAGTGGCCCATCCAGTCCAACACTCTGTGTTACACAGTGGCCAAAACCCAGGTGCCATCAGGAGGTTCACCAGTGGGGCCAGAACTCCAGAACCCCTCCCACAGTTGCCCTCCAAGCCCAAGTTCTCTCTCTCTCTCTCTCTCTCTCTCAAATAGATTACAACAATATTTCCATAGAGTTGTGACTTTCCTGGTTGTGCTTATTAATTATTTAATTTATTAAAATGTTTACACCCTGCCTTCCCTTGTCATTCACACAACTATTAACACAATAATAGTTAAAAGAATATTTCCAGTTCAAAATACTCCCCCAGATCTCTTTCTTCACCCATAAGATGCCTTCCAATTCACCTCCTCCCCCCAAACCCTGACAAACAAGCAACCCTTGGAGCACATCCTAAAACTCTCAGAGGAGGATGCACTAACCCCTCACCTCTTCAAAGAGCCCATTCCACCAGGAGCCACAATGGATATGGCCCACTGGCTGTTCGATGCCATATGGGTCATTCTAAGTGGTGGGATGGCCAACAAATGGCTGTCTGATGACTGTTGTTAGCCCAGAGGGATGTATTTCAACATGCACCCCAATTATAAATGCACTCATTTGCTCCTCTAAGGTCAGGGAAATCATAATATAATCCACAACTCTACAGCCTCGATGAGAGGCGTAAGTGAATTCCTTGGGGAAGTCATGGGGTGGCCAGTGTTCCCTCTAAGCTGAGTTAACGTGAGCTAGCTCACAGTTTTTTAATCTCCGGCTCACACATTTGTTCTCTTAGCTCAGGAAAGATGGCTCCCGAGCAAACTAATTTATGCAGTAGCCAAATCGCTCGCTCACTACTTTAACGCCGGTAGCTCACAAAGTAGAATTTTTGCTCACAGGACTCCACAGCTTAGAGGGAGCACTGGCAGTAACCATTCAATAGCATCAAATTCAACCGGACCCAGCGTTGAGCAAGGTGGATTCCAGCTTCACTAATATGGGCAACCTTTGAATATCTAAAACTGGACAAACACTTGGGCACCAATTCATCTGGGTCAAAACCCAGGCTCCTTGCAAGGTCTAATCCATTCTGCCCTGTTCCCACATTAGAAGAGGGATATATGGAAGGAAAGAGTCCTTTAAAGATGCGAATTCCAGATCACGAAGGCTTTATCAGTCACAACCAGCATAACAATGCAGGAATGGCCCTTGGATCACTGCCCAAAGACGAGGGAGGCCCTTGAAAACCCGGACATTGGCTGTTCCTGCTCTTAAGATGTCAACGTGACTCATGTTGAAGAATGGTGTTCTTCTGTTCTTCCACATTATCTTCCTCCCCTTTGAAAACCACCTGGAGCGCAACCTTCACCGATACCCTGGCTTTCCCTTTCTTCTTCCTCCCAATTAGGAAATAAATCACGGGATTGACACTGCTGTTTAGAGAGGCGCATAAGAAACCAACCCCCATTAGACTGGGATGTGGATGATGGTAATAAGTGAAGATGTAAGTGACGTCCAGGGGGAAAGCGAAGAAAAGGAAGACGAGGAGCGCGACCAAGATGGACGTGACAAGCTTCCCACGCTGGCGCTGTTTCGATCTGCAGCAGACTTTGATGAACAAGATCAGGGCAGACAGCACCATGAGCGGAGTGCAAAAGAGGGCGCTGATAAGGAGCTGGTAGAGGAGGTGGGAATTCATAGAGCTCTGAGTCAGGTAGAGAGTGAAGTGAACAGCCCCGAGGAGAAAGGAAAGGCCCCATATTACAGCACACACCGCAGAGGACAACTTTGGTGGGCGGTGGCAACGATGCCAAAGGGGGAAAAGGACGGACACGCTCCTGTCGATGCTGATGGCGGCCAGGAGAAACTGACTAACTGAACACGTGAAGGAAAACAGTTCCAGAAACGTTAACAGCACCAGGAAGGCATCACATTCCTCATGCAAAATGATGACAGCCCCAACGATAGCCACGTTCACTAAAGAAAGGAGGACGCCGAAATCAGCCACAGCCAAGTTCAGAATGTAGGTGGTGAAACGGTTCCTCTTAAAGCGGAAGCCCAGGAGCCAGATGACGGCTCCGTTCCCCGCAAGTCCAAACAGGCAGAAAATAACAGTGCAGCTGTAGATAATGCTGTGTGTTAAATTGCCAAGCGTTGCAGAAGGCAGGCCGTCTACCCGACTGAAATGAACATCGTTACTACTATTAAAGGTGGGATCAGCAGGTAGCCGGTGGGTTTCAAGATTCCAAAAACAACGTTCCTGTATGTTTTTCAGCTTCCACATCACATCCAGTTGATGCTCCATAGATTCAGGTTGATGAAGATCTTGAGACATACTCCTGTTTGAGGACAAGATAGAGAGGAGAATCAGTTCTTATGGAGCCAGATAAATCATGTGCCCGTGTTCCCTCTAAGCTGAGTTTGTGTGAGCTCGCTTGCAGTTTTTTAGCTTCCAGTTCACACATTTTTGTCTTAGCTCAGGAAGCACTCTATTCTTGGTGCTGGGGGGGCAGCAGTGGGAGGGCTTCTGGTGTCCTGGCCCCACTGCTGGACCTCCTGATGGCACCTGGTATATTTTGGCCGCTGTGTGACAGAGTGTTGGACTGGATGGGCCATTGGTCTGATTCAACATTGGCTTCTCTTATGTTCCTATGTTCTTATGTTCTTAAGGATGGCTCTGGAGCAAACTAATTTATGAAGCAGCCAAATCGCTCGCTCACAACTTTACTGCCAATATCTCACAAAGTAGAATTTTTGCCCACAAGACTCCACAGCTTAGAGGGGAGCATTGGTGATGACTGCTCTGAACCTCCCCACATCCAGGGTCTCATCCACTGGTAGGGAAATAGAAACACTGAAATATAGAACTGGGAGGGACCTCAAAGGGTCATCTTGTCCAACCCTTGCACAGTGATGGATATTTACAATTACCTCCCCCCACCCCCCAGTGACACTTGCTGTAACTGTGTTATAGATATTCATTAGACAATAACTATCTCAGGGTTTTATGGACAATCGCTTGCAAAAGAAAGTGCTTCCTTTTATCTGTTCGAGGCTTACTGATCTCATCGGATCTCAGAAGCGAAGCTGGGTGGACCCTTAGTTAGTACTCGAATGGGAGAGCTCGAAGGAATACCAGGGTTGTGAGGTGGAGGCAGGCCATTGCAAACCACCTCTGAAAATCGCTTGCTTAGAAAACCCTGCAGGATTGCCATAGTTCAGCTATGACTTGACGGCACATACACATACATTAAAGGCCCTAGATGGGCCCTTAGTCTGAGCAGCAGGGCTCTTCTTATGTTCTTATCAGGGGAAAGCTCTCCTCCGTAAGTCAGGACCCTTACTGCCATTTCCCCAAGAGCTACTGAAGAAGAGTCCTAACCTGGATAGCCCAGGATAGCCTAATCTCATCAGACCTTGGAAGCTAAGCAGGGTTGGCACCAGTTTGGTGTAGTGGTTAAGTGCGCAGACTCTGATCTGGGAGAACCAGGTTTGATCTTCAGCAGTGAAGAAGCCAGCTTTGTTACACAAACATGGCCTAAGAATGTAGGAAGAGCCCTGTTAGATCAGACCAATGGTCCATCTAGTCCAGCATCCCTTCTCACACAATGGCCAACTAGTTCTTCTGCAGGTCCAATGACAGGGCATAGAGGCTGAGGCCTTCCCCTGATGTTGCCTCCTGGCTCTGGGATTCAGAGGATTAGTGCCTCTGAATGTGAAGGTTCCTCTCAGTCACCATGGCTAGTAGCCACTGATAGACTCAGCCTTAGGATTGCCAGGTCCAACTCAGGAAATATCCGGGGACTTTGGGAGTAGAGCCAGGAGACTTTGGGGGTGAAGAAGAAGAGAAGAGATTGGATTTATACCCCGCCCTTCCGTCTCAGAGCGGCTTACAAACTCCTTTCCCTTCCCCTCCCCACAACAGACACCCTGTGAGGTAGGTAGGGCTGAGAGAGCTCTGACAGCAACTGCTCTTTTTCAAGGACAGCTGTGCCGGAGCTTGTGACTGACCCAAGGTCACATCAGCAGGTGCAAGCAGAGGAATGGGGGAATCAAACCTGGTTCTCCCAGATTAGAGTCTGCACAGTTAACCACTACACCAAAGTGGCTGGAGCCAGGAGCCAGGATGTGACATCACTTTTGTGATGTCACATCCTATGATTTCACTTCCAGGTCCACCCCTCACATCCAGAAGGTTCCTGTGATTCCATGGTAGGAGCCAATGCTTCTAACACAGTGGTTGCTCTCAACTCATTCTCCACCCAAGCCACACATACTGGTACCATTTAGGGTTGCCAGTCGAGGCAGACAAGCTGGTAGAGGACTTTCCAGGAGCTTCCGGGAGAGGGGAGGGAAGGAGTATGATTGAACTCCAAAGGAAGTTCTGGCCATCACATTTAAAGGGACCACATTCCTTTTAAATGTCTTCCCTCCATTGGAAATAATGGAGGATGGGGCACCTTCTTTGGGGGCTCCTAGAATTGGACCCCCTAGTCCAAACTTTTTGAAACTTTGTGGGTTTTTTGAGGAGAGGCACCAGATGCTATGCTAAAAATTTGGTGCCTCTACCACAAAACACAGCCCCTTCCCAAGCCCCAGATACCCACAGATTGATTCTCCATTGTACCCTATGGGAACCAGTCTCTATAGGGTATAATGGAGTGTCCAGTGGACATCCCCCCACTTTCTGATAACCCTGAAGTGGGGGGCCCTCCAAAACCTCACATCCTCCATGAATCTATCTAATCCACCTTTAAAGCTGTTTATTCCTGCGGCCATCACTACACCCTCTGGCAGCAAATTTCATATTTTGATTGTAAAGATTAGAAGTCTTAGCAATGTGTATTTTAACAAAAAAATTTACATGGTCCTTTCCCAAGGCTACTGTTAATAGACCTTCAACCCTATTATTATTATCAGAGCATCTACTAAGTCTACTGATAGATAATCCACTTGATGAAAATGTCTTTTACTGTACAGAGTGTTCAATTATTACGAAAGTGAAAACATGCTTGAATTCTAGGGTCAGAGTCTCTAAAATAATGAGAGTTTCATTATCTAAAAAAATATCCAGATGATAATTAAACTATAAGATAGAGTTCAGGTATTCTGTCTATCAGTGAAATATCTCCAAGTAAATAATACTACAGGATTGGACAGTGAGCATAAGAATAAAAGAGAAGCCATGTTGGATCAGGCCAAGCAGTGCTCTGTGGTAAACATGTGCATTGCTTGCAGAAGGCCTCAGATTCATCCCTTTGCTTCTCTCTCTGCAGGGTTTTCAGTAGTAGATGTTTGAAAACAGGAGACCCGGGAGAACTACTGCCAGTCAGAGCAGACAATGCTTAACTAGATACACCAGTCTGCATAAGGGAGCTCCTTGTAGAAGAAGAAGAGATTGGATTTATACCCCGCCCTTCACTTGGAGTCTCAGAGTGGCTTACAAACTCCTTTTCCCTTCCCCTCTTCACAACAGACACCCTGTGAGCAGTGTTCCCTCTAAGCTGAGTTACTGTGAGCTAACTCACAGATTTTTAGCCTCCGGCTCACACATTTATGTCTTCGCTCAGGAAGGATGGCTCCAGAGCAAACTAATTTATGCAGTAGCCAAATCACCTTCTCACAATTTTAATGCCAGTGGCTCACAAAGTAGAATTTTTGCTCACAAGACTCCACAGCTTAGAGAGAACATTGCCTGTGAGGTAGGTGGGGCTGAGAGAACTCCAACACAAACTGCTCTTTCAGGAACAGTGGTGCCAGAGCTTGTGACTGACCCAAGGTCACATCAACCTTGGGTCAGTCACAAGCTCTGGCACAGCTGTTCCTGAAAGAGCATGATAGTTGCATAATACCTTTAATCATTACAGAGAAACGGAATTTAGAACAGGGGACAGGGGTAGCCTGAGAACTCCAATGAGCTAGAGAGTCTTTCACATCACATACAAAAAGTATGTCTCTTCCTGCCACAAGACAAGCTGTGGGCCATGTTCCATCTACTGGGACACCCTGCTCACTAATGATAGTTAGAGCCAATGTTTTTTGGCAGCATGGTTCTTGCAGGGGTGTTTTCCTCTGAGGTCCCTGGAAAACTGATCTTCCTACCATCAACAGTCTGTAGCTTTTGCTGGAAGATTTCATGCTTGGGAGTCATACTGGATCCCGGTTTAGTGTCAGAGAAAGACCTTGGGCACTCAGCGTCAATTTGCTGTGCAACCCCAGCAGGGTATAATGACACAGAGTCCCCCATTTTCTCCAGGGGACCTGATCTCTGCTACCTGAAGAGCAATTTTAATTTGAGTGATCTCTAGCCCTGCCCTGGAGATTGGCAACAATGGTTCCCAGGAGGAAATGGCTGCTTTGGAGGGTGGCATCTATGGCTTTATACCTGTCTGAGGTCCCACCCTTCCTCAAACCCCACCCTTTCCAGGCTCCACCCCTCAAATCTCCAGGAATTTCCCAACCTGGAGCTGGCAACCCTACCTCCTTCCTAGCCAACCATCAACCTATCTTTATCTGCCCATCTGACTTCAACTTTCCATCTCCTCCCCCCCTCCTGGAAAGCAGTTGTAATTCTAAGTGATCTCCAGCCCTTACCTGGAGATTGGCAACATTGGTTCCCCAGGAGGAAATGGATGGTTTGGAGGGTGGAATCTATGACATTGTACCTGTCTGAGGTCCCACCCCTCCTCAAACCTCATCCTCTTCAGGCTCCACCTTTCAAATCTCCAAGAATTTCCCAACCTGGAGTTGGCAACCCTATATCCCTCCCAGCCAAGAGCCAACCATCAACCTACCTTTATCTGCCCCTCTGACTTCAGCTTTCCATCTCCTCCCTCCCTCCTTCCTGGAGAGCAGTCGTAATTCTGAGTGATCTCCAGCCCTCACCTGGAGATTAGCAACAATGGTTCCCCAGGAGGGAATGGATGGTTTGGAGGGTGGAGTCTATGGCATTGTACCTGTCTGAGGTCCCAACACTACTAAAACCTCACCTGCTCCAGGTTCCATCCCTCAAATTTCCCAACCTGAAGCTAGTAACTCTAGTCAGGACTGACCCTAATGACTTCCCCACAAAGGCCTGGAAAGGGCTTCATTCCTTTGTCTTTTTACTGACAGAACCACGCTTGGTTGCCTAGCAACCGCCATTGAGGGAAAAGTTAGTTCCACAGGAGCCAAGCAGGAGAAGTGTCTTCGTCAGGAAAGACAGCTGTTTGGCAGTTATTCTGGCAGGGAACAGTGGCTGAGGTGGCAGTGGGCAGGGAAGAGAAGCAGACCCAGCACCCAGCCAATGGCACGCGAGTACTCTTGAGTGGCGGTTGATTGGCCAATGGCTGATGGAGTGCACTGCACAGCCAAAGGGAGAGCTGGAAATGGCCAATACATATAGGAATTATTATATTAAGAGTATAATTGATAAAATCACAATACAGATTGTTGCACATGAATATGACATGTTTTTATCCTAAAATTACAATATAAAATATAGGTAATACCTATTCATTCTCATAAATGGAAATGAATGTTTATCCATATTTATAAATATCTCTGGCACTTTACATGGCATTTTTCCATGTGAGCTTCTTTCCATGTGGGTTTTTTTCTGTGTGGGCTTTTGGGGGTATGGGCTTTATTCCATGTTGGCCTATTTCCATGGGGTTTTTTTTCCTGTGAGCATTTATGACCGTGGGTTTTTTTTCCTGTAGGCTTTTTTCCTGTGGGCTTTTTTCTAGTCACCCTTATAGCTGCTGCCACTTCCTGCAGCAGTGAATTCCTCATGTTAACTACTGTTTGGAAAAGAAATCATGAAATATAAAACACAAAGAAGTGGGGAAAAAAGAATAGCTATACAGAGAGAGAAGTAGGAAAAGCCCAGAACTGCAATCGATTGACTTCTGTATGACAGCTGAGAAACTCACAACACCTGGGGCAGTGGAATGCAGTCCACAACTCATGGAGAGCCACTTTTTTTTTTTTCCCATTTTCTCCCCATTTTATTTTCATTTTTTAACATACACAACCTTCCAGTGTCGCATTTTACATATAACATGAAGTCTTATACACCTGTTAAATTTTCTATCCAATTATACACTCTTAACCATCTTTTCTTATGTACCTTTTCATTTTTGTTTTGTAGCATCAAACTCAAATCATCCAACTGCGCTAGTTCCAACACCTTAAGTGTTAGTTCCTCTTTTGAGGGTATTATATCTATTTTCCAATTTTTAGCCAGTAATAAACAAGCAGCAGTTGCAATATAAGATAATAAGTACTTTTCCTGTTGACTAAAGCTATCTGGTACCATATTTAACAAAAATATTTCCGGTCTCAAGTCTACACTCTTATCTAAAATATCTTGTACCATTCTCTGCACCATTCTCCAGAATCCTTGTATCCTATGACCTTTCCACCATAGGTGGTAGAAGGTCCCCACATTAGCTTTGCATTTCCAACATTGGTTGGAATAGCCAGGAAAACATTTCGCCAATTTATCCGGGGACCAGTACCACCTATAAAACATCTTATATACATTCTCTTTATAACCAATAGCCCGCATATACTTCACTGATTTCCAAATCACATTCCATTGATCAGTCTCCACTTTTCCACCTAAGTCCATCATCCAAGATATCATTGCTGCTTTTATTACCTCATCCTGTTCATAATCATCTAACAAGAAACCATATAGCTTCTGTATCATTTTGTCATTTGACGATAGCCATATCCTGTCCAATTGATTATTTTGGTCTTCAAATCCCCTTATCATATCTTTTTGGAATCTATCTCATAGCATTATCTGTTCCCACCAAGATAAGTTATTTTCATTTACCAATTTTTCCTGAGATTTTAATTTGTTATTTCTACTTAATAACAATTGGTAACTTGCTCTCTTACTTATTGTTAATAATGACGGTGCTATAAAGGCTTCCAGAGGAGAGACCCATCTAGGTGTTTTCTTATACCATCTCTCTTTTATAGTGCTCCATATTTTATTTAATGCATCTCTTAACAAATGCCTACTAAAATTTGAGTGAATTTTATCTTTCCCATACCAAATATACGCGTGCCATCCCATATACAAGTCATGGCCTTCCAACGTCAGAATCCTACTATTTTCCAACATAAGCCATTCCTTTATCCATACCATGGCGGCCGCTTGATAATATATATACCAGTTGGGAATACTCATTCCCCCCTTTCTTTCTTATCCTGTAATGCTTTCCAACTTATTCTTGCTCTTTTTCTCTGCCATATAAATTTTCTGGTAACCTTATTCAATTCTTCAAAAAATTTTCGATTTTTTAGTATTGGTATAGTTTGGGCTAAAAATAGAAATCTAGGTAATATATTCATTTTAACCAATGCGATTCTGCCCATAAATGATAGAGGGATCTTTTCCCATTTCAGCAAGTCTTTTTTAATTTCTTCTAGAAGCTTATTATAATTGTCTTCTATCAGTGAACTGCACTTACTTGTAAGGTTAATTCCTAAATATTTTACCTTCTTCACTATTTCCATGGAGGAAATTTCTTGTATCTTTTGTATCGTTCTTGGCAAACAATTCTTGTGTAACAATTTAGATTTTTTATAATTTATCTTAAGTCCAGCCACCTGCCCATACCTTTTGATAGTATCGATTAAATGTATAATTGATGTCTCTGGTTCTTCCACTATAAACACAAGATCATCAGCAAACGCCAATAACTTATACTCTTCCCCCTTACTTTCAAACCCTGTATTAGTGAATTTTCCCTTATATCATCATTTAAAGATTCTAGCGCAAAGATAAACAATAATGGCGACAATGGGCAACCCTGCCTAGAACCCTTCTGAATTTCTAAATTATTTGTCACATCACCATTTACTATTACCTTTGCATATTGTGTATTGTAAACAGCACTAATCATAGAGAGAAAATCTTGACCACACTCCGCCTTATTCAATTTTTCCAATATAAATTTCCACGATAGATTATCAAACGCTTTTTCTGCGTCTAGGAACATTAATACTAGTTTTTTATCTGGATGCTCCTCATAATACTCTAGCACATCCATTATTATCCTTAAGTTATTTTTCATCTGTCTCCTTGGTAAGAACCCCGCCTGATCTTGATGTATAATTTGCGATAATACTTTTTTAAATCTATCCGCCAAAATGCTTGCAAAGATTTTATAATCTGCATTTAACAGTGATATAGGTCTATAATTCTTAATATCTCCATGATCTGCATTAGGTTTCGGGATCAATGTAATTAATGCATGATTCCATGATTCTGGGCCGGAGAGCCACTTTTCGGATTACCACCAGCCCAAAGATCCACATTTGTTTTCATCTCTAGCATGAGGCTCACAGATTGTCTGTTCCTTTGGCACTAGCTATTTCAAGCTGGGAACCACCATCCATCAACCACAAGACCACCAAGCAAGTGCCTTGCCCACTGTCCTGAAATGTTGGATGCAAGATTGGGGAACTGTTCTCAGAAGAACCACAGATGCCCTATCAAAGAACAGGCAACACTGACCTCGATGGACCAGGAGTCTGATTCAGTAGAAGGCAGCTTCAGTAGAAGGCAGACACTAAATGAGTCTCGCTGAACTAAGGCATATGTGATATTTATGATGCAGTAACGGAAATACACACACACACAGAGTCTGAGAGCCCTTGTTTAGCTTTGCCCACCAAAGTCAGAGATTTCCTCAATCAAAATACTGCTAATTATCTTACACATACGAAGCCACCTTAGATTAAACTGCTTGTCAGTTTCAATCAGCATTGTCCTGACTGCAGTCAGTACTATCGCCATTTATTCTGAGCGCTGCCACCATGCCTGAGTATTCTTTCCCCCTTTAAAGATTCATGGACATTCCCACTGCATGATGCTCCTTTCCTCCTTTTTCTCATCCTCACAGTGTATTATTTGCACCATATTTATGACGTGGCACACACAAGTGGAAAAAAATGCATGGTCTTCCTGGATGGAAGTTGGTCAGTTGGAAAGGAAAGAGGGCACTGTGCCAAATGCAAGTCAAGTTATGAAAAATATGAGCAAAGGAAAAGCAAGAAAGAAATGATACAGTTAATTCCCTTAAACCAAGAGAAGGCAATGGCCAGTTGTACTGATGATGGAAGGACATTCCAGGCATGGAATCTAAAAAAGAAAAATTGTAGGCAAGGAACAGTAGTGTATGGAAAGAAGGACAGTGCCTACTTTCTGTAGAGACCAAAATGGAGAAAACTTTGGAAACAAAGAAACTTCAAGTTAAAACGTTGACATACCTGTGAAGAGTTGTAGACCAGCAACCATCGAAGAAGGCAACAGTGACGTGTGATAGAAGAGAAGGTGATGGAAAGATTTTCAGAGGGTATCTTCCATCCTCCAGTAATTTGAGAGTATTTGGTGTGGCACCAACATTCTTTTAACGTCCACAGGAGACCCAATTTTTTTCTTCCTGATTGCTCAATCTGTTTGGCAGCATCGCATGAGAAGATGAAAAAATGTTCTGTCGTTGGTTGTCAAGATAGTCATCAGTGAAATGACGAGGAGGAAGAGGAGGAGACCTTTGTCATTTATGCCTTATATGGCACTTTGGGGGAAAGTGTATCAGGAATTGGTAGGAAGGGGAAACCAACCACTCTGTGAGATATTTCAGGGTATGTAATGCTCCCTGAGCCAGCCCAAAGAGGTTTTGATGCCCTAGATGAACTGTGATGTTGGTTCCCCACCCAATCCACATGTGTGTGTGTGTAAAGTGCCATCAAGTCACAACTGACTTATGGAGACCTCAGCAAGGGGCCTTCGAGGCAAGTGAAAAGCAGAGGTGGGTTTTGCCATTGTCTTCTTCCGCCATCTTCTTTTGTGGTCTCCCATCTAAGCATTAACCGGGGCTGACCCTACTTAGCTTCCAAGATCTGACGAGATCTGGCTTTACCATGCTGCCTTCCCTCCCCAATCCACATACAGAGACAAACATAAGGAAGCATCAACTAGCTCAGACTGAAGGCTGTGATACTCAGTATGCTAGCCTGGGACTAAATCCCATTGATCATAATGAGACTTACTTCTATGTAAGTGTGGTAGATGTGCTTAGACGGAACACTGGTTTGAGGCCGTCTTTGCCCTGGACTCCTGGGGCTACCTGTGGCCCTGTATCTCTTTTGGCTCCATCCCAGCTCCACCCCTAGGTTTCCTAAGTGGACAGCATGCCCCTGAACATGCCTACGTTTTCCTCCCCATCAGAACCAGAAGGTTTTATTCATGGTCTATGACCAGAATATAAATTACAGACAATAAAATGCCTCATTGGGGCAATACAACAAAAATGAAATCATTCACAATACAATTTGAGCAATTGCTGCTGTTGTTGTTCAGTCGCACAGTTGAGTCCGACGTTTTGCGACTCCATGGCCCACATCATGTCAGGCTCTCTGTCTTCCATCGTGCTTCGGAGTTTGCTCAATTTCATGTTTGTTGCATCGGTGACACTGTCTAACCATCTCATCCTTTGCCGTCCCCTTCTTCTTTGACCTTCAATCTTTCCCAGCATCAGGGTCTTCTCCAGTGAATGCTCCCTTCTCGTTTGATGGCCAAAGTATTTGAGCTTCAGCTTCAGGATCTGGCCTTCCAGGGAACAGTCAGGGTTGATTTCTTTTAGGATTGACTGATTTGATCTCCTTGCAGTCCAAGGGACTCTCAGGAGTCTTCTCCAGCACCATAGTTCAAAAGAATCTATTCTTCGGCGCTCGGCCTTCCTTATAATCCAACTCTCACAGCCAGTTTGAGCAACACCTCATGATAAAATCATTCAAAGTACAGTAGAATACTACAATGTCTACTAAAAAGTTTGAAATCTCAACAATCCACTCCATGAGCTATTAAAGCTTTCCTATGCCTTGGAGCATGCCAGCCAAATCTAGCCACCTGGTAAGTAAGGTTATGGTGCCTATCTGAAAGAAAGCTCCTGGTAAATAAGGTTATGGTGCCTATCTGAAAGAAAGCTCCTCAGAAGGTATGATCTTTGAGGACAGTTGAACAGGACGTGGTCTAGCGATTCTATGCCTTTGTTACAGCAGGGGAAAATCCTTTCTTCATAGAGTATCTTTTTATACTTTCCTTCAAGGACAGCTGAGGGAAGTGCATCACAGCGCATTAGCGTGAACACTCTCCTATACTCTTGATTTGATAAGTGGGAAAGGTAAGGCATAGGGGTTGCCTTCGTAGTAGGTTCCAGACAAATTTGACCGATTTCGCACATGCCACTTGCCTCTCATTCCGTGCAAGGTTTCCCCCCGAATATTGCCCTGGATTGTCCTGTTTAGTTTTACGTTCAAGCTTTTGCCTCGCCGCTGTTTGAAATCTGCCCCGCAACTTCATTTTCTCATTACAGGCTTCGGTGAGGTTTCCTGTTCTGTCACCCTCCCCTTTCCCTCTCCTCACACTCCTAGCCCCTCCCTCTCTCTTCCTCTCCCCCACGAGAACAGAATTTTGGGCAGGGAGCACAGGCATCACTGGAGCAAACTGGAAATTTCTCAGAAATCAAGGATCTACTAGATGCGGGGAAAACCAGCCGAAGCTGCGGGGAAAATGCAGGCATGGACCATTTAGTGTGAAATTGACATGCTAGATCGGGGCAAAGGGGGAAATGGGCGCGGAGCAGTGGCTTGTGTGAAATCGGTCAAAGTCTCCTTCTCCTTATTATATTCAAATCATGTTGTCTTGCGGCAGGGTTATTTTTGGGCAGGAACACACAGGAACAGAGTTCTGGCTGGCTTCTGAGTTGGCTACACCCAGCAGGAACTCATTAGCATAATAGGCCACACCCAACAGCAGGAACTCATTAGGATTGGCTATATTAGGGCTGTGTGGCCTAATATGCAAAGAGTTCCTGCTTCAAAAAAAGCCCTGGTTTGACAACAAATGAGGTAAACAGAATAAGAAGCAAAAGGTAGGTGTGGCTGGATGACCACACTTCTGGTAACATGTGGTGTGTGGCCTAATACGCTAATGAGCTGTGCTGTCATGGGTGTGGCCTAATGTGCTAATGAGTTTCTGCTGATGGGTGTGGCCTATTATGCTAATGAGTTCCTGAGGGAGAGCCAGTTTGGTGTAGTGGTTAAGTGCGCGGACTCTTATCTGGGAGAACCGGGTTTGATTTCCCACTCCTCCACTTGCACCTGCTGATGTGACCTTGGGTCAGTCACAAACTCTGGCACAGCGGTTCTCTCAAGGGCAGTTTCTGTCAGAAGTTCTCTCAGCCCCACCTACCTCACAGGGTGTCTGTTGTGGGGAGGGGAAGGGAAAGGAGTTTGTAAGCCGCTCTGAGACGCCTTTGGGCAGTGAAGGACGGGGTATAAATCCAGACTCCTCCTCTTCTTCTTCTTCTTCTTCTTCTTCTTCTTCTTCTTCTTCTTCTTCTTCTTCTTCTTCTTCTTCTTCTTCTTCTTCTTCTTCTTCTTCTTCTTCTTCTTCTTCTTCTTCTTCTTCTTCTTCTGGGTTTTTTCTACAAAAAAAAAAAGCTCCGCCTTGCAGTATCATTCCTTCTGTTTGACCAAAGCCTTGGCTTTATCATAACTCAGAGAGCACCGAAATTGCTTGGAAAACCCATAGAAAGGGAATTTCTTTTCCAGTGTCCTTGTCCATGGAGGAGCAGAGGGATCTAGCAATATTAACCGTGACGATCCCCTTGAGGGGAAAAAAATATATTAATTTTAACCAAAACAGAATCACCGCTAACCATAGCCTTGCCACCACTGTTGTCATACCCGATCGCAGACACACGTGGGCATTAGGGACACCATTAGGCACTCGTAAAATCATTCTCAAAGATTTAGATTGAGCCATGTCCAATTTCCTGATGTTTGAGGTAATATTACTCGGGGCTCCATAGGCTGAGTTCAGACTGGCAATTTGCCCCGGCAGAGCCCCGTTTCAGTGACGCTTTAAAACCACATTAAAGGGGGTGTTCACACAGGCACATCTGCCTGGCGTTCCCTAACCCATAGGCAACCCGGACTGTTCCGCTTTCTTCCCGCATTTAATAGATACCTCATAAAAGCGGTAGCAAATCCCCGAAGAGCACCTGTGTCCTGCATTTGTCCGCTTCCTGGGAGTATGAACGCTCGGCCAATAAGCTGGGAGCAACCCACGTTGGGCAGAAGGCAGCAGTGGTATGATTGGCTGTGCTCTGCTCTACTGCCCAATGTGGTGCCGGTGCTGCAGGGTCATCCCCAATTGGCAAAATGCGCTTATGTGCATGAGCGCTCATACGCACATACACCCACACACCCACAGCCAAATTAATGGGGGAACGCCGCATACAGTGCACCTCTGGGGCAGCAGTCTGAATGCTCTGGCGTACCTCCTCCCGGTATGCTCTGGCAGCAGCCCGGGCTGTGTGAATGGGAAACCCTGGAACAGTTTGTTCCGGGGCTTTTTTGCCGTGACTGGCTCCCAGAGCAAATTGCCAGTCTGAACTCAGCCATAGGTAAGCTGGGCCAGGGATTTGGCTTTAAGCACTCTTAAAGCTGCTACCATGCTTTTGCCCCCCTTGTGCCAGTAGAAATTTTGGATTGCCCCTGAGCTCCTTTTAGCATGAGAAACAACAGAATTTATATTAACCATTCTTGAGCCGTTGGCCTGAAAGAAGACCCCTAGATATTTATTTATTTGTTTGCTATATTTTTATCCCACCCACCCTGCCGTGGTAGGCTCAGGGCAGCTTACAAAATATATTTTTGGAGTTTTGATTATTGTGAAGACCATTACTTTCATTATGGAAAAAAAAATTGCTTCTAGTTTGTTCTTGCAGCAATCCTGGGTAAAGGGACTCATGGTTCTCCTGAGGCCTACTGGGGTCCTTAAGAGCAAAACAGCATCTTCTGCAAATAAAAGGACCTCCAGCTCCACCAGCATGCATAGATTTTGCCCAGGAGGTACCAAATGTAACCCTCTACTATTCTACTGGTCTGCAAATGACATGGTTGTATACTCAGCAAGCTCTCCTGCCCAGGGCCCCTAAATGGAAGGTAGCCCAAGGGAAAAAAATGTGTCATATTTAGGAAAAATCAAGCTGATCAGTGTTTCCATGGTAGACAGGGAATGAATTCACCAAGGTCTATGGATTGGTGGTGATTTTGCATCCGCGGTGGCACAGTATAGAACTGCAGTTAAAGGCAATTCTATAAAGGTTCCTTTAGGGCTGGTCTCACATGTTGTTCTAGCTGCAAAGGTTGAGTAAGAGTAGGAGCTTGCCCACTTATGTTTTTATCCTGTAGCCCCTGAAAGGATAATCAGTGTAGGGTCACCTCTTTTCCTCAGTGGGGTTTTGAGCTTCTAGAAATGGAAGGTGATCGACTTCAGTGGAGAGGCTCATGTCTGACATCTTGGCTTGTCTCTATTTTTATTTTTATTATTTTTTTAAAAAAAATTCATCTCACGAAACACCTTATGGAACAGAACACTTCTACATAGCTAGGCGTATAGCCAGGATTTTTTAAGTCGGGAGCATTTAAATTTCTTGGGAGACACTGGCTAATCAAATTAATCCAGGGGAGAAGGCTGTGATGCCCTGGGCTGGATGGGAAGTCAGGGGGCCATGCCTGCAAATTGGGGGGGCCTAGCCCCAAGATGCCCCGCTGTAGTTACGGGCCTGTTCTACAGGACTGCAGGGGGATTGCTTGCTTCAGCTTAGGGAGACAAATGTATCAGGGTTTCAGATGTTTATGGTAGGGAAGGCGGATTGCCCAAGAGCCCTGCTGTACTTCTAATCCCTTTATTTCCAGCTGCAGTGGTGTGATTCCTCTCCAAAGGATGCCAGGGACTGTCTAGAGAAGGAGACTTCATTTTAAAAAGACTTTGCAACAGGATCTATTCTAACTTTACAAGTTTTCTGTCTGGATTTTAAAACTGAGAACTTGAATGGAATCTGCCTGCGACAAAGGAAGACGCTTTTGGCCCTTGGAATGGGCATCGTAACTGAGTTTCAGTTGGGGTTCCCTCAGGAAAGCCTTCTTCCTCCTCCTTGAAAACCTTCTGGAGGATCATCTTCATGCTCTCCCGACGTCTGGACTTCCATTGCCTCCCAGCCAGGAAATAAATGACTGGGTTCACACCACTATTTAAACAGGCTAATAGGAGTGCACCAGATGGCATGTGTACTTGTACGTAACTGAGATCAGAGAGGATCTTCATGACATTCAGTGGAAAAGCAAAGAGGAGGAAGAAGAGAAGAGTCAGCAAGATGACGGTCAAAAGCCTTCCCCTTCGATGCTGTCGTGCTTTCAGACAGACTTTGATGAAGAGGGCCCCAGTGGCAATAGTTATGACCGGGAGGCAAAACACAGCATTCACAATAAACTGGTAATCTTCAATTCCTGTTGCATATAGATTTAGACTTTGGAGAGTGCAGGTAATTGCAGTAAGCAGGATGGAGAGGACCCATATGAGTGCACATACGATGGTGGACAAATGCGGAGGCCGGTGGCATCGATGCCAAAGTGGGAAGAAGACGGCCACACACCTGTCAATGCTGATAGCCGTCAGGAGAAATTGACTAGTGCTGTACATTAATAGGACCAGGTTAAAGGACGCCATTACAATTTTATCAAAACTGGCAATAAATATTAACCAGGGGGAAACAGTATTAACTATAACTGAGAGGAGGACCCCAAAATCGGCCACAGCCAAGTTCAGGATGTAGGTGCTGAAAGGATTCCTCTTGATGCGGAAGCCTAGAAGCCAGATGACGATCCCGTTCCCCACGGCTCCCAGAATGCAGATGACCAATAAAGTACAAGACAGAACTTCTATAAAATTTTCAAAACTCTCATCTCTTCCATCATCAGAGCGGTTGTGAGATGAAATGTCTTCTGAAATATTATAATTTTTGCTGTCATTCAGGAACGAAGGGTAAGTACAATCAGGGTTATCCAGGGCAGCGTCCCTCATGGGAAGAGCCGTCCTGGTGATGTTGGTGGGGATGCTCGATATTGGCTGCGTGGATTCTTGTTCCCACTTCTAGTAGGAGAAAGGAAACGATGGATGAGTCAAATCCTGTTTTGTGAATACGTGGCTAACGTTTTCAGCCTGACTTCACTCTGTTTGAAAATGGGTTACTGGTGGGGCGAATTTCCATAGAATCATAGAGCCGGAAGGGGCCGTACATGCCATGCAGTCCAACCCTCCCCAATCAATGCAGAATCTGCCTAAAGCATCCCTGACAAGTGTTCGTCCAGGTGCTGCTTAAAGACTGCCCATGAGGGGGAGCTCACTGCCCTTCTGGGCCTCCAACTTCACTGCTGAACTATTCTCACTGTATCTCCCCCCCCATATCCATCCAGTACCTTTCCACTTGTAATTTAAACCCCTGATCGTGAGTCCTGTCCTCTGCTGCCAACAGGACTTCCCTCCTGTTGGCCGGACTGCACTCCTCTGCTGCCCTCCTCTATGAGACAGCCTTTCAACTACTTCAAGACAGCCATCACGTCGTCCCTCACCCTCCTCTTCTCCAGACTGAATGTTCCCAAGTCCCTCAGCCTTTCCTCACAGGGCTTGGTCTCCGGGCCCCTGATCATCCTTGTCACTCTTCTGCATCTGCTCCATTCTGTCCACATCTTTTTTTTTTTGAAACGAGGCCTCCAGAACTGCACACAGTACTTCGGGTAGCTTGAATTTAATCTGAATTAAAGGCCATCGCTCTTCACCTTGAATACACACCAGCCATGATGGACTAAGCTTTCACCTAGCAGGAGGGTCAGCTTCCAAGCAGTAGAGTATGACAGTCTGAAAGTGTAAGGTTGTGGTCATTCTCCCCACACCCCCCGACCAGCTAGTGGAGTGAAGCAGTAGACATCAGCGAGCAAAAACAATTAGGGAAACACAGTACGTAACTGAGAATACAAAGAGGAAATTACTCCGTACGTTCTGTTATCCCTCCGATTCATACAAAGAACATAAACCACTACTAATTATATAGAAGTGTGATCTTGTGTATTCTTGGAAGTGTTACAATCAGGGGTCATTTGGAGCAGGAGTGCGCAGGAGCGGAGCTCCAGCAGTTAGAAGCACAGGCGGTGGCAAGCCCTGCCCCCAGCTCCCAGCAGGAGCACGAAGCAGCACGTGTAGCATTCCTCCTGGGCCCAGATAGCCTACTCTGGGACTGGAATGACAGCCCCCAGAGTGGAAAGACAGTCCCTAGAGGTGGAGCCTGAGTGGTGGGTGTTGCCTTCTGACACACTTCCAGTGATGTCGGGGTGTGGCATATTCAAATAAGTTATGCTAATGAGTTATGCTAATGAGCTCCTGCACCTCTTTTTCTACGAAATGACCCCTGGTTACAATGCAAGTTCTATTAGCCAGATTCTCAAATCTATGTGAACAATATTTGTCATATTGTTTTCAGAATGGACAAGGAAGTAATATCACATACGTTGGTGTATAGGTGCTGGAACTGAAATTTACAATTTACAGCATGAGGTCATTTACGAGATTTCCAAAGCCCTCGTCCGCAATGATTATAATAATGAGTTCCGCTTGCCAGAGAACTCAGCTATTTGCTGGTAAAAAACCCAACTCTTTGAATGATACTGCCGGTAAACAAATTCTTAGACCAAGACTGACAAGGATCCCAAGGATGAAAATCCCAGGTAAACCTCTCATTTGCGGTAAATCTTCATCAGAGTAGTTTTGCTTGAAGCAAGGATCGATCGTGGATAATATTTCCCAAAGCTGGAACCAGTGTGTATTCTTTAAGTATCCCAGCTGATCCAAAATATTTATGAGAACAAAGGACATCCTTCCCTTCGAAATGCTTGGCAAAAGAGTTTGTTTAGAATCACAGAGTTGGAAGGGGCCTTGCAGGCCATCTAGTCCAACCCCCTGCTCAATGCAAGATCAGCCTAGAGCATCCCTGAGAAGTTCACCAGTAAATAGTTGAGTCCCCCGGCAAGTTGAACTCATTATTATATTATTGTGGACGAGGACTTTGGGAATCTTCTAAATGGCCTCACGCTCTACATTGTAAATTTCAGATCCACATCTGTAATGTTATTTCCTTCTAAATTCTGAAAATAGCATAACAAATACTGTTCATGTATATTTGAGAATCTGGTTAATAGAGCTCACATTGGAAGAAGAAGAAGATGATGAAGAAGAAGAGGAGGAGGAGGAGGACGAGGCAATTGGATTTATACCCCACCTTTCACTTGGAGTTTCAGAGTGGCTCACAATCTCCTTTCCCTTCCCCTCCCCACAACAGACACCCTGTGAGGTAGGTGGCACTGAGAGAGCGCTTTCAAGAACTGTCCTTGAGAGAACAGCTCTTGTCAGAACTCTTGCTTGCCCAAGGTCATCCAGCAACTGCAAGGGAAGGAGTGGGGAATCAAACCTGGTTCTCCTAGATTAGAGTCCGCACACTTAACCACTACACCAAACTAGCTCTCATTTCAAGAATACACAAGATGACATTTTTATACAATTTGCAGTGGTTTATGTTCTTTGTATGAATAGGAGTGGTAACGGAACATACACAGTAACTTCCTCACTTCAGTAAGCAGGCAGAGCCTTGAAATAGCAGTGCAGGTCTTTAGCAGCTAATAATAAGAACTCGTGGGCACTCCATGAAATTGCTGAGCAGTCGGGTTAGAACAGATAAAAGGAAATACTTCTTCACCCAAAGAGTGATTAACAGATGGAATTCACTGCCACAGGAGGCGGTGGCAGCTACAAGCATGGACAGTTTCAAGAGGGAATTAGATAAACATCTGGAGCAGAAGTCCATCAGTGGCTATTAGCCACAGGGTATAGATGGGAATTCTCAGTCTGGGGCAGGTGATGCACTCTATTCTTGGTGCTGGAAGGGGTAGCAGTGGGAGGGCTTCTAGTGTCCTGGCCCCACTGCTGGACCTCCTGATGGCACCTGGTATTTTTGGCCGCTGTGTGACAGAGTGTTGGACCGGATGGGCCATTGGCCTGATCCAACATTGGCTTCTCTTATGTTCTTATGTTCTTATCCTCTGAGTCTCTGGTGGCAGCAGAAGTTACCAAGATGGTTGAGGGGTCCCCCCCACCAGAGAGGGAGGCGAAGAAGCTGGGTTCACCAGCCAGGGACTTGTGGGGTCTGAAAGCTTCCCCCCACAGGAGCTACCTGCAGGAATCTAAAGGGGCTTCCCATCACCGTTCCTTCATGACGTTGTAGCATTTAATTATGTTTTATATGTTCTCGATTTTGAATAAAAACTATCTTCAAAGAGGAGGCTGAACATCCTAGACCAATCTGAAGCAACAATAAGTCAAGGCTGATCAGGTATCCAAAAACCCAGAACTGGAGGAAATGGTCATTTTGTCTCACATGTTGCTCAACACACAGGAAGCTGCCTTACTGGTCCACCAAGGTCTACTCAGACTGTCTGTGATTCTCTGGCACCTCAGGCTAAGATCTCTCACATCACCTTCTAACCAATGCTCCCTCTAAGCTATGGAGTTTTGTGGGCAAACATTCTACTTTGTGAGCTACGGGCATTAAAGTTGTGAGCGAGTGCTTTGGCTGCTTCATCAATTAGTCTGCCCTGGAGCCATCCTTCTGGAGCTAAGACAAAAATGTATGAGCTGGAGGCTAAAAATCTGTGAGCTAGCTCACACTAACTCAGCTTAGAGGGAACACTGCTTCTAACTGAGCCTTTTAACTGGAGGTGCCGGGGAGACTTTCTGTTCCTGTGAGAACTGCTTGATACTATTATACAGATTCCTCTGAAAAAGCTTAGGCGGTATAGTGGAATTAAATTATTCTTCCCCCCCCACATTGCATTATTTGTTGTTGTTCTTTTATACAGAACATTCATGCCAGGTCTCGGTCAGGCCCATGCGTCTGACAGGAGCAGGGCAGTGGCTTCCTAGCTCCCTTGCAGCTGCCAGGTCACCTTCACAACAGAGTCTGCTAGGACAGGACAGGTTCCTGGTCTGAATCTGCCTCTGCCTCTTTCAGAACCTCAGCTTTACCGGAAGGAACTCCTTCCGAGGGAGTTCACAACAAGCTTATGGCATGGAGCTCACGGCCACGGGCTTCTGCCCAGAAGACAAACCTTCATACCATATGAACTTTCATGTAATATATTGGATAGCACCTGTCCCAGTGATCGCTTTCTAACTTCATGACCACATCTTAATTTTCAGTGCCATTATAAGTTAAAGCTGCCCGAACCTGGAGGGCCCAGGCTGGCCCAATCTCATCAGATCTTGGCTGCTAAGCAGGGTCGGACCTGATTAGTCCTTGGATGGGAGGCCACCAGGGAAGTCCATGGTTGCTCCACAGAAGCAAGCAATGGCAGACCACCTCTGAACGTCTCTTGCCTCAAAAACACTCTGGAGTCACTGTAAGTCAGATGCAGCTTTCTCGGCACTTTCCACCACCGTAATTTTATTTTATTGTTGTTGTTGTCAGGGGTCATTTGGAGCAGGAGCGTGCAGGAGCAGAGCTCCGGCAGTTAGAAGCACAGGTGGTGGCAAGCCCCACCACCAGCTCCCAGCAGGAGCATGAAGCTGCACGTGTAGCATTCCTCCTGGGCCCAGATAGGCTACTCTGGGACTGGAATGACAGCCCCCAGAGTGGAAAGACAGTCCCTAGAGGTGGATCCTGAGCGGTGGGTGTTGCCTTCTGACACACTTCCAGTGATGTCAGGGGGTGTGGCATATGCAAATAAGTTATGCAAATAAGCTCCTGCACCTCTTTTTCTACAAAATGTCCCCTGGTTGTTGTTATTATTATTAATTTCGATTTATATCCCGCCTTGCCTTTATTTATTTATTTATTTATTTAACTTCTGTCCCACCCTCCCCGCCGCCGCAGTTAAGGAAAATGTGTTCATTTTAAAGCATGCACTTATTAGCCAAACCAAGACCTGACGTGAATGCTCTGCACAAAAGAACAACAACAACAACAAAATGATGCAACAGGGAAAAAAAGAAAGAGTCGACCTCCCTAGTTTCCTTTTCCCTGTGGCTGAATACTCATAGTTGCTTAACGCAGTCACCTCTTCCCCTTTCTGGATACTTCCGTTGCTATGCTTCCATCCTTTCTTCTTGCTTGCAGTCCCCGCAGTCAAGGTTTCAGGACCTGCGTGAAGGGAAGAGCCCAGAAACCACATCAAATACAGAGGCTGCCCTCTGACTAAGGGACTCACAATGCCTTTTCAAAACAGAAATGTTTCAAACGGAGGCTCACGGCAAAAGGAGTGGAAAGCGAGAAACCAGGTTCAAATGAGAGAAAGGAGCAAAGGAAGAACAGAAAGAGACGAATCCATGAATGGTAGGGCTTCATTTCAGTTGGCATGAGGACTTAATGGGTTGAAGCCGAGGAGCTTATAGGGAGTGTACACTGTGAGGATCGGAGTGAAGAAAAAGGAAGATGTAGAACCGCCAAGGAGATGAATTCAGCACCATAAAGGGAACAAATGCTGAAGAACTCTTACCTCTTTCAACAAGTCTTTCGAACGGAGACCAGACTGAGCCTTCTGGTAGGAACCAAGATTGATAATGTTCTAACCGCACCCCCAACAGTCTAGTATATCTTCTGCTGAGAAGAGAGGTTGTTTCAAGTTCGCAACTGTGGCTTTTTCATGCACACAATAAGAAAAAAAAAAATGGATAAGATCTTCCTGTGGAAAATTCTAAGAATTGTAGGCCATAGATAAGGTTGGTCTGTTCAAGCAGAGTCTGTTTATCAGATTTTATCTAGTCAGATAGGATCTTGGTAATACCCAGTTTCATAATTATTCACTTCTTACATTAATAAGGGAAGTGGAATGGTGTAGTCTGATCTTGTTAGATCTCGGAAGCTAAGCAGGGCCTATACTTGGATGGAAGACCACCAAGGACGGCTCCGCAGAGGAAAGTGATGGCCATCCTCCTCTGCTTCTCATTTGCCTTGGAAGCTCCTTGACAGCACTTTACACACGTGGTTGTGGGGAATGAGGGAAGCCAGCCTGACCTCATCAGATCTCAGAAGCTAATCATGGTTGGGAATTGGAAGGGAAACCACCAAGGAAGACTCTGCAGAGGAAGTGAGTGGCAAGCCACCTCTGCTTCTCACTTGCCTTGAAAACCCCTTGCTGGGGTCACCATAAGTCAGTTGCAACTTGACGTCACTTATATTTCTAGGCAGATTAATGAATACATTACAATGTAGAATAAGATTGCAGAATGCTGATGAGATGAGAGTGTGTGTGTGTGTGTGTGTGAGAGAGAGAGAGATCTAAAAGCACATGAATCTCAGACCTCCTCAGAGAAGGTCAGTATTGTATAGCAGACGGAGTTTTTGACTAGGGCTCTTGAGACCTAGATTCAGATTCCCACTCAGCCACAAATGTCATTGGGTGAACTTGGGCTAGTCCTGCTCTCTAAGAGCCCGGTGACTCACAGGGTTGTTGTAAGACTACAATGGAGCAGAGTGCTGGACTTCTTAGAGGGAAGGTGTTATGTATTGGGATTGAATCAACCCTGATTGAGTCACCCCGGAGACTGGTTGAGCTTAGAGCACAAGAACAATAGCTGACCAGGACTCTGGAATAAATCATCCAGGTAGTAATGTTTTGTAAATAGCCTATCTTGGGAAGTGTGTGTGTGTGTGTGGTGTTATGTTTTGCATGCATATAAGCCGGGCTCTTGGAGGATTGGCTACATCAGGGGTGTGTCACCTAATATGTAAAGGAGTTCCCTGGCGACAAGGATGATCAGGGGCCTGGAGAGGTGATGTACCCTGAAGAAACCCCATTGAACAGAGACTTACTTCTAAGCAGGGCTATTTTTGGGCAGGAACACACAGGAATGGAGTTCCAGCTGGCTCCTGAGTTGGCCACACCCAGCAGCAACTCATTAGCATAATAGGCCACACCCAACAACAGAAATTCAGTAGGATTGGCTACATTAGGGGCGTGTGGCATAACACAAGGAGTTCCTGCTCCAAAAAAAGCCCTGGGTTTTGACAACAAACAAGGTAAACAGAATTAGAAGCAAAAGGTGGGTGTGGCTGGATGACCACACTTCTGGCAGCATGGGGGTGCGGCCTGATATGCTAATGAGCTGTGCTGTCAGGGGTGTGGCCTGTTATGCTAATGAGTTCCTGCTGGGTTTTTTCTACACTGGTTTGATGCCCTCTCTGCCCTGGACTCCTGGGGATACCTGTGGCCCTTTATCTCTTTTGGCTCCACCCCAGCTCCGCCCCTAGGTTTCCTAAGTGGGCTGGATGAACACACCCTAATTTAAATGACATCTCCAGTTAAGTGGACCAGGCAAGAGGTGATGGGAAAGGCCTCCGCCTGAGACCCTGGAGAGGGGCTGCCAGTCTGAGCAGACGGTACTGACCTTGATGGACCAAGGGTCTGATTCAGGATAAAACAGTTTCACGTTTTACCCCACTGACAGGTGCAGAGCTGACCTTCTCAATCTGGATCTTTGGTCTGAGCTCCTCCAGAGTCCTTTAGATAAAAAGCAGGGTGTATCCTGCCAACCTAGCAGTTCAACAGCAAGAAATTGCAAGTAGATAAATAGGTACCACTTCAGTGGGAAGGTAACAGCGTTCCGTGCACCTTGGTGTTTAGTCATGCCGGCCACATGACCACGGAAACGTCTTCGGACAGCGCTGGCTCTTCGGCTTTGAAATGGAGATGAGCACCGCAACCCTAGAGTCGGATTCGACTTGGCTTTCGAGTGAGGGAACCTTTACCTTTACTATCTTGAAGATCCTGATGCATAAGGAGGCATCACTGGTGACCGAGATCAAGATAATACATATGATAGTATTCCCCATTACTGTGGATGGGTGTAAAAGTTGGAACGTTATGAAAGCTGACAAGAAGAAAGCTGATTCATTTGAAATGGGGTGTGGGAGGAGAGTTTTATGTGGAGTGCCAAAAAGACAAGTCAATGGATTGTAGGTCAAATCAAGCCTCAACTCTCCCTAGAAGGGAAAATGACTAGATTGGAGCTATAGTACTTTGGTCCCATTACAAGAAGTCAACAATCACAGCAAAAGACAATAATGCTAGGGAGAGTTGAAGGCAGCAGGAAAAAGAAGAAGGAGGAGGAGGAGGAGGAGGAGGAGGAGGAGGAGGAGGAGGAGGAGGAGGAGGAGGAGGAGAAGGAGGAGGAGGTTGGATTTATACCCCGCCCTTCACTACCCAAAGGAGTCCCAGAGTGGCTTACAAACTCCTTTCCCTTCCCCACCCCACAACAGACACCCTGGGAGGTAGGTGGGGCCGAGAGAGTTCTTTCGAGGACGGCTCTTGAGAGAACAGCTCTGAAAGCTGCATGTGGGGAAGTGGGGAATCCCAGATTAGAGTCTGCACACTTAACCACTACACCAAACTGGAAGAAGATGGAATAGGAATAGGAATAGGAAGATTGACTCCATCAAGGAAGCCACACACCCCAGTTTGCAAGACCTGAGTGAGGCTGTTAATGAGAGCACATTTGGGGAGGTCGCGAATTCATAGGGTCACCGTAAGTCTGAACCAACTTTTTGACACGTAACACACATATCTTGCCGAGTGACAGGGTTGCAAGCATTGTTTTAAAGTGGCCATCCATCCCACTGCCGAGAACATCATGCGAAACACACACAAAAATCCCACCATATAGTGGGAAGGGGTGAGGGACAAGGAAGGGGAGGGGAGTGTGAGCTCATAACATGGTTGCCATTGTGGTGGGGGAATCAGAACAACAGGCTAACTTTGTGACTTGCACTGTCTTTCCTGGTGCAGGTGTATCGGTCCATATGTGAAAGACCCTTCCCTTTTCTTTTCTGGGAATGGTTCTTTCCTTCCTGCATGCCTTCCTTCTCCCCGTCATCATTTGCCACCAGCCTCTGGGGCTTCATATGCAAACTGGGGTCATGACCAATGTTCCCTCTAAGCTGTGGAGTCTTGTGAGCAAAAATTCTACTTTGTGAGCTACTGGCATTCAAGTTGTGAGTGAGCAATTTAGCTCCCGCATAAATTAGTTCGCTCTGGAGCCATCCTTCCTGACTAAGGCAAAAATGTGTGAGCTGGAGGCTAAAAAACTGCGAACTAGCTCACACTGACTCAGCTTAGAGGGAACAATGGTCATGACCACATCGATGTGTTATTTTATTGCACACCTATAACTGCAGGAATACTAGAACTTGAGGGCATCCAAGGTAGCTGATGGGCAATAGATTCGGGACAGACAAAAAGGAAATTCTTCTTCACACAAAGAGTGATTAAAATGTGGCATTTGCTGCCAGAGAATGTATTGATGCAAACAATGATGAAAACAGCCGTGATGTAGTATTATGAAAATATATTTAGACTGCTGTTTTGCAGTGAGTAGCGTTTCTTCAACAGGTAATAGAGATGTACGCATACACGCTACGGAAATTGCATATACTCCCGTTTCACAGAACAGCTTTTTCACGGTGTGCTGCATAAATAAGAGTAATTTACATGTCGACAATTCTAATCTGTGAATTAACACTCAAACATTCTTCCCACTCCAATGCAACAGATTCTTTCTGTGCTCATAAGGAATGTATTGATGCCCACAGGAATAACCAGTTTTAAGAGAGGTTAGATCTGTAAAGATGAAATAAAGCCTATGAATTCTATACACCCTCAACTGTCTCCCAATTGATCTCTGCCTGGTGCTGGATCTGTTATTGTTCCGGTGCCAGATGAGGATTTGCTTGTTTCCTTTTCAGGGCTTCCTTTGGAGAACAGGTATATAAAAATATATACCGCAGGTTAGGAAAGGTACAAAGAGGTATAGAAAAAAGCCTGCATGGTTAACAAATAAAGTAATGGAAGCTGTAAAAGGTAAGAAGGATTCCTTTAAGCGGTGGAAAGCTAGTCTTAGTGAGGTTGATAAAGGGAACACAGACTATGGCAAATAAAATGCAAGTCTGTGATCAGGCAAGCAAAAAGGGAATATGAGGAGCATATCGCAAAAAACATAAAGACCAACAATAAAACTTTCTTCAAATACATTAGAAGTAGGAAGCCAGCCAGGGAGGCAGTGGGGCTCTTGGATGACCAAGGGGTAAAAGGAGTAGTGAAGGATGATAGGGAAATGGCTGAGAAGCTGAATGCATTTTTTTGCCTCTGTCTTCACTGTGGAAGACGAGAAGTGCTTGCCCACTCCAGAAGCACCGATTTCGGGAGGCGGTTTGAAAGACCTGAATCAGATTGCGGTGACAAGAGAGGAAGTCCTCCGACTGATGGACAATTTAAAAACTAATAAATCACCAGGCCCAGATGGCATTCATCTGAGAGTTCTGAAAGAACTCAAATGTGAACTTGTGGATCTCCTGACAAAAATATGTAATCTTTCTTTAAAATCTGCCTCCATTCCTGAGGACTGGAAGGTAGCTAATGTCACTCCCATCTTTAAAAAGGGCTCCAGGGGAGATCCGGGAAATTACAGGCCAGTCAGTCTGATATTGATACCAGATAAGTTGGTGGAAACTGTTATTAAGGAAAGAATTAGTAGGCACATTGATGACCAAAAACTATTGAGGCAGACTCAGCATGGGTTCTGTAAGGGAAGATCTTGTCTCACTAACCTGTTAGTGTTTTTTGAGGGCGTGAACAAACATGTGGACAAGGGGGACCCAGTAGATATTATTTACCTTGACTTCCGGAAAGCTTTTGTTACGGTTCCTCATCAAAGGCTCCTAGTTAAGCTCAATAGTCATGGGATAAAAGGACAAGTCCTCTTGTGGATCAAAAACTGGCTTATAAATAGGAAACAGAGAGTGAGTATAAATGGGAAACTTTCTCAGTGGAGGGTGGTAAGCAGTGGGGTACCACAGGGATCAATACTCGGTCCGATGCTTTTTAACTTGTTTATTAATGATTTGGAATTGGGAGTAAGCAGTGCAGTGGCTAAATTTGCAGATGACACGAAATTGTTCAGGTTGGTGAAAACCAGGGAGGATTGTGAGGCACTCCAAACGGATCTGTCGAGGATGGGTGAGTGGGCGTCAATGTGGCAAATGGGGTTCAGTATGGCCAAGTGCAAAGTGATGCACATTGGAGCCAAAAATCCTAACTATAAATACACGTTGATGGGGTCTGGACTGGCAGAGACGGACCAAGAGAGAGATCTTGGAGTCATAGTGGATATCTCAATGAAAATGTCTAGACAGTGTGTAGCTGCAATAAAGAAGGCCAACACTATGCTGGGGATTATTAGGAAGGGAGCTGAAAACAAATCAGCCAGTATGATCATGCCCCTGTATAAATCATTGGTGCGACCTCATTTGGAATACTGTGTACAGTTCTGGTTGCCACATCTCAAAAAGGATATTATAGCATTGGAAAAAGTGCAGAGAAGGGCGACTAGAATGATAAAAGGGTTGGAACACCTTCCCTATGAAGAAAGGTTAAAATTGCTGAGCAGTCGGGTTAGAACAGATAAAAGGAAATACTTCTTCACCCAAAGAGCGATTAACATATGGAATTCATTGCCACAGGAGGTGGTGGCAGCTACAAGCATGGACAGTTTCAAGAGGGAATTAGATAAACATATGGAGCAGAAGTCCATCAGTGGCTATTAGCCACAGGGTATAGATGGGAATTCTCAGTCTGGGGCAGGTGATGCACTCTATTCTTGGTGCTGGAGGGGGCAGCAGTGGGAGGGCTGCTAGTGTCCTGGCCCCACTGCTGGACCTCCTGATGGCAACTGGTATATTTTGGCCGCTGTGTGACAGAGTGTTGGACTAGATGGGCCATTGGCCTGATTCAACATTGGCTTCTCTTATGTTCTTATGTTATATAGATGGTATTGGTCACCTGATAGAACTGCTAAATGTTCAGCTAAAGTGTCTAAGAATTGTTGGAAATGTAAGGCAAATATAGGAACATTTTATCATATGTGGTGGTCATGTGGAAAAGTATATAAGTTTTGGAAGGAAGTTAATAAATGGATAGCAGATATGCTTGAGGTTGGCTTGGATGTGTCTCCAGAGATTTTCTTGTTAAATATCATACCAGAGGACCTAAGTAAAAATGATTTATATTTGATAACATACATAGTAACAGCAGCAAGAATGGTACTAGCAAGTTATTGGAAATCTGATAAAATACCTATGATGAAGGAAGTATATCTTAAAGTTTTAAATGTGGCAGAAATGGAAAAGTTAACAATGTGGCTACATGGCAAAGAGGAAAGTGAATTTTTGACTTGTTGGTCAAGAGTGTACGGATATGTAAAGAATAAGATATTAATGTAGACTCCTGTGATGTAAAATGTAATAGTTATATGTGGCCTAAAGTGATGGAAAAAAATATAATCCAGGGGGCATCATGAGGTCCACCAGTGGGGCTAGAACTCCGGAAGCCCTCCCACTGTTGCCCCTTCCCAAGCACCAAGAATATAGAGCATCACTGCCCCATATAAAGTGTTCCATCTATACCTTATGACTAATGGCCACTGAATGACCTTCATTCCATATGTTTAAACAGTCCCCTCATGAAGCTGTCTCTGCTTGTAGCTGCCACCACTTCTTGCAGTGGTGAATTCCATGTGTTAATTACTCTTTGAAATGGAAATCGTGAAATAGAAAACATGAAGAAGTAAAAACAAGAACAAAGCCAGAGTCACTATGCAGAGAGAGAAGCAGGAAAAGCCCAGAACTGCAAATTATCGACTTCTGTATGATAACTGAGAAACTGACAACAACTGGGGCAGTGGACTGCAGTCCACGACTCATGGAGAGCCACTTTTCTGATTACCATCTGCCCAAAGAGCCACATTTGTTTTCATCTCTAGCATGAGGCTCACAGATTCTCTGCTCCTTTGGTACTAACTATTTCAAGCTGGGAACCATCCGTCCACCACAAGCCCACCAGGCAAGTGCCTGGCCCGCTGTCCTGAAACGTTGGATGCAAGACTGGGGAACTGTTCTCAGAAGAACCACAGATGCCCCGCCAAAGAAGAGGCAATACAGACCTTGATGGACCAAGGGTCTAATTCAGTAGAAGGCAGCTTCAGTAGAAGTCAGCCACTAATTGTAGGCAAAGGACAGCAGGCTATGGAAGAGGGAATCTGGAGAGAAGGACAGTGCCTACTTTCTGTAGAGACCAAGAAGGAGAAAACTTTGGCAACAAAGAAACTTTGAGTCAAAATGTCGACATACCTGTGAAGAGCTGTAGATCAGCACCCTTTAAAGAAGGCAACAGTGACGTGTGCTGGAGGAGAAGATAATGGGAAGTTTTTTCAGAGAGTATCTTTCATCCTCCTATAATTAGGAAGTATTTGGTGTGGCACCAGCATTCTCTTAAGATCCTCAGGAGACCCAGTCTTTTCTTCCTGATTGCTCAATCTGTTCGGCAGCATCTCAGAAGAAGATGAAGAAATGCTCTGTGGCTGGTTGTCGAGATAGTCATTGGTGAATTGAGGAGGAGGAGGAGGAGGAGGATAATCTTGTCACTTATGCCTTACATGGCACTTTGGAGGAAGAGTGTATTGGCAGTCGGTAGGAAGGGGAAACCAATCACTCTGTGAGATATTTCAGGGTATGTAACCCTCCCTATGCCAGCCTGAGGGTTTTTGATGCCCTAGGTGAACTGTGATGTTGGTTCTCCATCCAATCCATATACGTTTGTGTGTGTGTGTGTGTGTCTGTAAAGTGCCATCAAGTCACAGCTGACTTATGGAGACCCCAGCAAGGGCTTTCGAGGCAAGTGAAAAGCAGAGGTGGGCTTTGCCATTGCCTTCCTGTGTCGTCTTCCTTTGTGGTCTCCGGGGCTCTTTTTGTAGCAGGAATTCCCTTGCATATTAGGCGACACACCCCTAATGTAGCCAATCCTCCAAGAGCTTACCGTAGCCCCTGTGAGAAGAACTCTGTAAGATCTTGGAGGATTGGCTACATTAGGGCTGTGTCGCCTAATATGCAAGGGAATTCCTGCTACAAAAAAGAGCCCTGGTGGTCTCCCATCCAAGTACTAACCCAGGCTGACTCTGCTTAGCTTCCAAGATCTGACAAGATCAGATTGTACCAGGCTACCTTCCCTCCTTAGACTATTTACCTACACAAACATAATGAAGCAACTTTTTCATGACTGGATAAGAGAGATATATAAAGATATGAACTTTTTGATATTATAATATGCAGAAGCATTTATGAACTCTTAAAACTTCACAGTCTATCCTTTTATAATACAGAATGATAAGTGGAGAAGAGTTACATGCAGAAGATTTATTACTTTTGTTTCCTTTCTTCCCCTATCTTGAAAATTTAATAAAGTGTATTTTCTTTAAAAAAAAAACTCATAATGAAGCATCAACTGGCTCAGACCGAAGGCTGTGATACTAAGCATGCTAACCTGGGACTAAATCTCATGAATATAAGAACATAAGAGAAACAAATGTTGGATCAGGCCAATGGCCCATCTAGTCCAACACTGTGTCACCGTGACCAAAAATACCAGGTGCCATCAGGAGGTCCACCAGTGGGGCCAGGACACTAGAAGCCCTCCCCATCCCCCCCAAAGAATACAGTGCATCACTTGCCCCAGCCTGAGAGTTCCTATCTATACCCTGTGGCTAATAGCCACTGATGGACCTCTGCTCCATATGCTTATCTAATTCCCTCATGAAGCCGTCCATGCTCGTAGCTGCCACCACCTCCTGTGGCAGTGAACTCCATGTGTTAATCACTCTTTGGGTGAAGAAGTACTTCCTTTTATCTGTTCTAACCTGACTGCTCAGCAATTTCATTGAGTGCCCACGAGTTCTTGTCTTGTGAGAAAGGGATAAAAGGACTTCTTTCTCAACCTGCTCTATCCCATGGGAAATTGTTCCAACCCATTTATCATTTTAGTTGCCCTTTTCTGCACTTTTTCCAATGGAACTTTTTCTCATGGACCATATTGAGACTTTCTTCTATGTAAGCATGGTCAATGCGCTTAGAAGGAACACTATGGAATTCACTGCCACAGGAGGTGGTGGCAGTAACAAGCATGGACAGTTTCAAGAGGGAATTAGATAAAAATCTGGAGCAGAAGTCCATCAGTGGCTATTAGCCACAGGGTATAGATGGGAACTCTCAGTCTGGGGCAGGTGATGCACTCTATTCTTGGTGCTGGAGGGGGCAGCAGTGGGAGGGCTTCTAGTGTCCTGGCCCCACTGCTGGACCTCCTGATGGCACCTGGTATATTTTGGCCGCTGTGCAACAGAGTGTTGGACTAGATGGGCCATTGGCATGATTCAACATTGGCTTCTCTTATGTTCTTATGTTCTTGACACTGTTTTGATGCCAGCTTTGCCCTGGACTCCTGGGGCTGCCTATGGCCCTCTGTCTCTTTTGGCTCCACCCCAGCTCTGCCCCTTGGTTTGCCCCTGAACATGCCCTCATTTAAATGGCATCTCCTGTTAAAAAAAGACCAGGCAGTTGGTGATGTGAAAGACCTCAGCCTGAGACCCTGGAGAGCTGCTGCCAGTCTTAGGAGACAATACTGATCTTGGTGGACAAGGTCATGGGCAGCCTTCGAAAACTTGGACCTCTCTCCTACTTTGGGAGGCAGAGAGTTAATTTTCTGCAACGCGACTGGCCAGTTTTGTGTGCTTCTTTCTGCATTTGCCCATGGAAAAACACATGGCCAGTTCATCTTCACGTGTCCAGGAAATATTGCTGCGATGACAGATGCTCCCATGCAGGCCAGGTTGTCTATGATTGTGGGGGGGCACTGCATGTCTTGCTGGTTGCCCTCAGCTTTTTGGATGAATAACCTTCAGTGACAGAGGGAATTACCCCAGTGGAAATCCTGCTTCATGCTTCATTTTCACATGTTATTGAAAGGACAGACAATAGGAAATACATACTACTTTACACAGGCAGTGATTCACACGTGGAATTCGCTCCTAGAGAATATATTGATGGCTCCAGGAATAAACAGCTTTAAAAGAGGTTAGATACGTAAAGGTTAAATAAAGCCTATGGATTTTGTACACCCTGTACCATCTCTGAACAGATCGCTGCCTGGTGCTGAATCTGTGGCTGAGTTCAGACTGGCAACTTGCCCCGGTAGGGACCTGGGCCAGCGACAACTCAATCCCGGAGTAAATGGGGCGTTCACACAGGCACATCTGCCTGGCGTCCCCCACCCGTAGCCAACCCGTGCTGTTGTGCTTCACCGCCGGATTAAAAAGATACCTGATAAAACCCGTAGCAAATCCGAAAGCCCGCATGTGTCGCGTGTTTCTCTGCTTCCAGGGAGTCTGAACGCGCAGCCAAAAAGCTGGGAGAAACCCGCGTTGGGCAGAAGGCAGCAGCGGTGTGATTGGCTGTGCTCCGCTCTACTGCCCAATGCGGTGCTGGCGCTGTGGGGTCCTCCCCCAATCGGCAAAATGCGCTTATGCACATGAGCGCATGGGTGCTCATGTGCACATACACCCATACACCCACAGCCAAATTAAGGGGGAAATGGTGAATATGGCCTCTGGCGCAGCAGTCTGAACACTCCCGCGCGCCTCCATCCCGTATCTTCCGGCAGCGGCCCCCGCTGTGTGAACGGGAAAACCCGGTATAGTTTATTCCGGGGCTTTTTTGCTACGACTGGCTACCGGAGCAAACTGCCAGTCTGTACTCAGCCTGTTTTTGTGCTGGTGCCAGATAAGGACTTGCTTGTTTCCTTTTCCAGAATACAGCAAGAGGACCAAGGTGTAAATGGTAGAAAATATGAACACTAAAGCACCACGTAATGAACAATAATGTAAGCTTAGATCAGATCAACAATTTTCGTTTTTTCTTCTTCCAGTATATTGATATGTATAATGCTAATTCATTATTACACCATCACAGGAATTGTAAAGTAAATTAAATACAAGACATTCAATACATTATTTTCAAAAGTACACTGTTTACCCCATAGAGTTATAGTTTGCCATGACAGTTTAGACCAGCGGTTCTCAACCTGTGGGTTGCGACCCCTTTGGGGGTCGAACGACCCTTTCACAGGGGTCGCCTAAGACCATCAGAAAACACATATTGTTTTTGTGATTAATCACCATGCTTTAATTATGTTCAATGTGTAACAATGAAAATACATCCTGCCTATCAGATATTTACATTACGATTCGTAACAGTAGCAAAATTACAGTTATGAAGCAGCAACGAAAATAATTTTATGGTTGGGGGTCACCACAACATGAGGGACTGTATTAAAGGGTCGCGGCATTAGGAAGGTTGAGAACCACTGGCCTAGACGAAATGAAGAGGCAGGAAATTAGTGAGACAAAGAGAGCTGGCGTTGACTCATTTCAGCCGCCTTCCTCAGGTCTTACAGAATACAATAAATATATGATTCTACAAGTGCAAAACTGGAAAGCAGTAATAGTAAAGAGAAATACAAAATGGAATTAACAAAAAAAATGTATTTTTTTTAATATAACTGTTAAGTATGAGACTTAACACAGGAGGTAAGTTCAACTAGTGATTCAGCTTTATTTCAGCTCCAAGTTAGACCAGCTAAGGGCTAGACCAGCTAGACCAAGATACAGTCAAACACAGCGGTTTATATACAGTGGGATATGAGGTAGCCACGCCCTCAGTCATAACAATGTCCAATTACATTAACGCATAACATCCAATCACATCTTACAGATAATGTCCAATCATATTTCATATCGATAGCCAATCAAAGATGTTCCCTCCATAAGCCCTTTGATTGGGCAATACAGTACAGTATTTCCGATCCGCATAATGAGCACCTGCTCAGCTTATGCTGGTCACTTATGTCTCTGAAGACATAACAATAACTATCTAATGTTATTTTCAATCTGTTATATATTGTAAGCTTCAGTATATTCATCAAATAACGCTGAAAAAGGTCAAAATGAATTTCCTGTAATATTCATATGAATGCTAATAAATCTTAAGCAATAATACATTTTAAATAATGCAGTAACCTCCTCACTCAGTTCCTTTCTTCTTAGAAAATAGAGGGAATCGCCAATCAAATCCTCAAAAATGTGGCATTCAGCCTAACAAGATTCTCATCTGGCAGGGATTCGCCTGTCTGTATGCTGAGAATCTATCTCTTATGTACTGACTGACAGGTGCCAGGGATTAGTCAGCTAGGGACCTGTGGAATTACAAGAAATTTTTACAAAAAGATTACAAAAATGAGGTAAGATCGAAAGACGGGTTTAAACCTTGAGGGTGAATCATTTGGAATTTATGTATAAAAAGGCTTCCTTTTGTAGTAAAATCCTAGAGATCCTGGTAACACTGTATGCATGTGGGTGGAATTGAAATAATACCGCAAATTTAAAGTCTTCAGAGTCATGAGAATTGTTAGTAATGTGATTTACCATTGGTGCTTCTTGGATTTTATTTTTTATTCAAGAAATATGTTCCTGGTTGCAGGTTTTTATGGGACAGCTGCTCATTCCTATGTACATTAAGTTACATTTGCAAGTTATACAATATGCTATGTTTTTTTGAACTGCAGTTTGCGTACTGGGAAAGTTTCCAGGAGGCCAGTTCTTTGGGAAGGTGAAATACTTTCGTTTCCATAGCTACAGGGCAAACTTGACACCCTTTTCCACAGCAATAATGACCTGTGCTAGATGACAATGGTAAGGGAATGTCACTAAAGTCTGATCCGATCAGCATGTTACTTTATTCTTTAGATCTTACCTCATTTTTGTAATCTAGTCCAACTCCCTGCTCAGTGCAGGATCAGCCCTAGAGCATCCCTGACAAGTGTTTGTCCAGCGGCTGCTGAAAGACTGCCAGGGAGGGGGGAGCTCACCACCACCCTTTTGCTAGCTGATTCTATTGTTGAAGAACTCTTAATGTAAAAAAGGTTTTCCTAATATCCATCACTGGGGAAGCTGCAGGGGAAATGCCTTGGCATTACCCTCTAAAAAGACCTCCACATCCTGTGCTGCCTTCTGATTCTTCCACTAGTTCATAGAGACCAGAAGAACCACAGAGACCTGCACACCCTTGGCTGCAGCTCCTTTTCACATGCTGGACAATAACCCACAATGATCAGCTTCACAACAAGGAGGCCTTGTTCGTGGCTGGTCAGTTGTTCAGAGACATACTCTAGACAGTATGGTATAGTGGAGAGCCAGCTCAGTGCCGTGGTTAAGAGCACGGACTCTGATCTGGGAGAACCAGGTCTCATTTCCCACTCTTTCACATGCAGCTGCTGGTGTAACTTTGGGTCAGTCACAAGTTCTTTTAGAGCTGTTCTCTCAAAAGCAGTTCTTGAAAGAGCTCCCTCAGCCCCACCTGCCTCACAGGGTGTCTGCTGTGAGTAGGGGGAGGGGAAAGAAGATTGTAAGCCATTCTGAGACTCCAAGTGAAGGACAGGGTATAAATCCAGTCTCTTTTTCTTCTTCTTCTAGACCTAGCAGTGGTCTTGCAAAGTGCTTTCTCAGTGAACGCTTAAGTGTGAGCAGACGTTCAGAGGATTTTACAATTGAAACAAGAAAGGGTACAACCCTAGTCCACCAGCACGCATAGAATTTGCCCAGGAGGTAACACATGTAACCATCTACTGTTCTACTAGTGGCACGGTTGTATGCTCAGCAAACTGTCCTATCCAGGGTCCCTAAATGGAAGGTACTCCAAGGAAAGAAACTGACATATTCAGAAAAGATCAAGCTGATCAGTGTTTCTATGGTAGACAGGGAATGAATTCACCAATGACTATGGTTTGTTGGTGATTTTGCATCCCTGGTGGTACAATATAGAACTGCAGATAAAGGGGATTCTATAAAAGTCCCTTTCGGGCTGGTCCCACATGTTGCTCTAGCCACAAAGGACAAGTAAGGATTTGTCCACTTTTTAAAATAAACCCTGTAGCCCCTGAAAGGATAACCAATTTATGGTCACCTCTTTTCCTCAGCGGGATTGTGAACTGGAAGGTGATCAACTGCAGTGATGAGGCCCAAGTCCGACATCTTGGCTTTTCTCTATTTTTTAAAAGAATTTCATCTCACGAAACACCTTTTGGAACAGAAACACTTCTACAGGAGGACTGCGTGTTTCATCTGAGGGAGAGGAACAAATCTGGGTTTCAGGTGTTTATGTTAGGGAAGAAGGGTTACCAAAGGGCCCCCGCTGTAGTTCTAATCCCTTTATTTCCAGTTGCAGTGGTGCTATTCCTCTCCAAAAGATTCCAGGGACAGTCCAGAGAAGGAGATTCCATTTTAAAAAGACTTTGCAACAGAATGTGTCCTAATCGTATAGGTTTTCTTTGTGCATTTTACAGTGGAAAACCGCAGTTTAATCTGCCTGTGACAAAGAAAGTTGCTTTTGGAGCTTGGGATGGCATCATGCCCGACTTTCAGCTGGGGTTTCCTTGACACTACCTTCTTCCTCCTGGAAAACCTTCTGGAGCTCTCCCTACGCCTGGACTTCCATTGCCTCCCAACCAGGAAATAAATGACTGGGTTTGCACAGCTATTCAAACCGGCTGATAGAAGTGCTACAACTGAGATGTATCGTGGTAAATACCGGAATTCAGAGAGGATGTGCATGACATTCATTGGAAAAGCAAAGAGGAGGAAGAAGAGAAGAGTGAGCAAGATGATGGTCAAAAGCCTTCCCCTTTGATGCTGTCGCGCTTTCAAACAGACTTTGATGAGCAGGGCCACAGTGGCAATCATCATGACTGGGAAGCAAAGTACGGCATTCACAATAAATTGGTAATAGTTTTCAATTCTTAGTTGATTTGGATTTAGACTGTTGAGATAGCAGGAAATTGCAGTAATCAAGATGGAGAGGACCCATATTACTGCGCATACAATGGTGGACAAATGTGGTGGCCGGTGGCATCGATGCCAAAGTGGGAAGAAGACGGCCACACACCTGTCAATGCTGATCGCCGTCAGCAGAAATTGACTAGCGCTGTACAATGATAGGAACAGGATAATGAACACTTGCATGGCAAAAACAGAAATATAATGTATTACTGGTTTTAGACAAAATATTGCTCTGTGAGGCAGAATTGATAGGAGGACCCCCAAATCAGCCACAGCCAAGTTCAGGATGTAGGTGCTGAAAGGATTCCTCTTGATGCGGAAGCCCAGAAGCCAGATGACAATCCCGTTCCCCACAGCTCCGAAGATGCAGATGACCGATCCAGCAATAGAAAGAACTTCTACTAAGTTATTGAAACTCTGTTCTTCATTTGGGGAAAAACAGTAAGTAGAATTAGGGTAATCATAGTAACACAGGGCAGCATCCATAACGGGAAGGGTGGTCAGGCTGATATTGGTCATGATGCTCAATTTCTCCTTTTGGGATTTTTGTCTTGACTTGTCTTCACATTTCTGTTAAGGGAAAGGAAACAGTAGATGATTTTTTTTTTTGCAAATAAGCAAAAAGTTTTCAGGCTGATTTCATTCTCTTTGAAAACAGGTTACTGGCGAGGATAATTTCATGGAATTATAAAGTTGGAAGGGGGCACGCAGGCTATGTAGTCCAACACCTTGATCAATGCAGAGTCTTCCTAAACCATTCCTGACAAGGATTTCTCCAGGCACTGCTTGAAGACTGCCCATGAGGGAGAGCTTACCACCTTGCGAGGCTGCCAACTCCACTGCTGAACTACACTTACTGTATATTCCCCCCTTATATTCATCCAGTACCTTCCCACCCATAATTTAAACCTTTGATTGCAAGTCCTGTCCTCTGTTGTCAACAGGAACAGCTCCCTCCCCTCCTCTAAGTGACAATCCTTCAGATACTTCAAGAGAGCCATCCTGTCCCCCCTCAGCCTCCTCTTCTTCAGACTGAACATTCCCCAAGTCCCTCAGCCTTTCCTCAGAGGGCTTGGTCTCCAGGCCTCTAATCACCCTTATTGCTCTCCATTCATGTCCACACCCCTTTTGAAGTAAGGCCTCCAGAAATGTACGTAGTACTCTAGGTAGCTTGAATTTAATTTGAATTAAAGGCCATTTCTCCTCACCTTGAATACGTACAAGCCATGGTGGGCTAAGCTTTTACCTGACAAATGTGGGCAGTCATGATCTTATCTAGAAACTAATACTGGTATGGTATGGTATGAATTTATTCACGGGCATTGACCAACACATAAACGTCTATACATTTTGTAAAACAAATACTGAGAAAACAGTTGTGAGAATCTGACTCATAAATGAAGAAATTCCATCAAATCACAATCAAATTCTTGTATAAGAATACATCAATATCATCTCTGGATTTTATAACAGCAACATCAAGAAAAAACACGGATCTTCCTCAGGAAATATTCTGTAGTGTTGGTGAAATTTGTTCATTGTTATGTAATGTTTATTGACAACAATATATAGAAATATTTTCTTTGTAAGTCTTGTTGACTATTTTGATTTGTGGGTCAGACTCTCACAACTGTTTTCTCAGTATTTGGCCCAGGACAGACTGGCAATTTGCCCCGGTAGCCAGTCGCGGCAAAAAAACCCGGAGTAAACGATACCGGGTTTTCCCGTCCACACAGCGGGGGCCTCTGCTGGAAGATACGGGATGGAGGCGTGCGGGAGCGTTCAGACTGCCGCGCCGGAGGCGCGCTATATTAACTGTTTCCCCATTATTTCGGCTGTGGGCGTATGTGCGCATGAGCGCTTGAGCGCTCATGCGCATAGCGCATTTTGCCGGGTTTTTTTTTTTGCCCTGCAACACCGGCACCGCATTGGGCAGTGGAGCGGAGCATAGCCAATCACACTGCTGCTGCCTCATGCCCAATGCGGGTTGCTCCCGGCTTTTCGGCTGCGCGTTCAGACTCCCCGGAAGCGGAGAAACGCGCGACGAACGCAGGCTTTCAAGATTTGCGCCGGCTTTTATCAGGTGTTTTTTAATCCGGCAGTGAAGCGCGAGAGCACCGGTAGGCTACGGGTGGGGGACGCCAGGCAGATGTGCCTGTGTGAACATCCCATTTACCCCGATATTGAGTCGTTGTCAGCCCAGGTCCCATCCCGCGGCAAATTGCCAGTCTGTCCTGGGCCTTTGTTTCTACACTTTTACCTAACAGGGAGGGTCAGCTTGCCATCAGTAGAGTGTGATAGCTTGGAGGTATTGGGTGGTGGTCATTCTCTTCCTTTCCCAGCTAGTGGAGTAAAGCAGCAAGCTTCAGTAAGCAGGCAGACCCTTGAAACAGCAATGGTGGTGGTTAGCAGGCAATATCCCAAGAGTCTTCAGTGGCAGCAGTAGTTACCAAGATTGTTGAGAGGTCCCCCAGAAAGGGTGATGAAGGTCTGGTATTCACCACCAGGGGCACTTCGAGAGAGCAATCATGTCCCCCCTCAACCTCATCTTCTCCAGACTGAACATTCCCAAGTCCCTCAGCTTTTCCTCACAGGGCTTGGTATCCAGGCCCCGATCATACTCATATCTCTCTTCTGCATGCGCTCCATTCTGTCTACATCCTTTTTGAAGTGAGGACTCCAGAACTGCACATAGTGCTTTGGGTAGTTTGAATTTAACTTGGATTACAAGCTATTGCTCTTCACCTTGAATATGCACCAGCCATGGTGAGCTAAGCTCTTAACTAACAGGGAGGGTCAGCTGGCCATCAGTGGAGTGTGATCACCTGAGAGTGTAGCATTGTGGTCACTCTGGGGTCATCTTAAGTCAGCTGCAGATTCCTCAGCACTTTCCACCAACTTAAAGGAAAGGTGTTTATTTTAAAGCATGTAGATATCCAGCACTGAAAAGTACAAAATCTGCCTCCACAGTTTCCTTTTTCTGTGGCTGAATTCTCATAATTGCTTAACTCACTCACCTCTTCCCCTTTTTGGATGTTTTGTTGTTGTGCTTTGATCCTTTCCTCTTGCTTGCAGTCCCTACAGTCAAGGCTTCAGGATTTCCTTGAAGGGAAGGGTCCAGAAACCACGTCAAATACAAAGATTGGCCTCTGGCTCAGGAACTTACAATGTGCTTTCAGATATAAATGTTTCAAGTGGAGGCACACAACAAAAGGGGTGGAAAGGGAGAAACGGTTCAAATGTCAGAAAAAAGCAAAGGAAGAACAGGAACGGACGAATCCAGAAATGGTAGGGCTTCATTTCAATTAGTATGAGGACTAATGGGTTGAAGCTGAGGAGTAGGGATGGGCACAAACCGGGACAATGGAGGTTCATCCCGGTTTGTGGTTAAGAGATCACATGAACGTGATCCAGGGTGAACCTCCCACCCTCTTCACATACTGGTTCAGGTTCATGAGGTTCGTGGATGTTCCCTCCCTGCTTTGTGCTGGTGGCAGCTAATCGATGCCAGCAAAATGGAGAGGGGGGAGATTTTCCAAAAACCATTAAATGTGATTGCTCCCTTTAAATTGCTTAGAGTGAAGTCTAAGTGGAAAATTCACTCCTTCTGTGTGAATTCACTGCTCAGACACCAGTCCTGCGCCATGCCCAAATGCAAAAGCAATTTAGAGGGGATGTTCCTTTTAAATTGCTTTTGCTAGCAAGTGCCATCATTCATGTGGTGAACTCATCCCTTCCATATACAAACTACAATATACTGTTCATGGATTGTATGGGTCTTCTATGTGACTTGTGAAATGGCCTTAAGTCTTTAAAACAAACCACCACACCGGGATGGTCTGCAAGCACCATGAGGCCCCACCATGCAATCTTCTGGGCCCACAGCAGTTGTGGACCTGATTGTCCTTCTTAAGTTGCTGGCACCCTTTGGCGGGAAATGAAAAAAGGGAGGTTGTTTCCAGTTAGCAACTGTGGCTTTTTCACGTACACGATAAGGGGAAAAATGACTAAGATGTTCCTGTGGAAAATCCTTAGATCTATAGACTGTAGATAAGGTTGGTCAAGGAGACTCTGTTTATTGGATTTTATCCACTCAGATGGGTGGGACCTTGGTGATTTCCAGTTTCATAGTTATTCATGCCTTACATTAATAAGGGAAAGTGTCATGGTGCAGTCTCAGAAGCTAAGCAGGGCCTATACTTGGATGGAAAACCACCAAGGATGGGTCTGCAGAAGAAGGCGATGGCCAACCACCTCTGCTTCTCACTTGCCTGGAAAGCTCCTTCCCGGGATCTCCATAAGTTGGCTGTGACTTGACAGCACTTTCCACACACAGTTGTAGGGAAGGAGGGAAGGCGGCATAGTACAGCCTGATCTTATCAGATCTCAGAGGACAATCAGGGTTGGGAATTGGAAAGGAGACCACTGAGGAAGATTCTGTAGAAGTGACTGGCCAGCCACCCCTGCTTCTCACTTGCCTTGAAAGCCCTTTGCTGGGGAAATCATAAGTCAGTTGCAACTTGATTTCACTTATATTTGTAGAAGAAGAGGGACCCACGATATTCGCGGGGAGGCTCCGCGATGTCCTCCTCCTCCCTGGCTCCAGGGATCACCTCCCCTCCCGACTCCAGCAGTGTTGCCTGAATGGCTTCCAGCCATTGGGCCCACCAATCTCCTCTCCTCACCCCCCTGGGCTCCAGCAATCTCCTGTGCGCCGATCTCCTCCCTCCCCCCAGCTCTGGCGATGTCCCCCTCCTCTACTGCTGCTGATCTCCTCCCTCCCCCCGGCTCCCCTCCTCTGCCACTGCCAATCTCCTCCTCCCCCCAGCTCCAGAGGTGAGGCCCGAGTGGCTTCCAGCCGCCGGGCCCGCCAATCTCCTCCCCCTAGCTCCAGCAATCCTCCTCCTCTGCCACCGCTGATCTCCTCTCCCCCCCATCTTCGCTGGCGAGAACTGAGTGGCTTCCAGCCGCAGAGCTCCCAGAGCGTTCCGTGCACATGCGCAGGGAACGCTCTTACTTTTTGGGGATTTAGATATCCCCTCTAGACTTTTAAATACTTTTTAGATTTTTCTGCACATGTGGGGACTGCCCCACGTGCGCAGGAAAATCTCTCTGCCCCCAGATGCCCCCAGTGTGCGGATTTAGATATCCACACACGGGGCCACTTGGGAATTAGACATATAGATGTACATTAATGAATACACTACAATGTAGCAATAAGATTGCAGAATGCAGATGAGATGCCTCTACCTGACTTTTCTGTGAATAGACCTCTGAGTACCTTTCGTGTCTTAGACCCATTAGTTCCAATTCTCTCTCTCTCTCTCTCTCTCTCTCTCTCTCTCTCTCTCTGTGTGTGTGTGTGTGTGTGTGTGAGAGAGAGAGAGAGATCTAAAAGCACATGAATCTCAGACCTCCTCAGAGGTGGTCGGTGTTGTATAGTGGACAGAATTTTGGACTAGTGCTACTGAGACCTGGATTCAAATCCCCACTCAGCCATAAAGCTCATTGGGTGAACTTGAGCTAGTCATGCTCTCTAAGCCCCCAGTCATTCACAGGGTTATTGTAAGACTGAAATGGAGCAGAGTGCTAGGCTTCTTAGAGGGGAGGTGGGATAAAAATGTAACATAGAGCTCAAGGAGGCACCAGGAGGCCAAAGGGTAAAAATCGCTGTGCATGTAGTAATGATCAGCATGCATGGGAAGGCATAAACTAGAGAAAGTGAACATAAGAACATAAGAGAAGCAATGTTGGATCAGGCCAGTGGTTCATCCAGTCTAACACTCTGTGTCACACAGTGGCCAAAACCCATGTGACATCAGGAGGTCCACCAGTGGGGCCAGAACTCCAGAAGCCCTCCCACTGTTGCTGCCAAAACACCAAGAATACAGAGCATCAATTTCCCATACAGAGTGCTCCATCTATACCTTGTGGCTAATAGCCACTGATGAACCTCTGCTCCATATGTTTCTCCAATTCCCTCTTGAAGATGGCCATGCTTATAGCCACCACCATTTATTGTGGCATTGTATTCCACATGTTAATTACTCTTTGAAATACAAATAGTGAAATCGAAAACATGAAGAAGTGAACAAAAAAAGTGGAATAGCTATGCAGACAGAGAAGTAAGAAAAGTCCAGAACTGCAAATGACCAACTTCTGTATGACAACTAAGAAACTAACAACATCTGGGGCAGTGGAATGCAGTCCACAACACATGGCGAGCCACTTTCCCAATGACCATCAGCCCATACAAGGACATTTATTTCCATCCCTACCATGAAGCTCACGGATCGCCTGTTCCTCTGGCACCAGCTATTTCAAGTTGGGATCCATCCATCAACCACAAGCCCACCAGGCAAGTGCCTGGCCCTCTTGCCTGAAACTTGGGTTGGGTGCAAGAGAGGGAAACTGTGCTTAGAAGAACCAGAGCTGTGATGTCAAAAATTAGACAATAATGATCTTGATGGACCAGGGGTCTTGTTGTAGTAGAAGACAGCTTCGGTAGAAGGCAGCTACTGAGTGAATCTTGCTGAACCAAAGCATTTGTGATATGTATGGCGCAGTAACAGAAATACACACCCACACACAAATGATTTGAGAGCCCAAGGTATATATTTCCTGAATCAGAATACTGCTAAATATCTTACGTAGATGAAATAACCTTAGATTAAATTGCTTGTCAGTTTCAATCAGCATTATCCTGACTGAAGTCAGTAGTATAGGCCTTTATGCTGAGTGCTAACACGTTGCCCAAGATTTCTTTGGTCCCTAAGAATTCTCTCTTCTTCTTCTTCTTCTTCTTCTTCTTCTTCTTCTTCTTCTTCTTCTTCTTCTTCTTCTTCTTCTTCTTCTTCTTCTTCTTCTTCTTCTTCTCCTTCTTCTCCTTCTCCTTCTCCTTCTCCTTCTCCTTCTCCTTCTCCTTCTCCTTCTCCTTCTCCTTCTCCTTCTTCTTCTTCTTCTTCATCATCATCATCATCATCATCATCATCATCATCATCATCATCATCATCATCATCGTGTATTATTCGTACCATATTTATGGCACACACAAGTGAAAAAAAAAATGCCTGGTCTCCCTTGGAACGAAGTTGGTAAGGAAAGAGGGAGCTGTGAGAAATGCAAGTCCAGTTATGAAGAACCTGAACAGTTACAAAGGGAAAGCAAGAGAGAAGCCATCCAGTTACACTCTTTAAACCAAGAGAAGGTACTGTTGATAGAAGGAAATTCCAGGCATGAACTATAAAAAAGAAAAAAAAATGGAGGCAAAGGGCAGCAGTGCATGGAAGATGGACTTTGGAGAGAAGGACAATGCCTACTTACTGTAGAGACCAAGGGGGAGAAAAATTGAAAATAAAGAAACTTCAAGAGAAAACCTTGACATACCTGTGCAGAAGTGTAGATCAGCAACCTTCAAAGAAGGCAACAGTGACGTGTGCTGGAAGAGAAGGTGGCGGGAAGGTTTTCAGAGAGTATCTTCCATCCTCCAATAATTAGAGAGTATTTGGTGTGGCACCAGCATTCTCTTAAGACCCACGGGAGACCCAGTCTTTTCTCCCTTATTGCTCAATCTGTTTGGCAGCTTCACATGAGAAGATGAACAGACGTTCTGCCGTTGATTGTCAAGATAGTCATCAGTGAACAGAGGAGGAGGAGGAGGAGACTCTTGTCACGTATGCCTTAAATGGCCGTTTGGGGGAAAGTTTATTGGCAATTGGTAGGAAGGGGAAACCAAAAACCACTCTGTGGGATATTCCAGGGTATGTAAAACTCCCCGAGCCAGCCCAAGGGGTTTTGATGCCCTGGGTGAACTTTGATGGTGGTTCCCCACCCAATCCACATACATGTGCATGTGTTTGTGTGTGTGTGTGTGGGTATTGCCATCAATTCACAGCTGACTTATGGAGACCCCAGCAAGGGGCTTTCAAGGCAAGGGAAAAACAGAGGTGGGCTTTGCCATTGCCTTCCTCTGCCGTCTTCTTTTCTTGTCTCCCATCCAAGTAGTAGCCAGGGCTGACCCCTTTCAGACAAGTCTTCCCCGACCAAATGCTTCTCAGTTCTTGCTGGCTGCCCCCCGGGATCATCTGCGCTTCCACCTGTTGATGTGATGGACCAGTAGTCCGAGTCTGTCCTGGTTCAAATGGAGCTCGTTCCTTTTGTACAGGCCTGGATTGTCCCCAGATGGTGCCCAATTCAGAAGAAACAGACAAAGAACTGTAAAGCCCTCCTTCATAACCCATCATCTTATCCACACATTGAGTTTTCCCAGCTATGCTCATCTAGCTGGCCCTGCGCATTCCAGAGAAAACTATCTTGGAGGTCCTGGCTTTTAGTCTCCTACTTGGCAACCTAAATTTGGTTTCCAGGGTCTCATGACTACACTTCCCGGTGTCATCGGTGTCAACATGCACCACAACCACCACCGACTCCCCAGCACTGTCTCCCAAACTATCTAGATGACAGCGAATGTCTTCAATTCTTGCACTAGGCCGGCAATTCACCATGCAGTCCACATGCTTGTCACAAACCCAACTGTCTACATCGAACCCACTAGAACAAGCCCCACTCCTCAGAGGTGGAGGCATATCCTCGGTATGAGAAAATATGTGTTCATATACCAAGGAAAGGTTCCTTTCTAAGGGATCATGTCCTCTTTCCTCAACGTGACACCCTCCTTCCCGCTGCACCCTGGGGTCCACCCCTTTGCCAGCCAGCCAGAGCACTCTGCTGGAATATTTTGGAGATTTGTCTAGGTAGCTCCTAGTCAGCCTCCTGTGCATTTCTACCCCTCTCCCCACCTCTCAGATATTACTGTAAAGGTTCCAGGCTTATTGATGAAGGTATGGACATCTCTAGTGGAGCATAGCAGCAAAGAACAGGGAATTTTTTTATTGTGGTACACCCTCATCCATCTCCCAACTGACCTTTGCCTAGTGCTTATTCTGGTGCCAGATAAGGACTTGTTTCCTTTTCGAGTCTTCCTTTGGATTTGGTCCCCCCGATAGCATTGGAAAAGGAACAGGAAAGGGCAACTAAAATGATTAAGGGGAGGGAACACCTCCCCAATGAAGAAAAGTTAAAGAGGTCAGGGCTGTTTTGCTTGGAGAAATGATGACTGAGGGGTGACATGATAGAGGTTCACAAAATTATGTTTGGGATAGAGAAGGCAGAGAAAGAAGTCCTTTTCTCCCTTTCTCATAATTCAAGAACTTATGGGCACAGAAATAAATTGATGAGTACTAGTCTAAGAACAGATCAAAGGAAGTACTTCTTCACCCAAAGCATCATTAACATGTGGAATTCACTGCTGCAGGAAGTGGCCGTGGTGACAAGCATAGAGAGCTGCAAGAGGAGATTGGATAAACATATGGAGCAGAAGTCCATCAATAGCTAATAGCCATGAGGTATAGATGGAAGACCCTATCTGGGGCAGCAATGCTCTGTATTCTTGGTGCTTGGAAGGCAACAGTGGGAGAGATTCTGGAGTCCTGGCCCTGCTGGTGGACCTCCTGAAGGCACCTGGGTTTTGGCCACTGTGTGACACAGAGTGTTGGGCTGGATGCACCACTGTCCCAATTCAACATGGTGTCTCTTATATTCTTATATTCTTTTTTCTTGGTATTTTTGTATTTTGTGTGTGTGCCTGTATCGAAAGTCCTAGGAACTTCTAGCAACCCCTAATGGGACATGGAGGATGTTCAGAGAAGTGGTTTGACATTTCCTGCCTCTGCCTCCTGGCCCTGGTATTCTTTGGAGGTCCCCCATCCAAATATTTGCCAGGGTTGGCCCTGCTCAGTTTCTGAGATCTTACGAGATATGTTTTGCCTGGGCTTTCCAGGGCAGGGCTTATGTTCCTATGAACATTTCTGGTTTGTTATGCGTATAGTACACATGAAACTGTTAAAGAATCTTTGCTTCCATTTTATGCTTTATTGCCATATATGTATCTTTTACACACATCAACTCAGCAAAAAACACAAAATTATATCATTCATTACTATTAAAAAATTAAAGCAGAGTAATTACATGAGTCCATAAAAGTATCTTACCCAAAGTTAAAACAGGTCACAAACAAGGAGCTCTTTCAGTGAAGAAGGTCTCCCTTCAATTTAACTTCCCATATTTACGTTTTTAAAATAATCTCTTAACAATAGTCAGCTGTCCTAGCTGATAAAAGTGCACATTCTTGGCTAACCACATATTTTATATCTTCAAACAGCATGCAACATTATCTATACTTGAGCTATATAAAACATTGTTAGAGTGTTGGACTGCATGGGCTATTGGCCTGATCCAGCATGGCTTCTCTTGTGTTCTTATTCTAGCTGGTTTTTTATCTTAACAATAAAATAGTAATTCTAAGTTCCTTATACATATAAATAGCTGTTGGCCCTCAACCAGTGCACCCCATTTTTGAACTATACCTTTGCTTCCATGAAGCTGTACATTCTTCCCATTCTCATATTCTTCTGCTTCGGGGACTCACCACATCATTTTAATTGCTATGGCTTCTAATTTACAGAAGGCAATATTTTTGTGTTACTCCTTTTTTTTCTTGTCCCTCTCCAACACTATTCTATCTTGGGTCCTGTTTCTGGTGTGGAAACCCCGCCCCCCAAGCCTCTTTTGTTCAAGCCCTGCAACTGTTCCTCTATAATCATGTTCATATCTGTCTAAGAACACTGTACCAGTACACTTCTCAGAGCAAATCAATAAGTATGCAGAGGTTCCCCCTCTTTCCTCCTTTTTGCTTGCCATTCTCTTCTGTACTTTAGAAGGGCATAGCTACCTTTTTATTAATAATTGAAATACTAAGATGCACTCACTAGGGCTAATCAGGATTATGCTTGTTTGATGTAGCTGCATGAGCTAATTTTTATTTTTGCTTTTTTGATTAAATAATAGGGTATCACCAAGAAATGGATGTAATTATTGATTTATGATTCTTGCTGCTCTGTATTTTAGTTTAGATTATCCTTTACCCCTATCCTTGTAATGAGTAGTGATAAAATGCAATAAAAAATCAAAAAAAGTAGAAGGGCACAGCCACCCTCATAATGGCCTTTAAGGGGCTAGAAGAACTGTTCGTTGGCAGTGCAGTTTGCATGGGCAAGCCACAGGGGAAATGCCCTGGCATCACCCTCTAAAAGGTCCTCCACGCCCTGTGCTACCTTCTGAGCCTTCCATTAGTTCACGGAGACCAAAAGGACCACAAAGACCTTCACACCCTTGCTGCTGCTCCTGTTGACACACTGGACAAGAATCCCACAACGATCAGCTTCCCAGGAAGGAGGACTGGTTTGTGGCTGGCCAGTAGCTCAAAGACATAGACAAGACCTAGAGGTGATCTTGAGAAGCCTTGTTATTGTCCACCTCAGTGTCCCAGAAAGCTTTAACTTGGCCCTGTAAAAGATTTCCTGGGAGAAAAAAAGCAAATGCATTTCCCCCTTCTATTTCTCTATGAAAGCACATGGCAAGAGAATAGACAGATGTGCACTGGAGATAAGGCCATCAACAAGATATTGGATGGGGAATCAGAGTACAACACATGTGCAAGGAATATAATATGCAATCTGGGTGTGTTATTGGTATGATTTAGTAACTTGTTGAGGACCAAGAAGCATGTGGCACATGGACCTTTCAGAGAAAAGAGCAAGTATGCCATTCTAGACATGAAGAAGAAGAAGAGAAGGGATTGGATTTATACCCCACCCTTCACTGCCCAAGGGCGTCTTAGAGCGGCTTACAAACTCCTTTCCCTTCCCCTCCCCACAACAGACACCCTGTGAGGTAGGTGGGGCTGAGAGAGCTCTGACAGAAACTGCTCTTTTTCAAGAACAGCTGTGCCAGAGCTTGTGACTGACCCAAGGTCACATCAGTGGGTGCAAGTGGAGGAGTGGGGGAATCAAACCTGGTTCTCCCAGATTAGAGTCCGCGCACTTAACCACCACACCAAACTAGCTCTCCTATGAAACTGGAAGCTCCCATGAAATCAATGAGCACTTGAGTGTGAGGAAACGCAGAGAGGATTTTACAGCTGAAAGAAGAAAGGGGACAACCCTGCTCCACCATAATGCAGAGAATTTGCCCAGGAGGTTCCAAATGTAACCCTCTACTGCTCTACTGGTCTACAAATGGCATGGCTGTATACTCAGTGAAATATCCTGCCCAGGGTCCCTAAATGGAAGGTACCCCAAGGAAAAAAGTGCCATTTTTAGGAAAGATCATGCTGATCAGTGTTTCTATGGTGGATGAGGAATGGATCCACCTTGGACTATCAGCTGGTGGTGGTTTTGCATCCCTGATGATGCAGCATAGAACTGCAGATAAAGGGGATTCTATAAAGGTTCCCTTAGGGCTGGCCCTACCTGTTGCTCTGGCCAAAAAGGACAGGTAAGAATCCCTCCCCTCCCAGAACCCTGCAAGGAGCACCAGCTTATCAGTGGGATTGTAGACTTCAGTGGTGAGGCTCATGTCTGACATCTCTGCTTTTCTCTATTTTAAAAACAATTTCATCTTACAAAACCCCTTATGAAACATAACATGTCTACAGGGCCACAGGAGTATTGCTTGTTTCAATTTAGGGAGAGGAACAAATTCAGGGATTCCCAGTAGGAAGGCAGGATGACAGAAGATCCCTGCTGTAGTTCTAATCCCTTCCTGCCCTGCCCTGCATAGCCCAGGCAAGCCCGATCTCGTCAGATCTCGGAAGCTAAGCAGGGTCAGCCTTGGCTAGGACTTGGAAGGGTGACCTCCAAAGAATACAAGGGTCATGACGCAGGGGCAGGCAATGGCAACCACTTCTGAAATGTTTCCTGCCTTAAAAAACAAGTCTAGCTCACCAGCTAGTAGTACTTAATGCTAAAGAGCTAGAACTTCTGACTGCCATACTATCTTAGGATCTCCTGGCTATACTACAAAGACTGTCATACAATAATTATTAATCCCTTACTTCCCAGTTTTGCAGAAGTGCTATTCCTCTTCCAAAGATATCGGGGACTGTCTGGAGGAGGAGATTTCATTTAAAACAGACTTTGCAAGAGAATCTATTCTACCCTTACAGGTTTTCCTGACGGATTTTAAAACTGGGAACTTTAATGGAATCTGCCTGTGACAGAGGAGGAAGCTTTTGGCCCTTGGAATGGGCATCATACCCGGCTTTCAGCTGGGGTTTCCTCCACATCGACTTCTTCCTCTTTGAAAACCTTCTTGAGGATGATCTTCATGCTCTCTCTGCGTGTAGACCTGCATTGTCTCCCAACCACAAAATAGATGACTGGGTTTACACTGCTATTTAAACAGGCTAATAGAACTGCACAGAATTGTATGTATTTTGGTAAATAACCATGATCAGAGAGGATCTCCATGACATTCAATGGAAATGCAAAGAGGAGGAAGAAGAGAAGAGTCAGCAAGACAACGGTCAAAGGCTTTCCCCTCCCATGCTGTTGTGCTTTCAAACAGGCTTTGACGAACAGGGCCCCAGTGGCAACCGTCACGACCCGGAGGCAAAACATGGTGTTCACAGTGAACCGGCTGAAGTTTACAAAGGACAATCCATAATGATTAATTAACCCGAGATTGACATTAATTGCAGTAAGCAAGACGGAGAGGACCCAAATCAGTGCACATACCATGGTGGACAAACGTGGAGGCTGCTTGAATTGATGCCAAAGTGGGAAGAAGACGGCCACACACCTATCAATGCTGATAGCCATCAGCAGAAATTGCCTAGTGCTGTAGGTTGACAGGAACAGGTAAAAGGCTGCATAGATGGCAAAAAAAGTAATATGGAAATACCAGAAGCTAATTTGAAGTATAACTGAGAGGAGGATGCCAAAATCAGTCACAGCCAAGTTCAGGATGTAGGACATGAAAGGATTCCTCTTAATGCAGAAGCCGAGAAGCCAGATGACAATTCCATTCCCCACGGCTCCAAAAATGGAGATGACCGATGCAGTGATAGAAATAACTTCTACAAACTTATATGGAAGGTAATCAAAATTTCCATTAAAAGAGAGGTTATGAGATGACATAGTTTCTAAAATGCTATTATAATTTTTAATGTCATTTGGGAAAGAACAGGAGGTGTAATTAGGGTTATTAAAATGTTCCAGGACAGCATCCACCACGGGAAGAGTTGTCCAGGTGATGCTGGTTGTGATGCTCAATTTCTGCTTTGTGGATTCTTGTTTTCACTTCTTGTTTTTACACTTCTGCCAGGAGAAAGGAAACAATGGATGATTCAAATCCTGTTCTGGGAATACACAGCTAAAGCTTCAACCTGACTTCATTATATTTCCAGATGGGTTTCTGCTGAGGTTCATTTCCATAGAATCCTAGAGTTGGAAGTGGCCATGCATGCCCTGTAGACCAGCCCCCTGATCAATGCAGAATCTGCCTAAAGCATCCCTGATAAGTGTTCATCCAGGCTGCCCATGAAGGGGAGCTCACCACATCCCTAGGTAGCTAACTCCACTGCGAACTAATCTTACTATATATTTCCCCCTCCCCAATATCCATTCAGCACTTTTCTATCCCCTGTGGCCAACAAGAACTGCTCCCTGCCCTCCTCGAACTGACAGCCCTTCAAAGACTTCAAGAGAGCAATCAGGTCCCCCTCAGCCTCCTCTTCTCCAGACTAAACTTTCCCAAGTCCCTCAGCCTTTCCTCCTAGGGCTTCTTGGTCTCCAGGCCCCCCATCATCCTCGCTCGCTCTCCTCTGCACCCGCTCCATTCATGTCCACATCCTTTTTGAAGTGAGGCCTCCAGCACTGCACACAGTTTTCCAAGTAAGCTGAATTTAATTTGAATTAATGGCGATTGCTCTTCACCTTGAATATGTATTAGCCATGGTGGGCCAAGCTTTTCCCCAACAGGGACGGTCAGCTTGCCATCAGTAGGGTGTGATAGACTTAAAGTGCAGCTTGTGGTCCTTCTCCTCCTTGCCCAGCTTGCGGCGTGAAGGAGCAAACTTCAGCAAGCAGGCAGAGCCCTGAAATAGCAGTGGGGGTCTTTAGCAGGCAATATCTTCTGAGTCTCCGGGGGCAGCAGAAGTTACCAAGACTGGTGAGGGGGCCCCTAGAAAGGGAGGTGAAGGGGCACTATTCACAAGGCAGGGACCTGTGGGAACTAGAAAGCTCCCCCCTCCCCAGGAGGTCCTTAAAGGAACATGAAGGGGCTGGCAATCACCTTTCCTTTTTTAATGTGTGTGTGCATGTGAAGAAGAAGAAGAAGAAGAAGAAGAAGAGGAGGAGGAGGAGGAGGAGGAGGAGGAGGAGGAGGAGGAGGAGGAGGAGGAGGAGGAGTTTGGATTTATATCCTGCCCTTCACTGCCCAAAGGTGTCTCAGAGCGACTGACAAACTCCTTTCCCTTCCCCTCCCCACAACAGACGCCCTGTGAGGTAGAAGAAGAAGAAGAGATTGGATTTATACCCCGCCCTTCACTACCCAAGGGAGTCTCAGAGCGGCTGACAAACTCCTTTCCCTTCCCCTCCCCACAACAGACACCCTGTGAGGTAGGTGGGGCTGAGAGAACTCTAACACAAACTGTCCTTGAGAGAACAGCTGTGCCAGAGCTTGTGACTGACCCAAGGTCACATCAGCAGGTGCAAGTGGAGGAGTGGGGAATCAAACCTGGTTCTCCCAGATAAGAGTCCGTGCACTTAACCACTACACCAAACTGTCACTTGTATGTGTGTGCGTGAGGGTGTGTCCACCTGGAAGTCATGGCGACCTCTGGTGACTGATCCTTCTGTGGGCTTGGGGGATATTCAGAGAAGTGGCTGAGTAAAGAGTGCCCCTGTCCTCAAGGAGGTCTCCCATCGAAGTACTTGTCATAGTCGACCCTGCTTAGCTTCCGAGATCTCACGAAATCGGGCTTGCCTGGGGTACACCTTTCTGTCGTGGTGGTGTAGAATTTAATCGATGTGTTCTCTATGTTCTTGATTTTGGAACAGAAGTATCTTCAAAGAGAAAGAAGAGAAGAAGAAGAAGAGATTGGATTTATACCCCGCCCTTCACTACCCAAAGGTGTCTCAGAGCAGCTTACAAACTCCCTTCCCTTCCCCTCCCCACAACAGACACCCTGTGAGGTAGGTGGGGCTGAGAGAGCTCTCGACAGAAACCGCTCTTTTTCAAGAACAGCTCTGACAGAACTATGGCTTGCCCAAGGTCATCCAGCCAGGTGCAAGTGGAGGGGCGGGGGATCAAACCCGGTTCTCCCAGATTAGAGTCTGCGCACTTAACCACTACACCAAACTGGCTTCCCCGAACAACCTGTGCCAATATGAAGCAAAAATCAGTCAATGAGTCCCTGCCTAAGGTTAGAAGGTAATTTCTTCCCAATGCTGTACCTTTGTAATGTAAAAAAGTTCATTCCTTCATTGACTGTAATGGCTTGCCATTGAGAAGTAATTTTACCTTTGAGAAAAATATTGTCGAAATGGAAAGAAACTAGCAGTCAGTCTGGATGGTGAAGTTTGTGCATAAAATTGGACAAAACCTTCATTTGTAAGGTTTGTCCCTGTGCATGAAGTTGGTTTGAGCCTGCTGCCACAATCCAGAAATGATGACATAGCACACTTCAGGAAGGAATCCTTCAAGGATATGACCCAATACATGGCGGTTGGACTAATGACCCAGTGCATGGAGTGGGATTGAGCTACCAGTTGAATTTTGGGAATTTACCTGTTGAACTTTGAGACTTAATACATGTTGTGGCTTTGTAATACCTGTTGAACTTTGGAGGCTTTCCTGTTGAATTTTGGGCCTACTTCATATTGCATTATGTCACTTTGGTGACAGTCAATAAATGAAAACCTACCATGCTTTAGGAAGGAATCTATAAAGTATATGGCTGATCAGATATCTGAAAATCCAGAAGTGGAGTAAATAGGTTCTTTTTTTTACATGTGAAGCCGAACACACAGGAAGCTGCCTTACCCTGAATCCAACCATTGGTCCATTAAGGTCGAGATTCTCCACTCAGACTGGCAGTGGCTTTCCAGCGTCTCAAGCTGAGGTCTTTCACCTCACCTACGGCCTGCTCTTTTTAACTGGAGATATCAGGGAGACTTTCTCCTGCTTTGGGAACAGCTTGATACTATTACACAAATTAACCTGAAAATGCTTAGACCGTATAAAGAAATAAAATTATTCCTTTTCCCATTTTGCCAGGTTTTTTTTTTGTTGTTGTTCTTTTGCTCTAGCAGCCTACAGGAGGTGGTGGCAGCTACAAGCATGGGCAGTTTCAAGAGGGAATTAGATAAACTTATGGAGCAGAAGTCCATCAGTGGCTATTAACCACAAGGTATCGATAGGAACTCTCAGTCTGGGGCAGGTGATGCACTCTATCCTTGGTGCTGGGGGGCAGCAGTGGGAGGGCTTCTAGTGTCCCAGCCCCACTTCTGGACCTCCTGATGGCACCTGGTATTTTTGGCCACTGTGTGACAGAGTGTTGGACTAGGTGGGCCATTGGCCTGATTCAACACTGGCTTCTCTTATGTTCTTACAAGCTCCAAGCAGAGAGCATCCACACCAGGTCTTGGTTAGGCTCATGAGTCTGGCAGGAGAAGGACAGGGGCTTCCCAGCTCCCATGCTGCTGCCAGGTCACCTCCACAAGAGACAGGGTCTGCCAGGACAGGACAAGTTCCTAGTCTGCATCACTCCCTTCGTCTTTCAGATTCTTCAGGTAAGGAACCTTTGCTTTACCAGAAGGAACTTCTTCCAAGAGAGTTCACAACCAGCTTATTGCACGGAGCTCACAGCCACAGCTTCTGCCCAGAAGACAAACCTTCATACATGTGAACCATTGTGTAATGTATTGAGTAGCACATATCCCAGTGATGGTTTTCTAACTTCATGACCGCTTCTTAATTTTCAGTGCCATGCATGTTAAAGCTGTCTGCACCTCGATGGCCCAGGCTAGCCCGATCAAGCCAAATCTCAGCTGCTTAGCAGGGTCAGTTCTTGTTAATACTTGGATGGGAGACCACCAAGGAAATCCATGGTTGCTCCACAGAAGCAAGAGATGGCAAACCACCTCTGAACATCTCTTGCCTTGAAAATTCTCTGGGGTCACCATAAGTCAGCTGCAGCTTTCTCAGCCCTCTCCACCACCATAACTGAAAGGAAATGTGTTTATTTTAAACCATGTAAATATCCAGCACTAGAAGGGACAGAGTCTACCTTTCCTTTCCCTTGTGGCTGAATTCTTATAATTGCTGAACACACTTACCTCTTCCCCTTTTCAGATGTTTTGTTGTTGTGCTTCGATCATTTCCTCCTGCTTGCAGTCCCCACAGTCAAGGTCTCAGGACCTGCTTGAAGGGAAGAGCCCAGAAACTACATAAAAAAAAGACTGACCTCTGACTAAGGAACTCACAATGCGTTTTCAAGATACAAATGTTTCAAGTGGCAGCACACAGCAAAGGAAGAGGAAATGGAGAAACAGGGTTCAAATGACAGAAAGAAGCAAGGGAAGAACAGGAACAAAAATCAGAAATGGTAGGGCTTCATCTCAGTTAGTCTAAGGACTGAAGGGTTGAAGCTGAGAAGTAGGGATGGGCACAAACCGGGACAATGGAGGTTCGTCCCCATTCGGGGTTCATGAGGTCACATGCTTCATGAACAGGTTTGTGAGGTTCATGGATCTTCCTTCCCTCCTTTCTGCTGGGGTCAGCTCCCTGATGTCAGCAGAATGGAAGGTGGGAGGGTGAACTTCCAAAAGCCATCTAAAGGAAATGTTCCTTTTATATGGGTTTTGCTAGCGGGTGCCACGCGGAGTGGAGTCCAGGAGGCAAACTCATCTCTTCCAGGTGAATGCACCAGCTGAACTCCCCTTCCACATGGCACTCCCTTGCAAAAGCCATTTAAAGGGGGAGTTCCCTTTAAATTTCTTTTGCAAGCAGGGTCTGTATGTGTGATGCCATGGAGCCACTTCAGATAACATTATTGAAGACTCTAAAATATGACTGCTTTGGTGAACTGTGCAAAATGTGTGTCAGAGCAATGAACAGAGCTGTGTTCCCACGAGAAGTGCCCTTATACTGGACTAAGCATGCCAAACCAGATGTGGACCTGGGACTACAGAAGCCTCCTGCCCCTGCACCTCTATAGCCATGCAAGAGCCAGGATGCAGACCAGCAGTCCTGACCTCCATGCGTGCATGCATGCAGCAGCAGACCAGAGAAGGAAGCCATGCTCTGCTGCAAGACAGATATCCCTGAGCAGAAGTCATCAAGGAATCTCTTCTCCACCACGCAGGCATCCCCCCCACCTTCATGTGTTAACTTCTCCTGGCAAGACACACATTTCTCTCCAGCCTAAGACAAAAGGATGTGCCCAGCTGCCAACAATAGCGAGCCATCAAGTCTTCCTGCCACCCATCAAGGTAGCGCTGCTGTCAAACATCTGGCTGTTAATCCAAAGCACCAGCTCTACAACGTGATTGGTGCTCCTCTTTCTCTCCTTTGTTTCTCCCCCTTCCCCCAGAGCTGTCACTCCCAGCTAGACATCAAGTTTCAGTTGCCCAGCCATTAATCCTTTTTCTGCCCCATTCACAGTTTAAGTTTTGCTAATATCTCTAGGGGACCAGGTGACCTCTGGAGCATCTAGCCCCAAATCACATTTCAGGTACATAAGGAGAGCCCTCTCTGGGTGTGCTCTCTTGCCTCTTTCTCTGGTGACCTTGGTATCTTGTTACGCCTTCCCGTTAGGTTAGGCAGGCTTTTGCATGACTCCTGATTGGCCCCAAAACACTCACTGAACCTTTTTGATTTCTGTATATCACTAGCCTGCATGCGCTTGCTTTTAGTTCTGACAATGAATGTATGCTCAGAAGACCTGCATTTACTGTACTCAATAAATGTGAACCTCTTGAAGGAGTGTCATTGAGAACTGATTGCTGTGGGACTCTGACATCTATATTCTTAGCTCTGTATTGCATGTGTGAGTGCTTGATTTTTGTTTGTATGCTTGAAGACCCTTTAGTAAAGAAATCACTATTCTAGCAATCTAGCCTCAGTATCTATTCCTGGGTCCTGGGAACACTAACTCCCATAAACACAGGTTATTATCCTATAATCAATGTATTTTGCCATTTAATAGTCATAAATCCCCACATCTATCTATCTATCTATCTATCTATCTATCTATCTATCTATCTATCTATCTACCTATCTATCTATCTATCTATCTATCATCTATCTATCTATCTATCTATCTATCTATCTATCTATCTATCTATCTATCTATCCATCCATCCATCCATCCATCCATCCATCCATCCATCCATCCATCCATCCATCCATCCATCCATCCATCTATCTATCTATCTATCTATCTATCTATCTATCTATCTATCTATCTATCTATCTATCTATCTATCTATCTATCTATCTATCTATCTATCTATCTATCTATCTATCTATCTATCTATCTATCTATCCATCCATCCATCCATCCATCCATCCATCCATCCATCCATCTATCTATCTATCTATCTATCTATCTATCTATCTATCTATCTATCATCTATCTATCTATCTATCTATCTATCTATCTATCTATCTATCATCTATCTATCTATCTTCTATCTATCTATCTATCATCTATCTATCTATCTATCTATCTATCTATCTATCTATCTATCATCTATCATCTATCATCTATCATCTATCTATCATCTATCTATCATCTATCTATCTATCTATCTATCTATCTATCTATCTATCTATCTATCTATCTATCATCTATCTATCTATCTATCATCTATCTATCTATCTATCTATCTATCTATCTATCTATCTATCTATCATCTATCTATCATCTATCTATCTATCTATCTATCTATCTATCTATCTATCTATCATCTGTCTGTCTGTCCATCCGTCCATCCGTCCATCCGTCCGTCCGTCCATCCATCCATCCATCCGTCCGTCCGTCCATCCGTCCATCCGTCTATCCGTCTATCCGTCTATCCATTCGTCCGTCTGTCCGTCTGTCCTATCTATCTATCTATCTATCTATCTATCTATCTATCTATCTATCTATCTATCTATCTATCTATCTATCTATCTATCTATCTATCTATCTATCTATCTATCATCTATCTATCTATCTATCTATCTATCATCTATCTATCTATCTATCATCTATCTATCTATCTATCTATCTATCTATCTATCTATCTATCTATCAAGTCCCCTCACCATAAAATCAATGCCCAGGCCAAACTGCTAGTCCCAGAGACACCAAATTCGGGGAGAGTGCTTCTACCATGGCGTAGGTGCTCGCTAAGAAGGGATTTTTAGAAATTCAACCCCTAAGTGGGTCAAAAGGGTCAAAATGTGCTCCCCCATTGATTCCTATGTGGCTACCAGGCTGCTGCCTCCCTGCACCCTCCACTCTCTGATTGGTCAGCTGTAGAGCTCAGTGTTCTGAGGTAAAAAAAAAACCCAACAGTTGCAGGAGACTGCACAGAGCTAATGACAGTGGAGGAAAGCCGCTGTCCCAGCCTCTCTGATGGCTTCCAACACACTCTCCCCACCTCCTACACTTAACAGGCAGTTGTCTGTCAGGTGCAGCCCCGCCTCCACAGTGGCTTCTAATATGCCTCCCCCTTCCCATCCTACACTGGACAGGCAACTGCCTGTCCAGTGTAGGAGAGGAGGTGGGATTCTTACAGCCACTGGGGAGGTTTGCTCAGCCTTAGCACTGCTGCTGGCCCAGCCTCCCTGATGCCTTTAAATACAATCCCCCCCCAACACCAGACAGGCCAGTGTCTGTCAGCTGTATGAGCAGGGCCACGGTACTTTAATTCAACAGGGACACCACCCCAGCAGGATCATCTTAGTGATGCTGCTGGGCCAGTCTCTCTGATGGCTTCCAACACACTCTTCCCCCATGTCTTTAAATACAATCCCCCCAACACCAGACAGGCCGGTGTCTGTCAGGTGTAGGAGCAGGGCTAGGTATGAATGTTTATGGGGAGATAGTAAAGGACATTTCTAGGAGCCATTTCGATGCATGCCTCCCTCATGAACCTGAAGAAATGTTCACCATCTCACACCAACTCCCCCTCACTCCTCTCACCTCTTACTGCCCCCAAGAAAGCTCCTGGCAATCGTCGAGCCAGATACACCATTACCAGGAGGAGGCAACTTAGGAATGTGGCAAAGACATTTGCACATAGTACTCCTGCGGAGCATTGAGCTGCACAGGCCAAGTACCAGCAAGATCGCCCTGGGGTGCTCAGAACAACACAGTCTCCATATGAGCAAAACAATCCAGGAACACAAGTAGAGAGGTCATAACTTTCATGGAAAGTAGCAGGAGTTGACTTAACAGACGACTGCTTCTTAAATGGACAGTTCTATGTGGCCTGCTCCAGACTGAGCTCACCAAACAGCCTGGTGATCCCGGCACCTGAGGCCAGAACCACCACTGCGGTCTACAGAGAGGCCCTTCAGCAGAGAGGGAAAAAAAATACTTATGCTTCACTTCATTTTGTTCACTACAATCTTCTCCATTAGAATTCCAACAACAAATGTCACATTTCAAACTTCACATCATCAGTATTATAACTGGGTTTATGGAACTTAAATACCATAGGGAAGCACGGGGAGCAGGCTAGTTTATTAATAAGATAAGGCAATTCGGCTAACAGTGTGGTAGCGGAGTTCAAGCGGCGAACTCACCACTTCCATATACAAACTACTATTGTATGGATTGTATGGGTATTCCATGTGACTTGTGAAATAGTCTTAAATCTCTAAAACAAACCACCACTTGGGGATGGTCTGCAACCACCATGATGCTCCACCCCGGAACCTCATGGGCCCACAGCAGTTGTGAGCATGGTTGTCTCTCTTAAGTAGTTGGCAGAAAATGAGAAAGGACATTGTTTCAAGTTAGCAACTGTGTTTTTTCATGCGCATGATAAAAAAAAAATGGATAAGATGTTTCTGTGGAAAATTCTTAGAACTGTAGACCACACATAGGGTTGGTCAAGTAAACTCTGTTTATCAGATTTTATCTAGTCCGATGCATGGGACCTTGGTAATTTCCAGTTTCATAATTATTGATCCCTTACATTAATAAGAGAAAGTGCCACGGTATAGTCTGACCTTGTTAGATCTCGGAAGCTAAGCATGGCTTATACTTGGATGGAAGACCATCAAGGATGGCTCTGCAGAGGAAGGCGATGGCCAACCACCTCTGCTCCTCAGTTGCCTTGAAAGCTCCTTCCTGGGATCTCCATAAGTTGGCTGTGACTTGACCGCACTTTACACAGGCAGTTGTAGGGAAGGGGGAAGGCAGCATAGTACAGCCTGATCTCATCAGCAGCTAATCAGGGTTGGGATTTGGAAAGGAAACCATAAGGAAGACTCAGCAGAGGAAGTGAGTGGCCAGCCACCTCTGCTTCTCCCTTGCCTTGAAAGCCCCTTGCTGGCGGTCACCATAAGTCTTGGATGGCAGACCACCAAGGAGGACTCTGCAGAGCAAGGCAATGGCAAGCCACCTCTGCTTCTCCCTTGCCTTGAAAGCCCCTTGCTGGAGTCACCATTAATCTTGGATGGGAGACCACCAAGGAAGACTCTGCAGAGGAAGGCAATGGCCAACCACCTCTGCTTCTCCCTTGCCTTGAAAGCCCCTTGCTGGAGTCACTATAAGTCTTGGATGGCAGACCACCAAGGAGGACTCTGCAGAGGAAGGTAATGGCAAGCCACCTCTGCTTCTCCCTTGCCTTGAAAGCCCCTTGCTGGGGGTCACCATAAGTCTTGGATGGGAGACCACCAAGGAAGACTCTGCAGAGGAAGGCAATGGTAAGCCACCTTTGCTTCTCCCTTGCCTTGAAAGCCCCTTGCTGGGGGTCACCATAAGTCTTGGATGGCAGACCACCAAAGAGGACTCTGCAGAGCAAGGCAATGGCAAGCCACCTCTGCTTCTCCCTTGCCTTGAAAGCCCCTTGCTGGAGTCACCATTAATCTTGGATGGGAGACCATCAAGGAAGACTCTGCAGAGGAAGGCAATGGCAAGCCACCTCTGCTTCTCCCTTGCCTTGAAAGCCCCTTGCTGGGGGTCACCATAAGTCTTGGATGGGAGACCACCAAGGAAGCCTCTGCAGAGGAAGGCAATGGCAAGCCACCTCAGCTTCTCCCTTGCCTTGAAAGCCCCTTGCTGGGGGTCACCATAAGTCTTGGATGGGAGACCATCAAGGAAGACTCAGCAGAGGAAGTGAGTGGCCAGCCACCTCAGCTTCTCCCTTGCCTTGAAAGCCCCTTGCTGGGGGTCACCATAAGTCTTGGATGGCAGACCACCAAGGAGGACTCTGCAGAGCAAGGCAATGGCAAGCCACCTCTGCTTCTCCCTTGCCTTGAAAGCCCCTTGCTGGAGTCACCATTAATCTTGGATGGGAGACCATCAAGGAAGACTCTGCAGAGGAAGGCAATGGCAAGCCACCTCTGCTTCTCCCTTGCCTTGAAAGCCCCTTGCTGGGGGTCACCATAAGTCTTGGATGGGAGACCACCAAGGAAGCCTCTGCAGAGGAAGGCAATGGCAAGCCACCTCAGCTTCTCCCTTGCCTTGAAAGCCCCTTGCTGGGGGTCACCATAAGTCTTGGATGGGAGACCATCAAGGAAGACTCAGCAGAGGAAGTGAGTGGCCAGCCACCTCAGCTTCTCCCTTGCCTTGAAAGCCCCTTGCTGGGGGTCACCATAAGTCTTGGATGGCAGACCACCAAGGAGGACTCTGCAGAGCAAGGCAATGGCAAGCCACCTCTGCTTCTCCCTTGCCTTGAAAGCCCCTTGCTGGAGTCACCATTAATCTTGGATGGGAGACCATCAAGGAAGACTCTGCAGAGGAAGGCAATGGCAAGCCACCTCTGCTTCTCCCTTGCCTTGAAAGCCCCTTGCTGGGGGTCACCATAAGTCTTGGATGGGAGACCACCAAGGAAGCCTCTGCAGAGGAAGGCAATGGCAAGCCACCTCAGCTTCTCCCTTGCCTTGAAAGCCCCTTGCTGGGGGTCACCATAAGTCTTGGATGGGAGACCATCAAGGAAGACTCAGCAGAGGAAGTGAGTGGCCAGCCACCTCAGCTTCTCCCTTGCCTTGAAAGCCCCTTGCTGGGGGTCACCATAAGTCTTGGATGGGAGACCATCAAGGAAGACTCTGCAGAGGAAGGCAATGGCAAGCCACCTCAGCTTCTCCCTTGCCTTGAAAGCCCCTTGCTGGGGGTCACCATAAGTCAGTTGCAACTTGACTTAATTTATATTTGTATGTAGATTAATTAGTGCATTACAATGTAGAAATAAGATTGCAGAATGCTGATGAGATGCCTCTACCTAACTTTCCTGTGGATGGGTCCCTTAATGCCCTTAGTCTCTTAGACTGTGTGTGTGTGTGTGTGCGCGCGCGAGGGGGGGGGCAAGATCTAAAAGCACATGAATCTCAGACCTCCTCAGAGGCGGTTGGTGTTGTATAGTGGACAGAGTTCCGGACTAGGACTATTGAGACTTGGATTCAGATCCCCACTCAGCCGCAACACTCATTGGGTGAACTTGAGCTAGTGATGCTCTCTAAGCCCCCCATGATTCACAGGGTTGTTGTAAGACTGAAATGGAGCAGAGCACTGGGCTTCTTAGAGGTTTAGTGGGATAAAAATATAATATACAGCTGAAGGAGGCACCAGGGTAGAAATTGGTGTGCAGGTGGTTATGATCAGTGTACATGAGGAGGCATAAAATAGAAAGAGTGAACATAAGGAAAGCCATGCTGGATACGGCCAATGGCCCATCCAGCCCAGCACTAATGTGTCACACTGTGCCCAAAACCAGTGGGGCCAGAACTCCAGAAATCCTCCCACTGTTGCCCCCAAGCATGAAGAATACGGAACATCACTGCCCCAGACATAGTCTTTCATCTATACCTTGTGGTTAACAGCCACTAATGGACCTCTGCTCCATATATTTACCCAGTCCCCTCTTGAAGCTATCTATGCTTGTAGCCACCATGACTTCTTGCAGTGGTGAATTTCATGTGTTAATTACTCTTTGAAATGGAAATCATGAAATAAAAAGCACAAAGAGAGAAGCAGGAAAAGCCTGTATGATAACTGAGAAACTGACAACAACTGGGGCAGAGGTGTGAAGTCCACGTCTCATGGAGAGCCACTTTCCCAATGACCATCAGCCCAAACAGCCACATTCCTTTCCATCCCTAGCATGAGGCTCACAGATCGCCTGTTCCTCTGGCACCAGCCGTTTCAGGCGGGGAACCATCCATCCATCACAAGCTCGCCAGGCAAGTGCATGGCCCTCTTTCCTGAAACTTGGGTTGGATGCAGGATTGGAGGGCTGCTCTCAGAAGAACCACAGATGCCCTGTCAAAGAAGAGGCAATACTGACCTTGATGGACCAAAGGTCTGATTCAGTTGAAGGCAGCCGCTGAGTGAGTCTCGCTGAACTGAAGCATATGTGATATTTATGGTGCAGTCATGGAAATTCACACAGACACACAAGCGATCTGAGAAGCCTTGTTTAGCTTTGCCCACCCAAGTTACAGATATGACTAAGGAACTTTGACTTTGACTAAGAAAACTTCAAGTCAAAGCCTTGACATACCTGTGAAGAGTTGTAGGTCAGCAACCTTCAGAGAAGGCAGGAATGGCATGTAATAGAAGAGAATGGTGATGGGAAGGTTTTCAGAGAGCGTCTTCCGTCCTCCAATAATTAGAGAGTATTTGGTGTGGCACCAGCATTCTCTTAAGATCCACGGGAGACCCAGTCTTTTCTCCCTTATTGCTCAATCTGTTTGGCAGCATCACATGAGAAGATGAACAGATGTTCTGCCATTGGTTGTCAAGATAGTCATCAGTGAACAGAGGAGGAGGAGGAGGAGACTCTTGTCACTTATGCCTTAAATGACCCTTTGGGGGAAAGCTTATTGGCAATTGGTAGGAAGGGGAAACCAAAAACCACTCTGTGGGATATTCCAGGGTATGTAAAACTCCCTGAGCCAGCCCAAGGGGTTTTGATGCCCCTAGGTGAACTTTGATTGTGGTGCCCCACCCAATCCACATACATGTGCATGTGTTTGTGTATGTGTGTGTGTGTGTGTAGTGCCATCAATTCACAGCTGACTTATGGAGACCCCAGCAAGGGGCTTTCAAGGCAAGGGAAAAACAGAGGTGGGCTTTGCCATTGCCTTCCTCTGCCGTCTTCTTTTCTTGTCTCCCATCCAAGTAGTAGCCAGGGCTGACCCTTTCAGACAAGTCTTCCCAGACCAAATGCTTCTCAGTTCTTGCTGGCTGCCCCTCGGGATCATCTGCGCTTCCACCTGTTGATATGATGGACCAGTAGTCCGAGTCTGTCCTAGTTCAAATAGAGCTCATTCCTTTTGTACAGGCCTGGATTGTCCCCAGATGGTGCCCAATTCAGTAGAAACAGACAAAGAACTGTAAAGCCCTCCTTCATAACCCATCATCTTATCCACACATTGAGTTTTCCCAGCTATGCTCATCTAGCTGGCCCAGTGCATTCCAGAGAAAACTACCTTGGAGGTCCTGGCTTTTAGTCTCCTACTTGGCAACCTAAATTTGGTTTCCAGGGCCTCATGACTACACTTCCCAGTGTCATCGGTGTCAACATGCACCACAACCACCACCGACTCCCCAGCACTGTCTCCCAAACTATCTAGATGACAGCGAATGTCCTCAATTTTTGCACTAGGCCGGCAATTCACCATGCAGTCCACATTCTTGTCACAAACCTAACTGTCTACATCAAATCCACTAGAACAAGCCCCACTCCACAGAGGTGGAGGCATACTCGGCATGAGAAAATATGTGTTCATATACCAAGGAACTCAGGTTTCCTCTTCCTCAACATGACGCCCTCCTTCCCACTGCACACTGGGGTCCACCCCTTTGCTAGCCAGCCAGAGCACTCTGCTGGAATATTTTGGAGATTTGTCTAGGTAGCTCCTAGTCAGCCTCCTATGAATTTCTACCCCTCTCCCCACCCCTCAGATATTACTGTAAAGGTTCCAGGCTTACTGATGAAGGTATGGACATCTCTAGTGGAGCATAGCAGCAAAGAACAGGGCCTTTTTAATTGTGGTACACCCTCATCCATCTCCCAACTGATCTTTGCTTAGTGCTTATTCTGGTGCCAGATAAGGACTTGTTTCCTTTTCAAGTCTTCCTTTGGATTTGGTCCCCCTGATAGCATTGGAAAAGGAGCAGGAAAGGGCAACTAAAATGATTAAGGGGATGGGACACCTCCCCAATGAAGAAAAGTTAAAGAGGTCAGGGCTGTTTTGCTTGGAGAAATGACGACTGAGGGGTGACATGATAGAGGTTCACAAAATTATGTTTGGGATAGAGAAGGCAGAGAAAGAAGTCCTTTTCTCCCTTTCTCATAATTCAAGAACTTATGGACACACAAATAAATTGATGAGCAGTAGGCTAACAACAGATCAAAGGAAGTACTTCTTCACACTTCTTTACCCAAAGCATCATTAACATGTGGAATTCACTGCTGCAGGAAGTGGCCGTGGTGACAAGCATAGAGAGCTGGAAGAGGAGATTGGATAAACATATGGAACAGAAGTCCATGAATAGTTAATAGCCATGAGGTATTGATGGAAGACTCTATCTGGGGCAGAGATACTCTGTATTCTTGGTGCTTGGAAGGCAACAGTGGGAGGGATTCTGGAATTCTGGCCCTGCTGGTGGACCTCCTGAAGGCACCTGGGTTTTGGCCACTGTGTGACACAGAGTGTTGGGCTGGATGCACCACTGTCCCGATTCAACATGGTGTCTCTTTAAGTTCTTATATTCTTTTTTCTTGGTATTTTTGTATTTTGTGTGTGTATGCCCATACCGAAAGTCCTAGGAACTTCTAGCAACCCCTAATGGGACATGGAGGATGTTCAGAGAAGTGGCTTGACATTTCCTGCCTCTGCCTCCTGGCCCTGGTATTCTTTGGAGGTCTCCCATCCAAATATTTGCCAGGGTTGGCCCTGCTTAGTTTCTGAAATCTTACAAGGTAGGTTTTGCCTGGGCTTTCCAGGGCAAGGCTTATGTCCCTATGAACATTTCTGGTTTGTTATGGGTATAGTACACATGAAACTATTAAAGCATCTTTGCTTCCGTTTTATTCTTTATTGCCATATATGTATCTTTTACACACATCAACTCAGCAAAAAACACAAAATTATACCATCCAATACTAAATTACAGAGTAATTAAAGTATCTTACCCAAAGTTAAGACAGGTCTCAAGCAAGGAGCTCTTTCAGTGAAGAAGGTCTCCCTTCAATTTAACTTCCCATATTTACGTTTTTAAAATAATCTCTTAACAATAGTCAGCTGTCCTAGCTGATAAAAGTGCACATTCTTAGCTAACCGCATATCTTATATCTTCAAACAGCATGCAACATTATCTATACTTGAACTATATAAAACATTGTTAGAGTGTTGGGCTGCATGGGCTATTGGCCTGATCCAGCATGGCTTCTCTTGTGTTCTTATTCTTGCTGGTTTTTTATCTTAACAATAAAATAGTAATTATAAGTTCCTTATACATATAAACAGCTGTTGGCCCTCAACCAGTGCACCCCATTTTTGAACTATATCTTTGCTACCATGAAGTTGTACATTCTTCCTATTCTCATACTCTTCTGCTTCGGGGACTTACCACATCATTTTTATTGCTATGGCTTCTAATTTACAGAAGGCAATATTTTTGTGTTACTCCTTTTTTTCTTGTCCCTCTCCAACACTATTCTATTTTGGGTCCTGTTTCTGCTTGCCATTCTCTTCTGTACTTTAGAAGGGCACAGCTACCCGAGGTTCTGATAGTTCTTCAGGCAGTTCTTCAGAAGAAGCATCCGACTCTGAATCAGAATTGGGAGCAGCAGCTCCTAAACCTCTTAAAGTTAAACTGGCCTTCGATAAGAATAAACACGGGGGAAAGAAAGTTGTGAAATAGCTTAACTCTGAAAATCTGATGTCTTTCTTTCTTTTTATTAATAATTGAAATACTAAGATGCACTCACTAGGGCTAATCAGGATTATGCTTGTTTGATGTAGCTGCATGAGCTAATTTTTATTTTTGCTTCTTTTTTTTATTAAATAATAGGGTATCACCAAGTATTGGATGCAATGATTGATTTATGATCCTTGCTGCTCTGTATTTTAGTTTAGATTATCCTTTACCCCTATCCTTGTAGTGAGTAGTGATAAAATGCAATAAAAAATCAAAAAAAGTAGAAAGCCACCTTCGTAATGGCCTTTAAGGGTCTTAAAGAGCTGTTTGTTGGCAGTGCAGTTTGCATGGGCAAGCCACAGGGGAAATGCCCTGGCATCACTCTCTAAAAGGTCCTCCACACCCTGTGCTGCTTTCTGGCCTTCCACACGGAGACCAGAAGAACCACAGAGACCTTCACACCCTTGGCTGCTGCTCCTGTTCACATGCTGGACAAGAACTCCACAGTGATCAGCTTCCTAGCAAGGAGGACTGGCTTGTGGCTGGCCAGTAGCTCAAAGACATAGACAAGACCTAGAGGTGATCTTGAGAAGCCTTGCTATTATCCACCTCAGTGTCCCAGAAAGCTTTAATACAGCTCTGTAAAAGATTTCCTGGGGAGAAAGAAAGCAAATGCATTTCCCCCTTCTATTTCTCTATGAAAGCACATGGCAAGAGAATAGACAGATTTGCACTGGAGATACGGCCATCAACAAGATATTGGATGGGGAATCGGAGTGCAACACATGTGCAAGGAATATAATATGCAATCTGGGTGTGTTATTGGTATGATTTAGTAACTTGCTGAGGACCAAGAACCATGTGGCACATGGACCTTTCAGGGAAAAGAGTAAGTATGCCATTCTGGACATGAAGAAGAAGAAGAAGAAGAGAAGGGATTGGATTTATACCCCACCCTTCACTGCCCAACGGCGTCTTAGAGTGGCTTACAAACTCCTTTCCCTTCCCCTCCCCACAACAGACACCCTGTGAGGTGAGGTGGGGTTGAGAGAACTTCTGGCAGAAACTGCTCTTTTTTCAAGAACAGCTGTGCCGGAGCTTGTGACTGACCCAAGGTCACATCAGTGGGTGCAAGTGGAGGAGTGGGGGAATCAAACCTGGTTCTCCCAGATTAGAGTCCGCACACTTAACCACCGCATCAAACTGGCTCTCCTATGAAACTGGAAGCTCCCATGAAATCAATAAGCACTTGAGTGTGAGGAAACGCAGAGAGGATTTTACAGCTCAAACAAGAAAGGGAACAACCCTACTTCACCAGCATTCATAGAATTTGCCCAGGAGGTTCCAAATGTAACCCTCTACTGTTCTACTGGTCTACAAATGGCATTGCTGTATACTCAGTGAAATATCCTGCCCAGGGTCCCTAAATGGGAGGTACCCCAAGGAAAAAAGTGCCATTTTTAGGAATGTTCATGCTGATCAGTGTTTCTATGGTGGATGAGGAATGGATCCACCTTGGGCTATCAACTGGTGGTGGTTTTGCATCCCTGGTGGTGCAACATAGAACTGCAGGAAGAGGGAATGCTGTCAGGGTTCCTTTAGGGCTGGCCACAAAGGACGAGTGTTGCCCCCCCCCCCCCGATCCTTGCACCTGCAAAGATGACCAATGTATGGTCACCTCTTTTCCTCAGTGCAATTTTGAGCTTGTAGAAATGGAAGGTGATGGACTTCAGTGGTGAGGCTCGGGTCTGACATCTTGGCTTTTCTCTAGTTTTGAAAGGATTTCGTCTCACCCCTTATGAAATATAACATTTCTACAGGGTTGCAAGAGGATTGCTTGTTTCAGCTTTGGGAGGGGAACAAATCTGGGTTTCAGGTGTTTATAGTGGGGAAAAAAGGATTACAAAAGAGCCCCGCTGTAGTTCTCATCCCCTCCTGCCCTGTCCTGCATAGACCAGCCTAGCCTGATCTCATTAGATCTCAGAAGCTAAGCAGGGTCAACCTGGGCTAGTACTTGGAAGGGTGACCTCCAAGGAATACCAGGGTCGTGACGCTGAGGCAGGCAATGGCAAACCACCTCTGAAATGTCTCTTGCCTTAAAAACAAGTCTCGCTTCCCACTTAGTGGTGCATGACACTAAAGAGTTAGAACTTCTGACTGCTAGACAGTCTTAGGATCTCCTGGCTATACTATACACAATGTCATATGATAATCATTAATTCCTTACTTCCCAGTTGCAGAAGTGTTATTCCTCTTCAAAAGATGTCCGGGACTATCTAGAGAAGGAGATTTCATTTGAAACAGAATTTGCAATAGAATCTATTCTAACCTTACAGGTTTTCCTGATGGATTTTAAAACTGGGAACTTTAATGAAATCTGCCTGTGACAGAGGAGGAAGCTTTTGGCTCTTGGAATGGGCATCATACCCGGCTTTCAACTGGGGTTTCCTCCACATTGACTTCTTCCTCCTGGAAAACCTTCTGGAGGATCATCTTCATGCTCTCCCTGTGTGTAGACTTGCATTGTCTCCCAACCAGGAAATAAATGACTGGGTTTACGCTGCTACCTAAACAGGCGAATAGAGGTGCACAGGCTTGTACGTATTCTGGTAAATAATGATGATCAGAGAGAATCTCCATAATGTTCAGTGTAAAAGCAAAGAGGAGGAAGAAGAAAAGGCTGAGCAAGACAACGGTCAAAATCTTCCCCCTCCCATGCTGTTGTGCTTTCAGACAGACTTTGACAAACAGGACCCCAGTGGCAATCGTCACGACCCGGAGGCAAAGCATGACATTCACAGTCAACCAGTTGACGTTTATCGCTGGATTTCCGTAACTATCAATGGACCCGGGAATTACAATAATGGCAGTAAACAAGACGGAGAGGACCCAAATCAGTGCACACACAATGGTGGACAAATGCGGTGGCCAGTGGCATCGATGCCAAAGTGGGAAGAAGACGGCCACACACCTGTCAATGCTGATAGCCGTCAGCAGAAATTGTCTAGCGCTGTACAATGACAGGAACAGGATAATGGACAAAAAGTGGAAAGAATGATAAACAAATCTATAGAAGTCTAAAGTATAAAGCACAATTGATAAGAGGGTCCCCAAATCGGCAACAGCCAAGTTCAGGATGTAGACCATGAAAGGATTCCTCTTAATGCGGAAGCCGAGAAGCCAGAGGACAATCCCATTTCCCACGGCTCCGAAAAGGCAGATGACAGATGCAGTGATAACAGTACCCAGTACAAATTTACGTCTAAAGCTCTCTTCTTCATTTGGGAAAGAAGAGTAAATATAATTAGGGTAGAATTTTTCCAAGGCAGCATCGATCATGGGAAGAGTTGTCCAGGTGATGTTGGTGGTGAGGCTTGATTTCTGCTTTGTGGATTCTTGTTCTCACTTCTGCCAGGAGAAAGGAAACAATGGCTGATTCAAATCTTGTTCTGCGAGTAAGCGGCTAAAGTTTTCAGCCAGACTTCACTCTGTTTGAAAATAGGTTAATGGTGAGGTTCATTTCATAGGATCATAGAGTTGGAAGGGGCCACACAAGCCACGTATTCCAACCCCCTTAATCAATGCAGGATCAGCCTAGAGCATCCCTGACCAGCGTTCATCCAGCTGCTGCTTGAAGACTGCCCAGGAGAGGGAGCTCATCACCTCCCTAGGCAGCTAACCCCACTGAATTGGGCCAGTGGCCCCTCCCCAATATTCATCCAGCACCTTTCTGCCCATAATTTAAACCCATGAATGCAAGTCCTCTCCTCTGCTGCCAGCAGGAACAGCTCCCTGCCCTCCTCTTAAGTGACAGCCCTTCAAAGACTTCAAGAGAGCCATCATGCCCCCCCTCAACCTTCTCATCTCCAGACTGAACATTCCCAGGTCCCTCAGCCTTTCCTCATAGGTATTCTTGGTCTCCAGGCCCCCGATCACCCTCGTCGCTCTCCTCTGCACCCGCTCCATTCTGTCCACATCCTTTCTGAAGTGAGGCCAACACTGCACACAAAACTCCAGGTAGTTTGAATACAATTTGAATTCAAGGCCATTGCTCTTCTCCTTGAATACACATGATCCACGATGGGCCAAGCTCTTAACTAAGAGGGAGGGTCAGCTTGCCATCAGTAGAGTGTGATAGCCTGAAAGTGTAGGTTTCTGGTCATTCTCCCCCTTGCCCAGCTAGTGGAGTGAAGCAGCAGGCATCAGTAAGCAGGCAGAGCCTTGAAACAGCAGTGCAGGTCTTTAGCAGGAAATACCCTCTGAGTCTCTGGTGGCAGCAGAAGTTACTAAGATTGTTGAGGAGTCCCCCAGAAAGGGAGATGAAGGGGCGGTGTTCACTTTCCAAGGACTTGTGGGAATGGAAAACTGCCCCCCCCAGTGGTACTTAGAGGAACATGTATGGGCTTGCAATCACCTTTCTTTTTTTTAATGTGTGTGCGTGCACCTGGAAGTGATGGCAACCTCTGGTGACTGACCCCTACTGGGGGCCTGGAGAATATTCAGAGAGGTGGCTGAGTAAAGCCTGCCCCCGCTTCCTGCCTCTGGTATTCCAAGGAGGTCTCCCATCCAAGTACTTGCCAGAGTCGACCCTGCTTAGCTTTCGAGATCTGACAAGATCAGGCTTGCCTGGGCTATTCAGGTTAGGGCGCATTCACGTTTCCTTCACGGTGGTGTAGAATTTAATTCATATGTTGTGTTATATTTGTTCTTGATTTTGGATAAAAACTATCTTCAAAGAGAAAGCGGAATAGCCTGTGCTGATATGAAGCAAAAAAATAAGTCAATAAGTCACTGTCTAAGGTTAGAAGATAGTTTCTTCCAAATGCTGTACCTTAGTATAAAAAGTCCGTTCCTTCATTAACTGCAATGGCTCACTGTTAAAAAGTAATTTTACCTTTGAGAAAGTATTGTCGAAACAGAAAGAAACTAGCGACCCATCATGGTGGTGAAGTTTGCACATGAAATTGGACGAAATCTTCATTTGTAAGGTTTGTCCCTGTCAGGTTTGAGCCTGATGCTACAATCTATAAATGACAATGTACCACACTTCAGGAAGGAATTTTTAGTACATGTGGTGGGAGTGAGCTAATGACCGAATCCATGGAGTTGGATTGAGCTACCTGTTGAATTTTGGGAATTTACCTGCTGAACTTTGGGACCTAATTCATGTTATGGCTTTGTAATACCTGTTGAACTTGGGAGGGTTACCTGTTGAATTTTGGACCTGCTTTGTATTGTATTATGTCACTTCGGCTACAGTCTATAAATGAAAACATACCGTGCTTTAGGAAGGAATCTGTAAAGGATATGGCCCAACTCATGAGGGTAGACTGAGATAATGACCTAATATAGGATGTTGGATTGAGTTACCTGTTGAATCTTGGGAACTTACCCATTGAACTTTACCTACTGAATTGGAGACCTAGTTCATATTGTATTATGTCATTTTAAGAACTACATCTAGGACATAATGGTAAAGAAACAGTATTAATATATCTAATAGAGAAAAAATAGTTAATTAAATACAGGGCTCTTTTTGTAGCAGGAACTCCTTTGCATATTAAACGACACACCCCTGATGTAGCCAATCCTCCAAGAGCTTACAGTAGTCTCTGTAAGAAGAGCTCTGTAAGCTCTTGGAGGATTGGCTATATTAGGGGTGTGTTGCCTAATATGCAAAGGAATTCCTGCTGCAAATTTAGCCCTGATTAAATATATGTTAGCCTTTTATCCTTTGTAGCAATTTCCACAGGTTTTATTTGTCTCTTGGTGTCTGTGACATTTCTGTGGTTCTCTCCTTTCTTTGTCTTGCAAAAATAAGTCAAGGCTGATCAGATATCTGAAAATCCAGAAGTGGAGTAAATAGTCGTTTTTCTCACATGTGAACACACAGGAAGCTGCCTTATACTGAATTCAACCATTAAGAACATAAGAGAAGCCAAATGTTGGATCAGGCCAATGGCCCATCCAGTCCAACACTCTGTGTCACACAGTGAACATAAGAACATAAGAGCATAAGAGAAGCCCATGTTGAATCAGGCCAATGGCCCATCTAGTCCAACACTCTGTCACACAGCGGCCAAAAATACCAGGTGCCATCAGGAGGTCCAGCAGTGGGGCCAGGACACTAGAAGCCCTCCCACTGCTGCCCCCCAATCACCAATAATACAGAGCATCACCTGCCCCAGACTGAGAGTTCCCATCTATACCTTGTGGCTAATAGCCACTGATGGACTTCTGCCAAATCAAGGTTGATATTCTCTACTCAGACCAGCAGTGGCTCTCCAGTATCTCAGGCTGAGGTTTTTCACCTCACCTACTGCCTGCTCTTTCTAACTGGAGATTTCAAGGAGACTTTCTCTTGCTGTGGGAACTGCTTGATACTATTATACAGATTACCCTCAAAAAGCTTAGGCCGTATAAAGAAATAAAATTATTCTTTTCCCCATTGCAACGGGCTTTGTTGTTGTTCTTTTGAACTAGAAGCCTACAAGCTCCAAGCACAGAAAGTTCACGCCAGGTCTTGGTTCAGCTCATGGGTTGGGAAGGAGCAGGAGTGTCGTGGGCCAAGCTGACCAGTCAGAACTCAACCTGGAGAAAGATTTCTCGAGTGTCACAGAGCCTGGGCCCAGCTCACAAGACACGGCTGAGGAAAGCCAGGAGCTCCATGAGCAACACTGATAGCTCAGGCTGAGTCCTCCAGACACAGTATTGCAGGGGATGATGAAGACCAGCTGGGGCAAGAGACCTCCTCAGATTCTCTCTCTGCAGCAGATCAGCTCTGGGAGCGATCTCGCCGGCAAGTTACAGAGTGAAGAGGCAGTGCGCGGCTCTTGGCTCAGCACACACATTTGGCTGACAGCCAGGGCTCTTTTTGTAGCAGGAACTCCTTTGCATCTTAGGCGACACACCCCTAATGTGGCCAATCCTCCAAGAGCTTAGAGTAGCCCCTGTAAGAAGAGCTCTGTAAGCTCTTGGAGGATTGGCTACATTAGGGGGTGTGTGGCCTAATATGCAAAAGAGTTCCTGCTACAAAAAGAGCCCTGCTGACAGCAGTCCTGAGTGATTGCAGGACCTTGCCTTGCATAACAGGTCATTGTGAGAGGCTTACTTGAACCAAGCTGGCTTGCCTTTCCAGCTGTGGAAGGAGTGAGTCACATCTCTGAGAGCCAAGCAATCACAGCTCCTGCATTGCACCTTGTGATATTCAGACTGACCTTGGACTTTTGTTATCTGTACATAAGAACATAAGAGAAGCCAATGTTGAATCAGGCCAATGGCCCATCTGGTCCAACACTCTTTCACACAGCGGCCAAAAATACCAGGTGCCATCAGGAGGTCCAGCAGTGGGGCCAGGACACTAGAAGCCCTCCCACTGCTGCCCCCTCCAGAACCATAGAGTGCATCACCTGCCCCGGACTGAGAATTCACATCTATACCCTGTGGCTAATAGCCACTGATGGACTTCTGCTCCATATGTTTATCTAATTCCCTCTTGAAATTGTCCATGCTTGTAGCTGCCACCACCTCCTGTGACAGTGAATTCCATATGTTAATCACTCTTTGGGTGAAGAAGTATTTCCTTTCATCTGTTCTAACCCGACTGCTCAGCAATTTCATGGAGTGCCCACGAGTTCTTGTATTATGAGAAAGGGAGAAAAGGACTTCTTTCTCAACCTGCTCAATCCCATTCATAATCTTATAAACCTCGATCATGTCACCCCTCAGCCGTTGTTTCTCCAAGCTGAAGAGCCCCAAGCGTTTTAACCTTTCTTCATAGGGAAGGTGTTCCAACCCTTTTATCATTCTAGTTGCCCTTCTCTGCACTTTTTCCAATGCTATAATATCCTTTTTGAGATGTGGTGACCAGAACTGTACACAGTATTCCAAATGAGGTCGCACTAATGATTTATACAGGGGCATTATGATACTGGCTGATTTGTTTTCAATTAGCTTCCTAAAAATCCCCAGCATAGCGTTGACCTTCTTTATTGCAGCTACATACTGTCTAGACATTTTCATTGAGTTATCCACTATGACTCCAAGATCTCTCTCTTGGTTCGTCTCTGCCAGTTCAGACCCCATCAACGTGTATTTATATTTAGGATTTTTGGCTCCAATGTGCATCACTTTGCACTTGGCCACATTGAACCCCATTTGCCACGTTGACGCCCACTCACCCATCCTTGACAGATCCCTTTGGAATGCCTCACAATCCTCCCTGGTTTTCACCACCCTGAACTGCTTTTGGATTCTGCTTCTCTGACCTGTCCGCATCTAATGAATTACTGACCCTTGGACTGGCTTTGGTTTCTGGACTGCTCTGGCACTATCTCTCCGCTCAGGTGCCTGTTGTGCCCGCTAGCTGGGACAAGGACAATGGTTTCCTAGCTCCCCTGCTGCCACCAGGTGACATCCATAAGGGACAGAGTCTGCTAGGTTAGGACAGGTTCCTGGTCTGCATCTCTCTCTGCCTCTTTCAGATTCTTCAGGTAAAGAACCTTCGCTTTACTGGAAGGAACTCCTTCACTAGTGAGTTCACAACAAGCTTATTGTATGGAGCTCATGACCACAGCCTCTGCCCAGAAGACAAGCCTTCATATATGTGAACTTCTGTGTAATATATTGAGTAGCACCTATCCCAATGATGGCTTTCTAACTTCATGACCACTTCTTAATGTCCACACCTGGAGGGCCCAGGTTAATCAAGTCAAATCCTGGCTGCTAAGCAGGGTCAGCTCTGGTTAGTACTTGGATGGGAGACCACCAAGGAAATCCATGACTCCTCCACAGAAGCAAGCAATAGCAAACCACCTCTGAATCATTTCTTGCCTTAAAAACACTCTGGGTTCAGCATCAATCAGCTGCAGCTTTCTCTGCACTTTCCACCACCATAACTTAAAGGAAAGTTGCTTAGTTTAAACCATGGAGATATCCAGTACTGAAGGGGACAGAGTCCACCTCTCTGGTTTCCTTTCGCTGTGGCTGAATTCTCATAATGGCTTGAATCACTCACCTCTTTCCCTTTTCAGGTTCTTTGTTGCTGTGTCTTGATCCTTTCCTCTTGTTCTCAGTCCCCACAGTCAAGGTTTCAGGACCTGCTTGAAAGGAAGAGTCCAGAAACCACATCAAACACAAAGATTGGCCTCTGACAAAGGAACTCACGATACACTTTCAAAATAGAAATATTTCAAGCAGTGGCACAGAGCAAAAGAAGTGGAAAGGGAGAAATAGGGTTCAAGCGACAGAAAGAAGCAAGGGAAGAACAGGAACAAAATCCAGAAATGGTAGGATTTCATTTCAGTTAGTCTAATGGGTTGCGGCTGAGGAGTAGAGATGGGCACGGACTGGGAAAATGGAGGTTTGTGCCTGTTTGTGGTTCATGAACAGTTTTGTGAGGTCCCTGGTTCTTCCTTCCCTCCTTTCCATTGGGGGTGGCTCCACGAGGCCCACAGAATGGAAGGGGAGGAAGATCTTCCAAAAGCCATCTAGAGGCACCGTGCGGGTATGGAGTCCAAGAGGCAAGCTCACCCCTTCCAGGTGGATATTTACAGAGGTTTCGCAGAAACCAGCCAATGGTAATGCGACCGATGAAGAGCCACATTTAGACTGAAGCTTAACATAATAAAGTAGAGGCTTGATTCACGCTTTAATACATAACATGTGGAATGGCCTTAAATCTTTAAAACAAACCACCACATGGGGATGGCCTGCAGCCACCATGAGGCCCCATCCTGGAACCTCGTGGGCCCACAGCAGTTGCGAGCACGATTGTCCCTCTTAAGTCGTTGGCATCCTTTGACGGGAAATGGGAAGGGGGGTTGTTTCCAGTGAGCAATTGTGGCTTTTTCACGTGCATGATAAGGAAAAAAAATGGATAAGATGTTCCTGTGGAAAATTCGAAGAACTGCAGACCATAGATAAGGTTGGCCAGCTCAAGTGGACTCTGTAAATCAGATTTTATCTGGTCATATGGGGCCATGATAATTTCCAGTTTCATAATTATTAATGCTTTACATCAATAAGGGAAAGGTGCCATGGTGGAGCCCGATCTCATTAGATCAGGGGTCCCCCAGATTGTGTGGATGGGAACCACCCATCAACCACAAGCCCACCATGCAACTGCCATGTGGGTGCCCACTTTCCTGAAACTTGGCTTGGATGCAGGATTGGGGGACTGCTCTCAGAAGAACCACAGATGCCCTGTCAAAGGAGAAGCAATACTGAGCCTGGTTCAGTAGAAGGCAGCCCCGGCGTGAGTCTCACTGAACTGAAGCACATGTGATACTTATGTTGCAATAACAGAAACACACACACGATCTGAGAGCTCTTGTTTAGCTTTGCCCGCCTAAGTTCGAGATTTCTTGAATCAGAATACTTCTTTGGCCCCCTTTAACCTGATTAAAGCTCCTTGACTAAAAGTCTTGATCAGTCAAAAGCCCATCTGTTAAGTCACATCATCTAGATAGAACATTAAACCAATGGGAAAATCTCGCAACAGCAAGGGTAAAGGTAAAGGTTCCCTTGCTCGAAAGGAATCCGGCTCTAGGGTTGCGATGCTCATCTCCATTTCAAAGCCTAGGAGCCAGCGCCGTCCAAAGATGTTTCCGTGGTCATGTGGTCAGCATGACTAAACACCGAGGCGCACGGAACACTGTTACCTTCCTATCGAAGTGGTAAGGTTTGGATAAAAGGAGTGAAACTAGATCGTGGTGAGACAAGGATGAAAAATTATCTAGATGCTGTGTTAAAAAAAACCTATTTCTAAGGCTAATATAATGGGGACACTCCAACAAAATACCTGTTAAAGTAACAATTTCCTCCTGAGGACATTCACAAAGGTGATCTGAGTAAGGAATCTTTCTTAATCTTCCCTTCATCGAGCTAATAAAAAGACTCCTCAGTAATTTGGGAAAGTTAGATTAAATGCATAGGAAGGCAGCGATTTTGGTGGAGGAATTATCTATCTATGTAAGTATCTTACATATATGAAGCCCCCTTAGATTAAACTGCTTGTCAGTTTCAATCAGCATTGTCCTGACTGAAGTCAGTACTATAGGTATTTATGCTGTGTGCTCCCATGTTGCCCAAGACCCCTCCTTCCCCCTAAATTCCAGGAGATTCCCGGGAGATTCCCACTACATGAATCTCCTCTTCCCTCTTTGTCACTATCACAGCGTATTACTTGCACCATGTTTACCACATGGCACACACAAACAGTGTTCTCTCCAAGCTGAGTTAGTGTGGCTAGCTCACTGTTTTTCAGCCTCTGGCTCACACATTTTGCCTTTGCTCAGGAAGGATGGCTCCAGCCTCCAGAGCAAACTAATTTATTCAGTAGCCAAATCGTCTGCTCACGACTTTAACGCTGGTAGCTCAGAAAGTAGATTTTTTGCTCACTGGACTCCACAGCTTAGAGGAAGCACTGCACACAGTGAAAAAAAAGAAGATGCGTGGTTCCCCCGTGGAAGGAAGTTGGTAAGGAAAGAGGGTCCTGTGACAAATGAAAGTCCAGTTATGAAAAATCTGAGCAGTCACAAAAGGAAAAGAGAGAAATCATACAGTTAATTCCCTTAAATCATGAGAAGGCGGTGGCCCAGTTGTACTGGTGATGGACAGTGTTCCCTCTAAGCTGAGTTAGTGTGAGCTAGCTCACAGTTTTTTAGCCTCTGGCTCACACCTTTTTGTCTTAGCTCAGGAAGGAGGGCTCCAGGGCAAACTAATCTATGCCGTAGCCGAATGGCTCGCTCACAATTTTAATGCCAGTAGCTCACCAAGTAGAATTTTTGCTCACAAGACTCCACCGCTTAGAAGGAACATTGGTGATGGAAGGACATTCCAGGCATGGAATGGAAAAAAAGAAAAACTGTAGGCAAAGGACAGCAGTACGTGGAAGATGGACTTTGGCGAGAAGGACAGTGCCTACTTACTGTAGAGACGAAGAGGGAGAAAAAATTGAAAATAAAGAAACTTGAAGGGAAAATGTCGACATACCTGTGAAGAGCTGTAGACCAACAACCTTCAAAGGAGGCAACAGTGACGTGTACTATAAGAGAAGGTGATGGGAAGGTTTTCAGAGAGCATCTTCCATCCTCTAATAATTAGAAAGTATTTGGTGTGGCAGCAACGTTCTTTTAAGGTCCGCAGGAGACCCAGTCTTTTCTCCCTTATCATTCAATCTGTTTTGGCAGCATCACATGAGAAGATGAAGAAATGTTCTGCCATTGGTTGTCAAGATAGTCATCAGCGAATTGACAAGGAGGAGGAGGAGACTCTTGTCACATGCCTTAAAAGGCCCTTTGGGGAAAAGTTTATTGGCAATTGGTAGGAAGGGGAAACTAACCACTCTGTGAGATATTTCAGGGTATGTAATACTCCCCGGTCCAGCCCAAGGTTTTTTTGATGCTCTAGGTGAACTTTGATGTTGGTGCCCCAGCCAATCCACATATGTTTGTGTCAGGGCCAGCTCCAGGGTTATTTGCACACTAAGTGAGGCTACTTCTGACGCCTGCCCCCTGGTGCGCCCACAGTTTTCAAACATAAATGCATTTTAGGAAATAATAATGATGGTGATGATCAACACGGGTAACGGCTTGGGTTATGATGTTATATGCCAGGCTTACTTTCTCCCCTCCCCCACAAGCATCAAACCCCAACAGCAGACTGACTCTCCAAACTTGACAGCTGCAATCGCATTTAAACATTTTTTAAAATCACTACTGTTGTGTATGCAGTCAACATCGTGCCATCAACGAAGAGCCAGAGCTTGAGTACCTGAGAACAATGGGACTGAGGTTCCTGGCTCCCGCGTAGGGGGACCAATGGGAACGGCGGCGGGAATTCAAACCCGCCAATGGTACCAGGGGCGGCCCCTCCCCAATGTATATAGTTGGCCTCCGGGCCGGTTATCAGTGTCTCATGTTGTATAATAGCGAACCATGCTGATCACTACATCGCTGTCTGTGGTTTCTTTATGCGTCTAACCCACTATATAATAATGGCGACGAAGGTGGGATCCTGTTGAGCGCTCCAGCCGGGCTGTCGGACAACGCTACCGAAGACTCGCTCCACCGCTCCACGGGCATCCTCCATGAGCGCCTCTGAGGGTGAATCCAGAGCCGTGTCGCTGCCGCCGACTAGCACAATGGCCATCGCTCCAGGATCCGGGCTGATACCGCCGTTCGACGCTTCCCAGCCCCAACGATGGGGAGCCTGGGTCACGGGTTTGCGGCAAGCCTTCGTGTTCTATCAGATCACGGACGAAGACCGAAAGAGAGGACTGCTGCTCTGCTCTTGCGGCCCCGTGATCGTGGATCTGGCCCAATACCTTCTCTCTCCCAAGAAGGTGGAGGAGTGCACGGTCGACGAGATTGTGAAGGCCGTGCAGAACTACTACTCCCCGAAGCCGTCGGAGATGACCTGCCACGTGGTTTTCCAGCATAGGAACCAGCAGGGCAAAGAAACCGCCGCGGAGTTCCTCGGAGAGCTCCGCCGCCTGGCGGCCGACTGCGCCTTCGGAGAGCACTTGGAGATGGCTCTCCGCGACCGTTTCGTCGCAGGCCTCAGGGAGGAGAAACTCCGGCGCCGAATAATGGATGGCGAGAAGGTGACCATCACCTCAGCGTTAGCCACCGCCACTGCATGGGAGAGGTCACACCCGACCACCACCACCGCGGCGCATCGTGTGGCCTCCCCCGGGAACAGCGACATCGACGACCCCGAGGTACACCGCACACTAGCCCAGCATCGCCCGCCAGCACCGTCCGCTAGCTCCGCACGCAAGCAACCCGGCTCGGCGGCGCAGGAGTGTGCCAGCTGCGGAGGGCAGCATGAGAGGAGATCGTGCCGGTTCCGGGACGCCACATGTCGAGACTGCGGCCGCACAGGCCACATCGCAAGGGTTTGCCGGTCCAAGCCATCACGCGCAGCACAAAAACCGCAACCGCCCCGCCGCAGGTCTGAGGCGCACTTCGAGGACTGCGCGGCCCCGGAGGCAGACCTATACCAACTGACCAACGCCCCGGCCGCCCGAACACAGGTACTGAAACTCCCCAGTCAGGCCTCTACCCCAAAAATATACGTCCGGATCAAAGTAGAGGGGGCCCCCTTACAAATGGAACTCGACTCGGGCTCCGCCTGTTCCATCATTTCGGAGGCCACATTAAGACAGATTTGCCCAAAGGGGGCCCCCGCTTGCGGCCATCACCCATGACGCTCATGGACTTTCAGAGAAACCAAGTGCCAGTGAAGGGGGTCGGGAGTTTCAGGGTGCAGTACCGGGGTTTCAAGGGTCATTTGGACTTGCTCGTAGTCGAGGGCGACCTAGTTAGCCTCCTGGGGAGGGCCTGGTTTGGACCCCTAGGAATCGCGATCGAGGGGGTCCAGCATTGCGCAACCCGCGACTTCCAGGAAGTGTGCCGCGAGTTCCCATCCGTTTTCAACGGGTCCCTGGGCCGATATACGGGCCCCCCGGTTTCGCTACAACTCAACCCCACAGTGGCCCCTATCCGCATGCGTGCCAGGTCCGTTCCGTTTGCCTTAAAACCCAAAATAGACGCGGAACTGGACCGACTGGTGGCGCAAGGGTTTTGGAGCCGGTCTCTCACGCAGTGTGGGAAACCCTGATCGTGACCCCCATTAAACCTAACGGGGATGTCCGCATCTGCGCGGATTATAAATGCACGATAAATCGGGCATTGCAGGACCATGCCTACCCGGTCCCGGTGGTGAGCCATGTTCTGGCCACCTTGGCAGGGGCCAAGATCTTCGGCAAACTAGATCTGGCCCAAGCGTACCAGCAGCTGCCTGTCGATGGGCCGACAGCAGAGGCCCAAACAATTGTAACGCACCGGGGGCCTTCAGGGTCAATCGCCTGCAATTCGGGGTGAGCGTGGCACCCGGAATTTTCCAGCAACTGATGGACTCTCTCCTCAAAGGGATCCCCGGCGTCACACCATTCTTCGATGATGTGATGATCGCCGCCGCCAAGCCTGATGAGTTCGCCTCCCGCCTCCGCATGGTCCTCAGCCGTTTCCGGGACGCCGGCCTTAAGGTCAAGCGCGAGAAGTGCCAGCTCGGGGTATCATCCGTCGACTTCTTGGGCTTCACGGTGAACGCAGAGGGACTCCACCCGGCCCGGGACAAGGTGAAGGCCATCGTGGAAGCGCCGCCCCCGACCTCCAAAGCCGAGCTCCAGGCTTTTCTCGGACTCTTGAACTTTTACCACGCCTTTCTCCCCCACAAGGCGGCGGTAGCCGAGCCCCTCCACAGGTTGCTCGACAAAAAGGCACCCTGGGTCTGGGGCCCGCATCAGGCTGCAGCGTTCCGGGCCGTCAAGGCCCTGCTCATCTCAAACGCGGTCCTGGCACATTTCGACGAGACCCTGCCCGTGGTCTTGGCTTGCGATGCGTCCCCATATGGGGTGGGAGCCGTGCTGGCGCACCGTCTCCCGGACGGCCGGGAGGTCCCGGTCGCGTACTACTCGCGGACCCTGTCTGCGGCCGAGCGGAACTACGCCCAGATAGACCGCGAGGGACTGGCAGTCGTGGCCGGGGTGAAGAAGTTCCACGACTTCGTCTGTGGCCGTCCCTTCACAGTCGTCACAGACCACCGGCCGCTGCTGGGCCTCTTCGCGGCGGACCGCCGGACGCCACAGGTACTCTCCCCTCGGGTCTTGCGGTGGTCCATCTTCTTGGCGGGCTACAACTACACGCTCCAGCACCGGCCAGGCAAGGCAATGGGACATGCAGACGCGCTGAGCCGCCTCCCCCTGCCAGACGAAGGGGTGGACCCGGCCCCAGCTTATCATGTCCTCCAGTTGGAGGGTCTTCCAGACGCCCCTCTCCAGGCCACGGACATCGCCCGCCGCTCAGCCCGTGACCCCATCATATCCCGGGTTCTCGGCTGGGTGGTGAGGGGGTGGCCTACGGCCTCGGCGGGCCCTGAGTTCAGCGCATTTACAACATGGCGCGAGGAACTATCGGCACACAAGGGCTGCCTGCTGTGGGGGGACCGGGTCGTAGTCCCCAGCGCACTCCAGCAACAGGTCCTGCAGGCTCTGCACGAGGCACACCCCGGCATCGTGCGGATGAAAGCCCTCGCCCGGAGCTACGTCTGGTGGCCAGGCATCGATGGGGAAATAGAGGCCTGGGTGAAGCGTTGCCAGATCTGTCAAGAGGTCCGGCCAAGCCCACCATGTGCACCCACCCAGGCATGGGAATCAACAAGGACCCCGTGGTCCCGGCTCCACATCGACTTCGCCGGGCCCTTCCACGGGTTAACATTCCTGGTCACCGTGGACGCGTACTCCAAGTGGCTGGAGGTGAGTCCAGTCTCCTCCACCTCCGCAAGCGCCACCATCCGAGCCCTCCGGAAGATATTTGCCACGCATGGCTTGCCGGACACCATCGTCTCCGACAACGGCCCGGCGTTCACATCCGAGGAATTCCAGCGGTTCCTGCGGGACAACTTGATCCGGCATATCAGGTCAGCACCCTTCCACCCTGCCACGAACGGCCAAGCGGAACGCATGGTCCGCACGGCTAAGGAAGCTTTAAGCCGCCTGACCAAGGGGGACTGGGAGTCACGCATAGCCCGGTTCTTGCTGGCGAACCGGACAACACCCAACCCGGTCAGTGGCCACTGCCCCGCGGAGCTTCTCATGGGCCGGCGACCCGCCATCCTCCTGGACCGCCTGCACCCCGACAGGGCTCCAACAGGACGGAACTGGGTTGAGGACCGGGAGGCACCACGGGGCTTCTTCCCAGAGGACCCGGTGTTCGCAAGGAACTACGGCCGAGGCCCGGAGTGGATAGCAGGAAAGGTAATCCGCCCCACCGGCCCTGTCTCCTATGAGGTGTCGACAAATGAGCGGGCAGGTCCTGCGGCGCCACGTGGACCAGCTGAGGCGGCGCCTACTTCCAACGGTAGGAGACCGGGGTAACCAAGGGGAGGTGGAGCAGGCCCCACGAGAAGCTGAGGGAGAGCCCGAGGCGGAATGAGAGCCGCAGAGAGGCGGACCCCAGCGGCGGGCAGCTCAGTATGCCCGAGGCCTCATCAGCCGAGGGCCAGACGGCGTACCCTTCCCCAGCGGAAGGAGGTGAGGGGGCAGGCCCCGCCACACCACCAAGACTTGGCTGCGGAGAAACCCCAACGCCTACACCACGACGGTCCACCAGGGAACGCAGAGCCCCCGCATACCTGAAGGACTATGTCACCTAGACAGGATCGGGACTATGGGGGGAGGGGTGTTGTGTATGCAGTCAACATCGTGCCATCAACGAAGAGCCAGAGCTTGAGTACCTGAGAACAATGGGACTGAGGTTCCTGGCTCCCGCGTAGGGGGACCAATGGGAACGGCGGCGGGAATTCAAACCCGCCAATGGTACCAGAGGGCGGCCCCTCCCCAATGTATATAGTTGGCCTCCGGGCCGGTTATCAGTGTCTCATGTTGTATAATAGCGAACCATGCTGATCACTACATCGCTGTCTGTGGTTTCTTTATGCGTCTAACCCACTATATAATAACTACAAATGGTTGTCGGGGGGGGGGGAGAAGGGAGGACAATGGATAACACCACAGATTGCAGTGGGGTGATTCTCCCTGAGGAGTGAACAATGGCACTTCCAGATAAAATGGACCTGCAAGGGTATGGAATGTTTTATACCATTTTTGCCTCCCTTTCAGCAAACGTTTTGCATGCATCCTGAATAAAAATTGGGTAGGGCTGGCAGTGAGCCAGATAAATGGCTTTTGAAGAAGCCAGACCCAGAAACAACTTTGTGCTCAGAAGCCGTGGCTCACTTTTGGGCTCCTCGCATTCGACGCTGGTGATCAAACCAAAGACAGTCCAGCAACCCACTCCTCCAAGGGGCACCTGCGTATCCCCCTCCCTAAACTGCTATGCCCCCTGCCCGCCAGCCAGGCGCGGAGTTTGCCGAGGGCCTTCACTTGCAATCCGCCTTCCCTGGGGTCTCTGCTCTCTGTCACGGGCTGAGTCCCGTGCAGCCAAAAGGGCACTTCCGAGACCAACTCCCAGCTCCTGGGCAGGCAGGTGGGCTTTAAGGGACACACCAGTCTTCGCACCTCGTTTTCTTGCCTGGGATGGAGCAGAAAATAACCTGGCCTGCTGATTCCTGGCCAGCGGCGCACAGGAGGGACTGTGATGAGTTCAATGGGTGAGGAGGGACAACCGGGTCAGTGCGCCAACTATAGAAGTATGTGTAGAGATGGGGTTGCTCTTGGATGTTGCCGCCGCCCGGCAGGGTCTGACATGCTGCAGCAGGAGGCAGTGGCGGGATGATGACGGGGTGGCCAGGGAGAGAAAGATGCAGCAGCGGTGGTTGGGGGCAGCAATGGGCACACACATGGCTTTTGGCAGGGAGGCACAGTTCGGTGCCCGTATGCATGGCCCACCATAGGCAAAAGTTTAATTTGCCTAATGGGTGGGCCGGCCCTGGTTTGTGTGTGTGTGTGTGTGAAGTGCCATCAAGTCACAACTGACTTATGGAGACCCCAGCAAGTGGCTTTCAAAGGAAGTAAGAAGCAGAGGAGGGCTTTGCCATTGTGTTCCTCTGCTGTCTTTCTTCATCTCCCATCCAAGTACTAACCAGGGCTGACCCTTTCAAACAAATCTTCACAGACCAAATGATTCTCAGTTCCTCCTGGCTGTCCCCGGGGCTCGGCTACCCTTCCACCTGTTCATGTGATGCTCCAGCAGTCTGGTTGTGTCCTGGTTCAAGTGGAGCCCATCCCTTTTGGATTGTCCCAAAATGGTGCCCAATGCAAAACAAGCAAATGAAAAACAACACTAAACCCTCCTTCATAACCCATCATCTTATCCTCACATTGAAATTTCCCAGCTATGCTCATATAGCTGGCCCTGCACATGGAACAGGTAGCATTTCAGAGAAAACTACCTTGGAGGTAGTGGAGTTTAGTCTCCTACCTGGCAACCTAAATTTGGTTCCCAGGTCCTCCTGATGACACTTCCCTGGGGGGAAAGGAAGAGAAGAGGGGCAGAGAAGGCCTTTTCTGTCCCCCGCACACCATCCCCAGGGCCTTCTATGGGGTCAGTAGGCAGTGTGTGGGGAAAAGGGCTTCCCACACACACTGGCTTCTCTGGGCCTACTGCCCCCATAGAAGGCCCAGCGGCTGATGTGTGGGGGACAGAAAATGGCTTCTTTGGGCCTAGTGCCCCATAGAAGGCCCAGGGGATGGCGGGTGGGGGATGGAAAAGGGCTTCTCTGGGCCTACTGCCCCGATAGAAGGCCCAGGGGATGGCGTGTGGGGGACGGGAAAGGGCTTCTCTGGGCCTACTGCCCCCACAGAAGGCCCAGGGGATGGCGTGTGGGGGACGGGAAAGGGCTTCTCTGGGCCTACTGCCCCCATAGAAGGCCCAGGGGATGGCGTGGGGGGGGCAGAAAAGGCCTTCTCTGGGCCTACTGCCCCCACAGAAGGCCCAGGGGATGGTGTGGGGGGGCGGAAAAGGCCTTCTCTGGGCCTAGTGCCCCCATAGAAGGCCCAGGGGATGGCACGTGGGGGCGGAAAAGGCCTTCTCTGGGCCTAGTGCCCCCATAGAGGGCCCAGGGGATGGCGTGTGGGGGATGGAAAAGGGCTTCTCTGGGCCTACTGCCCCGATAGAAGGCCCAGGGGATGACGTGTGGGGGACGGGAAAGGGCTTCTCTGGGCCTACTGCCCCCACAGAAGGCCCAGGGGATGGCGTGTGGGGGACGGGGAAAGGGCTTCTCTGGGCCTACTGCCCCCATAGAAGGCCCAGGGGATGGCGTGGGGGGCAGAAAAGGCCTTCTCTGGGCCTACTGCCCCCACAGAAGGCCGGGGATGGTGTGTGGGGGGCGGAAAAGGCCTTCTCTGGGCCTAGTGCCCCCATAGAGGGCCCAGGGGATGGCGTGTGGGGGGCAGAAAAGGCCTTCTCTGGGAATGGAAGGTGATCGATTTCAGTGGTGAGACTCGAGTTTTAAATCTCAGCTTTTCTCTATGTTTTTAAGGAATTTCATCTCACAAAACATTTTATGGAACAGAAACGTCTACAGGGCCTCAGGAGGATTGCTTGTTTCAACTCAGGGAGAGGAACATATCTGAGTTTCAGGTGTTCATAGTAGAAAAGAAGGACTGCCCAAGAGCCCTGCTGTAGTTCTAAGCCCTTTATTTCCAATTGCAGTGATTCCTCTTCAAAGAATGCCAGGGACTGTCTGGAGAAGAAGATTTCATTTTAAAAAAGACTTTGCAACAGAATGTGTCCTAACTGTATTGGTTTTCTTTGTGCATTTTACAATTGAAACCCGCAGTCGAATCTGCCTTTGACAAAGGAAGACATTTTTGGTGCTTGGAATGGGCATCATAACTGGGTTCCAACTGGGGTTTCCTTGACACAAGCCTTCTTTCTCCTTGAAAACCTTCTGGAAGATCATCTTCATGTTCTCTCTCTGTCTAGACTTCCATTGCCTCCCAACCAGGCAATAAATAGCTGGAGTTTATGCTGCTATTTAAATGGGCTAATAGAATTGCTCTAAATGACTTGTATGCTTGTAAACGTATACTGGTAGAAAGAGAGGATGTACGTCTGTTTATGGGTTTTAAAACGGAGAACTTTAATGGAATCTCCTGTGAGAAAGAAAGAAGCTTTGGGCACTTGGAATCTAATCATACCTGGGTTTCAACTGGGGTTTCCTCCACACCACCTTCTTCCTCCTGGAAAACCTTCTGGAGGATCATCTTCATGGTCTCCCTACGTCTGGACTTCCATTGCCTCCCAACCAGGAAATAAATGACTGGGTTTACACTGCTATTTAAACAGGCTAATAGAACTGCAACAGATAGCATGGGTACTGGTAAATAACTGAGAGCAGTGAGAATGTACATGACATTCAGTGGAAAGGCAAAGAGGAGGAAGAAGAGAAGAGTGAGCAGGACGATGGTCAAAAGCTTCCCCCTCTGATGCTGTCGTGCTTTCAAGCAGACTTTGATGAACAGGGCCACAGTGGCAATCGCCATGACCGGGAGGCACAGCACGACATTCAGAATAAACTGGTAAGATATTTCAATTCTTGTTACATATAAATTTAGGCTTTGCTTTTGGAGAATGCAGGTAATTGCACTAAGCGGAACAGAGAGGACCCATAATAGCTGACATACAATGGTGGACAAATGTGGTGGCCGGTGGCATCGATGCCAAAGTGGGAAGAAGACGGCCACACACCTGTCAATGCTGATAGCCATCAGGAGAAATTGACTAGCACTGTACATTAACAGGAACAAGTAAAAGGACACAGCCATGACAAAAACAGAAATATATAGCATGTCTGCTTGTAGCATAAATATTATTCTATGAGGTATAGCAGATAGGAGGATCCCCAAATCAGCGATGGCCAAGTTCAGGATGTAGGTCATGAAAGGATTCCTCTTCATGCGGAAGCCGAGAAGCCAGAAGACAGTTCCATTTCCCATGGCTCCGAAAATGGAGATGACCAATACAGTGACAGAAGTAACTTTTCTAAAGTTATCTAGGAAGTTATCAATTGCACTGTCATTTGGGAAAGAAGGGTAAGTAGAATTAGGGTTATTAAATTTTTCTGGGGCAGCATCCATCACGGGAGGAGTTGTCCAGGTGATGTTGGTTGTGATGTTCAATTTCCTGCTTTGTGGATTCTCGTTTTCACTTCTGCTAGGAGAAAGGAAACAATGGATGATTCAAATCTTGTTCTGCGAGTAAATGGCTGAAGATTTCAGCCTGACTTCACTCTATTTGAAAATGGGTTACTGGTGAGTGTCATGGATTTCCCCTCTCACCCCAGTCCAGGAATGAGAGTTAGAAACCCAGACTTCCAGTAACCATTAAACAACCCCGCAGGAGACTGTCTGCACACCCTCCAGGGTACCAGTAGTCACTGCCACCAGGATCTCTCACAACAGGTCCCCACCAAAGACAGGAGCAGAGATCCACAATTCCTGACTTGTCGATAGGACTTAAGAACTTACCAGCTCTGTATCAGGGCTGCAAACAATTAATTAACACACAGTGGTAGCCTTCTTAGGCGAATGGCTTAGGCACAAGATCTAGTCTTAGAGGTCAGGTTGCAACAGAGGAAACGAATCCAGACAATATTGATTATACATTATTTTTATTCAGTGCAAAAGCATGCATATAAAGAGACTAGTAAAAGGAAATAAAACAAAAGACATCTATAGCCTGTTCAGCTCTAACTAGACATGGAGGTATTCCATCGTTACCAAGCTTTCAGAGGTATCAGATGATTCGTTGTGCAAAATAGTCCAAAGTCTCACCAAGGACTCTTGAGAAGAAACCACATGTTGCTGTTGGCAGCTGAGTCCAGCTTGGCTGCCTATTAGCCAAAGTCCATGGCAAGCAAGTAACCAGTCCCAAAAGGAACTCTTTGTTTCCAGAGAGGAACAAGAACACAAAATCAGAACTCAAAAGGAGGTAACTTTTCCCATAGGGTTCTTACAATTAAACCCCCTCCTCCATCACTATCAGATATGGCCATTATCCAATTGTGAGGGAGTGGAGGGGCGTGTCCAAATCTCCCATTACTAGCCATTGCCTACGTGCTCTGTATCATGTTAGAGAATGTTTTGATGTGCTGATGTCTTGGGCCTAGCTCTTCCCATGCATGAGAAGACGCCTGTATGTCTCCCAGCTCCAGCAAAAGGTGTCAAAGTGTCTTGTATATGGGTATGAGGCTTGCCATCTGTCAGGCCGTCTGCTCAGGTGACAAAAGTCACATGGACATATTACCAGCTACAGCCATTTGGCCCTGGCAGGGAGAATTCAGGAAAGACTTTTCTTGTACAGTGAGATTAATTTCCATAGAATCATAGTGTTGGAAGGGGCCATAGAGGCCATCTAGTCCAACTCCCTGCTCATTGCAGGATCAGCCTAAAGCATCCCTGACAAGTGTCCATCCAGTTGCTTCTTGAAGACTGCCCTTGAGGGAGAGCTCAGCATTAGGCAGGCGGCTCCCCTGCTGAGCTACTTTTACTGTATATTTCTACCCCCTAATATCCATGGTTTAATTTTCCCCATAATTTAAACCCATGATTGTGAGTCCTGCCCTCTGCTGCCAATAGAAACATCTCCCTGCCCTCTTCATATACATCAGCTCTCTGTTCTCCAGACTAAACATACCCAAGTCCCTCAGCCTTTCCTTGTAGAGCTTGGTCTCCAGGCCCCTCATTGCCCTTGCCACGCTCATCTGCACCCGCTCCATTCTATCCACATCCCTTTTGAGGTGAGGCCTCCAGAACCACACAGGGTACTCTGGGTAGCTTGAATGTAACTTGAATTCAAGACCATTGTTCTTCACCTTGAATATGCACCAACCATGATGGGCCAAGTTCTTAACTAACAGGGAGGGTCAGGTGGCCATCAGTAGAGAGTGATTGCTTGAAAGTGTAGGGTGGATGTTCCTATTAAATTGCCTTTGCAAGTGGGGGACACGTGGGAGAGAATTTCAAGCAGCAAACTCACCCCTTCCATATACAAAATACAATACACTGTTCATGGATTGGATGGGTATTCTATGTGACTTGTGAAATGGTCTTAAGTCTTTAAAACAAACCACCACAGGGGGATGGTCTGCAACCACCATGATGTCCCACCCTGGAACTTCATGGGCCCACAGCAGTTGTGAACCTGATTGTCCCTCTTAAGTAATTGGCATCCTTTGGCAGGAAAATGAGAAGGGATTTAACTTCAAGTTAGTAACTGAGGCTTTTCATGCACACACAAAAATGGTTATGATGTTCCTGTGGAGAATTCTAAGAACTGCAGACCACAGATAAGGTTGGTCTGTTCAAGCAGACTCTGTTTATCAGATTTGATCTAGTCACATGGGACCATCATAATTTCCAGTTTCATGATTATTGATTCCTTACATTAATAAGGGACAGTGCCATAGTATAGTCTGATCTCGTTAGATCTTGGAAGCTAAGCAGGGCCGTTACTTGGATGGCAAACCACCAAGGGTGACTCTGCAGAGGAAGGCAATGGGCAACCACCTCTTGCTTCTCACTTGCCTTGAAAGCACCTTCCTGGGATCTCCATAAGTTGGCTGAGTCTTGACAGCACTTTACACACACAGTTGTAAGGAAGGTGACCTCATCAGATTTCAGAAACTAATCAGGGTTGGGAAGTGGAAGGGAGACCACCGAGGAAAACTGCAGAAGAAGTTAGTGGTGAGCCACCTCTGCTTCTAACTTGCCTTGAAAGCCCCTTGCTGGGGTCACCATAAGTCACTTGTGACTTGACAGCATTTAACATTTGTATGTGTATTAATGACTGCATTACAATGCGGAATAAGATTGCAGAATGCTGATGAGATGCCTCTACCTGGCTTTCCTGTGGATGGGCCCCTGAGTGCCTTTAGTCTCTTAGATTTATTCATTCCAGTTCTCTCTCTCTCTGTATGTATGTGCCTGTGAGAGGTACAAAAACCACATGCATCTCAGACCTCCTCAGAGTTTTGGACTAGGGCTATTGAGACCTGAATTAAAATCCCCCCTCAGCCGCAAAGTTCATTGTGTGAACTTGAACTAGTCCTGCTCTCTAATCCCCCAGTGATTCACAGCGTTGTTGTAAGACTAAAATGGAGCAGAGTGCCGGGCTTCTTGGGTGGAAGGTGGGATAAAAATGTAATATACAGCTCAAGGAGACACCAGAAAGCCAAAGGGTAAAATTGCAGTGCATGCAGTTATGATCAGCATGCATAGGGAGGCATAAACTAAGGAGAGTGAACATAAGAACATAAGAGAAGCCATGTTGGATCAGGCCAATGGCCCATCCAGTCCAACACTCCGTCACATGGTGGCCAAAAATACCAGGTGCCATCAGGAGTTCCACCAGTGGGGCCAGGACACTTGAAACCCTCTCACTGTTTCCCACCAAGCACTAAGAATACAGAGCATCGTTCCCACAGACATAGTCTTTCATCTATGCCTTGGGGCTAATAGCCACTGTTGGACCTCTGCTCTATATATTTATCCAGTCCCCTCTTGGAGCTGCCTATTGTCAAGTCCTGGAATGCAATCAATCTCACAAACACTCTTGTAGCTGCCAGATTTGGTTATTAAGATATAGAAAGGATCCAAGCATAGACAGCTTTTGTGTCAGAACTGTGTTTCAGATGTCAGTCCCCCAACATAGTAAAACATAGTAAAACCAGGAACCCCCCCCATGCCAACTGACCAATCACTTCTCTCATTCAGCCCATGATATGCTTGCCTCTGCCCCTACAGCCACCCCTAACACCTGCAAGCTAACAGTTACATTATCTAGAAGCTCTGTCAACTACAAGGTCACACCAAAGGGTGAGATTATAGACATCTCAAGGTGTTGGGAGGCCCCTTGTGTGAGAACTGTCATGAGGTAGTACTAACCAAGCAAAGGGGACAGCCATACACAATCACTCCCCCCTCCCAATTCCCAGCAGAGATAATAAACAGGAATGAAACCCTCTAAAAAGACCTCCTGTCCTGTGCTACCTTCTGATCCTTCCATTTGTTCACAGAGACCAGAAGAACCATGGAGACCTAGACACCCTTGGCCTGCCGCTCCTTTTGACATGCTGGACAATAACTCACAATGTTCAGCTTCCCAGCAAGGAGGACTTGTTCGTGTCCTGGAAGTGCTCGAGAGATGGACCCTAGACTTAGCGATAATGGTGAAGAGCCTTGATGTTGCCTTCCTCTGTGCTTCAGAAAGCTTTAATTTGGGCTTGTCAAAGAGTTACCGGAGACAAAGAAAACAGACGAGTTTCCCCCTTCTATTTCTCTGTGAAACCACATGGCAAGAGAACAGGCAGATTTGCACTGGAGATAAGGCGATCAATGAGATATTGGACAGGAAATCAAAGTAGAATGTTCCTGCAAAGAATATTCAGTTCTGTTGTGTTATTAATATACAACAAGAGAATCACAGCTCCAAAGTTCCAAATACAAAAGAAAAAAAACAAGCTGTATTCAAATGCTATACAGATCAATGCTCAAAACACACGGTATTTCTTTTTATACTGCTGATGTCAAACTATGTATAAATGACAATGATACAAAGAAGGAAAGGAGGTCCAAAAAGGTGCAGGTTGACCAAGTTTTCTGGAATACAAATTTGTTTCGGCTGGCTTCTTCTGAACAGGACCTCATGATACCTTATAACGACACAAACTATTTTACAATATATTTTAACAAAATCAATATTGCAGTGTACCCAAAATACCATATGAACAAAGATTGAATTACATACAGTAAGATGCCTTCTAAGTTTCATTCACCATAACGAAGATCATATCACTTCATAAAACTCTCTACAAAATACATAAGCATAAATGACATGAAAAAAAAATTGTATATGACATCTCAAGACTTGTTACTAAGAATCTAAAAAAATCAGGGAACTCACCATCGTAGGCTTTAGTGCTATGTTCTACTGTTACAGTGAAGTATTCCAAAGAGACATTCAGAAAAGGAGGCACAGAAGCCTTAACAGATGTTACTGATATGCTCGCTTATACATCTCTCTGTCTGCAATGTAACAAGTGACTTGCTTCGTGTGTTACAAGAGGACCAAGAATCCTGTGGAACATGAACCTTTTTTGGGGAAAAAAGAGAGTAAGTATGCAATTTTAGACGTGCTTTCTTGGGAGGCAGCTCCTCTCAACTCAGACAGCACTTGACTGTGAGCAAATGTACAGAGGATTTTACAGCTGAAACAAGAAAGGAAACAACCCTGCTCCACCAGCATGCATGGAATTTCCCCCGGAGGTATGGAATGTAACTCTCTACTGTTCTACTGGCCTACCAACGACATGGTTGTATACTGAGCAAACTACCCTACTCAGGATCCGGAAATGGAAGGTACCCCAAGAAAGAAAGAAAAGTGTCCCGTTTAGGAATGATCAAGCTGATCAACGTTTCTACGGTAGACAGGGAATGAATTCAACTCAGGCCACAAACTGCTTGTGATTTTGCATCCCTGGTGATGTAGCTCAGAGCTGCAGAAAAAGGCCAATGTTATAATGGTTCCTTTAGGGCTGCCCCCCCCCGTGTTGCTGTAGCCACAAATCGCCAGAAAGGATAACCGGTTTATGGTCACTTCTTCACCAATGGGATCGTGAGCTTCTAGAAATGGAAGGTGATTGCCTTCAGTGGTGAGGCTCACGTTGGACATCTCAGCTTCTCTGTATGTTTAAAAGAATTTCATCTCATGAAACACCTTATGGAACAGAACCAGGGGCGGATTGAGGGTCACCGGTGCCCTGAGCACTGACCAATCTTGGTGCCCCCCTCCTCTCCACGCTGACCCCGTCCATTTTAGTTGTTGACCTGTCTGACCAGACATACAATGCAGGTTGCAGCAATACAAAAATGTATGCATATGATAACACAATATTTTAAACATAGCCTATGACACTGCACCTCGCCAACAAAATCTAGAAGATAACCCTAGGGTGCACCATGATCAACCTGCACAAGTTTTATCTTTTTTTTTTTTTTTTTTTTACAAATCTTCATTCTTTTTTTTCTTTTCACCCTTTTCCCAACTTTGTGGTGCCCCTTTTGGCCCTGGTGCCCTAAGCACATGCTTAGTCTGCTTAATGGTTAATCTGCCACTGAACAGAACCCTTCCACAGGACCGCAGGAGGAATGCTTGTTTCAGCTTAGGGAGAGGAAAAAATCTGGGTTTCAGGGAAGAGGGTTACCCAAGAGCCCTGCTGTAGTTCTAACCCCTTTCTTCCCAGTTGCCGTGGTGTGATTCCTCTTCAAAGGATGTCAGGGATTGTCTAGAGAAGGAGGTTTCATTTTTTAAAAAACCCCACAACACTTTGCAACCGTTTTTCTTTGTGCATTTTACAATTGAAAACTGCCATGGATTCTGCCGGTGACAAAGGAAGATTTTGGCCATTGGAATGGTATCATTGTTGGCAGGGTGGAGGTGCAGAGCAAGTAATTCCAGTGACTCAGTTATTCAGTGCTCAAATACTTACAGTGGCTTATTTACAGCTATTTACACACAGTCCAAACAAGCACTGGTAGGATTCAAATTTTCTCCAAAACGACCAAGTGCTTCGCCAGTACATCCAGTCATAAGAGTGATACAATACAGTCTACACACTGGCAATATATACTGTGGTCAGCCAATCACATTAATGCTGACTCCCTGTGACTCTGGACAAGTTGATGCAATCTTAATCCTATTACTTGTCACATGACATTAGTACCTATCAAAGTTAGATCAAACTCATCTAGTTACGTCACTTGGAGCTGTCATCTTGCTAGCCATATATTATAATATGTCAACAATCATAACTTGGTTTCAACTGGTGTTTCCTCATTACAGCTTTCTTCCTCCTTGAAAACCTTCTGGAGGATCATCTTCACGCTCTCCCTACACCTGGACTTCCTTTGTCTCCCAACCAGGAAATAAATGACTGGGTTCACACTGCTGTTTAAACAGGCTAATAGAATTGCACAGTGCGGCATGTAGAATGGTAGCTTCAAGAAGACGAAGAGGATGAATATGATGTTGAATGGAAAAGCCAAGAGAAGGAAGCAGAGAAGAGTGATCAAGATGATGGTCAAAAGCCTTTCCCTCCGATGCTGCCGTGCTTTCAAACAGACTTTGATGAACAGGGCCACGGTGGCAATCGTCATGACCGGGACGCAAAGCGTGGCATTCGCAATAAACTGGTAATAGTTTCCAATTGCATTTTCTTTTAGATTAATAAACCTGAGAGTGAAGGTAATGGCAGAAAACAAGATCGAGAGGACCCATATGAGTGCACATATGATGGTGGACAAATGCAGGGGCCGCTTGCCGCGATGCCAAACTGGGAAGTAGACGGTCACACACCTGTCAATGCTGATGGCCGTCAGGAGAAATTGACTAGCACTGTACATTAATAGGAACAGGTATAAGAACAGTTCCAAAATTATGCCAGAATCAGATATAAATTGATACCAGGAACTGTGAATTACAATTGAGAGGAGGAGCCCAAAATCAGCGACACCCAAGTTCAGGATGTAGATGATGAACGGGTTCTTCTTAATGCGGAAGCCGAGAAGCCAGACGACAATCCCGTTCCCCACGGCTCCGAAAATACAGATGACTAATACAATGATATCAATAGCCTTTTCTAAGTTATTTCCGAAACTCTCTTCTGCTCCACTATCGGAGGTATTACGAGACGAAATATCTTCAGAAATCATATCATGTTTACTAACATTTGGGAAAGGAGCATGAAAAGCGTAACTATAATCAGGGTGATTAAATCCTTCCGGGGCGGCATCCATCCTGGAAAGAGCTGTCAAGCTGAGGTTGGTTGTGATGCTCAGTTTCTGCCTTGTGGATTCCTGTTTTGATTTCTTGTCTTTACACCTCTGTTAGGAGAAAGGAACCAATGAATGAAATCACAGAGCTGGAAGGGGCCATACAAGCCGCCTAGCCCAACCCCCTGCTCAATGCAGGATCAACCTGGAGCAGTGATGGCGAACCTTTTAGAGACCGTGTGCCCAAACTGTAACCCAAAACCCAATTATTTATCGCAAAGTGCCAACACGGCAATTTAACCTGAATACTGAGGTTTAGTTTAGAAAAAAAAAGAACTCATACATTAACATCTTCTGTAGCACTTTATTTGAACTAAGTGCTAATATGTGAGTTTAAGGTCAGTGAAAAGGGAAATGACAAATATAAATATAAAATAAATATCCAAGATCTCTCCTAAATATAAATACACATTGATGGGGTCTGAACTGGCAGAGACGGACCAAGAGAGAGATCTTGGAGTCGTAGTGGATAACTCAATGAAAATGTCTAGACAGTGTATAGCTGCAATAAAGAAGGCCAACGCTATGCTGGGGATTATTAGGAAGGGAATTGAAAACAAATCAGCCAGTATCATCATGCCCCTGTATAAATCATTGGTGCAACCTCATTTGGAATACTATGTAAAGTTCTGGTCGCCACATCTCAAAAAGGATATTATAGCATTGGAAAAAGTGCAGAGAAGGGCAACTAGAATGATAAAAGGGTTGGAACACCTTCCCTATGAAGAAAGGTTAAAATGCTTGGGGCTCTTTAGCTTGGAGAAACGATGACTGAGGGGTGACATGATCGAGGTTTATAAGATTATGAATGGGATAGAGCAGGCTGAGAAAGAAGTACTTTTCTCCCTTTCTCACCATACAAGAACTCGTGGGCACTCCATGAAATTGCTGAGCAGTCGGGTTAGAACAAATAAAAGGAAGTACTTCTTCACCCAAAGAGTGAGTAACACATGGAATTCACTGCCACAGGAGGTGGTGGCAGCTACAAGCATGGACAGTTTCAAGAGGGAATTAGATAAACATATGGAGCAGAAGTCCATCAGTGGCTATTAGCCACAGGGTATAGATGGGAACTCTCAGTCTGGGGCAGGTGATGCACTCTGTTCTTGGTGCTGGAGGGGGCAGCAGTGGGAGGGCTTCTAGTGCCCTGGCCCCACTGCTGGACCTCCTGATGGCACGTGGTATATTTTGACCATTGTGTGACAGAGTATTGAATTAGATGGGCCATTGGCCTGATTCAACATGGGCTTCTCTTATGTTCTTATGTTCTTATGACAAGAGGGAAAGTGCGAGGAATACAACTGCTGAGGTAACTACTCCAACCAGTTAGTGAATGGGTTACTAACAGCGCAGGAGTACAGTGCATACTGCCACTTTCCACACACTCTTAAGATACTCAGTAAACATGCAGTGAGCAAACTTCGAAGAGGAAAGCTGCTGTCAAGGGTATTACAATATCGGACTCCTAGCCTCTGCTTCACTTGTTAGAACAAAATCTCGTCTTGCAGGCCCAGGGGCACCAAGACTTTATTATCAGAGGGGCAGCCCTAGAGGGCATTCAGGTGAGCAACTGATTTCTGAGAGGGCCAGTTTTCATAAGAACATAAGAGAAGCCAATGTTGGATCAGGCCAGTGGCCCATCCAGTCCAACACTCTGTGTCACACAGTGGCCAAAAACACCAGGTGCCATCAGGAGGTCCAGCAGCAGGGCCAGGACGCTAGAAGCCCTCCCACTGTTGACCCCCCCAGGAACCAAGAAGATAGAGCATCACCTGCCCCAGACCAAGAGTTCCTATCTATACCTTGTGGCTAATAGCCACTGATGGACTTCTGCTCCAGATGTTTATCCAATTCCCTTAGAAGCTGTCCATGCTTGCAGCTGCCACCACCTCCTGTGGCAGTGAATTCCATATGTTCATCACTCTTTGGGTAACGAAGGACTTCCTTTTATCCATTCTAACCCGACTGCTCAGCAATTTCATGGAGCGCCCACGAGTTCTTGTATTGTGAGAAAGGGAGAAAAGTACTTCTTTCTGCTCTATCCCATTCATAATCTTATAAACCTCAATCATGTCGCCCTTCAGCCGTTGTTTCTCCAAGCTGAAGAGCCCCAAGCGCTTTAACCTTTCTTCATAGGGAAAATGTTCCAGCCCTTTTATCATTCTAGTTGCCTTTTCTGCACTTTTTCCAAAGCTATAACTCCTGGTCCCATCAGCCAACCAAGAACAGAGATGGCAGCAACTCTCGGGCACCCCAGGGGATGTCTCTGCGAGCGACCTCCCCAGGAAAGGTGATCAGGGGTGATTTAGTAGAAAAACAGGTGCAGGAGCAGCATATGCCGCACCCCCTGACATAATGGGAAGTATAGCAAGCTGGCGAGAAAGAGAGAAAGAAAGAGAAGGAGAAGAGAAGGAGAAGAGAAGGAGAAGAGAAGAGAAGAGAAGAGAAGAGAAGAGAAGAGAAGAGAAGGAGAAGGAGAAGGAGAAGGAGAAGGAGAAGGAGAAGGAGAAGGAGAAGGAGAAGGAGAGGAGGAGAGGAGAGGAGGAGGAGAGGAGAGGAGAGGAGAGGAGAGGAGAGGAGAGGAGAGGAGAGGAGAGGAGAGGAGAGGAGAGGAGAGGAGAGGAGAGGAGAGGAAGAGGAGAGGAGAGGAGAGGAGAGGAGAGGAGAGGAGAGAAGAGAGAAGAGAAGAAGAGAGAAGAGAAGAGAAGAGAAGAGAGAGAGAGAGAGAAGAGAAGAAGAAGAAGAAGAGAGAAGAAGAGAGAAGAGAAGAGAAGAGGACTGGATTTATACCCCGCCCTTCACTTGGTGTCTCAGAGCGGCTTACAAACTCCTTTCCCTTCCCCTCCGCACAACAGACACCCTGTGAGGTAGGCGGGGCTGAGAGAGCTCTTTCCAGAACTGCTCTTTCAAGAACTATGGCTTGCCCAAGGTCATCCAGCAGCTGCATGTGGAGAATCAAACCCAGTTCTCCTAGATCAGAATCCGTGCACTTAACCACTCCACCAAACTGGCTCTCAGAGAGCAATCATTAAAGAGAGCCATCCTGTCCCCCCTCAACCTCCTCTACTCCAGACTGAACATTCCCAGGTCCCTCAGCCTTTCCTCACAGGGCTTCTTGGTCTCCAGGCCCCCGATCATCCTTGTCGCTCTCCTCTGCACCCGCTCCATTCTGTCCACATCCCTTTTTGAAGTGAGGCCTCCAGAACTGCACACGGTACTCCAGGTAGCTTGAATTTCATTTGAATTCAAGGCCATTGCTCTTCACCTTGAATTTGCCCAACCCATGATGGGCCAAGCTTTCATCTAATAGGGATGTTCAGCTTGCCACCAGTAGGGTGTGATAGCCTGAAAGAGCAGGGTTCTGGTCATTCTCCCCCTTGCCCAGCTAATGGAGTGAAGCAGCAGACATCAGTGCAGCGCTTTAGCAGGCCATATCCTCTGAGTCACTGGTGGCAGCAGAAGTTACTAAGATTGTTTAGGGGTTCCTCAGAAAGGGAGGCGAAGGAGTGGTGTTCACCAGCCAGGGACTTGTGGGGTGTAAAAGCTCCCCCTCCCGAGAGCTGCCTGAAGGAACCTAAAGGGGTTTGCATCGTTCCTTCATGGTGGTGTAGAATTTAATTGATACGTTTTGTTCTGTATGTTCTTGACTTTGGATAAAAACTATCATAGAACAGAAAGGTGAATATCTGAAGCATCAATAACTCAAGGCTGATCAGATATCTGAAAATCCAGCACTGGAGGAAATAGTTATTTTTGTCACACATGGAGCTGAACACACAAGAAGCTGCCTTATACTGAACCCAACTATTGGCCCATCGAGAGCGATATTCTCCACTCAGACCCGCTGTGGCTCTCTGATGCCTCAGGCTGAGGTCTTTCACATCATCTTCTAAGTGAGCCTTTTTTCCCATCACACTGTACATAAAATCCCAATTTAAGTTATCAAACGCTTTTTCTGCATCTACAAAAAAGAAACCAACTTCTTTTTCTGGGTGCTTATCGTAATATTCAATAGCATCAATCACCACTCTTATATTGTCTTTTATTTGTCTATTGGGCAAAAAACCTGCTTGTTGTTCTTCAATTACATTCTGCAAATATATCTTGAGCCTTTCTGAAATAATTTTCACAAATAATTTATAGTCATTGTTCAAATCTTCTAAGTGAGCCTTTTAACTGGAGATGCTGGGGAGAATTTATTTTGCTCTGAGAACTGCTTGATAACTATTATATACATCTCCCTGAAAAATCTTAGGCAGAATAATGGAATAAAAGTAATCTTTTGCCCACTGCACCATTGTATTTGGTTATTTTGCTTGAGCAGCCTAAAAGCTCCAAGGACAGAGCATTCATGCCCCGTCTTGGTTAGGCTCACAAATCTGGGCAGGAGAAGGACAGGGGCTCCCTAGCTCCCATGCTGCTATCAGGTCACCTCCACAAGGGACAGGATCTGCCAAGACCATGCAGGTTCCTGCTCTGCATCTGTCCCTACCTCTTTCAGATTCTTCAGGTAAGGAACCTTCACTTTACTGGAAGGAGCTCCTACCTGGTGAACTCACAAGACGCTTATTGCACGGAGCTCATGGCCACAGCTTCTGCCCAGAAGATAAACCTTCATACATGTGAACCTATCCCAATGATGGTTTTCTAACTTCATGGCCACTTCTTAATTTTCAGTGCTATGCAAGTCAAAACTGTCTGCACCTGGATGGCCCAGGCTAGCCCAATCAGACCAAATCGCGACTGCTTTAGTAGGGTCTGTTCTTGTTAGTACTTGGATGGGAGACCACCGAGGAAATCCATGGTTGCTCCACAGAAGCAAGCAATGGCCGACCACCTCTGAACATCTCTTGCCTTGGAACCACTCTGGGGTCACCATAAGTCAGCTGCAGCTTTCTCGGCACTTTCCACCACCACCACTTAAGGAAAGGTGTTTATTTTAAACCAGGCAGACATCCAGCACTAAAAGGGACAGAGTCTACCTTTCCTTTCCTTGTGGCTGAATTCTCATAATGCCTGAACTCACTTACCTCTTCTTCTTTTCAGATGCTTTCTTGCTGTGCTTCGATCCTTTCCTGTTGCTTGTAGTTCCCACAGTCAAGGTTTCAGGATCTGCTTGAAGGGAGGAGTCTAGAAACCACATCAGATATAAAGATTGGCCTCTGACTAAGGAACTCACAATGCACTTTCAAAATACAGATGTTTCAAGTGGCGGCACACAGCAAAAGGAGAGGAAACGGAGAAACGGGGTTCAAATGACAGAAAGAAGGAAGGGAAGAACAGGAACAAAAATCCATAAATGGTAGGGCTTCATTGCAGTTAGTCTAAGGACTAAAGGGTTGAAGCTGAGAAGTAGGGATGGGCACAAACCGGAATAATGCAGGTTCGTCCCCATTCGGAGTTCATGAGGTCACATGCTTCATGAACAGGTTCGTGAGGTTTGTGGATCTTCCTTCCCTCCTTTCTGTTGGGAGAGGCTCCCCAGGGTCAGTAGAATGGAAGGGGGTGGAGATCACCCAAAAGTCATCTACAGGAAACATTCCCCTTAGGTGGCTTTTGCAAGAAGGTGCCATGCAGGAGTGGAGTCCAGAGGCAAACTCACCTCTTCTGAGTGAATTCACCACTTGATGGCACTCACCTGAAGGGCAAAAACAAAACAACAGTTTAAAGGGAAAGTTCCCTTTAAATGGCTTTTGCAAGCCGGCACTGTGCGGGAGTGAATTTCAAGTGGGCGGACTCACCCCTTCCATATACAAAATACAATACACTGTTCATGGATTATATGGGTATTCCATGTGACTTGTGAAACAGTCTTAAATCTTTAAAACAAACCATCACATGGGGATGGTCTGCAAGCACCATGATGACCCACCCTGGGATCTCATGGGCCCACAGCAGTAATTGTGGACCTGATTGTCCCTCTTAAGTCATTGGCACCCTTCGGCGGGAAAAGAGAAGTTGTTTCCAGTTAGCAACTGAGGCTTTTTCACGTGCGTGATAAGGGAAAAAAAATGATTAAGAAGTTCCTGTGGAAAATTCTAAGAACTGCGGACAGCAGATAAGTTTGCCCTGTTGCAGTGGACTCTCTTAATCATATTTTATCTAGGCAGATGGGACCATGATAATTTCCAGTTTCATAATTCTTCATGCCTTACATTAATAAGGGAAAGTATCATGGTTGATCTCGGAAGCTAAAGAGGGCCTATACTTGGATGGAAGACCACCACGGATGGCTCTGCAGAGGAAGGCGATGGCCAACCACCTCTGCTACTCACTTGCCTTGAAAGCTCCTTCCTGGGATCTCCATAAGGACGGAAGGTGGCCTGGTAGTGCCTGATCTTATCTCAGAAGCTAATCACGGTTGGGAATTGGAACAGTGGCCACTGAGGGAGACTATGCAGAGGAAGTTACTGGCAAGCTTCTAACTTGCCTTGGAAGCTTCTAGCTGGGGTTACCGAAAGCCAGTCGAGACTTGACAGAACTTATATTTGTTTGTATATTAATGAATACATTACAGTGTAGAAATCAGATTGCAGAATGCTGATGAGATACCTCTACCTGACTTTCCGGTGGATGGGCCCATTAGTGCCCTTAGTCTCTCAGACTCATTCGTTCCATCTCTCTCTCTCTCTGTATGTGTCTATGAGAGATAGAAGAGCACATGAATCTTAGACCTCCACAAAGTTTTGGACTAGGGCTATTGAGACCTGGACTCAAATCCCCATTCAGCCACAAATCTTTGTGGATGGAATTGATCTAGTCATGTACTCTAAGCCCACAGGGTTTTTGTAACACTAAAGTGGAGCAACGTGCTGGGCTTCTTAGAGGGAAGGTGGGATAAAAATGTAATATACAGCTCAAGGAGATGCCAGGAAGCCAAAGGGTAGAAATTGCAGTGCATGTAGTTATGATCAGGGTACATGGGAAGGCATAAACTAGAGAGACTGAACATAACAAAATAAGAGAAGCCAATGTTGGATCAGGCCAATGGCCCATCCAGTCCAACACTCTGTCACACAGTGGCCAAAAATACCAGGTGCCAATTTTGGATCAGGCCAGTGGCCCATCCAGTCCAACACTCTGTCACACAGTGGCCAAAAATACCAGGTGCCATCAGGAGGTCCAGCAGTAGGGCCGGGACACTAGAAGTCCTCCCACTGCTGCCTCCCCCTCAGCACCAAGAATACAGTGCATCACTTGCCCCAGACCGAGAGTTCCTATCTATACCTTGTGGCTAATAGCCACTGATGGACTCTGCTCCCGATGTTTATCCAATTCCCTCTTGAATTCAGCGCATCACTTTCCCCAGAGTTCCCATCTATACCTTGTGGCTAATAGCCACTGATGGACCTCTGTTCCATATGTTTATCTAATTCCCTCTTGAAGCCGTCCATGCTTGTAGCTGCCATCACCTCCTGTGGCAGTGAATTCCATTTGTTAATCACTCTTTGGGTGAAGAAGTACTTCCTTTTATCTGTTCTAACCTGACTGTTCAGCAATTTCATGGAGTGCCCACGAGTTCTTGTCTTGTGAGAAAGGGAGAAAAGTACTTCGTTTTCTACCTGCTCCTCTATCCCGTGCATCATCTTGTAAACCTCGATCATGTCACCTCTCAGCCGTCGTTTCTCCAAGCTAAAGAGCCCCAAGCACTTTAACCTTTCTTCATAGGGAAAGTGTTCCAACCCTTTTATCATTCTAGTTGCCCTCTAGTTGCACAGTATTCCAAATGAGGTCGCACCATCGACTTATATTCGGGCATGATGATACTGGCTGATTTGTTTTCAATTCCCTTCCTAATAATCTCCAGCATAGCGTTGCCCTTTTTTTACGTTGACATACCTGTGAAGAGTTGTAGACCAGCAACCTTCAAAGAAGGCATCAGTGACGTGTGCTAGAAGAGAAGGTGACGGGAAGGTTTTCAGGGAGCATCTTCCATCCTCCAATAATCTGAGAGTATCTGGTGCGGCACCAAGGTTCGTTTAAGATCCACAGGAGATCCAGTCTTTTCTCCCTCATTGCTCAGTCTATTTGGCAGCATCACATGAGAAGATGAACAAATATGCTGTCATTGGTTGTCAAGATTGTCATCAGCGAACTGGGGGGAGGAGGAGGAGGAGGGAGGAGGAGGAGGAGGAGACTTGTCACATATGCTTTAAATGGCACTATGGAAAAAGGGTACTGGCAGTTGGTAGGAAGGGGGAAACAACCACTCTGTGTGATATGTCAGGGTATATAAGTCTCCCTGTGCCAGCCCAAGGGTTTTCGATGCCCAACTTTGATATTGGTGGCCCACCCAATAAACATACATGTTAGTGTGTCTGTAAAGTACAGCCAAAAAAAATAGATTGCAAACCGTAAACCAAAATATAAATGTTTCTTAAGCAGTTTCACAAATGTGAAAATTATATTAAAAAAAAAGCCAACGAGCTAAGTACAAATATCAGTTGTTATAGATGCAACCGAGTTAACCATGCATACAAAGAATACAAACATACAATCAGGAACACTGCAGACACTATTTTTTCTAATAGCTCAAAGAAGACTCCCACGAAATGAAGAAAATCCATAGAAGTGAAGTATGCAGCACAGCACAGCAACGGTATTTCTGGATAAGAAGACCGTTTCAAATGGAATTTCTTCTTCCAAGCCTCAGAAGCACATCGGAGCATTGCATATTGTCATCCTCGAACCAAAGCCTGCAGTGTTTTATTTTCTATGGCCAAACCCTTAAAAAAAAAATCCAACCAAGCAGCCGCCTACAGAAATAAAAGTCGTCTACCCTGTTTTGAATTCCTGGAGGCAGCGGCTTGATCCGGCTTTTTCGTCGAATCTGCATTTGCATTTTTAAATCAGTTGTGTGCTGCTGTGACGCTGTCTTTCTCTATGCTTGTTTGAATGTTGTTTGGATAAGATTCTTTTAAAGCAACGTGGCAGTGCAATGACAGTGGAGCCACCCCGAAAGGACGATAAACATATGTGGACATGCAAAAGCATGCTAGCACTGTTGAGGTGTGAAAACGACACCAAATGTGGACAGCTTTTTTGAAGACGGAGTCAAAAGGCGGGGACGCCGGTGCGAAAGACAAATGCAGATTTGACCTTTGAAGCATTTGGCCATAGAAATTAAACCACTACAGGCTTCAGTTCCGGAATGACAATACGGAATGCAATGTAGCACCTCGAGCCCCGTGAAGCGGTTTCTTTCTGCAATTGAGTTGATCACAGTGTAAAACCATATTGGTAGATCTATCACTGTCTTTAAAAAAAGGGTTTCTGATCCAGTCAAACATTCTCTGAGATATTTCTGGGTACGTAACATTCTGCATGCCAGCCCAAGGATTTTTGATGCCTTACGTGAACTTTGATGTTGGTGTCCCACCGAATTCACATATGTGCATGTTTATGTGTGTGTGTGTGTGTAAAGTGCCATCAACTGACTTATGGAGACCCCAGCAAGGTGCTTTCTGTCTGGCACTCCAATAACTCAATTCATGAGCAAGTCCTTAAGCAGGTTAAGCTTTATTTGATCAGAGCCAGGTGAAGCGATCATGAACGTTAGTGTCAGGAATGAAGAATACAAAATGGCTATAGTAATTATAGTGGTTTCATACAAAGCCCTCTGACACTTTGGGGCCAATGAGCAAACGGGAAACATGGCGGGGAGGCAAATAACGGCTTGGAGGTGAGAGGGAGATTGGGGCTGCTTCACGCCTAGAGGACTAGGCATTCAAGGCCAAGAGATGATAAGGGAGGCAGCAAACATAGTACTGCTGCAGAGCAATGCACATTCCACCTGGCACATAACTCACCCAATTAACCCATGGCGGGGCACCCGACACTTTCAAGGCGAGTGAGAAGCAGAGGTGGGTTTTGCAATTGCCTTCCTATGCCGTCTTCCTTCATGGTCTCCCGTCCAAGCACTAACCAGAGCTGACCCTTTCAGGCAAATCTTCCCGGACCAAATGCTTCTCACCTCCTGCTGGCTGTCCCCCGGGCTCAGCTGCGCTTCCACTTGTTTATGTGACACGTCAGTACTCTGGTTCTGTCCCGGTTCAAGTGGAGCCCATCCTTTTTGGATTGTCCCCAAATGGTGCCCAATGCGATTCAAACCAACCAACAACTCTAAAGCCCTCCTTCATAACCCATCATCTTATCCCCACGTTGAGTTTTCCCAACTATGCTCATCTAGCTGGCCCTGCACATGGAACAGGTGGCATTTCAGAGAAAACTACCTTGGAGGGTTCTGGCTTTTAGTCTCCTAACTGGCAACCTAAATTTGGTTTCCGGGACCTCATGACTACACTCCCGTGTCATCGGTGTCAACATACACCACAACCACCGACGCCTCCCCAGCACTATCTGCCAGACTATCTAGATGACAGGAAATGTCCTCATTTTTTGCACCAGGCAGGCAATTCACCATGCAGTCCAAACGCTGGTCACAAACCCAACTTTCTACATATCTGATTATCAAACCCACTATCATAAGCCCCACCTCCCAGAGGAGGAGGCATATCCTTGGAACGAGAAAATATGTGCTCATACACTGAGGAAGGGTGTAAGCCAGCAGGCCTCATTCTGTGTGTTTATGGACTTGTATGATCATTATGGTGCTGGAGAAGACTCTTGAGAGTCCCTTGGACTGGGACTTTCGGTTTCGGCGGAGCAAATGGCGGCCACCTCTCGGGACGCTCCCGGAGATGGTTTGCCCACGCGCAGTTTGGGGGGGTCTTCGCATGTGCGAAAGACCCTAGTGAGCCTTAGACAAAGGCTCCGAACCGGGGGCACTTGGGAAGTAGCCTCTTTGCCGGCAGACAGCCGGGAAATTGAGGCTTTCTCCTCGCCCCAATCGGCCCCGCTGCATCGTGCCCGTAATGGGGCTTAGCAACGCCACCGACTTCCAGGAGTGAAGAAAGCGACATGAATTAAAATAAAAAGAAGAACTGGCATCGAATCGTGAGTTGAAGATCTATTTTGAAGTGAAAATCCGAACCCCCCCGCAAGCGTATAAGCGTATGGGAGGAGGGAGGAATCCCCACCCCTTTTGAGAAGCGGGATCTATAAAGGAAAAGCGGAGGGGGGCAAAGAGAAAAAAGTGTTGGTGAAAGTACCTTTGGGGTTCTACGGAAGATTATGAGCTTGTTAGCTTCCTGAGGCATGCGGCACGAACTTTGAAAAAGTAAACAAAAAAAGAAAATGTCGACGTTGGAAAAGGTCCCGCAGAAGCCGGAAAAGAAGAGGGGAGGGACTTCCGGTCCGGGTAACCCCCCCCAGAGCTAGCTGTCAATCAACAGGAAAGCGAGATGCTGTGCCCTCTGCTGGATCAAATGCAGAAAATCAACGAAACTTTGATTAAAATGGAAAGTGTTCTCATCAGCCGACAAAAACAAATATCAGAAACAACAAGGAAGATGGAGGAAATCGCACAGAAATCTAATCTGACTCTACGTTTTCAGGGCGTGAAAGAAGAAGAGAAAGAAGATCTCAGATCTACTTCGGCGAATGTCTTGGCACCCCTAACTGGCAGAGAAGCGAAAGAATTAAAAGAAGAGGTGGATATGGCCTTTAAAACCTATCCCGCTTTTATGAAGAAAAATAATCTGCCAGCAGAAGGGGTTGTCGAGCTTATCAAGCAGTATACTAGAGATCTAATTTCATGTGTAGTGTTTGCGGAGCCCGTGAAAATTGGAGGGCAGAAATATAAAGATAAAGATAAAAGAGAGAAGATAGACTCCGTCTTTAAAGAAAAAAAAAATTCCTGAAGAGACACACCAGCACAGAGGAAGATGCAGCACTCGCAATTTGGACAGATTCAAGCAGTGAAGAAGACAGCAGCCCAGGGGAAGGAGGTGCCGGAGCGGGAGATACCAAGGTTAAAAAGGGCCCAACTTATAATTTGAGAGACTTAAAAAGAAGACATCTTAAGAAGTAATTGTTCGTGTAACATCTGAAAGGAGCTGATTAATAACTAACCCCACTGGACTTTACTAACTTTATTAACAGAGTTATTTTGGACTTTGGAAAGCTGAAAAGAAGATCTTTCAACCGTGATGGATGCCAAAAACTGTACTAAATACTAACCAAAACTAATTTTTTAACAGAAAAAAATTCACTCCACTCTTTTCTTACTCCATCTATATACCCTACCTTTTTCTTATAAAAAAACAATAAAATTCTCTCCTTTTTAGGAGAGTTTTAACAAAAAAAAAAAAAAAAAGAGAGTCCCTTGGACTGCAGGGAGATCAAATCATTCAATCCTAAAAGAAATCAACCCTGACTGTTCCCTGGAAGGCCAGATTCTGAAGTTGAAACTCAAATACTTTGGCCACCAAATGAGAAGGAAGCATTCACTGGAGAAGACCCTGATGCTGGGAAAGATTGAAGGTCAAAGAAGAAGGGGACGGCAAAGGATGAGATGGTTAGACAGTGTCATCGATGCGACGAACATGAAATTGAGCAAACTTCAGAGGACAGCGGAAGACAGGAGGGCCTGGTGTAATCGGGTCCATGGGGTCGCGAAGGGTCGGACTCGACTGTGCGACTGAACAACAACAACAACATGATCATTATGGACTGTTGTGAAATCTGATGAAGTATGCCAAGGAACTGTACTATGTGGTGACCTGCTGAAGATGCCCAGTTTGAGATGCAAGCCAGAGAGAGAAGGAAACCTTCCTTTGTGTTGCTGCTCCAGAGGTATTCCAGTGTTGCCATAAACAGTTCCAGTGTCTGCACCTGAGCACATGCAGCCATGCTATCAAGACAAAGAGATGCACAACTCCATTGAGAACCACTCCGCTCACACGTAGACAGAGAGGGGCCCCCCTTATACCTGCGAACCTGCACGTATCTTACCGGAACTCTATTCATGGTTACTGAGCAACTAATCACCCGCCCATCACCTGACTTGGCCAGACCCATCTACAACACAATGGATCATCTCACTTGCACCCAGGTGTCAATCTTTTAGCTAAATGTCTAGATCTCCATACTGACCACTCCTTTTCCTGCCTGCCCTGTTATCTTGTGTAACCTATCACATTCACTTTTAGGAGATGGACTGCAGGTAGCGTCATCAGAAGGAGTAACCAGGATAGGTAAAGGTAAAGGTTCCCTTGCTCGAAAGCCAGTCGAATCCGACTCTAGGGTTGCGGTGCTCATCTCTGTTTCAAAGCCGAAGAGCCAGCGCTGTTCGAAGACGTTTCCGTGGTCATGTGGCCGGCATGACTAAACACCAAGGCGCACGGAACGCTGTTACCTTCCCCCGAAGTGGTACCTATTTATCTACTTGCAATTTCTTGCTTTCGAACTGCTAGGTTGGCAGGAGCTGGAACTAGAGACGGGAGCTCACTCCGTCTTGCAGCACCTGGGTCTCGAACTGCTGAACTACTGACCTTCCACAGCCTGCAGTTCAGTATCTTAACCACTTGAGCCACCGCAGCTCCTGTAACCAGGATATCCTGCCCCTTTTTCCCCTGGTATGAAAACTGTAGCACACCTGGGAATCGCTCTCTTTTATCCACGCCCTCTATATGTCTGCTGTTCCCCACATGCCAAGCTCTCTATCCAGTTCCCTCCTCCTGCTTTTACACTCTAGTTCTGCAGACTAGAGCAGCATGTGTATTCAGCTGGTCCGGATTCACGTGCCTTTTCTTCTCCATTTTTCTTCCTTCCCTCCACTCTTCCTCCAACTGGAACTAAAGCCTACTCACAGAAGCGAGGTAAATATCGCCCCTCACCGTTGATTTCCTGCTAAAGCAAATGGCCTATCCAAAATCTATCTAAGCTTCGTAGCCTTGTACGTGCTTGTAAATCAATGAATGAGAATTATTTTAGTAAACCTATTTTATTAAGCATATTTGGTCTCTGTGTCTCTTACTGATAATCATTCAGCAGCATCACCCTCTGTATACATAGGCCAGATCCAATATTTGCACCAATTGCTTAGTAAAAAGAGCAATTCGGCTAACAAGGGTTCCTTTCTAATGGATCATGTCTCCTTTCCTCAGCATGATATCCTCCTTCCCGAGGCCTCTATTATACATGGCTGGTGAGGACCCATTACCCTTGGACTGGGATACCACGATCACATCTCTGAAGGCCTCATCCTCCACCCTCTCTGCCTCTCAGCTTCTCCAGGTGAACTACCTTGGTCTCAAGGGAACAAGCTTGCAGTTCACACTGAACATACACTGGAGCAATTTCTGTCACCCCACACCGTTTTCCTGACTCATAAGGGCATGGGGGAAGCTTAACTGAATACCTCTTGAGTAGCATGGGAACTGGCAAAAGTCCCCTTCCCTCACTAGAAGTATACCAGAAGGTCCAAGCCTGAATTGAGAAAGCCACCCCAGGTCAGCTGGCTAGCGATGCGATGGGCGTAATCCAAGACCACTCCAAGAAATGAAACTACCAGAGCTATCACTTTTGATAGCAATACCTACATACCTTCTGGATCACTTTGTCCTTGTTCTCCATCAAGGCTGGAGCATTCTTTGTTACCAGGAGAGGCTTCAAGGAAAATGATGAAAACCAATGGGTTGTTTGCCTCATCAACAACATCAACTTCTAGAATGCTGTCCAAAAGACAATGGGTTTATGTGTCTCGCACAAAGAATTATGGGTACCAGGAGGAGGAGGAGACTGGATTTATACCCCGCCCTTCACTACATGGAGTCTCAGAGCAGCTTACAATCTCCTTTCCTTCCTCTCCCTACAACAGAAAGTGTTATGTACTGAAGTGTGAATCCATCCTATGTATTCTTATGTTAAGCTTCAGTCTGAATGTTGCTCTTCATCTGTCGCATTACCATCGGCTGGTTTCTGAGAAACCTCTGTAAATATCCAATCACTGGCCCAGGACAGACTGGCAATTTGCCCCGGTAGCCAGTCGCGGCAAAAAAACCCCGGAGTAAACGATACCGGGTTTTCCCGCCCACACAGCGGGGGCCTCTGCTGGAAGATACCGGACGGAGGCGCGCGGGAGCGTTCAGACTGCTGCACTGGAGGCACGCTATATTTGCTGTTTCCCCATTATTTCGGCTGTGGGCGTATGTGCGCATGCACGCTTGAGCGCTCATGCGCTCATGCGCACAAGCGCATTTTGCCGTGTTTTTTTTTTGCCCTGCAACGCCGGCACCGCATTGGGCAGTGGGGCGGAGCGTAGCCAATCACACCGCTGCTGCCTCATGCCCAACGCGGGTTGCTCCCGGCTTTTCGGCTGCGCGTTCAGACTCCCCGGAAGCCACTGTGTGAAAATGTAGCAAAGAGGGAAGGGTCCTGATTGGCCTTTATCCATAAGAACATAAGAGAAGCCAATGTTGAATCAGGCCAATGGCCCATCTAGTCCAACACTCTGTCACACAGTGGCCAAAATATACCAGGTGCCATCAGGAGGTCCAGCAGTGGGGCCAGGGCACCAGAAGCCCTCCCACTGCTGCCCCCTCCATCACCAAGAATAGAGTGCATCACCTGCCCCAGACTGAGAGTTCCCATCTATACCCTGTGGCTAATAGCCACTGATGGACTTCTGCTCCATATGTTTATCTAATTCCCTCTTGAAACTGTCCATGCTTGCAGCTGCCACCACCTCCTGTGGCAGTGAATTCCATATGTTAATCACTCTTTGGGTGAAGAAATATTTCCTTTTATCTGTTCTAACCCAACTGCTCAGCAATTTCATGGAGTGCCCACGAGTTCTTGTATTGTGAGAAAGGGAGAAAAGTACTTCTTTCTCAACCTGCTCAATCCCATTGATAATCTTATAAACCTCGATCATGTCACCCCTCAGCCGTCGTTTCTCCAAGCTGAAGAGCCCCAAGCATTTTAACCTTTCTTCATAGGGAAGGTGTTCCAACCCTTTTATCATTCTAGTTGCCCTTCTCTGCACTTTTTCCAATGCTATAATATCCTTTTTGAGATGTGGTGACCAGAACTGTACACAGTATTCCAAATGAGGTCGCACCAATGATTTATACAGGGGCATGATGATACTGGCTGATTTGTTTTCAATTCCCTTCCTAATAATCCCCAGCATAGCGTTGGCCTTCTTTATTGCAGCTACACACTGTCTAGACATTTTCATTGAGTTATCCACTACGACTCCAAGATCTCTCTCTTGGTCCGTCTCTGCCAGTTCAGACCCCATCAACGTGTATTTATATTTAGGATTTTTGCCTCCAATGTGCATCACTTTGCACTTGGCCACATTGAACCCCATTTGCCACGTTGACGCCCATTCACCCATCCTCAATAGATCCACTTGGAGTGCCTCACACTCCTCCCTGGTTTTCACCACCCTGAACAACTTCGTGTCATCTGTAAATTTAGCCACTTCACTGCTTACTCCCAATTCCAAATCATTAATAAACAAGTTAAAAAGCATCGGACCGAGTACTGATCCCTGTGGTACCCCACTGCTTACCACCCTCCACTGAGAAAGTTTCCCATTTATACTCACTCTCTGTTTTCTATTTATAAGCCAGTTTTTGATCCACAAGAGGACTTGTCCTTTTATCCCATGACCATTGAGCTTACTTAGGAGCCTTTGATGAGGAACTGTATCAAAAGCTTTCCGGAAGTCAAGGTAAATAATATCTATTGGGTCCCCCTTGTCCACATGTTTGTTCACTCCCTCAAAAAACGCTAACAGGTTAGTGAGACAAGATCTTCCCTTACAGAACCCATGCTGAGTCTGCCTCAATAGTTTTTGTTCATCAATGTGCCTACTAATTCTTTCCTTAATAACAGTTTCCACCAACTTACCCGGTATCGATGTCAGACTGACTGGCCTGTAATTTCCCGGATCTCCCCTGGAGCCCTTTTTAAAGATGGGAGTGACATTAGCTACCTTCCAGTCCTCAGGAATGGAGGCAGATTTTAAAGAAAGATTACATATTTTTGTCAGGAGATCCACAAGTTCACATTTGAGTTCTTTCAGAACTCTCGGATGAATGCCATCCGGGCCTGGTGATTTATTAGTTTTTAAATTGTCCATCAGTCAGAGGACTTCCTCTCTTGTCACCGCAATCTGATTCAGGTCTTTCAAACCCCCTCCCAAAATCGGTGCTTCTGGAGTGGGCAAACACTTCTCCTCTTCCACAGTGAAGACAGAGGCAAAAAATGCGTTCAGCTTCTCAGCCATTTCTCTATCATCCTTCACTACTCCTTTTACCCCTTGGTCATCCAAGGGCCCCACTGCCTCCCTGGCTGGTTTCCTACTTCTAATGTATTTGAAGAAAGTTTTATTGTTGGTCTTTATGTTTTTTGTGATATGCTCCTCATATTCCCTTTTTGCTTGCCTGATCACAGACTTGCATTTTATTTGCCATAGTCTGTGTTCCCTTTTATCAACCTTACTAAGACTAGCTTTCCACCGCTTAAAGGAATCCTTCTTACCTTTTACAGCTTCCATTACTTTATTTGTTAACCATGCAGGCTTTTTTCTATACCTATTTGTACCTTTCCTAACCTGCGGTATATATTTTTTCTGAGCTTCTAGGATTGTCTTTTTAAATAGTCTCCAAGCTTCCCCAATGGTTTTGACCTTCTCCACTCTTCCTTTCAATTTCTTCCTCACATGTCCCCTCATACCAGAGAAGTTACCCCTTTTAAAGTTAAAAGTGGTTGCGTCAGTCTTTTTGGGCAACTCCCTATCTGTACAAATGTTAAACTCAATGACATTATGGTCACTGTTTCCAAGCGGTGCAATCACTTTTACATCTCTCACCAGGTCTTGGGTGTTACTTAGGACCAAATCCAGGATCGCCTCTCCCGTGGTACCACTGTGGTGGGAAGGTAACAGCATTCCATGCACCTCAGCATTAAGCCATGCTGGCCACATGACCACAGAAATGTCTTTGGACAGCGCTAGTTCTTTGACTTGGAAACAGAGATGAGCACTGCCCCCTAGAGTTGGATTCGACTGGCTTCTTACAAGGACTCTAATTTACAAAAGGCAATAATATTGTGTTAGTCCTTTGTTTCTTGTCCCTCTCCAACGCTATGCTATCTTGGGTCTCTAAACTCCCTTGATGGAATGTGAAGCTGAGATGCTAGTCTAGGTCTGGTTCTGGTGTACAAAAGCACCCCTACCAAAGTCTCTTTTGGTCAAGTCAAACAACTATTGCCCTATAATCCTTGCTGTGTCTGTGATAGAACACTCTACCAATAGCCTTCTCAGAACAGATAAGTAAGTATACAGAAGTTCCTTTATTCAGTACTGCATTGCTTTATTTCAATCTTCAATAAAGAGTTTATTTTTTAAAAAAAAAGTATACAGAGGTTCCCCCTCTTCCCTCCTTTTTGCTTACTGTCCCCTTCTGTTCCTTAAAAGGCCAAAGCCACCCTCATAGAGCCAGTTTGGTATAGTGGTTAAGTGTGCGGACTCTAATCTGGGAGAACCAGCTTTGATTCTCCACTCCTCCACTTGCACCTGCTGGATGACCTTGGGCAAGCCATAGTTCTGATAAGAGCTGTTCTTGAAAAAGAGCAGTTTCTGTCAGAGTTCTCTCAGCCCCGCCTACCTCACAGGGCGTCTGTTGTGGGGAGTGGAAGGGAAAGGAGTTTGTAAGCCACTCTGAGACTCCTTTGGGTAGTGAAGGGCGGGATATAAATCCAATCTCCTCTTCCTCCTCCTCTTCTTCTACTACTACTTCTTCTTCACCTTTAAGGAGCTTGAAGAGGGGTTTGTTGGGAGTGCAGTCTGTACTGGGGAAGCTGCAGGGGAAATGCCTTGGCATCACCCTCTAAAAAGACCTCCACATCCTGTGCTGCCTTCTGATCCTTCCATTAGTTCGTAGAGACCAGAAGAATCATAGAGACCTACACACCTTTGGTTTCTGCTCCGTTTGATATGCTTGATGACTTATTCAGAGACATTGCCTAGACCTTGCAATGATGTTGAAAATCCTTGATATTGTCCATCTCAGTTTCCCAGAAAGCTTTAATTTGTGCCTGTAAAAGATTTACCTGAGAGAAAGTAAACACATCAGTTTTCCCCTTCTATTTCTCTATGAAACCATGTCAAGAGACAAACATGGATGGCTTCAAGAGGGAATTGGATAAGCATATGGAGCAGAGGTCCATTGGTGGTTATTAGCCACAAGGCATAGATAGGGACTCTGGGGCAAGTGATGCTCTGTACTCTTGGTGCTTGGGGGGGGGGCAGCAGTGGGAGGGCTTCTAGTGTCCTGGCCCCACTACTGGACCTCCTGATGGCACCTGGCATTTTTGGCCACTGTGTGACACAGAGTGTTGGACTGGATGGGCCATTGACCTGATCCAACATTGGCTTCTCTTATGTTCTTAGATAGATTTGCACTGGAGACAAGATATTGGCTAGGAAATCAAAGTACAGCTTTTGTGCGAGGAATATGCAGTCTGGGTGTGTTCTTAATTTAGTGACCTGCTGAGGCCCAAGAAGCATGTGGAACATGAACCTCTCAGTAAAAAGAGTAAGTCTGCCATTTTAGACATGCTTTCTTGGGAGGAAGCTCCTATGAACTCAGTGAGCACTTGAGTGTGGGCAAACACACAGAGGATTTTACAGTTGAAACATCCTGCTCCACCAACATGCACAGAATTTGCCCAAGAGGTACATAGCTGTCTATTCTTCTAGTGGTCTACAAATTGTCCTGGTTGCATACTTGGCAAATGATCCTACCCAGGGTCCCTAAACGGAAGGTACTCCATGGGGAAAAAAGTGTCATCTTTAGGAAAGATCATGCTGGTCAGTGTTTCCATGGTAGTTGAGGAATGGATTCACCTTGGACTATGAACTGGTGGTGGTTTTTCATCCCTGGTGGTGCAGCATAGAACTGCAGGAAAAGGGAATGCTGTAGCAGTTGCTCTGGTCACAATGGACAGGTAAGAGTTTGCCTCCCCCACCCCCTTGCACCTGCAAAGATAACCAATTTATGGTCACCTCTTTTTTCATAATTGGGATTGTGAGCTTCTAGAAGTGGAAGGCAATTGACTTCGGTGGTGAGGCTCATGTCGAACATCTTGGCTTTTCTCTGTTTTAAAACAATTTCATCTGAAGGAACCTCTTGTGAAACATAATATTTCTGCAAGGTCACAGGAGGACTGCTTGTTTTAACTTAGGGAGAGGAACAAATCTGGGTTTTGGGGGTTTATAGTAGGAAGAAAGGAATCCAAAAGAGCCCCGCTGTAGTTCTAACCCCTTTCTTCCCTGTTGCAGTGGTGCAATTCCTCTTCAAAGGATGTCAGGAACTACCTAGAGAATGAGATTTCATTTAAATAAGGCTTTGCAACAGAATCTCTTCTAACCTTACAGGTTTTCCTCATGGATTTTAAAACTGAGCACTTTAATGGAACAGAGACAGAGGAAGAAACTTTTGGTACTTGGAATGGCATCATACCTGGGTTTCGACTGTGGTTTCCTCCACACCACATTCTTCCTCCTGGAAAACCTTCTGGAGGATCATCTTCATGCCCTCCCTATGTCTAGACTTCCACTGTCTCCCAACCAGAAAATAAATGACGGGGTTTACGCTGCTATTTAAATCGGCTAATAGCACTGCCACATATCCCATGGATACTGGTAAGTAAATGAAATCAGAGAGGATGTACATGATGTTATATGGGAAAGCAAAGAGGAGGAAGAAGAGAAGGGTGAGCAAGACGATGGTCAAAAGCCTCCCCCTCCGATGCTGTTGTGCTTTCAAGCAGACTTTGATGAAGAGGGCCATGGTGGCAATCGTTATGACTGGGAGGCACAACACGGCATTCACAATCAACTGGAAAGAGTTTTCAAATATTGTTACATTTAGTTTTAAACTTCGGAGTGTGTAGGTAATTGCAGTGAGCAGGACAGAGAGGACCCATATGAGTGCACATACGATGGTGGACAAGCGTGGAGGACGGTGGCATCGATGCCAAAGTGGGAGGAAGATGGCCACACACCTGTCAATGCTGACAGCCATCAGGAAAAATTGACTAGCACTGTACATTAATAAGAACAGGTAAAAGGACACATCCAGGACAAAAGGAGAAATAAACATATATGAGGTGCTAATTTCAGGAATATCTGATAGGAGGACCACAAAATCAGCAATAGCCAAGTTCAGGATGTAGGTCATGAAAGGATTCCTCTTAATGCGGAAGCCAAGAAGCCAGATGACGATCCCGTTCCCTACGGCTCCAAAAATGCAGGTGATCAATGAAGTGATAGAAAGAACTTCATTAAAGTTAACTAAAAAATCATTGAAACTTTCTTCTCTTCCATTATCAGAGGAGTTATGAGATGAAATACCTTCTGAAATATTATCAACATTTTTACCGATATTTGGGAAAGTATGGTAAGCATAATTAGGGCTATTCAAATTTTCCAGGGCAGCGTCCATCATGGGAAGAGCTGTCAAGGAGATATTGGTTGTGATGCTCAGTTTCTGCTTTGTGGATTCTTGTTTTCACTTCTTGTTTTTTACATTTCTGCTAGGAGAAAGGAAACAATGGATGATTCAAATTTTGTTTTGCGAATACATGGCTAACGTTTTCAGCCTGACTTCACTCTATTTGAAAACGGGTTACCGGTGCGGTTCATTTCATAGCATCATACAGCTGGAAGGGGGCATAGGAGCCATGTAATCCAACCCCCTGATCAATGCATAACCTGCCTCTAAAGCATCCCTGACAAGGTTTCGTCCAGGTTCTGCTTGAAGACTGCCCATGAGGTGGAGCTCACCACCTCACTAGGCAGCTGACTCCAGTGCTGAACTACTCTTACTATATATTTCCTCCTCTCCAACACCTTTCCACCCATAATTTAAACCCATGATTATGAGTCCTGTCCTCTGCTGCCAACAGGAATAGCTCCCTGCCCTCCTCTAAGTGACAGCTTTTCAAACACTGAAAGAGAGCAGTCATATTCTCCTTCAACCTCCTCTTCTCCAGACTGAACATTCCACTCAGCCGTCCCTCCTAGGGCTTGGTCTCCAGTCCTGTGATCGTCCTCATCACTCTCTTCTGCACCCACTCCATTCATGTCCACATCTTTTTGAAGTGAGGCCTCCAGAACTGCACACAAGACTCCAGGTAGTTTGAATTTAATTTGACTTCAAGGCCATTGCTCTTCACCTTGAATATGCACAAGCCATGTTGGGCTAAGCTTTTGCCTAACAGGGAGGGTCAGCTTGCCATCAGTAGAGTGTGATCACTTGAAAGGGTAGGCTTGTGTTCCTTCTCCCCCTTGCCCAGCTATCAGAGTGAAGCAACAAGCTTCAGCAAACAGACAGAGCCTTGAAATTGTAGTGCAGGTCTTTAGGAGGCAATATCCTCTGAGTCCCTGGTGGCAGCAGAAGTTGCCAAGTTTGTTTAATGGTCCCTCCCAGAAAGGGAGGCGAAGGGGTGATGTTCACCAGCCAGGGACTGTGGGAACTGAAGGTTCTCCCCTCTCCAGGAGGTACTCGAAGGAACATGAAGTGGCTTGCAGTCACTGTTCCTTCATGGTGGTGTAGAATTTAATTGATATGTGATCAAAGCTCCCTGTAAGCTGTGGAGTCTTCTGAGCAAAAAATTCTACTTTGTGAGCTACCGGCGTTAAAGTTGTGAGTGAGCGATTTGGCTGCTACTGCATCAGTCAGTTTGCTCTGGAGCCATCCTTCCTGAGCTGAGACAAAAATGTGTGACCCTGAAGCTAAAAACCTGTGAGCTAGCTCACACTAACTCAGTTTAGAGGGAACACTGTATGTGATATGTTTTTTTCTACATATTCTTGATTTTGGATAAAACTGACTTCAAAGAGAAGGCTGAATGTCCTACACCAATCCAAAGCAACAATAAGTCAAGGCTGATAAGGTATCTAAAAATCCAGAATTGGAGGAAATAATCGTTTTTCTCACACATGAAGCTGCCTTATTGGTCAATCAAGGTCGATATCCTCCACACAGACTGCTGTGCCTCTCCAGTGCCACAGAGCTCCAGAGTAAGTAAGGAAATTGTTAGAGAGCATCTAGCTGTCTTAAATACTTTCAAATCTCCAGGGCCGAATGGCTTGCATCCCAGGGTGCTAAAAGAAATTGCAGATGTTATTTCAGAGCTTCTGACTCTAATCTTTGAGATATCCTGGAGTACTGCTGTTGTGCCGGAAGACTGGAGAAGAACGAATGTTGTCCTGATCTTCAAGAAGGGAAAAAAGACAGACCCAGGAAGTTACAGGCCTGTCAGCTTGACATCAATACCTGGAAAAATTCTACAGCAGATTATCAAATGCTCTGTCTGTAAGCACCTTGAGCACAATTAGTTAATTGGTGTTAGCCAGCATGGGTTTATCAAGAATAAGTCATGCCAGACCAACATTATCTCCTTTTTTGACAGAGTTACTAAAATGGTTGACTCTGGCAATGCTGTGGATATAGTGTATCTAAATTTCAGTAAAGCATTTGACAAAGTTTCTCATGATATCCTTGAGGATAAGCTGGTTAAGTGTGGGCTGGATGGTGCAACCGTTGGATGGATTCATGGTTGGTTGAAAAATCGTACCCAACGAGTGCTTGTAAATGGCTCAGCATCTACGTGGAGGGAAGTCTCGAGTGGAGTGCCACAGGGCTCGGTCCTGGGCCCGGTGTTGTTCAGTGTTTTTATAAATGACCTGAAGGAAGACATAGAGGGGATGCTTATCAGATTTGCATATGACACAAAGTTGGGTGGGACTGCTAATTCTGAAGAAGACAGAGTCAGGATTCAAAATGATCTAGATAGGCTGGAATAGTGGGCTGAGGCAAATAAAATGAAATTCAATAGAGATAAGTGCAAAGTCCTACACCTAGGCACAAAAAATCAATTGCACAGATATAGAATGGGAGGGACTTGGCTTGACAGCAGCACATGTGAAAGGGATCTAGGTGTTCTGGTTGATCACAAACTCAACATGAGCCTGCAGTGCGATGTGGTTGTGAAGAAAGCTAATGCAATCTTAGGATGCAATAACAGAAGCATTGTGTCCAGATCACAAGAGGTGGTAGTTCTGCTCTATTCTGCTATGGTCAGACCTCACTTGGAGTACTGTGTCCAGTTTTGGGCACTACATTTTAAGAAGGATGTTGACAAGCTCGAGCGTGTCCAGAAGAGGGCAAGCAGGATGGTGAGAGGGTTTGAATCCAAGTCTTATGAGGAAAGGCTGAAAGAGTTGTGTATGTTTAGCCTGGGAAAGAGAAGGCTTAGAGGGGACATGATGGCAGTCTTCAAGTATTTGAAGGGCTGTCATGTAAAAGATGGAGCAGATCTATTCTCTCTTGCTCCGGATTGCAGGACTAGATCTAATGGGTGGAAATTACGAGGGAGTCGTTACCGGCTAGATATCAGGAGAAACTTAGTAACTGTAAGAGTGGTTGAGCAGTGGAACAGACTGCCTTGAGAGGTGGTGGATGCTCCTTCCCTGGACGTTGTCAAGTGGAGGCTGGATGAACATCTTTTGGGTATGTTGTAGGTATGTAGGGCTATCTTTTGGCTGTGCTCCTGCAGAGTGCAGGGGTTGGACTAGATGACCTGCAAGGTCCCTTCCAACTCTAACATTCTATGATTCTATGATTCTCTCACCTCACCTACTGACTGCTTTTTTTAACTGGAGAGGCCAGGGAGATATTCTGTTCCTGTGGGAACTGCTTGATACCATTATACAGATCCCCCTGAAAAGGCTTAGGCGGTATAATGAAATTAAATTATTCTTTGGCCCACTGCACCATTTTGTTTGGTTCTTTTGCTCTAGTGGCCTACAAGCTCCAAGCACAGAGCATTCAGGCCAGATCTCGGTCAGGCTCATGAGTCTGGCAGGCGAAGGACAGGGGCTTCCCAGCTCTCTTGCTGCTGCCAGGTCACCTCCACAAGGGACAGAGCCTGCTAGGACAGGACAGGTTCCTGGTTTGCAGCTCTCCATCCTTCGTATTTGTTGTGTACTCGGGGAGGCTGCACACACAGTCAGGTCAACACGTGGTCAGGCAAACGACTTGAGCTTCGCCCCCAGAGATCCTAGCTTCGCCCGCACGGATCCTAGCATGCACCTATCAGGAGGCTAGGATCCTAGAAGGGACCTATGGGTTGACAAGGACACTGTAAATATCCTATCATGGGTGTGGGTGTGTGTTGGGGTGTGGTTTGACTTGGGAATATAAGCTGGCCTGCGAGCCGACTAAGCATCTCAATTTCCGGACTGTAACTAATAAAGTATGAGCTGCTATCACTCTGCAACACATCAGGCTCAGTACTTTTTAGTATTCTTCAGGTAAGAGACCTTTGCTTTACTGGAAGGAACTCCTTCCTAATAAGTTCACAACAAGCTTATTTCACGAAATTCATGGCCACAGCTTCTGCCCAGAAGACAAACCTTCATACATGTGAACCTCCATGTAATATATTGGATAGCACATATTCCAGTGATGGCTTTCTAACTTCATGACCAAGTCTTAATTTTCAGTGCCATAGTTTTCTGCACCTGGACGGCCCAAGGCTAGCCCAATCTCATCAGACCTTAGTTGCTAATCAAAGTCGGCCCTGATTAGTACTTGCATGGGAGCCCACCATGGTTGTACCACAGTAGCAAGCAACGGCAAACCACCTCTGAACGTCTCTTGCATTGAAAACAGTTTGGGGTCACCATAAGTCACCTGCAACTTTCTGGGCACTTTCCACCACCATAAATTAAAGCGAATAACTATCCATGTAGATATCCAGTGCTTTGGACAGACTCGACCTCCCTAGTTTCCTTCCCTGTGGCTGGATTCTCTTAATTGCTTAACTCACTCACCTATTCACCTTTTGGGATGCCTTGTTGCTATGCTTTGATCCTTTCCTCCGGCTTGCAGTCCCCACGATCAAGGTTTCAGGACCTGCTTGAAAGGGAAGAGTCCAGAAACTGCATCAACACAAAGGTTGGCCTCTGACTAAGGAACTTCCAATGTGCTTTCAAAATAAAAATGTTTCATGTGGAGGCACTAGTGTTGCCAACCCCCTAGTTTGGCAGGGGTCCCCTGCTTTTTGGGGGGTTCTACTCGATGCTGGCCAGCTAGCCGGTGGGGGAAGCCCACCCCCAAGCCCCAATGCCTGCAACCACCCCTTACCCTTCTCTCTTGAGAGAGAGGAGGGAGAGGGGTGGCTGCGGGCCATGTGCTCAATCTCCATGTGGAGATCGGGGGGGGTGCAAAGCCTTCCAGCTCCCTGTACTTAAGAGGGCTCCCTTTAAGTGCAGGGAGCCAGTGGGAAAGGGCCCTGCACATCCGATCTCCATGGGGAGATGGGGTGTGTGCAAAGCCTTCCGGCTCCCTGCACTTAAAAGGGCTCCCTTTAAGTGCAGGGAGCCATCGGAGATTGGGCAGACAGGCAGACGTCCTCAACGTGATGTCATCATGTCAGGTATGCCGCACCCCCTCTGGGAACGCCCCCCAAAGTCCCCCGCTGGGGGAGAAGATGGACTTGACAACTCTAGGAGGCACAAAACAAAAGGAGTGGCAAGGGAGAAGCAGGGTTCAAGCGACAGAAAGAAGCAAGGAAAGAATAGGAACGGATGAATCCTGAAACGGTAGGGCTTCATTTCAGTTAGTCTGAGAATGAATGGACTGAAGCTGAGGAGGTTATAGGAAGTGTAAACTGTGAGGAACAGGGTGAAAAAAAGGAAGATGTAGAACCCCAAAAGAAGAAAAACTCAGCATCGTAAAGGGATTACATGCAGAAAAAATCTTACCTTCTTCAACGAGTCTTTGAAATAGAGACCAGACAGAATCTTCTGGTGGGGAACCAAGATTAATAAAGTTTTAACCCCACCCACAACAGAAGAAGAAGAAGAGAAGAAGAAAAGAAGAAAGAGAAGAGAAGAGACTGGATTTATACCCCGCCCTTCACTGGGAGTCTCAGAGCGGCTTACAAACTCCTTTCCCTTCCCCTCCAACAGACACCCTGTGAGGTAGGTGGGGCTGAGAGAGCTCTTTCCAAAACTGCCCTTTCAGGGACAGCTCTGACAGAACTATGGCTTGCCCAAGGTCATCCAGCAGGTGCAAGTGGAGGAGTGGGGAATCAAACCTGTTCTCCCAGATTAGAGTCTGCGCACTTAACCACTACACCAAATTCCTCTAATTCTGGTATATCTCCTGCAGAGCAGGAGATTAACTCTTAGGTTACCAAATCCTTCCCCATAAAATCTATTGAATAGAATGAACAACTAACTAGAGATTTGTTTGGGGTAGACTACTGAACCCAAGCCATGCAGTTATTCTGCCCAGAGTTCCCTGGCTGCTGCTATCTACAGGTCCATGCTTACAGGTAGTCCCCTGAGTCTTTTTGATCTGAGAACTGAAAGCATCACTCCTGTGACTGGCGTTGGCTTAGATAGTTCTGGAAGAGTTGCAGGGTCTGGACATTCAGGACCATCATGCAGAGAAATTACAGCCCCATCATGGGACTCTGATCCCACTGAGGCTGTGATGGCTGTGGGAGAATCCACCTCTGGTACACCATTCTGCCTACTAGACACCTCAGCATCCTTGAACTCACTTCTCCTCATGGTGCTGCAAGAACTTCTAAGGCTTCCTGGCTCTCAGTGAGAGGCAGAAGATGGTCTACATGGCATTTCCATCACATTCTTTTCTCTGGAGGGAATTTCCCCATCCAGCATTAGTCACCTAACTCCAAGACAGGGTTTGTCTGAGAAATAGTTGCAGAGAGTAGCCATGTTAGTCTGCAGTAGGACAGTTATATTCGAGTCCGATCACTTCTTAGAGACCCACATGATTTTCAGGGTATGAGCTTTCAAGACTCAGAGATCCATTCATTGTGAGGAATACTTTTATCTTGTGTCAGCTGGGGTGGGGTACAGATGGACCATCTTGATGCATCGCCCACAAATGCATAATCAGGAACTCCAGAGGCTTCCATAGAAAGTCCTTAAGTGTGGAGGAAATGGCTTCTTGGATTTTATGTCCTGAGAGACATCCCATCTGATGGAGCTCTGACTCCTGAAACCTTATACTATGCAACTCTTGTTGGTCTCTAAGGAGCTACTGGACTCGAATATAACTGTTCTTCTGCAGACCAACACAGCTAACTTTTGAAACTACCCTGGAATTACAGTGGATCTCCAAACTGCAGAGCTCAGTTGCCTTGGAGAACATGGCAATTTTGGAAGGTAGACTTTAAGGCATCACATCGCAGCTGAGTTCCTTAAGGAAAAGGACCCAGTGTAGGGATGGAGGGCCACTTGTTTTCACCTTTTCTTTTTCTTTTTTCCTTGCTCAGCCTGGAAGCTTGAACAGAACAGGTATATTCTTTTGTTATTAGTTGTCAGGAGGGGAGCAGCCCTCAGCCCCTCCTGCCTCCTTCTCCCTCAACCCAAAAAGAGGAGGACCCAGACAGCCACAAGCATGGAGGAGCAGGGGTGCTACACACAGCCAAAGAGGAACAAGAGGCAGTATTGGCAGGAGAGGGGTGGCATACCTGACCGAATGAGAGAGAGAGAGATGGGGGAGATCCCAGAATCGGTGCCCCTAAATCCACCTGCGGACTCAGAAATAAGTGCCAGGTAGGGTAAGGGATAGTGGTGGTCCAGACTCTGTCTCAAAATGGATCAAAAAATACTTCAGACATCCCCTTCAGAATTTTAAAATCTTGGTCTTGATCACTTTTCTGAATGTAAGGGAATTTTTCCATCCCATGCTGATTATTCAACCCTGGCTAGAGAATAACCAAGGGATACTTGACTTGATTCATCAGAGCAGGGCACAGATTCTACATTCAGATGCACAGACCGGGCATCCAGGAAGGGGCATCCATTAGAAAGGGGAATTCTGCAGTTCTCCCAAGATGTTCTTGAGAGCCTTTACGTGGAGAGGAAATTGCTTCTCAGATCTTATGTACCAAGACAAAGTTGCTTTTTGTATTTCTAAACAATGCAAAAGTGTTTTCAAGGCAGTGTCTGGCAGTCTAACGTAGATCGAGTACTGAGATCTTGGGAAATCGGGTCCCCCCCCCGTGCTCTAAAATGGATAGTTTGTGGCATATTACTCTAATGCTCTTAACTCTAACTTTTAAATCTAATGGCACTCAATAGCTATGGGCACGGATGTCAAGTTCTTCATGAATGTACCAGGCCATCTCTCTTACCATTTTAAGTGCCAAACACCTGTTTCAGTGGTGATGGATTAAGTGTTGGGACTTACTTTGGCTCCCATAGCCCAAAAGATGATTTGCCTGATCAAAGCTTAGAAGCATTGTGTCCAGATCACGGGAGGTGGTAGTTCTGCTCTATTCTGCTATGGTCAGGCCTCACCTGGAGTACCGTGTCCAGTTTTGGGCACCACATTTGAGGAAGGATGTTGACAAGCTCGAGTGTGTCCAGAAGCGGGCAACCAGGATGGTGAGAGGGTTGGAATCCAAGTCTTATGAGGAAAGGCTGAAAGAGTTGGGTATGTTTAACCTGGGAAAGAGAAGACTTAGAGGGGACATGATGGCAGTCTTCAAGTATTTGAAGGGCCGTCATGTAAAAGATGGAGCAGATCTATTCTCTCTTGCTCCGGATTGCAGGACTAGATCTAATGGGTGGAAATTACGAGGGAGTCGTTACTGGCTAGATATCAGGAGAGACTTCCTAACTGTAAGAGTGGTTGAGCAGTGGAACAGATTGCCTTGAGAGGTGGTGGATGCTCCTTCCCTGGACGTTGTCAAGTGGAGGCTGGATGAATATCTTTTGGGTATGTTGTAGGTATGTAGGGCTATCTTTTGGCTGTGCTCCTGCAGAGTGCAGGGGATTGGACTAGATGACCTGCAAGATCCCTTCCAACTCTAACATTCTATGATTCTATATTTTCTCTATGCTCTGGCTACAGCAATTGTATGGTATTCATAACATATGACATAGAGAACCCTGAAGAACACTCAGGGTGGCTGGATCTATCCTAGAATCTAAGTCAAACTGGTCTTTGATAAAACTTGTCTTAAATTCCAATTGAAATACTGGAAGTGGAGGGATATAACAAAAAGCATGGAAAGGGAGAGGCAGAGGGTGCAAAGGAGAAAGAAGCAAGAGAAGCAGGGGAGGGAATGCACTTTGCAATGGCTAGTCAGAATGAGGACGAAAGCAGGAAGTCAAGGAGTTTACTGAAAACATTAACTTAGAGAGAAAAAGGTGAAGACAGAGAGAAGAATCAACACTAAGCAAAGCTGCCATGTCCTACCTCTTTTCAGTCCAAACCTTGGCTCACAACTGGATAGAAAGAGACTTCAGATGTTCCCCTTCAGAAATTTAGGATCTTGGTCTTCATCGCTTGTCTAGACAAAAGAGAAGGTGTCCATACAGTGCTGAGTACCTCACCCCACCTGGAGGATAAACAACAGATGCTTGGCTTGATAACTGGGTGGGGCACAGATTCTACATCGAGATGTACTGAACACACATCCATAAACCTGGCATCCGTTAGAAATGGGAAATTCCGCAACTCCCCCAAGATGCTCTGGAAAGCCCTTAAGTGGGGAAGAATTGGCTTCGAAGGTCTTAGGTCTCGAGAGAAGGTTGCACTTTATATTTGTAAACAATGCAAAGGAATTTTTGTTTTTGTTTTTTTAATGTTAGTTTCCAGCAGTTTTGTGTAGCTCACACACCAAGTTCTTGGGAGCTCAGTTTTTCTTCTCATGCTCTCAGATGGGTGCTTTGCTGCATATTGATCTAATATTCTGTAATGTATCCACTGGAGAACATGGGCTCTGGACAGCCATGTGCTTGGACTGGTTCTAACCGGTCCACCATGTGGCCAGGCGAAGGGCCTGAGCTTCGCCCCGAAGGACAATGGACTAGTGGATCCTGACTCCCCTCCAATGGAGGAGCAGGAGTTAATCCAATCAATGTAAATAGCGAATCACCGTGTGTGTGTGTGTTTGGGGTGTGGGTCACTTGGGAATAAAAGCCGGCCTGCGAGCCAGCTCAGTTGTCTTGTTCTTCATCTAATAAAGTATGTGAGAGCTGAAATCACTAGTAAGTCTCAGTACTTTTCACTGGCGACGAAGGTGGGATGCCAACTCCCTCCATGAACAACGACCACGAGACGAGCACCGCTGACCACCCCAACGCCGAAAGCACCGAACGCCACCGCCGAGCTTCGTGTCCGCCTCTTCGGTTCCTGGGCACCGCACCGCTCCCTAGCACCGCTGACCCCGAGAGCAGCCTCGCTTCCAACGCCGCCAACTCTACGCCTGAACCGCGACCTCCACGGGTGAGCACCATGGCCGCTAGCAACGAGAGCTTCCCCGCCTTCGACATCTCTCGTCCTGCACACTGGGAGACCTGGATCGAGACGCTGGAGCGTCACTTCGAGATCCATGGCATCACGGAAGCGGGTACGAAGAAGGCCTATCTCCTGCGCTACTGCGGCATCGAGGCACACCTCCTCCTGAAGGACCTGGTGAACCCCTCCTGCCGAAAGACGCGGCCGCCACCTACGACATGCTGGTCAAGGCATTTACTGACCACTTGGCACCAAAGCCCACCAAGTTCGCGGAACGAATGGAGTTCTTCGCGAGAATGCAGGGCCCCGACGAAACATCTCCGGAATTCCTGGCCGGACTACGCCGCGCAGCCACAAGGTGTGCCTTCCCCAACCTCGCAGATACCCTCCTAAACCAGTTCTTGGTGGGCCTGAAGGAGGTGAAGCTGCACCGCAGGCTCGTCAGCCGGGACGACCTCACTCTGGAGGCTGCCATCCAAGAAGCGGCCGCCTACGAGAAGTCCCACGCAGATCGCCGGCCTAAGACGGTCCATCGCCTCCAGGACTCCGGCCCCTCGGATGACTGGAACGATGAGGAGGTCCTACAGGTGAACCGCCGATCACAGCCACGCACCCAACGCAACAGGGGATCCCCCGCACCACCAAACCAGCCCAACGCATCTGCCTGTGCCAGCTGTGGCGACGCTCACGAGCGCCGGACCTGCCGTTTCCGGGACGCCGTCTGCAGGACCTGCAACAAGGCCGGACACCTCGCCCGAGTCTGCCGCTCCAAGGGCAAGCGCCTGGGATCCACTGCCCAGCTGGACGCCGCAAGCCTGCACACCGTGACGACACAGCGCTGGCAGACGGTATGTAGCTTGCCCCCTGAAAGCCCGGACAAGGTGCATGTGACTGTCCAAATAGAGGGGTCCCCCTGCCAAATGGAAATAGACTCAGGGTCCTCGTTCTCTATAATTTCTGCGGAGACCCTTAAAACGCTATGCCCCAAGGGGGGACCCCGACTGCACAAGCCACGGGGGTTGAAACTGACGGACTTTAACAAAAACCCAGTGGCAGTCCGTGGCTGGGGCAAGTTTCAAGTCCGATTTAAAGGGTTCTCGGGCTTGCTGGACCTGCTGGTTGTGGAGGGGCGCCTCTCAAGCCTCCTGGGACTGTCGTGGTTTGGGCCCTTGGGACTCCAAATAGCAGGAGTAAACCACCTCGGGACCGCTGACTGGGAGGCAGTTTGCCGGGAGTTCCCCAAAGTATTCGATGGGACCCTGGGGAGGTACAATGGGACCCCGATTTCGCTAGATCTGGACCCTAACGTACGACCCATCCGCATAAAGGCACGGCCCCCTCCCCTAGCCATGCGGGGAAAAATAGAGGCCGAGCTCGACCGCCTGGTCACCCAAGGCGTGCTGGAACCGGTCGCGTCAGCGCGCTGGGAAACCCCCATTGTAACGCCAATTAAACCGAATGGGGCTATACGCATTTGTGCAGATTACAAATGCACCATAAATAAGGCTCTGCAGGACCACGCCTATCCGGTCCCGGTAGTGAGCCATGTCCTGGCCTCCCTGACGGGGGCCAAAGTTTTCGGTAAATTGGACTTGGCGCAGGCTTACCAGCAGCTGCCAGTGGACACGGCCGCTGCGGAAGCGCAAACCATCACCACCCACAAGGGGGCCTTCCGGGTCAATAGACTGCAGTTTGGGGTTTCAGTGGCGCCAGGGATTTTTCAATCTTTCATGGATTCCCTCCTGAAAGGAATTCCAGGGGTCCAGCCCTTTTTAGATGATGTCATCATCGCGGCACCGGACTCCACCACCTTCACCGAACGGCTGTGTCAGGTCCTGCAGAGGTTCAACGAGGCTGGCCTCAAGGTGAAGAAGGAGAAATGCCTCCTGGGTGTGCCCCGCATCGAATTCCTGGGGTTCGCAGTCGATGCACAAGGCATCCACCCCACAGACGAGAAAATTAAAGCGATCACACAAGCCCCGGTTCCCACGTCCAAGCCGGAACTCCAGGCCTTCCTAGGCCTCTTGAATTTTTACCACGCGTTTCTGCCCCAAAAGGCAACGGTGGCTGAACCCCTCCACCGGCTGCTGGACAAGGAGGCGCTGTGGGCCTGGAAGCCGGAGCATGCGGCAGCTTTCCAGGCGGTAAAAGACTTGTTGGTCTCCAACGGGGTGCTGCACCACTTCTGCGAGGCTTTACCTGTGGTTCTGGCGTGTGATGCGTCGCCCTACGGGGTGGGGGCGGTGTTGGGGCATCGGTTGCCGGATGGCCGGGAGGTTCCGGTCGCCTACTATTCTCGGACCCTGTCTTCTGCGGAGCGTAATTACGCGCAGATAGACAAGGAGGCACTAGCGATAGTGGCGGGGGTTAAAAAATTCCACCATTATCTCTATGGCCGCCCGTTCGAGATCCTTACAGACCACAAGCCTCTCCTGGGCCTCCTTGCGCCCGATCGACAGACGCCACAGATGGTCTCGCCCAGGGTTCTCCGCTGGTCCATATTCCTGGCGGGGTACTCTTACACCCTCACCCACCGCCCGGGAAAGGCCATGGGTCACGCGGACGCGCTCAGCCGCCTCCCACTGCCCGCAACGGACCCAGACCCGGCCCTCGCCCACGTCATCGCACTCCTAGAATCGCTGCCCGATCGCCCAGTACATGTCAAGGAGGTGGCCCGCCTCACGGGCCGCGACAGGGTTCTCTGTCGGGTTTTGAACTGGGTGGGGAGGGGATGGCCTGACAGCTAGACAAGACCCGGAGTTTGCGCCTTTTGTCACAAGGCGTGATGAGCTGTTGACCTATAGGGGTGCCTAATGTGGGGAGGCAGGGTGGTCATTCCGAAACCACTACAGGAACGGGTACTGAGGGACCTTCATGAGCACCACCCTGGGGTAGTCAGGATGAAGGCTCTGGCGCGGGGGTATGTCTGGTGGCCAGGGTTAGACCGGGATATTGAGGACATTGTAAAAAGGTGTCAACCCTGCCAGGCCTCCCGACCCGCACCCCCGACGGCCCCAGACAGGGCCTGGGAATCCTCTCACCGCCCCTGGTCGCGCCTGCACCTCGACTTTGCGGGCCCGTTCCAGGGGCAGCTGTTTTTTATACTTGTAGACGCCTACAGTAAGTGGCTAGAAGTAGAGCCGGTACCATCCACCTCCTCCCGGGCGGCCATCCGAGCGATGTGGCGGATTTTCAGCTCGCACGGACTCCCCGACACCCTGGTCACCGACAACGGGACGGCCTTCACGTCTGGGGAGTTCCAGGAGTTCACCCGCCAGCACGGGATTCGCCACATCAGGTCGGCCCCGTTCCACCCCGCCACCAATGGCCAAGCCGAATGCATGGTGCGGACGGCCAAAGAGGCGCTCCGTCGGACCGAAGGAACGGACTGGGACTTCAGGCTGGCGCACTTCCTGTTCGACCAGAGAACGACGCCCCATGCCACAACCGGCCGGAGCCCGGCGGAACTATTGATGGGCCGACGCCTCACCACCAGGCTGGACCCGGTTACATCCCGATCGAGCACCCGAGCGGGAGCCCTGCACGGAAACGCCAGCGGCGGCGCGAGGGTTCTTCCCAGAGGACCCGGTGTACGCACGGAACTACGCGAGAGGGCCCCGTGGATTCCCGCCCGAGTAGTCCGGGTCCGTGGCCCCCGGTCCTACGAAGTCTCGGTGGAAGATGGCCAGATCCTGCATCGCCACATCGATCAGCTACGTCGCCGGGTGCTACCCCTGGAGCCGGATGAGGGGGAGGGAGTGGGACGAGCCAGCTCAACCAGACGCGGGGCGGACGCACCTGAGGAAATCCCTGTGGACTTCAACTCCGGACTGACAGCCACCGCAAATGACACACCGGCCGAGATAGTGAGCCCAGCCCCGCCAACACCAGAGTGGCCACCAGTCCCCACAGCTGCCCGGGAGGCTGTCAGTTCCCCCATGCCAGAGCCCCGTCGCTCCACGCGAGAGCGGCGGCCCCCCAGCTATTTGAAAGACTATGTGTGTGGGTGTTTATCGGACCAAGGGGGAGGGGTGTAATGTATCCACTGGAGAACATGGGCTCTGGACAGCCATGTGCTTGGACTGGTTCTAACCGGTCCACCATGTGGCCAGGCGAAGGGCCTGAGCTTCGCCCCGAAGGACAATGGACTAGTGGATCCTGACTCCCCTCCAATGGAGGAGCAGGAGTTAATCCAATCAATGTAAATAGCGAATCACCGGGTGTGTGTGGTTTGGGGTGTGGGTCACTTGGGAATAAAAGCCGGCCTGCGAGCCGGCTCTGTTGTCTTGTTCTTCATCTAATAAAGTATGTGAGAGCTGAAATCACTAGTAAGTCTCAGTACTTTTCATATTCCTAACTCTTAAGTTTCAACTCTAATGGCAGAGAATACCAATGGGCATGGATCCTTCCTAAGATGGTTATGAATGCGCCGGGTCAGCTCCTTTACCTTGTTTTGATGCTCCATAGTTTGATGCTCCATAGATTCAGGTTGATTAAGAGTTCGAGATGTACTCCTGTTTGAAGAAAAGGTGTGGAGGAGAATTGGTTCTCATGGGGCTAGATAAATCATATGATGACCGTTCTGAACCTTCACACATCCAGGGTCTCCTCCATTGGGAGGGAAATAGAAACATTGAAACATAGAGCTTGAAGGTACCTCAAGGGTCATCTAGTCCAACCTCTGCACAATGCAGGCAATTCATAACTACCCCCCCCCACTTCCCCAGTGACCCCTGCTGTAAATGTGATATAGACATTCATTAAACAATAACTACCCCAAGGTTTCATGGACAATCACTTTCAAAATGTACTTCCTTTTTATCTGTTCTAAGCTTACTGCTTATTAATTTCCTTGAGCGAAAGACTCTACAGGTGTAGGCGATAGCAAACCATTTCTGCTTTTCATTTGCTTTGGAAACTCTTTGCTGGGGTCAGGGCCGGCTCGAGGTGTTTCTGTGCCCTAGGTGAGGTGCAGATGCCAACCTCCCAGTGGTGCCTGGAGACCCTTTTGCTACTGCCTCCTCCTCCCCCCCAAGGGGGGTGGGAGAGGGTGGGAGAGCTGTGGCGCTGCCTCCTGTGCCCCGTCTGGGCGCCTGCAAAGGTGGTGGCAGTTGCCCGGTGGGGGCAGCGGGTGCCTGGTGAGGGCAGTGGGAAGGCTTTTGGCGGGGTGGGTGGGGCGCAGTTTGGCACCCCTGTGGGCCAGTGCGCCCTAGGCGAGCACCTAGTTTGCCTAGCGGGTGAGCCGGCACTGGCTGGGGTTGCCATAATTTGTTTGCAGCTCGATGGCATGCGTGTACATATGTGTTGCAGCTTGTCTGGCTTCCTCAAAGTCTAGGATGGCATCACATTGCAAGTATATTACAGGAGACAGAATTAGGGCCAATTCTCACCAGGCCCGTAGCCGGGATTTTGTGGCGTGTGGGGTATTTTTTTTTTTTTGGGGTGAGGCTGGTGGGGCTGTCATTATTTGCCATTATTTTTCTGTGTATCTCTAAACAACTGTACTTTTAAGTAATAACAAAGACAATGGTACGGCTAATAAAGACCAGTCATTTATCACTCAAAAATGTTTATCACTCAAAAAAGTTTACAAACGTAAATGGAGGTGTCATACAGAATAATATAGAAATATATAATATAGAAACACAGGCCCCATTCACACGGAGCATTTGCCCTGCTGAAGGCACGGTAGCCCTGCGGACTTTCCGTGTGCGATCATACCAGCACATCTGGGAGGCGTAGCACTCCCGTGGCCAACCTGCGGCTTCCCGTGGAAAACGCGGAGTAAAAAACTACTAGAGTCGAAGTACTAGTTTCCGGAAACCCCGGGGCAAAGGCCGGTGTCTGATCGCGGGAGCACCAGTATCCCGTGGCTTCTGACGCCGGCCCATGTCCCGGGGTTTCCAGATGTTGTAAGTTTCCATGGGATGCGCACCAACGCTGAATGAGGCATGCACATATGCAAGACACTGACAGCAGACCCCCCCCCCAACAGCACATGCATCCTTTGCTATAGCGCGGCTTGCTGCTCTGCTGCGCTGCTCTTTTGCCGCGCTGTAGCAGTGCTGTGTGATCAGCGCTCAGCGCCAGAGTGTGGCAACCCGGTGGCCCGTGTGATTGGGCTACCACGCCTTATTTTGCTCCGGGGCAAACTGCCACGCCTCCCCCCCGCGTATGACCGGGGCCACAGAAAAGCAACTAAATGGAGGTGTTATACTAAAATTCCAAAGTGGGTTTCACTGCTAGAGGCCTTTACAAACCCTTTGGCATTTACGTAAGAGTTACTATGGAGGTATGAAGTCCTGTTAGATAATCAGAATAAACTTATTACAACAAGATAATTTAAATAAAAAAGACATCAAATTGAACTGGAGGGAAAGAGCACAGCTGGACTCTAGATATGCAAAAGATAAAATTAAAGGGCTTCAGAACTAGACAAAATTTTGTTGTGCTTAGATGGGAAATATATAAAACATTTTTATACTCTATTATTAGCTATGAGAATGCAAGATGAGATATTTAAAGAATCAATGGTTAAGTGGGCACAAAACATAGGTCACAAATTACAGTTAGAACATAGGTCTGAGGTACGGAAGGTAAATATGAAAATGATGAAAGCGACAACATTTAAAGAGAATATATAGAAAAATGTTTTATAGATGGCATATGACACCTGAAAACCTAGCAAAATGGTATCCAAACATGTCAAATGTATGTTGGGAATGTAAGCATAGTGTTGATTCTTTTTTTCATATGTGGTGGACATGTAAGGTTGCGAAAAAGTATTGGATTTAGATCCATGAGGTATTGCAAAAAAAATACTAGAGACAAGTTTGCCATTTATACCAGAATTATTTTTATTAAATGTTGTACTGCAAAATGACAAGAAAGCAGATGCGTATATGATTATACATGTTGCAACCTGGGCTCTTTTTGTAGCAGGTACTCCTTTGCATATTAGGTGACACACTTCTGATGCAGGGTCGGCTTGCTCACTAGAGCACACCGGCCCTTAGGGGTGCCAAAAGCCCCCCACCCCTGCCAAAAAAACCCACTCTTTCCCTGGCTTGCCGGTGTGCCCCACAGCTGTGGGTCACACAGGCAAGCTGGTGCTGGGATGGAATGAGTGGGGCAAACTAGCACTGGGAGTCTGGGATGGAATGGGTGGGGGGGTTAAACCCCCGCCCCTTCCCTGGCTTGAAGCTCGCCTGCCCTCCCCTTCCCCCCTTGGGGGGGAGAGGAGGTGGGGGTGGCGTGGCGGGTCTCCAGGCCCCACCAGGAGGTTGGCATCTGTGCCCTGCCTAGGAATCACTGGAAACTCTACCAATGTCAGGCCCTCACATCCCCAGCAACCCAACCCTCCTGCCTGGCAATTCTATTCATTACCCAGAATGTTCCCATTGACATAGTAGCACGGGCACAGCTACCAATATAATAGCCGTTGCTGGAAGTACAGTCTGTGCTGGGGAAGCTGTTGGGGAAATGCCCTGGCATCACCCTCTGAAAAGACCGCCACCTCCTGTGCTGCCTTCTGATCCTTCCATTAGTTCACAGAGACCAGAAGAATCACAGAGACCTGCATACTTATGGCTGTTGCTCCTTTTGATATGCTTGGCAACAACCCGCAAAAATCAACTTCTCAACAAGGAGGACTTGTTTGTGGCTGGCCAGTAGTTCGGAGACATAGACTAGACCTAGTGGTGATCTTGAAAAGCCTTGATAACTGTCCACCTCAGTGTCCCAGAAAGCTTTAATTTGGGCCTGTAAAAGATTTAACAGAGAACAAGACAATATATGTGCTTTCTCCTATTTCTCTGTGAAAGCACCTTGCAAGAGAATAGGCAGATTGCACTGGAGATAAGGCCATCAACAATGTATGTGCAAGGAATATGTAGTCTGGGTGTGTTATTAGAATGATTTGGTAACTTGCTGAGGACCAAGAAGCATGTGATACGTGGACCTTTCAGGAAAAAAGAGTAAGGGTGATTTCCCACTAAAGCTGCCGCGGGGTTGCGCCGCCGTTTGCCCCAAGATTTTTAGTCAATTTCACACCCGAAGCCGCGGGGCTGCATTTTGACCCGCGGCTTCGCCCGATTTCCCCGCAGTTTCGTAATCCTGTTTTTTGAGGATTACGAAACTGTGGGAAATCGGCGAGCCGCGGGTCAAAATGCAGCCCCGCGGCTTCGGGTGTGAAATTGACTAAAAATCTCGGGGCAAACGGCAGCACAACCCCGCGGCAAGCTTTAGTGGGAAATCACTCTTTGTATGCAGTTTTAGGCATACTTTCTTGGGAGGAAGCACCTCTGAACACAGTGAGCACTTGACTGTGAGCAAACGCACAGAATATTTTACAGCTGAAAGGGCACAACTCTGCTCCACCAGCATGCATAGAATTTTCCCCGGAGGTACCAGATATAACTTTTTACTCTTTGTCAGGCACTTCAATAACTCAGTGTCAACAGCAGGTTCTTAACTAGATTTGCGATACCAGAAGAGATGAAGTTACTGTGGATGTTTGAGTCAGGAATGGAGCATACGAAATGGCCATAACAGTTATAGTGGTTTCGTACAGTACCCCCTGACACCTGAAGGCCAATAAGCAATCAATTATAAGCACGGGGAAGTGGGTAACAGTTCAGAGGTGCACAGGAGACACCAGAGGCTTTGCGCCAAGGGAGAGAGGCATTTAAGGCCGTGAGGCAGAAAAGACACACAGAGCAAGAGAAGCAGCTGCGCTCGGAGCACATTCCAGAGACAGAGCAAAACTCCATGGCAGGGCTACCGGACACTCTTCTACTGGCCTACAAAGAGCATGGCTGCATACTCAGCAAACTATCCTAGGCAGTATCCCACCCTCCTAAATGGAAGGTACCCCAAAGGAAGAAATGTCATCTTTAGGAAAGATCATGTTTCTGTGGTGGATGAGGAACAAATTCACCTTGGACTGTGAACTGGTGGTGGTTTTGCATCCCTGGTCATACAGCATAGAACTGCAGGAAAAGGGAATGCTATAATGGCTCCTTTAGGGCTGGACCCACCAATTGGTGCTGGAGGGGGCAGCAGTGGGAGGGCTTCTAGTGTCCTGGCCCCATTGCTGGACCTCCTGATAGCACATGGTATTTTTGGCCGCTGTGTGACAGAGTGTTGGACTAGATGGGCCATTGCCCTGATTCAACATTGGCTTCTTTTATGTTCTTATGTTCTTATATTGCTCTGACTACAATGGACAGGTAAGCGTATGTCTCCCGCCACATATATATCCTTGCACCTGCAAGGATAACCAATTTATGGTTACCTCTTTTAATCAATAGGATTTTGAGCTTGTAGAAATGGAAGGTGATTGCCTTCAGTGGTGAGGCTCATGTCTGTCATCTTGGCTTTTCTCTATTTTTAAAACAATTTCATCTCACGAAACATGTTATGGAACATAACATGTCTACAGGGCTGCAGGAGAATTGCTTGTTTCAACTCAGGGAGAGGAACAAATTTGGGTTTCGGGGGTTTATGCTAGGAAAGAAGGATTACAGGAGATCCCTGATGTAGTTCTAACCCCTTACTGCCCTGACCCTCATAGCCCAGGCTAGGTCAATCTCATCAAATCTCGGAAGCTAATCAGTGTTGGCCTTGGCTAGGATGGGATGTCAAGGAATACCAGGATCATGATGCAGACACAGGCAATGGCAAACCGCCTCTGAAATGTTTCTTGCCTTAAAAACAAATCTAGCTTGCCACCTAATGGAGCTGGAACTTTGGGCTGCCAGACAATCTTAGGATTTCCTGGCTATACTACACAGAATGTGATATGATAATTATTAATCCCTTTCTTCCCAGCTGCAGTGGCCTGACTCCTCTTTAAAGGACGTCAGGGACTGTCTAGCGAAGGAGATTTCATCTAAAAAAGATTTTGTGACACAATCTATTCTGACCTTACAGGTTTTCCTGATGGATTTTAAAACTGAGAACCTTAATGGAGAATCTGCCTGTGAGAAAGGAAGTAGCTTTTGGCTCTTGGAATCGAATCATACCTGGCTTTCAACTGGGGTTTCCTCCGTACAGCCTTCTTCCTCCTTGAAAACCTTCTGGAGAATCATCTTCATACCCTCCCTACGTCTGGACTTCCACTGTCTCCCAACCAGGAAATAAATGACTGGGTTTAAACTGCTGTTTAAACAGGCTAATAGAAGTGCAACAACTATCATGTATAATGTTAAAGAAACGTAAGCAAAGAGGATGCACATGACATTCAGTGGAAAAGCGAAGAGGAGAAAAAAGAGAAGGGAGAGCAAGATGATGGTCAAAAGCTTCCCCCTCCGATGCTGTTGTGCTTTCAAACAGACTTTGATGAACAGGGCCCCAGTGGCAATCATCATAACTGGGAGGCAAAGCACGGCATTCACGATAAACTGGAAGATGCTTGCAATTATTGTTAGATTAAGAAATGCAAGAGTGATGGTAATTGCAGTAAGCAAGACAGAGAGGACCCATATTAGTGCACATACAATGGTGGACAGACGTGGAGGCCGCTTGCATTGATGCCAAAGTGGGAAGAAGATGGCCACACACCTGTCAAAGCTGATAGCCGTTAGGAGAAATTGACCAGTGCTGTACGTTAACAGGAACAGGAAAAAGAACCCAAGAAAAGCATAAGTATATATATAGAAGCTGATATAACCAAGCACATATAAATACAGAATGCTAGTTACAAGCGTAACTGATAGGAGGACCCCCAAATCAGCCACAGCCAAGTTCAGGATGTAGGTCATGAAAGGATTCCTCTTAATACGGAAGCCCAGAAGCCAGATGACAATCCCATTTCCCAGGGCTCCGAAAATGCAGATGACCAATGAAGTGATAGAAAGAATTATAAAATTAGTTTTCAGACCCACTTTTATTCCATTATCAGAGGAGTTATGAATAATATCATAGTTTTTACTGACATTTGGGAAAGAAGGGTAAGTATAATTAGGGTTATTAAAATGTCCTGGGGTAGCATCCATCACGGGAAGAGCTGTCAAGGTGATGCTGGTCGTGATGCTCGATTTCAGCTTTGTGGACTCCCGTTTTCACTTCTTGTCTTTACACTTCTGCCAGGAGAAAGGAAACAATGGGTGATTCAGACCTTGTGTTGCAAATACACGGCTAACGCTTTCAGCCTGACTTCACTCCGTTTGAAAATGGGTTCCTGGTGAGGCTAATTTCATAGCATCCTAGAGCTGGAAGGGGCCGGATAAGCCATCTAGTCCAACCCCCCGATCAATGCAGAGTCTGCCTCTAAAGCATCCCCCTGACAAGTGTTTGTCCAGCCACTGCTTGAAGACTGCCCATGAGGGGGAGCTCACCACCTCCTTAGGCAGCCGACTTCACTGCTGAACTGCTCTTACTGTATATTCCCCCCCCCAATATCTATATGGTAGCTTCCTGCCCTTAATTTAAACCCATGATGGGGAGTCCTATCCTCTGCTGCTGACAGGAACAGCTCCCTGCCCTCCTCTTAAGTGACAGCCCTTCAAAGACTTCAAGAGAGCCATCATGTCCCCCCCTCAACCTCCTCTTCTCCAGACTGAAACATTCCCAAGTCCCTCAGCCTTTCTTCATAGGGCTCAGTCTCCAGGCCCCTGATCATCCTTGTCGCTCTCCTCTGCACCCGCTCCATTCATGTCCACATCCTTTTTGAAGTGAGGCCTCCAGAACTGCACACACTACTCCAGGCAAGTTGAATTTAATTTAGCTTTTACCTAACAGGGAAGGTCAGCTTGCCACCAGTAGAATGTGATCACTTGAAAGTGTAGGGTTGTGGTCAGGGCCGGCCCAAGGTGTCTGGGCGCCCTAAGCGAGGCCAGCTTGTGGTGCCCGCCCACCCCCTGGTGATGCCGACCTCCCAGTAAGGCCTGGAGACCGGGGGGGGGCAGCGGTGTCCCAAGTAGCGAGACAGCAGGACATGGGGTGAGGAGGAGGTGCTGTGGGGCGCGCCGGCAAGCCATGGAAGGGGTGGAGGGTTAAACCCCCATCTCTTCCACTTGAGCGCCTCCAGCATGAAAAACACAGCGTGGAAGACTCCCATGCAGGGGAGGGAAGCAGGGAGAGCCCACTGCTTCATCCTGCACCCTACAGGCAAGGCAGCACTCCCCTGGCTGGCGTCCCGCTCACCTCCCCCCCGGCCCGAGCCAGTGTCTGCAGGTGGGAGGGGCTGGAAGCAGGACGCGCTCCCTCCCCCTCGGGTGGCGGCGATGGCAGGAACTGTGTGTGGGGTGGTGGTGCCTGGGAAGAGGAGGAGGAGAAGGAGGACTCCCCTGGGTGGGAGGGACTGGCCAAGCAGCTCGGGGCGCCCACTGCCGTGGCCTCTCCAGAGGCGGAGCAAAAGAGAGGGCGGGCAGAGTGGCGGGTGGGGAGAGGAGCTCTGACAGGACTTTCAAACAGCCTCTTCCCCCCCCCACCACCGCTGCCTGGGGCAGCCAAAGGCGAGCTGGAGCGTGGCAGGTGGAGAAGAGGGCAAAAAGAGAGGTGCTTCTGCTCTGCCCCTCCCACTCCCTCTCACCCACCAGCACACGCCCAGGGCACTTAAGCTAGCTGGACCCAAGCAAGCCAGGGAAGGGGTGGGTTTTTTTGGCGGGGCTTTTGGCGCCCCTAAGGGCCGGAGTGCTCTAGGTGTGAGCCAGCCCTGGTTGTGGTCATTCTCCCTGTTGCGTCTGCAGAGAGTCACTGGGTAAGCAGTTCCTTAGCCCGAGCTTGGTCCTGAATAACAAAGGTGATCAAGGATCCTAGGAACACCAATAGGACTCGGTTCTCCCAGATTAGAGTCCGCACACTTAACCACGACACCAGACTGGCTCTCAAGGCTGATATTCTCCACTCAGACTGGCTGAGGCTTTTCACAACACCTACTGCCTGCTCTTTTTAACTGGAGAGGGCGGGGATAGTTTCTCTTGCTGTTCAAACTGCTTGATTCTACTATACAGATCTCTGTGAAAAAGCTTAGGTGGTAAAATGGAATCAAACTATAGTTTTGCCCACTGCACTATTCTTTTTTTTTCTTTTGCTCTAGCAGCCTACAAGCTCCAAGCACAGAGTAGTCACACCCAGGGCCGGCCCGCTCACTAGGCAAACTAGACATTTGCCTAGAGCGGGCCGATCATGAGGGTGCCGAACTGTGCCCCCCCACCAAAAGGTCCCCGTCACCCCCTGACCCCAGCTGCCGCTGCCTCTTTCTCCCCCGCCAGCCGTCTTCATCCTGAATTGCCCTGCTGGCAGTTTCATACCCCTTCGCAGGACTTTCGTAGGGAATTTCTCCAAGCAAAGAGGCGAAAGTCCACTGGGTTATCTCACAATGTTCACGGGTCAGGGTGACCTCCCACTGGCAGGTCATTTTGGGGTTTTTCTTTCTCCCTCTTCCTTTTCTTTTCACTCCCTTTTAATGAGCAGGAGGCTGGGAAGGCAGCGGGCCAATCCCCGGGCAGAGCGCCTTAGAGCCTGGCTCCGAACAGGGTGTCCACCATGGCTGGACTCTGCAGCTGGTTGCCGGCAAGGTGGGTGGCTGGTCTGGACAGCCCTTCTGCACACTGGGCCTGTGGGTACGTGGGGTGGGGGGGTCCACTGTTGTCCCAAGGAGGGCCAGGAGAAGCCCTGACTTCGGGGGGGTGGCAGCCCTTGGATTTTATGTCCTGAGAGACATCCCATCTGATGGAGCTCTGATTCTTGAAAGCTTATGCCCTGCGACTCTTGTTGGTCTCTAAGGTGCTCCTGAACTCAGATCTAACTGTTCTACTGCAGACCAACACGGCTACCCTGGAGTTACAGTCCAAACTGCAGAGCTCAGTGTAGGGATGGAGGACCACATTCCCTTGAAGAACATGGCAGTTTCTGAAGGGTCTCCAAGGGACCTTGATCCATCAAGGTCAATGTAGTCTATTCAGACTGGTGGCAGCTCCCCAGGATGTCAGGTGGAGGTCTTTCACATCATCTACTACCTGGTCCGTTTAACTGGAGATGCTGGGGAGAAATTCTGTTGCTTTGGGAATTGCTTGAAACTATTATAAATCTGCTACTGAAGAAGTAGAGGCAAGAAGTATAGGGGCAGTGTAATGGAACAGAATTATTCTTTTACACACTGCACCATTTTTTAAATTCTTTTGATCTAATAATTGTTCAGTCCTGTAGGATCTAAAGATGGTTTCTTCGATAGTAATCTTCCTATTATTAAGGCCTTCAAAATACCCACCATTTACTGATTTTTCACAAGCCACTGAGTGCATGCAGCAAGGGGACTTGTGGTAGATTCTACATCCCAGGTATCTTTTCCCCATTCTTATACTACAGCAGTAGTAAGATAGAAATGACAGAGAGAAACCTCTGGAACATTCAGTATGATTGGATCTACTCTAGAATCTAAGATCAGATGAAATCCTCTCTGAATAAAGAACTTGCAAGAAATTTCCAACAAATATTTGGGAAGTGGAAGGTCATAACAAAAGGAATGTTTACTCAGGTTTACTGTAAAACTCAAGAATTGAACAATATATTTTAACTTAGAAGGAAAAGGTTGAAGAAAGAGAAAGATGGAGAAGAAGAATCCAACACAAAGAAAAGCTGCTAGGTCTTACCTTTTTTCTGGTCCAAACCCTGTCCAGACATGTTCTTCAGAATTTTAAGATCTTGGTCTTGATCACTTTTCTGAATTCAAGGGAATTTGTCCATCCAGTGCTGACTAGCCAACCCCAGCTAGAGAAAAACCAAGGGATACTTGACTTGATTCATCAGGGTGGGGCACAGATTCTACATCCAGATGCACGGACCAGACATCCAGGAAGGGGCATCCATTAGAAAGGGGGATTCTGCAGTTCTCCCGAGATGTTCTTGAAAGCCCTTACATGGGGAGAGGAAATTGCTTATAAGTCTTATGCCTCAAGAGAAAGTTGCTTTTCTGTATTTCTAAACAGTGTAAAAGTGTTTCCAAGGGAGTGTCTGGCAGTCTAATGCAGTCTGAGAACTGAGATCTTGGGAGTTCCGTTTTTCACTCCATGCTCTAAAATGGATAGGTTTTTGTGGCATATTAATCTAATGCTCTTAACTCTATGTTTTAAGTCTAAGGCACTGGATAGGTATGGGCACAGATCCTAAGATGCAGTGGATCATCTCTTTTACCTTTTAAAGGGCCAAACACCTGTTTCAGTGACGATGGATTAAGGGTTGGGACTTATTTTGGCCCCCATAGCCCAAGAGGTAGTTTGCCTGATTGAAGCTGAAAACTCCATGCTTCCTTCTGAGGTTGTTGACTCAGTGTGAACCCATTCTCTTAAGACAACACTATACCCTTTCCTAGGTGATAGACGGGGAATCGTTCCATTCAAGATACTAGTCGCAGTGAGAAAGGTGGACTATGAATAATGTAAATAAATTAATCGTATCAGATTCAAGAATGGAAGCCCCAGCTCGAAGTCTCCTTCTGTGTGAAAATCTCGACTGCAAGATTTGTTTATATCTTATATGCTTATATTCTTCTTCTTATGTTCAGATATGATTAGATTCTCTTATGGTCATATTAGAGATGTGAATTTTTTTCCATGCTATTTTCTGTTGAGCTTAGTTTTAGAAAACATTCCCCTTCTTATTGTATTTATTACACCTGTTCATTTTTTCCCTTTAATTAGTTTTTGTTGTTTCTGTTGGCTTCAGTGTGGAACAGCCTGGATTACTTCAATGTGCTGTACTAGGGGCTGCCCTAAAAAAGTAGAAATCATGTTCAGTAGGTGAATGTCCTGTGTTCAACAGCCATGATCACTCAGGGGCTGAGCCTCAGATGTCCTCATGTCACCCCCTTCTGGGTCCAAGAGCTGCTGAACAGCTTTGAAGTTGTACAGCAAGTGAAATTGATTTTTCCCTGAGGTCAATGATTATTGTGATTTAATTAGGGCTCTTTTTGCAGCAGGAACTCCTTTGCATATTGGGCGACACACCCTCTAATATAGTCAATCCTCCAAGAGCTTACAGAGCTCTTCTTACAGGGGCTACTGTAAGCTCTTGGACGAGTGGCTACATTAGGGGGTGTGTGGCCTAATATGCAAAGGAGTTCCTGCTGCAAAAAGAGCCCTGGATTCAATTAAAACAACATGGAGGGGGGCTATGTTTCCCACATGGAATGAAATGCAAAACCAGACTACAAGACCCAAAGAAGTAGTTATTTTAAATCACAGGCTGATTGATTTACTCACTATTCATCTGCGGGACCACCTCCTCCATTATACCCCCAGGAGAGCATTACACTCTTCACAGAGTAACCTACTGTGGTACCCAATCCTAAAGAGATCCGGCTGTCCTCACCCATGGCTATGGCCTTCTCTGGACTGGCCCCGACCTTGTGGAACTCTCTGCCAACTCCCAGCAGGGCCCTGCAGGATCTTATGCAATTCCACAGAGTCTGTAAGGCAGAGATGTTCCACCAGGCATTTGGTTGAGGATAGCAATGGTTTACATCATGGCTGGCACTCTGCCCTACCTGAATTTCCTGTTTCTGTGAGTTTTTCCCTGACGTGCTCACAAAACAACCACAATCCAGGATTGGGAGGGAACTACAAAACATAAATTCGCCACTTGCTTGAACTGTGCATAATATGTCAGAGATAGTTCTATGATTTTAATTATTTTAAATTTGTCCATCACCTAGAGCCCCACATTTGTGGGGATTAGGCAATTTATACATGTAATGAAATAAATAAATAAATAAACAAATAAATAGCTACTAAGTGATGTGCAGTAGTCAGAGGTCTGTGGGAGCAGGGGGACACAAGAACTCTCCTAGGGCACCTTGAGAATGTACGTGCGTGAAGCAGCACCAGTTTGCACTGCCCTTAATATAAGTTTTAATACACAAAAAGTGACCCTGATGAACAGGCACAAACTTTTTTGCAAGCAGCTATGACTGATGTACAGAACATAAGGTAAACCAGCATCCCAAGTGAAATTTTTGAGACATTTCAACTAATACAAAATGGATCAGCCAGATCATGTGTTGATGTTATTTATCAAATGAAGGTAATGCAGGACTTTAGACTAGTGCAACTTCAAGGAATGCTAGTCCGTATTTTAAAGATTTTTTTATTATTATTAAGACAAGGACCCAGTGTAGGGATGGGGGACTACATGGCTTCACCTTTTCTTTGTTCCCTTGCTCATCCTGGAAGCTTGCAGGGAACATGTGTGTTCTTTTCTCATGCTTTGAATGCCATAAATCTGATCCCTGCAACCACACCATGTCTTTTCAGTCTTGCTATCAAAAGCACAGTAATAGGGAGGGGAAAGCAGGTCACCTTGTCACCTCTGCAGTGTGGGAACTTGAAAGTTTATAGCTGTGGTCATTCATCACCTTGGCTAGCTAACGGAGAGAAGTGGAAAGCTGCAGCAAGCAGGCACAGCCTTTCAACAGAAATGAGGGCTTGGTAGTTTCTAGTAGGAGACACCCTCTGAGCCACTGATGGCAGCAGAAGCTAGCAGGTTTGTTTTGGGGTCCCCCGGAGAGCAAGGGGGAAGGAGCAGTGTCACAACCAGAGACTCCAGAGGATGGCAAGGTTTTCCAAACCCCAGGGGACCTACTTGAAGAGACAAGAAAAAGGCTTACAAGCCCTGTTCCTTTATGTTGATCTAGAACCTGATTGACGAGTTTAATTCTAGATCTTAATTATTTTGTTGCTCTGCTTTCCTACGTGGATTCATATAGAAAGCTAAGTATCCAAGTCCAATATGAAGTAACAACCAGTCAAGGCTGAACAGATAACTGAAAATCCAGAATCGGAGGAAGCAGTAATTTTTGCTACACCGGAAGCTGATCACACATGAAGCTGCCTTATACTGAATCCAGCATAAAATAAAATATCCATACATAAAATATTTTCTCCCCATTCTCAGGCTTCAGCCATTCTATGGTATGCATAACATATGACATAGGGCGATTCTGCATTGACTTTTCCCTCCGTTGTTTTACGAAACCCACGCAGGAGCAGAAATTCCCCTCTGCATTGCATGCTGCTTTCGCTTCCTTTGATCATCAGATTTTATGGTACCCTCTACACTGCATGTCAGTTTTGTTTTCTTGGATCATTGGGTTTTATGGTAACTTCTGCACAGGGCGTTTTTTTTTGTAGAAAAAGCCCAGCAGGAACTCATTAGCATATTAGGCCACATCACTGACAGCACAGCTCATTAGCATATTAGGCCACACCCTCTTGTTACCAGAAGTGTGGCCATCCAGCCACACCCACCTTTTGCTTCTTATTCTGTTAACCTTCTTTGTTGACAAAACCCAGGGTTGTTTTTTTTTTTGTAGCAGGAAGTCCTTTGCATGTTAGGCCACACACCCCTAATGTAGCCAGTCCTAATGAGTTTCTGCTGTTGAGTGTGACCTGTTATGCTAATCAGTTCCTGCTGAGCATGGTCAACTCGGGAGCCAGCCGGAACTCCATTCCTGTGCATTCCTGCCCCAAAATAGCCCTGCTTATGTATAGATTTATGGCTATTCAGGGGTGACTTTGCCATGAGTACAGTGTTGCCCCAGGGTATATGAATGTGGTTTTGAGCTGTACTTTTTCCTCCCCATTGAGAAAATGTAGAGCACATCCCAGATGCAGAATCGCCCATAGAGAAACCTGAGGAATGTTCAGAGTGAATGGATCTATCCTAGAATCTAAGTTCAATCAATCTGATTAAGGAACTTGTCACAAATCCTAATTGAAATATTGGAAGCAGAGGGACGTAACAAAAGGCATGGAAAGGGAGAGACAGAGGCCGAATCTGCATTTGTCTTTCCCACTAGTGTCCCTGCCTTTTGACTCCGTCTTCAAAAAAGCTGTCCACATTTGGTGTCATTTTCACACCTCAACAGTGCTAGCATACTTTCGCACATCCACATATGTTTATCGTCCTATCGGGGCGGCTCCACTGTCATTGCATCGCCGCACTGCTTTAAAAGAACCTTCTCCAAACAACATTCAAACAAGCATAGGGAAAGACGGCGTCACAGCAGCACACAACTGATTTAAAAATGCAAATGCAGATTCGACCAGAGGGTGCAAACAAGAAAAAGAAGCAAGAGAAGCATGGGAGTTAATGCACTTTGAAACGACTAGTTAGAATGAGGACCAAAGCAGGAAGTCAAGAAGCTTACTGTAAATATTAACTTTGAGAGGAGAAGAATCCAACACTACCTCCTTCCAATCCAAACCTTGCCTCACAGCTGCATATAAAGAGACTGCAGATGTTCCCCTTCAGAAATTTAGGATCTTGGTCTTGAATCACTCGTCTCGATGAAAGAGAATTTGTCCGTCCACTGTTGAGTATCCAACCTCAACTGGAGAATAACCAAGATGTGCTTGACTTATTTCAGTAGGGTGGGGCACAGGTTCTACATCAAGATGCACTGACCACATATCCATCAATTGGCGCCCATTAGCAATGGGGAAGCTTTGCAGTTCTCCCAAGATGCTTTGGAAAGCTCTGAATTGGGAAGGAAATTGCTGCTTTTATGTCTCAAGCTTTATATTCATAAACAATGCGAAAGTGTTTTTAAGTGAATGTTCAGCAATTTTAAGTAGCTTGCAAATTGAGTGCTTGGGAGTTGAGAACCCCCCCGTGCTCTTAAATGGATGGTTTGTGAACTAGTTTAACTCTAGTGGCATAGAATAGCTATGGGCATGGGCCCCAAGATCCTCATGAATGTCCCAGGCCAGCTCTTCTGCATTTTACAATGTCAATCTTCTGTTCAGTGATGATGGATTTAGGCAGGGCTCTTTTTGTAGCAGGAACTCCTTTGCATATTAGGCAACACACCCCTGATGTAGCCAATCCTCCAAGAGCTTACAAAGCTCTTCCTACAGGGGCTACTGTAAGCTCTTGGAGGATTAGCTACATTAGGGGATGTGTTACCTAATATGCAAAGGAGTTCCTGCTACAAAAAGAGCCCTGCTCATCTGTTACCAACAGACCAGGGACCCTCTCTCAGCCAGTTGGCATCTCTCTTCCACTCACAGCTGTTCCCCTCCCTGGCTTCCTCTCTTTTTCTCCTCACCCCTGAGCCTTCCTAAAACTCCAAAACTCCATAAGATAACTTGTCATGACTTCCAACATCCCAAGGGACGTCTTGCATCACTTCGGGTGTCCTTGAGCCAACCCAAAACAGCTAATTTGGGATATAATTTTGGCTCAGGGATGCTGAACACACAACCCCATTTTGGGGTCCTCTGTGAATAGCCTTTTAGGAGATCATTTTTTTTTTTTTCCATGCAGGGTTGTGTTTCTGCAGTTCCATGTAGTTGCAGGGCCTTGCCAACTATATGGGAGGCTTTCTCATTATGAACCATCACACCACAGTGATGAGGCAAAGGGCTGCCTTCTTTGGGACAATCCTCTGGGGCAACTTGCTGCCAGTCAGGTGTTGCTCCAGAGATGTCTAGAGGTCAGCCTCACCTGGAAAGCAGTTGACTGGCGGGTGGGGCTTTCCCATTGGTTGAGCCCGTGCTCCTCCCTCTCTGGAAGCAAGCAAACTGTGATGACCATTGAGGGAGGAGGACCAGCAGTGGGAAGTCTCTTCCATCTTCATCTTCCCCTCTCCTTCCCCTCTGCTAGCTCTACATATTTCTGGCTAGGGAATCTGTGAGAACCCTAAAGCATCCGAAACAATTCTTGCTAACATCTTAGGGTTAAGCATAAAACAGAACCTAGACCATTGAACTAGAAGCATTCACCTTTCATGGAGACATCAGAGCAGACCTCCTAACTGGGGGATGTCCACCGTTCTCCTTCTCCTTGAAAACTCTCTGTAGTATCACCTTCAGACTCTCCCTAGTTCCAGTTATCTATAGAAGGTGCTCTTGGTGACTTCCATTTTGCCGCTATGCATGTTCTTGATGCAACTATAAGACTCAATATTAAGTCTTGTTGAATAGATGGGATTTTAAGGTCTTGCCAGATATTGAGAAAGAGGATTTCAGGTATTAATGGTATTTCATAACCTGTGATGATATTCATGTGTAATAAGACTTCAATGCCAGAATTTGTTTATGATTGGACAATCCCACCAGCAGTGGGCATAATTTCCTACTTTGGCATTCACCTTTCATGGAGACATCAGAGCAGACATCTGAACTGGGGGATGTCCACAGTCCTCCTGCTCCTTGAAAACCCTCTGTAGTATCACCTTCAGACTCTCCCTAGTCCGACTCCTTTTCTTCCTCCCAATCAGGAAATAGATGACTGGGTTCACACTGCTGTTTATGGAGGTACATAAGAAACCCCAGCTGTACAGGTCATGATGGGCAGAAGAATACCAGTAATTGAGGATGTAAAGAACATTGAATGGAAAGGCAAATATCAAGAAGAAGAGGAGAGCAAGTGAGATGGCCACTAGAAGCTTTCCCCACTTGCGTCGTTGTGATTTAAAGTATACTTTGACGACCAGAGCCAGAGTAGAGATACTCAGAAGCGGGAGGCAAAGAACGGCATTCAGGAAAAAGCACACCTCGCAATAATCGAACTCCATATACACATAGAAAATGACGGGGAGTTCACAGACCAGTAAAGAGATGACCCATATAATAGTACAGACAATGGTGGACAGGTGTGGTGGCCGATGGCATCGATGCCAAATTGGGAAAAAGACCAACACACACCTGTCGATGCCGATGACCGTTAACAGAAATTGACCAGAGGTGTACATGACATTGAAGAGGTCATTGAAGAAGTCAGGCAAATGCCCACGATTGTATTCCAAGGCAATCGGAAGCAGAACTGTACCCAATGCAGCCGTGAGCACCCCAAAGTCAGCCATAGCCAAATTCAGGATGTAGGTGGTGAAAGAGTTCCTCTTAATGCAGAAGCCAAGAAGCCAGGTGACGATCCCATTCCCCACAAGTCCCAAAATACAGACAGAGATGGTGATAATTTCTGGAGTATAGTCTTGAATATATTCTGAACGATTTAACATACGATCATATCCCTCGTATTCTTCTCCCGTTTCCACAGCGGACAGGGGCATCTGGCTTGAATTGCTCATTGTGCTCAAATTCTCCTTCGGAGGCTCTTGTCCCCTCTCGTTCTCTATATAGCCCTGGTAGGGAAAAAGAAAGAGGGAGTGTTCTGTTACTCCTACAGAGTTAAACAAATGGCACAGCTAAAGTTTCCCCCCTTGCGCCTCTGATCTCAGATACGGAATCAGTTTGACAACTTGTTGTGTGTGTGTTATGCGCTGTCACGTTGCTTCTGGCTCGTGGTGACCCAATCAATGAATGATCTCCAAAAGGCCCTGTCGTTAACAGCCTCGCTCAGGTCTTCTAAACCGAGGGCCTTTGCGGCTTCCTCAATGGAGTCAATCCATCTCCTGTTAGTTCTTCCTCTTTTCCTGTCTCCTTCAGCTTTTCCTACCATTATTGTCTTTTCCGGTGAGGTTTATCTTCTCGTGATGTGACAGATGTATGACAGCCACATACGTTGGGTGCAACTTGACAGCACTTTACTCACACACCGTGGGGGGGGGACACATCCTGGATGGTCCCTCCATTCCACATCACTACGCAACAGGCCAGTGTGTGTGGGGGAGAAATAGACATCCCCCCTAGAGTTGCAGAGACACTTTCTGCACAATTCAGAAGTAACATCAAAAAGCTCTAGGATCAAGATCCAGATGGGAAGGAAACCCAATAAAGTGGATTTTGTTCTTCCACCTTATCTGAACTTAATTTTAAGCCAGTAAGGACAAAGGGCAGGGGAGCGAGTTCAGGGCATATCTAGATGTAGAGCGAGAATTACTTCTAACGGTCATATCCTTGAGAGAAGGCGGCAGGAAGATGATTTGCGTTTGTTCTGTTTGATAGCCAGAATCTTCTAAACTCACACGATGCGGCTCTGTATGGGGCAGGAACAGGGAGAGATTAGAAAAGTCTAAGAACTGGAGAGTGGGTTAGGGTCCTGCAGACCACCCAGAATAGCACTGGAGGACAGGAGACGTTTGCATTTTCCAAGTATTTTTATCCACCTCCAGGCTGTAAAATTGTAACTAAAAAAAAAGTAGAGAAAAATAAAAGTAAAGCAATGGCCAGGACTGTGCTCTTATGTCATCCCGCTAACCCCTGAATGCACTGATCCTGGCTCCCCAGTCCTGCGTTCATGTCTGCATTTATCTGTGTGTGATCAAGTATAAAGCAGACTACCTCCTGCAATACCTAGAAAATGCATGCTCAGTGACTCAGGGTACCTCTGCGTCCATCTCCACATAACAAAGTCACTTTGTTTGCTGGGGAACCACATGAGGATTTTGCATCTCATATGTACTGACCCAGATAGGAACACCAGACAATAGCTGTGTTGCAGATTTAGTCTTCCATACATGAATGGCATCAGGGACATGTTGAGTTGACCACTATGAACATTAAAAAGTGGGGGGGGGATACCACAATGGTATTGGGGTATTTGGTTAATATAGCAGAGTTTGAACATAAGAACATAAAGAGAAGCCAATGTTGGATCAGGCCAATGACCCATCCAGTCCAACATTCTGTCACACAGAGTCCAAAAATACCAGGTGCCATCAGGAGGTCCACCAGTGGGGCCAGGACACTAAAATCTCTCCCACTGTTGACCTTCCCAAGCACCAATAATACAGAGCATCACTTGCCCCAGAGTCCCTATCTATGCCTTGTGGCTAATAGCCACTGATGAACCTCTGCTCAGTCATTGAAGCACGACACTGAGGCCAGTCAATATATCTCCCAAGAAAGACATTACAAAAAAGACAAACTTGCATTTATTTAAGCAGATCCAGCTCACATTCAGGTTGTAGTCAAATGAAGAGAGAGAAGCCTAACCTGAGGAGTATTTTCTGTATCAAAATGGCCACCTTTCTGGCATCGTGTGTGTGGGAGTATGAGGGACCGGGCATTGGATCTACAGGAGAGAACTGCAGGGACCGGTCTCTCCATGGAAGGCCATGAGGAGAGAGAGTGAGAGGACAAAGGGAGAGAGAAAGAAGAGGTCAGATGGCAGCTCCCAGGTTAAGACAAAGAGAGGGGTCCCATTCAAGGAGATAACAACTAGGAACCCTTAGAGTGATGTACCCCGCTTCCAATGTCCAGGCATGCTGAGTTGCTCTCTCCAACAGACAGATGCTGCATCCGGCCAAGTCAAGTGTATATTTTCATTGGATTGGCCAGCCTTTATTATATCAAAAAATTTACTCCCAAATACCTGAATTGCCTAATTTGTCCCCTAGAGTACTTCCTTGACCTGGTATTGACTCCACTGCCCACCACCCATTTCTTCCATGGCTACAGTGGAGCCAGTCTTGGCCGTGGTTGCAAACAGAAAAGAGTTGGGATGCACCCAGAAAGTACAAAACTCCCATCACACATTTCCTACACATTCCTCGTGCCGTCCCTCAGCAGAAACGAGGAGTGTGTAGATGGATCCTCACGTAACCTTGGTCCGCCATTTTGGATAGCATTATAATGAGATAGGGAAATAGTGATGGTGACACAGAGAGATCTGATGAGGGGATCTTTGACTCCCAAAAGCTTATGCCTTGAGAGTCTTGCGGGTCTCTGTCTAAGGTGCTGCTGGACTCTAATCTACTGGTTCTACCAGAGACTTGCTCAGCTTCCCTCTTACACTAAGAGAACAGAGAGAAACTGATGAAACTGGAAAGGGAGGGAGAGGAAAAGGACCATTATAGGGATATCAGTTATATCATGGGATATGTTAGGCATGGTCAATAACGAAGGCACACATGTCGTTTCAGAGGGCAGCCATGTTTGCCTGCAGTAGAACATCTGGATTAGAACCCAGTAGCTCCTCAGAGACCAAAAAAGATTATGTGAGAAATCTTGTGAGTCTCTAAGGTACTCAAATCCAGGCATGTATATTTCCTTTACTTTAAACATCTTTTCCAACCAATCAGGATAAAGAATTTTTCTCAGGTAACCATGGGTCAGTTTGCACACAATAATTTTATTTAATTTATTTTTAACCCTCATTTCTCTGCAATGGGGACCCAAAGCGGCTAACCTCACTATCCTCTCCTCAGTTCTATACTCCCAACAGCCCTGTGAGGTACTGTGAGGTAGGGTTAGCGAACATTTCCTGCCAAAGGTCACCCAGAGAGTTTCCATGGCATGAGTGGGGATTTGAACCCGGGATGCCCAGATCCTGCTCCTGTTCTCTTAACCATTACACCACATGAACATACAAAGCTGCCTTGTGCTGAGCACAACAGTCCATAAGACTGTCCAGTCTAGTTTCTTCCAGCCTAGTTTCTTCCAAGGACTCTCCACGATTCTTAGAGATGCTCTGAAGGGAGGGTCCCTGTGGAATGCAGTGTGTCTCTTCTCTGGCCTCTCCCTTGAAGAGCATCTCCTACAGCCTCGAGGACTCCCTGTGAATCAGATGACTGGCAAGGTGCAAAATGCCTTTCCTGCCCCTCAGAGAATGACCCAGTGCAAACTGAACTTTACACATACCTGTGAGGGATCAGCTTTCTTCAGATATGGTGCCTGGAAGAGAGTTTCAGAGGGTGGCCATTACTTGGTCTGCAGTAGGACAGCTAGAGCTGAGTTCAGGAGCACCTTAGAAGCCATCAAGAATTCCAGGGTCAGAGCTTTCAAGAGTCAAAGCCCCCTTCCAGTGATCCCAGGGATTTCCTCCCCATGGAGCTGAACATGGTGTCTTCAATGAGGACAGTTTCCGAGGTTAGTCTTGTTGAGCGGAAAATGACAACTGTTCCGTGTCCTGTGCTGGAATGGCAGCAGACTTGCAGAAGGACCTTTTCAGTTCCATCTGCTGTTCTCCAAGCTCAGTTCAAATTGTAGAAAACGTCTCACAGTTAGCTTGATAATATCACATGAGAAAGTGTTCTTATCTTAGATGTCAAGACAGCTTTCAGCGGAAGACGGAGGAGACTTTTGCAATGGGATGTTTATGTCCTAGCCAGTTTGGTGTAGCGGCTAAGTGCGCGGACTCTAATTTAGGAGAACCGGGTTTGAGTCCCCACTCCTCCACTTGCACCTGCTGATGTGACCTTGGGTCAGTCACAAGTTCTGGCACAGCTGTTCTTGAAAAAGAGCAGTTTCTGGCAGAGTTCTCTCAGCCCCAGCTACCTCACAGGGTGTCGGTTGTGAGGAGAGGAAGGAAAAGAAGTTCGCAAGCTGCTCTGTGACTCTGAGTGAAGGGCAGGGTATAAATCCAATCTCCTCCTCCTCCTGCTCCTCCTGCTCCTCCTGCTCCTCCTGCTCCTGCTCCTGCTCCTGCTCCTGCTCCTCCTCCTCCTCCTCCTCCTCCTCCTCCTCTTCTTCTTCTTCTTCTTCTTCTTCTTCTTCTTCTTCTTCTTCTTCTTCTTCTTCTTCTTCTTCTTCTTCTTCTTCTTCTTCTTCTTCTTCTTCTTCTTCTTCTTCTTCTTCTTCTTCTTCTTCTTCTTCTGAAAAGGCAGTGTGGGCCTGGATCTGATGAAGTGTATTTCTTTATTATATTAATATTCTGATGAAAAGTGGTTCTTTGTTATTAACATTCTGCCTTTCCATTCATGTCCTTAAATCATTACTGCCCAGATGAATAACTTAAACGTGGTGTGTGTATGTGGACCGACCCTCCCTTCAAACAATAACTGCATCAAACCAGGCCACTGCAAGACACATCGTCCCAGCCACTCCACCATAGCCCACTAAGACCCAGCTGTGAACTGATGGGCGTCCCCTTCGCCCAGTGAGCTGCCCAAAATACAGAATGGTGTCTGCAGATGAGCATTCTCTTCCTCTCCCACTGGACGCCAGGACCTCAAATGAAACAACAGTGAGCAACGGAACAACACTTAAATTCAACCTTGCCAAGGCCCATTTACAGCCCCACAATGGGACGCATGCACGATTTGTAAGCTGATGAGCGCCACCTCCCCAGGTGCTGAATGTCCTGAGCCCTGGAGGCAGCAGGAATATGGAAGGAATGGGTGCAAAAATGCATCCCAGTCCACCTTAGCTTTGCTAGCACCTTAGAAGTGACCGCCCAAAATTGCTGCTTGGTCAAAGGGCTTGAATCTTGATGAGGAAACAACAGACTGCCCTCCAACCCCCGACCATCAAATAGGATGCCAGTGCAGAAACCAGGCACAACTTCTTCTCAGGTGCCCAGCGTGACCATAGCACCCTGTTGTTGCTGATCTGTCTTTGACTACCACTGGGTAATGAAGGCCTTCTTGACATCCAAATGCATGTCCTGTGCCTTCAGCACATGACTGGAGCTATCGCTCTTAGACTGAGCCACCAGCTCACTTATCTGAAAAGCCCCACAAAATGTGACTGAGGCAGCTATGTGAAATAAACAGGCCTCAAAATCAGATGAAGAAACATCCCTCCAAGTTGCCTGGAGGCCCCTGAGAACTGACAGAGACACAGGCCATCTGGGGTGGGCACACATTCCGGCTTCATGCGCCCAGCCCCCCAGCATTCTACAGATCTGGAACTCCCCCATAAATTCAGCCACCACCATCCCCTCAGCTTTGCAAGATGGAGCATCAGCCATGGCATTGTCAACCCCTGGCACATGCCTAGCAAGAAACAAAATATTCAGCTGCAGGGTGTAGGATCTTACCAATGACATGACATGCCGTGATCTGGATGTGAGGGAATTAATGACCTGAACCGCCATCAAGTTATCGCACCAAAAATGGACCGTGTGGTTGTCCAACTCCTCTCCCCACAACCAAAGAACTCAAGGTTATTTAGTGATTCAAGCCCCCACTCAATCAGCGGGCCATTCCTCGGCACACCAATGCCCCCCAAGTAGATCCCAAAGCCCAAGGATCCAGCAGGGTCAAAGGCTGCACAGGATACAAAGCCGAAAAGGGCAACTAAAACGATAAAGGCGACTGAACACTTTCCCGATGAAGAAAGCTTAAAAAGCTTAGAGCTCTCTGGCTTGGAGAAATGAAGGCTGATGGTGACATGACAGAGGATCAGAAAATTACGCAAGGGATAGAAAACATAAAGAACATTTCTCCCTTTCTCACCATACAAGACCTTGTGGGCACTCAAATTAATGATCGTAGAATAGATCAAAGGAAGTACTTCTTCAACAAAAGAGTAATTCACTCGTGGAAATCAGTGCTGCAGGAAGTGGTGGCAGCTACAAGTACCGATGGCTTCAAGAGGGGATTGGATAAGCGTATGAAGGAAAGGTCCATCAGTAGCTATTAGCCACAAGGTATAGATAGGAACTCTCGGTCTGGGACAAGGGATGCTCTGTATTCTTGGAGCTTGGGGGGGCAACAGCGGGAGGGCTTCCAGAGTTTGATCCTGCTGGTGGACCTCTTGATGGCACCTGTTTTTTGGCCAGTTGTGTGACACTGGTTATTGGACTGCATGGGCCATTGGCCTGATCCAACATGGCTTCCCTTATGTTCTTAAGAACTTTTCTTTGTTATTAATACATATGAAACTATTACAGAATTTTTGCTTTCATATTCTATTTTATTACCACAAAAGTATTTGTATCTTTTATACATATTAACTCAGCAAAAATATATACCACCCATTACTGTTAAATAGGTAATTAAGGCAGAGTAATTACACAAGTCTATAAAAGTATTTTACCCAATGATAGAAAGGCCATAAGCAAGAAGCTCCCCAATCAATTCAATTTCCCGTATTTATAGGTTTTTAAAATCATCTTGGAAGAACAGCTGCCTGTCCCACCGAATAAAGGTGCACATTCTTGCCTAACTAGTTATTTTATAACTTCAAACACCATGCAACATTATCTATACTTGAACTATGTAATAATGGTTGGACTAGGTAGGCCATTGACCTGATCTAACAAAGCTTCTCCTGTGTTCTTATACTTGCTATTTTTTTTTATCTTAACAAAAAAATAATGATTGTATGTTCTCATCCATATAAATATCTGTTGGCCCTCAACCAATAACCCCATCTTTGAACTATATCTCTGCTTCTGTGAAGCTGTACATTCTTCTCATTCTCAGACCCCTCTGCACCTGGTCATCAACGCATCATTTCTATTGATGGATTCTAAAAGGGCTGCGGTGGCTCAGAGGTTAAGATGCTGAACTATGGACTAGAAGGCTAGAAGTTGGCAGTTTGAGACCTGAGTGCTGCATGGCGCACTGAGGTCCTGTCTCTGGTCCCAGCTCCTGTCAACCTAGTCGTTTGAAAGCAAGAAATTGCAGGTAGATAAATAGGGGATTGGTGGGAAGGTAACAGCGTTCCGTGCCCCTCAGCGTTAAGTCATGCCAGCCACATGACCACAGAAATGTCTTCGGACAGTGCTGCCTCTTCGACTTGGAAACAGAGATGAGCACCGCCCCCTAGAGTCGGATTCGACTGGCTTTTGAGCACAGGAAACCTTTACCTTTACATGGATTCTAATTTACAAAAGGCAATAATATTGTGTTTGTCCTTTGTTTCTTGTCCCTCTCCAATGCTATTTGGTCTTGGGTCTCTAAACTCCCTTGTTGGGGCATGAAGCTGAGAGGCTTGTCTAGGTCTGGTGCAAAAGCAACCCCCCATGGTCTCTTTTGGTCAAGCTCAACAACTGTTGCGCTACAGTCCTGACCATATCTGGGACAGAACACTCTACCAAGAGCCTTCTCAGAACAAATAAGCAAGTATACAGAGGTTCCTTTACTCAGTACTGCGATGTACTGCTGGACCTCCTGATAGCACGTGGTATTTTGGGCCGCTGTGTGACAGAGTGTTGGACTAGATGGGCCATTGGCCTGATTCAACATTGACTTCTCTTAAGTTCTTATGTTCTTATGTATTTTATTTCAGTCTTCAAAAACAGTTCTCCCTCTTCCCTCCTTTTTGCTTACTGTACTTTTAAAGTGGCCTTTAAGGGATTTAAAAAGGGGTTTGTTGGGAGTGCAGTCTGTACTGGGGAAGCTGCAGGGGAGATGCCTGGACGTCACCCTCTCAAAAGATTGCCACAGCCCATGCTACCTTCTGAGCCACCCATTAGTTCACAGAGGCCAGAAGAGTCATAGAGACCTCCTTTTGACATGCTTGATAAATTGTTCAGAGACGTAGCCTAGACCTAGTGATTATGTTGAAAATCCTTGAGATTGTCCACCTCAGTGTCCCAGAAAGCTTTAATTCGGGCCTGTAAAAGATTCACTGGGGAGAAAGTAAACACATCAGTTCCCCCCTTCTATTTCTCCATGAAAGCACAGGTCAAGAGACTAGGGGCCAATCTGCATTTAGCATTTGCTCAGTTGTTTTACCAAACCCACACCGGAACAGAAAAAGATGCAGTTCAAAACCACATTCAACTACCCCGGGCAACCACTGTACTGACTGCAGAGTCACCCCCGAATGGCCATAAAACGACCACAAATCTATGCAGACAGCCCCCATGAAACACAGAGATCAAATGAAGGAAAAGCAGCATGCAGTCTAGACACTGCCATAAAGTGCGACACTCAATCAAAGTGAAAGTGGCATGCAATGTAGAGGGGAATTTCTGTTCTAGTGTGGGTTTGGTAAGACAGCGGAGCAAATGCTACATGCAGATCGGGCCTAGATAGATTTGCACTGGAGACAAGGCCACCAACAAGATATCGGCTAGGAAATCAAAGTACAATTTTTGTGCGAGGAATATGCAGTCCGGGTGTGTTCTTAGTATAATTTAGTGACTTGCTGAGGGCCAAGAAGTATATGGTACATGAACCTTTCAGTAAAAAAGAGTAAGTCTGCAGTTTTAGACATGCTTTCTTGGGAGGAAGCGCCTCTGAACTCAGTGAGCACTTGAGTGCGGGCAAAGACATGGAGGATTTTACAGCTGAAACATCCTGCTCCACCAGCATGCAGAGAATTTGCCCAGATGTAGCTGTCTATTCTTCTACTGGTCTACAAATTGGCCTGGTTGCATACTTGGCAAATGATCCTACCCAGGCTCCCTAAACGGAAGGTACCCCACTGGAAAAAAAGTGTCACCTTTAGGAAAGATAATGCTGGTCAGTGTTTCCATGGTAGGTGAGGAATGGCTTCACCTTGGACTGTGAACTGGTGGTGGTTTTTATTCCCTGGTGGTGCTGCACAGAACTGCAGGAAAAGGGAATGCTGTAGCAGTTCCTTTAGGGCCGGCCCTACCTGTTGCTCTGGCCACAAAGGACAGGTAAGAGTTTGCCTCCCCCACCCCTTGCACCTGCAAAGATGACCAATTTATGGTCACCTGTTTTTTCCAAAATTGGGATTGTGAGCTTCTAGAAGTGGAAGGCGATTGACTTCGGTGGTGAGGCTCGTGTCGAACATCTCGGCTTTTCTCTGTTTTTAAAACTATTTCCTCTCAAGAATCCTCTTGTGAAATGTAACATTTCAACAAGGCCACAGTAGGACTGCTTGTTTCAACTTAGGGAGAGGAACAAATCTGGGTTTCGGGGTTAGGAAAGAAAGAATCCAAAAGAGACCTGCTGTAGCTCTAACCCCTTTCTTCCCGGTTGCAGTGGTGCGATTCCTCTTCAAAGGATGTCAGGAACTACCTAGAGAAGGAGATTCCATTTAAAGAAGGCTTGGCAACAGAATCTCTTCTACCCTTTCAGGTTTTCATCAAGGATTTTAAAACGGGGGGGGGGAATAACCTGAGCACTTTGATGGGATCTGCCTATAACAGGAAGAAGCTTTTAGTGCTTGGAATGGGCATCATACCTGGGTTTCCTCCACATCACCTTCTTCTTCCTGGAAAACCTTCTGGAGGATCATCTTCATGCCCTCCCTACGTCTGGACTTCCACTGTTTCCCAACCAGGAAATAAATGACTGGGTTTACACTGCTATTTAAATCAGTTAATAGCACTGCCACATATACCATGGGTGCTGGTATGTAAATGAAATAAATGAGGATGTAGATGACATTATATGGAAAAGCAAAGAGGAGGAAGAAGAGAAGAGTGAGTAAGATGATGGTCAAAAGCTTCCCCCTCCGATGCTGTCGTGCTTTCAAACAGACTTTGATGAACAAGGCCACAGTGGCAATCGTCATGACCGGGAGGCACAGCAGGCCATTCACAATCAATTGGTAAGAGACTTCAATTCTTGTTACATTTAGTTTTAAACTTCGGAGTGTGCAGGTAATTGTAGTGAGCAGGACAGAGAGGACCCATATTAGTGCACATACGATGGTTGACAAACGCGGAGGCCGGTGGCATCGATGCCAAAGTGGGAGGAAGACGGCCACACACCTGTCAATGCTGATAGCCGTCAGGAGAAACTGACTAGCACTGTACATTAAGAAGAACAAGTAAAAGGACGCAAGCATGGCAAAATTATAAATAACTGCATACCACAAGCTAATGTCGAGAATATCTGATAGGAGGACCCCCAAATCAGCCACGGCCAAGTTCAAGGTGTAGGTCATGAAAGGGTTCCTCTTAATGCGGAAGCCGAGAAGCCAGATGACGATCCCGTTCCCCACGGCTCCGAAAACACAGATGACCAATGAAGTGATTGAAATAAAGTTATTGAAACTTTCTTCTCTTCCATTATCAGAGGAGTTATGAGATGAAATACCTTCAGAAATATTATCAAAATTTTTACTGGCATTTGGGAAAGTATGGTAAGCATAATTAGGGCTATTTTCCAGAGGAGCGTCCATCATGGGAAGAGTCGTCAAGGTGTTGTTGGTTGTGATGCCCGATTTCTGCTTTGTGGATTCTTGTTTTCACTTCTTGTCTTTGCGCTCCCGCTAGGAAAAGGAAACAGTGGGTGATTCAGATTTTGTTTTGCGAATACATGGCTAAAGTTTTCAGCCTGACTTCACGGAATTTGAAAACAGATTACTGGTGAGGTTCATTTCGTAGCATCATACAGCTGGAAGGGGTCATAGAGGCCATCTAGCCCAACCCCCTGATCAATGCAGAATCTGCCTCTAAAGCACTGGTTCCCAAAGTGGGCAATACCACCCCCTGGGGGGCGCTGGAATGATCCTGGTAGGTGCTAGGAGCCTTGGGTGCAATTGGGGGCGATAATAAAAATAAGGGGGCGATGGAAGCATAAAGAAAGAAGAGTCCAGGACCTATCTAAAGCAGCTTTTTCCTGCCTTCTCCTGGTCTTCCCTGGGACCATAGTAACTTTTGCATACACACAGAAAACTCAGATAACAAAGACTGATTGGCTGTGGGGACCCCTAGCTAGAAGTGTAGAGGGGTCCTCACAGCCAATCAGTCTTTGTTATCTGAGTTTTCTGTGTGTATGCAAAAGTTACTATGGCCCCGTTCACACGGAGCATTTGCCCCGCTGAAGTCACGGGAGCCCTGCGGACTTTCCGTGTGCGTTCATACGAGCACATCTGGGAGGCGTAGGGCTCCCGTGGCCAACCCGTGGCTTCCCTTCAAAAACGCGGGGTAAAAAACTAGTAGGTCCGAGGTACTAGTTTCTGGAAACCCCGGGGCAAAGGCTGGCGTCTGATCACGGGAGCGCGATGGCTTCCGACGCCCGCCCATGTCCCCAGGGTTTCCGGATGTTGTAAGTTTCCCTGGGATGCGCACCAACGCTGGACAGAGCATGCGCACACACAAGTCACCGACAGCGGCCCGCCCCCCAACGGCGCATGCGCACTTCGCACTTGCGTGGTCTGCTGTGCTGCTGTTTTGCCGCGCTGCAGCAGCGCAGTGTGATCATGGTGCAGAGCTGGCGCGTGGCAACCCGGTGGCCCGTGAGATCATGCTACCGCGCCTTATTTAGCTCTGGGGCAAACTGCCACGCCTCCCCCGCGCGTTTTCTGGCCCGTGTGACCGGGGCCTATGGTTGATTTTTAAAGTACTGTTATGATTTTGAACTTCAAAGTGTCTTATGTACAACAACATCTTTCTTTACTGTCTGCAAATTTGTCACTGCACCTTTTTGTCCACTTCTTGAAGGTAGATGTCCAGGGGGTGCTGAGTATTTTTTTTCTGAAAAGGGGACGGTAGGCCAAATAAGTTTGGGACCCTTTGCTCTAAAGCATCCCTGACAAGGGTTCATTCAGCTGCTGCTTGAAGACTGCCCATGAGGGGCGCTCACCACCTCAGGCTCCTTTGGGTAGTGAAGGGCAGGGTATCAATCCAATCTCTTCTTCTTCTTAATTTTTTAACTGTATTTGTTGTATTGTTGACATGATCTTACACACCCTGAGCTCCCTTGCAGGATGCGTGGCCTATAAATATGAAAAAGAAATAAAAACAAAAACATTATAGTTTATGCTACGGTGTGCATTCTCTATAAGCTATAACACTAGCTTATTATATTATATGAAATAAGATAGTTTCTCCAGATCATGGAGTTAGGCTATAACAGAAAAAAAAATGAATATTATGTGATGCCCAAAGTAAGTCCTTATTGCAGAAGGGGGCCCCTAGCCTGTAAGACTATCAAGCAGTTGATTGTGAAAAATGATATCAAAAGAAGAAGAAAAGGAGGAGGAGGAGATTGGATTTATATACAGCCCTTCAGTACCCAAAGGAATTTCAGAGTGGCTTGCAGTCTCCTTTCCCTCCCCCTCCCCGCAACAGAGACCTAGTGAGGTAGGTGGGGCTGAGAGAGCTCTCTCAAGAACTGCCCTTGATAAAACGGCTCTGAAAGAACTTATGACTGATCCAACGTCATCCAGCAGCTGCATGTGGAAGCAGGGGAATCAAACCTGGTTCTCCCGGATTAGAGTCCGCACACTTAACCACCACACCAAACTGAGATATAAGGGGGAGAAAGGCATATCTACATGAAGGTAGAAGCTAGAGATATTTTTTTTTCTTTTTCTCCTCGACCTGTCGTTACAGCAATGCATTGATATATTGATATCTTAATGCCATTTTTAAATGGATGGGGTTTTTATGACATCACCAATGATGGCAGCATCCTCCCTTCAAAATCCTGATAATTTCCAAGCATGTGTAGGAAAAAGAAGCCTGATCCCACAACTGTGAAAATGCAGAGAGAGTGCAGACGTGCAGACGAAACGTGCCCAAATCAATTCCAGTGCTTGGCGGTAAGTCAAGTCTGTGGAGAAGCCCAAAGCATTGATGGGAGATTAGTACTCAATCCAAAGCCTTTTATTGGCATATATATAAAGATACAATAGTCTAGATACAAAATCGAGAACAGTAAAATTAAAATTGCAGCGTAACGTCACAGAGTGACAATGTAGTAAGAGTAACATCATAATAAAACCTAGTTCACAATATCACTTATCAGGCCGTAGATCCATGGCACTGCAGAGAAACACTGCTACTATTTCAGTTAGCTCTGTACCTGGATTGTCAAGCAAGAAAAGGAGCTTAAAATCATCAGGGGTCTCTAAAAATTGGCCTAATTATGGATACAGAAAGATCCCGACGGGCGCCAAATAGAGACGGCTCTGGAGGAGGACATGGGTGACAGTTTCAACACAGTCCTTTGTATAAGGACAACACCTGCTAGGAGAGGAATCCCTTGGAATCTGCCAGATAAGACAGCTGAAGGAAGAACATTAAATCTAGCCAAGGATATGGCTCTACGCAAATTTGGAGCTATGAGTTGATAAAGGTACACTGCTGGAAAGTTTGCATTAGGAACAATCCCCAAATTTAAGGGAGAACAGGTTCTGTTAGCCAGGCTATAAAGAGTTTGTAGCTCTGATCCCATTAAGTATGAGACTCAACACAAAGGATTTCAGCTTCAAGTAATTTCAGCTTTATTTGTAACAGCAAACACCAACTCAGGAACACACCACAAACAAGTGGAGCACAGCTCCCTTTTTAAACTGTCCCGGGCTTTCAAAGCCACACCCATAACAAGATAAAGACCAATAACAATGCAGGGATAAAGGCCAATCAGGACCGTTCCCTCTGTGCTACATTCTCACACAGTGATTGGATATTTACAGAGGTTTCTCAGAAACCAGCCAATGGTAATGTGACAGATTAAGAGCATATCTAAGGATTCTAGAGATACATTCAGGGAATTTATTTTGGCTTTGATGTAAGATAGGCAGCTGGAATTAACAGATTCAGAAAGTAGTTGGTACATATAACTGAAAGGGTTAGAGTTGAAATGGAGTCGTAGCCAAAATTTAGTAGTGTGGATCCATGCCTTAGTAGCCAGCAAGTTCTGACCGTACTCCAAACATAAAGCGGCATATGGAACACACATAGGTACCCCCATGATCTTTTGCAAAAAAGTAGAGTGGGCACGTTCAACTGAAATGTCCAGATTAGTATCACTAAGAGATTAATAGGCAGATAAAACAACTGAGGGGTTGTTAGGAGCAGACCTGGGCCCAAATTAGCCTACCAAGAGCCATCTGGAGTTCTTCTCACTCACGTATATTAAACAGCCTCTAGAGAAGACCTGCTTAGGCTCTTTTTTTTGAAGATCTGAAAATTCAGGGCCATTGCTTCTGTTCTCCCCCTCCCCCTGTGACACTCGGAGCGGAGACAGAGGAGGAGAAAGGAGGAAGCCAGCCCTGTCCTCACGAGAGGCTTCTCCCTGCATTCTCCCCCACAGCTGGAGAATGGCGAATCCTCCTCCTGAACTCCCATGAGTTTTGGCTGGCACACTGGCTGTTTCCTTTCCTACCACAGAAGGGGGGGGGTTGTAGTGTTGAATAGTGTTATTTATATATAAAAAGTATAGTAATATGCAGGGCTCTTTTTGTAGCAGGAACTCCTTTGCATATTAGGCCACACTCCCCTAATGTAGCCAACCCTCCCAGAGCTTACAGAGCTCTTCTGACAGGAGCTACTGTAAGCTCTTGGAGGATTGGCTACATCAGGAGTGTGTCTCCTAATATGTAAAGGAGTTCCTGCTATAAAAAGAGCTCTGGAAATATGTATAATACCCGGACCTAGAAATGCCAGGCCAGGCTAGCACTCTCGTCAAATCTCGGAAGCTAAGCGGGATCAACCCTGGTTAGTACTTGGATTGGAGACTACCAGGGAAGTCCAAGGTTGCTACTCAGAGACAAGCAATGGCAAACCACCTTGGTTTGTCTCTTGTCTTGAAACCCCTACTGGCTTACCATAAGGCAATAGAAAGTTCACAACACTTTCCACTATCAACCATCTGAATTCCCAGCTTTTGTTTTTAAAAAACAGTACATTTCTCTCGTCTTCTGTTGCAGAGTTATAAAGGAAAAGACATATCTCTGCAATGGAAGGCGCTGGAGGCTTTTTGTAAATGAAAGCGGGGAATTCAGGAAACCCGAGACACGTGTGACTATACTGTTATATCATAGGGTCCTACAATCACGGAGTTGGAAGGGGCCATCTAGCCCAACCCTCTGCTCACTGCAGGATTGGCCTGGAGCATCCCTGACAAGGGTTCGTCCAGACGCTGCTTAAAGACTGCCAGTGAGAGGGAGCTCATCACCTCCCGAGGAAGCTGATTTAACAGCTGCACAACAGTGTTATAAATGAAAAGGCATATCTCTGCAATGGATGAGCTAGAAAGTTTGTGTAAATGAAAGCTGGGAATTCAGAGAACCGGCACACATATTACTATACCATTATATCAGTAGAATGCTATTCTGTTGATGATATTTTTTAAAAAATAAAAAGGCCCCTGGGAGCAGGGGAGGAAATGACTGTTGTGACAGCCAAGCTTTGAGGAAGTTCAGGAGACTATCAGCTTCCCCACCATTTTCCAGCTGGGGGGGGGCTCTGCTCTTCCATTGTTTGTGGTGGGCAGAGGTGTCTGGAAGAGACCATGCTGGCATGGAGATTCTGGAACCAATCTGGTCCTAGGAGAGTGCAGGTGGCAGAGTCTTACCAAAACTGTGTTTCTGCAGTTCCCTATACTTGCAGGCCCTTGCCAACTACATAGGAGTCTTTCCGATTATGTACCGTCATGCCACAGTGCCTTCTTTGGGACAATCCTTTAGGGCAACCTCCTTCCAGTCAGGTGTTGTTCCAGAGGTTTCTAGAAATGAGCATCACCTGGAAAGCAGGTGACTGGTGGGTGAGGCTTTCCCATTGGTGAAGCCAGTGCTCCTCAGGGGTTGGAAGCAGGCAAACTGTGATGACCGTTGATAGGGGAGGACTAGCAGTAGGAAGTCATAAGAACAAAAGAACACAAGAGAAGCCAATCTTGGATCAGGCCAATGGCCCATCCAGTCCAAGTCTCTCATCTTAAGAACATAAGAGAAGCCAATGTTGAATCAGGCCAATGGCCCATCTAATCCAACACTCTGTCACACAGCGGCTAAAATATACCACGTGCCATCAGGAGGTCCAGCAGTAGGGCCAGGACACTAGAAGCCTTCCCACTGCTGCCCCCTCCAACACCAAGAATAGAGTGCATCACCTGCCCCAGACTGAGAATTCCCATCTATACCCTGTGGCTAATAGCCACTGATGGACTTCTGCTCCATATGTTTATCTTCACCTTCCACTCTCCTTCCCCTCTGCTAGCTCTATTTATTTCTGGCTAGGGAATCCGTGAGAACCCTAACGCATCCCAAACAATTCTTTCTAACATCTTAGGGTCAAGCGTACAACAGAATCTGGATGACTGAACTAGAAGCATTCACCTTTCATGGAGACATCAGAGCAGACATCTGAACTGGGGGATGTCCACCGTTCTCCTTCTCCTTGAAAACCCTCTGTAGTATCACCTTCAGATTCTCCCTAGTTCAACTCCTTTTCTTCCTCCCAATTAGGAAATAGATGACTGGGTTCACACTGCTATTGATGGAGGTACAAGAAAACCCAGATGTACAAGTGATGATAGGCAGAAGAATACCAGTAGTTGAGGATGTAAAGGACATTAAATGGAAAGGCAAACATCAGGAAGAAGAGGAGAGCAAGTGAGATGGCCACTAGAAGCTTTCCCCACTTGTGCCATTGTTATTTAAAGTAGACTTTGATGAACAGAGCCAGAGTAGAGATACTCAGAAGTGGGAGACAAAAAAGCATAGCTCCCAATCACTGAACTCCAGATACGTTGAGAGAATGACAGGGAGTTCACAGACGAGCAAAGAGATGACCCATATAATAGTACAGACAATAGTGGACAGGTGTGGTGGCTGATGGCATCGATGCCAAATTGGGAAGAAGACCAGCACACACCTGTTGATGTCAATGACCATGAGCAGAAATTGACCAGCAGTGTACGTGACATTGAAGAGCTCATGGAAGAACCGAAACAAAGGATCATAAACATATTTGAAGGCAGTCTGAAGCAGAGCTGTACCAAATGCAGCCATCAGCACACCAAAGTCAGCCACAGCCAAATTCAGGAGTCCCTCTTAATGTAGAAGCCAAGAAGCCAGGTGATGATCCCGTTCCCCACAAGTCCCAAAATGCAGACAGAGATGGTGATAATTTGTGGAGTATAGCCTCGAGTATATTCTGAACGGTTTGCATTCTTGAACATAGAATCATATCCCTCGTATTCTTCTCCCGTTTCCACAGCAGACAGGGGCATCTGGCTTAAATTGCTCATTGTGCTCAAACCCTCCTTTGGAGGCCCTTGTCTCCTCTCATTCTCTATATATCCCTCAGAGGGAAAAAGAAAGAGGGACTGTTCTGTCACTCTTACAAACAAATGGCACAGCTAAAGCTTTCCCCCTTGTGCATCTGATCTCAGATACTGAATCACCTTGACAACTTGTTGTGTGTGTTATGTGCTGTCACGTTACTTCTGACTCAGGGTGACCCTATAAATTAATGATCTCCAGAATGTCCTCTGATTCACAGCCTTGCTCGGGTCTTGCAGGCCAAGGGCCATGGCTTCCTTGATGGAGTCCTTCCATCTCCCATTGGGTCTTCTTCTTTTTCTCCTGCCTTCAACTTTTCCTAGCATTATTGTCTTTTCCAATGAGTCTTGTCTTCTCATGATGTGACACAAGTATGACAACCTAATACCTTAGCTGTGACTTGACAGCAATTTATGCATACACGGGGGAGGGGGGCAGGACATCCTGGATGGTTCCTGTGTTCCCATCACTATGGAACAGGCCAGTGGGAGGGGGAGAGGGAAATAGATATCCCCCCAGTGTTCCAGAGTCACTTTCTGCAGAATTCACAAGTAACATCAAGAAGGCCTCGGATCAAGATCTAGATGAGAAGGAAACACAACAAAGTGCATTTTGTACCTTCAACTTATCTGAACTTAATTTTAAGCCAGTAAGGGGAGAGACTTCAGGGCGCATCCAGATGCAAAGCGAAAAAGAATTACTTCTTAAGGGTCATATGCTTGAGAGGAAGAGATAGGAAGATGATAATGTTTGATAGCCAGAATGTTCCAGACTCACATGATGCGGGTACATAAGGGGCAGGAACAGGGAGAGATTAGAAAAGTCTAAGAACTGGAGAATGGGTAAGGTTTACTGACTCCTATGGACTTCCCAGAATATCACTGGAGGACAGGAGAGGTTTGCATTTTCCAAGTATTTCTATCCATCTCCAGGCTGTAAAATCATAACTAAAAAAAGTAGAGAAAAATAAATGTAAAGCAATGGCTAGGACTGTGCTCTTATGTCATCCCGTTAACCCCTGAATGCACTGATCCTGGCTTCCCAGTCCTGCGTACATGTCTGCATTTATTTGTGTGTGACCAAGTGCAGAGCAGAGTACTTCCTGCAATACCTAGGAAATGCAGGCTCAGTGACTCAGGGTACCTCTGGGTCCATCTGCACATAACAAAGTCACTTTGTTTGCTGAAGAACCACATGAGGATTTTACGTCTCATATCTACTGACCCAGATAGGAATACCAGACAATAGCTGGGTTGCAGATTTAGCCTTCCATACATGAATGGTGTCAGGGACATGTTGAGTTGGCAACAATGAATGTTAAAAAGGGGGGGGATACTACAATGGGATTGGAATATTTGGTTAATATAGCAGAGTTTGACCATAAGCACATAAGAGAAGCCAATGTTGGATCAGGCCAATGCCCCATCCAGTCCAACAGTCTGTCACACAGTAGCCAAAAATACCAGGTGCCATTAGGAGGTCCAGTGGTGGGGCCAGGACACTAGAAGCCCTCCCACTGTTAACCTTCCCAAGCAACAAGAATACAGAGCCTCCCTTGCCCCAGGGTCCCTGTCTATGCCTTGTGGCTCATAGCCACCGATGGACCTCTGCTCAGTTATTGAGGCCAGTCAATATATCTCCCAAGAAAGACATTGCAAAACAGGCAAACTTCTGTTTAGATAAGTAGATCCAGCTCACATTCAGGTTGTCGTCAAAGGAAGAGGGAGAAGCCTAACCTGAGGAGTACTTTCTGTATCAAAATGGCCAGCTTTTCTGGCATCATGTGTGTGGGAGTATAAGGGACTGGGCATTGGATCTGCAGGAGAGACCTACAGAGACATGTGTCTCCATGGAAGGCCATGAGGAGATGAGAGTGAGAGGACAAAGTGAGAGAGAAAGAAGAGGCCAGATGACAGCTCCCAGGTTAAGACAAATTGAGGGATCCCATTCAAGGAGATAACAACTAGAAACCCTTAGAATGATGTACCCCCCACCCAATGTCCAGGCATGCTGAGTTGCTCACTCCAACAGATAGATGCTGCATCTGGCCAAGTCAAGTGTATATTTTCATTGGATTGACCAGCCTTTATTATATCAAAAATTTACTCCCAAATACCTGAATTGCCTTATTATGTCCCCCAGAGCAGTCCCTTGAGCTGGTATTGGCTCCACTGCATAACACCCATTCCTTACATGGCTACCATGGAGCCAGTCATAGTTGTGGTTGCAAACAGAAAAGAGTTGGGATGCACCCAGAAAGTACAAAACTCCCATCACACATTTCCTACACATTCCTCATGCCGTCCCTCAGCAGACACGAGGAGCGTGTAGATGGAGCCTCACGTAACCTTGATCTGGCATTTTGGATAGGCATTATAATGAGATAGGGAAATAGTGATGGTGACACAGAGAGATCTGATGAGGGGATCTTTGTCTCCCAAAAGCTTATGCCCTGAGAGTCTTGCGGGTCTCTGTCTAAGGTGCTGCTGGACTCTAATCTAGTGGTTCTACTAGAGACTTGCTCAGCTTCCCTCTTAAACTAAGAGAACAGAGACAAACTGGATGAAACTGGAAAGGGAGGGAGGGAGAGGAAAATGACCGTTATAGGGATATCAGCTATATCGTGGGATATGTTAGGCACGATCAATAATGAAGGCACACATGTAATTTCAGAGGGTAACCATGTTTGCCTGCAGTAGAACATCTGGGTTAGAGCCCAGTAGTTCCTCGAGAGACCAAAACGTTTCTGTGAGAAATCTTGTGGGTCTCTAAGGTACTGGACTCAAATCCAGGCATGTATATTTCCTTTATCTTAAAACATCTTATCCAACCAATCAGGATAAAGAATTTTTCTCTGGTAACCACGGATCAGTTTGCACACAATAATTTTATTTAATTTATTTTCAACCCTCATTTCTCCCCTGTGGGGACCCAAAGCGGCCAACCTCATTCTCCTCTCCTCAGTTTTATACTCCCAACAGCCCTGTGAGGTACATTAGGGTTAGCGAACGTGACTGGCTAAAGGTCACCCAGTGAGTCTCCATGGCACGAGTGGGGATTTGAACCTGGGATGCCCAGATCCTGCTCCCATTGGCTTAGCCGTTACACCACATGAACACACAAAGCTGCCTTGTGCTGAGTGCAACAGTCCATAAGACAGTCTGGTCTAGTTTCTTCCAAGGACTCTCCACGATTCTCAGAGATGCTCTGAAGGGAGGGTCCCTGTGGAATGCAGTGTGTCTCTTCTCTGGCCTCTCCCTTGAAAAGCATCTCCTACAGCCTCGAGGACCACCTGTGAATCAGATGACTGGCAAGGTGCAAAATGCCTTTCCTGCCCCCCAGAGAATGACCCAGTGCAAACTGAAATTTACACGTACCTGTGAGGGATCAGCTTTCTTCCGATATGGTGCCTGGAAGAGAGTTTCAGAGGGTGGCCATTACTTGGTCTGCAGTAGGACAGCTAGATCTGAGTTCAGGAGCACCTTAGAAGCCATCAAGATTTCCAGGGTAGGAGCTTTCAAGAGTCAAAGCCCCCTTCTGGAGATCCCATAGATTTCCTCTCCATGGAACTGAACGGATGGTGTCTTCAATGAGGACAGTTTCCGAGGTTAGCCTTGTTGAGCGGAAAATGGCAACTGTCCCTTGTCCTGTGCTGGAATGGCAGCAGACTTGCAGAAGGATCTTTTCTGTTCCATCTGCTGTTCTCCAAGCTCAGTTCAAATTGTATAAAACGTCCTACAGTTAGCTTGATAATATCATATGAGCAAGCGTTCTTATCTTAGACGTCAAGACAGCATTCAGCGGAAGACGGAGGAGACTTTTGCAATGGGACGTTTATGTCCTAGCCAGTTTGGTGTAGTGCCTAAGTGCGCGGACTCTAATTTAGGAGAACCGGGTTTGCGTCCCCACTCCTCCACTTGCACCTGCTGATGTGACCTTGGGTCAGTCACAAGTTCTGGCACAGCTGTTCTTGAAAAAGAGCGGTTTCTGTCAGAGTTCTCTCAGCCCCAGCTTACCTCACAGGGTGTCCGTTGTGAGGAGAGGAAGGAAAAGAAGATCGTAAGCTGCTCTGAGACTCTGAGTGAAGGGCAGGGTATGAATTCAATCTCCTCCTCCTCCTGCTCCTCCTCCTGCTCCTCCTCCTGCTCCTCCTCCTCCTCCTCCTCTTCTTCTTCTTCTTCTTCTTCTTCTTCTTCTTCTTCTTCTTCTTCTTCTTCTTCTTCTTCTTCTTCTTCTTCTTCTTCGTTCTTCTTCTTCTTCTTCTTCTTCTTCTTCTTCAAAGGCAGTGTGGTCCTGGATCTGATGAAGTGTATTTCTATATTACGTTAATATTCTGATGAAAAGTGGTTCTTTGTTATTAACATTCTGCCTTTCCATTCATGTCCTTAAATCATTACTGCCCAGATGAATAACTTAAACGTGGTGTGTGTATGTGGACCGACCCTCCCTTCAAATAATAACTGCATCAAACCAGGCCACTGCAAGACACATCGTCCCAGCTACTCCACCATAGCCCACTAAGACCCAGCTGTGAACTGATGGGCATCCCCTTCGCCCAGTGAGCTGCCCAAAATACAAAATGGTGTCCGCAGATGAGCATTCTCTTCCTCTCCCACCGGACACCGGGAACTGAAATGAAACAACAGTGAGCAACGGAACAACACTTAAACTCAACCTTGCCAAGGCCCATTTAAAGCCCCACAATGGGCCGCATGCACGATTTGTAAGCTGATGAGCGCCACCTCCCCAGGTGCTGAATGTCTCGAGCCCTGGAGGCAGCAGCAATGTGGAAGGCATGGGTGCAAAAATGTATCCCAGCCAGCCCCAGCTTTGCTGGCACCTTAGAAGTGACCGCCCAGAATTGGTGCTTGGTCAAAGGGCTTGAATCTTGATGATGAAACAACAGACTGCCCTCCAACCCCCGACCATCAAATAGGATGCCAGTGCAGAAACCAGGCACAACTTCTTCTCAGGTGCCCAGCGTGACCATAGCACCCTGTTGTTGCTGATCTGTCTTTGACCACCACAGGGTAATGAAGGCCTTGCTGACATCCAAATGCATGTCCTGTGCCATCAGCACATGACTGGAGCTATCGCTCTTAGACTGAGCCACCAGCTCACTTATCTGAATAGCCCCACAAAATGTGACTGGGGCAGCTATGTGAAATAAACAGGCCTCAAAATCGGATGAACAAACATCCCTCCAAGTCGCCTGGAGGCCCCTGAGAACTGAGGGAGACACAGGCCATCTGGGGTGGGCACACATTCCGGCTTCATGCGCCCAGCCCTCCAGCATTCTACAGATCTGGAACTCCCCCATAAATTCAGCCACCACCACCCCCTCAGCTTTGCAAGCTATGAGCATCAGCCATGCCATTGTCAACCCCTGGCACATGCCTAGCAAGAAACAAAATATTCAGCTGCAGGGTGTAGGCTCTTAACAATGACATGACATGCCGTGATCTGGATGTGAGGGAATGAATGACCTGAACCGCCATCAAGTTATCGCACCAAAAATGGACCGTGTGGTTGTCCAACTCCTCTCCCCACAACCAAAGAACTCAAGGAAGGTAAGATCTTTAGTTATTAGTTAGTTCTTTAGTGATTCCAGCCCCCACTCAATCAGCGGCCATTCCTCGGCACACCAATGCCCTCCCAAGTAGATCCCAAAGCCCAAGGATCCAGCAGGGTCAAAGGCTGCACAGGATACAAAGCCGAAAAGGGCAACTAAAACGATAAAGGTGACTGAACACTTTCCGGATGAAGAAAGCTTAAAAAGCTTAGAGCTCTTTGGCTTGGAGAAATGAAGGCTGATGGTGACATGACAGAGGATCAGAAAATTATGCAAGGGATAGAAAACAGAGAACATTTCTCCCTTTCTCACCATACAAGAACTTGTGGGCACTCAAATTAATGAGCGTAGAACAGATCAAAGGAAGTACTTCTTCAACGAAAGAGTAATTAACTCGTGGGAATCAGTGCTGCAGGAAGTGGTGGTGGCTACAAGCACAGATGGCTTCAAGAGGGGACTGGATAAGCGTATGAAGCAAAGGTCCATCAGTAGCTATTAGCCACAAGGTATAGATAGGAACTCTCGGTCTGGGGCAAGGGATGCTCTGTATTCTTGGAGCTTGGGGAGGCAAAGTGGGAGGGCTTCCAGAGTTTGATCCTGCTGGTGGACCTCTTGACGGCACCTGTTTTTTGGCCAGTTGTGTGACACTGGTTATTGGACTGCATGGGCCATTGGCCTGATCCAACATGGCTTCTCTTATGTTCTTAAGAACTTTTCTTCGTTGTTATTAGTACACATGAAACTATTACAGAATCTTTGCTTTCATATTCTACTTTATTACCATATAAATATATGTATCTTTTATACATATTAACTCAGCAAAAATATATACCATCCATTACTGTTAAATAGATAATTAAGGCAGAGTAATTACACAAGTCTATAAAAGTATTTTACTCAATGATAAAAAGGCCATAAGCAAGAAGCTCCCCAATCAATTCAATTTCCCGTATTTATAGGTTTTTAAAATCATCTTGGAAGAATAGCTGCCTGTCCCTCCGAATAAAGGTGCACATTCTTGCCTAACTAGTTATTTTATAACTTCAAACACCATGCAACATTATCTATACTTGAACTATGTAATAATGGTTGGACTAGGTAGGCCATTGACCTGATCTAACATAGCTTCTCCTGTGTTCTTATACTTGCTATTTTTTTTTTATCTTAACAAAAAATAATGATTGTAAGTTCTCATCCATATAAATATCTGTTGGCCCTCAACCAATAACCCCATCTTTGAACTATATCTCTGCTTCTGTGAAGCTGTACATTCTTCTCATTCTCAGACCCCTCTGCACATGGGCATCAACACATCATTTCTATTGATATGGGTTGCATGGATTCTAAAAGGGCTGCAGTGGCTCAGAGGTTGAGATGCGGAACTACGGACCGGAAGGCCGGCAGTTCGGCATTTCGAGACCCGAGTGCCGTGTGGCGCAGTGAGGTCCTGTCTCTGGTCCCAGCTCCTGCTAACCTAGTAGTTTGAAAGCAAGAAATTGCAGGTAGATAAATAGGGGATTGGTGGGAAGGTAGCAGCATTCCATGCACCTCAGCGTTAAGTCATGCCAGCCACATGACCACAGAAATGTCTTCGGACCACACTGGCTCTTCAACTTGGAAACAGAGATGAGCACCGCCCCCTAGAGTCAGATTCGACTGGCTTTTGAACACAGGAAACCTTTACTTTTACATGGTGTCAGGTTCAACAGCAAGCAGGTCCAGGCACACTTTACTCAGAAAGTTATGCTTTATAGGAATACCAGTCTGTTGCCAAGTACTACAGGTACATTCTCAGGAATGATGGATATTGCATGGGGGCCATGTATATACTGTGATGCTTCAACTGGCTAAGCAAATGAAATCCAAGTGCACGCGTGGGAATTCTCCTGGCGGGGCATTACTTCATGAATGGGAGACTACCCCACCCCTTTCCAGAGGGCCGATATATTCACACCAGCTGGGGAACACAAGCCCTCTCTTCTCTCAAGGTTACACTGATAGCTGTGTCTGGCAGAGGAATGTCTCCCACGGTAGCTTTAGTAAAGCAGATCTAAGGACATGCGTGCAAGCTAGGAATAAGGCAATACAGAAAACATGGCAGTTATCTCACACATGGATTCTAATTTACAAAAGGCAATACTATTGTGTTAGTCCTTTGTTTCTTGTCCCTCTCCAATGCTATTCTAACTTGGGTCTCTAAACTCCCTTGTTGGGGTGTGAAGCTGAGAAGCTTGTCTAGGTCTGGTGCAAAAGCACCCCCCGCCCATGGGTTCTTTTGGTCAAGCCCAGAAACTGTTGCGCTACAGTCCTGGCCATATCTGTGACAGAACACTCTACCAATAGCCTTCTCAGAACAAATAAGCAAGTATACAGAAGTTCCTTTACTCAGTACTGTGGTGTATTTTATTTCAGTCTTCAATAAACAGTTCCCCCCTCTTCCCTCCTTTTTGCTTATTGCACTTTTAAAGTACAGAAGGCCAAAGCCACCCTCCTAATGGCCTTTAAGGCATTTGAAGAGGGGTTTGTGGGGAGTGCAGTCTGTCCTGGGGAAGCTGCAGGGGAAATGCCCTGATGTCACCCTCTAAAAAAGACTTCCACCTCCTGTGCTGCCTTCTGAGCCTTCCGTTAGTTCATAGAGACCAGAAGAGTCATAGGGACCTGAGCACCCTTGGCTGCTGCTCCTTTTGGCATGCTTGATAAATTGTTCAGACATAACCTAGACCTAGTGAAGATGTTGAAAATCCTTGAGATTGTCCTCCTCAGTGTCCCAGAAAGCTTAAATTCGGGCATGTTAAAGATTCACTGGGGAGAAAGTAAACACATCAGTTTCCCCCCTTCTATTTCTCCATGAAAGCACAAGTCAAGAGACTAGGGGCCAATCTGCATTTAGCATTTGCTCCGTTGTTTTACCAAACCCACACCACTTCAGTGGTGAGGCTCATGTCGAACATCTCGGCTTTTCTCTGTTTTTAAAACAATTTCCTCTCAAGAAACCTCTTGTGAAACATAACATTTCTTTTTTTTTGTAAATACAATTTATTATTGGATATATTTTCATGTTCCTACAATTTAAACAAACCAATACATATCCATTTTTCTTTCTCCCTCTCCCCCCCAAACAAGGCTTCCCGCACTGCACCAACCCCATTGATATTTCTCTTATTCAATTACATTTACTACTAAACATATTTTCTTTTACTAATGGTAACAATTCAAAAATCTGAGTCTCTTTCCACTTCTCCTCAATAGCTGTCAAAGCAAATCAAACCACGTCTAACATCCCAATTCTTCAGCAAGTATTCTTGAAAGTCTTTCCAGTCTCCGAAAAAGGTTTCGTCTTCTTCGTTGTTTAATTTTCTTGTTAATTTGTCCATTTCTGCCATAAACAAGTCTTTTTAATCCATTCCCATGTTTCAGGTACTTTATCTTGTTTCCAGCATTGAGCAAAAGTCAGTCTAGCTGCTATAATCAAGTACCATAATAGTGTTCTCTTGGCTACATTTATTTCTTCCATTTTAAGACCTAACAATAACATCTGTGGGTCTTTCTTAAAAGTACATTTCAAATTTTTTTGTATCTCATTGTGGATCTCAGTCCAATACTTTACTGCTTTATCACATGTCCACCACATATGGTAAAAAGACCCTTCATGTTTCTTACATTTCCAACATTTGTTAGACATAGTATCATTTATAATAGCAATTTTTTTAGGCGTCATATACCATCTGTACATCATTTTATAACAATTCTCTTTAACTTTTACACAAGTTGAAATTTTCATTGACTTTTTCCACAAATATTCCCAAGATGTCATTAATATCTCATTATTAATATTTACCGCCCATTTTATCATTTGCTCTTTTACAATTTCATCTTCAGTATACCATTTCAATAAAACCTTGTACAGTTTAGAAATCATTTTTTTACCCTTCTCAAGCCATACAGTTTCAATTTCCATATTATTTTCTCTAAAACCATGTTCCCTTTTATCGGTCTTAAATAAGTCATAAATCTGTCTATACTTCAACCAATCATATTCAAATTCCACATCAAATCTATCTTTTAACACAAAGTTTTTCCCTTCTAATTTTACAAGACTTTTATAAGGTAGCCAATCTAACCCTTGATTTCTTGAATATGGATTAATCACTTCTGCTGGTACTATCCAAAGTGGTCTTTCTTCTGAGAAGAATTTTCTATATCTCATCCAAGTCTCGAACAGTGATCGTCTTATAAAGTGGTGTTTGAAAAATTTGTCTATTTTTACTTTTCCATACCATAAATATGCATGCCATCCAAACTTGTTATCATGCCCTTCTAAAGCCAATAACTTTTTATTCTCAAGATTAATCCACTGTTCCAACCATGTTAAACAGACGGCATCATAATACAGTCTTAAATTTGGTAGTTGTAGACCTCCTCTTTCCTTTGCATCACATAAAATTTTCATTTTAATCCTTGGCTTTCTTCCTGCCCATACAAATTTAGATAGTTCTTTCTGCCACGTATCCAATATTTTCCTTTGTTTTAATATTGGAATAGTCTGAAATAAGAACATCAAACGCGGTAAAATATTCATTTTTACAGTTGCGATTCTTCCCAATAATGATAAATTCAAGGTATCCCATTTCTTCATATCTTGCTGAATCCTATACCAAACCTTTTCATAATTATTTTTGAACAAATCAATGTTTTTCATAGTCAATTCAATTCCTAAATATTTAGTCTTTGTAACTACTTCACATTGAATTTTCTCTTGGAGTTCTGTTTGTCTTTGTTTCGTCATATTTTTGCACATCACTTTGGTTTTACTTTTATTAACGTAGAATCCCGCGACTGATCCAAATTCTTCAATTTTTTCCATCAATTGTGGTATTTTCTCGATTGGATCTTGAATCATAAACATTACATCATCTGCAAATGCCCTGTATTTATATGCAAAACCTTTCACTGTAAGTCCTTCAATGCTATTATCTTTTCTTATCGCTGTCAATAATACTTCCAGTATCCAAATAAACAACAACGGGGATAACGGGCAGCCTTGACGTGTTCCCTTTTGAACTTGGAAAAAATCTGTTCTTTCTTTATTTATATTCAAAGCTGCTTTCTGTTCTGAATAAATTGCCACAATCATGTTTAGAAAAGACTGTCCTATATTCATTTTTTCAATAACTTGCAGCATAAACTCCCAATTTAAATTATCAAAAGCTTTTTCCGCATCTAAAAAGAGGAATCCAACTTCTTTTTCTGAATGTTTATCATAATATTCAATTGCATCAATCACCACTCTTAAATTGTCTCTTATTTGTCTATTTGGTAAAAAACCAGCTTGTTCTTCCGCTATGGTATATTTCAAATATTTTTTTCAGTCTTTCCGAAATTATTTTTGCAAATAATTTGTAATCATTATTTAATAGCGATATTGGTCTGTAATTCTTTACTTCCGTTAAGTCCAAACCTTCTTTGGGTATCAATGAGATATTTGCTTCTTTCCATGAATCTGGGATCCGTTTAGTCTTTCTTATCTCGTTCGACAGAAGTACTAAAATAGGGGTTAGCTCCTCCTTAAATTTCTTATAAAACTTTGCTGTAAAACCGTCTGGACCTGGAGCTTTGCCCGACTTTGCATCTTCTATCGCCATTATCACCTCTTCCTTTGTTACTAAACCATTTAATAACTCTTTAATTTGTATTCCCAGCTCTGGAACTTCAATAGTCTCCAAATATTTCTTAATTTTCTGTTGATCAATTCCTTTCTTTTTAAACAGTTTGGCGTAGTATTTGAAGAAGACTCTTTTTATGCCTTTCATATTCATAACATCCTTTCCATCTTCAGTAATCTTACTTATAAAATTCCTTTCTTTTCTGTTTTTCAATTGCCACGCTAGAAATTTTCCTGGTTTATTTGCACCTTCAAATGCTTTTTGCTGTAATTTCTTCAAATTCCAGTATAGTTCTCTATTTAGTAAAACATTCAATTGATCCTGCAGAAAGTGGATCTTTTTAATAATCTTTTTTTTCCCTGGCCTTTTCTTTAATTCCTTTTCTTTTTGTCGAATTTTTTCATGGAGGTCGTTTTGTTGTTGCATCCTTTGTTTTTTGTCTTTAGAGTTCAGAGAGATAAGCAAACCTCTCATTACCGCTTTGTACGTGTCCCATACGACTTGTATATCAGTACCTTTGTCTAAATTCAGTTCAAAAAAACTTTTCGTTTCTTTTTTTAAAGTTTCATTAATTAATTTTTGCTCCAATAAGTCCTCATTAATTCTCCAGTATAATTGTTTAGGTTTTTCTTTAGATATCCAAAGTAAAGGGTTGTGATCTGAATTGGTTTTCGGTAAAATTTCTATTTTGTAGGTTTTTTGCGCCATCTCCTCTGACATCCAAATCATATCAATTCTAGAAAAGGAATTATGTCTGTTAGAATAAAATGTATAATCCTTTGTCTTAGGGTTCCACTTCCTCCAAACGTCTTCTAGTTTCTCTTGCTTCATTAGCTGGAAAAATTTTTTGGCAGCTTTCCAACCACCTCTCCACTTGCTTTGGACTTTCTGTCCAATACATTGTTCACTGTGCCATTAAAGTCACCTGCAAGGACTATTTGATCATAATTTAAGCAGTCCAGCTCTTTAGTCAAGTCATTAAAAAAGGTCTCTTTTGCACCATTGGGTGCATATATATTTACAAGCAATGTCTTTTTTCTATTCATCATTATTTCCACACCAACATATCTTCCTTCTTTGTCTGAGAAGATTTGTTTAGGTTCCAATTCTTTGGTAATGTATATCACTGTTCCTTTTTTCTTATTAACTGCTGATGAATGAAATTCTTCTCCCAATTTTTTATTAATCAAATATTTATTATCTTGTTTTCTGATATGTGTTTCTTGCAAACAAATTATGTTACATTTTTGTTTCTCTAGCCAATGATTCACTAATCTTCTTTTGTTTGGTGAATTTAGTCCATTTACGTTCCAAGATAAAAATTTGTAATCCATAGTTGTTTTAGATTAAATATCTTTAAAATCATCAAAGTTGTTCTCTTTGAATCTGTACATGTCTCCTTCCGTTTTAAGTGTAAATCTCACCGAGTTGTATGCAAATGATAATCCATATGAAATCTCCCATCTAAACCTGATACTCATTTCTTTTAACCTATCTGTTAGTTTCTTAAATTTCTTTCTATCTTGTAAGATGGATCTCGGAATTTCTCTCAAAATTATTATTTTTTTTCCATTAATTTCCAACGGTTGTGTAAATTGCTTCTTGAAAACGTCTTCCTTCATTTTTGTAGTCACAAATTGAACAATCATATCTCTGGGTAATTGCTTTCTCTTGGCATAAGCTGAATTTACTCTGTAAATCAGGTCAAAGTCTGGATCCAAATCTCCAACATCTTCCCCTATGTAAGTTGTCAACGTGTTAATTACTAAGGCCCGTAAATCCTGATCTTCCTCCTCTTCAATTCCTCTCAATCTCAAGTGATTCTGAGTGGCCCTATATTCCATCATGGACTCCAGTCCTGTATTTTCTGATAGGGTTCTTTTGACTTTCTGTTCCATTTCTTCTGATTTTGTCACCAGACTTTTAACCTCTTTTTTAACTTCTTCTGTATCTTTTTTTATCCCTGCCACTTCTGTTAGTACCAGTTCTTTCAACTCTTCCATATTTTTTTTCTGTACTTGGACTTGTACTTGTTCTATTTGCTCCAGTTGTATTTGCAGCTGTTGTTGCAGCTGTTGTTGCAGCTGAGATTCTATTTGCTTTCCCAAACTCTGCACCACTTCAGTCATCCATTTCTCCATCGCCTCCATGGCAGCCTGCCACTCCTTTTTTTCCTTTGCAGTCATTCTCGGACTAGGTGATGAGGCAGCCCTTGGTCTTGACCTCAAATCCGTCTTGGAAGTGAGTTCAGGGCTAATCGATCTTTATATTATCAATCTTCAAGCCAAATCGCCACCTTTATAGCTTCTTCCAGTGCTTTTTCAACTTAAAAATAACTTTTTAAAATTTAGTCCTCCTCAAAATGGCGGGCGCAATTTCTCTATGATTTTCTGGCTAGAGTAGGCTCCTTCAGAACTTCCTGTTTATCTGTCCGTCACTGTAATCCAACTTCCGGTGTCACACTCTAAAACGACCATCTACTTCCGGCACAGCAACATCGAAAACATCCACTCTAGCCTACTTCCTGTATCATAGAATCACAGTCGGTTTCGTTTCTGCTACGCAAAGTTTAGTCTTAGCTGACCACAGGAATGCAAAACAAAGTCACTTTTCAGCCGTTTTCTCTAAAGGAAAGCTTTCTTTTTACTTTTAAATCAAGCGGATTAGTTCATTGAAGCTTTTTACGCTTATCCGTACGTTTAGATTTTAAGTTCTTCTTTATACCGGTAAGCAATTGTTCACTTGTTACCTTACTTGTAATCTCGGGGTTTCGCAGTGCTTCTTCTGTAAACGATGTTAATCTTGATGTTAAAGAGGTCGGTAGATGACGAATTTATGCTGAATTCTCAGCCCAGCTGGTATCTGTAGTGCTGATTTGCAACTGCCCTCTTCGCGGAAGGAGATCAAAGTGTAAACAAGCTTCCTCCGAAGCTTATCCACACCGATCTCAACCCCCTCTCAGGCTTGGCTGCTTGCTTGCCACCCCCCCACCTGGGGAGTGCTGCGCTGGGCCAGGTAGAGCCCAGACTGTCGTCAGATACCGCAGTTCACCCTGCACAAATCGCAAAGTGTGTCAATTCGCCATTTTAACTCCGACCGGAAGCCTCGTGAAACTTAACATTTCTACAAGGCCACAGGAGGACTGCTTGTTTCAACTTAGGGAGAGGAACAAATCTGGGTTTCGGGGGTCTATTGCAGGAAGGAAGGGATCCAAAAGAGCCCTGCTGTAGTTCTAACCCGTTTCTTCCCAGTTGCAGTGGTGCGATTCCTCTTCAAAGGATGTCAGGATCTAACTAAAGAAGGACATTCCGTTTAAAGAAGGCTTGGCAACAGAATCTCTTCTAACCTTACAGGTTTTCCTCAAGAATTTTAAAACTGGGGGGGGGGAACCTGAGCACTTTGATGGAATCTGCCTATAACAGGAAGAACCTTTTGGTGCATGGAATGGGCATCATACCTCGGTTTCCTCCACACCACCTTCTTCTTCCCGGAAAACCTTCTGGAGGATCATCTTCATGCCCTCCCTGTGTCTAGACTTCCACTTTCTCCCAACCAGGAAATAAATGACTGGGTTTACACTGCTATTTAAATCGGCTAATACAGCTGCGAAAAATTTCATGGGTCCTGGCAGATAAATGAGATCAGAGAGGATATATGTGAGATTATATGGAAAAGCAAAGAGGAGGAAGAAGAAAAGAGTGAGCAAGATGATGGTCAAAAGCTTCCCCCTTCGATGTTGTTCTGCTTTCAAACAGACTTTGATGAACAAGGACATAGTGGCAATCGTCAAGACCGGGAGGCACAGCAGGCCATTCACAATCAATTGGAAAGAGTCTTCAATTATTGTTACATTTAGATTTAAACTTCGAAGAGTGCAGGTAATTGCAGTGAGCAGGACAGAGAGGACCCATATTAGTGCACATACGATGGTGGACAAGCATGGAGGCCGGTGGCATCGATGCCAAAGTGGGAAGAAGACAGCCACACACCTGTCAATGCTGATAGCCGTCAGGAGAAACTGACTAGCACTATACATTAATAAGAACAGGTAAAAGGACACAAGCATGGCAAAATTATAAACAACTATATACCACAAGCTAATGTAGAGAATATCTGATAGGAGGACCCCCAAATCAGCCACGGCCAAGTTCAGGGTGTAGGTCATGAAAGGGTTCCTCTGAATGCAGAAGCCGAGAAGCCAGATGACAATCCCATTCCCCACGGCTCCGAAAATGCAGATGACCAATGAAATGATTGAAAGAACTTCATTAAAGTTAGCTAAAAAGTTATTGAAACTTTCTTCTCTTCCATTATCAGAGGAGTTATGAGATGAAATACCTTCAGAAATATTATCAATTTTTTTACTGACATTTGGGAAAGTATGGTAAGCATAATTAGTGCTATTCAAATTTTCCAGAGGAGCGTTCATCACGGGAAGAGTTGTCAAGGTGTTGTTGGTTGTGATGCCCGATTTCTGCTTTGTGGATTCTTGTTTTCACTTCTTGTTTTTACGCTTCCGCTAGGAGAAAGGAAACAGTGGATGATTCAGATTTTGTTTTGCGAATATATGGCTAAAGTTTTTAGCCTGACTTCACTCTATTTGAAAATGGGTTACTGGTGAGGTTCATTTCATAGCATCAAACAGCTGGAAGGGGGCATAGGAGCCATCTAGCCCAACCCCCTGATCAATGCAGAATCTGGGTCTAAAGCACTGGTTCCCAAAGTGGGCAATACCACCCCCTGGGGGGTGCTGGAATGATCCAGGTGAGTGGTAGGAGCCTTGGGTGCAATTGGGGGGTGTTGAATAAAAATAAGGGGGCAATGGAAGCATAAAGAAAGATGAGTCCAGGACCAATCTAAAGCAGCCTTTTCCTGCCTTCTCCTGGTCTTCCCTGGGATCAGGGAGGGAGGGGGAAGTGTAGAGGGGTCCCCACAGCCAATCGGTCTTTGTTATCTGAGTTTTCTGTGTGTATGCAAAAGTTACTATGGTTGATTTTTTAAAATTCTGTTATGATTTTGAACTTCAAAGTGTCTTATGTACAACAACATCTTTCTTTACGGTGTGCAAATTTGACACTGCATTTTTTTGTCCACTTCTTGAAGGTAGATGTCCAGGGGGTGCTGAGTATTTTTTTTTTCCTGAAAAGTGGGAGGTAGGCCAAATAAGTTTGGGTAGGGGTCTTTTTTTTGGGGGGGAGCGCACCTGAGCGCAGCTCCGGGAGCTCAGGAGCCAAGCCCCACCCCCAGCCGGCTTCCCGGGAGTCTTTCAGGCAGCCAAATGTCAATTTCAGCTTCATTATACCCTATGGGCCATTGAAGTCAATGGGGAAAACATAGGGTATATTCTGGGGTCTGGAGGGGAGAGGGTTTGAGGGAGAGGCTCCAAACTCACAGGGTAGCTGATGGAGCCTCTCCCCAAGATACCCACCAAGTTTCAAGAACATTGGACCAGGGAGTCCAATTCTATGGGCCCCCGAACAGGTTGCCCCCATTCCCTCCATTGTTCTCTATGGTGGGAAAAAGTAACTTGTTTTCCCACCATAGAGAACAATGGAGGGAATAGGGGCAACCTGTTTGGGGGCCTATAGAATTGGACCCCATGGTCCAATATTCTTGAAACTTGGTGGGTATCTTGGGGAGAGGCTCCATCAGCTACCCTGTGAGTTTGGAGCCTCTCCCTCAAACCCCTCCCCTGCAGCCCCAGAATATACCCTATGTTTTCCCCATTGACTTCAATGGCCCATAGGATATAATGGGGCCGAATTGCCGCCGAATTTCTTTCATTCCCTCCTTTCCTTCTCTCTTTTTCCTCTTTCCCTCCTTCTTCTCTTCTCTTCTCTCTTTCTTTCTTTCTCACCTTCTTCTCTTCTCTTTTTTACTCATTTTCCTGTTTCCCTCCTTCTTCCCTCTTTTTCTTTCCCTCCCCTTTCCTTCACTTTCTTTTCCTCTTTCCTTCCTTCTTTCCTTCTCTCTACTCTCTTTCCTTCCCTCTTTCCTCCTTCTGTGGCCCAACTCTCATGAGAAGGAGTTTAAACTTTAACCCCCTTCTCTCTTAGCTCCCCCACCAAAACCAGCTGGGGAAGGGAAGGGGAGGCTTTTGAAGATGCCTCCCCCTTTTGCTTCCCTTCTGACATCACTTCCGGTGATGTCAGGGGGTGTGGCATATGCTAATAACCTAATAGCTCATTAGCATACCATATGCTAATGAGCTCCTGCAGCTGTTTTTCTACAAAAAGACCCCTGAGTTTGGGAACCTTTGCTCTAAAGCATCCCTGACAAGGGTTCATTCAGCTGCTGCTTGAAGACTGCCCATGAGGGGGCGCTCATCACCTCAGACTCCTTTGGGTAGTGAAGGGCGGGGTATAAATCCAATCTCTTCTTCTTCTTCTTCTTCTTCTTAATTTTTTAACTGTATTTGTTGTATTGTTGACATGATCTTACCCACCCTGAGCTCACTTGCAGGATGCGTGGCCTATAAATATGAAAAAGAAATAAAAACAAAAACATTATAGTTTGTGCTACGGTGTGCATTATCTATAAGCTATAATACTAGCTTATTATATTACATGAAATAAGATAGTTTCTCCAGATCATGGAGTTAGGCTATAACAAGAAAAGAAACGAATATTATATGATACCCAAAGTAAGTCCTTATTGCAGAAGGGGGGCCCCTAGCCTGTAAGACTATCAAGCAGTGGATTGTGAAAAATGATATCAAAAGGAGAAGAAAAGGAGGAGGAGGAGATTGGATTTATATACAGCCCTTCACTACCCAAAGGAATTTCGGAGTGGCTTGCAGTCTCCTTTCCCTCCCCCTCCCCGCAACAGAGACCTTGTGAGGTAGGTGGGGCTGAGAGAGCTCTCCCAAGAAGTGCCCTTGATAAAATGGCTCTGAATGAACTTATGACTGACCCAAGGTCATACCAGCAGCTTACAAGAAGACCGAGATCCATCTGGTACATGAACCTTTCAAGGAAAAAAAGAGACAGTAATATGCTACTCTAGACATGCTTTCTTGGGAGGAACCTCTTTAAATGACAGGGAGTTCACAGATGAGCAAAGAGATGGCCCATATAATAGTACAGATAATGGTGGACAGGGGTGGTGGCCAATGGCATCGATGCCAAATTGGGAAGAAGACCAGCACACACCTGTCGAGGCTAATGACCGTGAGCAGAAATTGACTAGCAGTGTACGTGACAATGAAGAGCTCATGGAAGAACTGAAACAAATGCTCATAAACGTATTTGAAGGCAATCTGAAGCAGAGCTGTACCAAATGCAGCTGTGAGCACGCCAAAAGTCAGCCATAGCCAAATTTAGGATGTAGGTGGTGAAAGAGTTCCTCTTAATGCAGAAGCCAAGAAGCCAGGTGACGATCCCATTCCCCACAAGTCCCAAAATACAGAGATAACAATAATATCTGGAATATTATCTGGATTAGACTCTGAATGATTTGCGAACTCGAACATAGAGTCATATCCCTCGTATTCTTCTCCCGTTTCCACAGCAGACAGGAGCATCTGGCTTGAATTGCTCATTGTGCTCAAACCCTCCTTCGGAGTCCCTTGTGTCCTCTCATTCTCTATATACCCCTGAGAGGGAAAAAGAAAGAGGGATTGTTCTGTTAGTCCTACAGAGTTAAACAAATGGCGCAGCTAAAGCTCTCCCCCTTGTGCACCTGATCTCAGATACTGAATCACTTTGACAACTTGTTGCATGTGTTATGTGCTGTCATGTTGCTTCTGACTCATGGTGACCCTATAAATCAGTGATCTCCAGAATGTCCTGTGATTAACAGCCTTGCTCGGGTCTTGCAAACGGAGGGCCCTTGTGGATTCCTTGATGGAGTCCTTCCATCTCCCGTTGGGTCTTCCTCTTTTCCTCCCGCGTTCAACTTTTCCTAGCATTATTGTCTTTTCCAATGAGTCTTGTCTTCTCATGATGTGACAGAAGTATGACAACCTAGTACCTTAGGGGGGCAGGACATTCTGGATGGTCCCACTGTTCCTCATTACTATGGAACAGGCCAATGGGAGGGGGGAGAGGGAAATAGATATCCCCCCCAGTGTTCCAGAGTCACTTTCTGCAGAATTCACAAGTAACATCAAGAAGGTCTCAGATCAAGATCTAGATGGGAAGGAAACACAACAAAGTGGATTTTGTTCTTCCACCTTATCTGAACTTAACTTTAAGCCAGTAAGGGGAGAGAGTTCAGGGCAGAGATGCGAAGTGAGAAAGAATGACTTCTAAGGGTCATATGCTTGAGAGGAAGAGATAGGAAGGTGATAATGTTTGCTCAGTTTGATAGCCAGAATGTTCCAGACTCACATGATGCGGGTACGTAAGGGGCAGGAACAAGGAGGGATTAGAAAAGTCTAAGAACTGGAGAATGGGTAAGGTTTATTTATTCCTGGGGACCTCCCAGAATATTACTGGAGGAAAGGAGAGGTTTGCATTTTCCAAGTATTTTTATCCATCTCCAGGCTGTAGAATCATAACTAAAAAAAGTAGAGAAAAATAAAAGTAAACCAATGGCCAGGACTGTGCTCTTATGTCATCCTGTTAACCCCTGAATGCACTGATCCTGGCTCCCCAGTCCTGCATACATGTCTGCATTTATTTGTGTGTGATGAAGTGCAGAGCAGAGTACTTGCTGCGATACCTAGGAAATGCATGCTCAGTGACCCAGGGTACCTCTGGGTCTATCTGCACATAATTGCTGGGGAACCACATGAGGATTTTGCATCTCATATGTACTGACCCAGATAGGAACACCAGACAATAGCCGGGTTGCAGATTTAGCCTTCCATACATGAATGGCGTCAGGGACATGTTGAGTTGACAACTATGAACGTTAAAAGGGGGGGAGGGGAATACCACAACGGTATTGGGATATTTGGTTAATATAGCAGAGTTTGAACATAAGAACATAAGAGAAGCCAATACTGGATCAGGCCAATGGCCAATCCAGTCCAACACTCTGTCACACAGAGGCCAAAAATACCAGGTGCCCTCAGGAGGTCTACCAGTGGGGCCAGGACACTAGAAGCTCTCCCACTGTCGCCCCCCCCCCCAAGCACCAAGAATACAGAGCCTCACTTGCCCCAGAGCCCCTATCTATGCCTTGTGGCTCATAGACACTGATGGACCTCTGCTCAGTCACACAAGCATGACACTGAGGCCAGTCAATATATCTCCCAAGAAAGACATTGCAAAAAAGGCAAACTTCTATTTAGATAAGTAGATCCAGCTCACATTCAGGTTGTCGTCAAAGGAAGAGGGAGAAGCCTAACCTGAGGAGTACTTTCTGTATCTAAATGGCCAGCTTTTCTGGCATAATGTGTGTGGGAGTATGAGGGACCGGGCATTGGATCTGCAGGAGAGACCTATAGAGACATGTGTCTCCATGGAAGGCCATGAGGAGTGAGAGGGAGAGGACAAAGTGAGAGAGAAAGAAGAGGCCAGATGACAGCTCCCAAGTTAAGACAAAGAGAGGGGTCCCATTCAAGGAGATAACAACTAGGAACCCTTAGAGTGATGTACCCCCCTCCCAATGTCCAGGCATGCTGAGTTGCTCTCTCCAACAGACAGATGCTGCATCCAGCCAAGTCAAGTGCATGTTTTCATTGGATTGACCAGCCTTTATTATATCAAAAAATTTACTCCCAAATACCTGAACTACCTTATTTGTCGCCCAGAGTACTCCCTTGAGCTGGTATTGGCTCCACTGCATAACACCCATTCCTTACATGGCTACTGTGGAGCCAGTCATAGTTGTGGTTGCAAACAGAAAAGAGTTGGGATGTACCCAGAAAGTACAAAACTTCCATCACACATTTCCTACACATTCCACGTGCTGTCCCTCAGCAGACACGAGGGGCATGTAGATGGAGCCTCACGTAACCTTGGTCCGCCATTTTGGATAGGCATTATAATGAGATAGGGAAATAGTGATGGTGACACAGAGAGGTCTGATGAGGGGATCTTTGACTCCCGAAAGCTTATGCCCTGAGAGTCTTGCGGGTCCCTCTCTAAGGTGCTACTGGACTCTAATCTAGTGGTTCTACTAGAGACTTGCTCAGCTTCCCTCTTAAACTAAGAGAACAGAGAGAAACTGATGAAACTGGAAAGGAAGGGAGTGAGAGGGAAAGGACCATTATAGGGATATCAGCTATACCATGGGATATGTTAGGCACGGTCAATAACGAAGGCACACATGTAATTTCAGATGGTAGCCATGTTTGCCTGCAGTAGAACATCTGGATTAGAGCCCAGTAGCTCCTGAGAGACCAAAAAGAGTATGTGAGAAATCTTGTGGGTCTCTAAGGTACTGGACTCAAATCCAGGCATGTATATTTCCTTTATTTGAAACATCTTATCCAACCAGTGAGGATAAATAATTTTTCTCAGGTAACCACGGATCAATTTGCACACACTAATTTTATTTAATTTATTTTCAACCCTCATTTCTCCGCAATGGGGACCCAAAGTGGCCAACCTCACTCTACTTTCCTCAGTTTTATACTCCCAACAGCCCTGCAAGGTACGTTAGGGTTAGCGAACGTGACTGGCGAAAGGTCACCCAGAGAGTTTCCATGGCACGAGTGGGGATTTGAACCCGGGACACCCAAGTCCTGCTCCCATTCTCTTAACCATTACACCACATGAACATACAACGCTGCCTTGTGCTGAGTGCAACAGTCCATAAGACAGTCCAGTCTAGTTTCTTCCAGTCTAGTTTCTTCCAAGGACTCTCCGCGATTCCCAGAGGTGCTCTGAAGGGAGGGTGCCTGTGGAATGCAGTGTGTCTCTTCTCTGGCATCTCCCTTGAAAAGCATCTCCTACAGCCTCGAGGACCCCCTGTGAATCAAATGACTGGCAAGGTGCAAAATGCATTTCCTGCCCCCCAGAGAATGACCCAGTGCAAACTGAAATTTACACATACCTGTGAGGGATCAGCTTTCTTCAGATATGGTGCCTGGAAGAGAGTTTCAGAGGGCGGCCATTACTTGGTCTGCAGTAGAACAGCTAGAGTTCAAGAGCCCCTTAGAAACCACCAAGATTTCCAGGGTCGGAGCTTTCAAGAGTCAAAGCCCCCTTCCGGAGATCCCGTGGATTTCCTCTCCATGCAGCTGAATGTGGTGTCTTCAATTAAGACAGTTTCCGAGGTTGAGCGGAAGATGGCAAGTGTCCATTGCCCTGGGCTGGAATGGCAGAGGACTTGCAGACAGACCTTTGCAGTTGAGAAGGGGAAGTGTTTGCTGTTTTGCAAGCTCAGTTCAAATTGTATAAAATGTCTCACAGTTAGCTTGATAATATCATATAACATTCTTATCTTAGACGTCACAACAGCCATCAGTGGAAGTCGGAGGAAACTTTTGCAATGGGACTTTTATGTCCTAAAAAGTCCCTGTGGACCCAGATCTTTTTTCCCCCAGTACTTTTGATATTTTATTAAATATTGTTGTGTAAGAACTATTCATTCTCCTTGCTACACAGTCTTGCACTTGGATTGGTAACTGTGATAGCAAGCTGAGGTGCCTTCTCCTCAACTACTTTTCGATTCTTGGAGGAAACATATGGAGCAGAAGTCCATCAGTGGCTATTAGCCACAAGGTATAGATAGGAACTCTCAGTCTGGGGAGGGCGATGCACTCTATTCTTGGTGCTTGGGGGGGCAACAGTGGGAGGACTTCTAGTGTCCTGGCCCCACTGCCGGACCTCCTGAGGGCACCTGGTATTTTTGGCCACTGTGTGACAGAGTGTTGGACTAGATGGGCCATTGGCCTGATTCAGCATTGGCTTCTCTTACGTTCTCTTATGTTCTTATGTGAGCAATCTTTGCACAATAGGACTTGTTGCTCATCATCAGCACCTCCAACCCTTTGACGCTGTGGACAAGAAACTGTCTGAACCCTGCAAGCAGCATGTGCTTTGTCTTCTTATTGCTACCATACCCAAAGTTGGGCATCAAGATCTGGCCCTTGAATCTTCTGCAAACTCTGTTGTCGATACCTCTTGGTTTTCTCCAGTTATGCTTGATTTTGACATAGTGATCGGACTGATGACAGATGAACTTGGTGGTCCCCTTCTTGACGATCTTAGGTCTGATGAGGGGTCTGAGGATTGGCATGTTCTCAGTCGGCTAATGGCGACACCCAACCAGATGGGAGATGCCAAGAGAAAGAGAGCTGTGGACCCAGATCGGATGAAAAGTGGTTGCTCCCCAACCCGGAATAAAGAGGCAGACACGAGTGATGGGTTAAACTCTTGGGCCACTTTATTAACTGACAAACTTTAACTGGAAGCAAACGGCAAGGGCAAAAACAGTTCGCGGTATGGTCAAGGCCAAATACTCCTCCCTTGCCCATGAATAGGGTGACCCACCCTGCCCCAAGCAGGCACCATCAGCAATGGCTTCCACCCACCCAGCTAGCCATCGTTGACCCGCCCCATAGCCCCATCTACTGAGCCGCCAGGCTCAAAGGGAGGAGCCAATCAGGGCAGTTCCCAAGGGAGTCTGTTTTCCCCGCCCCGTGCCACGAGGCACAAAGACTGTACTCACAGGCCCCCTTCAAGCCCCAAATGGGTGTTGGCTGGTGCTCACCGGGCCGCAACTGTATACCGCATAAGAAACCCTGCCTAACAAAAGTGACCAACCTAACTAACACAGCCATTGCCACAGTACAAGGTAGGCAAAAACACCCCTTCCCATTGCCAGTCAGGAAGGGGCGAAAAATTCCTACCCGGCCCCCACAACCAGGCGACCAACAAAAGCCTGTACTATCAATAGGGCGGGAGGGTGGGCCGAGAAACAATGAGACTGCAGGTGAGGATTGGAGGGGCCAGGCTTTTAAGCCCCTCGGCCCCTCCCTCCTCGCCTATGTGCCCAAGGCACTCTTTGGCGCCTAAACTAATCCAGCCTCCTCTGAGTGGGAGGCAAAGGCGCCTCCCCCGCCCAACAGTCGCAAGGACCGAGGGCTGGGGATCCGAGTTCTTTGTTACATTAACCTTCTGCCTTTCTGTTTCCTTTCTCAGTCCCTCCCACCGGATTATCATGTGAAATAAAAATGCATACAAAATGTCAGAATCGTCAGATGGAAAATAAATCTCGAAAAAGGGTAGAGTGTAGGGTTGCTAGCTCCAGGTTGGGAAATTCCTGGAGATTTGGGGATGGAGCCTGGGGAGGGCGGAGTTTGGGGAAGGGACGGGCATTGGCAGTACATAGAGCCATACAGCCCTCTCTACAAAGCAGCCATTTTCTCCGGGGAACCTGATCTCTGTAGCCTGGAGATTGGTTATAATCCCAGGAGGTCTTCAGGCCTCACCTGGAGGATGGCAACCCTATCAGGGAGAAACTTTGCAATCGCTACTTGCCAGGCTCTGTCCTGGCATCAGAAAGGCTGGCGCATATGCACCTACAGAGGACTGGGCCAACCACAGTGGAGTCCGAAAGGAGAGATATACGAATATATCGGGGAAGGGAACTAAACCTAGTCCAATGTGGACCTATTTTTTCAACTCCATCCCTGATTCTCCTGCATCATCTTTGGGGCTCCCATGGGATTGGATGTTATGGCACTTCCCTGCTTATTCACCATTGCTGTGTCATCATTTGGCCCCCAGGAAAGAGCTCAAAGGCAATTGTGTAAACACGGGCAAGTGGCACTGGACTTAGATCAGGCAGGCAGCCCAGAAAGGTGCCACACATGGTGGCAATCAGTCGGTGAGAGGGGAAATTCCAGTTGCAAGCAACTGAAGCAGTGTGCCAAGAGTGCTTTGAGCTACACATATGAAAGCAGCCATCGTTTGAAGGTGCTGGGAAATAGCAAGGAAAGACACACTGGGCAGTAGATCAGCGTAGATCACTCACCAGGGCTACTAGGGTCATTTGTGAAATATAGCTAGGAGAGACAATGGTCTGAAATTTGTTGAAATAATCGGTTTCACGCACAGACCTCCCACTCTCTTAACCACTACGCCACATGAACATATTAAGCCGCCTTGTGCTGAGCGGAAGAGTCTATGGCTGCGGTCACCCACACTAAATAATCCACTTTCAATCCACTTTTGAATTGGATTTTGCCAGTTCGCACAGTGAAATGCAGTTGGAAAGTGCATCGGAAGTGGATTAAAAGTGGGTTGTTTAATGCGTGTGGTCGCCGCCTATGAGACAGTCCGGGACAGTTTCTTCCAACTGACAAAGAGCCTCCACCATTCCCAGAGAGGCTCAGTGGCTTGCCTCCTTTCTCCAAGGTCTGGGGACAAAGGGTGGCGCTAGGGGATCAGCAGTCAAGGAGGCACCCACTCGAGTGAAGTGTGCCTCAGGGGGCTGTTCTGTCCCTGATGTTATTCAACATCTATATGTGCCCCTTGCCCAGATTGCCCGGAGGTTTGGGCTGGGGTGTCACCAGTATGCTGATGACACCCAGCTCTATCTGATGCTGGGCGGCCAGTCGCGCTCTGGACCAGAAGATCTTGACCGGGCATTGCAGGCCATGGCTGGGTGGCTCAGACTGAGTCGGCTGAAGCTGAATCCAGTGAAGACGGAGGTCCTGTGCCTGGGTTGGGGCGGTTCGGGGGTGGGGATTCCGCTCCCGGCCTTTGGCGGGGCCTTATTGGTCCTGACGCCAGAGGTTCGAAGCCTGGGGGTCCTCCTGGATTCTTCTCTTACCATGGAGGCCCAGGTAGCGGCCACAGCCAAGTCGGCCTTCTATCACCTTAGGCTGATTAGGCAGTTGGTCCCCTTCCTCGACCGGGCTGACCTGGCCACAGTGATCCATGCAATGGTCACCTCGAGACTAGACTACTGCAACGCTCTCTACATGGGGCTGCCTCTGTTGCGGATCCGGAAGCTGCAGCTGGTGCAGAACGCCGTGGCTGGGCTACTGCTGGGCCTCCCTAGAAGGGAGCACATCCGGCCTGCGCTAAGGTCACTGCACTGGCTGCCAATAGCATACCGAGTCCATTTCAAAGTGCTGGTTCTCACCTTTAAAGCCCTATATGGCCGGGGTCCAACATATCTACGGGACCACCTTTCCATACCCCAGAGGGCACTACGCAAAATTGTTTGACCCTCCCTGGCCCACGGGAGGCCAGGCTAGCTGCCACTAGAGCTGGGGCATTTTCGGTGGCGGCCCCTACCTGGTGGAACGAGCTCCCGGAGGAGATCAGGGCCCTGCGGGACCTCTCACGGTTCCGCAGGGCCTGCAAGACGGAGCTCTTCCGCCAGGCATTCAATTAGGGTCACCGCCGTTGGAGTGCCCAGCCCGTAAGGCCACAACGGAGCAGCTGCCTGAGCAGGAACACTAGTACTTACTACCAAGCTGGGGCCACTGGAGTTGGCAAGTGAGGAACACCAGCTCTTCAGATATGGCGAAACATTGGCCTAATGGTTAACCACCGCTAGCATCTTTGCACTGTAATTTGTATTGTAATGGTTTTATACTTGTATTATAATATGTTTTAACTGGCGTATTTTTAAATACATTTTATGTATGTATTTACATCGATTGTAAGCTGCCCTGAGCCTGCTTTGCGGGGAGGGCGGGGTATAAATCCCATAATAAATAAATAAAATAAATAAATTTCATGATTCAGCCCATTCCCACCCCGATGCAGGATTCAGAATCGTTCGGTTCAAGGCACTTCCTATCACTTGCAAAGCCCTTCATGGCCTTGGGCCCTCCTATCTGCAGGACGGCTTCTCCTCCTGTGCTCGACCACAATAACTTTGCTCATATGAGTAGGACCTTCTTGGGGGTGCCACCCTGCAAATGGGCAAGATCGACAGCAGATCATACATGTCCATTGTGTGACGTCACCCCAAGGTTGTGGAAAGGCCTGCCCGAGGAGGTCAGCAAGGCTCCCAGACTTCTGTCATCCTGAAGGGAAGGCAATCCACCTTCTTTTCGATGGAGGTAGCGTGCCGCCTCCACAGTGTGATTCCAGGGACAGAGGAGTTTAAAGTTTAATCCCTCTCTGTCTTTGGTGTCGCACTGAGGAGGCAGCACGCTCCCTTCATCAAGGGGAAGGCAAATTGCCGATAGGGTATAATGGTGCTAAATTTATTCGGCAATACTGATCATTTCCCAGACCCCAGTATCATACCAATATTGGGATTTGGGAATATCGGCATTTACCAATATTTTTTGGGTTTGGTATATCCAAACCCAAAAAATACTGATTTTTTTTCCCTTCGATGCACACCTCTAGTGACTATACAGTATGTATCTACAGTATGTATAGTCACGGCTGGACTATCAATGATGTGAATGAAGTATCACGTTGCTTTTAAGAATGGAAACCCCAACTCCTTCTGGGTGGAAATCTCCATTACGAGTCTTCTTGGGGTCATTATTCTAGCTTACCTTCAAATTTGATCTGATTCTCTAATGTTCCCCTTCAGAGACCTGAACTGTTTGATTTTATTTGCCCCCCCAAGCCGGAATAACAAGGCAGACAAAAGTGATGGGTTTAACTCTTCGGCCACTTTATTAACTGGCAACCTTTAACTGGAAGAAAAAACGGCACGGGCAAACAGTTTGCAGGATGGCCAAGGCCAGAGGTAAATACCCCTCTCTTACCTCATGGAATAGGGCGAGCCACCCTGCCCCGAGTGGGAGCCATCAGCAAGCCACCCTGCCCCGAGCGGGAGCCATCAGCAGTGGCTTCCGCTCAGCCGGCTAGCCATTGTCGGCCCGCCCCGTAGCCCCATCCCCCGGGCTGCCAGGGTTAAAGGGAGGAGCCAATCAGGGCAGTCCCCAAGGCAGTCCGTTTTCCCCACCCCGTGTTGCGAGGCACAAAGACTGTACTCACAGGACCCCTTCGAGCCCAAAATGAGTGTCGGCTGGTGGTCACCGGGCCTCAACTGTATACCGCATAAGAAACCCTGCCTAACAAAAGTGGCCAACCTAACTAACACAGCCCACCGTTATAAAACACCTGCACCACTGCCACAGTGCAAGGTAGGCAAAAACACCCCTTCCCATAGCCAATCAGAAAGGGCAAAAATTCCTACCCAGCCCCCAGAACCGGGCAACCAGTAAAAGCCTGCACTACCAAAAGGGTGGGAGGGTGGGCTGAGAACCGCACAGGACTGCAGGCGAGGAGAGGAGGGGCTGGGCTTTTAAGCCCCTCAGCCCCTCCTTCCATGCATATGTGACTTATGCGCTCTTTGGCACCCAAACTGGGCCAGCCTCCTCTGACTGGGAGGCAAAGGTGCCTCCCCCGCCCAACGGTCGCAAGACCAAGGGCTGGGAATCTGAGTTTATGGTCATTTTCGTTTTAAAAACCATTGTGCTTTTATTTGATTTATTTCAGCCATTCACTCCTTTCCTTCAATCAGGTTTTATTTTCATCGGGTTTTGGGATATGAGGGCATTCAGAGGCAAAGCTCCCTTGGTCAAACCTTTGACTCTCAAAAATGTATTCCCCCGAAATCTCATTGGTCTCTGAGAGGCTTCTGAACTGTCATCCAGCCTTTCTACTGTAGACCAATGTGGCTACCCTCGTGAAATTTAATATAGGTGTGTAAAAGATTCATGTGAGAACAAATGAGCTAGCCCTTTCTATTTTCGTGTGAAACTACATGGCAAGATGACAGCCAGCCAGATGTCATATACAATTTTTTTTTTATTTGCAGTAGAGATAAGGCCATCAACAAGGTTGTAGATGGGAAATTTGAAAAGTACAGCGTCTGTGCAAGGAATATGTAGTCCTTCCATGTCATTAGAATTCGTTAGTTACTTGCTGTATATTTTGCAATAGGAGTAAGAAGCATCTGGGACATGAACCTTTCAGGAAAAAGAGTGAATATGCTATTCTAGATGTGCTTTCTCGGGAGGAAGCTTACGCAAGTGCACATCGGTTTTACAGCTTAAATAAGAAAGAGTAAAATCCTGCTCAGCCAACCTGCATTAAATTTTCCCAGTAGATACCAAATGTATCTCTCTCATTTCCACTGGCCTACAGATGTCCAGTTGTATCCTCAGCAAACTATCCTGCCCAGGTCGTCGAAGTCTTTCATGGGCGGAGTTCATTAGTTGCTGTAGATTTTCTGGGTTGTGTGGCCGTGGTCTTGGCATTGTAGGGCCTGACGTTTTGCCAATAGCTGTGACTGGCATCCTCAGTGGTATAACCCAGAAAGATGTGGTACTCTCTGTGTCAAGGTGAGCAGAAAAAATGGTAGGCAGGTAATTTATATCTACCCTGGATATAAAGCCCTATGCCACCTTATTATTATTATTATTGTTGTTGTTGTTGTTATTTCAATTTATACCCCGCCCTCCCCTTTCAAAAAAAGAGAGAGAGTAAATATGCAATTCTAGACATGTTTTCTTGGGAGGAACCTCCTTTGAACTCAATGGCTGATTTGGCATTGGCGTTTCCTTCTGTTATTTTATGAAACCGCTTGTGGGATGGCCGTAACAACAACAACAACAACAATAATAATAATAATTCCAGTAGCTCCACAACTTAGAGGGAGCATTCTTCTCATTTGTAGTGTCATGAGTCCTTTTCAAAGGATATCGGGGCTGCTTTGAAAATTCACTTAGAAATTTTGGGGCACAAGCTGTCATACACCTACAGGTTTTCCATATGAGTTTTAAAACTGAGGACTAAAGAGTTTTTGGGTAAACATTAGGAAGAACTTCCTGAAAGTTAGTTCCTCAGTGGAGCAGGCTTACTCCGGAGGTGGTGGGCTCTCCTTCTGTGGAGGTTTTCAAACAGAGGCTAGATGGCCATCTGACAGCAGTGCTGATTGTGTGAAATGCCGATCTCCACTTTGGGGTCAGGAAGCAATTTTTCTCCAGGCCAGTTTGGTTGCGTATCCTGGAGGGTTATTTTTGTCATCTTCTGGGCATGGAACAGGGGTCACTGGGGTGTGTGTGGGGGGGGAGGTATTCTTGAATTTCCTGTGTTATGCAGGGGGTTGGACTAGATGACCCTGGAGGTCCTTTCCAACTCCATGATTCTATGATCCTCTGACTTAATGTAATCTGCCTGTGGCAAAGGAAGCAGCTTTTGGCCCTTGGAATGGAATCATAACTGGGTTTCAACTGGGGTTCCCTCAGTAAAGCCTTCTTCCTCATTGAAAACCTTCTGGAAGATCATCTTCATGCTCTCCCTACGTCTAGACTTCCATCGTCTCCCAACCAAGATATAAATAGCTGGGTTGACACTGCTATTTAAACAGGCTAATAGCACTGTACCCCATAATACGTCCAGTGGTAAGTAACTGGAAATATAGAGGATGAACGTGACATTGAATGGAAAAGCAAAGAGGAGGAAGAAGAGAAGAGTGAGCAAGATGATCGTCAAAAGCTTTCCCCTCCGATGTTGTTGTGCTTTCAAACAGATTTTGATGAACAGGGCCCCAGTGGCAATCGTCATGACCGGGAGACACAGCAGGGCATTCGCAATAAACTGGTAATAGTAGTCAGTTATTGTTTCACTTAAATTAAGATATAGGATAGTGTAGGTAATTGCAGTAAACAGGAAGGAGAGGACCCAAATCACTGCACACACGATGGTGGACAAATGTGGTGGCCGGTGGCATCGGTGCCCTGGAATTAGAGCTCATCTCCAGACTACAGCAATCCCTTCCCCTGGAGAGGAGAGGACGGCTGCTTGGGAGGGTGGGCTCTGTGGCACTGCAGCCCACCCAGTTCCCGGTCCTCCCCAGGCTCCATCCCCAAATCCCCCAGAGTTTCCCAACCTGGATCTGGCAACCCTAACCCCCCCCCCACACACACAGCCGGTCGCCCCAACAGCCGCCTTCCCTTCCCTCTCCGGCGGCGGCAGGCTCACCTCATGGCGCTTCTTTCTCGGGTCTTCTCTGTCCCCGCAGACGCTGCTCTCCCTCCCTCCAGTGGCTGCCGAGGTCTGCCAGTCCCCCCTCTTATTCCAGCCCCTGATGCATCAGTGACAGCGATTCGTGGAAGTGGAAACCGAAACTTAGCTCTGTTTCCCTCACAGCCAGGGATGGGGGGGGCATTTCTTTGGACCGGCATCGCTTTCCTTTCCTTTCCTTTCCTTTCCTTTCCTTTCCTTTCCTTTCCTTTCCTTTCCTTTCCTTTCCTTCCTTCCCTTCCTTCCTTCCCTTCCTTCTTCCTTCCCTTCCTGCCAGTTCTAAGCAGCTCCTCCTGCCAAGAAAAGAAAAGCTTTGCTCACATGATGCTGTTCTCTGCAACCCAGTCGAGGGCCCTCGCTGTTTGGCGTAGTGGTGAAGTGCGCGGACTCTGCTCTGGGAGAACCGGGTTTGAGTCCCCCACTCCTCCACTTGCAGCTGCTGGATGACATTGGGCGAGCCATAGTTCTGGCACTGCTGTTCCTGAAAAAGAGCAGTTTCTGTCAGAGCAAGAGACGGGGCGGGGGGAAGAGAGAAAGACAGCAAGGGGGGTGAAGAGAGAGAAAGACAGCGAGAGAGAGAGACAGGCAGGAAAGAGAGAAAAATAGCAAGAGAGAGACAGAAAGGGGGGAAAAGACAGAGAGACAAGGGGAGAGAGAGAGCAGAGGAGGACCAGGGGAAGAAGAAGAAGAAGAAGAAGAGTTTGGATTTATAACCCGCCCTTCACTGCCCAAAGGCGTCTCAGAGCAGCTTACAAACTCCTTTCCCTTCCCCTCCCCACAACAGACACCCTGAGAAGTAGGTGGGGCTGAGAGAACTTCTGACAGAAACTGTCCTTGAGAGAACAGCTGTGCCAGAGCTTGTGACTGACCCAAGGTCACATCAGCAGGTGCAAGTGGAGGAGTGGGGAATCAAACCCGGTTCTCCCAGATAAGAGTCCGCACACTTAACCACTACACCAAACTGGAGGGAGAGAGAGGTGGTGGTGGGGGAACAGACAGAGAAGGACGGGTGAAAAGTACTGAGGCCGAGGCTCAGCATGGTGAAATCAGCAAAATGTTTATTGATTCCATAGCAGAACGGAACATGTTTTAGCCAGCCGGGCCCAATTTATATGTATACACCTGTGCCACACCCTCACACCCCCATCACCAGTAATTGGCTCTGTTTACAAGTCTTAGTTTCAATAGGTTCCCTGTCGGATCCGGGCGAGCCCATTGGAGTGCCCTCGGATCCGAGGTGCCTATTGTCTTTAGGACCGAAGGACCGAGGGTCTGCCTGACCGCGTGGCTCGGCTAGGTGGCCGTGGCCATCTTTTACATCTTGAACAACAAAAACATACAACAACGGGGACAGAAAGAGGGGGGAACAGACAGGGAGACAGAGGGGGCCAGGGACAGACAGGGGGGAAGAGAGAGTGACAGAGAGGGGTGAAGAGAGAGAGAGAGAGACAGCAAGAGAGAGAGACAGAGTGGTGGAAAGAAAGTCAGAGAGAGAGAGAGACAGAGGGGGGAAGAGAGAGCAAAACAGAGAGAGAGAGAAGGACAGAGGGGGACGGGGGGAGGAAGAGAGGGAGAGAGAGATGAGGGGGGACAGATAGAGAAAGAGGGGGACAGAGGGGGGGGGAAGAGACAGACGGGGGCCAGGGACAGGCAGGGGGGAAGAGAGAGAGACAGAGAGGGGTGAAGAGAGAGAGAGAGAGACAGCAAGAGAGAGAGACAGAGTGGTGGAAAGAAAGTCAGAGAGAGAGAGAGACAGAGGGGGAAGAGAGAGCAAAACAGAGAGAGAGAGAGAAGGACAGAGGGGGACGGGGGGGAGGAAGAGAGGGAGAGAGAGATGAGGGGGGGAAAGATAGAGAAAGAGGGGGACAGAGGGGGGAAGAGACAGAGGGGGGCCAGGGACAGGCAGGGGGAAGAGAGAGAGACAGAGAGGGGTGAGAGAGAGAGAGAGAGAGACAGCAAGAGAGAGAGACAGAGTGGTGGAAAGAAAGTCAGAGAGAGAGAGAGACAGAGGGGGGAAGAGAGAGCAAAACAGAGAGAGAGAGAAGGACAGAGGGGGACGGGGGGAGGAAGAGAGGGAGAGAGAGAGATGAGGGGGGGACAGATAGAGAAAGAGGGGGACAGAGGGGGGGAAGAGACAGAGGGGGGCCAGGGACAGGCAGGGGGGAAGAGAGAGAGACAGAGAGGGGTGAAGAGAGAGAGAGAGAGACAGCAAGAGAGAGAGACAGAGTGGTGGAAAGAAAGTCAGAGAGAGAGAGAGACAGAGGGGGGAAGAGAGAGCAAAACAGAGAGAGAGAGAGAAGGACAGAGGGGGACGGGGGGAGGAAGAGAGGGAGAGAGAGATGAGGGGGGAAAGATAGAGAAAGAGGGGGACAGAGGGGGGGGAAGAGACAGAGGGGGGCCAGGGACAGG